>VMRM01000030.1:1245000-2490000 GCA_010277075.1 Poeciliopsis retropinna | reverse complement strand
AGACTCACAACAGCAAGGAAACAGTAGCACTTGGTCCATAGCGCCAAGCACCACAAAGACGGAGGGAGGAGTGAGCGACTATGACAACTGTAATTATTTTGCTGTTGATCCCATTGAGGTCGACGCTTCACGGCCTGGCGAGTGAGCAGAGCCGCGGAGCCTCACGACGGATCCAGTCGACAAAGGTCGACCCCCTCACGACATCCCCTACTGACTCCCGCGCAGCTTCACATCAGTCAGCGGGTCTTCATCATTAACACGCTCTCTGTCACGGCTTTATCACGGGTCAGGTTCAGCGGGGGCGGCAGGCAAATAAAAACCCTTCATATCTCAGCCGCTTTATAACTCGATGATTGACAGTGGCAGAAGTGACGAAGTGACAGCGGAGATAGATGGGAGGAAGAGAGGAGATGATTGTGCGGAGGAAGGCAAATAGGCAGATAACACACTGCAGTTTAGGCACAGCTTAGAGATGCAACCGTGGCAATAGAAAGGAGGAAGAAAATGGAATAAGACCTCCACTGTATGGCACAGGAAATGGGACAAAAGAGAGAACTCTGCAGAGGGTAAGTCCTCAGCAAAGATAGCTACTGATCCTGTCAGCAATAAGCAGGGGTGAATAACCAACAGCTTGTGGAAACAAGGAGCCTTGCATCTATTGGACACCAGGACTGTAGGTACTCTACAATAGTTGTTTAAACCATAAACAACTCAAAGAATGCAAAAATGCACCGATGTCAGGAGATCAAGCTGTAAACAAAGAATTAGAATCGGAACTATATGTAAAACAGCACAAATTAGAATGACTGTAAGATGGCAATGTTCTCTACTTCAGCCTCGTTCTACATCCAGTCCAATATTTTGTAGAAACTCTTTTTACTTAAAGCTACAGCATGTAACTTCTTCCATATATGTTAAAAACTGCCACCAAGTCAGTTTTGTCATATACTGTCAATATGACAATATGTACTGTCATATTGACAGTACAATATGAAACAGATAATCTGTGAAAAGGTTGATCTCCTCCAATCCTCCCTGAGCTACTACTGCCATCCGAAGACCAAAAACAACCGATCAGAACCGGTAGGCAGGGGCGCCGTACAGGGGGGGAAAGTTATGACAATTCCAAGGGCCCCTGACCAACAGGAGGCCCTCCACAATTTATTTATTTTTTTTGTTCATAGAAATAATTTTTAAAAATGGGGCCATGTCAATTACAAAATTAAATTATATTGTGTTTTCTAAAATTGGTTTTAGCAGTAAAAATTAAATGTTATCCCTCCCAGACCAAAAAGCTCACATTTGCCCTAAACCCCCCTGGATCTGCATGAAATGGTTTGTGAGGGTGTTCAGCAGCAGTCAGTGGAAGGCGGCCCTGCCGGTAAGAGGGTCTTAATGCTGTCAATCAAACTCACGTACGCGCTGAGCAATGCACTAAAGATGAAGAAACAACTTACAGTTACAGAACAACTGTTTATCCGCCATCACCGTGGTCTTGCTAACTAGCTTTAGCATTCATGACAGGCTTTGTTGTGATGAACCAGGTGTAACCTAGCAGAGGGAAAGGAGTGGGGGGAGCACGTACGCAAGAGTGACTGACAACACTGACACCTTCCTGCTAACGCTAGCTGGTTGTTTCTAATGGAGCAGTGTATTTCCATAAATAGCAGCAGGTCCGTAGGGAGAGGGCAGAGGAGCTTGACATTTTCACAGATTATCTGTCTCTTTCCACACGGTGGCGATGTAGCGACTGTTTTAACTAATAATTAAAATAAATATATATATTCAATTAACGTTACACGTAGCTGCTTTGTGTCTATGTTCGACTTTTCCAGTCTTAAAACTAAAATGTAGATACCACTCGGTTAGATAGAATGGAGAGCCTTTGTGAACATCATTTATAAGCCTTGTCACAGATTCTCAATTGGATTTTTCTCTGGACTTTGACTGGGCCTTTCTAGCACATCACTATCCTGTAGTCCAAACCATTCAATAGTAGCCCTGTCTGTATCTTTATGGTTATCCTGCTGAATGGGGAACTCTTCCTTCAGTCTCCAGTCATTAGCAGCCTCCAAAGGTTTTATTTTGGGGTTTTTTTCCATTTATTTTATATCAACTCGAGTTTTTTCTCATCTGCCATCGGTCCATACATGGCCACAGGCAAACAGAAATGGGACATTTTATAGCATTCTCTCAAAACAACCTTCTTCTTGCCACTCTGCAAGATCTGACTAATAATCGTCATGTGGCAGCACTCTCCCACCTGCAATCTGACAAAACAGACAATAATAATCAGAGTTATGAGTAATTTTGCAAGACGTTTTATTTCTTTGCCCACTTTCTCTCAGCTACCTGCCCATGACCAAACTCCTCCAGCATTATAAACCCTGTCTATTTCTCCCCTAAACCAATAATCCAGCCCCCTCCTTGGCGGGTCCAATCCTTCACTTTTTCCCACGGATCGCTACATCCCACATGTTGGTATTTGGAAGCCCTGCTTGTCATCCAGAACCTACCAGAGCAAAGCAAGCCTTTCTGCCAGAAGTGAATGTTAAAAGATGTAAAGGAGACAGGGGTAGCAGTGGAGTGGTGCAGAGAGGGGGGATGAGGGGAGTTAAGGGAGCAGGAGGCGTTGGGCAACGGGCAACAAAAAAGGGAAAGACAGTCAGGGCTTTGAGATGGAGTGAGGGAGGCGAAGCGAGGGGCCTGATACTGTCAAGCAGAACTGAGTCTCCAGATTCAAAGAGGATTTTCACATTATGATTCTGTAACAGCGTATTGCATACTTCAAAGACCTTATTACAACGGCCTATTAGCATTCATGCTGCCATTCATGCTGAAAGTCCAACACCTGCATGGGAAAAAAGGGGCCAGGATTTATGGTGTGGAGAACTGGCTGGGGAGAGGACTTAGAGGAAAGGGTAGGGGTTTTTTTTCAGTGTGGAAAGCCACAAGATGTGAATTCTAATTAATTTGATTTTCAGAATGTTGCAACAATGATGGAAGAGAGCGCCACAAATGCATGGAAACTTTGTGGATCCTTTGTTTCAGCTTGTCAACCGTTTCTCTTACTTTCCCAAAGTATGCCAGCGGAACATCTCCTAAACTCTACATTTATTTTCTGTTTCTCTGACTAAACAGGAGCAAATAAACTGGTTCGGTAACCGTGCATGTCTTTTCACTGCCGGCCAGTTTAGGTTTCTTAATGTTTTGTAAGTTATTGTTAGGTGCTGCATTTATTTCCAGTTCATTTATTTGGCACTGGCTCCTAATTTCACTGATTGCGCAAATTAAAGTTGTTTTGACATGTTTGACCAAGCTTAAGAAGTGTATTTAGGTATGCTGTGCTGGTGCAGAATTATCTAACAAATTTGTAATTCAGGACATTTATGTTAGTATTTAAGAAAAAAGGAACATTTTAGATCAACTCAGCTCTGAGTTTCTGTACAACGATTTTGCAGTGGCCACTGATTATCTCAGTTTTAAGTTAAAGTCGCATAGAAACTCCAGGTATCAGAAAAGCTTTGTAGAGATTGGCACTGGAGTGAAGGTAAACAAGAAGTCTTGTTGAGCGTCGTCAACAATGCAGAACCTGAACACGTGGAATCCATATTCATGGAGCAACACGATGTTGTGATGGGAATAATAAATCTGTTTTGAGAGTTTCACTCCTCAAAGTTTACCCATTCGAAGCTTGCGTTTAAAATTCACAACATCGGGAAGCCCCAACATGCTCACAATTCTTTTATATTGCAGATTTTACACCAGATAGTCAGTGACTTCCGGCCTTCTGATGTGTAACATGTCGTGGCAGATAAAAAAAAGATTTAACATTTACATCTTCTTTGTTTTTTATTCTACCAAAACAGGAAGAAGTCAAGGTTCCCACTGTAAGACTCTTGACCTGTCTGGGCGATTTGTTCTCGATTAATTCAGTCTGAAACATTACACCGCATGTATATTCAACAACACTCTTAAGAGGGCTTGTTAAAAGCAAATTAATTAGCATATGATGAGTGAAGTTGCCATCTATAAACCACAAGTGATTTAAGAGTGAAAATAATTATCACGCTGTTAGCTGGAAAATTGCTTTTGGCTTCTACAAAGGGAAGAAAATATCTGCACATGAGGGCAGACGGCTACAAATGAGTGGATCTTTCAGAGGAATTTGTGTCTGAAATGAATCTGAAGATGAACATAGAGAAGCTGAGTTTAGTTTTATGGGAATTTTACGTTTCGGAATCAGTTTTTCTTCATCTTTCTGATATGAAATTGGCATAAATTAAAAAAAAAAAAAATGTAAAAACACTGCATTGATACGACGTATGCAGCTGCTATCACGGCGTGTTGTAATTAAGTGTGGGCTGGGATGATAATCTAACTAAAATATACTGCAGTGCCACAATATAATGTATTACAAAAATGTGAAATTTGCACAACTTGTTTTATTTGACTCAGAAAAGTAACACTTGTTCCATTCGGTCTAAAATAAACTAAGATTTTGATCAATGGCGTTCTGGGCTTCCTTCTCCTTGAAATACAACACGAATGGGAGAAGGACGAGAGCCATGAACACACCCCAGAAAATAGAACAATTTTTGCTATGGTAGATTTGAACCCTCTCAGCGTGACGCTCAGGGGCAGTGTGGAAAATGTCCCGGTCAGACGGCGGGGAAGTTGTCCCATCAGTCCGTCAATTTCCACAAACGCACAAAAAAACCTCGTAAAAGCAAACATGGGGTCGGAGCGACGCTGCAGGACGACGCAGGGAGGAAAAAACTCTTTGGGTCTAAATTACCCTGTTTCTTAAGATCATGGAAGGATCGGCGGCAGTGTTAGAACTACCTCTAATAATTCTAGTTTTTCCCGTCTTAAATTTTATTCAAGGTGGCTTTAAAAAAAGTTGAAAAAACTCACACATTTTACTCTCTGAGACCTGCAGATACCCGGAACAGTTTGTTAGCTCATTTATGTCTGTGTTTTTGCTTTATTTCAGTCATCTGAACGTCAGTGTGCAGCAGCACATGGAAGGGGGCAACGTTGTTTTGCTCTAACATCAGATATGTCTGAAAAAAGTTTCAACCTTAACATATTTTAGCTGTTTAACCTTCATTTTTGAATATCTTAATATGATGTTCAATAAACAAACAACCAGCATATATATTTCCTTTCTACTATAAATAAATAGGCTGTACATACATGTACATACTGTTTCTTTTAATTAATATCTCAATGAATTTTCTCTGTCTCGATTTTTTGTGCATGCACACAATCTTGGATTTTGATTCTGATTAAATGTGGGGTTGCTTTCACCAGTTTTCGTGAATTTCTTTTACAGAAATAAATTTCAAAAAGTGTTTTGATACGACTTGCGCCTCGACACGGTAAACATCACACACCCATTCATAACATCATTAGACGTGATGATAATTCAAGCCTTTGGTTGCTCCCTAAATACAAACCCAGGAAAATCAGCATAAAAAAAAAAAAAAAAAAAAGCCAACCTCACTCCTTTCAACAGTGAACTCTTTGTTACGATGGATTCTGATCTTCGGTGCAACACTGGCTGCTGCTTATCTAACTCTGACTTGTATACATGTGAATGGATTGTGTCTGTTTTCCAGCAGCCTAAGGATATAGTTTGTTCACTTAAGCGTGCCGCAGCAGTCAATGACGGGCTTTTGATGTAACTTCTCCCTTTTGCTACACCCCACAAGCTGTTTGCTGCGGTTCATTAGCTTTTTGTTGAGCTGACTGCTAACACTGGATATTGTTGCAGGCTGTTCACTGCACTCGTTTCCAAGAGCTGCCCACCAGCAGATCACAACTACAGAAAGAGGGGGTGCTATCCAAAAAACAGAAGGAAAGAGAAAGAAAAGGGTCGTGTCTGCCAGCTGAGCAACAGATCATCTTTGATTTGCTGATTGATTATTTTTGCAGAGCAGTGGAAAATCTGTGTGAAGATAATAAGCAATCTGCTCGTAGAACATAACTCCACAACATTACGTGGAACCGAATTCATAAAAACAAAGTTTGTTTTGTATTTTATGTGGAATAATAATGCGATAGATTACTGCGCATTGTTAATATCATGGCCTAACAGGATCATGTTTATCGTCTAGGACTTTCTGAAATCAGCAGCGTAAGCATTTATCTTTATTTTGTTCATCAGTAAAAATTTAGTTCCCATTAGGAGTAAATAATATTGGCAAAATGTTCAAAGTGATTAAAGACAAATGATTTTTTTCCTTGTATCTTGAATATTAACTGAATCTGGTGATTGTTTTGTTCACATCATTTTAAGTACATCATTTATAGCACCACGACAAACTAATAAAGCTCCGAAAACGTTTCACATTTTTAGAATATTACAGCCACAAACTTCAGTCTGATGTAAAAAAAAAAAAAAAAAACTTTATTGATCCTAAAATCCATGCATTTTATGTGATGCATATTTGACATGGATGGAAAGTGATGTATGGTTTAGTAAAACCATGTATTTGCGATGTCACTAAATAATGCAACGGAAATCACACGATGAAAACACATTTTCTTCTCTCCTCTCTTTGCTGTGAGTCAAATGCTACATGGAGTCTTGCTGTTTAAGTAACTTCTGATCAAACATCAGACTAAAGAACGGCTTGAAGCATTTCTTTCTTTAATCCCTTTAGTATCTGTTTTTAACATGTTTTTTTTTTTATGCAATGCTTTTATTTTGCTTTGTGGTTTTCTGCACATTGACTGTGGAAGTAAATATGTGTCATTGGAATTTGAAAAAAAAAGCCTCTGAAATTTGAATGTTGTATATTAGTGTTTACTTTTTCAGTGTTAAAATGAATTTAGAATATATTTTAAAACCTAAAAAAATAGGTTAAAAATGACACTAAAAACAGTTCAGTGTCATTATTTGTACATGGTAGCAATTTTCATTTGTTAAAAAATTCACATTCCTATTTCAAAGTGATCAAATTTTCAATGTACACATTTTTTCAGTGTTAAAAAATTTAGCATATAATAAATTCAACTTTTCAAAATTCAAATGCAATATTCTCAGTGTCCTCCAATTCAACTTGCTCAAATTCAGTGTCTCTGTAAAAGTTCTCTGTAAAAATGTTGAGGTTACTTCCGGTAACAGACATGAGCAATGGATGTCAGATTCCAACTCCCAGCCAATCACAACCGTCATATCGAAGAACTACCAGCATCAACATGTAGTGCTGCCATATTACTTCTCGCTACCTTGGACCTCCTCCAGCCCCTCCCTGCTGTCCCACACCCAATTTCCCCCGTTTTATTTAAAATAAAAAATAAAAAAAGTAATACCACTTGAATCTTTAAAGAGGACTGATGGGTGGCGTCTTCCTGGGTTGTTTGTATATTGTCTTAGGTGAGAGAGACAGGCAGTCTGAGTAAAGTCCTAATTTTTCAGGAGATGCTACCGCTAATGTAGAAGCTAATATGGCTGCCTTGTGTGCTTCGAGGAGAGGCTGTGAACACATTATAACCACAACCCCATTCTGTTCAGCTAGTGCATTGTTAATGTGACTTCATTTTTTGAATGAATTAATACATTTGTTGTCGTTATAACATCATCCAAAAATACTGTTTCTCTTATCTGACAAGTGTTGATATACAATATTATTTTACATTCTTTTTACTTTGCGGTACAAAACTTTCTGTTACCTAGCAACACTAAACATTCTCCTTTTTTTTCAGTAGATTTTGATTCTTTTTGAAGAAAATGTATGCCTCTAGTAAGTTATATTACTGTGATTTCTCAATACTGACCTACCGATTTCAAAATACTTTTTTATTTTACTGTTTTTCTTCTTTTTTTTTTTACATGTTTTTTTTTTCAAGGAACCTTTGCTGGATCATCTTTTCGATAGACTCTGATCGTTTGGAGCATGTTCTTGAACGTATGCCCCTGGATCTGGATTTTCCAGACTTTATCTGCACTCTAGAACAATTTGGGTTTTTTTTTTTAATGCCTTGTCTTGTCAGATAGATGTTCCTTCAAATATTTTGGGTGCGCTGGCTCATTTGCACACACTAATTAATTTGGAAAAACAAAGTGAAGAACAACAACTGTTGTGCACGTTGAGCAAGGACCAGCCAGGCGACAACGGTCATATCCTCAGACTACCTTTGCAGTCTTTTCGAACTCCATCTTCCTGTCCTATGCATCGCCAAACTCTTGGTATATCCAGACAGACTGTATATCGACGGATGGCAGAGTCTGGTCTTTCAGTGAGGGCATTATTCACCACCATGTCAGATGATGACTTAGACCAATGTGTGAGAGACATCTTGCATTATGAGAATCAGAAAAAAAGTTTAGTTTGTCTTATGTAATTTATTTTCCAATACTTCAAGCATATATGAACTCATCTAAGTACATTCAATAAAATTTTGTGTTAAAAAAAAACAATTTCAGTTTTATATTTAAAACTGCCTGTACAAACAGTACTGACTCAGAGAAAGGAGATATCTACTCTGAACATTGTGTTACTCTAGTTCATATAGTTTTGAATTTGACAAAACTAGAGGAATTAGAGTTCCTCTATGTACGAGTAAATACATAGTCTCTGAGTAATGTATATGATTACATATAATCATTGAACTTGTGATCTAACAAAAAATCAGAAAATTGAATTGATTTTACATTTCAACAAAACTGTTTCATTTTAACAAAGCTGCTTCACAAAGAATTGCTACAGCTTAAATGTAGAGTTTTTGTTTTTTAGCAGGTCAATCATTCAAAGCAAGCCAAAGGCAGTTTGCGTAGAGGAAATGCATGCTAAAAAAATCATCCCTGAGAGATTAGTAATTCCTGTAGTGACGAGGAATTCTTAACGTTTGGTAGCATGTGGCAGCTGTCGGGTAGTTTCCGTGAACAATCTCCACAGACAGACTTGACGGCAGATTTTCCCATCCGGCCCAGAATTCCATCATGTCTTTCATTTCAGGTGGTGTGGCTTTGGAAGAGAACAAAGCCACAATCGCACTTTCAAATCTAATTTACCATCCATCCACAACATATGGCTAACTTGGTACGTTTGTAAGAAGCAAGTGGAAATGTCCAGTTTTACGTTTTAAAATCCACGTCAGTTCTGGAGACACATGTTGGGATGAAGCGAGACTACACGGAGAGAACACACAAACATGCATGCAATTCAAACCGTTTAAATTTTGAGCTAAGGTTAAAACTGAATTGTGAGGTACCACTGCAAGGAACTAAGAAAAGTTATCTGAAAATCTCCAATCAGATGCTGGTAACATTACCATTTGCAAGGAACTGTTTCAGGTATCCTGAAATGCGGCATTTGGTTTCCTCTGAGCAGTTGTCATCTTCATCACTTCCGTCTTCTGTTTGATAAAAATTATTATACAAGGTAAATACATACAAGAAGAAACATGAACTTCAATGTCTTCAGCTTTGGATAAAGAACTTTAAGCGTCTCACCAGCTGTAAAAGAAATATGTCAAATATTTAGTCAATGTTTTTTATGGGGTTATTTACAAAAGGATGAAACAATAAACAGATATATTAAGTGAGCAACCTGTAGACCAGAACTACAGGTTGCAGATCCCTGATCTAGCACATGGAGAGTGTTATTCCATCTCACTAGAGCAGCTCAAACTGAAGCACCAGAAGTTTTAAAGAATAAAAAGACATTTAGTATAATTTCTTGAGTTCTCCTCTTAAATCTTTATTCGGTATTGAGAAACGAGATATTTTCTACCTGTTGCTCGTTGTTTTCTCGTCCGTAACGACGTGTTGCTGTTTGCAGCCAGAGACCATGCAGGTGTTACCAAGGTCAACCTATGTCCTATGTGAATCTATCCTCTGTCTAAAGTATCCTGCCTCCTTTCCCAGGGTACGAACAATAGATGTGTTCATTTCAAACAGAAACATTTTACTCAAGAAAGCAGGACCAAAGTTTATCAGCTATCTGTGTTTCTCATTTCAAACTGGTTCCTGAAACGCACATTGCTCTCCTGACCTCTGACCCCAGGCATCAAACAGCAGATATTGATCATTAAAATTAGCAAACGTTTCATATAATATCTTCAAACTCTTATAAAACAGACACGAGCAATTTCAGTACCAAAACATCTGTTACTGTAATGCGGCAGTAGGGGATGAGGAAACCGCTGAGGACCCAGGTCGAGAAGAGAAATGATTTTAATGGTGAAAATCCAAAAGTCCACAATCCCTGGCAACACAGCTGAGCGGAAACTAAGGCTCAACACTGGTAGCAACAGGTATACGAGTGGGCACCACAAACGAAACGAGACGTATACGACAAGGACCCGACGACGACACGGAAACACAGGTGACATTAATACTTTAGTGTTTCTGTATTTTGTGCAAGCTTATTGGCTGGTTTCTGTGTTTTTTTTTTCATGTGAAAAAGACTTTGTAAACAGTTTGTCATGTTTACTTTTTTCAGCCACCTCATTGGATTTCGTTCTGGACGAATCTAAAACTTTTTGTGTTATTTTCTCAAGTGGATCTAATATTTTTGGTCCCTGTCTTTTTGTTTCTGCCATCACTTTCTTCCTTTGATCTTCTTTCCAAACTTCCACTTCTCTTTCATAAATTAACTTCTTTCCAGTCCTCTTCTTAAAGTCCTTTGCTTTTCGAACTGCTTTCTCAATGTCAGTACCATCCTCTGAATGGAAACTTGAACCAGAGCTTTTACTAGTGTCCGAATCAGTTGTGGAGCAATTTGATTTATTTTTGTTTCGTCTCTCCAGTCTTCTTATGCCTTTGCTTACGAGTCGTTCTGCCTTTCTCTTATCACTTTTTAAAAATAGTGGAATTTGAAGCAAGGCCATAGAAGGATCGTTCTCTATATTCTGAGTTAGCTTTCTATTCTTGGTAGTTTTGAAAGAGGAGAAGCCTCTTGGTCAACTCATGGGTATCCATGTCCAGTTTTTGTGTCATTTGAAGAAACTCATTATAAATCTGTTGGGTTCTGCACATCTGACTTTAGAACACAAGTAACAAAGTATTCAAAAGGTTTCAGAGAAAAGCTCTGAAGTGATTCACACTTTCTAGAGAAGGAGACGTTTCAAATCATTAAAACATTTCCAAATAAATTTATTCACATTAAGACTGATGGAACTTTTTCCAAATATTTTGAATATGTTAGCCCTGCAACAGGGACTGTAAAGGGAATAGTGAAAACAGACACGGACAGACGTTACTCCTTTCACTTCCAATGTTGTAATGTATTTTCAATAACAGTTTTAAACATTACATAGTCACATTTTGAGTGCTTAACATTTTACACAAACATTGTGGTAATCTCCATACAGTAATACTAAGAAATGTAGCACCAGACGCAGCTAGCCAGAAAGTTAATATCAGTATAGCTCTTAATAATAACTTACCGCGAAGAACACAGAACTCAAGTTACCGCAAAGAACACAAACACTTCCTGCTCATTCGGCAACCATAATAAACCTAAATACAGCTATAAACCTTACAAGTCAGAATTTTACCTGTAAAGGGAATAGTGAAAACAGACACGGACAGACGTTACTCCTTTCACTTCCAATGTTGTAATGGAGGAACAGAAGTAACGCGTTCCACTACCCCGAGTCAGACGAAACCAACAGAGACACGATCAGAGACGATCGGTAAACAGACAAAACTAATCGAGACACGATCAGACACGATAAATAAACTCTCAAAATTTAGATCTGACATTAACCAAATTAAATGAGTATTATACCCTGCAATTTTAGATCTAATATTAATAAAATCAAATGAGTATTATACCCTGTAACACTAGCTTCAGCCAATGTGGCTGTAATTGATAAAGGCTCAACAATGTGCAAAACACAATCACCCGGTTTCCCATTCAATCTGCAATCAAAAGATGTTTTTGATGAGCAAAAGTGTTTGATGAACTCAGGTTAACTTTTTGTTTGTCATTTAGACATTCATTTATCCAGACTGCAGTGATGCAATCTTCATCATTTCACTGTATACTGTAGGATTCTCTGCAAAGTGCAAGTCAGTTTCTGCTCTTTTTGCTCCTGCGAAAATAAATAAAACTGGACATTTGGTTTCACAAGGAAAAGAGAAGTTTAATTCTGTACTCCGGAGGACATGGTGGAGAATCGGTTGAGGACGTTTTAAACAGATGCAGGTTGATGGCGGCTCACCACGACTGCTAAGTCCCTTTTGCGCCTCTCCTCGAAGCACACAAGGCAGCCATATTAGCTTAGCGGTAGCATCTCCTGAAAAATTAGGACTTTACTCAGACTGCCTGTCTCTCTCACCTAAGACAATATACAAACAACCCAGGAAGACGCCACCCATCAGTCCTCTTTAAAGATTCAAGCGGTATTTCTTTCTTTCTTTTTCTTTTTTTAATAAAACGGGGGAAATTGGGTGTGGGACAGCAGGGAGGGACTGGAGGTGCTAGGAGGTAGAGAAGTAATATGGCAGCACTACATGGTGTAAGATTAACAACGGCCCAAACCCAGCACGTTTTCCTGCTAAATATAATTATTAATTATAGAATATGAGTATGGTTGAAAGTCTCAAATATTTTGTAAATAAGCCCAAGTTAAGCTCCCTATTATTTGTTTTATTACATCAACCTTTAAGGTAATGTGTCAAACTTCAGGCGCAAAATAAAATGTACCACAGAGATATGAAAGCATTAAACTCACCGTTGGGTTTGCGTTCGCCGCCATGGTCGCCATCCTGGGCGATGCTGGTAGTTCTTCGATATGACGGTTGTGATTGGCTGGGAGTTGGAATCTGACATACATTGCTCATGTCTGTTACCGGAAGTAACCTCAACATTTTTACAGATAACTTTTACAGAGACGCTGAATTTGAGCAAGTTGAATTGGAGGACACTGAAAACATTGCATTTCAATTTTTAAAAGTTGAATTTAAAAATTCAACTTATATGCTGAATTTTTTAACACTGAAAAAATGTGTACATTGAAAATTTGATCACTTTGAAATAGGAATGTGAATTTTTTTAACAAATAAAAATTGCAACCATGTACAAATAATGACCCTGAATTTTTTTTTTTTCAGTTTAAAAATATATTCTGAATTTATTTTAACACTGAAAAAGTAAACACTAAAAATACAACATTCACATTTCAGAGGCATGTTTTTTTTATTCAAATCCTGATGGCACATATTTATTTCCATAATTGACAGTCTACTAACGACTTCAGTTTGCCTCTTATATGAATGATGTTATTTAACATCTGGGACTTTATCACTGTTGTCAGGTAATCTACTGCAGGTCATGACATCAGAGTGAACATGTTGGCTTAAAGTAAGAATTAACATAATGATGAAAGTGCTTGTTCTACTGGCAGATTATTTCACTTCTAACATGGAGGAAAAGTTTTGTTATGAATGAAACAAATCTGTCAGTGCAACTAGGACTTCTTTAAATCGATTTTAAGAATTTTTGAGTTAGAAAAGCTTCTATTTCTTGCTGGAAAGTTGCTGGTCTTGCCAGTTTTGTCTGATTTTAAGTGTACCGAGATGTTTGCACTACAAATTTGACCAAAAAAATACTTGGTAAGATTTGGTGTTTGTGTAGTGTGGCAGTAATGTGGCTGGAGTGAGAACAAAGGGAACAATCACTGTTTCACACAGGGTTTAGGTTTTTTTTAATTATTTTTGTTTTTTAAAATTGCTTTTTGTGTTCACTTGTGTTGTCTTTGGCTAATGTTTAAATCGCTTTGATGAAACTAAAGTGTGACAAACATAAAAAAAAACAAACAAAATTGTCAAAAAAAGTAATCAGGTTAAGGGAAACACATTTTCACTCAGCTGTATGTCAATACTGTTTTATTAGCAACTTATTGAATATATAGATATATATGGCGACATTGGTGACAGTATTTTTGTGCAAGAAGAAGATGCTTATTAGGAATTTGAGGGAAATAAAAAAAAACCAGCAAATTTACAAAGAAAGGACAAACAACCATGAGATGAGGCTAGGAGGGCATTAATCAGAGAGGTAACCAACAGCCTAAAAGCTGCCCCAAAGGAGCCGCCAAGCTCCACAGCAGCTATTGAGTGTCTGTACTTAGCAGCACTTTAAGCTGCACACTTTAGAAAGATGGGCTTTCTGTAAGAGTGTCTGGGTAAAAGAAAAGGGGGAAAGGAAAGAGGGTCATCTAGAAGATTCATGTAAAAAAAGATATTCTGTTTTAAATAAAGACACTGGCCCAAAACAAAAACACCCCGCAGAGGTTAGCATGATTCCACTCAATCAGCGCTAACTTCCTGCTAACTCGCCACTTTCAGTTCTACCTGGCAAAAATAAAACTGGTACTTTCCACTGACTGGGAGTTTCAGGAGTCACTCCTAACGGGAAATAAAAAGTTGTGAGGAGCGAAGAAGTTGTTTCAACTAAGTGGACTCGACAGACCCGCAGTGCAGTCGTAGTCACTTTCTCTCTTATTTTTCTTATAAAAAAGGAATAATGCATTGGGTCGGTTTCAAAATTGGTTTCCTGCTGGAAAGTTTGAGAATGGCCACCTCACTTTTCTACAAACTGAGAAAATGTGTCTGAACTGAATAAACATGTAGAAAGAAAAAGAAAAGAAGATAAAATCTTGATGTTCAGCAAGCGCATGCTTCAAAGAGAAATTAGTTTTTATTAAATTGGACAAGCCGCATCGCTTTATGAGGAGCATTGTGCTTGTTTCAGGAAGAAAACAGTTTGTTTTTTCTTCCAGTGAGAACCGTCAGTGACAAGGTCCTTCAGATTATCTGCAGTAGCTTGTAAAATAGCACCAGAATGGGAACATCGCCTCTGAATGTTGACGTATCAATGCTTTTACTTTTCTTTAATCTCACTAACAACTTTAAATCCACAAGTTTTTGCATAAAAAGCATAAATATCACTGGATGATGTTGGATGATGCAGATGAGCTTGAACTGAGAAAACATGTTTGTTTTCAGATGTAATTCATTTCACAGACAGCTCAGGTACATAGTGGGTATTAAGATGTTCTAAAAAAAGTCGTGGCTCGTACTCTGGAAATTACGGTGATGCATATTTTCCCACCAGAAACCTTTCTGACCCCTGAACCCTGACCCCGGTGGTAGGAGCCCCAGGGTTGTTATCCAATTACCTCCTTTGTTTCTGACTTAAAGAATGTTTAAAGCTAACATTCAATTTGAAAATATGATAATGACATAATTAAAGTTAATAACTCTTTTTTGCACTTCTGTTGTTTTATTCTAATTTCATTCAAATTTTTTTGTTCCTCTATCCGTGATTGTCAACTTATTTGCTAAAGCTGTTAGCTTGTCGATAGCTGAAGACGGAAATGTGTTGTTATGGTGACTTTGTAACTGTCTTTATGTGTCTCTGAAGGTTCAGGTCAGAGTTCATCGCTACACACAGGTTTAAGATCTGATCTCTCGTTTCTGTCCTTAACTGAAGCAAAGCGAAAGAGATTTCTCTCTATTCCATCCAGTGAAGTAAAATAATTCGGTTCAGCTGACTTTAAGGCTGAAATAATTCAAACAGAGTGACTCCATTAATCCATCTTTCCTGTTTGAACAACAAGCAGATGCAGAACCTGTGATAATGTGGGGCACGGATAGAACAGCCCATTTGTCCCGAGAGTCTTTATGCTCAGGCTTTCTTAAAAGGAACCAGGACTCGCCGAATTTCTACATTTCCAGCTCACCTGGCAACTGATTTCGAGTTAAAGAAATAATTTATAAAGAACACAGACATCAATCTACGGGCTCTCAGGCAGAGTTTTGGGTTTCTTCTGTCTCTGTGCACCTGGTGCCGCTTTCAAAACACTGCGAGAATAAATAAAAGCCTTTAACTGGAAGCTTCAGGTATTCTGACAAATCATCTCTGGGGGAAAACAAAGATAAATGTTTAGCTTTTTAATGAAACTTTCTGATTCATAACTATTAGCAAATTTTGTATTTGGGCCTTTGTAAAAATGATGAGCTGCAGGTGACCTGAAGTAAAAAAAATAGATATATATAAAATGAGCTTCAGGTAAAACACATGATCATTCAACACAATATTTAGTTTATACCTGCAAATTTATAAGTTGCGATTTCCAACAAGGATTGTGATGTGTTGCATTCTTATTATATAATTTCATAACTATAATTTCCAGCCGTTGTTCACGCCTGGATTTGCCTTGTCTGGCTTCTTCAGGTGACGCATGTCTGACATCGGTGATAGAAATATCTGATAAGATGCTGCCTGGCCGTTCTGACTGCGGCGGCTTGGAAAACAATCGGACAAATATCCCATCTAGTACCACATGTATTTATTTATTTATTGAATTTTTGTGGCGTAAAAAGATTGGAATTGGGTTGTCGAGAAAAAAGTCAGGAAAAAAAATCTGCACTACATTCTAGCGCTAATATCTTGAATTACACTTTAAATAAGACAAACTTAACTTAGATGCAACTTTTCACCATAATATAGGAGCTTGTTTTAAGTAAATAAATCATTAATGTTGATAAAAATGTACCGCTAAGATAAATAATTTCTTAGTGGAACACTAAGAAATACACTTGACTGGCAGATTATTGCACTTAGTGCAATTATTGCACTTTGGAGGACTTTGGAGAGTCCTCCAAAGTCTCTGGAGCAGAAAGCACAAACGACTCTGTTCAGGTTTACTTTAACTGGGCCATCAGAGGGATGAACAGCTGCTGCTTTTGTGACCTTTAGAAAATCGATCTTGAAACTTCTGCTAAATTGAACAGAGAAGCTTTTACGTAATTCTTGATAGTTTTTATCAATATTAAAGAATTACTGGACTAAAACAAACTCCTATATCTTGCTGAAAAGTCACATGTAAGTTAGTTTAGTGTTATGTCAAGTATACTAAGATATTTGCACTAGAAACGAGACCAAAAATACTTGGTATTGTTCAGTTCTGTTGCAGTTTAGATCCGCAAACCCCCCCCCCCTAGTTGTTTGTAATAAAATCGAACGACGTAAAAAGACACAACCAGGACACCAGCTGAAACCCAGCAGGCAAATTTCATAAGAGTTTAAATCTTATTTTTGCTGAAAAATGTCCCATCAAGGCAGAGACTGGCTTTCACATCGACTGCCGACAAATCTGCCTGTGTAATTCGTAGCATATTTTTGTAAAACTTAAAAACAAATCATTCGTTTGCACAACTGTAAATGCTTCTAGTGTGCCGCTACGAGTAAGATAATGACTTTAAGCTGAATCTATAAAGGTTAGAGCACCAGTACAATTCGCTGCCGTCTCCCCATCCTCTAGGCGAAGGGTGGGAGAGGGGGGAGAAACAATTCTCGCCCTGGTTGGAATGGAAAACAAAAACTGACAGGAGGCAGCAACTGTTTAACAGGAAGCAAAACGTGGGCTCAGGCAGCAGAGCACGGACACTGGCAGGCACCGAGAAACACATATCTGACCTGGCAGCAGACGCAAATACACACAAGAACAGTTGGACGGATCAATATGGCTGCTCAGAATAAGAGGCGCGGGCTTTTAAGACAGATTGCACTCCTAAATGGATGTCTGCTCAGATGCCTCCCACTGTTAGTGAGCTTAGCCGGAATCAAAGCCAGGAGTTTCCCTCTCATTACTTCCAACAGTTGTGTTAAATATTTACCACCGGTCCTGCGCCGTCGAAGCTCATTTGGAGCAAAAACTCTTGTTATTTGCGTACGATAAACTGGCCGATGCGAAACGCGTCCAGACTGGAACCGTGTGAGCCGCCATGTCCCTGCAACCCAAACCAATCGAAGGACCGCTGACTGTCTTCCCTCGTTTTTTTTCTCTGTGATGTCACTAAAAAACAAACAAAAAAACAACAACGGTCACAGAATGGAGGAAAAAAATAATGCATAATTTTTTTTTTTAAAAACCCTGCAAAGTTAACACAGGATGTATTGCAAAGGTTTTAATGAGTTTGCTCTTAATTAGTGCCAGGGGAAATCGATGACTCCCCCAAATGCTTGTCATTAACAAACGAGCAGACAGCCGACCCGTGGGACCTGTGCTGAATAACTGCTTCCACTGTCACGTGTAGCTTACCCACAACCGCAAGACCCACGCAATTACACGTGTGTATATATACCTGCTCTCTCTTTTTTTTTTTTTCTGGCAGAGTAAGAGAGTTAACTATTGGGAATGACTGCAGGTGAGAAGGGAATACTCCAAGTATTCGAGGCATTTAGAGGCACGTTTCACCTTGACATGTTGTTTCAAAGAATTAAAAATAAATAGCGCCTTTCTGTTCTAATTTACCCTCAACCAAAAAGAATAATGGATGCTTTGTTTCTAACGTGTGTCCCGGGCTATTTTTAGACCCACTTACTATTAATTAGGAATGAAGAATTGCTCCACTGTCGCTTTAAATTCGAAGTGGTGGGATATTAATGACGCCGAGCCGTCGCACAATCCAGTGACTCGGTAAATGTTTTTCGCTGACTTTCATTAAAGTTTAGAGAATAGAGCTTTAATATTTATTGTAAGGATTTTTATCCTTACAATAATGTGTTTTTAATGAGTGGCTGGAGTGAATTATGGATGGCTTAGGAGAGACTCGGCAGCTCAAGAGTTGTAAAATTAGCCTATGCGTAGACACGGCACCTTGCTGAAGAAGGCTACCCGCTTTTTAAAGTATGGTGGCCCGGAAGGTTCAACAAAAGCCGCAACACAACGACAAAAGGCACAGCAGCAAACGTCGCGACGCAAAAATAAAACCCACAAAAGGATTTATGCAGAAGTGGAATGAGAGCTAAAAAGTGATTTATGCTAAAGCAGACTTCATGCTCAAACTAAATTTATGTTAAAATGGAAATTTGCTAAATGGTTGGCAATCTCACACTGTCCAACTCTCTTTGAGAAAAATGAGGCCATTAATTGACACTCTTGTCTTTTTGTCTCTCTTTCGTTTTGAAACCTTGACTTTATCATTTTCCTTGCAGCATCATAGCTGCCATCCCGTTCTTGTCTTCCACTGGCTGCTGCTGAAGCAGGAACGAACCATTTCCTGCGGATCCAGAGGGGGGTTCACTGCAAATATGGATGTGTGCTTTTTGGTCTGGGAAGGGCAACATTTAATTGACAAGGCTCCCATTTTTTTCTATTTCTGTAAGAAAAAAATAAACAATTTTTTGGGAAAGGGCCCACAAAAAGGACCTGTCGGTCAAGTTTCCCTTGGAACTGTCCTAACTTTTCCCCCCTATACTGCATTCACAACACGCCAATGCAGAGAACTTTACAAAAAAGGTTCCTTGATGTATGACTACATATTCATTTGGAATCATACACTCCAAATGATCATAGTTGTCAAACAATGCAGTGGGGTTCAGTTTATTACTCATATGAGTTGAACAGTTCATATGTTGTGTGCCAGATTTGTGATTTTTACTTGAAATAAAGAAAACCTCATGTCCTTTTTTTTCTTTTTTTTTTTTTTTTTTTTTTTTGCATTGCTGGAGACTTCTGTTGATCTGGCACAAGAAAACCTCATAAAATACATTCAAGTTAGGAGTTGTAATGTGACAAAAAAGCAAGAGAAGTTCTAGGCATGTCCTTATCTTTGCATGGCTCGGAACCTATGAAGCAAAATCCTGACCTCTTTGTCCCAGAGTCATCTCTGACTCTGTCACCATCTGCCCCCTCCAGTCTGTGCGGCAGAGCCACTTCCTCACAACACGGCTGGGCATTCTCTAAAACGCATACAAGTCCAAATCAGACATGACGGATATCGCCACTGCCCGGTTCAATACACTGTGCTTCTTCTCGCTCTGTAGGTAGTCCCATAAAAGTTGCTGTTTGATGCGACAGTGAAGCTTCTCCTGCAATGAAGAGCTGTGGGGAATATATGAAACGAAGAAGTAACACGGGAGCAAAAGTTTTGCTCTACAAGACAAAAAGATGAATGGTGGAACAGAAACATATGGAAATTTACATAAATTTTTCAACATCTCCTGCGGTCGGGATCTGCTCTCCATGTTTTGATATTTTATATAGTTTAGCTTAAAACGTTTTACTAATATTCTTATAAACTAATATGAGCCATTTTTTATTCCTATGTATTAATATAAAGGAGGACATTATTCTTCCCTAACCTCACTGTACATTGCTTAGTCTGATATTAGGCTACAGAAATCAAAAATGAATTTTCTTTTTCATTATTGCAAGACTTCTCAATACTTAAAAAAAAAAGGACCTGCACACACAGTTCTTTACCAAAGTATTCCAACCCCATGAAAGTTTTCCACATTTCCTTACATTAAAAACACTAAAACGTCTGAAGAAGACGCTGAGCCCGACTTCCTTCTTCTGGAAATGTAAATACAAATGGAGTCGCGTAAGATTTTAGCGGTTGTAGGATTTTTTTTACTTTTTGTCTTTGATAAAAGACTTCAAACCATTTCTCCCGCTAGTGTTAGACTCACACATTTGTTTTGGTTGTATTTACCCAGAATGCCCTGCGCTTTAGTCCTTTTCCTGCTTTTGGAGCGCTCTCCGGTCTGCCACACGTTCACATGTGCATTTGAATCGCACCAGAGTTCACTTAACCATTTGGTAAGCTAACAGCATTAGCTTATTTGGTGTGCTTTCACACCTTCCCAAACCAACTGGACTATCTAGGGAAACAAACTGGAGTTGGACTGAATCAAACTAAACAGGCTGATGTGAATCTGACCTCATGGACACCTTTACATTGGTTTGTTACACAAAATCCCAACAAATGACATACACATTTCTAAACTATAACGCAACAAAATGGCGGTAATGTTGTGCAACCCATCCGGCACAACAACAGCAATCTATTCTTGTGACCCACATGGCAAAAAGCTCATGAGAAGGTGAAATCCAGCTATTAACTTTTTTTAAAAATTTTATTTTAAGTATATGAAACCAGTAAAGAAAAGTGCATTATGTCATATGGGAGCTTTAAAGATTAAAGCTGACTGTCGCCTCCTTCGACATTACAGTAGGCACTCTCATGCTCACAGACAGCATAATTTATTTTCTTTGGGATCTGTCAGCGTCGGGCGCGGGCGGGGCGCGGCCTTCCTCGGCGATGGCTTTGATGCGCCGCGTGCTTGATTGGAACACACAAGGTTTAAAAGTGGGGACAGGCCCCTTTGACTTTGATGGATTTCTGGGCAATATTAGTCAGCGAGCGCGTATCCCCTCTAAGCTGTGGTGGAACCGATCGAGGTTGACCAAATAATCTGCCAATTCCCTCTGTAGAAATGCAGAGGCGGCAAAAAAAAAAAAAAAAAAAACCTCTAAGACTCTCAAGCCCTCATCCCCGAGAGCTGGATCAGCAGTTGTGTCAAAAAAAAAAAAAAAAACTCCTGTTAAGCGCAGCTGGGTTTCAACTTTAGAGAAGGTGGTGGGAGGACGCGCAATTTCATGGTTTCACTTTTAATTCATGTTTAATCACACGATCATTTACGGCGTCACGCAGGGAATGCTGATGGAGTGTGACAGTGTCATTAAAAGAATCGTGATCAGATGTCACAGCGTTGCTATTGTTATGCAGCCTGAAATTAGCTGTCACTTCGTTCCCCTTACAGCTCTTATTTATTCCTCAGGTAAGGAAGTCAACATGTGGGGAATGTTTGAAAGTCGGGCCCCCTAAAACTCCCACAGCTCGTCCATTCATCTCACTTCATAAAGCTTCGGGCTTCCAAGTCCTGTAAGTGCTGGAATAAGATAGTGGCTTTTTTTAATTTTTTTATTATATATTTTTTTAGGGGGATATAGTCAGTACGGTTTATGAAGTCGAGGTCTCCCTAGGTCACAGGAGAGCAGGACATGAAAGCTGATAGCTGAGCCTCAACTTCACAAACAAGCTGTCTCCACTTCAAACGAGTGGCAAAGCTGCCCCACATTTCTTCTCTTTTCACTTCCAACAGCCGACGCTGCTGACGGCCGCCGGCTCCCTCCACCTGGCAACAGGAAAGCACCACCATGACAGCGCAGCGCCGATGGCTCGCGCCGGGTATTGTGTACGTCCGCTCTGCACCTTCGGTCAGTATCGCTGCGCTAACCGCTGGGAAGTATCAGACAGTTACAGGAACACGATGCTGGATGCTCACGTTTCAGCTTATCTGCTGACTGAGAATCATAACCGGCCACAATCAGAACATTTAGGGGGAAAAAAAATACATTTTATGAAAGGTCTGTATGCAGTTTAATCTGCATACAGCCTGCTGTATTGAAGGCTGGTCCAACACTAGATAAACTGATACAATATTGGATCCAAGCCTGTTGCCTGATTATAAATTCTGGTCCCAAAATCAGAGTTTTAATCCCAAATTAGCTGCTGTACAGTCAGTGGCTATAATCACACACAACAGTGCCTGCAAAGTTTGACACGCCCGTTCTAGGCTAATGTTAGGTCCTAAACTTTCTTCAGGTAGCATCTACTTCTCTGCTATCTATGGTAGCCATGTTACACCTCTAGCAGTAATGAGAACAGATTTAGTGAGTCTAAACTTTTCCAATGAAATTTATCTCACCACTGGGCAATTTAAGAAGGACCACATGTTTCTTTTCACTGGCTATCTGCTTTAGCTTTACTGTCCTCCATGAAGACCCAGATCTCCTCCTCAAACCCAGTTTAGATGATGGTTTCTCAGGGTTTTTTTGGCAATGTTTCCATGTTCTCCTCACATCACGAACTTTGCTTGCTGCAGGCATCCCTCCCACAGCTTTCAGCTTTAGTTTCTCCTGTCCATAAAACATCATCCCTGTGGCTATAAGCTGTGCTGTAGACTGCGGCTCACCAGTGAAAGTTTTTATAAATATATATATATTTTTTGCGTTTTATGTCGTTTTTGTGGAGGCTGGCGTCCCTTTGCTCTGATCTGTGGAACCTGACCCGGTTGGGACGAGCGATGCGCCGACGTTCTGAAGAGCGTCGAGATCTGAAGCTTGTCGTTTTGTTTGTTTTCAAATTCACAAAACAGAGTTAAGATTTGAACTAAGAGTTCCAGATGCATCTCAGTAAATTGAAGCCTCAATGAATTTTTTTTTTTTTTAATCTATTTCAGCTTTTCAATTTAAAAAGGAAAAATGAAGTTTTCAAGTGTTAGCCTTTGGTTTAACACTTGACTTATTATAAATAAAAGCTATTTGGCTTCTGAGGAAATGGAGATATTACATAACACCAACAAAATGCATCTTTTATGTGTATTTACTGTACAGCATGTACACTAAACACCTCGTCAGTGTTCCTTTGGCATAAAAAGATGAAGAAAGAATAGAACGATTACAAAAAATGGAGGATTTTGCTGATGTAGCTCAAATACTATGATCAATACTATATTAATTTTGGTACTTTTGATCATTTGGACTGGTTCCAGGTTTTGTTGGAAAATAAAATCTGACTTTGTACTTGATAAACGTAGTGATCTAATGTCAGCAGACATTAGATCATCACTGTTTCTATCCAGCTGTCTACCAAATCTTGAGCAAGCTTTTAAAGTGTTGCAAAACAAAAATGTGACTTTTCCCATGTCTCGGTTTGGATTCTAAGATCTATAGAAGAAAATATGTATGATTTTATTTTATATATATATATATTTATTTCATCAAATTTTATTTTATTCCCACAGTTCTTATGATTTTGCAGCAGTGTACTCCACAGGGCTGCTGGATGTTTCTTTGGTTTCTTATCTGAACCTTTTCCATTTCCTGCTAGCGGCGCTAGCTTGCGGAGCAAAGCAACGTGATGAGTTTGATTGGCAGCCAATCAGAAAATGAGCATCAGACATAACAAAATCAATTAGTTTAACTTTTTTTTTTTTTTTTTTAATGATTGAATGACAGAAAGCAAAAATAATGATGAAAAATTTTAAATAAAAAAATGTATTGGATTACTATTTTTTCCTTTTTTCTCATCTTCCCCCCAACTTTCTGAGGCCCCCCTCTCTGGCGGCCCTCAATTTTGACTGTTACCTGATGGTCGAAATAGTTGGTGTCCAGAATGTGTGGGGTCTGCAGAGAGATCTTGTACACCCGACTGGTTGTTGATGGTGTCTCAGGATAAGCTGAAGTCCACAGAAACCAGAATCTGGAGTCTGTGTGGTCGAGGTGATGCGGGACGAAGTGGAACTCGTCTTAACATTCATCAGACTTTTATTTCAAACAAATCTTTTCCTAGATTCCTTCAGGTCTCTTTGACATGTTTTTAAAGCTGATGTTTCAATGCAATGTTCTGTTGGCGTAGCGTACGATTAGCTGATAGCAGCTGGCGCGCATCGCTCCTCCCCTTAGTCACCATTAAGTGGGAGCTGACCAGGGTCTGTAAACACAGTTCATGCATTTTTCTCTGCCCATTCCCATTAATATGGTGCTTATGTCACCCTGTCTGCCAACTGAGTCATCTTCACTAATCCCTCCACTCCTCCACCACAACTTCTCCACCTCGGTCTTGTGCTGCAGGCCCCCCCGTTCCTCCACAGTCCACCCCCACCTTGCTGCCAATTTGACTGGAACAGCAAGTGCAGGCTGGGCAGGCTTCCAAGAGGCTTTCCAACGCAGCTGAATATTCATCTTCATTAGAAGTATCACCACCCCCGCTCCGTCCAGGGCTTGGTCTTTTTAACAAGGAGCAAGCGCTCTAAATGGATGGAGGGGGGGGCTGAGAGTCATACGGTTTTGATGGGAGTTGAGGACATGTTGGGTTTATTTTATTTTATTTTTCTCCGTTTTCTGTTTTTTTCTTAACTTGATGCTGTGTGGGAAGTCTCTCCCCCCCTCTCAGCCCTCCCCTTTTTCTGTTCTACTTTTGACACATAAGGGAAAGGGCCTGGGTAAAAATGACTGCAAATAGTTCTGGAGCTGGTGCCATTTGTCATCGCCTGTTCAACATGTACAAGAGGGAAGAAAGTGAAACAGCCAGAAGTGACAAAAATCCCCCCCTAAAAACTTTTCCATAGAAATTCCTTCCACCTCCTACAGAGACGACATCCAATTCTTCTAAATCAGTTCTGCATGAGAAACGGAAACTGAGTTTGATTTTCATAATAGCCCAAACTGTTTTGGCTATTTTTTTTTTTTTAAATGTTTAAAGAAAACTGGAATTTCTCAGCGTTGTTTAAATTGACATTAAACATCCACCTTTCTAAAATAATGGACTCAGTCAAAGTTAGTTTTGGTCAGTATAATACCACCTATGACCATCTATAAATTTAATAGCACAACAAAAAATATTTATCTTTATGACACTTTAATCCACTTTGCATAATAATTTGGAACACTTTGTGGATATTACAAAGGTGACAATTAATGAAAATACTATGATAAAACACATAGGATATAATAAGATGTCCTATTTTTTTCCACATGAAAGAAATAGGACAGTAGTTGATCAGAACTACAGCAGAAATAAATGATTAATTTTAGGTTGTTTTCTTGGGAGTTTTAAATTACAGCCAGTCTAATTGGCGAAGATTCATGAAGGAGATTTGGACCCAAATACAACTCCAATTGTCGGGTGAAATTTGAGCAAACCTTTAAAATGTTGTATAAGTAAAAAAAAATTAAAAAATTTTAAAAAAAGAAAGAAAAACCAAAATGAGCAATTGAGGTAAACATTTAATACATCTCAACTGCTTCAGTAAATGTGTTCCCATCGTTGCTTCAGCGCATCAATTCATTTTGGGAAAATCCGAAATCATCTAAAGCAAGCGTAAAAACTTTTTTTGGGTGAAACTGAGAAAGTTGTTGACTATTTTGATGCTTCCATCAACAGTTTCTGGTGCAATATTTCTAAAAGAAAACAAAGAAACAAAAACGTTGGCTGAAATGTTTTGAGCTGATTCATTTTTTTTTTTAACTGGACTCATAAACACACACAGACATCCTCATGCACTTACCGACTTACATTTCTGATGGTGATGATTTATCTCAGTATAGATGCAGGTGTTTTGTTGGTGGTTCAGAGGTTTGTTAGAAAATAATTTATTGTTCAATCCATCATGTGACATTGCACAGAGTTTGGCACAGCTGCAAACTTACCAAGGCCTGGCCATCCACCTAAACTGACAGGCCAACAAAGGAGAACATTAATCAGAGCCAAGAGGTCCATTGCAAAGTATTGATTCCGGTTCAAAGTGGAACCTTCTGAAAACGTAACTACAAACGAGACGAGGCTTTAAACAAGAGCTAAGTACCCAGACGTGTAGCTCTCATGCATACACACTTTTGAACCATGGAAATGAGTTAGATATGTTTCCATGTAAAACACACAGGCAGCAGCTAAATCCCGGTGTTAATAGTGCAGCTTATTACTGTAAAAACCTTTCAAGTGTGGACACAAGCACAAATATTTGCATGCTCACCCTTCATATATACAATCCGCTTCATGTTTCCCATTAGCCTCTTGAGTTTCAGGAGGACGGCCCGTTTCTCCACACGGCTGCTCTTGTAGAGGCTTTTAAACCTGTTATTGCTATAAAACGTTAGCCTCTTCATGACTTGAATGAACTTCGCATCATGTGTTTTTGATTATGTCATCCTATTCATGCAAACGTAAAGTAATAATGTGTTGCAAAATCAGATACCAAAAGTTGAAACTGGGGTCTTTCCTGTTTGTGGGTCCATCAAATGGAAGGAGAAGAAGTGGCACAGACTGACAGACATTTTCCTTGGCCTCTTTGAAAAATGGCAGCCATGTTGTATTTTTCTTTAGCCAACGTTGAAAAAAAAACAAAAGTTAGTTCAATGGGAACATATTCCAAGTTAGGTTCTTTAATCCACATGTAAAATATTCAGTTATCTGCTGCTCTATAAGGAAGTTGTATTTGTGTTATGAATGCAAAAGTCTTAAAATTTGCTTGACTTTTAAGACTCAGTGTTACAGTAAACCTTACAGAACTCCAGCGTCTCTTTGTTCAAAGTAAGTTTCCCACATAAACAAGGTCCAGACTTGTTAAAACGTTGCAGTATTTGTTTGTTTCTTTTTTTTTTTTTTTTCAGAGCAGAAAATGTGCAATTGAATTGCAATCGAATGACAGAAATGTTGACATAACGTGTTTTGTCACTGAGCTAGCAGGCAAACGCAGCTGAGAAGGATCAGAATCAGATTTCAGAGCGTGGCAGATCTTAGGACTCGCCTCGGACCCGAAGGCAGAACAGGGCCCCATGCAGCCTCCCCGGAGTCGGGCCAATTTCTCAGCTATTGGAGTATGTGTAGAGACTCTGCCCTTCTGTCAGATCAACTCCAGAACTTCTGGAAGACACAAAGCATCACACTCCAGATATTTTCTGCCAATTACATCATTTACTTCTCCAAGTGTAGAATATGAAAATTTGACTTTTTTTTCTTTCTTTCTTTTTCGTTGTTGCTCTCAGATGGCTGCAGGAAGCAAATCTGGTTTATGCCAAAAAAAAAAAAAAAAAACTACATTGAGAAAAAGACTAAACAATGCAGTGCAATATGAAAAAAATTCTTGCCCTCTTTTAATTTTTTTAAAACTATTTTGCTTTCTTTTCGGTTTCACTGAAATGTTTCCATTTATCAAGCAAAGATAACATGAATATATGTAAAAATGCAGATTTAGAGCGAAGGGCCAAACCAACCTGGTCCTATGTGAAAAAGTAATAACACCTTAAATGCAATAACTGGCCTGTCAGCTTTTTATTTATTGATTGATTTATTTTACGTTGCTTTGGAGGAATTTTCTCCGACTCTTCTTTGCTGGATTGTTTTAATTCAGCCACAGTGGGCAGAGTTTGAGCATGGACGACTTGCTTTAGGTCCATTCACCAGATCTAGATATTGATCATTTGTTTGATCTGGAACATGACAAAAACAGAAAATAACGCACAAGGTGGCAAATACCTTTTTACACCACTCCATAGCTTCACTTTAGATTTATTGTAGCGGCCTGGCAGTCAAGCAGATTGTTAGTCGGAGCTTTGTGTTTGATGAACACGGTACTAATTCGCCCCCCTTGTTGGTACTATGTAGCACAGTTAGAAAATAATTATGCAAAATGATTGAGATAATTTCGCTCTTAATGGTGTCTATATTAGTTTTGTATTATTATTATTAATGTTATTTTGAAAAAGCAAAGAAGGAGCAGAGCTTCTCTTGTCTCGACAAGGAAATTATTTGCTTGAAGTGAAAGTTGCTCAAGAGCTTTGAAGACCTGTGGACGGAAATTAGAATATTTACGGCTTTCGCAATCACTTGCCAAAAAAGATCAGCGTTTGTTGTTCCCAATTTTCTTCTGACGGAGACTCTGCCTCCTCAAAGGGAATTTTCTCCTCCTCAGTGAGCAGCCGTTTTCTATAAAAGTATGATAGAAATTGTCTGTGACAACCGCCACTCAAACTGAGCGGCCCATAACGACAAGAGAGCCAAGAACAGGCTTAACACTATTTATAAATCTCTGAAATGGCAGGGTTTGCAGGAAAGTGTGAAGCAATAAGGGATGGAGGGTAGGAGGTGGTGTTTTTTTTCTCTCTTCTCCTTTTTTTCACCCCCAAAGCTTCTTATGACCTTAGTTTTCCTGGAGTCTAAACATAGCCCCCTCTTCACATACAATGGAGCCATCCAATTCAGTGCATCCCCATAACAAGCGTGCATTTTAATCGGCGCCACTCCGGCAGGACGCCTGTTTGTGTTTAATGGGAGGAAAAAGAAGAAGAAGAAGAAGAAAAAAACAATCAGAAATTGTTTTTCCTGCTGCCTCCGTCTGTAACGTACAGCTTCGATATTGTGCTCATCATCCATGTCAGCGTTATTTATTTTATTATTTTGGCTTCTTTTCTCCGCGGAGGATGTTCATTAATTTTCCAACAGAGAATGTTCTTCTTAATCCCAAAAATAGTTTCGAGTCTCGACTCTAAGGCTCCTTACTTTTTCCAAGAGCACAGCAAGCATTCAGTCCTACAACATCCAGTTCTGAGAAGTCCCATAGGATTAGCCAGATTATTGAATCACAGCTTTAGATAATACCATCAGTTACACTTTACTTCTGAGAACAGATGCAAAAAAAAAAAAAAAAAAAAACAGAAAAAAAAAAGGGGAGAGAGGAGAGAGGGGTGTGTGTGTGTGTGTGTGGTGGTGGGGCAACGTGGCAATGTTGAGAATGCGCTAATGATAGCAGCAGACTTTTCCTCCAAATAAGCAGATGCGATGAAGTTTGAACAGCTGTCAGACGTGATGAGCGTGACACAAGCGCCTGCAGTGGAAACTGGGGGACTTTTCTTATAATATAGCAGCCTACACAGAAAGAGAACACGTCGGATGACAAATCACTCTATCTGTGAAACACCTGGCTCTTCTCTTACACAGAGGGCTCAGGCTGCAGAGGATATCTAATTTAATCACCTGCAGCACAAACAGGTGAAGCAGCTCCGAGAGGAAAAAAAACCCACTCAAAGCAGAAGACAACCAATCAGTCAGAGAACATCATTCTGTAAACTATATGTCCTAAAATAATCATAATTATGTCTGACTATTTAAAAATACTTTTATATAAGCATTTTAGTCATTTTTAAAAAATATTCTGAGTATTGTGTGTGATTGCTTATGTCCTTTGAGGGTCACCAGCATCATTTTTTTTAAGACATAAGATATATGTCCATGCTGAAGTAAAAAAAAAAGAAAAGAGGTTTGAATACTGGAAAATTACATTTACGTGACGTGACCTTCTAGGATCAGTTTTGAGATTATTATTAGTGATCCACAGAGGGCACGCTGTACAGAGGAGGAACTCCTTCCTTAAGAAATAGCTCAGCTTGTCTCCCCTGTGCCTTTCAAACTATGTTAATATGCGACTGTTCTGCGGCTGTAATTTATCTTCAGTGGCAACTGGAGTACAGGCAGTGCTAAAACATGAAAGTCAGAGCAAATTTGGATGCATTAAAAAATAATGCCACAAATCAGTTTTATTTCAGAAATCACCATCAGGAATGTGAAGGGGTATAGAATACTGATACTTCTAAAACAGCCGAGGCATTTTCATTTAACATATCTTTTGAATTGACTTTGTAGTAATCATATTTATATCTAATTTATTATGATTTGATTTATTTGTGTATATATATATATATCTTTATACATATATATATATATATATATATATATATATATATATATATATATATATATATATATATATTTAAAACTTAATTTAAAAGTAGCAGAATTTCTTCTGTTATGTTGCTAGGCAGACAGAGTATTGACTTTTTTTTTTTTTTTTGCGGGGGTGGGGGGTCATAGTTCATGACAAGCTTTGCCTAAGGTAGGGACAACTAATCAGAGGTCAGTCTTTATGCTCCGTGATGGAGAAGCAGCTAGCTCCTGTGTTTCGAGACGTTAGCTACGTAAACAAGTTTAGTTGAAAACTTATACAGCTCTCAACATCGGGGCCTTATGTTTAAACAAAATCTTATGCTTTGAAACCAGGTCAAAGAGTGCGACGTTTTGGCTACACATCCTGTCGAGGTGTGAGTTTGCAGGACGGACAGCGACAGGGTTTGGAGATAAGAACAAAGACAGCTAGCATTCTGCTTTGTTTGTTACTTCACCTGTTCATCTTGACACAGCTTCCAATAAGAAACATATGTGTTACATGGGCATTCAGCTCACCAGAGATGGATTTATTGTTTTTTTTAATGAGGTGGGAGCTAAAATATTAAAACTACATGCTGGAATCACAGCGCCATCTAGTGCCCTGGCATGACAACTACAGCAGATTCAAGTTGCCTTGGTGCCGCTATAAACGTGGAACTTTTCCCCAATAAACATCCAAAAATACTCATCTGCCATTCAAGTATTGAAACTCTCTAAGCTCAGTTCAAAACCGCCAAGTTTTCTAATCTGCAGCTTTCATAAAACAATTTGGCATTTCTTTTTTTTTTTTTTTTTACAGATTTGAATGTCCCAGTGCTATTTCTTATACTTCTAACACCTTTGCCTTCTTACAAAATAAATAAAATAAAAAATCTACATGCACTGCTTACTACCAGTAAAAAAAAAAAAAATGTTGGATCCCGACTGTGATGTTAGAATGCTGGTTTTTTATCTAAAACTTCAAAGACAAAAGCAAACTACGGATGTGAAAATAGAACCATTTATTTGTTTGCCAGAGATCCTGTTAAATTGGCAATTTATTTTTGCATGCTCTGAGAGGCAACGCAGGATTTCAACAACACTTCACATGAGACTGCAGATCTTTTCAGAATCAAAGCTTTTAGCTCCATGATGGCTTTGACTCAAATTCACAGCTTTGAAATTAAATACGAAAAATATTTTATCAGCACACAGTTAAACAATTATGACCTGCGGGAAGAGCAGTCAACATCAATAGTGGTCATTAAGTGAGGAATATGATTTTTAAAAATTAAAGGTTTTTCTGAAATTACCTTGTTGACTGACTACAATTAAGTACTTAATGACCCTCATTAAAAATATTATTTCCCGCTAAATCATTTGTGTGTAAACTGGACTTCCAGTACCAAAATTATAGAACAATTTTGGTACTTATGTATTTAACAGTAATAATTATTCATGTAGATTGATAATAAAAAAAAACAATAACTATAATTTCCTTTATGCAAGATCAATAGATTCTACATAAATGGTTTGCAGTCAAAGTACAAAAAAAATTTGAACTTTATTTTTAATTTGAATATGTTGTCAATTATTTTTTTTTGTGATATCAGAAAAGAAAACTCAAGTTGGCTTAAATTAACTTGGCTTAAAAGTTTCACTGCCAACATTTTAACATTCACTAATGTGTTCTGTTACAGAAACAACATTAATCAACATACTGCACTTTTGTTTGGATGTATTATCTTTTATTTTTTATTTTTGGCTTATTTTTCACCTGGTTGAAAATATAAAATTGGGTCGTAAACCTGATGGTGATTCTTCATAATATGAGAGCAGATGCCGAAGTCAACAGAGGAGAGAAAAGTATGTTCAAGAAAATTTCTCCACTTTATCAATTCAATAAAGGACTCAATCATTTTTGCTAAAAAAAAATTAGTTGTTTAATTCGGGATGCATTCAACGTTAACAACTGGTTACAAGTTGTAACCAGAGATTTCACGTGAGAGGCACTGATTGAAGTAAAAGTGCTGTAAGCTGGTTGTTTTTTTATATATATATATATATATATATATATATATATATAAATTTAAATAAAATATGGTCACGCGAACGTCGACGTCTTGTTCATGCTGCGATGCGTCCTGGACAGATGGCGTATGCTAGGTGCTACAGCGCTAGCTCCATATAGCCGGAACGGTCATTTTTGAATTTTTGCCCAATGAATCGCATTCAGCTTTTTCAATTTGTACAGGAACTCATTGAAATCAAAGGCAATGCAGAAATAACGAGGAGAAGTGAAAATGAGGACGAATCAGACGAAAAAGCTTAGAATTTTTCTGTTGCCGTTTGAAAGTGCCAAGCAGAAAGGAAAGTTTATACTGTGAAAAACTCCAGTTTCTGACTCTAGTTGTTTAAGGTGAGCATTGTTATCAAAACATCTTTTCCAGATATCTTAGAATGGTGTGTCACAAAGACTTTTATTATCTTCAAAATTCTTTTAGCTTCACATTAGCTCCTGCTAAATGTGTTAGCTCTAGCTAAAATAGTAACAGTATGTCTCAAGATGATTGTGTTTGTTGTATTTCCTGTGTTCCATGAAAACTTTCACAGTTTGACTGGATCCAGATGTTTTATGAGCTGCCCTCTTCGACCTCCATGACCTTAACTTCTGCTTTATTTTATTTATAGGCCTAAGTGAGTCTACTGTAACCTACCGCCACAACACATGCCTGTCATGTATTGTGGCAGTAAAAATTGGCAGGCTCTGTAGGTGAAAAACATAAGAATTTTTGAAGTTAGCATGAGTTTTAACATTTTACAAACAGCAACTTTTCGGTTAATAGGAATAGTACAACATATCTAGTCCAACATATGAACTGGTTCTGAATCCCTTTATGAATCAGTTTCATAGACTGGACTGTGTTCAGTTCATGCCCTTATGCTGCAAACTGTCGGCTTTCCTGGAGAATGTCGCCATGTGTCGGTACATAGAAATGTTGAATGATTTCATGAACTTTGCTTTAGTTATGAAACAATCTAAATGCATAATGAAAATAATAATCATGTGATTTTTTTATGGATATCAATGCTGCTACACTAACTAGCAGACTTGGCTCATGCAATGCTCTTACCAGCACAGACAGTTCATTTTTCATTTGAGTGATTCCCACACACTCTTCAAGCTGTTCATTACATATCCAAATCCAACCAAAAGAGGAAATATCGAGTAAACAACTCTGGTTTTATTTGTTTTCAGACTTTCTGCCAGCTGTTTTGTAAAAAAAAAAAAAAAAAAAAAAAAAAAAGAAGAAAAAGAATCCCACAAACTGGGATACTTGCCCAGCACCAGACTGCATCCCAATCACATTAGTGCCTTGTTAGTGGCTGCTCAAGAATCACACAATTTGTTTTAATGGGACCTGAATATTGAACTCGCAGGTAGACAAACAGGGCTGTAAAAGAATAATTAAGCCCATGGAAGACTTCCTCCTGAAATATTAATGGGGTATAAAGTTAAAGTATAATAGCACTGCTTGTATTCAGCATCCATTTTCCAATTTAGATGTTTTACACATGAGAATATACCTGAAATTTTCTGCTCTACTTCCTGTATTTGGATAAGTAGAACCACAAATTAACACCAGGAAGTGTCACACAGCGTGTTACAAAAGCAGCCATGAACTCTGTCACAGTTTGTCAAACTTCAGTGTATGCCACTGAGAGTCAGTTTCTCGTGTTAAAGTAAGAAACATCAACTCATGGTTGGAACCTGCTTAACTAGCCGCCGCTCCTCCACTCTGCTCCTCCAAACTAGTGGCAGCAGCATTTAACAAGCACCTGTTGGAACTGGCCGTCTGCTGAGCTCATTGTACAAACTACTTCTCAGTTCAAAGAACTGTTGCAAACGGCATAATGGATGAACCTTGTTGCGACGTCTCTCCTGAAGGCGGAGTCACGGAAGGAGTAGGAGCTTCTTAAAGAGCAGAGTCTTCAAACATTTCATTGCAAAGTCAATTTCTCTTACATCATATTTGACACCACAGAGAGCTTTTTTATAACACATGAAGGTGATGCAGTTACTTGATTGTGCTATAAAATGGCACTATGTGACTGGAAAACAGACAGTAGCGCCCCTTTAATAAGACTATAAACTACAGAAATGGTCTCTGTTTTAAACGGTTTTTTTTCATTGTTTTCTAAAATAATATTTCCACTCCTACAGAAATCTACTAAACGGGCCTCTAACGGCGTCTGAGGTGTTGGTGAATGTCAAGGATCCCTTGAACCATTTTAGTTTGCTGTGATAGCTATTGGCAAACAGCTTGCCTTTGTGAGTAAGGATAACCTTCCATTTGATCAATCTTGCTCCCGTCTCTAAGACTATACCCTCCAATAAATCAATAGCCTAGATGTGTTTGTCCCGGCGCTTTCCTCTCTCCTCAACCCTCTTCCCATGCGCTGCTGTCCTGCTCTGCCCTTCTTCTCTTGTTGCTACGCTCAACACGTCATTTTTGATTTCCATGTCCCTTTGTTCTTTTTTTATATCTTACTTTTTAAGCCTATTTGTCAGATAGGATCTAAAAGCTGGAGCAAATTGCTTCATCTGCTAATTTGTCATGATACCATACTTGACTGTATTTCCCAGTGTTTGTCATCAAACAGCACTTCACACTTGGCTGCTTGCTTTGGTTGTTTCGCAAAGAACAAAGGCAACGCTCTGCATGCCGCGGCGAGGGATAAGCTTTTTTGGACTGTGAAATTGACAGTGAACGGGAAAACGAATGCACTGGGAGTTCGATGGAGAGTTGGGACAAGTGGCAATTTATCATCAAACAACAAAGTAAGACGCTGAAAACAACACGACTTAGGGTGTTAGCATTAATATGAATATATATATATATATATATATATATATATATATATATATATATATATATTTTTTTTTCCATTAAGACTTCTCCAGCCAGGAGAACAGAAAATGTGCTTTTAATTTCATGTTAGAGTAGAGTCTTTATTACATAATACTCACAGGAACAAGTTTATAGTTGCTGCAATTAAATTTCCTGGAGAGTTTTCTGGTGCGGCTGTGCAGTCCCTGCAGGACTGTTGGTCGCCTGTTCTTTCTTTTAACATTCAGTCCAACGGCGTGTTTTCTGAAGACTTCAAATCACATGTCCCAATTACGAATTAGAAACGGCGAGTCCTTTGAGATTTAAAAGTTACCAATCTGCGAGCTATTTCGACGCAACTTCAAATTGTAGGACGTTCTGCCACTTACCCATAAATGCAGCGAGATGAATGGACAAGAAATGTGATTTCTTTCAACAGCATCTCTCTAAAGACGTACGGTTACATGAACGGTGGGTTCGTGTTTGCAGTCTTACACCTTCTCGTTAAGTCGGTAGCGAGTCTGCGGTGCTAAAGGTCAGAAAATGTCAAAAATCAAACCTCGCACGTGAATGCTGATTAATATAATTAATGCATTTTCTAACTTTATACTGGAAGTGATTTTCTTTCCCGCTGGAGGAAATGTCAAGTTTCCATACGGTTACCAAACCAAAGGTATCTAAAGATGTTTGTTGTTGCTCATTCATGGCACATTTCTAATACAATGAATGATTAAAACAACAAGCTTTCAGGATGAGTGGAAGAAATAAAATCAGACTGTACATGTTGGTAGGAGATGTGACTTATTATTGCAACATTAGGCCAAGTGGATAACAGAGTTTTGGCACAACTTGGAAACACGACCTGCATTTCCATTGACCACATAATTGCAACAATTTGGCATCACAAATGGAAACATGGCGATTTTGAAATAAGTTTGTTTTTTGCCCCTGAGGTGGGTCTTCTTTGGTAGGATCCAAATTGGTTAATTTTGCAAAACTGCAATGGAAACACTTTTTTTCCCCACATCACAATAATCACATAATCAACAATCGGACGTTGCCATGGACACAAACCACTAAGAAGTCAACAGGAAGTAGTTGGAGGACGTTGTAAATGACTTACCATGTGCAATTATTAATTGTGCTTCTTATTTAATGGAAGCAACACAATTGAAAATTGTGTTTTTGAGCATTAGCTGAAGAGTGACAAAGTTTTGAGCACATTTGAAATGGAGATGTGCCTCATGATGACCTCATGTCAGCAGAGTATCGTTGCACTTCATAAAGCCGTTTCAATCTGTCCTGCAGCAGCTTGGCTGATGTTACCGACTCTCCAGATTGATCAATTCCATGCTAGGGTTACAGCTGACATCTTCCCACAATGAAAGATGGCAGGACATGAGAAGACGGAGAAACTTTCTCCTTCTTGAATTGAATGATAGCTGGACATTTTCATAGTGTTTATACTTTAACAGCTTGAACAAATGAAAGTGGTACCTTGAATCTTTTGAAAACCGAAACATCTAAGTTTCTCTTTCTGATATTTTTGCTTGATTTTAGTTCTATGACGAAGCCTCTTCTTTAATTTTTGCATCAAAAAAACGATCTGAATGAGACGCTAGAAAAGACTAAAGATGTGTTCAAGTTGTGCTAAAAAGAATTGGGATTTAAGCAAAGTTATTCCAACCTAAATGTTTATTTCATTTTATTTTTTTTTACTTCTTCATACTCCTTTTCAAACATGTTAAGATGAGTGTGGCGGCCAAAAGCATGTCTCCGCTTTCCTTTCTTATGTCTGCTATTTCATACTGATGTCGTGTTTGAAATAAAGAATTAAATAAATTAAACTGAATTTAAAGTAGCATATTAATGCTAAACATGTAGCAGCAGCACAGTCGTCCCTAACGCTAACGTTAGCATCCACAGTCCACGTTTTCAAAGATGAATTTTTTTGCAGAGACGTTCTATGAACGATCAAAGGTTTCTGGGACACTTGAAAACTGAATGGGTAGAATAGCTGATTGTTGAATGATCTAAATAACTGAGTAAAGCAATAAATATCTTTGTTTTTAGATATGTTGTTGTTGTTGTTGTTGTGTGTTCATATATCTAAAGCAGAAAGGGCTTTTAGAATGGGCTCAGTTTCGATTAAGTAATTACAAACTCTAACTTGATTTAAAAAAAAAAAAAGACTCCCATCACTACTTCAAATACACGCACAGATATGCATTCCATTAACTCAAAGGCCACCAGTTGCCCTATCAGAAGCTTAGAAAGACATGACATCATTGTTTGGCCTTTCCAACATGGTATGAAGCTGCTCTGCATGCTGTCCACTGACTTTTTAAGAAGCAGCTAAGGACATTGTTATACCAACAGGCTTTTAACTGGACTGCTTGCTTTTTTTTTTATGTCCGTTTTTATATTCCCGTTTCATTTTTCTGCCTTTGTAAAAAATAAAAATAAGAACAACTTGTGATTTTAGTGAATGTGATTGGTGCGTTTTAATTAAAGTAACTTACTTACCTAAAGGGAAACTTTTAGTTTTGTTCATTCTATAGAAGAATCTTCAGGAATTTGTTTCCTTCAAGTCTGATGTGTACTTAGGACTAGATGCTTCAGCAGAAAAAAAACAAAAACAAAACATATATTTTCTGGTCATATTAACATTTTGCACTTTTTTTTTGTTTTCGACTAAAGACACAAAGCAGATGTTCAGAGGAAGCTGATCGGCGACCTGTCCAGAGCTTCTTGCCCGTTGAGCGCGGCGACTGTCGCGCACGCACTGATTTTCGCTCCACTTTTGTTGCCTTGTCGCTCTCGGCCCACGCGGGCTCCGGCTGATTAGCCCTCTCCTTTCTGCGGCTGTCAGCGACGTTGGCCGCGCCGTACCCAAAGCAGAGGTGACTTAACAGTCCGGACTTTTCTGTCAAAGACTTGGAGCAGCCAGTGGACCAGACACAGCTGAAGCCTGTCACGCCCAGTGAGGTGAGGTGGGCACCGCAGATTGACTGTCTGACAACTGCTGGCTTAAATACTAATCGGGATGCGTGCGCGAGCAACAGCTCAAATGTCAGCTGACGGTCGGCCTAAATCCCCAGACTTTGTCTGATTAAGAATTCACCCCTGGCCAATTATTACATTAGCATGTCCAATCATAGCTTGCCATATTTGTTTTTGCAAAATACTGTATAGTATTTAATCCCTCGGAGTGTTCAGTGCCCGCACATATTTACACTCTTTCAAAATTGAAATATTTCACTTAATCCTGACGTGATCATAAAGAGCGCGAGGAAATGACACGCAATAAACTGTGATTGAGTTGACAATATAAAGGAAATACGGGGAAAAAGGCAACTATTGTTCTTAAATGAGAGAAAATGCTGATTGAGTGTGAATTTATTTCAGCCAGCAGTAGTAAAGGTAGAGTGGAGAGGCAGACACAGAAACCTGTATGTGTGTTAGCTAACTTTGACAGCGCTTTAGTTAGCATGTTGATTGCTCACAATGCAACTACATTCCTACAGCTGACATCTCATTGAAAGCATCACAAGCTGCATCACAAGTCGCGCATCTTGAAAATATAAATATAAATTTGCTTAAGTGAAACGATTTTCAAAAAATTCACATTTTCCACTAAGGAAATTTTTCCGGTAGGATGAGGTGGTTTTTAAGCTGTATGGAAAAAAAAGTATTATTCATTTTAATTGTGTATTTATATATATATATATACATATATATATATACATATATATATATGTATGTATATATAGCTATCTGCACAGCATTTTTATGTGCAGTATATTATTAACAATTTTGTCTTTTATATATTTTAACAATGTTTTATCTTTTTGTGAACCTACGTGGCTCTGCCTGAATTTCTCCGCTCTGGAACAATGAAGGATATTTTTATTCCATTCTGTTTCCAGGTGTTGCATTGAAAGGCCTTCATGACGTCATCATCTGGACTTTTCCGCAGTTAACTGAGCAAATAAAAAGATTCTCTGTCATTCTTCCATTATTACAATTCTAACACACCTGAAATTGGCAAAAGTTTGGTTTAGCTGAAAAAACCCCCCCATTAATATTGCTTTTTATGTGTGGAAATATCAGGTGTCAGTGAGGTCTGGTGGTGGTATCTCATAACCTCAGCGTTTAATCTACACATGGGAGAATAAATGAATTTATGGGAAACTCCCAGAGCTTAGTGCAATACTGTTTGAATTTAGTGAGTATGTGACAGTTCAAGCTTGTTCCTTTGTGTCCTGTTTACATAAAATAAAGTGAAAATTTACATAGAAATACCTGACTTGCAATAAAATTTCAGGTGAATGTTACCGATTCTTTTTGCCTCTCATGAAATGTTAACTCATAATAATGTGGCGTATCTTGAGGAATGTGTGAAAGGTTGAGAGGCTTTTTTTCCCTGCTTCTTTCTGTTTTCTAAATAACTTTTATTTAGCAACGAAACACTTGAGGAAATCAACTGAAACTCAGAGTCAGGCTGACTTCAGTGACACCTCTTGGAGAGTATTGTGCTTTTTGTGGTTTATTTCTGTTAAAATAAGCTCCCTGACAAGTCTGCCAGTTATGCTGAAATGATGCTAATTTATCATCCCAAACAATTGTAGCCTTTTTTTTTTCTTTTTTTTTTTATGAATACGTTTTGCTCTTTACAACTTAATTTGCTGTCTTGCTGGTCATTTTTACATTTAAAACGTTTAATTTTCAAATTAAAGCGTTAGACGTAAGTAGTGGAAGATGGTTAAACCATAAACTTAATCCATCTTTTCTGAAATGTTAAAGTGTAGACTGAAATTGCTCATAATTTTCAAAGAAATCAAAATTCTTATTTCATTGGAACCTTGACACTGGACTGCGACACAATTCCACACATTCTCATTTCCCTTCACTGCTCTGACTTTGATTTCTCCCATCGTGTTGGATTTCTCTGATTAAAAACTGTTTCTCTACGCCCTTCATCGCCCTGCAGGCGTTTACTCATTTCACTACTGGCTGCTTTGTTCCATCAAAAACATTTTTTTAATTTTTTATGTTGCAGTTTGTAGAGTTTTTTGTTGTTAACGTAAATATTCCCAGATTATCTTTTGATGAGTTTTCAATATGTTTGAAAATGCTGTTTTCTGCTCGTTTTAAAAAGCAAGAAGCGTCAAACACATATGTCCGCAGGAAGGCTTATATGACATCGGTGAGTATTTTCTAAGAGAATCTTTGTGACTAAATTTGCCACATTTGGGATTTCTACCTTTTAAAATTGTGATTTCTTTCGAGCTCTGTTACTTCGAGGGTTGAACTGTTCTAAGCAGAATGAAAAGTACCAGCCGTGACGCAGGCCTGCTTCTTTTTGGACTACAAGGACAGTTTTGTATGGCTTTTGTTGCGTGATTTTATCTCTCATTTTTGACAAGAGAGCGCCCCATGTTCATGGCATGGCGATAAATGGCAGAACCCATTTTTCATTCTTGTTAACCAAGTGGCTAGTATTCTTAATGAACACTATTAAAAGCAAAGTGTCATTACCCCGGCACTCACTCTATTCTTTACAGCCATCAATGTCTATTGATGTCTTTCTTCCTCTAATCATAGACTTCCTCTCTGAGCGCTCGTCTTCACCCACAGCCGCTGCCTCATCGAAACAGAACGATGTCAATTGACTTCCTTTCTGTGACATTCAGTGTATGCGGTGAATGAAACCGGAGTGTGGCAAAGAGATGAACATCTCACAGTTAGCTCAAAGAGTTCTTATGTACGGAAAAGCACAACATATTACTTCTCCAGACCGGTTAACTAGAAGTAGTCAGACACGACTTTAAGAAGCTTTTAGAGGTACAGATGTAGAATGAGCTCAAGGTTTCCAAATTGCATTTTTTTAAAGGTTTTTTATTTATTTATTTATTAATAATCTTTCCATAAGGTCAATGAATAGAAAGGCTGGACTTTCAAAAGTGGATCTAAGTTGAAAATGCAAAACCCACTTTCATTGAAAGCGGCAATATTATGTATTTTCCAGCCATATAGTTCCATTTTAGAGCAAAATCAAGTAACCATGTTACTCTCAGTTGTATGTAAATATGACTTAAAGGAAATTTGACTTTGTAATTTAACACCTTGAAATAGACCACCTTGAAACAGGCCTCTGTCTCTTTAAAAACCTTTTTGAAGCTCAGCCTTCAGGAAGTCATCACAACATGGCTTCTCTATAAAGCCTTTTCCAACGTTTTTACCGACGTTGCACTGAGAAGCAGCTCACATAATGAGCTCAGCTGATGTGCACTCCTACCAGCTGTTTGCTAATTACTGCTGGCTAGTCTGAAGGAGATGAGTGTGGAAGTCGAAGGGAAGAGTTGCAGCTCTGAGGAGGAGCTGCACCTCAGTCACCCCCAGTCGGTTGCCATGGGAGATAAAAGGATTTCTCAAACTTGCATGAAAGAAGGGAACACTCAAGGTATGTTCTGATGAGGGGATAACATTGTGATGTTGATTTTGTTTTTTGTTTTTTTCCTTTCATAATAATGTTGTACTGTGGTAATTTCCTGCCTGTACAACAGGAAATTAGCAAATGGTTGATGTTTCCAGATTTCAACAATGTAGCTCCTGATTTGAGGCGAGTTGAAGAATTTAAACAGTCAACAAAACGTTTAGTTGTGCTAACCATAAAAAAAACTACCGCTAATATTTGAGCCATTAGTTCTGCTAATGCAAAATGGTATATCAACATGGTATTTTGTGGATGCTAATGCTAAAGTGCTCATTTCAACCTTGCTGATAGTCACCGTGTATCAATGACACTATCTCTGACAGTACAGTTGTCGCTATAAACAGGGTTACATTTGGTGTTACACACCTGCCTCCATGGTTGAGCTTGAGGAAGTGGTTTTTTGGAACAGTCCTTTCATTTGTGGTTTCAGCTTCATACTGGTTGAATATTGCTAGCTCTGTTGCTGGTTTAGCCAAAGGAGCTTCAATCAGAAATCACACGGATCACAATGGATTTTTTTTTTTTGCTGTAGAACTACAGTCTGTCTTCAATTAATGTAGGGGATGTCAATCATGCTAAGTGTTTTCAAAGTTAGCAAAAATGCCAAAGAGCCAGATGTAAAATTAGCTGTGAATTAGCGCATTAGCAAAAGTGAAAACTAGTTCAACAAAAACGGTAAAAGCTTAACTTAATATAACAGCATCTAAACATCTCACTATAAGGTATAATTATATATATATATATATATATATATATATATATATATATATATATATATACATATATTTTTTTAGCACTTTAAATATTCATGCCCATGTCTTGTTGCTATGATGAGACATGAAGTATCGTTTTGAATTAAGAGTCAACGGTCTGAGGGGTGTGGTATGCTCATTTCTTTGGAAGTGTGGCACAGAAATTTGCCACATTTCACATGATTTCATCAGGGAGCAGGACACAAGCTGCATTGTGATATAAGAATGAATATAAATTTCAAGCCGTCGTTGAAAATTGCAGCACTTTGCATTCTGGTTTTGTTTTGAGAGCCAACTGGAAGTGTGTGTAGAAACAACAAGGAGGTTCACACAACATGTTCAGTGCAGAATGAACAGAACCGAGCTGTAAAACTTTAAACCGTAATGAGAAGTGTCAGCAAGTTGTGACACATTAGCATGTACTTTTGCAGTACATGCTAATGTTTCAAACAGTTTCCTTTTGTGAGTTTGTAGCTGCAAAAAAGGAGAGAAACTCAAACATTTTCTGTTTGACAACAAAAGTAATGTATTTTCTGTTATCTTTATTTATAAAATTAAACCCTGTGTTCAAGAACTGCTGATGAGTCAAAAGACTTACACTGTCTTTTGACAGCGAAAATGTTTTCAATGGAACAAAATCAACAGTCAGTCCTCTCAACACAGCATACTGCCTAAGACCTTCAGAGTTTAATTCACTGGTATACCAGGAACTGCTTCACAACAATATACAGTTTTTATTAGATAAAGCCATCTGCTAATTATAATTAAGATGATCATATAGTAGTTTCGTTCTGCTTTAATTTATTGCTTTGCTACCCTTTTCACCTGTGCCATATTTTTCACACTGACTCCTCTGAGATGTGCAATGTCCAGCAAGAGAAGGAATTATTAAAATAAATCTGGATTATATACATTACATAAAGACAGAGTATTAACACAGCAATCCCTTTGAGAGCTTGTCCTTAAGGTTTATGAAGTTCAGGTTTGTTACGGCCCCTGGCCTCTTGAGGCTGTGCAGGCTAGTTTTTTTTTTCATACAGGTTCTATTGACATAACATCCTCTGATTGGCTACCGGGAGCTGCAAGCGCCACACCCCACTGGACCAGCAGAGGACTGCAAACCAATCAGAGGGTTAATGAGCCTCACCTGGTCCTATAAAAGGATCTTGAAACATTCCTCCAGCGGGGACAGCTTGTGGGCAGAGGCTTTGTTCAGCTGTTCCCCCACTTTTGGTTCACTACTGCTTGGCCATTTGGTAATAGTTTGTGGTTTGTTTTTGCCAAAGCAGTTTTGATGGATGTAGTTTGTTTTACAAGCTAGAAGCTAGTGATTTGGGGGGGGGTTTGTTTGTTGGTGCTCCCTTTGTGAGTTTTTTTTCTTCCTTTTCTCTTTTGGGAGATGTGAGTTATGTTAGGCTGGCTATTTTTGACATTTTGTACTTTAATTTGCACCTGACCCAACTTGAATTTGTCATTTTCTTTGCTCTTCTCTTGTGTTAATTGGGTTTAGTTGTACTGTGACTGGGATCTGTGCAACCTTCTTTTGTAATAAAACCCTTTGCTTTCATCCCCTACACTCACTCTGGACAATTTATGTTACCGCTCCTGAACCCCTAGACCGCGGGGGCGTAACAAGGTTCTTTTATATTTTCATTGTGGATTTGTTCTAAATCCTGATTGGTTAGTCCTGGAGCCTGAAGCTAGCTGCTAGCAGGTGCCTACTTGCCTAAAGCAGTCTCTGTTTACAAAATAGCCACTGATTATAATTGTACTAAGTTCCTGTGTAAATATATTAAAATCTGTATTTAGCGGAGTTACTTAGTAAATAACATATTTCCAGTCTGATATGGTGGAAACATTTGTAAAAATCAATTAACTAGGGTTCACATTAGCCTGGGCCAATGCCGTCCTGCGGAATTCACCCAGACCAGACAGGCGTTGCACTAAATCCCTCCCTGCAACATGTTTGTGCTCAACACTCCCTACAGTATGTCAGAAATGACTCAGAACGTGAAACAAAGCGTGTGATTTAAACCGCTGCTGTCCCACGATACCAGTCAGATGAGCTCTGATTCCCCTTTGGGACGGAAACTCGCTCATCAGAGATCAGACCCCGAACGGAGGAGCTATTGTTCCAGCAGATGTTCCTCATTCGTTCTTTGATCGGTCTGAGATGCTTGAGGGGTTGAAGATGGACACACTCGGCGTTGGCCAGTTGGTTGTGGTGTTATTAGTTCAGTGTGCGCATCATTTCTGTGTGAAGTCCTCTTAACATATTTATTTTTCCCTGTCATGTTTCTCTTTACCCTTGAATGCTCATTTGTCCCTCCGTCCCATCGGCGTCCTATTACATGCATCCTCTAACGAAGCAGGAATAGAATTAGGGTTTGTTATATCAGCGGGAGTCTGAGAGACCGTCCTGCATAATTGGGAAGTAAGTGGAAAAGATATGTGATTATGAATAAATAAGCCCAAAGTAATTAATGAGGACCAATGATTGGACCAGCGATAATTAAATCAGCCGTGTTTTTCAATTTGCATGATTAAGATGTTAGTTAACGCTGTGTTGTATCCACACGTTACAGGTTGTTCATTCTCAAAATGTCAACATATCAAAATTCTCAACACTGCACTTAATTATCTCCAGGAGCCTTAAAACTATCAGCTAAATCAATTAACTTTAATCTGCAACCAATTAAAGTGTGACTTTTAGGAATGCTAATGTGCCACATGTTGTACTTAGGCCGCGGTCGGCTCCAACGCGCAGCTGCCGCCGAAACGCCGGCGACTTCGAGTGGGTTCAACCTCCTCCATACACACCGCCTCGGAAAGAGGAAAGACAGACTTTTGAAGCATCGGGGGATATATTTTAAATCAAATTTTCTCATATTTTACATGGATTCCGGCATGACTTTAATGCAACGTTTCAAGATTCCACAGGGGGTCAGAGGCGATTAGCATATTTTTGACTTTTTAAACAATTGAGAGTAGCTCAGAAAAGGACTTTTAAGGAACGGCGCGCATTTAGCCAGAAGAGGCAGAAAGGAAGGAGCCAGCTCAGGCACTCCTGGTTAATAATATGATGTCAAATGAAGAGGGCAGCACTCGACAACGAACAAGCTTTTCGTGTCTACCTGCCACATGCATATCAAACAGAGCACTTTACCTGAGATGCTGTTTAAATATTATGTTGACCAAGACAGCAGAACAAGGTTGATTGGAGGATGTATGTAGAGGAGGTAAAAAAAAAAAAATAACAAAAAATGTTTCAAAGCTTCCATAGTTGTACCTTTATCTAACAGACCAAAGCAAAGCTGGGGCTGCATTGTGCTATAACTCACTGATAGTGTCATTTTAACCTTTCTGGTGCCCTACAGATTGTGGAAATAGCCCGGACATTAGTAAAACACGTTTGAGGCTCGAGGGGAACCACGGCCGTGTAAATCTTTGGATCACCTGGGAAATTGTGGGAGGGGAAGTGAATGAGCGTGGCTCCCAGCGGTCCCCTGTCCTTTTAAAGCCGCGGCGCAAGGTTTCCTTCTTTATTCTTTGGTTTTAGATGATGACGTGCCACCTTATATTTGATATGTTTCCACTCTTATGTGCTGATGTTTTCATAGCTGAGGTGACCTTCAGTGAATGCGACAATGTTCATCTTTGTTGTATTTTACAAAAGAAATTCTAATTCTTATGTGTGTATGCACTTTCACTTGGTGTGGTTTATGATTTGGATGATGTGGCTGTATGCTAGGGCGGCATGCTTGTGGGTGGCATAAACACTCAACCAATAAATAAATCATTTTGAACAAATCAGTTGTGTTCATTTTGACTTTTATTTAGCTCTTATTTGCATGTCCACAGCTTATTTCTAAACTCTGTTAGCAGAAGATGAAATTTTTGTTTAGACTGAAGGAGAATACTTAGAGTTACGTCTGTTTAGTACATAAATTTAAATAATAAATCGCGGGTGACGTGTCATTGGGAAATTATAACTTTGGTACAAACAATTAGCTCATGTTGAAGCAGGATATTACGTACAGATACTTGAGACAGTAAGTATTAAGAAGGTCACTTAAGTAAAGTATGAGTTACACAACAACCATGTAACCTTGACGACATGTTGGGTTTTACTGTACTGCTGTGTAAAACACAAAATGTTGGGTTTTTATAACATACTGTAAAACCTCTGTAACCTTCCAATCTTCAGTATCAGACCGGAACTCAGTCTTTAATGACTCAGAATTGGGGAACAAATATCCTGATGGGGATTTTTGGTGGCAGGATGTTGGGCTAATGTTTTCTCCCTGGACCTCTTCATCTAAAACAAATAAATAAATAAAATAAATGTTGGGATATTCATAACATATTATTATTGGTGATGATTGTTGAAAGTCTTCTCTGATATTTAAGGTTTTGGATAAAGTGTACACTCTGAATTTCAGGGGTGAACCTCGGAGACAAGTGTTGCCAATTGACTTATTATTATAATGTATTGGTAGCTCAATATAAAATCATTCATTTTATCAAAGATAGAGTTATAGAAGGTTCAAGATTCCATTGTTTTGTCCTTTATATTAACTCTTTCAGCTAATATAAATATTAGCTGAAAAATGTAACATTTCTTTCAGGTGTGTATTTTGAAGCCATCATAAAAGTGGTTTGTCATGGATCTATACTTTTCTGAAGTTATTTTTTGCCATGAAGTTTCATCTCCGTTGACATTATGAATTAGAATTCTGCATAGATTTTTGGAGATACGTAATCTCTAGCAAACTTTCCCTTTATACAAAAAGACTAAGGTTTTAAGTGAAGAACCTGACAAAGGCCAGATGGCTTATATGCTAAATCTTTAAAGTCGTCAGCTCATTTGTCATTTGTCACTGCCATTTGCACAGTGACAAATTTATCCATTTGTCACTGCATTTGGAATTTATCCATTCCAAATGCTTCAAAAGAGCTGCTGACGTTGTTGAAATTCCACTTTCAATAACGGTAATTATTAAGATATTTGATAGATGCTTCTGTTTGGACAAGGTGAGAGGAGCATAACAGGTTAGAGATTGTTAGACAAGAACCATTTAGAGTGTTTAGAAGCGATTGTGAAGAGTTGGTTTGTAGCCTCCACCGGATGCTGCACGCTGAGCCGTGAAACGAATCAAACAAAAACACCACTGGTGAGAGAGAAAACTGAAGTTTCTCAAAAAAAAATGAGGGTATCTACAGACCTTTGGCTTTGATGCACATAATAATTTCAACATGTGTTATTGCAATTTAAATCATATATCCTTATAAGGAAACATCATTGAACATAGTGAAGGTTAGGTCTTGGTGTGGCCTTACTGTGCTACAGTTTTAATTAAGGCCTTGAAGAAAATAGTATGAAATGTGTCCAGAAAAACTGTAAGTATATTCTAAAAGGGTTTTATAAGACAGCCAGCTACAACACCATCCTCTGTCAATAGAAAGTGATGTAGCACCCACTGCTGATGGATGGCAAGTTAATTAGCACAGCATGTGATGATCACTCAGGTCAAATAAAGTTCGCAGAACATTGGAACCTATGTTTTAGTCACATTGAAAATACAGTGCAGGACTACCCTTGATGTTATTAAGTATTCAGCTTCCTTTTTTACTTCATTTATTCCTAATGTTGCATTGTCCACAGCCACCTGATGGCAGTCATTATGGTGGATCGAGCTCATTAATTTAGAATGGCTAAAAAGCAGTTTCAGTCGTGAAACTACTTTGCGGCTGTCACTTATGAGAAATAATGGACACCCTCCAGCCAATCAAAAACTGCTATGCACTCGGAGTGTGAAGTATTGTGACTTAATCCTCACCGAGATGAAAGTTCCTGAAACAGGACCAGGCTTGATCTGTTATTAAAATGCAGCCCAGTGCCATTTGTCAAAGGTTAGAGAGCACAGCACTTTTATTAAAGGAGCCAACTAACAATAGAAGAAAAACAAAAAAGTTGTACTATAACAGACTTGATGAAGAATATTTCATGATACAATTTTGGAGTGGATATTATTTATTTAATAAGTTGCATCTTCATGTAGCTAAATATTAGCTCAACCAAGGTTGAGTTTAGACTCAAAAATTTTATTTTTTTTAACATTCAACCATATGAAAATGATCTAATCTATCTATCTATCTATCTATCTATCTATCTATCTATCTATCTATCTATCTATCTATCTATCTATCTATCTATCTATCTATCTATCTATCTATCTATCTATCTATCTATCACGTAGAGTGGCGATGGACCGACACACTCCATGAGACATTTAGGTATTGTATGTCTATTGTAGACCTGTGCAAACTGTAGGATTTCAGCAAAGAGTCAAACAATAGTGAGTATAAACAAAGAAACAAAAAAACTAATTAGTAACTTACCAGAAATGTCCCTTTTAACCAAAGGAAATGTTACCTTTTAAATGTACCAGTTATTTCAACAATGTTTGTTTTAAGAATTCATAAATATGGATGTAAACTGCAACATTGTGCTACCATAAAGCAAACTCAGGATATTATGTGAAGCAAAGTTACAACAGCAGTGTTTTAAGCTGGAGTTATATGGTGAACTCTAACAAATATGGAATAAATTGCAAATATGTTTAAGGGAAAATATATTTCTCTTAAAAATATTTGAACCAGTGGAGTTTGGGGGCAGAACAGCAGGGTTTAAAAATGAGCCTGCTAAGAAGAGTAAACGAATTAAAGCCGAACAAAACCGGCCAGGTTATGCACCAAAGTCTCCCTGACTGTGTCAGTAACTTGTGGACATGCCAGTCTGTTCTCCCTGCAACAGCTCTGTGATTAATACCTCTGACAAAGCGGTAACTAATGATCGATTGAGAATGCTTGGCTTCTAAAGACCATTTCCCCTTCACTTACTGGGCTTTTTCAAAGCTGTCTGATATTTTGATCACTGGCAGGGGCCATGTCAGTGGAATTAGTTTCTAATTTAAAGCGTGAACCGTCTCCTTGGCACAAAATTCTCTGCACAGAAGGAGATTTAAAAAAAAAATTTTTTTTAATGATTTATTCATTCCGAATTCACCTGCTACCAACGAGGCATTTACCCAGAACATGTCCTGACTTCAGAAATCGGTACAAAAAAGGTAAAAATATTGTTAGATTGTGTTAGGTTCTTCATTTATATCTGCAGTGCTTCACTTCACTGCAGTATATATTCCAGCCTTATTTCAAGTGTTGTGCAAGTTTGTTAGAAATAGTAATCCCACAAGTGACCTTTATGGAAGTATTTACAGTCTTTGCTTAATACTTTGTTGGCAGCAATTCAAGCTGGCAGTATTTTTAAAAACAATGCCACCAGCTTAGCTCGCCTAGCTTTAGGCAGTTTGACCTGCTCCTATTTACAGTTCTTCTGCAGCTCCCTCAGGTTGACATCTGTCAGCCATTTTCAAATTTCTCCAGAGACCATTCAATCATGTTCAAGTCTGAACTCTAGCCACTCTGGATACCTTGGCCATGAGCTTTGGGTCGTCATCCTGCTGAAAAATGAACCGCCGCTCAAGTCTGAGGTCCGGATGCTATGGAGCAGTTTTTCATCCAGGATGTCTCTGGACATCGCTGCTTTAATCTTTCCCTCTTTCCTGACTAGTCCGGCTCTTCCTACTGTTACAAAACATCTCAATAGCATGATGCAGTCACCTCTTTGCTTCACTATAGGGACAGTGGAGCTTCCTCCAAACACAACGCCTGGCATTCACACCAAAGCCTTCAATCTTCGTCTCATTAGGCCACAGAATCTTGTTCCTCCTGCTCTAAGAGTCCTTGAGTAAGGCTCAAGAGCTTTTAGGTAAACTGCAGACAGAGGGCCATGTTCCTCTTATTAAGGAGTGTCTTTCTGGTTACTCTACCATCCAGGTCTGATTGGTGGATTGCTGAAGAGATGGTTGTCCTTCTGGAAGGTTGTCGCTCTGACAGAGTGACCATCGGTTGGTTTCTTGGTCTCCTCCCTGAGTAGGACCCTTCTCTCCCGGTCACTCAGTTTAGGTCAGTGGCTTCTAACCAAACTTCTTCCACTGACCAATGACGGAGGTCGCTGACCTCATTGGGACCTTAAAGTAGCAGAAATGTTTCTGGAACCTTCCACATATTGGTGCCCCAAGACAATCCTGTTTCGGACGACTACAGACAATTCCTTTGATTTCCTTCTTGGTGTTTGACCTTTGACCTGCTGTCAACTGTAGAACCACATGGAGGCAGATGTGTGCCTTTCCCAATAAAGTCCAATTGACTGAATTTACGACAAGTGGATGTCGCTTAACCTGTAGAAACATCCGAAGGATTATCTGTGTAAACAGGTTCAGTTTAGAGCTACATGCTTTCTGTTTTTAATAAATTAGCAAAACACTCAAACTCTCCTTCCTAATGGGGTGCATTTGTGAAAAGAATGTCAAGGAAAGACCGTAACATAAGATGATGTGTAAAAAGTGAAGCGGCTGTGAATACGTTCCAGATGCTCCGTACGTACGTGTGGGAGGCTGCATGTAAGCAACACCGGCGTCGGTTGCTCCAACGTGCTTCTTCGTTTACTTCGATTCGAGATCAGCAGCGATCCCTGAGCAGTTACTTTATTTTATTTATTTATCGTTTTGCTAAATAACACATTCGAGTCCATCCACCCGTATCCGACGTGCTCCGCGCGTCCGTCAATGAAGACTTCATCCATATGGAGAAAGAGCAACATGGCTCAACATTTACAGCCTCATGCATTATGCAGCGGGGGCTTTTAAGAAAGATGATTGGAGAATTCCCATCTGACACGCAGCCTCGGCATCAAAGCGGGAGTGGGAGGAGAATTAAATCGTACAGAAATAAATAATGGTCGACTTGATGTCTTTGCTAATTAGGATTTCTGGCGTTTGGGTCAAAAGGCCTCTGGGAGGAAAATGGAGAAAAAAGAAAAGAAAAAAAAAGCCTCTGAGGAACAGGTCTGGGGTGTTAAGGTGGAGAAGAACAACAGCATGCTGTGTTCTCTGACAAAGTCTTTTATAACAAGCATTTAAAATAAAATCACATGTACAGCACCTTGTGGAATCCTACGCTTCGAAATCTTTTAACGTCTTATCACGTTGGCATGCTGCTGGACCCAAACAATATCAGATCATTTTTAAGTGGAAGAAGGAAGTTTTACGAATAAATTCTTTTTGCAAAGAGTGACATATTAAGCGTGGAGCCCGCTTTGCTCCTGATGGATGCCTACATAAAGGCTTATGACAGCGGTTGTGTGGAGGTCTCACAGCTGTCTGCAGCCTTTACAACCTAAAGATCCATTTTTGCTGTCAGGCCAGGAAAATAAAACTCCTTTAGAGACACAAATGCTGCATGCCTTTCTTTAAAAAAATAAAAAATAAAAAAAATCCTCTATGAAATACGATGTCATTCAATTTCTAATTTTAGGATTTAAAATAAAGATTAGCATCAAATTGAGCAAAAACGATGAATAGATTATTTTTTTTCTGTGGGATGGAAATTGATGTTTTAAAAACAACAACCTCAGATTCAAGATTAAAGATCTCTTGGATCTTTAAGATCCAAGAGAAATGGATCTTAAAACATGCTTTTAGTGTCATTATTTGAGGAAAATCCATGTTATGTCTAACAGTTGTTGATTCTTCATAAATTTTAGCCAAAGCAATTTAGTAACCTAAACAGAGGTTATTAATCAGAAAAGCAGCACCAGTGAAACTCTGGAGGAGCTGCAAAGACCCAGCCGCTCAGGTGGGAGAATCTGTAGACTGGATGGCGACTGATTTAGCCCAAAAAAGGTCAACATTTTCAACACCCTCGTTATTAAACATGGTGCATCATGCAAAGGGGATGGTAGTTTTCTGAAAGCAGGGCCAGGGAAGCTGGTTGGAGATAAAATTGTTAGAGGTAACAAAACAGCTGACAGCTCACAAAACTGGAATGATTTTGTAAAGAAGAATTGGGAAAAGTGCCAGACTCTAGATTAGGGCTGAAGTGATTAATCAGATTAATCGCGATGATAATCGAATATCAAAATAAAAGTAAACTAATTTAGTGATTGAATAACTGTTGAAATGGAGTATGCAGACACTAAAACCCACTGAAAGAACATTGTCGGAGCAGTAATATGTTAATTTTGGGAGTATTGTTTCAGCTGCAGATGCATCATTTGCCACAAATGGACAACTATTCAGCAAAGGATTGCTGCTATTGTATGTTAGGCTACAAAATGTAGAATTTTTTTATCTTTAAAAAAAATATAATTACTTGTTTATTTGCATTCTTTAATTAAATCTTCACATTGCACAAAACACGCTTAACTGAGAAATACGAAAAATCTGCAGAATGTGTCCATTCTGCCACATCGACCCGATTAATCAATTGATCATCAGAATAATCGATTACCAAAGTAATCGTTAGACGTAGCCCTGCTCCGGATTCAGAGATGAAAGCTGCTGTGAGCCCAAAACACTTGCAATGGCAGCTGCAGTAAAACATGGTTCTAAAGTATTAGAATACAAATACACACCACACTTTTCAGATTATAATATGAAAACCCTGCATCATTTTCCTCCCATGTAATAGTTATGATCCACCTTGGTCGGCCATATTGACAAAATAAATATATTTGTTGAAGTTTGGGGGTTTTAATGTGTCAAACTGAAAAACATTAAAGCATCTTTTCCCTCCCGCTGAGACTCCACTGCTGCCGAGTAGCCACACAAACACTAGAGGGCTCCCTCTATGGGCAGCTAAATGATCCCCCTCTGCTGTCATTCACACACACACACACACACACACACACAGCTGCACTCACACACTCTTAATTCATCCCCGCAATGATGAGCCATGACCTTTTCGCTAACGGTCTTAATAAGAGCCTCACCCCCACTCCTGTCTTGCTAACCAATAATTCGTTTTTTTTTTTTTTATTTGTTTTTTTTTTTTCTTTTCTGTTTTATTTCATGTAGGTGAAGTTTTTTTTTTTTTTTTTTCTTCCCGTTTCAATGCAGAAAAAGGGTGCAAACTTCACGTCCAACCCGGAAGCACAGAGGATTTCTCCACCGTGTCCATCTGGTGGCTCGTGCTCCCGATCAGACGACTGGAGGTGAGCAGCCGCGCGCGGCTTAATGCGTGTCAGAAAACTCGCGCGCCGTTTGTTTCCCCCCTCCCCCTCCCCACCTCCACAGTTAAAAAAAAAAGAGAGTAACAGTGAGGATAAAAAACGCATGTATTTTTTAAAAATATATCTACAGCTGACGCTTTGAACGCGAGACGATAACATTTTTATATTATTGTTGTTAATATAATAATTATTATTATTACTCTGCGTCCGTGGCCGTCCGTTCGTTCATTTGCGCGCCTGTTGACCCGACTCCTCATCAACCCAATGAGCGCAGCGGAGGGAGGTTTCTCCCCCTCTCCTGTCCTCTCCTCTCCTCTCCTCCTCTCCTCTCCTCCTCCAGCGTGCTGCTCTCTCCTCCATCTCCTCCTCACTCCCCAGTCGTCCAGCCAGCCTGTCGGAGCTCCTCTTAACTGCGCGCAACCAACACCGTGTCGCTCCGCATTGACAAACTGCAGGACTGATTTTCTTGATTTCTTTTCCTCTTTTTTTTTCTTATTTCCAGACGCTTGTTTTGCACATTTTGGTTTTTATTTATTCGTTTATTTTTTTTATTATTATTTTTTTTTTTACCTCGGAGGAAAAACCCCAATGGAGTTTTTGGCGTTCTTTTTTTTGGAAGGCAAAACGCTGAAATAATGCAGCAGCGGGAAAGGATCCGAGTCTCACGAGTAAGTACAAGCGAGCCACCGTTGCATTAAAAAGCGAAGCCCCCGTCAGGTAAACGACTGACACCTTAACACACGGTGAGGCTGAGGGACACTTCTCTGCTCCTCTTATCCCAGCTCGTTTGAGAGATTCCGTTCCCAAAGCCAGCAGGTCTGCAGAAAGGTCTGCAACTTGGCTCATCATTTTTTTTATTTTTTTTCTCCCCTCAACTCCTTCCTGCGCCTGTCATGCATGCCGGCTGCATGTGGATGATTCCCCCAGCAAATCGGACCGCTTGTGCGCTCCGGTCGCTCAGCTGATGCGCAAAGACGGACTTAAACTTCAGAGAGAGAGAGAGAGAGAGAGAGCGCTCTGAGATGGTACAGATTCGCCTCGTACTTTGTGGGTTTGATTTTAGAAACGGCAGCAATAGCATAAATAAATAAATCAAGGCAAGCCTGTGCGTTTTCCCACCTTGGACAGCTCCTCTGGCTGATGCCCGGCGCTCCGTTGGCGCCTGGACGCGGTTGCCTTCCGCTGGGGAGCTGTCCCTCTGTCCCTCTGTCTCGTGGTGCTGAAATGCATGCTCAGGTTGAAACCGGAGTGGATGCAAGACGTAGAAAAACGCAGTGCAGATTGTATTTAAATATTTGTTTGTAAAATCTTGCCTTAGGAGAATTTCTATATATGTATCTTTTGTAACATGTAATTTTCGGTCTCCAGGTCACAATATACACTTCAACACTTTTGCTTTGGGCTTCAAATAATTGCCCTTGGAAATGCAGCAGTCTTACGTTACTGGGTCTGTAAAAGTTCCTGGGATCTGGAACCAGTCTGCTGGGCTCAGTGAGATCATCTGCATCAGATGCTGGTCTTTATTCCTGTCTAATGAAATCACACCCAGCTGGTAAAAGTTAAACCTTTAAGTGAAGAACAGCAGCTTTGCTTTTTTAGATTGTTAGAGAATTAGCTTTGAAAATATTTTTTAAAAAAAACAAAAAAACCATCAACTTTGTGTTCATGCTTATCATGAAAGAACACTTCTGGTGTCATATTCCACATCTGCTTCAGTAGGTAAACATTCCAGCACTCAGCACCCTCTTTTTTTTTTGGCAATAATCTCCTCTGGTTTCTTTTGATATCAGAGGGCTGCAGTCCTGTTGACATCGCTCACCTGCCTCACCTTGGAACTTAAAGAGCAGGAGGAGGAGGAGGAGGAGGAGGGTGTCTGAGGAATCTGGTGTGTGAATGTGCTCAACCTGTCACAACATCAATCACACGGAAACACGAGAGTCCTCAAAATCTGACCGGGATAATCCCCCCCAGAACGACAGATTAGTAACGCAGCAATCTGATATTGCGGGGGAGGGAGCGGAGAGCCTAGGAGTACGGTTCTTCTTGTTCTAGGAAGGATGAGGTGGAAAACGAGATGAGGATGTTGGGTCAGGGCTGCTGCTGTTCCTTGCAGCTCCCCCTCCCAAACACCTCTCCGCTCCCTTTAGCTCTGACCGTTACACGTAACTCGTTCAGATGTTTCGTCGACTTCCTCCTTCCTCGCGACCCTCCACGAGTCCGAAGAGACTGACAAACTCTGATTGCTCTCTTTCAGGTCTCCCCCTTGGAGTAACGGCCAATGGACACCACGCAGAGAGCCTCACCCCCCCCCACCAACTGCTATGGAGGCACGCCAAGCCACGCCGGTGACCTTTATTGCACCATGAATGCAAGCTCTGCCGCTCTAAGAGGACACAAGTAACCTTTTCTTGTTATCTAAGAAGGAGCTGTTGATCTGAAGAGAGAGGAGGGGGGAGGCGGGGCAAGAGGTGGAGAGAGGAGGAGGTGGAGAAGAAGAAGAAGAAGAGTCCAGTAAATCAAACAAAAAAGCCCCCCCCCAAAAAACAGGCAGCGACAGGATGCCAAAGAGGTCCGAGGAGATGCTGGTGGATCTGTGGATGTCCTTGCTGCTGGTGTGGATTACTTGCGTCCCCTCCATTTCCACGACCCCCGTTGGGGGCCAGTCCAGAACAGCACAAAGCGGAGGGTCGGCGGCGGCGGCGGCGGCGAGCGGTCTTGGCGAAGGACAAAGATTACTGAGCCGCGCCAAGAGAGGATGGGTTTGGAATCAAATGTTTGTGCTGGAGGAATTCTCTGGACGGGATCCAATCCTGGTTGGCAGGGTGAGTGTTTGTGATTGTCAGCGTTATATTAAGCTTGCTTATCGTGTGCAAACATTAATTCGGCCCGTCTGAATAGGTCCGTCTTCCTCCTTGTTTCGCTCTCTTTCCAATGGGTGGTGGGAGGGCTGAGGGTGTGAAGAGAGGAGAGGGAGGAGGAGACGGAGATTTGAGGGAGGCCGTGAGAGGACAGGGGAGGGCAGGGGTCTATATGGACACAATCTAATCTAAATCCAGGCAGTATTTTCACTTTTATTTTGTTTTTGTTTTTTCTTTAGCTTATACCTTTGTATGCCCTTGAAGCAGATTTCTAGTTCTTCTCACAGTTTCTGCAGGAAGAACCTTCCCTCTTCCCGCTTTGCCTCACGAAGGCATGTGTTACAGATTATGCATGGCACAGGAAGCACGTAGGGTAGGTTCCATTTTCCATCCTGCAGCTCGGGGGCCACCTGCTCCCCCCGGCCCTGCGTCGAGGTGGAAGGCTGTTGGCCGGCCCAGCCAAAGCAGCTTGTTCACAGCTCTTTGCTGACTTTCACCTGGGGAGAGTCAGCCTGGCATCCTCCCTTCCCTCCCGCCCAACGGTATCATCCAACCACTGGCATGAGCAGGGACAACAGGCCACCGGGCGCAATATTTGATCTCGCTTGGTAATAGCCTTTTGCAAACAGTTGAGCAGAATCTCAAATTGGACAGCAAGCTTGTATCCCCAATGTTGCTTATGACTCACTGGCCAAGTAACTACTTTAAGCGTCGTCTTCTGTTCCAAACCTTGTCATACGGCCTCATCAATTAAAGATTGGCCACCACGTGGGTTTTGCACCTGCGTTTTTGGAATACCGTGCAAACGCGACACAAAAACGCTGTTAAGTGGTGCATTAATTTTTCAGTCGAGTCATTTAGGCGAGCCTCTGCAGGATTCGACAATGGCTGCTCATTAGGATGCAAGAGGAAACAAACGCTTGCGGGGTCCGCACGTGGGCTCGGAACGCTCGGTCTCCGCCGCAGCTGTGGGATCCAGAGCGTCGAAAGCTCAGGATATCACCTGGCAAACTGTTACATAATCATGTTTTTCTCTATTTTTTTCTATAAAAAATAAAATAAAAAAAGAGAGAGGGAGAAGAATTTGTGATTAACCGAGTTGAAAATGTTCTACAGGGAATAGCAGGTACAAAAACAGTCTACGGTCCATATGGTGAATGATGCTCTCTGTCAAGGCCTCTGCTAATGCAACGGAAACTTGTCTGTAGGGCAGGTTAGTCACAGGTACCTTCCTGATGAAGGACAGTGCGAGGACCGAGTGCAGAACGGAGGGGTGCTGGAGGAGGGTGAGCGAGAGCTGGGCTTTTTTGCAAAGCGCTGATGATGGGTTGCGTTCACTGCAAGGTTAAGTGCTCATGAGTGTGGCTGGCAGAGCCGAGATAAGTTAGACCAAGATGGCACCACATCGGTTCAGGACTATAAATCTCCCTCTCCCTTTTCTGTACCTCTGTCTCCTTTTCTTTCCACTTTTTTTCCTCCCCGTGTTTCTCACGCTTAATTAAAAGATGAATCAAATGGGTGGGAGGCGGGATTCAAATGGGTCGTATAGCTCTCTGGGTGTTTAGCTAGATTTCCTCCGCAGCGTCTGCCACAGACGATTATCAGGGAGGTCGAGGCAGAAGTTGGACTCCTTCCATCACAGAGTTTGTTTATAGCCACCGAACTCCGAGCCTTAATTCGACTCCTTCTCCCTAATCCGCGCCCGTGACCCGACTCCTCTCACCTACGCCGACAAAGTGAATCAGAGGAAGAGATGGTGTTTGTGAGGAAGAGATCATCCCATTGATTTTCTTTTTCTTACATACCAGGGTTCCATCTACTGTGTTTTCTCTCACCACAGAGCATTAGAATAAAGACAGGAGAGCTGTAGATAGGGGGGGGATTGTGGAAGACAGAGACGGACAACTACGAACCATGACGGTACCCCTCACTCATGGCAGTACCGCCACCGCTGCCCCCAAGCCCTCTTCCCCCCCCACCCCCCACCCCGTTTCTCCTTTCTTCTTCAGCGCACCGTTTCCTGACATTGTGATTCAGTGAGCGACGCGCTCGTCAGCCCCCGTCAGTCCCGTTGGCGTCGGTCGAGGCAGACATACAGTACCTGTTAAAGTGAAGCCGGGGAGACAGCTGTGAAAGCTTGTTGCTCGGCTGTAGCTTAAAATGAACACAGAGTTGGAGGGGATTTTAAGGATTACTCATCATGAGCCAAAGGTGCTTCAGAAATATCCCATCATTAAGAACAGAAATAGGCAAATGTGGGAAAGCAGACAGACTCAGTCTTCCAGAAGCAAGGAGGAAGCATGGAGCAGACAGAGAGCCCATAAGCAGCAGCTGTACAGGCGCAAGGATTTGGAGAGCCAGAGTTTTTCTGCTTCGACGTCGTCTCAGTTAAAAAAAAAAAAAAAAACAGATAAAAGGTCAGCAGCGTACAGTCTGCATTAATGCGTTAGTGGTCATCTGTATAGCAAATACTGAAAAATCTGATTTCTTTCTCTCCACCAAGGGCGTCAAAACTCCCACTGTTTTCAGTGTGTAAGCACATCAACCTACAGCCCGTCCTCTGATGTATTTAATTTGGATAATCGGATAGAGGTTAGCGTCACGCTTCGATGCATGTTCGGGAATATTTCTGTCATTTGATCTTTTTCTGAACATGCAGGATGTATTTTATCTTTTTAATGTGTTGTGGTTCTGGAATGGGTCAGAGCAGGAGTTGGTAGGCCAGAACTCTCACTGCTTCCTCTCCAAACGTCGATCCACACTGACTTCCAAACACTCTCACGACAGACCCGTTCAATCAATTAGAATATTGTTGAAAAGTCAGTTTATTTTAGGAACTTCATCACCAGTGAAACACATTACACAGATTAATTGCACACAAATGGATGTTTTCTGCCATTAATTTATGCTAATTGTGATGATTTTCTGCTGACAGTTAATGAATAGATGACATTTAAAAATTGGAATATTATGTCAGACCAATAAAAAGAAACATTTTTATGAGATGAAAAATGTGGACTTAATGAAAAGTATTACACTTGTTTAAATGTTGTCAAGTTTTAAAAGGAACTTTTAATTTGACAACTTTATGGAAGATGACTGTATAAGTGGAAAGAGGTAAATTTAAGGTTATTAAACTTATTTCTGGTTGTTAAACACATCCGTCTTATTTTGTCCCAATTCTGCTTCCCTTAAACTTTAAAATATGAAGAAAGTATCAAACAGTCAAACTGAGGCCCCAACACACAAAACCACTCATATATGTGTGGTTCATTTGTGAACCACGCAAATCATTTCTGTGGTTCAGAAATCTGAAATTGTTTAATATCCTATGTGGAGAACTTTGCATACCCAAACTGGAAAGAGTGAATATGAGTTAAGCTTTGGACTCTAGGGCCTCAGACTGGTGCTTTTTATAGTGTTCAGCAGCATCATAAATACCTGCTGGCTCTGAATCGGTATCAGACGACTCCCAATAAGAATCTCTCAAACTGCTCAGATTCAGATTTTTGTCCAAGAAACAGGAAACGATTTTATCCGCAAGAAACCTCCGGGTCGGGGCTCTGCGTCTGATCCGAGCCGTCGGCCTCGTCCTCCCGCCGTTCTGCCTCTCCAGTCAAAAGCTGCTTCAATTATTAAAACATACAACGACGCAACTCAATTACACCAGGCCATTAAAGGCAAAACAGTGTGTTGGAACAAAAGACAAACAGCGTGCAAATTGCTGCGTTTGCACCAAAGAGATATCCGGATGCGTTCCCCGTTTGTAGTGCCTGGCAGATTGATGGTAGTCTACACTGAGATTTTTTATTTATTTATTTATTTTTTTTTCTAGACATGACTTCTCTAAACTCCTTTACTTCAGATCATTTAACACGGATCCTGTTTGGTTTGCTAATGATGGATTCCAGGGCTGAAATGGAGTGTAGATGCACTAATCTGACTGATCCTTCATCCCATTGTCCAACGCTTTCATCCGCTGCAGCATTGTGTGTGTGTGTGTGTGTGCGTGCGTGCGTGCGCGCGCTTCCACAAAGAGAATCGGTAATCAACCATTAATATTCATCAGTTCAGACTGAAGTGTGAGATTGCAGGGAGTGACAGTGATGCAGACTAAAGAAAAGAGAGAGAAAAAAAGCTTTGATTACTGATTCAGCAAAGAAAATGGATACGTCTGTAAGAGGGGGGGAAATGGCTTTGTCTTTCCTCATCATATGTGTTCTGAGGGAAAAAAAACATGGGATTTATCGTTTTAACAAGCTGCTGGAGAGCAGCTTGTCTCAACCAGACGGAGGGGGACATGGCATCAGGCTGGAGCGGCTCTGGAAGTCTGCCGGGTGCTTTTTTTTGTTGCTGGAATTAAAGGTGATATTTTGTAGACTGCGCTCCCTTCAAAAAAAAAAAGACAAAAATGAACTCAGGAGGGATTTCTGGGACTGACTTCTTTGAAATGTTTCAGTTTAGTTTTTTCAATTTACGTGGTGCGTTCAGGTGAAACCAATAAAAAGATCTCGGGGAGATTTAATTGGTTCAGTGTGTTGTAAAAGCAGCTGCTCCTTGCGCGTGTTTATGTATTTATTGGATTCTGTATCTCATAAAGTAAAATTTTCACAGCTCATGTGAGTCGAGGTTTTAATTGCTTTTCGTTTTGTGTTTACCACCTGGCTTTGGACTGTTAATGCACCGGCTTTGTCCAGGATAGTGTATAAAACTCATTTCAGACGTTATTGTTTGATGCGCTCTACTTGGCCTGGTTAGCGGTATCGACGTGAACCGAGGGTTAAAAACTAAAACTGCGCTTGGTGTCCTCTGTGCTGTTGAAAGTCATTTTAATGGCTGGTGTTTTTTCTGGCTTGTTGAAACATAATGCAGCGCAACTGGTCAACTTGTTTCCAGTCGACTTGTCTGTTTTCTGACAGTCATTGCTTAGAGGTGGAAGGACCACCAACTTCAACGCTGGTTCAAAACTGTGGCATAATATCTTCACTACTATACGACTGTCAGCTAATGTCACGTTGGTAGACCCCCAATAGACACACCAGCCACAAAGCAGAACAGGTCAGTTTTTCCTTAATTGATTTAATTGATGATCAACAGGTAAAATGCTGAAAGATTTGTCCATACAGAACCAGGGCTGGGAGTTTAAAAATTTCAACGCAATTAACTGCAGTTTTCTCTTTTGCATACAAAAGTCCAGAACCGGAACCTTTGTACTGTGTTTCTGGTACGCCTGTAAATCTAACAGCACATCCGCAAATAGGAGGGATGGACGACAAAGCCGCTTCTCCTGGTACGTTTTTGGTTTTCAAAAATCGATCTGATTGGACGCTGGAAAAGACTATCGTGGTGCTAAAAGGATTTATCATATCGGCGAAGCTATTCAATGCTGCACATGTTGCAGCAGCAGACGTGCTGATGTTATTGTCAGTGTCAACAGTCTGCAGTAATAATCAATGATTTGTATTATTTTAGCAGCAGAAGGAGTAATTGAGGCTTCTCTCTTTAAAGCTAAAGTAATTCAATCAGGTTATGTTGGTTTTTAAATGCCATAACAGATACAATCACATTCTGACTGGATGCACTTCGGACTGCAGGGACTACATGTGGGATAGTCTGTAAATCCCAGCTCCATCTCTCTCTCTCTCTCTTCCTCTTCCACCTGTTCTCCTCCTCCTCTCTCCAGCTCAGACTTGGTGGTTATGGAGAGAGCGACTCTTGAGCCAGAGTAAGCTCGCCCCCGGGGCTGATGGGTTGTGGTACGGTGACATTGTTGAGATTTCTCCGAGCGTTCAGCAGAGGTGGGAACTTTTAAGGCGAGACCAGGGTTCAGACCGGAGCCTGGAAACAAAGTCCCGGTTGATGCTTGGCAGATCAGAGCCCGGCCGCCGCCGGCCTGAGCGCCGATCCCCTCCACACCTTTATCTACATCCAGTTCCCCTCGCAGCTGAGCCTCCTGTCTGGCTCTGCCTTTGATTGATGGATGAGGAGTGGGAGTTAATGAGAATATTAGCCAAAATATTGCCGGTGATTGATAGCCATTATGACACGTAAATTACAAGCATTGGCTCAGATATAATACGTTCTGAAACGCAGCCCGAAATTAGACGCAGGTTCCAAAAAGCTGCGGAGAGAGGGTTGAATTGGAAAGCTGTTATTAAATCCTGGAAAGGGAAAAGCCCATCAGTGTTTTTGTTGGACTTGGTTCCATTTGCTTTCTCACACCCACATCAGCTCCTGGAAAATAATAAATAAATAAATAAATAAAACACCACACAGCTCTATAATCTCCCTTCGAGCTGTTGCCACACAGATCCCTATTGAGCTGCTAGTCTCAGATCGGCGTCCTTACCTCATGTGTAATTTAAAAGAAAAAAGAAACACATGCTAACAGTTTTCAGTCTGCTGCTTCTCTCTGCCTTCCCCTTTCGACTGGCTCGGTGGGCTCGCCTCTTTCCCCGAAGGCCCTACCTGGATAGTATATCACCAACGCCAGCAGGGCCATTACATCAATGGACCGTGGTCACAGTCTCTCCCCCCGGCCCCCCCTGGTCCCCGGTCCTTTCCAATCTCTCTCCCTCCCGGTCCGTAATAGAACGCCGGGCGCGGGGACGGCTCTGATGGAGCCGTGGGATCGCATTAGCGCTGCCCTTGAAGAGCTTGACAGGTCGTCCGTGCCTTTGTGTCGTCGTCGGGCTTCCCATCAACGACAAGCCCGGTATGTCTGTGTGCGTCCAAGTCCAGACAGACTCAAATGAGATGAGCAGACACAGGCCTGGATGGAGTATATTTAGACAAGAAAGGCTGTGTTGGTGTGTGTGTGTGTGTGTGTGGAGCAGTAAATACAATGCGCCTGCCAGGCTTTATAGCAGCCGTATCTTTGCAAACATTTGCCGAGGTGTCAGCGTGGTCATATTTATGAGAGATTTCTCTCCAAACCGCATTATGTGTGCATTTGAGCAAGTTGAAATCTCTGGCGCTTCGAATTTACAGGTGACCTTATCCTCACAGGCATTATTACGTTCCCCCTCCATACACTGATATTCCCCACATCCTAAATGTTATTGTGAAGTGTTTTTATTTTAACCAGCCAGTCTCCGGTGATTTAGCGGCGCTGCTGAAGCGGCTCTTTTTTTTCTTTTTCTTTTTTTTTACCTTTTGGCATATCTGTCACTCTTAGAACGCAGTGCATGATGGGAGTTATTCGTGCCTCATGTTTTGTCACGTTGTAGCCAAACAAGTCAATGTGTTTCTTCAGGGTTTTAAGTGATTGGCCAACACAAAGTAGTGATTAATTGCGAAGCAGAAGAAAGAACTACGTGGTTTTCTATATTTTTCACAAATATAAATGGGAGAAATGTGGAATGGGCTCGTCATGTGTCGGGCTGAACTCGTCGTAGTTTTCTGGCCGAACTCTGATCTTTAAAAAAATCTCGATTCTAATTTTGGCCAATAACAATATTTTTCCATAAAAACAAAGTCATTGAGTTAGCTGCAGCTGGGTGATTATTTTTAACTTTGCGGTGCAGATGTGACCCAGTGGGTGGGTGTGTCAGTCAGCTCTCTCACTCCACAGCAAAAGGAGACAGTGGCTGATTTTAAACTTTTACAGAGACGGATAAGATCGATTAAATATCAGCCGATCGGCCAAAATGAAGAAAATCTGAGTTCATTTATTGACACGGTGCTAATTAAATACAAGCTGCAAGTGTTCCTGTGTGGGTGTACGGACTGGATCCATTCTTGTTTGCTAACTAACTCAAGCTCAGTCAGAATAAACTGAGACTCTCTCTGAGTCTTAAGTTTTCAAGTTTCATCACTGATAATTAATTGGATGTAGGTTTGGACTTTGACTGGGTCATGCCAACCCTTTGAATGCTTTGACCTAAAGTCAGTTTTGCTGACCTCCTTGGAGGTGAATCTCCACCCGAGACTCTTTAATGTGAGAGCAGCAGGGGGCGGCTGTGCTGAATGGCATTTAAGGTCCCAGTTCAAGAACACGACAAGTTTGGTCCCCCAGCTCAGACGATTAATGCGGATGGAGAGTTTTTCTTTTTTGTTTTTTTTGTTTTTAAATTAACAAAATCCTAGCATCAATTAAAATGTCTTAATAAAAAATGTTGTACACCAAAAAATATTCATCTTTTCAAAACCTATCTTTTTATTTTCCCTCTAATTTTACAGTAAACAGGCAGGTATTTATTCAGAGTATTTTATACTTGGTTTATGACTGAGCAGACCTTCTGATTTTAACTGTTTTCATTATTTCATTTAGTTTTCAGCGACGATTTTTGCCCACATGACAAAAAGTTGGGACACCCCGGTGTTGCAGCCTCGAACAGGTGTTCTCCCAGGGTCGCCATGTATTTTACTCCATTTGTCTCATATCAAGTCTGACCAGCTTACCTGTCTCCACAGCATGATGCTGCCACCGCCAGATCTCAAAATATGGATGGTGTGTTCAAGCTCTTTTTTGCCAAACAGTTTTGCACGTACGCTCAAACATTGGATGGGACTTGAGATTGCAAACTGCAACCAGAACTTTCTGTGATGCTTTCAGCAAATTTTTTTTCTTTAGAGCTACGGTCTGTGGTTAAAGTTTGACCTCTACAGAACAGCCCACCTAAATTTTGTATCTCTGTAACTCCTCCAGAGTAAAACATTTAGCTGATTCTCAAAATTCTTACAAAATTTTGTGCCACAAGTTAAAGATTTGCCTCTGAAAAAGCAAATAAATAATAATAATTAAAAAAAAAAAGTGCCATCTTCCTTCCACTACCCAACTGAACACCCTGCACTTTTGTTTTGACGTGACCAAGTGTGGAAAAGTTCAAGGACTGTGAATACTTTCGCAGCTCGCTGTGAAATTCACCCCAGTCTTTTCTGTTGCACGCTGCAGTTTTTCCTCCATTCCCTTGTTGGTTTTCATATGGGAGTTGAAATCAGGTTTCTGCTCGGCGTATCATGAGAAGGCACGTTCTGTCCGCGCTCTCCTGTGTACATGCATCAGCTGCAATAATAATTTAACAGGAAAGCACATCATTTCACACGGTTTCAGAGTCCCTGGGCAAAATAACAGGCTTGCCGCTATCAGTCACATCTGTGGCTTGGCGTGATTAAATCCGTGTTGTGCGGTGAAGGGGGCCTGACGCGAGGCCATGCTCCCCGAGCTTCTACATCACTGCTAATTCCTAGCAAATCCCCCCCCCCCAACCCTCCTCCCCTTTACGGCCGCACCCAGGACTGCGTCGCGATGATTAGCACGCTCCCCTGTCAGCGTTCGCCGGTCAGCGGAGTCTGGCTGGCTGTTTCGGGGCTAAAATAAAATGTAAAACCAGGAGCGAATTCCCAACCTCTCATTAAGTCTAAATCTCCATCCCTGCCCTCGCTTAACTGGCTCCCCTCCCCTCGCCTCTCATCTCCTCCCGCCCGCCTCGCTCGGCGCCGCTCACCGGGGCTTGGCCTGCGCTGGCTGTGTGGAGGTGGAGCGCTTATTGGGCTAAATCATCTGGCTCTCTGCCTTGAACTTTGCTCTAACTAATTTATAGGAATTAAAGTGGTTCACCCCAAAGACCTGGCTGCCACGTTGTCTTGTCTGAGTTGGTCTCCTAAAGCAGGAGGCTGCTAAATTGAAATGATGTATAATTTATATAATTATGAGATGAATTTGCAGCTGTAATGGATTTAAACCTGTCTGCATTTTGCCCTGTGTTGATAATTTAATTATTGTTAAATAACGTATGCCGGGTTACTGATGTCAAGGTATGATAAGGTTTTACTTCCCTTTTTGACTAGATTTGTTTACTGTTTACTCTAAAAAGTGATATTTTTGTTTTGCCAACAGATTATATATATATATATATATATATATATATATATATATATATATATATATATATGGAGAGAGAGAGAGAGATTATCCATTGAATATTTCCTTTAGATTTGATGTAAGTGTGGGCACTTAGTAAGGATTTTGGCTAAATCGGATACAGTTGTGCATAACCTGACCACTAGGTGGTGGCAACGTGGCTCCAATACGATCAACTGGCATATGTGAAATATGCATCAGCAGGCATTTTTTGATATACACGAAAACCATGAATGAGTGGAGCCCCGTCTGTTAGTGGTTCAGTGTCCACAGATTGTTTTGTGAAATTACATTTCATATTGGTGGCCAGACCACGCCAGTAAAGATGTTGGGGGGTGGTGCAGATAAAAATAAATAAATAAATAAAACTTTAGCAGAGGCCATGCATGGCTAGCACAGCTCAACTTTGGATAGTTTGGGACAACTAGTAATCTATAAGTGTCTTCTATGTGAATGAAACGACTGAAGGTTTTCAAGCAAATAAGCAGCCTAGATTAGTTTATTATGCTATGGGTATTACTCATAAGCAGAAAGGCAAAATAACAAATTAGTTTTTTTTAACAAAATATCTACAAAGCTTAAAATTACCGAGAACTGCTGCTAAGCTTAAGCTCCATGTCAAAAGATTATTCAAGAATTTTAACAATTGTAGGAATTAAATATGCATATCTGCTTTATATAAAATTAAAATTAATTACATAATTGTCTTTTTTTTTTTTTTGTCTTTTAATTCAAGCAGGCATGGGCATTTATCGTGTCATCTACAATGATAAACTTTTTATAAGAATTTAGATTTATTATGGTTAGTTTTATTATTTTTTCCACTGTTTGTTCAATGAAAGCATCAATAAATACCAATATTTTCGAAAATACAGCTAGCATGAGCAGACTGGTATAATAAAAACATGCATTACACATGAGAATGTTTTTCAAGAGCATTATTTGTGTTTGTGGGGCTACAATTGCTGTGACACACAGTCATATAGTTACCTGAAATGATGTAATAAACAGTTCTTATAACTTTTATTGTTATCGCATAGTACATCAAAATATTGTGATAAAACTTTAAGTCCATGTCACCCATTCCTAAACTGAAGGTCTTCATACCATGAGAGTCTCACACAGCTCCATACTTATCGTTGATGTTAGAGACAAATCATAGGATTGCCAGAAAAAAGAAAAACAAAAAGTCTGAATAAAGAAAATAAGAGGAGAATAATTCTGGTCCGTATTCTGATTGCATCTGAGTACGGACCTCATTTTCTCATTGATTCAGTGGTTGAGAATTAGCCACTGTAAATGAGGTTCTGATTACCCAAATCTGATTATTCAAATCAAAAAGCTTATGATTATCTGAAACCTGCTAATTGGCCCCTGCCTCTGACGTGGTTGCAGAAGCGGCTCCGGATTCCTGCAGGATTCGTGGGCTCTCGTGGGCTCCGTGCTTGGCTCCGCTCCCTGGGAAGCTCCTCTCCTATTGACGGATCCAAGCATACGCGAAATGCTGCGGGCGGCTTATCCCTGCGCCTCTGCTCCGAAACGCGTCCCATTAGCCAAACCGGGACTGCCGGAGTAATCTCTTTAAGAACGGATGTTGCTATTGTGTGCGCGCTCGCGGATGTGCGTTGGGCTCCAGCGGTTTGCTTGGAGCGCACGTGGGCTGGAGGAGGAGAGACAATGAGGAGGCAGTTCTGGGAACGGATGGTGTGGTGTGGAAGGGGGTGGGAGGTGGACAGCCTATTTCAGGCCCTTGAAAGACAGCAGTCCTCTCTTCTCTTCCTCTCATCAGTTGCTCCCTGAGCTCCTCCTCTTCACTCTCCACGAACGCCTCACACAGTAAAAGCAACATCAGTAAACAAAAGGATGTGACATTTACTTGGAGATCTGTGTCTTCACCTGTAACAGGCATTAAAGATGATTGTCATCAGTCCTGAGCAAAATGCTCAGGGTTGCTCACCTCAATCACAAAAAAAGATGGAGAATCAATGGCCCTGTTCTCTGGAAGCTCTTCTCACTCTGTGCAACCGTCCCCGACTCTGGTATCTGGGTGCCAACAGACTGTGGCTTTGACCTTTCCTGCAAATGAATCATTTCAGTTTAATGATCCTTTCTGCAGAAAGAACAAAAAGATAGCTGGAATAATAGGGGATAGAGAGGAGATGGGGTGCAAAAGGCCAGAACACAAACCGCCACCTTCCCCATACTTTATCCTGGAGGCTGGAGGGGACACCTGTGTCCCTCTAATAATAGCATTTCATGTGTTTGTGTGTCTAAGGATGCATTCACACCAACACTGCTTAGTTCACTTTAATTGAACTCTAGTTTGTTTGTCGAGAAACTCCGGTTAGTTTGGGGAAGAGTGAATGCATAATCAAACTCTGAAGACCAGAAAAGGGAACTCTGGTTCCCCTACAAACCTCGGTCTCGGTTCGGTTGAAGTGACCTCTGATGCAGTTCGGATGTATAAGTAGATGCCATCGAAGACCACTCCAAAAACAGGAAGAGGACCAAAGGGTGTGGCATACTGTGAAATATAACCAAAGCAACCGTGCTAGCCTAGTGCTGGAGAAATTGCCAAAGCCAAGAAAGAGAGTGAATCTGACATCACTCTGTTTTTGTTTAGATTTTGTGAAGAGAGAAATTGTGCTCAGTGTCTCCTTCAGAGGTTTTCACAGAAATTTCAAAGGGTCTGATTGTATTTAAAGGTGGTAAAGTGAACCCCAGCAAATGTGGCAATTTTGGTCCCCAGTTAAATTGAGTCTACCATTCTGCTTAGTCCGATTTAATCAAGCTTTATTTTGTTTGCTTCGAAAGTCTGGTTTGCTTTGTGAGATGTGACTGTGCAATATTGAACTCTAATGTGGACCGAAAAAGAAAACTCTGGTCTGGTGCAAACCTGGGTCTCGGTTCAAGTGAATGCCAAGGGGACCAGAGACCGCTCTAAAAGCAGGAAGCAAACTATAGTTCAGGGCATTCTGGGTAAACACAACCAAAACAAACCCAAGAGTCCAGCGTTAACAGGAGAAATGGCTCGTGGTGTTTTGCCAAAGACAAAAGAGAAATCTAGCAACCGCTAAAATCTGACGCCACTCAATTTCTGTTTAAACTTTGTGAAGAAGTGTCTTCTTCAGAGGTTTTCATGTCGTTTCCTTCACTAGTTCTTGGTGCAGCGCCACCACAGCTGGAACAGGTTTTTCAATTATCTTTGACTACGTGACACATTGCAGAGGGGAAGTGAATTACAGCATCTGAAAATGAAACAAATGTTGCAATTTTGGTCCCCAGTTAAAGGGAGTCTATCCAGACTATCTGACAGTTCCCTGATACATCCAGCTCATTCCTTATGAATCAGCTGTCTTAAAAAAAAAATAAATAACACACCCTCAAGTATACAAAAGCAGGTGGTGGTGATGAAAACACATGCTTCTCTGTGTGTGTGTCAAAATGACACATTGGAATTCTTTTTTTTCCCCCTCCTACAATGTTTGATTAAGTCTTCCTTTTTATCCTAGCGAGATCAGAAAAAAACGGGGTGGTGGTGGAAAGTCGGATGGGGTGCTGGTGGTGGTTGGGGAAGGAGGAGGAGCATGAAAAATTCAAAACGTTATAATATAAAATCCAGATGAATCATGAATGCTTTATGGGAATCAGGGCCGAGCGCACTGGATGTTGAAATTGTGCTCAAAGAGGCCCGGCACGCGCGTCTTCCGCCACCGAGAGACAGGGACGTCGGCCCTCTCCGCTGTGAAAACGAGCCGCGGAGGGCAGCGAATGGAGGACACCAGGAACATGTGAAAAGCTTTTAGGGGCCAGAGGCCTTTTGTCGGCGAAGTCCGCCTAATTGCTTTCATCCCCCGCCGCGAGCGCTTGTTGTTGTGCGCGGCGAGTGGACATGAGCGGATGGGTCCATCTGATGAAATATTAACAAATCTTTGCTTACAACCAACGCTCCCCTATTGTTGGAACATAGCATTCCAAGGAAAACGTCAGCTATCATGAATAATAGAGCATCCAATTAGTGGAACATCCTCACACATGGTTTTGATGAAAGAGCACGGTCAACTGAGGTCGGATGATTCTTTACTAAGATCACTTATGACTTCATGACACAGGCATCGAACCTGCTGGAGTGCTGGAATAAAAACACTGATATGATTCCCGGCAGAACCCCGGGCAGAACGTTTGAGTCACTTAGGGAGGATAAACCGTGATGAAACTGCTTTACAACAGTTTGTAGAAGCAGAGGCTGAGCTCCTATTGCACCCGCTGACTGAAACATGGGAGCTCAACCTGCCTCCAGACCAGGTGTCCATGGCGACCTACTAATTGGTGAAATGTTCTGCTTTGGTTCCAGCCTCGTGCACAGAGGAGGTTGGTTTGTTTACAGTTTATTGGGTGGCATGAGATGTTGACAGCGTGATAAAATAGTTATATAGATGTTGCCACAGTGTCACACTTTTGCCGTATACATGATTTAAAGCAAGAATGTGAAAACGTACAAGGCGAGCCGCGTTCACCATGACTACTGCTGCCAATATAGTACAGTACAGCATAGTACAGTACGACTGGAATATTTTTATAGTCTCAGCATTACTCTCTCCAGTGTTTACATATAATTTTTTATTGTATTTTGTAGAAATATGGCAATTTGTAAATGGAAAAAAGTTATTTAGCTCAGAAAGTCAACGGATGATAAAGTCTCTTTAATTAGTAATTATAGACCATATAGCAGGTAGCGTGTTTCTGAGGATATTTAATGGAAGGAAATCTTCAGCGGTACCAGACGGAGGAAGGGTGGCCATCTGCCTTGACCGGTTGGGGGTAGGGGAATAGACTGAAGATACAGACATGAGCCCAGATTCAGGGATACCTGTTAAAAACACAAAGCTTTACGAAAATAATAACAACAAAAGTTGTGGTTTGGGAATAAATGTGGGAAGAAGCCTGATGCATCTCGTGAGAGTTTTTTTTCTTTCTTTTGAGCCAGTTTTTTCTGCAAGAGAAAAGCATTGACGAACAAATGTCCGAGGCAGTACACCGAGTACGTATTCTTAGACTAAAACATTAACGCTCCCCCTCAGAGCATCTTACCGACAACTAATGTATATATTTTTTTCCTCTCGATAACATGGAAGATGTTGCAGCTCGTCTGTCATCATTTCCTTTTTCCTGTGAACTTGTGAAGTCGGTCCTCTCTTCCGTGATCGCTCTCTTTACTTTTGTAAAGCACACATACGCCAAAACACCACGAGAGTGTCCACTGTCAGCAGGACGAATTTCCAAGGCTACTTTTGGTGTGTCTTGTGTGCATGAAATTGAACGTCCCGAATCCACGTGTCGACAGTTCGACTTCAGTCCGACCATTGAGTCACCTGATGAGAACTCAAAGTTCAGCTACTGCGCCTCCATTTCAAAAACACTCAGTTGAGTAATTTCAGGCCTCAGATAAAGATTACTCCTCAGCGACTCAGAAACTTCTGGAAGAACTGTATGTTTATTCCGATTGGGGACATTTTTAGGAAGAAAGATATCCGAGACTCCCTCCTTAAAGTGTCACCCCAAGAAAAAAACAATCTCGTACAAAAACAAAAAGCTGGATGGATGGGCATCCACTCTGGATTTTTCAGATGTACTGAAAGGAAAGAGGCTTTAAATGATGGCAACTGAACTAAAAATGTGCAGCGGAAGCTTTAATGACTTCCTTGTCTTCTGTGTAAAGCGGTTGATCAGGCCTTGGTGGTCATTACTGTCATTCTACAACAATCCCAAGGGTTAATTCACACTTTGGTTTGAAAGGCATTTATTAAAGTGAAAGCAAAGGTTGAATTCAGCCGAATTTCCTCAAAGTGGAAGCCTACCTCGCTGACAATAAAATAAAATAAAAATCCCTTAAACAATGGCAGCCCTCTTAATATTTCATGTGTGCGCCACACAAAAGGAAGGCAGGTTTGTCAATAGAAGCGTTTTAGTCCAGTAACCTCAGCTCGGGGTGAACCCGTTGACTGAGTCTTTTCAGAGAGAAACAATTAAAGTGCTCAAATGTCAAGCAGCAGGTGGGAACGAGAACTACTCAGAATTTCAGCCCACCAGCTGGTTTACAGGCTGTGTGGTCACTGAAATTTACAGCTAGAATACATTACACCTCACCCACACAATTTGCAACAATCAAACTACATAATACTGTCAATCTAAGCCAACGATATGATCGCCCCAGAGAACATGGTCAGGGTCTGCGACTTTATGTCTTTGGATGCCAAAGAAAAGTAAAAGTTTAACGTGGAAGTATTCTACCGAGGGTTACAGGACTTCTGGAGTCCACTCAGAGTTTACAAGCCAGGAGATTTGCACCTTCACAGGCTGCCGATTTCTCACAGTTGAACACACACATAGACATGCAGAGCGAACTCACACTTACGGACAATTGGGAAATCCCACTTTACACAACCTATGTAAGTGGGTGGAAGCTGAAGCGAAAGTCTAAACCGCGGCACGATGAATCTTTTGTTCGTTAATATCTGTAATATTTCAGCGGCGTGTTACGCCAGCAGTCCCGGTACCTTCACACTCTGCTCTCCAACCATGCATGCACATTGCCTGTGGCGACGCCTGTATCCCTGTGATAAAACAGCTTCTATGTGTTTGTGGCTTTAGGGGCGCAGTCATACATCTCACTTGGTGCCTCGTTGGTGTGTGTGAACACTGAACTGAATTAAAAATTCACAAACACAAATTTGTCAACCATATTATCCTTTGGGAGAGAATATTTTTCAAGAACCAAAGCAGGAAACCCAAGATGTGTAAAGACACTTTCGAACTTCGAATACACACAAGGAGTGGAGTCTTAGAGGGAAACCCCCCTCTCTGTAAGTCTCGAGAGATGAGCCTCCTCACTTCTAAGAGAAGGAACTCAGCCAAATGGCACAGTGCCCTTTTATGTTACTTTCTGTGCTTTATCTGCGTCACAGAAAAAACCCAACCGAGCGTGGCGAAGAGAGGGAGCAGCTGTGGTGAGGGAGCAAGATTACGACGGCTCCATGGATCTTTCTTTCGATTTGCTGTTGAGGCGGGTTTGAGCGACTCGGGCCAACCCATTGTAGGTCCATCTGGACGGAATCGGTCACACAGGTCCACGTCTCCCTCCGTCCCAATCGGCTCTCCGTGTTTACAGACGCCGGCGCCAGCTCCAATCACCACTCTGCCAAGACGTGCCCGTATTTATAGCCGTTTCCCCCGGTGCGCGGTCGCATAAACACGGATGTGCACGCAAACACAAACCCACACGGTCTATGTCTTTCTTTGAGTGGCCAGATAAGAAAACATGACATTATCTCTTTTGGGTTTTTTTTTGTAATGTTAGTGAAACCGTGCACGCCTGCTGACGCGCCTGCAGCTCATCCTCGGTGTGTATACATTCAAAATGCTAATGCTGTATCTGTCTCCATGACCTTTTCTTCTTTGGTGATGCCCGGTGTTTTTATAAATACTGTGCTGATATCCTAGGATGTGTAATTACTGCACCGCGGCAACACTGCCTCTTTATTAGTTTTCTGACAATGGCCCTCCCCGTCACCACCGAGGCTTGTGTGTGTGTGTGTGTGAGAGAGAGAGAGAGAAAGAGAGGCTTTTGTGTAGCCCTGTTTATGCAGCTGCATACAACAACACATGATCAGTACTTGTGTTTCTGTTCTCACACATCTCATAGTGTAACTTTTAGCGTGATGATGTTTTGATTTTACTTGCCAGTTAAGGCCATCAGTGTCTTTAAAACCAGAACCTTTGATTGATGGGTTAATTTTGCAGATCCTCATCAGACCAAGCTTCTGTTGTTGCCTCTCTTTTTTTTCTCAATTACATGTGTCAGTTTTTTGTGATCTGTGGATGAGTTATTGCTGTCCTCTTGTCCTAATGTTGATGGGATGGTGAATTCTGGGAAGGTTCACCACTAGATTTCTCCATAAGTAGATACTTGCTCTCAGTGCAGCTTTCCAGAACCGTAGAAAAGGCTTTGACGTTGAGTCTCACCCGGCCTGGCTGTTGGGTTCTTATGCAATTCGATTCTCATCTCACTTCAGTCGTCTGGATTTCCTCCCATAGCATTTCTCCCAGGCCAACCAGTTGATGTTTTTCCAGTAAGCTTCATAGTGTAGCGATTGAGCTCGCAAATGTAAGGGCGGACAATATGGATTGAAAGTTTTGTCACAATATTTTCCGGTTCTCTAATGTGGTAACGATAAAGATGATAAGAACAATTTATTCCTTAATTTTGGGTAACTGTGCAGCTTTGACTGAAACGTTAGCAGTTGGGTAAAATCAGATCCAGTCTTTCTAAACTTCGACACAGTCCAGGTTTCTCTAGCAAGCAATCGTTTCTCAATAGTCAAGGGTCCAGACTCTGTGTGAAGCAAAGTGAATAACAGGACTCTGGTTTTTACCAGGCTACTTCTCACCTCTTGGTGAACTTGTTTAGGTCGTATCGTCAGACCGGTCCTTCAGTTATTTGTTTGTCTCATTTGGCTGAAACTAAACTCTGCCTCCTAAAAAATATTGCTTATTACCACTTATTCATGTTTTAAAAGGTGTGGGTTATTTTTTAACATATGATCAAGTCGAAAACTTAAAATGTTGAAAATTACTTTTTGTATTTACTCTGCAAAGACATAAGAAATCCAGATTTCTTTTTTTTCATGTCAACATAGGATTAATATGTGCTGGACTTTTGCACTCACTACATGTGGTTATATACAAAAGCATGAACGGTATTCGTTATTTTGCATGTTGAAAGGGTCTATTAGTGCAAGGCTTTGTGTTCATCAATACATTCTCCTGCAGCTCAGATCCGAGGATTAGGGCCGTTTGAACTTGGTGGTTTTGCATAAAAATGGCAAGTCCTGGATGCTCCGGCATGAAAAGGAGCCGGCTAATTGCGAGGTGCCCCGGCATGCTGGGATGGACTCGCACTGCTTCTTCATGGGGTGTCCTCAAGATGTCTTCAACAACACGGCAATTACATTACAGTCGGAGTGGTGTGTAATAGATGCTTTCAAAAGGCGACAGAGAATAGAAGGGTTCTTCTGAAGTCATGCAGCAGCCCGGTGTCACTGGGCTTTCCGATGGAAACCGCGAGCGCTCAGTCCATGCATGGAATGCCTGTACGCAGATCCCAATCACAGCAGGGAGTCAGACGGGAAAGTGAACTTATCCACTTGTAAATGTGAGACGCTGTTAGCTTTTGCGTGTGGAAGCATATTCTAAATCGCTCCGAAGCTGGAGTTCTGGTCCCTCGTGTCCATGCCGGATCAACACATGTCTAAGCAGCAAACGCAGCAAAAGTAGGCGTGCCAGTTACGGGACATAATTGCTACTAATGACCATTAGGAGTTTGGTTTACATCCTCCGGGGGCCGTAGAAAAGGCCTTTCGTCTTATCAGTTGATTAGAAACAAATAGACGGGCCGGATCCTGCATATTAAGTAAACAGGAGGCTAAAATGGTGTTACTCTATAAATGGGAAGCCTAATGGAGTGGCGGGAACCTCATCCCCTGCTAATGTGTCAGCAAATGGATAAGTACTCACAAACCCTAGCTCCAGTCATCAAATACTGTTTTTCTTCAGTTTTCTTTCTCTTTTTCTTTCAGAGTCTAAATTGTATGCGGTTGTGGGGCGGGAGAGCCAGGAGATTAGACCTCCTTACATCTCCATCATGTTTTAGTGTCGTAAGAAGATGTGCCTTAGGCAAACACTGCCTTCGCATGACTTAGCGTCTGGCAGGAATGAAGTTTTGAAACCCCAAACCTTTCAATCATCCACCGATTAAAAGGTTTGAAGAAAGTCCGACCTCATTTCTGATTCATTTGGCTAATAAGTATTCAGTCGCTTGGTGGGGGCATTCACCCCATTGTTGGCTCGGTTCACACAGCAGGCAACCAAATCCAAATTTTTTTTTTTTTTAGTTTGTATATATCTGATCTTTTCACTCCCTGAAAAAATCTGATTTGTGCCACTTCTGTGTTTGGTACTAAATCTGATTTTCTTTTTCAAAGCATCTACAGTTTGCGTCATGATTCGGCACCAGAAGAAGCCAGACGTGGTAAATCGGGGTGTGAATGACGTGCAATTATGAAAGAATTCTGTCAGTGATGCAGATTACATCCCAATCCCAATCCCGATCGCACCACTCTTAGTTTCAACAGAGTCCAAACAAAGTCCTCTACAGAAGTTGCTCCTAATGAGCCACAAAATGTCTTTTTTTTTTTTTTCTCCGTCTTGCTATGATCTTGTGACATAGCGTCGGCTCCACTGCTGAGAAACCTTAAAAGCGATCCACAGATGACAGCGTCTATTATTACTTCCGTAGAGACTGTGCCACTTTGTGACGTCTAGGTTGCTCTACATCTATGAGTCTCATTGGGATCGTGCACCGTTTGTACTGTGGAGCATCGAGACCTGACGTGTGAACATTGCCATGGTGATTTGGTCTTTAGAGATGTTCCTGGTAACAGGAACGTTCACCTGCTCTACCCACAGATCCACCGAACCTCATACCCTTCATTCCAATACACGCACTTCACCAAATGTCAAGACTTAAACCTCTAACACTGAGACACGCGTCGTTACAAGTGCAGTGCAGTGACTTCGCTGACGGAAGTAAAGTCGCTCTTTGCTCTTTACTAAAGTCACTTCAGCGTCTCCAGCAGCGTCTCCTCTGGCATCCAAACTGTCAGTGACGGCAGCAGCATTGTTTTTTTCCCCTCTCGCAGGATTCATTTGCATTATGCAAATGAACAATTGATATGGATCTTCTCCCCTCCGATGAACATTTTGCACAGCAATTTACCAAGCAAGTAATTACTTATTGACAGAATAATATCACACAGGAAATTGTCGTGTAAAAGTGACAAACCCATTTCATTGTAATGGTAGTTGAAAAAGAAAATAATAATAATAATAATAATAATGATAATGACAATAAAAGACAAAAAAAAAAAAATCTAATATGAGTAATATGAGTATAAAATTAGAAGTTGTCGGTTAACTGGACGTGAGTGATTGAGGCAGGCAGCCGTCACGGCTGTTCTCTCCGCCGCCACCTGTGGTTGCGCCCTGCGCTCGTGGCTTTGCATTTTAATTAATTCCAAACATTATTAAGGATACAAATTCACTGTCTCACTCGAGTGCACTGCGCAATGTAGTTGAGCTGCAAGAATATCAGTAATTATCCATGTTGTGATGGAATATTTAGGCCGCGTGCGTGTAACCTGGGTTTTACATTGTGTCGTGACGAGCGATAAAACTTTCTTGTTTTCTTTCTTTTTTTGGTATTTCATTTTTCAAGAACAAAATAAAAGAGTTCGAAAATATTCTTTGGAGTAAAGCGATGTCAAACAGAACCAGGACTGCCTGTATAGCTGCGTGTATGCAAAAGACTCAGCTACTCCTCTCTGTTGAATTATGAATCAAAGGCTGCATTCAAATAATTTAAGATTTTGTACATTTGTGTTTATTATTTGTTTTTGCAACTTGTTTTCTGCTTGGGAATAGAATCCCCGTGGCATCACTTCTCAATAAAAAGCGCTTCAGCGTCTTTATTTCTGGTAGGAGAGAAAAAAAAAAAAACTCAAACAGCCATCACACGAGTCAATAAAGCAATTAATATCACTGCGGCAGAGTCCAGGGTCAGTGGCAGAAAACATGTTGGAGGCTTCTTAAGCCATTTAATTCATAATGAACCTCCTCTCATACATTCACTTTCCTCCTCCACTTTTGTTGCACAAAGGAATTATTTTCCGGCACGTTTGCGTCAGCGCCGTTCCAGCTCTAATATCCAGCATCCCCACAGATTGGCACCTGGAGGAAAAAAGAGAAAAACGGGGGAGAAAAAAAAGAGAGAGAGAGAGAAGAAGAAGAAAAAAAAAAAAACAGAAGAGGCCGGTGTGCAGCTGCATTTTCTTCCCTCAGTAATCGAATTCCTCAAAAGGGGTCCATTTTTCTTCATCTCCCCAGGTCCACAGGACCTTTAAGCAGAGCAAGGCACCAAAAGAAGGCGCCATAGAACACAATTATAATTCCAATATAGTCTTGTAAAGAAAATATAAACAGATAGCTCGGCTGCAGAGCTGCACCGCTATTCTCCCACAGGACTGGTAATAAAGTAGAAAAGATGTAACGCTGGAAGAGGCTTTTTACCCCCCTGTCCTTTTCTCACGTCAGAAATTGAAAACTGTGGCTTTCTGGGGGAGAATATTGGTGGTGGTGGTGACGTGAACGGGGCTGGGAGGTTTACCACGGCCATTAAAGTGGTTTTAAAAATGAGCATTAATGCACGAGCGTTGATGAGTACAGATGTTGCTCTGCCGTCCTGGTGAAGGTGCTTTCGCTTCTGTATCGTAACTCTTCATGTTCTTCCCATAAGCCCCAATTCCTGAGCCCTTCCAAGTCTCTGACAGGGGCATGAGAGGGATATGGGGGGTTGGGGGGGTATGGGAGGACACAAACAAGCTGCCGTCCCCCTCCAGAAATCCCAGCAAGAGCAAATTGGTGGCAAATTTGGATTTGTAAGCGTGTGCAGCTTTGCCACTGGCGAGTCTTGAATTCTCAGAGCGAGACGTTTTTCTGCCTTTCCATACCGTAGCTCCGTCCTCTTTTGAATATTCTGTTTGTTGTGTGTTGTCTTGGGGGTTGCATTTGTTTTCTGCCCGTTCCTTCTTTTCTGTTCCAATCCTTTAGATAGGAGGAAGAAGAAGGGGAAAAAAGAGCAATACACTGCTTATGATAATTTTCTGGCATAGGTTTGCAACTGTCCTAATAATTATTACTGCTGCTATAGTGGAAAGCACTTGGGGGCACAGCTTAAGGGTGTGTGTGTGTGTGTGTGCATATGGGCTGAATTGTGTATTCAGTTACTGTGGTGACACTAATCCAGAATGTTCAGTTTGGGGGGAAAGAAAGCAAAATAAAGTTGGCAGGTTTACACACAGACATAGAAATCAGTTTTTTTGGCCATTTCTTATTAATTGTAATGTCTTAACCAGATGATGCTAGGAGTTTAACATTTTGGGATATTAAATGACAAAATTTTCCTTCAAAGTGAAGTCATTTTTGCAAACAGTTTCTGTCAATATGTGTTATGAGCTCCATATGTACATTTTTGAGGCTCTTATTTTGAAGTAGGACAGGAAGTACTTTTTGAGTGGTTCCCCCGTGTTGACGAACCTTCCACCACTTTAAAATTGTTTGTGTGGCACACTCAAATCTAGAGATGCACCATTTGGGCCAATAGTGATACCCAATATTAATATTGCTGCTCTGGATCAGAGCCAATATTTAACAATATTATTTGTATTATACGTACCCTTTCGACACATTGAATAATACAGTCTTATTTGCCGCACTTGTATGAAAAGAACAGGACAAATATCGGCCAATACCGACATCAGAGCCGATACATCGTGCAAAGCCATTTGCCTCCAGGAAGCTCCTGTCAATGTGAGATTCTACACTGATTCAGTTCTTGAATTCATATGATTTCTGTTTGCGGTTCAGTATTTGGGTATTTTTTCCCTTGAAAATAAAAATGCAGCTTTAGGAGCTAATGTAGCTAATCCTAATGCTGCGAGATTATTAGCTAGCATTTGCAGAGCAGCCAATCCAGGAGCACCGTTCATTTGTCTTTGTTCCAACTCGCTGTACCTTCAAGAGCTGTCTGTGGTAGTGCTAAGACAGTTTCCGCTGTGCGTATTAATGCACATATTTGGTGTCTGAACTATTAAGACCAGCAGCTATAAGCACTTTTAGGGGGAGTCTCAAGTATTCAAGGATACAGGCAACTCGTGAGTGGCTCTGGTCCCTAATACTCATGAACACTGGGGTGTGTAATACATTTAGCCGTCCTGTTCTCTACTTAAAGTCCCCCTGATCTCTGATATCAGACTGAACCGCAGACATGTTCTGACTTGATGTCATGACCTTTGAATAGCATCTTACACCTTATGCTCACTGAAAATAGCGAATTTTCTGTTTTCTTTTTACAGTCTCTTGTCATCTACTTGGTGACTTTTTCTGAAACCAAAAAAAAAGGTCTACTTGATGTTTATTTTTATTTGGTATTTTATACTTTAGAAGACATATTTTCATCACTATAACTATGGGAGAAGTGAATTTAGTCTTACTGAGTTTGCCTGAAGAGCAGTCTCCCAGTGTTGGTTGGCTGCTTGGCTGCACAGGTCCCTGCTGAGTGTAAATCACACACAGACGCAGACAAGGGTGGGTGTTCCTGAGAGAGTGTGAATGTATGAATATGCCTATCCCCTCTTCTTCTATGTGTGGTGTGGGTGTGGGTGTGTGTGTGTGTGTTTGTGAGTAAATCTCGGGGCAGTGATGGCCCCAGCAGGGCCCAGGAAGGCATGGAGGAGGTGGCGGTGGTGACAGTTCAGCGCGAGTATGGGAAATGACATAGTGTTACTGCAGCCACTCATCCGTCTGCTGTGACACCCAGCGTGCATGGGAGATGTCTGCGGGACTCGGCAACGGCGGAGAGGAGGACTGGTTGTGCAGAGGAGTGAAAGTGTCATCCTCTCTGTAAGTGTCACTCTGTCTGTGGTCGGCTCGTCTCGTGTCACTGCTCCGCGGCTCGCTGTCGCTCTCCAAATGTCCATCAAACATTTCTTTTCGTTTCATTTTCGCAAACAGCTATCCAGTCTCTGTCAATATGTGTTATGAGCTCCATATGTACATGTTTGAGGCTCTTATTTTGAAGTAGGATAGGAAGTACTTTTTGAGTGATTCCCCCGTGTTGACGAACCTTCCACCACTTTAAAATTGTTTGTGTGGCACACTCAAATCTGGAGATGCACCAGACACGAGAATTTGGGCCAATAGCGATGTCCAATATTAATATTGCTGCTCTGGATCAGAGCCAATATTTAACAATATCATTTCTATTATACATACCCTTTCGACACATTGAATAATACAGTCTTATTTGTCGCACTTGTATAAAAAGAACAGGACAAATATCGGCCAATACCGACATCAGAGTCAATATATCGTGCAAAGACATTTGCCTCCAGGAAGCTGGGGGGAACTCTTGGATATCTCGCATGCTTATTCGCATAAATATGTGTTCTAAATATCAGTGTCGGCCATACTTATTATCCTCTGACCCTCAAAGTAACAGAAGGAAACACTTGAAACACTATCACTGGTTGAAGTCCACAAACACTGCTAATGAGCCAATTAAACGAGGGTATAATGACCAGCCTCAACCACCAATATGCTATTCATATCTATTTCTGACTTGCGGTTTTATCTCTCGCAATAGTCAGAATGAAAATAGGTTGTTAGATTTCTATTTATCTATTGGTCTAATGTCAAGATATCACAAGATGAAAACCACAGCAGCTGGCTGCTATATGTTTTACCCTGTCGTGTTTTAAAACCAATTTCTATAAATGTCAGCAGTGAAATTATGCAAATCAGTATAAAAGGTTCTACCAGTACACTCACTAAACACTTTATTATGAATTAGGGCTGCTTAATTTCAGAAAAAATATGTCAATGTGATAATATTGTTAAAAACAGATATTGGTTGATTTCTACATTTTTCTGACATTTTTCTTGGTTCAACATGAAAGAATGTCTCCACCACTTATTGTTTCGATTTGATCCATTAGGCCAACTGTAGTTCCAGGTTTTACTCCCTTTTTGGGGCGACTGTGGTGCAAACGGTGAAACATGCAGCAGACACATGAATGATGCAAACCGCAAAACAAACAATGAAAAATGCTGCAAACGACGAATGCTGCAACCACAGGAAATCGAATCAAGATGATGAAAATGGCAAAAAAAACAGCACGCATGAAGGGCTGCTACACAAAACGGAGGTGCTCCAGACCACTAGGGGGAGTCTGGAGTAGGTTTTATGCTGCTGTTCTATACTACTATAAAAGTAGTCAAGTGTAACGCACATTTTATTTCTTCCTCCAACTTTCTTTTGGCCATCTTGTCAAATCCTCACATCCAGTTTTTACTGATGGTTTGGCCCCAAGTGATTGTTGGTCGACTCCCCCTAGTGGCCGTTCCCTTTCCTATTTGCGGCATTTTCCCTCAAGCTTCTAATTCTTGTGGTTGCAGGTGCTCAGTTGGTCCCAAAGTGAGCCAAGAAAATATCTCTCACAGCGTAACAGAAACTTTGACCTCTCCAAAGAGAAGTCAGAGTTTGTCTCTTGAGCTCTGACCTCAACAAACCCAATTGAAAATGTCAGATCAGCTTTGAGGTTAATGTGAAATATTCAGATTATCTGATCATAAACTAACATCCATGTCATGTTTAAAGTCATTTAAAAAGAAACTAAACCGCAAATAACTTTTTTTTCTTCTTTTTTTTCAGATAAACTGTATACATTTTGTGTAAGTTTGTTTAATTTTTCAATATCTGGTCTAAAGCTGTCTCAGTGCTGCCCTCCTTGGGTTGGAGGGTGACTACTGCAGTTGAATTTTCCTGAACAGAGCTCGGTCGATGTTTATGTCGCAGCCTCGGGTTCGGGTATAAAACCACCTCACCCGGTCACACGCCCCCGCAATGAGTTAGGAGTAGGAATTGCGAGCATTTCTTTTCTCCAAAAACGGAGAAAAAAGTTGCTAGTCACTTTTTTTTGAAAAATGATCACTACAGGGATCTGAAAAGTCTCTAATAGTAGCCTCATCTTGACCACACCCCCTCGGGTCTCTCTCACTCTCGGACTCCGCCCACTTTGGTAAAATTTTTCAATATTTGTCTGTGGGCCGGGTTATGCTTTCGTACTGGGCTTACTTCCATTTTAGACCCCATTTCTCCCTCATTCTGATGCTCAGTTTACAATTCAACAGATCTTCACGCCTAAATGCATCACAGCCGCCTCATTGGCTGATAAGCAGCAGGTGTACTAAATAAAAAGGCCAATTTCGCTCTCTGTAGGGAAACTGAAAACTCAGAAGGTGCAACACAGTCATACACTTCCAGTTGCATCTGCATTTAAATTGCAGGTACAGTTTCTCCATCTCTAATGGGGTTTTTTTGCTTGCCGAGAACCGAGGCGATGGTAGTAATGGTCCGGTAGCAAATGGACCTAAAATGAGTTCTTTCTAAGATTCTAATGTTTTTTTTTTTTGTTTTTTTTCTAGGTTCGGATATTTTCAGTGAACACACCAGAGCAACAGCAGTTTGAAGGCTCCAGTCACCCAATGCTGTATCTAATAGGGGCAATAATTACAAACCCAAGTTATGCAAAAAAAAAAAAATAAATACATTTTTATGTCTTTGCAAGAACAAATGGATATAACAAATGTCATTCTGGACCGAACTGTTTATGAAACACAATGTGTATTCCACACAAGTCACATTTTAACGTGTTGTGCGAAGGTGTCGGGTAACACGTACCGAAGTTCACCGCAGTCGCCGTGTACACTTCAGAGAACAACAGTGAGAAAATAAATCAAATTGGATTTCAAGTTCACACGGCTTAATGTTTGATATCACCCATATTAAAATTCACTGACCTCACAAAATATCAAACTGCAGTGCTGCCGTGTGAAGTCCTGTGCATCACGCTGCCAAGAGAAATCTGAAAATATTTACTTTTTAAATGGGAGTTCATAAAGTCAGAGGATGGTTTCAAATAAATCTGTTGTGGATGTGAGATAAAGGCGAATGCAGAATGTTTCCACAGTTTTTATTTTACTTGAGATATATATTTATCACTCCTTACAGTGAGGTTACCAGGCAGATGAGGCATTCTGACTAAAAATATTCAGGAAAACTAGAAATGAATGAAAGAGGTCAGCTGTTAGTTACTGTTTACAGTATTTAAAAAACAAAAACAAAAAAGATTCGGCTTTTTTATTTATTTATTTATTTTTTTTGTTTTCGTGACTGGTGGCGCACAATGCGTGGGCTGGGAACGGGGAAGAACCCCTGATTTAGATCAAAACGTCATGACTTAGAATGGCCTAGTCAAAGTCCAGATCTAAGACCCACAAAGGATCTGTGATAAAGCATGAAAATAATCCTGTTTACAGATACGCTGCATCCAATCTGGCAGAGCTTGAAGGGTTTTTTTGTTTTTTGCGAAACCAGTATTGTAGAAAGCGAGCAGAGGCAAACCAGCTGTTAGCTAGCCCATCCTGTGCAGAACCAGAGAGGGGCTTCAGATTTTTAAAAATAAAATAATTATAGAAAAATATATCATTTTCTTTCCACTTAACAATTTTGCATCACTTCTTCACATAAAGTCCCAGAAAAACACAGAATTTTGTGGTTGGATAATATATTTATTCGGCTTGTTAGTTTTTCTTTAAATGGATGGAAAATACCTATTCATTTAAGGCCAATAAAAATATTCACGAATGCAGAAACTAAAAACATGACGCTCTCTACCTTGTCTGCTCCTGAGTTCGCTCCACACTCTGTAGAAGTTACCCAAGTTCTCTAAGTAATATACCAATATTAAAATCATTCTCCTCCGGAGTTTTCACCTATTTAATTCATGTTTTTTCTTCTTCTTCTTCTTTCAATACTCCAAACCCTTTTTTTCTTTGCATTACAATTGCAACTTATTAGCAGAGGTACCTTCAGCATCCAGTCTTTCACAGAGGGGTGACCCAGTTGGGAGCGAGCGGGAGACAAAAAAGACGCGGAGAGACGGAGGGGGGAGCCATAGTCGCTGGAATTTTAATGGCTCCTCGTTGCCAAGCGTGGTCATGAGCCTCCAGTGCAAAAGAGACGAGCCTAATCAAAAGCCGCACGCCGCGTGAGTGACAGCATCAAAGTGCATCTGCATACTGAGGGGGGATTCTCCCCACTTTCTGATTTCTGCACAATTAAAGTGGGTGCGGAAATGGAAATGCGCACTGTGATGATTTCTTCCTCCCGCTCTCTTTTTTTCCCTCACAATCTTTTCTCCTCATTCCCACCGTAAACAACGCGGGCGCTTGCCTCTTATGTTTGTGTACATTATTTTGCCATCCTCAGGAGATACAGAGCACTGGGAGGGAAGGGAATTAACAAAAAAATAAATAAATAAAAAAAATAAAAAGGTAGGAAAGGGTGAGCTGAGTATGGAAATGCAGAGGAGACACAGCTGAGAGGAAGGCGGTAATTTCGCACCGTCACTGTCTGAGGAACATTTTACCACGAGTCCCCACACTGAATAAAAGGGGGGAAAAAATGCTTTCTGAAAACATGGCCTCTGAAACACAACGGCGCGACCCGCCGCAGCAGCAGGTGACCAATAATTACAGCACAACTTGAATTATCTGCCGTTTCCCAAAGACATTACACAGTAACTTGTCTTTTTTTTTTTTTTTTTTCCCGTCTCGCTCAACTTTTCTCTCGGTGTGTTTGTCCGCCGCCGCATATTTTCCCCATAAATATTTCAGACGCAGCAAGCTCATTAAAAACATTTTTATGTTTTTTTTTTTTATTATTTATTTATTTTTTGGCTTGGGATAAAGGAAGAAAAAAAAAAAAAAGAAAGAAAAACTCCAGCAGGATAAGATTTATTTGTCAGGTTTATATTTGCTATCTCCATCTCCCTGACTCCCATTAGCGGATTGGCTACTCGCGACTGCCGCTTCCTATCAAGGGAATTGCTAAAACTCGGCGCGAGCCAGAATGATGGAAATTGCTTTTCCTGCTTCCGTCGTATGATGCTCAAATCTGTCAGGGCGCGCGTCTCATGACTGACGGAGCCACCCCGGGTTTAGTGGCTAAAGGTGAGCGTGCTAAAAGAATTCATACAGCCTGAACTTCTCAACGTTAAGTCACGTTACAACCACAAACTTTTTTGTTGTTGTTGTTTTGTACAGAATCAAACAACTTAAATTTAGGCCTGTACTTTGGTTAGGCCAATCTGACATTTGATTTAGCTCTGGTTACATCCTAGTCACAAGTCTTTCTTCTAAGATGGCCGTGTTTTGTACTCTGGCCACATTGCCTGTCCCTGCTGCGGTTAAGAATGCCCACAGCATGATGTTTCCATCCCTGTGTTTCTAAGTGACTACAGTGTGAATTTTGCTAAAACGTTACGTTTTGAACTCTTCCTCTGGTTACCTCAGGTACGTCCCCCATTTATACCCTGGATGAAATTACACTGATATACTGTCAGAGTATTTACTAACTAGTTAACTTCATAAAGGAAGTGATTGCACGAAATATTGCTTAGGGACCTCAGTGCAAATGGGCTGAATACAGATGCACGTCACATACAAGACAGCTACTTTTAAAAAATTTTGAAGACAATCAATTCTTTTTTGTTTCTATTGCAGCCGAGAGGGGTCAATATAAAAGCCACGACGGAAATTATGCTAAAAATAACTTCTCTTTAAGGACAAACTCGTATTTCAGCATCGCTCCCTCTTAGCATAAATTCTAGTTTATCAAAACGTGTTTTAGAATAACGTATGTGTCATCATAAGTTCCTTGTTAGCATAAATTACAGTTTAATTTAAGATCCTTTTTAGCATAAATGATTGTTTGCCATGACTTCCCTGTTAGCATGTTTCATTTTAGCCTGGCTTCTAGTTTAGCATTCTGGCCAACAAACAATCGTCTCTTACTTCATGTCGCTGTTTCACACAAATCCCAATGAAATGCATTGAAGCTTGAGCCTGTAGTAAAATATAGAACCACACAAAATATAAAGAAGGGTTGCAATGCACTGTCATTTGCAAATAAACATGCATCCAAAATGGAGAATGACTGGACCACCTCTGGTGGTGTAGAAGCTTACAAATAGCAGAATTTAGGTCTCACACCAAATTTAGTTACTTTTACTGCCAGCCGACTGAGAATGACAACCTCAGCGAGTTAGCACAACGGCTAATGCTCATTTATCACAAGCTCCTTTACCGCACAGATCTCCCCGTCCTGTGACGTCCTCTGATTTCTTTCTTTCTTTTTTTTTTTTTGATCATCCACTCATACTGATGATGCAGGTCAGTAGGCTTCGCCACCCCGTTTCTGTGCACGTAAGCATTTCTGCCAGCATCTGGAGCGGCTAAATGGATATTGGAGCGCCGTCGCAGGAGCCCAGAGAACGTTGGACAGTGGTGGAGATTGATGAGTGTTTGGGCTCTTTCCCCCGCGACCCCGCCGCATCTGGCAGGAACAAAGTCAGGCAGGTGTGACAGCCAGCATCTATCTACCAGTCAGCTGCAGAAGGGAGGGAGGGGGGGAAGGGGAGGGAGATGGGAGAGAGATGGGGGGGGGACTTGTATCAGGACACGCACACACACAAAACCGCGTCATACAGCTTGTGTTTTCTGAGCATTTTATCAAGCTAGGATGTGCACACAACCACACCAATCCGTCACATGAACACACTGCCGCCGGGAAGTGAGGCAAGTGTGCTTACATTCATTGAATTACACACACACACACACACACTGCTTGTACATGCACAGGCAAAAAAAAAAAAGAGAGAAAAAAAAAAAAACACAAAAATAAATAAATAAATAAAAAGCTCTTCCTGGCAAGCCTTACTGTGCGTCTTTCCAGGAAGAAGTGCTTTAGCAGTGCTGACTTCCTTCAGATGTCTTGGGGCTCTCATGTCTTATTACGGGAGACAAACGGCATGTCGCCTCAATGTCGTGTCGCGACTCGTTAGCTCCGGACATGACAGCCGCGCCAACGGATTTAACATGTGGAACAGACGGCGCGCGGGTTGGGACCGGACATGTGAGCGGGTTTTAGGTTGAGCAAATTTTCTGCCACGTCTGGAGGAAAAAAAATTAAAATAAAACAATAATAATAATAATAATAATAATAATACAAATATAGTTTTATGGAAATGATTTTCAGCCAGTTTTGACTGGTTGTCCTCAGTTTTCAGGGCGCCTGCTGTCAGACGGCAGCTGAAGGGAGAAAAAACAAAACGTACTGGTTGTGCTGCAAACTGTTGAAGAAAGCGGCGACTGTGTTGACTTCCTGACTGTTCCCGTGTTGTTTCCTGTAAAAAGTTGTTAGTAGAAGCATTTTCTTCCTACAGTTTGTCTTTGAACTGTTTCAAAATAAACAGTCAGAGGAAACCACGAGGAAGACTGTCACAAATCTTTCATTTCAGCGTTCTGCACTTTTTGAATTGTGGTTTTACGTGATTTTGCAGCAGATCTGGACTTGGAAAAACATATTTATCTAACTTCATGTTAGTATAGTTTCTATTATGTTCTAAATTTGGCCCTTTTTTTTTTGCTGTTTGGAGAAATGTCTTTGTAGGCATATTTAGATAAAACCTACTTCAAATTTGGAGTATTTTAGATCATACAGTCCAACACTACGTTAGAGAGCTTTGAAAATGCAGATTCTAATTAGTCATACCTTTAATTTAAACGCTATCTTTGATATTTTTCCTTTTTTAAAACACCAGAAACTGTTTAAAACCCTGAAGTACAAGTCTCTAGACGCCAACAAAGTTGTATGACTTCCATGCAACTTTCTGAGCCACTCCTGCCACTTTTTGTACACTAAATTTTAAGGCTGAGTGTCTTATAAAAATACAAGAAGTCCATAAATGTGACTTCGGGAAGTAGACAGAACTGAGGCAGAGCTCAAAGTAATGGAAAGCTTTGCTGAAAGAGTCGCAGGAAAAGAGAGGATTACAGCAATAAGAATCACTCAGGCAACAAAGGAAACCGAGGAGCAAATATACAGAGAAGAAGGGAAAAATAAAATACTGTTCAGTTGCAAGTGAGGCTGCCAGAGACTTTTGATCTGATGTTCTTCCCTTTTTGTGTGCTATCTCAGCAAACTTAGAAAATCACATCAGAATCTTTAAAGTTTATTTGGGATGTGTCATTAATCTCAAAAGTAGTGTAGAGGAAAATATAAGAAATCAGTATGTATTATAGGTGAATATTTGACCATCAGCAGTGTCGGACTCGCCTGGTCATTGCGTTCCTGCGCACTTCCCCTCGTTTCTCATCTCCTCTTAGTATGCCGTCTGGGATTTCTCCCTTTGAGCTCGATTTCTCTAGTTTCTACCAGGCCAATCAGCAGACAGAGGAAGCAGTTGTGGATGATGACATTGATTTTCTGCTCTGTTTTAGTATTGCAGTATGTCAATTGTCGAAGTTTGGCTAAGGCAGAAGAGGAAGCAAACGAAGCTTCGAAGGTAATTCATGTAGGCCACACTACCAAAGGTTGAGCAACTAAAATTGGAACAATAAAAAATATTTTATTGCTGGCATTGATGTCATGGTCTTAGTCCATATGGGATTGTTTACAACACACATAATTTCCAGTTAGCTTCATTGGGCTAACAGCTAAACACTAGTGTTTAGCTAGTCCAACACAACATTGGACTAGCTAGTAGTTCAATGTAGTGGATTGAAGTCCAATCGTTTTTTTTTAACCGGGGTTAGTATTAGCCTAAATGTACAAAAGACAACAAAACTAAATTAACAAAAGTATGATTTGTTAAGAACAATTCTTAAAACCAATTCTGACACTACCAAACAAAGATTAGCTAGTTTGGTTTTTAATATAATTCCATGTCTGGAGAAACATCCAGCTCTTGATCATTCAGATTTCCTAAACATTTGGTCTAAAATGTTGACTAAGAAGCACAACTGATGTCAGAACCACAGAAAAAGGTGATTCTGGACCCACAGACAGCCAATTAGTGTTGCCTTTCACACCGACACAACATGTGGAATTGAGTGACAAAATCCTTGACAGGGTTGAGCAGAGCAGACGGTGTATCACATATCGGGAAGACAACAGAGACATATGTTTACACTCCCTCCTGACATTCTGAGCAGCTGACAGTCACAGCCTTTAAGGCCTGTAGGGCTAATGGTGAGCAACAGCAGGATGCTATCAATCTACTGTAATGAAGGACACACACAGTGAACGCTGCAGGAGAAAATAAGGGTCAATTGTTCAGGTCTCCAGATGAAATAAATATAATGTGTTCATAAATAAGAGGTTCTAAGATACCAGACGGCTTGAATAAAACAAACCAATAATCGAGACAAAGTCATTACAGTGATGTAATGAAGGAATTTTTGATATTTCTTTATTTTTAGCCAAAATAATTCTTGACAGGATTGAGAATTGGCACCAAACATGCAGTGACACAGCATTTCTCAGTCTACAGCGCCTCCAACAGCTACATGAATCTTTTCCCAGAGCCAGTTTTTGGCACCATCCACCTTCTCTTCCATAACATTTACCAGTTTAGAAACTGGTGGTGGGACTAGATTCAAACTTTTTGCCAAGTTGGATCCATAAATAATTTTATGTGAAAAATAAAGCAACAAAACAAGCAACATTTTTAATTCAAAACTCTTTTTTTATACAAATAAATAAAAATACATATGTCTTTTCCAACATCCTATCAGATTGCTTTTTTTAAACAAAAGTTTAAGGCGGATTGGGCAAAGAGAAGTGTTGCTGTTAGCGGATGTTGCTTGTGTATCAGTTTTACGGACGTACCAGAAACAAAATACGAAGGTTCCAGTTTGCACTTTTAAGTGTGACAAAAGTGATTGTGTTGAAACTTTGAACACGTCCCTAGTTAAAGCAAACTAGAAATCAGAAAATTCATCCCAGTAGGGAGGAAGCTTGGTTGAGATCTGGAGAGTGCTCATTTTTTTTATATCAAAATTTTTATTGTTGAGTAAGAATAATTGCTGCTTTTGGTTTGAAATAAAAACAAAGAAATCATTACATTGGTCGTTTTACATATTTGTATAAATATCAAAGAAATACTGGTGAAATCTCACACCAGCCCAAGACTAGTTACTAGTAATACAGAATAATTTGGTTTAAAGTAAGTAGTCTTAATAAGTGCATGTTATTAAGGCTGGTGATGCAGCTACATAACCTCCCAACCTGTTCGCCGTCAGAAAAGAGGGACACTTAAGCCGGCGGGTCTGCATGCGGCCACGCGGGTGGAGTTTGCTGTGAAAACATCTCTCAGCTGAGTGATGGACAAAGTCATTGTTGGAGTGCCTTACTATGTCAGGCCCAAGGGCAACAGCCTCATCCGCCTCACTGCCCCACCTCATCCCTCTGCGTCACCTCCACTGCCGCCCTTTCCTGTGCCGGCTTGGAGAATCCCCCCCCCCGAGCCTCCTCTCTGATGTAAATCGCAGGTAGGAAAACACGCCCGGCCCGGCCGATGCACCGGCACCGTGCTGTGAAATCTCTGTTGACATTACCAATGGTAAGACTGAACGCCGTGGAGGGAGAGAGAGAGGAGTGATAAAGCAGAAAACAGAGAGGAACGGGGGTCGACGCAAAGTGGCCTAGACACTCTACCGCTGCCCTTATGGCCCAGAACGGTGAACTAAACACAGTCTGCCTTTTCGCCTTCATTAGTTTTATCTCCTGCAGATTTCACACCTTGAATATTTTACTCTGCTTTATGAAACCTACAGAGAGGACCTACCTTGTCCTTATCTCAAAAGAATCCTTATTATTCTGCTGCTGGTTAATACCCCCAAGACCTAGCCTGTTTTCTTACTTTTTGTTTGGTAACCTTTTACCAGACAGGGATTGATTTATTTCTACCACTGGAAGCTTCGTTACGCGGTACCAAGATGTAGAAAGATGAGGATAACTTGGAAATGAAGTGAAGGTAACAGGGGAGTCAGGGAAATGGGTTATGAGAGGCAATTTCAAGGCGAACACAGAGAAGAAGAATAATTACTATAAAAAACATATATATATTTAGTTGTACATTTGCCCCCTTACTATTTTTTTGTATAGCTAAGTGTTTCAGATCATTAAGCTAATTTTAATGTCTCGGAAAAGCTGAGTAAATACAAAAAGCAGTTTTCTAAAATGATCTCAGTTAAAGAAAAATAAGCTCTGCAGAACAATTGGACTCAGTGTAAAACAGGAATTACTACTGGAAAGTGGTAACAGCTTGTAACACCATTTCCATCTAATTGTAATATGAATTTTGAGTGAAATTCAAAATTCAGTCATGCATTCAAAAATGCATCTTATTATACAAAAAGATATAGAGGTTGCAAACCAGCCTGGACCAACCATCTGAGAAAGCATCAGGTGTGCTTTGGATCGTTCTGCTGTCTAATCCAAGTGTGTTTGAGTTTAAGGTCACAAAATAGCCAAATATTTTCCTCCAGACAAGGTGGGAGTCATGATGATTTCAATTAAAGTGAAACATCCATTCCTGACTCACTAAAGCAGCTCCAGGATATTACACTCAACATAATGATGCTTTACGCCATATTTAACAGGGTGCACACCTTCCAAAAGCTCCCACATTTCTCCAGTTATGGCCTCATCAAGGTGTTTTGTTTCTGGTCATCAAGTGAGACTTGCTGTGCTATAGATATGCTTCTGGGATCATTTCTGACCTTCTGGATGAATTGTTGATGCACTCCAGGAGTAATTTGGTAGGATGGTCACTCCTGAGAAGGCTTGCCACTGTTCCACGTGTATTCTGGATGATAATTCTCTTTCTTCCTTATTTCGGAAAGTGAAACTCACATATCACCATATTTTCTGCACTCCAGTCGGAAAATACAGAAGAATGAAATGTCCTTAATGACATGACATAGCTGCTGTGAGTTTATTGAAAATAAACTCAACAAAGTCGACTTTGGCTCAGAAATCTGCTGGCGTTTTTTGACACAGCGATGTCTGTGCTGGAGGTCAGGACGGTCAGGAACGTCTCCACTCTGCCAGCGAAGTGCGCAGCAGAGCGGAGACGCATGTGGTAAACTGGCATGGTAGAGGCTGTTGTTGCATGAAGCTGTAACATTACGAAGGTCTGCCAGCAAAGTTATTGATTTCATCCCCTTTGCAGTTATCGTTGTGGGAACGTAACGGCAGCGTTCACAAGCTTCATCAGGTGTTCTGGCAGTTTTGAAAGGCCTCACAGACAGATAGAAATTGACATACGCTACGGAAGGAAAACCTGTTGAGGTAGCACAGATTATCAGAACACCGGCAGAACTTTCTTCATGTACCCAACTGTGGAGTCGCTTCTCCATCTCTGGGCATCGAGCTTTCAGCCTGGCATCAACTTTTCTTGTGGCTGCAGACGGTAACGTTTAATCCTTGGTTCATGTCTGTCAGTATGAGTGAATATTTAAGTCATCACTAAAAGGGAAAAAAACACATATCAGTCGCTCTGGACTACAAGTTGCAGAACCAGCGAAACTCTGAATAAAACATATAGCCTGGAACATACAGAACGTCGGATACACAGGGAAATATTTCAAGGCTTTATTTCTAGTAATTGTGATGATTATGGCAGACAGATCATCAAGACGGATGGATCTAGATAATATAAGAGCTTCGCTTCCTGAGATAAGAGATAAAAAAATCGGAAACTTTTCCAGGTTATTCTTTTTTTTTTTTTAGCTGTAATTGTACTTTTTCAAAGCACTGCATGTACATTTAACCCATTTTTTTCCCATTCAGCCTAAAAGGTAAACCTGCAATAAATAGTCTGAGTCTTTTAGCAAGAGGACCAAGCCAGTGAGATGTGTCAGTGCAGTTTATAGCCACCCGTCTGGAATGAGCGGCAGAGATAAAAGGAACACGTTGTCACTGTCCGCCACAATGGAAGCAATCCAGATTTCTCTGCCTCGTTCCTCTTGTTTACCTTTCCTCTCCTCTTCTTGCTCCTTTTGTTCTCTCCTCTACCTCTCCCTTTTTTCTGCACTCTCCACTTCGGAGTAGTGGCATCACCACACATGGAGGGGAGCGATTGTGCTGGTGTCTGGCATCCATTCCAAGGTGATCTGACATCTTAAAGCGACGCTCGGTGCAACCGCATGCTCGTTTCGGCAAAACGTGTTGACTCGCTCAGCCACAGTGGACCCCCCCGGCTGCCCCCCCGCTCCCCACCGCTTGCCCCCCTTTACCAGTCTGAAGCCGGCTGCCAAGTGCTTCCGCAAAGAGGATGGCTTAATTGTTTCTGCCACAGCCATGCCTCTTCTTCATTTTTCTCTCTTTCCGTCCTAATCCGAGGGACGGGAAAATGGAGCTGTTATTTGCATGTCTAATGATACTCGATATCACAAGCCTCTCAAAGGGAAAAGGCGCAGATGATTATTAATATGGCCAATGAAGCCCTCATTTGCATTGTCTTTTATTCCAGGCCATGAGCAAAACCTGTTTTCCATCAACCTGCATTGGGAAAAAAGTAAGAGACGCTGTAATGAGATAAGTAACGGGGGGAAAGATAAGTTTGGAAGTTACTGTGAGTTTCTTAAGCAGAAGAAAAAAAAAAAAAAATCAGCAAAAGTTTTAACTTCTACTGAGGTAAAAAAAAAAAAAAAAAAAGTGCAATTCGCACTGAAAAAACAGGGACTGGAGCGACGGCGTTTCATTAAGGCGCGCGCAATAAACGTAATAATGCAGTTGCCTGTAGTGCCATTCTTCACAAAGAGCCTCGCGGAAGAATTTGCACGAAGACAAACAAAAGTGCTTAGCTAAAGCTGTCAGAGCCCATTACCCAGGCCTCCATACAGAAGAGTCATTGTGTTCGCTAACTGCAGAAGCCTTCCACACCAGCAATGCATGCCTTGCCTTGCCTTGCCTTGCCGGCAGCTGGCATTGGAACCAGCTAATTTGCAAGACTCCTCAGGTTGAGAACAATGACTTTGACAGCTCGAACAGGCACAGTGGAGCACATCTGCATTTCTCCACAGGAATAAGCCTCGCACAGTGGCTCCGCCGCTGCGTGCCCTCCCAATTATGGAAATTTGAGCATGTCTATATATACTCTATATGAAATACATTTGGAATTAGGCTTATTGGAGGGCAAAGGGAAATCTGAAGTTGGATGTTTCATCGACAAGGTTTGGCTTCGTTTTGGATCAGGTTTGTTTCTTTTTAATTTTCCATGCTGTAAGACATAAACTTGCTGTGAAGAGCTTTGTTTTTCCATAACTGTTCACATTTATACAGAATGTGTCTCTTCCGTGCATGATGTCTCTACAGTATGAGTCGACAACATCTCCATTGGTATGGGGTAAAATATAATTATTTCTCCAAGACTTTTACATAACAATGAAAAGAGCATAAACAAGAGTGTAGGCTCCATTAGGTCATCCAGATGCTTATACTTAACTGTAGAATGAAGAAAAGTATACAGTTAAAGATTCATGCACCCAACAAATAGATGTGAAGGTATTTCCATTGAATCAACAAGTTTATTTCTGTTAGGAAACAGAACAGGCATTTCCCAAAAAGACATACAAAGAGGGTCATTGTGGATTTAAAACACAAATGTCTTAGTTTTTAATTTACTTCAGAACAAAAAAATGTAATTTCTAAAATTAATTATACCCTTCTCAATAATCTAAAGGATTTATTGGCCATTGCAGCAGCCAAACAGTCTTCATAGTTCCTGAAAGCGTTTTGCATGTCTCCATTTATCCTTTATGATAATCTCTAAGTCTTTGAAGTAGGAAAGCCTCTATGCCATCACCCTAATATTTAGCTCTCTTCATAAATTCTCTATCAGACTCTTAAGATATTTGACACACACTTCAACTGTGTGTTTAAGGCCAGTGTCATCCTGAAACAGCCAATGTTGACCAAGTTTTTTTGCTAACTGGTTGCTAACTGGTTTGGTGCCAATACCAGGCTGCTTTCGGCAGCCTGGTATTGGCACCAAAATTAAGACAATTATGCACCCAGCGGTGGCTACTTCCTGGTTACAGGAGGGTATGTCCATTCCAAAGCTGGTTACTGATTGGACGGCACCAGTAATGGCGCGGCCGGTGAAGGCGATAACTCATTTGTGTTAACTTTGGAGAGACTGGTAATTAGCATGTGTGGACTGGTCACCCACCATCTACCCCCCCCCTGCTGACTATTAGCATGAACAGGCTAGAGTTAGCATTAGATTAGCTGGAGATAGCCATGAATAGGCTAACAGCTAACATCCTTTGGTTCGTCACACACAACTTTCTTCTTTAACATTTATCAACAAAAATGGTTTGCATACAATATCTGTTGGCGACATACATTAGTTGAATTTTGACAGTTTACTGCAACTGAACGTGATTCCAAATAAAAATGTACTTTATAAATTTATACTTAGGTGTTTGGCTTCCGATTCAACAAAAGCTCTGCCTAACTTTTCACACCTTTGAGCGTCTTCGATTTGCTCTGGTTTAAAAACTTGAATATTTAGCCTCTTCAAAAATGAAGTTATTTCACACTAAAAGCAGAATACGTGGAACATAATTTGTGATTTATGAAGCCTTTATTAGATTTGTGAACACGCTAATATAACCCTTTCATTGAGCTTTCACCAGTTTCTCCTTGCAAAACCTTGGAGCGTTTAAATCTTCCCCGCGTACGAACGATTTCGGGTTTCATTGAGACTGGAAACTTGTTCATTTACTGATTCAGTTAGCTTTCACTCTTCGACACTTGCACCACGAAACTCACCAGTGGGCGTGTTTGTTGCTCCCTACATTTGTCAAGATAACAGGATCAGCTGCTTGCCAGATGAGTTTGTGACACTCATCCACGTCAACGCTCGTTTACTTCCTGGCTAAACCGTGAGCGAAGAAAAATCTAAAGCTTGTGAAAGAAAGGAGAGGTGGGGGGGGGGATAAAACACTAAACCGTGAATCACAAACCCGAGCAGCGCCATCTGGGCCGAGAAAACACGCATCATAGTGGAGAGGCGGCACATTGAATTAGACTTGCTACGGAATCCATCTGCACCTCGTGAAATCAATCTCATTCCTTGATTTGATTAGGACAGCCGCACAGAAAGAAAGAGAAAACTGTTGTGCTCGTTGATTAAGCTTGTTTTGCTTAGCGCCCCACTCCCTCCACCTACGTTTCGGCATGCTGTGTGTACAGATGAGCGCCGGGGCCCACAGGTAGGGTAATGACAGTAGGTGAGGTTAACACTAAGAACTCCCCTCTCTGTTTTAGATCGCAGCGTGGGACCAGCAGCCCCAGTAGCTGAGCTCATTTGCGCGCGCTCGCAGCGCGGGTCTCTTTATTCCTCACAATGCCTCTTTTTCTTCTTCTTTTTTTTTTTTTTTTTTCTGCTGTTTGTTTTGCTGAAATTACCGCTTTTTCTTGGCGGGCTGCTGAACTCTTCGCAGCACACACGTGGCGCTGCTGTGAAGTGGACTCGTTTTCTGATGTTAAGAGGCCAAACACAAATGAGCGACCTGATTGTGCTCCTGCCGAACAATAGGAACAGAATGAGCGGATGTGAACTGAATTTCCACACCCATGTCACGATGTAGCCAAGAGTACCAACAGGAAGTTCGGTTCTTGTGAAGGATTCATCTCTCCTGCGTCTCAAGCGGTTCCTTTATTGGCCTGTTTTTGCATTTCTGAAAGCTTTCAGTGTTGGCAAGAAATATTTTAGTTTATTAGTGTTCTTATTAAAGGCCTTATTTTGATGCAGCTCTTTCATACAAAGAGCACAGCTGAAAACAGTAACACAGGCTTATTGTTGATCCCATTCTGAAGGACATTTTCATTTTCCGAATTCGGCGCTCATCAATGCGGTCTCCAACATCACTGAGACGCGGCTTCGGCTTCTCTTTGAGATTGTTTTTTTTTCTGATATCCTTGTTTTTAAATGTGATAATCCATCTCTCTCACTCTCCCTGTCTCTCTCAGTCTTGCTGCTTTCAGAGCCCGTCTTTATTCTTTCGCATAATGGCTTCGTCCTGCTCTCTGTTTATGATTAGCCACATGGTGAGTCTATTTAAAAGAACTCCCACCTCTGCATGGATGGATGGAGCATAATCGACGGAAGATTCATCAGGACTCGACTCGGCTTTTCTCGTTCAAATTAATGTCAGGCCAATGTCCAGACAGGAAGGTTCTTGTTTTTCTTTTTTTTTTTTATTATACCACAAGAAGGTTATAAACAGTTCATCCATGCAGAAACAACATTTTTGAGGATCCTAACATTTTTTTTTAACAGGTTCTAGATTGAAAATTTTGCCTTTTTTATTGTAAAAATTTTGAGGTGTTAGCCCAACAACGACAATGGTTCAGTCCATGTTCATCTTGTAATTTCAGTTTCATAACCTAACGTGAAACAAAGGAGCTCGACTTCGCTTAGCGTAAAAGTCTCAAATGCACTTTGTTGTTTGGCGTTCTTGCTTTCTTGTCATGTTTACAACTAACTCTACGTTTGGTGCCACTTACAGTTCAGGGGGAGTAAAAATTAAGTAAAAATAGCTTTTTTCTTTGTGTTTCCATGGAAAATTAAAGCATTTCTGGAAACAGACCTGTTTCCAGAAACGCACACACACACATATATATATATATATATATATATAAAATACATTGTATATATACAATTCATACATATAATATAAATTTACATTTGAATTTATATTGTATGCATTACCCATATTTCTCATAGATTTGGATTGCATGCTGTCTAAACACAGCATGCTGAAATTTGTTATTCCTATATTTTGTATTGTGTATAACTACTACATGTTAATTTATAAAATAGATTTTGTGTGTTTTATATTATGCAACCATTTCAAAAGATGAATTTATTTATTTTTTTTAAAGTACCAACTTTGTAGAAATTTGTGTTTAAATTTGACTTGTGCGTCAGATTTATGGGTGTCCCAGAAACACTGAAATGCAAAGGTTCTGACTCAGGAGTTTTAGACGTAGGACAAAAATAAATGATTAATTACGTTAAAGTTTTTAATGCATTAAAATCTATTTAAATAATATGTCAGATCTAAAATTTGCACTTTTTGGGTTATGGGGTTCAAATCAGGTTAAAAAGGTCTAATGCTACCCATCATCGGTATGTCAGTATCAGGTAATGATAGGCCTCATGAGCCTGATTAAGGTGAAAGGTCAGAGCTTGACACCAAAACACAGCAGTGTGAATCGACAGCGGCCCCGGGGCCCGTCTCCCTACCCACGGTTCCGCTGTTGTCCGACGGTTAAAATGCATCCTTGCATCTTTTTCTTTTTTTTTTTTTCCAGACTTACAAGCAAAACGCTTTTCATGGGTGGCTAAATCTAATTGCGTTGCCCTCGTATACAGAAGGTAGCTGCTTTGACTTTGACTTATTCTCCAGAAGCAATAAAGCGCCGGCAGCAATGAATGCCTCACGCGCGCAATTGCTCAGAGTGCAGGGATGGACGCGGAACACATTAGCTCGGATCGACCTTGGCACAGATTGCACACAGATCCAGCAATTTTTACTTTTTTTTTGGTCTGTCTCATTAATTCATAGTCGTCCAAGAGAAAAATAAATACAGGATGTAAGCAGTGCGTAAAAAAAAAAAAAAGAGTTCCACTGATTTACTCTAACAAAAAAAAAAAAAAAAGTCTACAAGGTATTTGAGCGTGACTGTGGAGATGTGATCAGTGCTGATTGTAATTACTGTACCTTTTCTGAGTCGCCCTGGCTTCAATTACGGACCACCACCTTTGCTTGTGGCGGGGTCGCGCCAACATCTCTCTCCCATTGTCTCAATAAAGCGCGATCGTCTGCACATAAACGAACAGGAAAACATGCAAGGAACCCGTTCCTCTTTTCTGGCCTCCATTAATACTGTGACTGACCTCACACAAAAGCGGTATTGATTACAGCCCTCCCGCAAAAGATGCTTGCAAATCTCTGCTGATTCTATCCCTCTGTGGCGCTTTGGCGAAAGGACTGCAGGTATCCCGGCATTTTAAATCTCCTTCCATCTGCGAGAGTCATAAAAATCGCTGTGCTTTCACGGCAAACAACTCCGGCAGTCGTAGAGGAAAATTAGTCTACTTAACACCTGTAAAGTTGACCTCGTTTGTATTGGCAAGAGTGGAAGAGGTGAGAACATTTCAGTGTTTTTAATTCTAAAAGAAGCTTCTTCTTTTTTTTATTCTTTTTACTCATGTATATCATATTTATTTTTCACTTCAGTCTCTCCTACTGTACAGCTTCCTCCGGTAAAATCTACAGCGGTTTCACAACCGAAGGGAACTTTTGTGTCCAATTTGATAAACCGCTGTGTGCCACGAGACATACTGGAGGGAAAATGTTCCCAAGAATAGCTAAGCGTATCATATATCATGCATCGCGCCATCTGTTCCGTACATTCAAAATGTTATTGCAATATTTAGAATTACAGATTATTCATGTACGTGTAATTAGAAGAGTCAAAATCCAACAAATGGGAGGAAGTACAATTAATTTCCAGACGTGTTTGAGCAGAATCTATCCGGAGTAACTATTTGGGCTGCGGTTGCCGAAGGCGGCACAGAAGCTCTAATTTTATCCGTTTTGGCAATGAATTACCCGCTGTTGATTTCCTCGCTGCAGTGTGAAGCTGTCTCCAATGAACTTTCTTTTTTTTTTTTTTTCTGGATTTGTTCTGTGGAGCTGGATTACGCTGACCAAATGAGGGGAAAAAGTAGGGCACATAACGACCGGCTGAGCTGAATATAAAAAGTCAACATCTGGCTGCAACAAAAAGGTGCTGTGCAAACCAGCCTGAAACTGTGCGTGGCCCCGGGGACCCACACACTTTACATAACAACATACATCCGGTCCATTTTTAATGGATAATATGTCATTTCCACTTATATGCAGTCTTAAGTGTTATATAACCTTAGTTTAATGAGACCGTCTTCGGTTTTTTGTGTCGGTGCTGCACTGAACATGACATTTAGAGCCAACACACCGTAAAGCAGATGTTCGGAGGTAACTGTACTTAAGCACTTCCCCCCCTTCTGCCTCTGTTCTCATTTAGACAGAAAAAAAAAGTGATTTATAGCTCATGCATTTAATTTGAGAGTTAATTGCTGAGCCTGTAATCAATCGCTATTAATCAAAAACTACATATTGACAAAATAAGCAACATTTGCTGCTAATTTGCTGAATAAATAGACATATGAGCTCAACTACGAAGATATTTAGTGCTTTTAATCTGTTATCCAGGTTACTTAACCATCGGATTTGGTGTTATTATACCAATCCAGGTTTGAAGTGTTTCAGGAACTCTTAATCATTCCCGGAATGATAAAGAGAAATGTGGGCTGCAGACGCTAACATTAGCGTTGGGGACGTCTGTGCCGCTGCAGCATGTTTAGCATTGACGTGCTATTTTAAAAGTTTCACTGAGCAGCTAACTTCTTTTAGCACAACTTGATCATAGCATTAGTCTTTCTCAGCGTCCCATCGGAAAATATTTGGATGCAAAAACGAAGCCCAAGTTGGCCAAGAGAAGCGACTTTATCGTCCACCGCTGCAGAAGTCGCTTTGACTTTTTGCATAAGTCAAACAAACAAAAGAAAAAATAATTAATTACATTGAAATCTTAACAAATGATTAACCAAAATTGATGTGTTAAATCCCCAACTGTAATAGGGCTTTAACACCCTATAATAAATAAAACAGGCAGACGCCTGTCTGCACAAGTATGGAAGCTGAAGCTGTAGTTTGTAGAGAGGCATGATGTAGTTATTAGTTATTAGTAGCATTGCCTGTAATTGATAGTGAGGCCCATGTGGTGCCTAAAGTGTGTGATGAAGGCTTCCTCACACATTACACCACCAGTGTGTAATGTGTGAACTATTAATATAAGTCAGGCTGGATCCACGTTTTTATGCCGTTTAGCCAAATTTCTGAAGCTATCAGAAAGACAAGACAGATTTCATGTTGGACCATGTGATGGTCTGCTGCTCTGCTTCAAGGTTTGACGTGTTCAGAGATGGTACACTGAGTTCCTGTAAATCAAGGTTAAAATCCCACCTGATTCATAATACCTGGAACATCAAAAAATATATTTGATAGATTTGTGCTTCATTGCTTTGACTATGGGACTTTACAAAATGTAATGTTTACTGTTTCATAGTCGGTTACTGTATGATGTTTTGTGTCAAACTCATTTTTGTTTTGAGCCAAATCAAGATCATGACTGCTCTTAAAGGACCGGTTGCACCAGAATGTATTGATAAAACCTGTTCACAAACTGTTAAAATATCCATACATTTTTTGAATAAAATATTATTGTTGAACATCTTCTTGGATATGACCCAATTAATAAAATTCTGCTGTATTACAACATAATCCAGTGATATTCACAATAATATAAGTCTGTAAATGTAAAGGTCTGAAGGGTGATTATGTACACAAACTTAATTTGTATAATAATATCAAGTTTTGTAAAAGACGTGCAAACAAGAACAGGACGCGTCCTCATACGCTGATTGATTTTTTTCCAATAAAAATCAAGTCTTTGTGGTACTAATTTGGAGATATTTGCAATATTTCTCTTTATATATGACGGTAAATGCAACATTTTATTACTCACTGTAAAGTTTCTGGACTATATTCTGACATCAATTAAGGCTGAGGCAGCTGTTTAGTACAAATAAGAAGGTTTTTCACAATTTTTGAGAAAAATTTGCAATACACTCCCAACTTCGTATTAGGGGAGTTTGTTGATTTTTGTGTGAATTTCCACGATAATTCTCAAGAAACTGGAGGGACTGACTGATATATTGATTTGATTGATAAAATAAAATTTTAACATTTAAAATTTTAATAAAATTTAGTGTTAAGACTAGAATTGATAGGGCCACACAGGTAACTATGGCGGGCCGGATTTGGCCAACAGGCCTCAAGTTTAACGTGTCTTATGGTGTTAAGAATTTTGAAGCTGTTGCTAAAATGTGCCTTACAAATAAACTTGACTTGACTTGAACTTCACATTTCTCCAAAGCATCAGCATCACACAAAAACTGTTTTGTGTGATGACATTTAAAAACTTTTTTTTTTTGTCAAACTGGTTGTGTTTTATATGTTCAACACAGAGAAAGCTTTTTCACTAAAAAAGACACTTTGGTCCACTTTGGCTAAAATCTCCCAGCACCTTTTAGGAGATCCTTTACCAAATGCAAGTTGCTTTTTTTGTTGTTGTTCTGTTTTAGCCAGAACTGAGACCCGAACATGTCTGGGCTCAAGAGATTTCCCTCCAATCTGAACGATTAAGAACATGTTTACGATGTAGAGTAGGGAGATATCGCCAACCTGTAAATGTGGCACGCCTGTTAGCGCGGAAATACTTTTTATGGAGTTGTTTTTGCGGAAAGATTGTTGGTGCCATTAAAGGTCGATATGACCTGACTCCCTTGGGTGCGAAGCACAAAGTTGGACCAAAATGTGATTTGGGAAGTAAGCTGTTTAGATAGATAAGAGCAACAATTGTGATTAATTGGCTTATTCGGCAGTTCTGATTTGGACCAGATGTTTAGATCAAGAGGTCATGGTTATTCCAGAGAAACACCAACACACACTCAGTCTATGGGAAGCCAAGATCTTGACGCAAAACCAAAGAATTATCTGGTTGGTCAAAACTTCCCAATACACACTAGTGGGAAGGAGAGTGTATGAAAAGGGCTGTTGACCAGAAACGGGGAGATTTTTGGGGAAAGACTTGTTGATTTTGTACTGATGAATCCGTGATGGAAGTGTTAATAAATCTCCCGACCCGTCGTGGCTGACAGTAAAGGTCTCTGAGTGTCATTTGTTTACCTATATATTTGAGAGTTTTGTGCCTTTCCGATCTCCAATACGCCAAAGAAAAATGAGTGCTGTAACGGAATCAACTCAATTAGTTTAAAGCTGTGCACATGGAAGCTTTTAGACGCAGACTGACTGATGATTAAATATGCACCTCTGCAAGACCGTGTTTCATTTCTCCACTATTAGCTGTGATGCGATTCTTGCCAGATTACTGACAAGCCACATTTTTAAAGAGAAGCATAGACTGTAAAAGTACATGTGTCAGTACATATGTTATAGAAACTAATATTTACTTCCTATTAATTATTAACCATGTGTGAAATAAAATAAAAAAAACAACTTAAAATTAAAAAAAGAGTTCTCATGACTCGACAGCGTTTTCTTTATTCTTTAAAAGTTTGCTCTAGATTTGCATGACGGTTGACTGGAAACCCAAGCTAATGATATAAAATGGGCATAGGTTAAATGGGCATTTTAGGGCAAAATCAAATAACCGTTATAAAAATGCTGTATATATCAAATGTGACTTCAAGGAAATTTGACTTCCGAATTAACGCCTTGAAACTGGGCCTCTGTCGCTTTAAAAACTCCTGCTCTTTCTAAAGCTCCGCCTTCAGGACGTCGTCACAACCTTTCTCCTCTATTTACCCTTTAACAAGGTTTTATCAGCATTGCATTGAGAAGTATTAAAGTATTTCTCAAACATCCACGTTTTTTGATGATGGAATAAAATTACAACATGATATTAAGCTCAAAAATGTACATTTTACATAATACTGCCCCCTTTAAAAGCATCCCTTGCTATCAGTGGAACAAGTTGGTAAGATCACTTTCTTCTCGTAATACCGGATTTGTTTGGATATTTCTTGTGTAAATTCAAATTCTAATCCTAAATGCAGTGATTTCTTCATCGGTGCTCTCACTCAACTCCAGTTCACTTCTAAACACTGTGTCCAAATCAATGTGGCAACAGAGGCAACCTCCGACCCCCTTTAAATACTAACCGAGGTCGAATCTGCGGACGGCGGCCTGACGCAGAGTGTGCAGTCTGTTCTTCATCAGTGACAGCATCTCCTCCTCCTTCCTCTTCACTCTCAGTCTGCCTCTCCATCTTCGGCCCTGCTGGTACGTACATAGGAGGAGCACATGTCCTAACTAGCATTTGGCCTGACAGGGAGCAAAATCATTAGTTCTTCCAGCGGGGGCAACACAGAGAGGAATCCCGCCCCGTGACGGGGAGTGGGTTGGGGTATGTGGGAGTGGAATCTGTTGGATCTATCTCATTAGGACGGTGATTGTTCAAGTGATTGCTGTAAAGGCTCATCTTCAGCTCGGGGCTGACATATTTCCTCCTCCGCCCGGCAGGATAAGCAGTCCCAATCCGAGCCCCCGCCTGATTGGGAGCTGCAGTCGGGAGGTTTGTATGCGACGGCGGAGAGCACTGTGAGGGAAGGAAAAAAAAAAAAAAAAAAAAACCCGTCTTCATTCATCAAAGGCTCACTTCATCAGTCTGAGCTGCAGTCGCAGAATGTATGGATGTCTGTCTTTTCAACAGCAGAGGCTGCGGTCGGCGAAGGAGTCAATAAAACCTTTCCAGCCTGAACACACCCGCCACACTCACTGATGCCATGTGATGAATTACATTTTCTCTCACCGAATAATGAATTCCCTGTTTACAAAGCGAACGAAACCCCCTGGAAGACGGCGGCGTTACTTCTCAGCGCCTATTTAAAGTCTGGTTTGCTTTTACCGAACGTCGACTGCTAGCATCTCTATTAATATTGCAACTCGCCAAATACCAAATCAATAACGGCATGCCAGTGGGCGCATTAGCTTTGTTTACCCCGTGTTCAAAAGTCTGCATGGCGTATTGCAACTGTGTTCTCGTGTCATCCATTGTCTGCTTGCTTCCTGGATGCCAGAGCGAATGTCACTGGTTGTTGGTGGTGTTGGAGTTTCCCAGGCAACCCGCCTAATGACCAGGACCTGTGACGGTCTTCCTTTTTTTTTTTTTCCCTCCCATCTATCTGTAATTGTACTTTTTGATGACCATTTGGGCACTCCAGTGTGACGGCTGTCTAAGAAGTGGCCGACCGGAGTCCTGAAGAGCTGCAGCTAGTTACAGCAACCTCGCCTCAACTTTCAGAGAAGGCGGCGATGGAGTCACAGCTTCTGACAAAACGATGACTGAAAGTGCGACTTTTCATTTCCAAAAGAAAGAACACGGCATGCCCCTTTGTAATGGAGAAGATTCATCCGGCCTTTGTGTTTTTTGCTAGTCGCCGGCTGTAATGTGGGCACTAAGCCACTGAGACATCTATGCAGTGTTATAAGCTGAGTCACACTGAGGATGAAAATAACAGCCTTTGAGATTGCCCCCACTTCTCAAAAGTGTGTTTTGGTTGATGAGATGTATGTTCGCTTTCTGACAAGAGAATTTCTTTTTTCCTTAGATTCCTCAGCTCACACATTTAACCTAAGAGCAGAGTCTGATAGTCTGCAAGATAATCCTGGCACAGCAGGAACCAGTAACAGTGGAACAAAGGAAGCTGAAAGTCGTGTAATGGACTCACAAGACGTGTTTACATCAATGTTTTTACACGCATTTTGAAGTGTCGCGTTAGAAAATGTTGATGGAAATGGGAAAATTCTAAATAACTTCTTCAATTTTACAATAGTTGCTACGCTTGAGGTGGTTTTTGACCTTTCAGAGACAGAGGGCATGCACAAACAGGGAGATAGAAACACATAAGTTCTGATGTAGTGAACTGTACCATTCATTGGTAGGTTTGTGTTTTATCAGAAGTACGAAACTCAGAGAAATGAAAAAGTGCAACCTCCTCCAGCTCATAGCGGAGAACTGTAGCCTAGAGTGGCCTGCAAGAAGCACTTCAGGCTGGGATGGGGGTAATCTACTGGTAATGGTGGAAGGATTGGTAAATATCTAGGCCCAAACCTCCAGCTCTGAGAGGTGGACTCTCTCCATTTTTCCAAAATGTGTGCGCCGTGCTAGTTTGCAACTTGTACTTCTGAAGAAATTACACTTTGTGTAGCCTGGTTGATTCACCCCAAACCAATGAAAATACACCTAATTCGCATTATTTCCAAAGTTTGCTTAAAATTCGCATGACAATTGGTAGGAATCACAGCAACTGAAACCAGAAACATCTTTGCTGACTCCGCTGTCCAAATTCAATTTTCGTCAGGGGTTTTTGTTTGCTTTGGAAAAACATGTCTAGATGAGAAGAATCCAACAACGCCGCCGTGATAAAACATATGACAGGAAGACTCGCTGTGAATCCAGCGGTGGACCAGACAGAGAGTTACCTTCTGGAAAACTGCCATCGTTTTCTGTGGTTCCACTGTGCTGGCTTTGTTTATGAAAGCTTACATGACTGCCGTTATCTATGGTTTATGAAGGGCCAGCGCCAGTGGGGTCATAGTGGTTATTTGATGGGAAAAAAACAAAAACAGGAAGAACTATTTTGGATTACCTAACTGCTGAAGTTACCAATGCATTTACACTGTGTATAAAAAAAAATTTGCTTCTACAAATGAATCAACAACATTTTGCTTTTGTGACAAAAAATGTCAGTGAAGAATGACTAAGTCAATAATTAAGTCAAAATATTTACATAGAAGACGTGATTGCATAATTATTCAACCTGTTTCTAGTCATTTTTTTTTTGTCATTTGTAAAAATATGTTTTGACTTTGAAACTACTGACTTTTTCGATGTTTATTATAAAACTGATTTTGCTTTTTGATTGATCGATCAATCAATCAATCAAATTTTACTTGTATAGCACCTTTCAGCAGGAAGGCATTTCGAAGTGCTTTACATAATAAAAACACTAAACTACAAAGTCATAAAACTCACTATTATTGGCTTATAAAAGCAGCACAAGAGTGAAACATCAAAAGAGTTTGTACTTTTTATAGACACTGTAGCTTTTATGTTTTTAATGTGTCACTTTTATCCACATGAGATTAATAAAAATGTACTGCAGCATTTTTTCTGTTTTGCAAATTAACTTTTTAAAGATAATTTGATCACTTGTATTTTATCTAATCATGGTTCTTTGGAAACACTCTTTACTTTAACTGTTTTCTTGTTACTTTTTTATTAACATTTGGAATTGCCAACTCCTTAGGATCCGTGGAAACGCTGCCCTGAGATCCAGCGTAACTCCTATGCATTTAATGATTTGTTAAAGCTGGAGAAATGAACAGGTTTTGTTTTTGTTTTTTTTGACAAACTTGTCTATCATAAGAATATCTTTAAAAATATTATGTTGCAATGTTTACATGTCCAAACTGTTATTGACTGCTGCAGCTGATATGAGTTGAGCACAAACCTGAGTAAGGCCCTCCAGCTTGCACCTGGAACACAGTGAAGTTGGATTTAATTTCTGACTTCAGAGGTAAATCGGATGTGCCGTATTTCTTTTTGACCTTGGATATTTTTGTGGATATTAACAGTTTAAAGGGTTTGAAGAGTTAACTAAAAAACGTCGAGATTCTACTGAGTAGGTATAACCAATCTGAATCATTTTCTTGGCTGCAGGCTCACTGTGCATGTAAATACCTAGATTTAGAGATATTCCACTGCTAAGACATTTTACACTCAAGATAAGAACGATTTTTCAAACTTGAGAGGTCAAAGGGTGACTCACCCTTCAGCGAAAATGCTCAACAAACACATCGCTGTGTTCGTCATGCCAAAACGAACCCAATACTTTGGACATGACTTTGAAAACAACAAACCTTATCAATTAAAGGTTTGCATATCAGCTCTCCTGAGAGCAGCAATCAGCAGATTGGGCTTTCTCATGAAACTGTAAATGTAGAAACTCTCCACCACTCTCAACACCGTTGGGACTCATCAATGAAAAATTTAAAGATGTGGACCAACGGCTTCTTGCAATGCACAGCTTGTCTCCACCATATTTTTTATAATATCTTTTTTGGAGTGGACAAGAATTTTTAACCCATAGTAGTTCAGAATTACGTCCTTCCTATTATTGAGCTTTGCCGCACATGGAGTGGCTTGAAGACGTTTTTAATGTTGGACAAAAATAACCTGAGTGGATGAAAAAGTTGTTTTCATATGATGAAAAATGTATCCAAACCAACCTGGTTCTACAGTTTGTCAAATCATACCCACCATATTGACTCATGACTTTGAAATTTAACACTTTTTTTTTTGTTGTTGTTCTAGCTACACCCAGGTCTGACTACTATGGAGCCCCTATGGTTTAATGGGTAAAATTGATTTTTTCTTACACATCAGGTTATTTCTTGCAATGTTGCCAACTTAGCAAATTTGTCGGTACATTTAGCGACTTTTAAGAACCATTTAGAAACTTTTTTTCTAAAGTGACTTACAACTTTCTTCTGTTATTGGAGTTCAGCTAAACCATTAATTTTATTAAATAATTTATTTCATAAACTTTATTTACATATAAACATATTTAGAGTATTCCTAGTCATTTTTTGTTTTGCCCAAGATGATATTTTTTCTTCCGCTGCCTGGATCGGACATAGTCACATATGCAGTTTAGGCAATGACGTCATTTAGCAATTTCAAGGACAGCAAAGAGCTACTCTGCTGGGAAACCGTGCTTTCTTGTGTGCAGCGGATACGCCAGGTCACCAAACGAGCAGTTTAAACGCAGACTAATAGAGAGGAGAAGAATAAATAACTCCCTGAAAACAAACAATATGTGACGGTGTCGTCCGAGGAAAATGAGGTAAATTATGTCTCTCGTCTAAGAAGAAAGAAACTTGGTTTAAGCTGCCAATAAACAAAAATCACACTTTACTGCAGTTGATGGAATCAGTTGATTTTCTCTCTACTGCTGAATGATGGAGGAGAATTTCTGGCCTTCAGTTTATGAGCTTCATCTCAACCAGACTTGGGTTGTGCAGCAAGACAATGATCTGAGGTAAACTAGAAACCGCTTCTCTGAATGGCTCACCGAAACAAAATGAAGGTTATGCAGAGCCCTCGCCAAATTCAACCGTCATGCTTGGAAACCCTTCAGTGTGGATGAATCATAACCATTCTGCAAAGAACAGCAGGTCAAAATTCCTCAACTGTGATGCGACTAAATGTAGTTCGTTTGGGAAACAAAATACTTTTTCACGCATTTTAACCTTTCATCTACAGAAAAAACTCTGTTCAATATCACTAAAAATGATTATTTATGAAAACTCCACCCAATGTTGAGACTTGACATAACTGTGTTTGTGTTTGCGTGAGTTCATGGCAAAATGGAGCTGTAGGGTCCCACGGATATATTGGCAACGAATAACGTGTCAATAAATTCACATGCTTTCTTTGACACAGGATCCAATCGACATCATCTTGTGTTTTATTGACATTATATTCTGATACACTATTTAGAAACATTTCAACCCGTATGTCTGTCCACACAAATGATGCGCCATGTTTAATTCCTAACAGGAAGTTGTGGTTGGTTTGAAGGATTCTGATTGGCTGATAGATTTTAGCTTTGCGATACTTCAAAGCGCTCAGCGGTGTTTCGTGCACGGAGCACTTTTCATGTTTATTCAACATGAAAACATGAAATTGAAACATGAAAACTTTTCATGTTGAATAACACTCTTCTGAAAACAGATCCCGTGTGTACAACATTATCGGTAAAGCAATGCGGCGGAGATATTCATTTTTCTAAACACCTGACAACGTGTATACAAGATGTCAGACACAAACAATAAAAGCCTAATAGTTGCAGAAACATTTTCTCAGTTCTTTACATGAGCTGAATACAATGTTTCCCATCTAACTCAACCCCTGTGATGAAAACATTGACTTGCATGTATGAGAGCACACACAAGTAGCCACACAGAATAAAAACATGGGGGAAAAAGATGACAGACCATCATTAATTTGAGCTCATTTGGAGTTTCTCAGTGTGCAGGATGTTGTAAGGCATTTGTGCTAATGAGCTACATCATTCATGTGAAATGATGGCACAATTAGGAAAACAAAAGTGCAAGGTGTGACAATTTAAGCGAATGTGCTTCGTCAGTGTCTTCAAACAACACCTCGGAGACGGCAAAAGCATAAAAGCTGGCTGGCGTGAACGCCGCGCGAGGACGGCTCCGGGGGTCGGGATTTTCGCCGACGGATCTCCGCCTCGCTACTCTGCACCCCGGCTACGCTCCCACAGGAATCCCCTGCCGAAACACCGGCAGGGCGATGAAATTAAAGCTGCTGAATTCAGATGTTTTGATTCATGCCCATGAGCTCGTTGTCCCGTCCTTTGAGAGGCACATACATTAACGAAACGGCACCTGAAAGGTGAGAGCTGGCAGCCGAGCCCCAGGAACACCCAGCTCTGTCTTTTCCCCTCTCTGTGAAAATCACTCACATCACAGATCGGGAGGCTTATATGAAAGGAGGCTCGCAGTAGAGCAAGTGCTATATGTATTTAGTTGAATAAAGTCAAACGTCTTTGCTTTTGTGTACTGCTTTCTTCTCATGTTTCCTTCCATTTCCCTGTTTTTCCTTTCTGTTTTGTTTTTTTTTTCCTCCTGTAGCTTTAACTTTTTTAACCCAGCCCAGCTCAGGCTTTCTCCTCTTGGTCTTACACAGCGCTGTCAGCCTCATTAGTTATACCAGGCTGTGCAGCGAGTGGGATCTAACCACTCAGCTTAGCATGTAATGCAGCTTTAGTGAACTAATGAAACCGTAATCACAAAAATAATGAGGAGCATGCAGCACCGTCCACCGACTTTCGGACTGTTTATTTGAGCGGATGGGCGAGGAATGATTCCTCTTCAAAACATTTTATGGACTTCTGATTCTTGCCCCGTCATACTGTATATATAACCAGGCCAGAACCGGGCGTCTCTGTTCTGTGAATTGTGGACTTCAGGGAGCATTCTGCCTGGTGTTGCGTTCTTGCATGATGCATTGTTGATGTATAACGAGGAACTATGTAGGCTATGGTCCATTTCCTGCGCTACTTATAAACTTATTGTCCCCAGCGGGCCTCATTTAGCTAAGCGTAGGCAATGTTGGGCCACGTTTAGTATCTGGGCAACACTTCTTTCAGCGAAGCGCAGCAGAAACAACAACATATTACAGTCATGTCGGAAACTTTACCTGGATATGCACAAAATTTAAAGAGATACCCATACCCCACCAATGACTACTTTTCCATTTTAGTTTCCCTATCGCGAACTTCAATATGAGCTCAATGATGTTTTTTTGGAAAGACAATCACTAAGGGTAAATAATGCGGAAGTAAGAAGTAAAGGATAGATGTTTTAAAAAATAACTATGAAGAAAAATTGGAGAAATGTGTGTTTGTGTTTAGCCTCCTGCTGGTGAAATTACACCTGTAAGTCTTTTGGGATATACAGTAAGTCTACCAGCTTCCCACAACACTTTTGTCGACTCTTCTTTGCAAAAAAAAAACAAAACAATAAATAAAGTCAAGCTGACTCAGGATGATATGGAGAGGATGTGTGAACATTCTTTTTTTAATGCAAAATTTCCAAGTCAAACGCATGCATATCATTGTAGCTCTGGCACATCCTGAAAGGTGAACCTGATTTATTTCTCCAATCGCCTTGCTGACATGACCTCTTATCTGTCCTTTTGATTGCAGCTACACACAGACTTGGATGTGGGCAACAAGAACATCAAATATGTCCTGGCAGGCGAAGGGGCAGGCACCATCTTCGCCATCAACGAGCTAACAGGTGATATCCACGCCATGAAGAGGCTGGACCGAGAGGAGAAAGCGGAGTACACGCTAACAGCCCAGGTCGTTAACGCCGACACAGACGAGCCTTTGGAGCCACCGTCCGAGTTTATCATCAAAGTCCAGGACATAAACGACAATCCGCCGCAGTTCATCGAAGGCCCGTACCGCGCGTCTGTTCCCGAAATGTCTGCTGTTGGTAAGTCACAGTTGACAGACCTAATTTCTAACCTCTTGCCTTGTGCGGCAGCCCTAATCAGTGTGTGAGATTTCCAAGACTGCTGATCTCGAATGGGCGATCTCACAGAAATAATGAGAGAATCAGAAAAAGAGGGAAGAAGTGTCTGTGATGAGCATTTTTGGCAAGGGAAAGCACAAGAATGATGAATCGAGTCAAATCTCTGAGACTTCAAGCCACAGCTCAGTGCTGGGACCTCACAACTGGGGTCAAGATCAAACCCCGTTCAATGTTGGCCCTCTGTAAACAGCTTATCTACAAAGACTTGCAAATATGCAAAGCATGGCCAAAATGTTGGCACTACGGCGGCTGTTCTGAGACACTTTCCACTGTGTGTATTAATGCAGGTCAAGATAGAGTTAGTGTTTGAATAATTAAAATAGGCTATTGTAGGTATTGTTTAGGAGACATCTCAGACATTTGCAGATTCCAGCTGTTTGTGGGCGGTTGTCATCAATAACTTCCACAAACACCAAGTATCCGCTGTAATTACAATCCATGCTTTTCTAGCAGTTGTTAACTTTATACAGTGCCTTGCAAAAGTACTTTGAAATGTTTCACATTTTAACATATTGGTGGTTGTAATGTGTGACAATTCTGCTGTGCATGTGTATTCAGCCTTCTTATTCTAAGTTTCAGACTCCTCAGTTTGATATCACTAAAAGCAGTTTTTTTTATAAAAACTCCAACCAAAGTGGAAATGTATATATATAAAAAAACAACTCTATAACTTTATATTGTAATATAAAAGTAGTTCTGCCCATCTATCTCTCTATCTATCTGTCCACACAAATGAATCCGTTAGTGTCATGTTTAGTTCCCAAACATGACCCGCGTGGTGGTTGTTTTGAAGCAATCTGATTAGCAGACAGAGGATTTTAGTTTTGCACTACACTGCCCCCTATAGGTTTGGCATGCTTAAAACAATGTTCAGGGACATATTTATGCAGGTTCATGTGGATGAAAACTTTTCTGAATCCGGTGCCATGTGTATTACATTATTTTTTCAAATAGCATGGCAGAGATACTTGTTTTTCTGAAGACCTTAGCTTTCAGGTTTCTGTCAACATTTTCGCTAACATGACTCCTTAAAGACTATAATTCCACGACTTAGACATCCTTAAACATTTTCTTCTTGTTGCTGCCATCCATTTCTGTGGCTAATATCCTTGAAATGCCAAGCAACCATAGACTGAGGATCAACTATGACCCAGTTGTATCATAGTTACTGATGTGTGCATTTTTGCTTAAGGTGATATGATGAAGCCGCTATTGGCAGTGGCACAATAACTGCTTTTTATGTCTGGACTGCACAGAGGTGGAACTGTCCATACTCAACAACAAAACAGCCTGAATCATAGTTTGTCAGCTGTAGGAGGCCTTCTAATGGAAAAGCAACCTAAGTGACAGAGCAGCTATAGAGTACCATTACACAACTGCCACATAAACCTATAGACACGTCCCTTTAGCTTCCACCACTGCATCGCCTGCTAATGAATTGCCATATTCTCACTTCCTGCATTTACATGACCAATGTGGGATGATAATGTGTTGCTCATACAGGCTCCCGTCACTGGACCATTTTGCTATTTAACTTTGCTGAAGCGTCACCTCACCACTGACCCCGCAGGAGCAAGGATTCTGGTAGTAAATGTTTCCATCGGCAGGAAAAAGGCGATCAGTGCATGTCTTGATGCGGTTTTGACATTGGAGGAGCTCGGCGAGAGAGCTGAGGCCTGTCGCCTGCCGTTATGCGCTTGTTATTGTGTTTCTACATTGAACTGCCTCTTGTAACCTGTCATGGAGGTGACATAACATTCTAGGGCAGATGGTGTTAGGTATGTAACGGAATCTGTTTTGGTAAATCCCATCTGCACGATGCAGCCTTTTGCATCGGTTCTACGAGACGGCGGTGATTTAGCTCCGGTTTACTCCTGACGCCTTTAGCTGATTCTTATTAGCCGCCGCTGTGCTTGGAAGCAAAAAGGAACAAAAGATGCTGTAAAAGTATCCATGTAAACACAGAGAAACAGTGAACTCTTTTTGTCTGAACTCTGCTACGTGATCCTCACTGCTCTAGGCTTTAGGATCTCGGGTTGAGCAGAACTCGGGCTCTCTGAGGGGTTTTGGCAGTTCAGAGCAGAGACAACCGTGAAGACGGGGTAGAGTGCAAAGTGGCAGTTGACAGCACTCTGTGATTTGCCGGTGGGAATAATGCATAAGAAATGGAAATCGGCATCTCTTTGTTGACTGTTGTTCCCTTTTGTCACTACTGATTAATTAAACATTCACGGATGCTCAGTTGTTTGCTTGAAAGCCTTTTTTCACCCCCCTCCTCTCAGCTTCGGGTTTTCCTCTGGTTAAGTTTTCATGTACTGCGGCATGAAGACGCTCCGGACAAACAAACAAAAAAAGTCATTCATCTCTCCCGTCTCGTATTCATAACCCCTCAGCTTTCCTTCCAGCAGCGTTTCCTCTTCATCACTGTCCAATTGAGAATGCGTGTTGGACTCTGTGGACTACTGGAAGTGTGTCGACCCGCGTTGGGGACTAATAAAGTCCACGAGAAGCGGAGCCGGGATAAACAGATTCTAGTGAAGTCTGCCGCACGCAAGTTAAAAACGTCAGACAGAAAGTAGGGAGTATTCAAATGTAATTCCGGCATGTGGGAGAAGACGGCTCGCCAGGTTGGGATTGGCGTTGGGAGGGACGATTGCGCCCCACTTGCGTCCAACAATCAAAAAAATCTAATCCGAGGCCATAACAGCCCGCTTCTCCTGACGATGTTATCCACTTACAGAGCTTGTCAGCTCCACTCCAGACTTCATCAGTGTCTTTGGCCATACGGCGCTTATCGAGAGTGTATCCGCACGGTATCAGCAAGACCGAGACAAATATCAACGCCCACCTTTATCTGTCAAGGACTACCGCTAGATAGATAGAACCTCCCTCCCACCCCGTCACCCACCCTCGTATTGAATGTCAGCATCCACCAAAGGAAGCGTTTCCCCCACAGCCGGATGAGATATGTGACATGGGCCGCTGAGGTTGCCGTGTTTCCTGTACGCTGAGGAGCACAGAGGTTAATGGGAAATGAGGGAGAAAGACCTTTTGTTCTTCCTTTAAAAGAGCTAGTCGGATAAGACGTGTGGCTTTCTGTGACTTTTCCCTGACTTTCATTCCCCTGAATGGCGAAGAATGGAGGTGACTATCACTGTGTAGCACATCGTCCGTCTAAGTACAGTGCAACAAAGACGGGGGAGCAGAAAGAGGGGAGTAAAGGCCATCACTTCGCTGGAGGGGAATTGGTTTGCCGGAATAAAATTAGATATCATTAGCGTAAGCGGCCTGGGTATATCTGCTATCAGTTGGCTTTCTGTGATAGGATCTCTTATGAGCTAATAATGTTAAAGGGTGAAATGGATCCAAAAAAAAAAAAGACAGTTTAGTTACGGAGAAGGCTACCAACTATTTTCTGGTAGTCCTCGTTTACTAGACCCGGTTGATGTTCCACTTATTGGTTTATTTCTGGTGCATTACTCTTCCACTGGAGAAATGCATGAAGATTAATGACCCAGTAGAATAAAGCTGCATCAAAATTAAAAATCTAAAACTTACCAGCAGCCAAATTAGCTCAGGAATCTGGCAAAAAGTTAACTTAATCGGGGTAACTCTAATTAGTTTATCCTGAAAATGATTGAGGGTTTTCCATAAACGAGGCCTCAGGAAGGCATGTGGGGCTCCCATTAACCTTGATCTATTGCACTGTGCACTGTGAATGGAAGATTGTTTTGTCAAGTTTTTTTTTTTTGTTTTCTTTTCGGAATATAGGGAACGCAACTTCAACACACTCCAGGAAACTCAACAAGGAATGATTGTCCGTTTCAACCTTTATCTAATTTTGCGTTTTGATTTTGGTGAAAAATTCAGAAGTATTGATGAGATTTTTAAAAAAGTCTGTTTGTTGTGCTCGCTGGAGCCTTTATTACAGATTTATTATGTCCTAAATACTATGAAATGTTCAATTCAAGCTAAAAAGGGCAAATGGAGAGAAAACTATAAAACAAAAAGTGTGAAAGTATACATATGAGTCTTAATTCCAATCACACATTAGCCTCCGAGACTGGAAGGTTTTGACGTTAGTGAGGTCACGATGGCTCTTTGTTGTAATATTAGCATATTACGATCCTAGGTGAGGGCCTCATAAACATTAGTTTTGCTAATGCTAAAGCACTACATTAGCAAAAGCGCTAACTTAAATTCAAATTATATCTGCCCTTGAAGGACCACAGTTCAGTTTTAACATTATAAGCTTAATGTCCTATTATGCCCATAGATATTGTATTTATGTTTCCTAACATAAAGAGGAAACAGGACTACGACACAAACTGTCACTTCAAAACGTAAGTGTAAATATCAGCATCTAACTATTTGAAGAATTCTTCAGTTGACACCAAACCTTCTCCTCAAAAGTCGAATCTTATTCAACTGGAAGCTCACAAAACAGCCAAGTAAATTTTCATTTTAGAATTTAAACATAAAAACGGATGTAAGGGAAGCTAAAGAGCTAATTAGCTTTGCTATTAGCGTTTTAGCAGAAGTGAACTTACCACTGTTTGTTACAATAAAAAAAAAAAATTAGATAAGATTTTATCATGAGATTTCTCCGTAAATACCAGACCCCTTTTGATTCAAGGTCATTGTGCAGTAAGAATCTCATGCTGACCCAGGTGTTTTTCACAGAGACTCTACTGCAAACACTCCTCAGGAAAATTTTTTGTTCCACCATATTTATTCACTTCCTTTTTATTTAGAAGTCTAACCGTGTTTGGAGTGTTTCTTTAGGTTTTCCTAGTTCACTGTGTGTACCAAAAGCTAATGTGTTATATTCACATCTTAGTGCTTTTGATGCAGTGGCCTGTAAAATACATTCCTCCACACTGTGACTGAAGGACTTGTTATGATTCAGTGAGAAGGCTTTGTCAATGATAAACCCACATCCCACATGTTAATTTAACCTTTCATTTTTAATAAAAATATTAATTAGCAAAGCTTTAATCACTCACAGAAAATCTTCCAGGTTGTCGAGCTCTTATTTATTTATTTATTTTTAATTTTTTGGTTGTTGTGTGCGTTTTAGACATCCAACGTTTAGGTAATTTTCTCTGCGTCTAATCTTCAGGGAAATAAAAAAAGCTGTTTATTTCCTCCCAGCTGATTAGTACTTGATATCTCTGCGTGCTTAGCCAACGTTGTTAGCTGTGTGAATGTATTCATTTTGTATTTATGCCTCAGTGTCACTGCAGTTAAAGCAAGTTTATTGCTTACGGCTGCAAGCCCGCCCGTGATATTAATGTGTTTTCTTTGGCACTGATTGCACAGATCTCACAGGATTAGTGGATCCTGTTTTCCCCGTTAATGGGGTCTTCGACTTTAAGGCCAGTACAAGCTGACAAATTCCCTTGTATGTTTGTCGGCCATATGCCCGGAATTATGAGGCTCTGCCACCGTCTGCAGCTAACAAGCGGGGTTGTGATGTAGATGGAAATTACAAAGTCTGCTGGAAGTGATGCTTCAGGTAATTAGGAGGAGGTCGCCGGGCCCTCCTCGGCGCGCTAAGAGGGGGTGCGAATGACAATAATTGCTTCGCTGCGAAGCAAACTTGGTGAAAGTTGTTCTGCGGCACAAAATGTCGCGTGCGAGAGAGAGAGGCAGGCGCCCCAGGAGTGTCGGGCTGCGAGTGCGCTTCATTATCAGGCCGATTAATAAGCGGGGCTCGCCGACAGATGGCCCGCCCTCCCTGAAACCGCAGCAAAATGAATACCTGCACCGAAGCGCGGATCCTCGCCAAAAGTGTCAGGATCCGCTAAATTGGAGCGGAGACATAAAACCGAAGTGACATTAATAGATTACCTGGAGTTGATTTGCATTTTCAGAGCTATTATGGGCGCGGGTAACAGGACTAACAGGCCCAGCCGTCTACGGAGGATCTTAATGATGTTTCTGATTATGGTTTCATCACCACCGGCAGCTGAGAAAATAAGTAAAGGCTTGTCATCACAGATTTGGACGATGAATGAGCGGACTTGATCAAGATGCGACGTATGGAAATGAGCAAGTTGCAGACCTTTATCAGAGCACCACGTCTCCCCGCTTTCAGCAGAGAGCTCACTGTGATCACCGCATGAAGAAAAACATCGTTTTACGCTGCACCGTGTTTCATCAAAGCTGGGAAATATTTTTTTTCGATATAAGCCCCCATCTGAACCTTTTCACATTTTGTCAACGAGAAACGCATTACAGGATTTTACGTGATGGAGCAACACAGAATAGCACAGACGTGTTTTTCACTAAAACCAGGAAGATGGAAGACATCACTCCGGTTCTACAGTCCTTCCACTGGCTCCCTGTAGCTCAGAGAACAAACTTTAAAATACTGCTGTTAGTTTATAAATCACCGAATGGATTAACACCAATGTAAAGGTTGACAACAGATTCAATAAAGATCTGTTATCAAGCTTCCAGACCTCTGAGGTCTTCTGAAATATTGATTACACGTATTTGATGTATGATGGTTTGGCAAAACGCATTGTTTATTGCTTGTCTCATAGCTGGTGACTGACTGATGTTTTCATGGTGTGAAGCCCTTTGAACTGCCTTGTTGCTATGCAGATAAACTTGACTTGGCTGGACTAGCCTAAATGTGTGAAGTGAGAAAAAAAGATGAATGGGTTCCATAAATGTTTCCAGTACAAAACTTTGGTAGTTGTCAAGTTCATATGTATTCAGCTCACCAACAGTCCACGCTTTGTAGAAACACCGTTCGCTGTAACTGTAGCCGTGAGTCATTTGGGGTTTGTGTCCAGAGGTGGCTCTAAACGGGTTGGAGTTGTTCGGTACACCATTTTATGGTCCAATGAATTCAGGAGAGCGTTTGGATTCTCGCCGGGTTAAACCCAAGCACCTAAAATCGTGTCATACTTGTGTGATAACAAACATGATGGATTGGCATGTCTTGTCGCAAACAGTGATGTTTTTTTGTTGTTCCCCAATGAAGGAATGGCATTGTGTGACACCAGTAGTTCCACCCAAACCATACAGTACTGTTCTACCTCAGTTTCCCATCTATGGGACAGTAAAGGCTATTTCTATTTCTGTTTCGATTTCTATTTTATCCTATGGGCCTATAACTGAAGGGATCCCAGGAATAGTTTGATACATATCAGTCCGTACCAAGCTATTCGCTCTTACAATAGAAACAGATGAAATACCATAATAAACCGCTCAAATGAGGCAACCGTGGATGGCTTCTGCAAGAAATCAAATCAAGAAAAAACATTAAATAACAGTAATAATGCCCAGACCTGACCGGCGTATAAAAATGGATTCAAAACAACAAGCATGCCTCTGTGCTTCTATTGGAGCTCCTTGTTTGACGGACCTCTTAAAGCTCTCAATCGAAAAGTGAACGTCACCACCGTGATGCGCCACATTCAGCTGATCCAAAGTGAGAAGACAGACAGCTGTTTAAATGGGTTTACTTTTAGGTTTGAATCTTCAGAGTATCTTTATGGTATTTAACAGATTTTCCCTGACTTAGTCTGACTAACCGGTTTAAGCAAGCAGATCTGTCTTGTCAATCTGCTTTTGTTTTCCCACGTTGCACTCTGTGTTTTGGATCAATAGAGGAAAAGCTGAGATATTTTCAGACCATTTTATGCTTGACTTGAGCCAGATGTTCTATAAATAAAAGCTGCTCGGATATAGCGAGGAGCGCGGCTATTTTATGCCGATCTCTCTCTGCGCGTCTTCAGCACACGTTGGCCTCGCAAACGTCTGAGTCTGGGTGCATAAAAAGCAACGTAGCTTGAGTAGACGGCTGCAGCATTTCGGGGTCACAGCAACCCACCAGTACGAGAGCAACATTTATAGTGCAACTTTTATCTACCATTTCTCTGCTGAGCTTTGGACCAAGGGCTAAGAGAGTGGGCTTCTGGTGTCCGTGTCTCTCTCTTCTCTGATCCTCCACTCCGGTCTGCAGCTTGGCAGATGGGCTGAGTGGCAGGGGAGGCGAGGAGGGGGGTGGGCGGGCTCCTGGCCCTTTAACACAGTGGGCAGCTGGGGCCGGCGCTGAGATGGAGCGCGTCTGATGAGCGGCGCTTCAGACAGCGGCCGCGATCACGTTAGTGGGCTGCTCTGAGGCCGCGCGCGGGGGGCGAGTGGAGGTCAGAACGGTGAACCGGGCCAAGGCTCGGACTCTCTCAGGCCCAGCAGCCAGCGCCGGCGCGCCAGCCTGCTGTTTGCCGCGGCCGTGCTAAATGGGGATAGGACAGGCCTCAGAGGCAGAGAGGAGGGAACTGACATGCTGGAGATTCTCTGTAAATAACCCACTGCCTCCTATCTATCTCACCTCATTTGGCAGCAGCATCTGAGCTGTGCTCCTGTGTGTACAGTCCTGTGCTTTAGCCGGCTCCGTTTGTATCGAGTTACTCATCAGTTAGCCACTCTCTCCTTGTCAGTAAGCTAACTGCTAATTCAGGTTAGCTTCGTTTAACACTCATTTCACGGTGTTTATAAGACAACAGTCCTGTGTTTTCAGTGGCAGAGGTGGGATTGCTTCAGAAATCCTGCTAATGCGCTAATAGCGGAGATCATTTTTGGCTTAACGTTTTTCGCTAACTTTGAAAATGTTTAGCAGGCTTAACATCCCCTAAATTAATTTCACCAGATAAATTCTAAAGAGGAAATTTACTCAGGTGTTTTGTAAACTGTATGTGGAATAATGTTCACTGCAGCTGGCCAATATGGCTGAAAAATGTATGATATGAGTGTTTCATATCAGTCAATAGCTATAATTACTGATTAGTTTTTTGCTTTAAGTATTTGAAATGTTTCCAAGCTGGTGGCCTGACTTCTACTGTTTTAGCCACAGTTTTCGTTGTTTTTTTATTCTTAAGCTGTCGTGAGGCACAGAGTTGAAACCTGAGAATGCTGCTGCACAATTTACTCAACGGGTTGTTGCTAGGTAACCCAAGAGCGAGTTAGTTAACCTGGATTAATTTACCGTGACAGCTGAGAAGGCTACAAGCCTTTCCTCTGTCCAAATACAAGTTTTAAGTCAATTTGGGAGTGTTTTTAAGATCGGTATTGATTGGATTGGTATTGGCCGATACTAAACCTCAGATATCGGTATCATAAGTGAGAACAGCGGATTGGTGCATTGCTGCCTCCAACAGAATCCTTAACATACAGCCTGAAGTTACAGCGAATTAGCTGAAGACGGAAACGTGACTAGAATCCATGAGGAACATTAAAGTCTTTTCCTTTATCTATATTTATTTATCTTTCTTTATCTACTCTATCTACAGTGTGGTTTATGTTGATCTAACACATACAACTCCAGCAAAATACGGTGAAGGCTGTCGTAGCAATATGACAAAATATGGAAAAGTTCAGTGGGTCGAATACTTTTGCAAAACGCTGCGAAAGAGAGAGAACAATTAAAAAACACATAACACAGTCACAGATGCTCCATATCACACAAATCCGCATTACTAATTCATCAAATGTTATTTATTATCCGATGTAGCTCTAAATTATGCATGGAACATCATCACTCTTGGTCCAGACAGAGTAATATGAGCCCTTTAAAACCCCGGGAGGTTTTTTCCCTCCCTTTGCATGCGGGCAGAAACACACAGCAGTGAAGTGTCCCCTCCCGGGCCCTCCTGTGTCACACGCACATGTCCACTGATCCGCACCCCCCCTCCCCCCCCCGTTGAGCCTTTCTGACTCACCCCAACCTCAAACATTCATCTTTTCTTCAACTTCTCCCTCCATCTCACTTCTCCTTTGCTAAACTAATGCTCTCTCATTGGCTCTTCCCTAGAGGGAGAACAAAACAGGAGCTGGCTTCTAGGTAATGAAGCCCTTCAGTGTGATCTGCATGAGATTGCCTCTCTAGCTGCCGCCGCCGCTGTTGCCGCGGCCCGATGAGTAGCAAAAGACTCTCAATGAGACTAAGGACAAAAAGGCGCCTTCTCCTTCGCCATTGGGTCGTTTTTCAAACAAAGTTGCCTTTTTTCTCCCCCTTGTGTCGGTGCTGTGCCCACAAGGTAAAAAGCGAAGGGGAAAAAAAATTAAATGGGGGGAAAATAATAAAGTTTATGAAGGGGAAGGTAAATGAGAGCGTTTATTCATGAGCGAGCTTATACACAAGCTCTTTTTTTTAATGGCTAGGACAACAATGTGAATAACAGGACCTGTCACCAAGGCCCCCCTCCCCTGCATGTTGCTAGGGAGCAGATGTTATTAAGAGAATTTCATGCACCAGGGTCAGCAGGAGTAAGAAAAAAAATAAAAAAAATACAATAAAGTAGAAAGAAAAAAAAAATCGAAAGTAAAGAATGAAAATCTGCAAGACGTGACAAACCGTAGGGGTGACAAAAATAAAATACGTTTTCATTTACGCACACATAAGCTGTCACGGCACCCTCTCCAATTAATGATCTCTCTCCGAAATTTTCTGTGCGGCTCCGGGACGCGTGGAAGTCTCATCTTTCGCTGTCAGGCTGTCACACGCTGCCGATCGTTGCATCAAGGTCAGTTAATCAATCTGAGAGAGGAAAACAAGGGCAAAGCGTCCCCGCGTTATGCAGGGGAGAAGAGGAGCGGACTCGCGCCGGCGTGTCATCTGAAGGTTCCGTAATGCTTTCTAAAAGCCACTAATGGGCAGCGAGGGTAAAGGTACTTATGGAAATGATTGAGTGAATGCGGTGGCTGTCAGCTGGACTAATTTAAGTTGTTCCTATTTTAAGGAATTGAAGTTGGAGTTCATGCAGAAGATACTATTTATTTATTCAAATGAAAACATAAAAGTACAGCTTTTCACATTTCAGATTTTTCTAGCTACTTGTGCAGCTCATAAATGTTTGATGAACACGTTTTTGTTAACTCGGTTAATTATTTTTTACTAAAGGAGATTAAGAGGGGTTGTGTGCCCGAAGCCTGTGAGTTTGTGTTGTACGTCGCCTCGTTCAAACACGAGATATTAATCAGCTAAAGTGACAACATGGAGCCCTTCAGATATCAATCACATTATGAGTCTTCCTCACAGCTTTATGCGGACATACCTGCAGAGACATTATGCATTTATGCATGTGCGATATTTCCCACATTTTCAGTTGTCCTCTGAATAATAGAGTCTGAGGAAATATTTTTAGTCTTGTACCAAAACTCACCTGGTTCCTTATCTTGTTGTTTTTTTTTTTTGCCAATTTAACTCGGAAAGATTTGGCAACTTGAAGGAATTGCATGGAAATTGAACTTTCACCCCAAGATGATCAGTTAATTGTTAAATATAAGAAAATGTTTAACTGAAATGGATGTCACCTTGTCCTAACACAGCAGAACACTGTGTTCTTTCGTTCCAATACAGAGGAACTGCAGTGGATTGTCGTCTTATTCGTGGTTCACTATTTGTGGATTTTTGTTACTCAAAGTTATTTGCCGAAAATTTGCCTATTTGTGTATTTTTCCATTGCGCTTTTCTAACATATTTGATAGAAAATGCAGCTAAGGAAGCTAAATACCATGCTGCCCGAAGAAACTATTGTCTGGCATTTGCAAAGCAGCCAATCTAGGAATTAACATTTATTTTTCTTGGTCCTGATTGGCTGAACCCTCAGTCGTGCAGATAGTGAAGAGTGAAGATATTATCTTCTGTGGTAGTGCTAAAAGCAGTTCCACTCTATGTATGAATGCATATTAAGGTTAATTTGATTTTGTTTGATCTGTTAAAATAGACAGTTATAATTATTTTTAGAGGAAGTTCCAAGTATTCTTGTATTATGGCTCTCTGTCCGCCGCTGAAAACTGAGGTATAAAAATCAAGGGAGCGTTGTAAAGACATATATGTCCTTGCAGCAAAATATTTGGTTACGTATGAAAATGACTCTAGTTATTTTCCTTCTAACAAAAAATAAATTGCACTGCTGGATTGGCTGCTTCAGCCAATAGTGCATCAAGTACATCCTGAAAGTTATTTCCTTACAAGACAATATTGAGCAAACTTCTGCAAAGCTCTTGTGGAGTCACCAAGGTTGGCTTTATTCAGAAGCTTTTAATTAATCTTTATTGAGGTAGCTCTGTTTTATGTAACATTTTTGGGCTTGTTTCGTTTTGAAAATCAAAACGTCGGACACAAGGTGTCCTCAGAGTTTAGCGACAGCAGAGAAGATACGACCTAAAACAAACAGCTTCTTTTTTTAACAAATAGAGTTGCATAATTATAGAGGGATAATCTTCATGCTTGAGCTGTAAGGGAATGAGAGAGAAAATGAAATGCAGATTAAGCGTCTCGTCGTCATCGTTGACAGCCAGAGCCAAAATCTGAGAAGTGTACTTTTTACTTCTGCTTAACCAAATTACAAAGGTTCATTGAACCATTATGTCATAAAATATAGACAAAGCAGTTTGACTATAATTGATTTAGAGGCCTTAACATCAGGGTAAACACAATGTATGTCTGAGGTGAAACCCCAGAATCTACAAAAGTTGTAGCTTTTTCTAAATTTCGCTGCCCTGTGACGTGTTTTTTCAGTTGTGTTGAATTTGTAGTGGGAAAGTCTTTGGTTTGGGAGTCTTTCTACATTGAGTTTCAAAGTTCCTCCATTCAAGGATGGGTTGATTCTGAGTCCTTCCGTAATCTAAAACATGACTTAGCTGAATCAGTCTCTCTAAATTGCTCTCAGGTGTTGTCGTCTACATCCATGTTTGTTTGTCCGGTGAGTACCGCCTTTCACGCTGTGGCGTTGGAGGTAGGCACTAGTCTCCCACGCCAGAACAATCAGCTATAAAGAATAGAAGATTCTCCACTTAATCTGGTTTATTCTCACAATATTAAAGCAGCTAAGGCAAAGTGGAACGTCAGCCATCGGCTGCTGGATGTGAGCACGACCACTGATAACATAAGCAACTGTAGAAATTGAATTTATATTGATAAGTTGGTTTGTTTCTTTTTTCATTTAAGTGCAAAGTTTGGATTCCTCTCAGTCATGGACATTATATATTCAGAAAAGTTTGCTGTAATATCTTAAAAGTATTTAAGTTAATATTCTAGTGAAGTGAATATTCCAGTCGGCAGAACCGCCGTAACTTTAGGAACCAAACATTTGGTCGTGCCTCCCTTCGTGTCTCAATTGCTGTTTGATTTATCTACTCTTCTGTGAACTTTGATATATATTCTGACCATTAAATTGAAATCATTTAGTATGATCTCTATAACGGGCTGAGGGGTAATCCATCATCGCAAGTGACTGGTGAATTTCCAGAAAGCAAGCTCCAGGCTGTAAGCAAAAAGGCAAACGCAGATGAATATGATAGAAGGAGTATAACGGTGATTAGGTCAGGCTTTGAGTTGCCCCAGACGGCAATAATATGGTTAGAATGATGTCTGTATGAGATAGCTGATTTCTGTTCTTACCTTTGGTCAATGGTTGATTGAATCATGGAGGAACTGCCTCCGAGGACGAGAGGGCAGCTGGTCGGACGACGGTGATTGCAGCGATTATTCTCAAAACTTTACCATTACCACGTATTGTTTTGCATCTATTAAACAATTAGACTCGGAAGTTGTTTGAAAGGAAATACCAAAGTTTCTACTCAGTGTCAAGGGAAGAGTGCTGTGCTGTCTGGCGCTGTCGAAACGGGACATTCTTCGGTCATAAGCGCACTTTGTTGGAGAAGTTTGGTGTTAACACCAACGGCTGCATTCATTTAGGTCACATGGATCATGTCTTTGTGGAGAAAAAAAAAAAAAATCTAGATCATTGTCCCACTTAGACAAGACATGAACATGAACTGCCCATCTGCCTCCTTAAATGACAGGGATATATTTTATTCGAGTGTCATTTTCATCTTGAATGCTTCAGGATAACGACACAGCTTCTCATCAAAAATCTAATGGAAGAAATAAAAAAAATGTTTTCTCCATGTAAAGCACACTGTCATATGCAGTGCCTTGGAAAGAATAGCTAACTAAAAAGTTAGAAATGCTAACCCCAAAGCACTAATCATAAACACAAGCTCCACTAACGCTATACCAGCGTGGTAGTTAGCAGAAGCTAATGCTAAATTGCTAAGTTCAACCATGCTGGTGCCGACCATGTGTCAGAAGAAGAACAAACTCAGAGGGTCTCAAATCAGTTCCTTTCTGTGAATTTTTGCCTGTATTTAATTATCCTATGTTGTTTGTTCGTGTAACTGTTATATTTTTCTGTATTCCTGTTTTGTTTGTTACATACTTAATATTTGTCCAAATATTAAGTATGTAACTTAATAAATAAAGTTTCTTGAAAGAGACAACAGAGAATGTGAGAAGAGGAAACAGAGCTGCTGCACAAACTCTTTTTGCTCCCTTTCAAACTAGGAGCATGAGTATAAACGATTAACTGGTTGAAAAAATTCGTAACCGTTCGTGACTAAAACTTCAACACAGATGTCAAAGCTTATTGAACTGAAAGTTTACCCTAAGTAAGTTTGTGCTGCAGGATTTATCTGGAAAAGTTCATTCAGGTCAAGTTAAGCATCCAAAACATTTTTCAAAGTCAGCAAAAATGTTAGAGCGCTAACCAAAAAAGTAGCTCAGCTAAGTAGCGCATTGGCAGATTAACGGCAGTGTGCCCACCTGTGCTTGGAAACGTTATGTTTTCAAAAGTATGAAAACTGAATTCAAAACCTCATTTGGTAATCTGTCAAAAGTAACAGGGACTGTTTAAGAGTGAGGACCGTCTGGGTGGGAGGTTCTCTCTGCATAAAATCCTACAGCAGGTAAACTGAGAGGGATCCAGTTTTGCACATTCTGACCTGATAAATGCTTACTCATATCTGCTAAGATGCCAGGAAGTGTTCTCATTCTCATTCCTCGGTACACTGCCTGAACGCGGCTATTAATTATTCAGCAAGTGTTGTAGGCATTTAATGTGGTGTTGTAAGGCCTTTTCTCGGTGTACCTTTCTGGCTGTGCATCCATCCCGTTTTGCTTCTTTTCCTCCATTTGTTGCTGCAGTTTGTACAAGCATCACTCCCACTTGAAAAAGACCGACACGCACACGCACAAACTGGAGGTAGTGTTCAGTGGCTGCGTGTTTGTGTGTTTGTAAAATTGTGTCAAGCTTTGGGCAATGTTACAGCGCTGAACAGCAGGAGCAAGATTCGCATGCTCTCATCCCTAAATGTCTACATTATTAATTGTCTTAGGTACCAACCATACTATTCAGATCCTGCAGGGCTCAGAACCTAAAATTAAATAACCATTTGGTTTCAACTGAAAGTCATGACAAAAGTTACATTTGCTTTTTCAAAGAACCATACACCCGATTAAAAGAACGAAGGGGAAAATGGCCGATAAAAAAGGATGGTGGTACTGTAGCAACATTAGCAGGTAATATGTTTACTTGTTTGGGAGTAATGGTTATTGCACAGTCTGGAAAAGTTTAGAATTACTTTAAGATGTTTTCTTTGGCCAAGACAGGTAAAACGTAGATAGAGCATCAAAAATAGTTTTGAAGCATCAGATTACTCACGTACGTTCTCTAAATGCTCCAACATACTTCTTCCAAAGCTGAACAGTCAACGGATAAACCGGAGAGTGGAAACAGACTTGTTGAAGAGAAATATTAACATTGCTGTTCGAGAGCATTTTCGCTTAAAGCATGGCAACAAACTTCTGGACAACCATGCAACACTTTGCACACACCTCTGTCGAAACAGTTTGAGCCGGGCCTGGTGTTGAATTCAGCAAAATGCCTCTCTGCGAACAAAAGGAAGCAGTTTTCGTCACCCGTCTATGTCAATGAGAACTGATTTTGGTACTTTGCATAAAATATGTCGGGGCTATAAAGGTTCCATCCATTGGCTCATCCGTTTTTCATACAGTCATTCAATTAAAGACTCCAAATGTGAAGGTACAATGGCAAATTTGTAGTGAGCTGTTGTGGTTACACTTCAGTCTAACTTCAAATCAGCAGCAAAACAAGTAGGGGCACGGAGATAAATTCTCTTAATTTTGAGTTGGCAATCGGACGATACTTGCACGAGAAACCAATCTTAAAAATTGATCTCATCTACCTTCGGAAAGATCTGAAAACTCAACCACTGTCCCCGTTTGCTTTGCCTTAGAGTGTACTGATTGACTATGGAACCTTCTCACAGAAAGCCTGCTGGAATCCTGGCGAATGTCCGTACCTGTGGAATAGGCCAGTGGCTCGATTCGTGCGGCTCACTGCTGTCGGGTTTGGAGTTTGGAGAAGGATCGGTTAGGCCTGCACAAACGGGGAACACATTCATCAAGGTGGCGGATTTGAGACTACAGTAGAGAGGCCCATCCAATCACCGGCAGAGAATAAATCGAGGAGAGGGGCATAAAGGTTGGCACAGCAAGGCCATTTGAAAAAGAAGCTGATAAGACGAACGGATCAAATCTTTTCGGAGAGCGTGGCACTTCTCTTGATATCTGTCCCATTAACTAAAGAACTCGCCTGGCTGTGCATCGCCTGTCTGATACAATGAAGGTAAAATGTTAAAGAAAAGACCCATTTTAGGTGTTTTTATTGCTTTCTGTTGCATCAAAATTTATGGCCGGAGCTCTGAGTCACTTTATTTCTTCTTAATTGGAATGGACCTTACACGTGGAGGGGGACTGGGTTGTATTTCTGGAACCCGTTCCGTATCCGCGCCATGTCGACTCGCTGATATGTGACAGCCGCCATGCGCTCCGACTGCGTACTGTGGCATTGGCAGCCGTACTGCCCTCAGCGCAGCAGTATGGATTTAGTCAGTCTGGTTCTACCACAGTCACAGCCTGGTGTTAGCATACACACTGTCACACACACCCAGTCAATCCTACAGCGGGTTTTGCTATGCCACACTGGGGGCTGCTGTGTAATTGGGTGAATCTGCTCTCCAGCACGCTGCGGAGATAGCCCTTTAAAAATTTCACTCCGCTTCTTAGGGAGTAAACAGACCTGTGGATTTCTGGGAGTGTAAATTCACTGTTCCCTCTGTCATTTTCCGGCCTTTTCTGCCTGGTGGACCACCGTGTTTTGGGGGGAAGCCTGACTCTATGAGGCCCCTTTGTTTTGCCCTTCACCCTGTGTCGCTTGATGCCACGAAAATGCTCATCTAAAGACAGTTGTGTAACTATCTATTATTATATTTATTTTAAAATGTTATTTTTCTTCCATTCTATATTCTTTAGCTCTCTTATATTTAACCCACCTTGAGTCAAACGTCATATTTTTCCATGAAATGGCTCATTTTAACATTCCTTCAGTGAATGGACGTCTTCACCATGCAATGTAGAGATGCTTTCAGTCTTTCATTCAGTGTTCAGCAATTTGATTCTGGTCAGTTTTCTACTCAAACAGACTAGAGAGTCTGGAGAAATGATGTGACTGAAATGTTTTTGCTTACACCGAAAAGACAGCGTAAGCAAACGGAACATTTCTATAAGGTTTCATGCTTTGTCAAAATCCACCGGTTTATATTTGAACAAAAAAAAAAAAAGGTTTGTGCATAAAATTCTGTAACTCAAATTATCATTATTACATTAGCTTACCTGCCTGGGTTTTTTTTTTTTTAACTAAAAAAAATAAAGAATAATATTACATGGACAACCAACTGTTGTCTGCTTTTCGCAGCTTTTCCACAACAAAAATGACATTGAGAGTACCAGTAAAAACGTTTGTCTGTTTTTCTCATCACTGTGCTGGAAAACGTGCTTTGTCTGCATCATTTTCCACTCATATAAGCATCCTGCTGGAGAAAAACTCACCCAGCCTTTTTGCTGAAATGTTATGCTGTTTTCTTATTGTAAAACTTAAAATATTGGTGGTTCATTTGAAAATGACAACAAATTTCCTGTAAATGATGTTTTAAATATATTATTCATTGTTCTTTTCATGTTGATTTTGATTTAGCTCTTATTGAGTTTGATTTATCTGGACTGGGAGCAGAAATGGCTGTTTGAGTCAAGTCATGTTTATTGTACCGCACATCTCGGCAGCAAGGCTGTTCAAAGTGCTTTATACCATAAAAACGTAATACGGTAGTGAAATATGAAACAAACAATAAACATTACAGTTTGTCAAGTAATTATGAATCAAAAGTAACTCTAAGCAGATTGGTTTTTAGTCTAGATTTCCAGGAACTCAGTGTTTCGGCTGTTTTGCAGGTTTTTTTTTAGAAGTTTGTTCCAGATTTGTGGTGCATAGAAGCTGAATGCTGCTTCTCCATGTTTGGTTCTGGTTCTGGGGATGCAGAGCAGAACCAGAACCAGAAGACCTGGGAGGTCAGGAAGGTTGATACAACAACAGCAGATCTTTAGTGTGTTGTGGTGAGAAGCTGTTCAGTGATTTATAAACTAACAACAGTATCTTAAAGTATGTTCTCTAAGCTACAGTGGAGGGACTGTTACGCATGGCTTCCCAGTTTTAGGGAAAACACCAGCAGCAGCGTTCTGGATCAATCAAAGATATCTGATTGATTTTTTTTTTTTTTTTTTTTTTTTTTTTTTTTTTTTTTTTTTTTTTTTTAGACAGACCAGTTAAAACACTAGTAAATGCAACTAAAGATAAATGCATGAATGAGTTTCTCTAGATCTCGTTGGAACATTAGTCCTCAAATCCTGGAAATATTCTTCAGATGATAGAAGACAGATTTTCCAATCGTCTTTATGTTTCTCTGAAGGTTCAGGTCAGAGTCCTGATCCAGATTTCAGGCCTGTCCTCTAGATTCTAGCTGTAATAATTGAAGCTGCCTGCTGATCGGTCCAAAGATAATAACTTCAGTTTTGTTTCTGTTCAGCTAAAGAACAGAAACTTTTTAGATTCTTAAGGTTGCAGACCGCTGGTTGCTGTGGACTATAAACCTTAAGCTTTGCTTGGATTGATGTAGATCCTGGAATGAAAGGCAAGAACGAAAGAATGAGCAGAACATGAGCGCACAGAATTTAGATTAGGGGAAATCAGACAGCTTTCGCTTGGAGAAGGCGAATTAGGTCAATGATCAATATTATAGAAAGACAAGATTGAGATAGTCTTGAAAATATGATGGAGAAATATTGCAGTGGGTTGCAGCAGAAAGTCGGCTGTTGGCCAGTGTCAGTTTTGGATATCGTCACATCAAACGCAGAAGCACATGGGCACCATCATCCCTTTCATGAGCAGACATTCAAATAATCCCTCCGAGTTCGTTCACAGTCCAGCAGCAAAGAGTCCAAAAATGCAATAAGCAGACAAAAGAGCAATGGAACGACAACCCTTTAGACCTAAAGATCTACAATACACAACCTGGCCAAAGGACATATAGCTTACATCAACGCAAGCAGAGTTATGCAAAAATAAAACACACACAAAAAAAAAAAGGAACCTGGGAGGATTTGGAGTTTGTGTTCATGTCAGTTTCCCAGAGATTCGTGACTGTCAGCGCCCTAACTACCGCATTAATGTACGTCTATCAGCATCACGGATGGATACGAGCGCTGACGCGAGTCGTCGGCCCTGCGCCGTTGCCGTGTACTTTAGCGCGTCTGTCGTGCAGACACACTGTAGCGGCTGCATGCAGCTCTCTGTCTGTGTGTTCTCTGTGATGGATTGCTTGTCAGGCGGCAGCGGAGTGCCGCTCTCACCGGCTGACGGAGACATTAAGCCACCAGTCACAAAGTAGGCTTCAGCATTCCTCTGGGAAAACTCTTTAACCCTCTGCGCTCCGGGACGGCTGTCAGATGACAGAGTGAGTTGCTTAGAAAGTGCTGGGTGAAAAAAAGAGGAAAAAAAACGAAGAAACTTGAGGACGTGGAGGACTTTTGTTGTCCATTACTTTCAGACGGGACAATTGTTGAGGCTACAGGCGAGACATTTCATTCTGCTGCTGTCACTCAGACGTTGTGAAGAGTTGGTTTTAGCTATTTTACAACTTCAGCCTGCAAGAACTGGATAAGATGTAGCTAAGGAAACAATCTACTGATGTTGTAGCTTGATGGCGATCGCAGTGCCCTTTGAATTTTTTTGGAAGATCTTTTGTATTAAAGTGGAAGAAATGCCAGACGGAACACTGAAGGGAGATGAGAATCAAGCGAAATCGCGTAGGAAGGCAATGACCAGGCTAACACAACAAAGTCTGAAGTGGAAGGACTGTCATGCATGGCTTTAATTTGGGCACCATCATATTTCCAGTACTCTTTTCATTTGCTGTTGCCCTGCAGCCCTTTCTGTATAAAGTTTACATGTTCTCCCTGTACATGCTTGGGTTGTTTCCAGATACTCTGATTTCCTCCCACAGTCCTAAGACCACTTAAAGTTACCCATGGAACTGAGTGTGTCCCTGAATTACCATGTGACGGCCTGGAAATGACAACTGGAAATGCACTCTGTTGCCAAATGTGTTTGCTCACACACCCTAGTCATAGGATTTAGGTGATCCAATCATTTCTATGGCAACTGGTATGCAATGTCCTACACCAAGGTAGGTAAGCTGCCTCTACAAATGTTTGTGAAGGAAGGTTTGTAGAGGCCTCTACAACTACAGTAGGTCTAGAGCTTAAATTTCCTCAGTACTTAATCTTCTACAGTGAACAGTTAGTAATGTAATATAACAGTGAGTGGTAATATAACAATCTAGAAGTAATTGGAAGTGGCGGCCAAGTAAACTACCTTAAGATCAGCTCTAGAATAGTGTATGAAGAGATTCGTGGAACGGGTCTCAGTGTCTGACTAGCATCCAAACCAAGAACATTTCAAAGCATTGGATGCTATTTGGAGTGATGAACTGTGACACTATGAACATGTTTTGCACTATTTCCTTCCAACAACCTTTTGGGAACAGTTTAGTGATGTGCTATTCCTGTTGTAACACACTTGAGCTCTGGTGCAAAATGACTTTAAAGACACGAATGGGTGAGTTTGCTTTGAATAAATGTTACCGCAGCCTCATCGAGCCCGTTTGGGTTGAATTAAAAAGAAGAGCTTCTTGTCCAACATCAGTGTCTGACCTCAGAAATGGGCTTCTGAAATGAAAATTGTTCCAACTGCGACAGTATTGCTTCTCCAATGAACATGAGCAAACAAAAAAACGGTACGAAGCAGCATGCTAACAGACTCTGCTCACTCGGTTCAAACACTGATTGAAAAAAAAAAAAAGAAAAGAAAATGTATCAAACAGGAAAAAAAGTGAATAGAATAAAATGTAGCCTTTATTCTTGCCTTTAAACTAGCAGCAGGAAGTTGATTTAAAATGCGCTTCCAGGACTTTTAAAGTCATGGCGCCGCAACTGGGTCTAATCTGACGCAAAAGCCTCGGCTCTTTGTGGATTGGCTCGGCGCTGGTAGTGTTCTACTCCCGTGTTGAATCAGCAAGCTTTCTGCCAGCCTGCTTGGTGCTGGCTCGTTTTTTTCTTTCTCTTTTTGTCTGAGTTTCACAGGTACATGGCTGAGTTATCTTCTGTTCTTTTTCTCCCTACTGATGTGGCCTGATGGTTGGCAGGAAGATTTGATCCTATCGCACTGCGCGGAGCTCCGACTTGATAGATCAATAGGGAAACTGCACAGTGTGTGCTTAGACCATTCTCAAGCAGAATGTCTAGGAGGGTAGAACCCAATGTCTATATATATATATATATATATCACAGTAATCAAGTATTTTTGACAGAGCAGCATGATTTTCTCAAGATATAATAGCTTGAGAAAATCATGCTGCTCTGTCATCTCAGTTCAGAAATACTTGATTTATCTCAAAGGAAAAATAAATGCTGTCAAAAAATGATGAGGTTTTTATTTGCTTTTGTTTTCGTTTGTCTGTAGATTTATTAATATTCAGTTGTATTGCATTAAATTGGGTATATTTTCTTACTGTGCTGCAATAGCAAGCGAATAAAGAACTGATCTGTCGTATGTAGAATCACAGTAATGAAAAAAAAAGTCTTGTTTGATCACCTTTAACGGCAATAACTTGAAATAATCCCCTTCTATTTGACCTTATTTGCTTCTGTGACTCGGCATCTGAGACAACTTTTACAGTATTTCCTCAGAGATTTGTTTTAGTAATAATATCCTCCTACAGCCTGACAGCTGGATTTGTTTCTTCCCCCTTCCAGCCGCTCTGTTGTTGTCGGTTTTCTCTAGGAATCAGTTTGGACCCACTCAGGGGTTCGAGTTTGTGTTTGATGCTAAGATACTTTGAAATTCAGAGGATTTCATGGCAACTTTAGGTGCAACAAATCTCAGTTTCCCCACCATGCTTAGCAGCTTTTATGAGAATAATCTCAAAACATCTTGAATTGCCCAAAAGAGCATGTTTCAGAAGTCACTTTGACCTTCAATAACTTTCACACACCTGTTGACATGATCTGGTAAAACTGAACTAGCTGTGTGGATGCCCTGAAGCTAATAGTTTTCTTTTTCTTTTTTTACTGTAAATGCAGTGTTCTTTGGAAGGGTCATCTTGACTTGTTTGTATTTCACCACTCTGTTAAGAAAAAAAACCATCCAAATCTGCCAGACTGTGTGGACATCTGCAGCCATTTTCAGAGTGCCAGGTGTTCAAAATCCTTCAGTCATCCCAAAACTAGTGATTTTATTGACACGTGATTTTTTGCAGCCTCTTCTTGACTGATACCTTTGTACACTGAGATCCTTTTTAACCCTTACAATCTCTCTGCAAACCAAAGCGTTTGCTAATTGTACTTAACTTGTTCAACCAACTTGAAAAAAAAAAGAGCTTTTCTCTCCCCTCTGCCAAACGGTTCATTATCTTTGAGAAACAAATTATCTCCTCATGTTGATCATCGTCTTATCACAGCAGTAATCTGGTACTAGACTATTAAGACTCACTACATAATGTAAAAATAGAAACCTCTCTTAACTTAATTGGCTCGAACTCCCCCTGTTCTTAGCATGGCTGTTGCAGTGAAATATGTGCACACCATATGCAACAGCAGGGCAGACTGATCCGCAGTGGTTGAATGAATCAATGAATCTATTTACACCAGAGTAGAGGAATAATATGTCTCTCTGACATATTATACAAGAGCAGCCCAATTATTCCTTTAAATGTTATAAAAATAAAGAATTTCTGATTTACATTGTTAGACTTGTGTTACCCGCCCACATCCAGTCACATCGCCCCTCTCGGCGGCCTTTGACTTGACCCATCCGAAAGTTGTCAGAACTTTCAGCATTAAGTTTTGATTAAAAGAAGTAAAGCTGCACATTTGTTGTGTTTCTTTGACATTTTTTGATTATTCCAAACTATTTTGTGATGCTAAATGGTTACCGACCACATTTGCCTACGCACTTTTAATTCTTTTTATTGTTGCTGCACCAGCTGTATAAAGCGTGCTATAACTTGCTAAAGCGATGGCCTTTTTCAGCGCAATGGGGTAAACGCACAGAGACGCTGTTTAATTTCTGAACTGTAAATTTAATTTTCCTCGCCTTATCTTTTGGTACTAAAGCTCTCTGTTTTGTCTCTGGCAGAGCCTTGGTGAAGTTGTTTAAATGTTCGCAGACACTTTGTTTGATCTTCAGGGTTTTTTTTCTCTGGCGCCCCCTACGGGAGGCAGAAACCTGTGCTAGCATATTTCCTCTCTTTTAAACCATGAGATGCAGATACTTTAGGGTTACCAAGTTTTGTGTTGAAACACAAATAGAGGATTGAAAAGAGGAAGTCCTGATGAAATACATTATAGTTTCTGGTTACAATGTGAAAACATTATTTTTTTGTAAGATTGCGACTGATTCTGTGCCGTACCAGTTCTAACCACACATTCAGTCTGCCTCGCTGTTTTGAATTGTGCTGAAATTGTTTCCTCTATAATTCACATTAAACACCCTTGCCCCTGTGGCAAAGTTCTCAAATTAAGCAACATTTTGTTCATTTACCCATGATAAAGTTGTTCATTAGACAATATACTTTGCCTTACTCTTTGTTATTACCTTGCCATTGCAAACGCCTTGGGAGCAATTAAACATGTGAAGGGCCCAATTTTCCGTTCTCCACTTCCAGTCCTGAACCCTATCTGCATGTTGCACACATTGCCTATGAACTAATTAAAGCAAATCAATGACACAACCCTTTAAAAATGGCGGCGCATGTCACGGCCATCAGCGGGGAACAAAAGACCCTCTTAATTATTTTGTTCCTGCCGTTCCTGCAAATGGCTTGTCAAGGCGGCGGACTCGGTAGCTGACGGTTTGAAAGGAGGATGTCATGCACACAGCAGACACATGCAGCGCTCAAAACACACACACACACACACACACACAAACACCATCCCCAGCTTCTCTGTGACGGCTCCCTCTCTGTCTTATAAAAGACTAGTAATTGTACTACAACAATGGCAATGTAAGTGCTTAAGTGTGACGATCCTCTTACTTATCAAAAGTGCGCTGTCCCTTATCCATCGTTGCCTCTGGGGAATTATTTCTTGGATATGCTGACAACCATATCTTATCTTGAAGATGTAGTCTACATTTATTATTATTATTATTATTGTTGGAAGCCCTCTGTGCTGGCCCCCATGCTGGATTTGCCCAAGTCTAATTTTTAAAAGTGTGTTAGCAGCTGATATAAACATATATTTCCTTATCTTCTCAGCCTCTGCAGGGTGTTACTTATTCATTCATTTCTCCCCATTGCCCCATTCCTCAGCTGCGTTCTGCAGGCCTGCTGAAACATGCATTTTAGTATGGGTATGCATTAGTCCAGTTATGAAAACTGATGGTCTTAGGAGGAGCATGATGGGTGTTTTTTTTTTTTTCCCTTGTCTCGCCTACCTTGGAATTAGTTACCCTGACTTCCTGTTTTCTGCAACACATGCTGATATAGTGTGGAGAGCCAGTTTGTCACCATGGGAGTTATAGATAGAGGTCTTTGCTGAAGTATGCACACATATTCCAACCTAACAGCTTAATCTATTTGATTGGCAGTAGTGAGCACCTCTGGCTAAAAAGTTAGCTGTGCAAATCCTGAAGCACAAATCATAAACATTAGCTCTGCTAATGCTAAAACACTATAAAGCATAGTAGTTAGCAGAAGCTAATGCTAACGAACATACCTTTTCACTCATGGTTCAAGTTTAATACTTTTCGTCTATTGTTAGCTTTGTTGCTGATTTTTTCTTAATGATCATTTAGGCTGTAGTTCAAACACAACTGCTAAATCTTTTCAAAATTAACTAAAATGCTGAAACTCAAAAACCAAAGATTAGCTCAGCTATTAGTGCATCAGCAGAAGTGTGCCCGCCATTGTTGTTTATGAGGTTAGTGTTAGGGCTAGGATGGAGCAAGACGGAGCAGCATATGACTGTGAGGGGGAGTAAAATGAAGTCTCTAATAGCATTCACAATATAAAATCATCAGCAGTGTGGGGTAAATGCTGGGCTGGTTCTTTTCATACCTTTCTGACATATTGTTTTTTGGCAGCTACTTCTAGGTACTTATATTTTCCTTATCTAGTCCTTTTTGGTGTACCCCAAAGTCCTGTGTTGGGGCCTCTGCTATTTTTGTTGTGTTTGCTCCCACTTGGTCAGATGACCTTTAAAGTCATTTGTTGTCACTGCTCTGCAGATGATATTCAGTCATACACCTAAATGAGATGTGGAAACTACAAAGCTTGTTTATGTGCATAGACTTTGCTAAATTGTGCATGGCAGGCAATTTTCTTCAGCTAAATGAGGACAAAACTTTAAACATTTATCAGAGTACCAAAACAAATACGTATCTGGGATAAAGGAGCCAGTTGGATCTCTTGCTTCCACCACATAGCCTTTGATTGTGGTTTTATTTAGACGTAAATGTCTTGGTGCATTCCTGTTTTTAACATCTGAAAAATATTGCCAAACTAAGTTTCATTGTGTCACATAATGAACTGGAATTAAATATGCATGATTTTGTTTTATTATTATGGGATTATGGTGATCCAGTATACATCGCAATACCTCCCTAGAACGGCTGCAAATGATTTAAAGCTGCCAGGCCTCTAAGCTAAATTTTCACATGACTCCCATCTTGTTGCTACGTTGGCTTCCAGGTTGTTTTATTGCAATTTAAGATTCTTTTATTGACTAGATATCAGAGGGCTTCTGCAGCCACATGTCCCTGGCAGGTCCTCCAAGTCCTGTGATCAGGACAAGGAGACGGAGCGTTCTGTTCAGCGGCCCCCAGACTCTGGAACTCTCGCTGGACTTTGGTTTCATATAAAATTCATTTGAAAACAGATCTTTGTCTTCTGCTTTGTGCATTGTTGGCATTTTTGAAACACCATTTCTGAAAGATGTGCTATGACTCAGGTTATTTTTTTTATGACTTGTTTTGGAGCAAGGCAGGAGGTAATAATTAGCAACTATCTTATTTTATTGAAACTAGAGCAGGTGAATACAAAGGCACATCACACTTTTAAGGCTTCTATTTGATAAAAACATTAAAAAAATATCATTTTCTTTTGATGTCACAATTATGCTCCACTTTGGGTTGTGTTGGTCATTTATTGCATCGTTTATCTCGATATTTATCTCGATAAATTTCCTGTCATGATAAAGATTTAAATTCATCATTGCAGTTTAGTGATAAAAATCACACTACTTTGTGTGACTGCTGTCCTAAAGCAGCGTGTTACCCATGGTTATGTTTCTCAACAGCAGTGTTTGTGGGACTACGATTGAGTTAGAGTCAGAGTTACCTAAAAATATAAGTATCAGTTCTTATCGCCACCAAATACTTTGATAAAACTTTAAGCAATAAATCCAACTAAAACACATGTAGGTTTGTGACTGAAACATGACAAAACGGTCTAAAATAAAAAAACGAAAAAGTCTGGTATGAATATCCTAGCAAATAGTGTTTCATTCGCCGGCTGACCTCTATAGAAAGGTCAGGAGGAAATTGTTCTACATAAGGGGGGAGGGAGGCTTCGGGCTGGGCTGGCACGAACAATGAAAGTTTGCCAGTTGTTTATGAGCGTGCTCATTTGTTGGAGGCTTTTCCTTAATGCCCAACTGCACTGTTGCTATTAATGCCCATCTGCAAGCCAAGGAATCTGAAACTGGCGTCGAGCGCGGTGAGAGAATCAGCCGGCGGTGCTCCAAGTGTGTCATCTTCTGCTGCGTGAGAACCGAAAGGGAGGGACGGACAGACGGACAGATGGATACGCTTGTTTTCTCCACCTTGCTACAACTGCTTTCTTTGTCGTTCGGAGTTTTCTCCTCCTGCTCGGCGCTGCAGTTCGTGTCCGACGATTCTCTCTTTCTCTCCTCGTCTAATCGTCTCTTTAATCCAAACGTCGCCTCCCCTCCGAACCCTCCGGTCCGTGCGCACACGTTTCAGTCACATAGGTGGGACCGTCCAAAAATAGAGCTGGCGGCTCAGCCTGGAGAGATTGGCTGTCAGTCTTCACGTCTGAGCTATTATCCTCTCAGCCCCACAGCCGGAGAGGGAGCCGCACCAGTGTCTATGTGATCATGATCAATACATAATCACTTTCCTGTCACCGCAGTGGCGCTGTCTGGGGACAGTCCAGCGCCACAGACCAGCCATGGTAGGAGGGAGAGAGGAAAAAAGAGAGTTTGGCATGCCATCTTTCTGACCTAGAAAGGCAGAAGAGAGGTGAGGGTTGGACATGTCTAAGCTGTTACTGTCATGCTTCTTTTTTTTTTTTTTCTTACTACACTTGGATTCATTCGATAAATTTCCTGCACCTTCTGGAAGAAAGAAGCAAAAAATCCTTTCCTGGCTTAAATGTTTGGATTTCCTTTTTTTTGTTGTTGTGTTGTTGGAAAAAGAAATGTTGCAAACTCATTGAAGTGAAGCAAAGCAGCGCGGTCCAGTTAGGCTGGAGGAGGGACGGCAGCATCTGGGTCCGTGTGTTCGGCCCAAGCCCGGATTTTAGAGGCCATGCAGAATTCATTGCTAATTCACAAATGAGGCGTGATCTTACCTCATTTTAAAGAGTTAAAAGTGTGCCACCTGCACGAGCAAACAAGAGCAGGAAGTACATCGGACCCCGGGCGCAATAAAAGAAAAAGGATTTGCAGAAGAACCGTGCCAGATGCCGGCTGTGGAAAACCACACCGAAACTTTTTGAACTACGAGAACCCACGTTACCCGGTTCCAGCCGGAGTGGGAAGGAAAACACATGATCGCACTGTCAGCCAGAGGAAGTTTGAGATGCCAGATGGTCGGGTGAGAATCAGTAAACAACAACACAGCAAGAATCCATCCTGTCTTCTATCAGTGGTTCTGGTCGGTAGAAGTGGTGAAGAGGTGTCGGATCTATCTTGACACATTTTTGGCTCCATGTTACTAACTGAGCACCATTTAAATGCCACAGCGTCTCTGAGTGCTGCTGCTGATATTAATGCCCTCTGTGACCATAACTTCAGATGCCTACACTGTAAAAAATACATTTTGCTGACTCAACTTCTCTGTCCAGTTTCCTTGTTGCTTCAACTGTCAAGTCCAAAATATTTAAGAAAAACTATTGATACAATTTAAATTAAGTTTAATAATTAGATTAATCAAAAAATGATTTGTTCAGATAAAATTCTTAAAAAATTAGCCCAACATATACTATTTAGTTTTTTTACATTATTACATTAAGGTGACTTAACATAAAATTTTTTTTTTACTTTTTAACTCATTTCTAAGTTAACTTTTTTAATGTTTATTCTTTTAATATAAATTATTTATTTATGTACATTTTACTCAAGTGCAGAAAATATTCAAAATTCATGCAAAACAAAACATTTTCAAGTTTCTACAAAAACCCCCATAGAAAATCTTCATATTGGGGTAAAAGAAAGAAAAACAATTGTATTGATTTCAAACTGGTTTATTGAACAAGTCAAGTCGCTGTTCCTGTTTAAGAACAACAACCAACAAAGCCAACAGGAAACCAACAAATCTGCTACAACTGTGTGATGCTGTCATGTCAGTTTGCAAACCTTTACAGCAGGTTTCCCCTGCTGGTCGACACACAGAACACAAAATGCTAATTAAAGTCAACGGCTTTGACCTCAGTTTTCAGTTGCTGGGGAAGTAAATATAGTTTTTTATTCATATAGAAAGTTACAGAGTAAAGTGTCAAAACTTCCAAAAATAAAGCTCCCTTACTAATGTTTCCATGACAGGAACCTAATGTCTTTTGAGTTTAGAAAATTTACTTTTGCTACTTCCTGCAGGACAAAGCTGTGCTTCATTGTTAACATTAGCCCTTATGCAAAAGGGGAGCTGACTTTAAAACTTAAAATATAATACATTAATACCACTTTATGAAGCACTTCTACAAAACATTCCAGGGGTGCATTTCTCTAAATCTTAAACACCTTTTTTTGGGTGTTTGGCAACAAAAGCCGAGGTGGGAAGACTTCAGGAGGCGGAGCTACAGTTCACTTCCATCCTCTGTTCATGGTGTGAACAGAGGGTGGAGGATGTCATTCTGTGCTGTCTGATTGTTTATCAGATGGAAGATGAAGCCTTGTTAGTACATAAGAAATGTTGGGAGACCGTCATCCACCATGAATCACACATGAGGGCAGTGTTCCGGAAAACAGCCTAAAACACGTTTCTTCAATGTTCTGTGTTTAAAATAACATTTTTCTTGAACATTCTACAAGCATATTTTGTCTTTCAAACGACATTAGCTAAAAAACACTTCCAGTTGTCCTTGAGGAGGAGCAATAAGTGGATGACTCATTTTTAGCTCCTGCTTTTGGTAGCATCTCCTTTTGTGGAAAAGCTCTGTGTTCGAGTTAATTATCAAACGCTTTGTCGATCACAAGGAGGGTCCAGAACCCTTTCAACAGTAGCAGACTTGTGTTTAACATTAGGATAATAATAAGGAAGCTTGTGGAAACTACGAAAAATCATTTTGTTTCAGCAGGAAAAATAATTGCAAGAGAAGTAAAACTTATTGCAAGCTTCTGTGAAACCACTTCCAGCATCTTAAAAATGTCATTTTCATTAAAAATGATATATTTTAATATAAATATTGTCCTTTTTCTACTGGCATGTAAAAAAAATATTTATTTTTTTGCTCATGATTGTACACCTTTGCCCTGTGTGCTTATTTATCCCGTGTTTCTCCCTCTTCTCCTGCAACCCCTGCAGCGTAAAGCCAGTCAGACATGGACAGTATTGTTTTATCCAGATAGGTCTCGCAGTGGGGAACCGTTCACCCCACAACTCAGGCAGCCCACAGCCCCGCTCATGCCTCAGTGATACCCTTCCTCTATGGCTCAGTGCCTGCATACATATGAATACCCCCTCCTGTCTGACGCCCTTCACGCCTCGGAGCCGGGTCCGGGGCCGAGGGGAGCGCCGCTAGCTGGAGCTGCGCTAGCTAGCTGCACACAAGGCTCTGAAGGAGAGACGCTGCATCCCGGCGCTAGCAAATGAACTGTAATGACACGTTGTTTGGAGTGATTTGAGTAGGCCGGTGCTTGAGCTGTGGGGTTCTTCCCTGTGGTTCACTTTGCTGACTTGTTTAAGAGCAGAATGGATGGAAAGAGAATATCTTATGTTCTCTAGTCGAAAGAGAGGAGAGCTGGCAGGCTTCTAAAACGATTAAAAAGCATCACTTTTTGCTTTGTCGACACTGAAGCTGACATGGTGGAATCATAACAAAATGTAAAGATTTTTAATCACGTAAAGTAATCCCTAGAAAACAATTTTATCTAAATGGAGATAGAGATTTTTTTTTTTTTTTTTGTCTCTGCTGTCTATAATGTACGACCAAGAATTAGGGTAAAGCTAAGATGATAAACTAAATACAAGAAATAGTCATAATATTGTGGGGAAAAAAAAGTCGCACGAGAATTGACTCTTAGTGCTATGAGTATAAAGTCATAGTAATATAAACGACAGTCCTAGTGCCAGACCAAGAAAAAAAATTACAAGTAAAAGGTCATTATAATAACATGAGAATAAACTCATATTACAAGAATAGTCATAATAACACAAGAAAAAAGTTGGAATGTTACAGAAATAATCACATGATAAAATTTATATGATGACAATAAAGTTGTAAAAAGATGAGGAAAAAAAATGATACAAAAATAGTCATATTACTATAATAAAATCGTAATTATCAAAAGAGAAAAAAAGTCATATGACAGTGAAGTTGAAATAATACGAAAATGAACTCATAATATTATCTGAAAAAAAGTTGTAATATTAGGAAAATAAAGTAGTAATTATATGATTCTCACCAAAAATTCAAAACAAAAAAACTAAAATAAGGAGTGTTAAACATCTTGTGGGGTTTACTCTGGTATTGGTTTTACAAACATTTAATGTTTTAACATATCAGCATCAAATTATCAGCAGGGCTGAGCAGATGATGTGTTCTGGACGGATCACAGACTGGACCAGTTGGTCACATCTTGACAACCAAGCCATGCTCTCATCAAAATGACTTTTGTTTGTAGTAGGTTTACGACTTTCTCCTGACGATATCGTGTCTTTATGTTGCTGACATTATGCCTTTAATCTAGCAATTTCAAAACTAAAATAAAATCTGGCCATTCATATTAACATATATGAAAATAATAAGAATTAAAAAAAAAAAAAAAAAAAAGCGCTGTGGAAACATAATGAAAATCTGAATTTGGCGATGAAGATGCCGACAACTACTCTGCCTAATTAGCAAGTTCATTTCCCTTTTGTGCCGCCCCGCAGTGTAAAGTAAGTGTTTGCAAACGAGCATCCTGATGGCTCAAAGCCAAGTCTTTATGACTTCCTGTTTGATTATCCCTGCTATACCACCGCAGGAAGTGAGCGGATGAAACCGTGGCTCCAGAAAGAAGCTGCAGTGTCCTTCCTGGGCCGTTGTGCGTCACATGGAGCTGCCTCCCCTCCCAATTTACACCCTCTCCAGTTCAGGAACGATACCTATTGATTTCCTATCACCGAGCCAGTGTAAGAGTAAATGGGAAGCGTTGGCGCTATTATTTCTGCCGGTTGATAAAACATAAGTCTGGCTCCCCCTCCCCGGTCCTCCGTGTCTTTATTAGGAAGGCCCTTTAGCCACCGAATGCCCTTGAAGCAGCGGAACAGCAGCTGTAAATTTGATGTAAATGGTTTATATACAGTAATGGCATCCTTTGAAAATGATGTGTGTTAAAATTATTGCCGTGGCTTTAAATCCTGGGAACTTCAGCACATGATTAATGGCGTTACACTTAGCGCGGGTAAACAACCATAACAGCAGGCTGTAATTTCCACAAACGCCCGACATGTGTCACCCGGTGGGGCGAGGGGGGCGTGGTCCAAGTCCGACAGAGAGAGACTTGTTCGAAGTGAACTTAGAGTCCAAATTATTCACGCCGCTTGAACTTTTACCTACGTTTGTTCACGTCGGAACCAGGAATACGCCAATGTTTTTATTGGGATTTCATGTTATAGACCAACACGAAAGCAGCAAACACTTTTGAAATGGAAGTAAAAAGACACATGGTTCAACTGTACATGAATTAAACTATTGATATTATCTAAATATTAGCGTTCTCTAAATATCAAATGGAGCTCTAGCATTGGGTCGCTAATGGTGGCAGCATGCTGGAGGAGCTCAGGTACCTTAATTCTGATTGGTTCATTTTGTACACTTCAAAAACACAAATTTTAAGCGTTTTTGTGCAGCTTCTAGTGTAAATATCTTAGTACACTTGAAATAGGACAAAACTAACTTAGAATTAACTTCACTTTTTTAATCAATATTAAGGGAGTATTAACTTAAAACGAGCTCCTATATCCTGCTGAAAAGTTGCTTCTCAGTTAGTTTTTTTCCTTTTTGAAGTGAGCTAAGATATTTGCAGTAGAAACTATACAAAACACATGATAAGCTTCTGTGTTTTAGATTGTGACGCTTCCACTGTCTGACAGTATCATGGTCTGTTTCTGAAAAGTTCAGAAAGTTAACTTTACTCAAATGTTTCCAGAAGGTTCCTCTCATCACTTCACACAATATTCCATCAAGTCTTGTGGATCGTTGAGATTTCTTTTGGCAAATCTCTCCCACTGTCTTTATTGTTAATTCATGAACTTTGACCTTAGTCTTGGCAAGTGAGGCCTGTAGAGCTCTGGATGTCGGTCTGGGTTGGCTCATGACCTCTTGGTTGAATATTTAATATAAACTTGGACTCGTTTTGGTCTCCTGTGTGGAATCACCACTTTGTTTTCGACACCCCAAAAGGTTTGAACATTTCCAGACTGGTAGATGTTAATGACTTTCTTTTTCTAATGATTTTTTTTTTTTCAATAATCTGTTTGTTTCTTTTATGTTCTAGCCATCAGGCAGGTTCTATTTAAAGTATTTATTACATCTGCATGCCTGGGTTTAGCTTGTGAAACTGAGCTCAAAAAATGTAGATTAACCACACTTGATTCATAATTTAACAAAGCGCAAAGATACTTTTTCCCAGAGGGCCTGGTTGGTTTGGATAAGCTTTATTTCTCTTAATGAATTAAATAATAATTTTAAAATTAACGTTTATATTGACTTGTGTAATATTCAGTGAACAATAGAATTAGCTTGATGATCTAAATGCAGAAGGAAAGACAGAATAAATCTGTTAGAACTGCACAATTTCACTCATCTGGGCCGTTTTCCCATCTGTTTGTCCACTAGGCTCAGTTTGATTGGGAACCAAAGTTGCAACATTCGTTACATTTTCAGCTGATGCGGTTTGGTTTCACACTGCACTGCACTATAGTAGCCTCGTAGCCTGGCCGTTGCCTTCATAGGCTGTTCTACTCGATTTAAATTTTCCTACACAGCACAGCCTGGGCTTTCTCCCATTGAATTAAATTTCTACCGAACCAATCAGCGAGTAGATGCAGAAGTTGTGAACGACGATGTCAATTTTCTGCACCGTTTTAGAGATGCAGTCTGCCTGTTGTCCACATTGGTCACAATTCTAACTATGGAATTAACATGAAAGGTTGTTTTGTTCAGCATTTCTCTGTTAGCGGTGGTAGATGGTTGCTCATAGCAGAGGCAACTACCGGCAAGTTTCATAGGATCAAACTAGTGGATTTCATACGTCATGCTCAAATGTTAGTGATTGGGTAAAATTTTTAACTTCAACTGATTCCCTGCCTCCAGCAAGCAAATGTTTCTGAATAGCTAAGGGTCTTGGCTCTCTGTGCAAAGGGAAGCATAAAACAAGTCTCTGGTTTTTATCAAGCTAGTCCGCTTCCTGCTTTTGGAGCGGTCTTTGATCCACTTGGGGTTCACATATGCATTTGAACCGCACCAGAGTTCACTTCAACCAAACAGAAACCTTGGTTTTTAGACGGACCAGATTCCGATTATTTGATCCGCATCAGAGTTTGGTTACATTCACACCTCCCCAAACAAAATGGACCGCCCGGACAAATGAACCAGAGTTCTATTAAAGCAGACCAAACAGGGCTGGCCTGAACGCTTCCTCAAACATGAACCATGTATTTTTCTTCAGGCGCCGCACAGAGCTACTTCTTTCCTGCACAGCTTTTTATGTTTCAAACACCCATTCAGCTTTCCATCCCTGGACGTTTATATGGTAGGTGTTGTGTCGCTATTGTTGTAATCGCCACGGCACTACAGGCTCCAAATAAAAGCCAGAGACAATATTCCTCCTACGGTCCGGTTTGCGTGCCCGCCGCGTCCCCTACAGCTACATCCATCCCAGCAGTGTCCCTAAAATTTCTATGGATCATCAGGGGGAAACACAAGCTAATCTGAGCTGATTTGAAATAGGACCAAAACACTGGCTTTCCTAATCCTTCTTTTTTATTTGTTATCAGGGGTAGTGAAGAACATTTTACCCCTGTGGGAGGGAAAGAAAGAGGGAGTTATTTCATGCTTCGCTGATTCTACTGTTTTTATGAAGACTTTTCTTTTTTTTTCTGAAGCCCCTCTTTCCATACTTCAATCCATAGTGTAACTAAATTTATCAAGCCAGTATGTAGTTCTCCAACACACTATATAAGGACTAAGGTGCTTTTCATAATTAGGAAGGCGTAGACGGCTCTCCTTTTTTCTCTGTAGTAGCAGCAATGTAACGTTGAAGCAGATTAGACTCTCTATCTCTGAAACTGGGGCGGTGCAATTTCCTTTGCTGTCGATTCATTTGATTCATTTGACAACTGGCAAACACAGACGACACCAAGGATATTATTTGCTTCTCGAAAACGCAACACGAAGTCTCCAATTTGGATTAAAGCACACATTTGGTGGGACTCAGATAACGTCAACGCAGCCCCTTACGTTCTCTTAAACGGCTGATAGAACAGTTTACCAACTAAATAAACACATCCAGAGGAAACTTTAGGATAATATGTCAGCTGTGAGGATGACTGGATTTCTTTACAAGTCGTGTTTTAAAAGAAGTGGATAGCTATTTTCATGATAACTGTCCTGTGTGCTGAATAATTTGATTCAATAGGTATCTGTACAGAGACAACACAAATGAGTCGCTGCGTTTCATCCGACTGTCATGTGAATTTTGAGCGAACTTTTCAAATGTCGCGACAAAGAAAATGCGAATTCGGTGGATTTACATTTTCTGGTTTGGAACGAATCATGCAGGCTACGCGTTTTGTCAGATGTTGATGCTACAGACAGTCGTAATAAACGACTCTTCCAAACTAGCACAGGTCACATCTCAGAAACATCTCTGCTGGAGATTTATATGTGGACATTTTGTTTTCCAAGTTTCATGCCTTACCAGTTTTGGTGGTCACTTACGCTCTGCTGTGTAAGTTATGCTTATTCTTTCCAACATAATAAGTAAGTTTGTTACAGTGTGTCTTCATCTTCCTTTTAGCGCATTAACTTTTTCTGAAAAGCCTGAAAACGACCTCAGGCGAGCCTAAAAACCGTTTTGTGAAATAGCGGACATTATTTTTGAATTTTGCCATTTCCATCAACTTTTTATAATGCGAAAACTCTTCCAAATGCACATCAAAAAAAAAAAAAAAAACATTGACGGAGAAATCGTTTGACACAAATGGAAAAATGCCATATTTTAGGCTGCAAATTAAATCCCAGAAGTATGTAGTTTCCATAAAAGAATTCATAACTTTACTATTATTGTAAAGTTAATAATATACAACAAAAAGTTGTTCTCTGTTGACCTACAACATGTCATTGGGAAGAATTATTACACCTCCAGAAAACAGCTGTAATAATTATGAAACTCATCATTTTAACAGCTTCAGACAGCAAGCTCTGCGTCGTGAAATTGTTTTTTTTTTTTGTTTTTTTTACAGTAGCAGAATATCGCAAAATTTTGTGCACAACGTCATGGAAACTCAGCTGATAACCACAAACTTTTATTTATCCAAGCTTCAAATGAAAACCAGGAGATTGTAAACATGGACGTCTTACTTTCATAAGTTTAAATTTAAATCCATGATATTTTTGGATAACAAACGTCCTGCTTTTGTTGGTAACATATGAAGCCACGTTGTGTGTAGAGCAGGGGTAAGTCATCTTCCTTGGAGCAGAGAAGAAAAAGTCAGCAGCTGTTACGCTGTAATGCATTTTTCTTATTTTCGCCAACGCTGTAGCGCAGCAAGCAGAAGCAAAGAGGAAAAAAACAGCACATTGATCTGCGCTGATCTAAAACACTGCAAAAGGCACGGCGTATAACAAGCGCCGTGAAATTTACACGGTAAGCTTTGGCAACACAACAGCGTGGGTCATCATAAGACTATGAATTACTGGAACACCTCTGTCTCAGAGGACCACTTGAGGCTCCCTCACTGTGAAATAATTGGGTTGCAACAGTGAAACTGCTACTCCAGTTAGAGTGCAAAGGTGGCTTTTGCTCTGTTTTGCTGTTACAATACCGCAGACACGGCGGTGACTATTAATCAATCCTTGACGCGTGTAGCTGACGGCACAGGAAACCGATTGTGTATGTAAGTGGGGGGGGAAAAAAAACTCCAGCATGGATGTGGAAATGATCCTTTGTGTTTTTAAGCTGAGGACAGGAGCATTTAGTTTTTTCTGTGATTAAATACTTTCACTCGGATGTTACATACAAAAGTTTTAGTGTTTCCTACTGAAGCTGGCTCAAACTTTGTAATCAGAATACATTTATGGTTCGGTACGTTTGAATACAAAGATAATTGTTTTCAGCAATTCAATTAAAGAATTGGACAATTATAAAAATACACATATTTCAAGCTTTTATTTCTATAGATTTGTAAGATTAAACTCTTAAAGTCTCAAATTCAGGTGCTCAGAAAATGTAAGTATTACTTGATGCTATTATTTTGATGCAGAAATGTTATTTTTGGCCCGACAGTCACTAACTCACTCCTTTTATTTGTATCATGACGAGTTTTTCGGTCATATCGTCCATCCCTACGCTAACGTTTGGTCGTGACATTTGTAATGATGCAGTTCAATGCTAAATCTAATAGAAATTGCATGTGTTGTAAACAACGATGTCCCAAAGCAAATATTGATTTAATATGTGGAGGCGTGGCCAACAGGACTGAGCAACTTCATTCACTTCATCCACTGCCATTACTAAATCTACAGGCAGACGACAAATCTAAAACAGTGCAGAAAGTTCACAATTTCTCCTTCTGTTTGCTGATTGGCCCATTTGAAATTCGACCTAAGAAATCCCCTTCAATGGGAGAAATCCCTGACGGGAGATGAGAATTGGGAGGAATTGCTTAGGAAGGCCGGATTAACCGGGTTTCCTGAACACCTCAGCAGAGCCTCATGCTGATCGCCTCCATGTCACATTGACGCAGTAATTCACATGAAAGGAGCCTCAGCTAAGTATCAAGTTTCTACACTGTACAGTACATAAACCTATTTTATAGTAGGCTGACATTTATTATTTTAAAAAGAAATCTGTTAGGAATCCATTTTTACTACGTAATTCTAATCTTCAGCGACACTGCCATTTAGCAAGGCATTTTCTCCTCTTTTTTTCTGTTTTAAATCCATATTTAAAGTCGTCGAATCAAAGCGCTGGACCCAAACCCCACACCTGGCACGCGTCTATACAAGACATCTCATCTGCAGCGGGCAGATTCAGCCGCCTGTGGCAGGACCCGGGCCGCCTGCGGCAGGACCTGGGCCGCCTGTGTGGAGGGACATCTCCCTTTGTTGTCAGGACACCTCTAAACATCTTTCAGAGAAACAATTACCATACCGTCTGCAGCGTTCCTGCCAGCGTGTCGCCCGCCCATCACACCGTTAGCTTCCCTTTTCTCTCTTTCTTGTCTCGCGCTCACATCCTGGCGCCCACCGCTGTGGAGCGAGGTCACCACGAATCCAGAACCGGCTGGGTTTAATTGGGTTATTAATATATTTAAATTCAGATTCTGAGGGGCCTCTTCTCTCCGCACAGCGGATAATGCGGCTCTGAAAGGTGGACTGAATTGGCACTAATCTCTTCCCTGATTTGCCTTGAGCACTTGGTGGAGAAGGAATACTGATCAAGGTCCTCGCATATATTATCGACAAATATAATAAAGCTGTTGTATTAAAGAACCTGATTTCCGCTGCTGAGAATGGGTTGTATCAAGAAAAAGGATAATATCTGTAGCCATTGTATTTGTCGAGACGAAAACAACACGAACAAAAGTGCGTCCTATAAATATATGTCATACAAAAATGCATGAGTGAATAATGAAGAAGAGGTGCTACAATCTAATGCATTTCAATACATATAAATGTAGGAACATAGTGCCATTTTATTGCAGAATAAAGCAACTGTTTCAGTTGTAAAAATCCTGCATATATCAAACTTAAAAGAAGTTTGGGTTTACATCACGCTGTTTCTCCGTTGAAGTGAAGCTCATCTTCCAAATATTCTAGGTACTGCAGCTATTTCTGCTCTGCTTGTCCAAACATCTCGGCCAACGAGAACCGTCATCATGGCTTCTCAGTATCAATAGCTGCGTTTCCATTAACCATAAAATTGCGGAACTTGAAATTGCTTAGAGAAATGAAAACACGGCAGTTTAAAAAAAAAAAAAAAAAACCTTTCGAGGTAAAAGGTTTTTGCACTGGGACGATGTGGTTTTTTTTCAAGCACACTGAAGTCGCTGCCGTGGTATAGGAATGGCCTGTTGTTTCATTCAGTTCGTCTGTGTCACTGTGTTTTTGTCCCTGTCAAGTAAACCTAAGAAATAAGTGCATAAAATTATGATCGTTTCAAAATGATTATCACGTTGTATAATGTTCACCACAACGAATTAAGACAGAGCAAATGATGTGATGACCCGGTTGATGGGTTTTAAGGAATTCAAATTGCACATTTGCATAAAAGCTTTAGAAGAATTATAAAAAAAAGCACTACTTATTATTCTGACAAATCATGTTGATTAACCACAGTTACTGTATCCTTAAAAGCCTGGCACTGATCAACACAAACCAATCGCCTTCACTTTTGACCACGTTGTTCTTTTCAGTCATGATTGGACGATAAATCCAGATGTTTTTAATTTTTTTTTTAACCTAAAAACTAAGCCATAGAGTTCACTTCTTCACTTGAAGCACAACGCAATAAAAAAAAAAAAAAAGAAATAAAAAGGGTCCTGACATTTGAACCAATCAACCCCACGTTGGGTCCAATCGTCTCATCCTGATTGGCTCAGCACAACCAAGTCTCAATGTAGAGAACCTGATTGCTTATAGAGCGGCTGTCCGTATAACTCCGTTCTCTGCTCTCCCGCTCCACAGGTACCCCGGTTACCAGGGTAACAGCCACGGATGCCGACGATCCGGTGTACGGGAACAGCGCCAAGCTGGTCTACAGCATCCTGGACGGGCAGCCGTACTTCTCCGTGGACCCAAACTCTGGTGAGTTCACTTTTCAGCTTGTTGTGTGCTTTGTTGAAAGCTTAATCTCGACTGTTTGGGCGCTGATGATGTCACTGGGGCTTCTGTTCCACCTGCAGTCGAGATTAAAAAAAAAAAAAAAAAAAGCACACCCTTTTTAAATCGTGGGGATTCGTGTATTTGCCATAACTAGGGTTTTTGGAGTACTTTTCCTCCAGTGAGACTGCCTTTTCAAATTCATCACAAGCATTGTGCAGTGAATTATATGCCTGTACCTTAAACACGAAGCCCACTTTAATCACTGCGGCTGCTGAAAGGACGGCATAAAGGAGGACACCTCCATGGAACCGGCTCTTTATGCTGCTATGCCTGGTCTGGTAAGACCGCGCGAAAATATCTGAGAGACAGAAATGTTGTTTCATTAAACCTAACGGGGGCTTTTAATAGAGTGTGGAGGCCCTTTGTCAGTTTCTAACAAGTGGGGAGCAGAATGTCGTACAAAACGCAGTGAATAAAAGCCACACCCATAATGGGAGCAAGAAGAGAAAGACAGAAACAGGCTTTCACATTGAGATCCTGATTACATCTGGGGATTATTTCATTAGTCTTTCTTTTTAACGCTCTTGCTGGGGAACATCTTACTGCACATTTCAGAAGGAAAACATTAGCTGCTTCATTTTTGCTGTATGAGCCAATAAAGTCAAAGGGTGAGGTTTTACTGGCTCAGAGAAGTTTCTCCTAAGAAACAAGAAGGCAGGTAGTAGAGTTGGATGAAAAGCCTCCCAGTAATAAGTGAGTGTATTAGCATCCACTTTGCCAGGCTTATGACGTCTCGTAAGTGTAATTTAGACCATTATAAGTTACTAAGAGATTTGCAACTTTTCTTCCTGACATTAAGGGTGTTTTCTCACCTGGTAGTCCGGTAGACTTTTTCTACTGGGGACCAAAACTGCAACATTTGTTACATTTTCAGCTACTGCTGTTCACTTTCACACTGAACTGAGTAAAACCAATCCCATTCTTTGAAAAACCTGTTGCCTCCCCTCACCTGTGGTGGCGCTGCTGGAGGATAAACTGTAGGATAAACCTCTGAAGAAGACATTGAGCATTGACAGGTCTTTGCAAAATATAAATGAAAGTTCCATCACATTTCAGTGGTTGGAGGATTTTCAGGATATTCAAATTAGTTTGAAATGTGCATAAAAAAAAAATAAATAAATTTTTAAAAAAATAAAAAACTGAAGAAATTTCCTGAGGAGCAAATGTCTTTTTATGGTACTTTCCATTAGCCTTTATATATATATATTCACGTCTCTGGGTTCTACAGGTTGCAGACCATCAGCAGGTGGAAACCCAACAGCTTCCTCGCCTTCTGGCCCAAAGATGATGATCCCCCCTCCCCTCCCCAATTACATAAAAAGTGCATTTGTTCCATAAAAAAAGAAGAGAGAGAGAAAAAAAATCCATGACAAACCACTTCTTTGATGGCTTGTGCATCGACCAGCATGTTGTTCGCCGCCATTCCTACATGGTTGTTTGGCAGGAGCAGCGTTCAGCGGGCCCATAAGGGACGACATTATCAAATGCCTGCTAAAGGGGGAGCTGACAGTGTTGGTTTATTGCTTGAGAAGTTGTGCAACAACAACAGGACTGCAGGTAACTCGGCCCATCTGTTTTGTGAAACGCTTATAGATTATCGCTGCGTGGGGCTGGCGCTAACTCAGGCTGCCAGGCGCAACCAGCCCACCACCCACACCCCCACACCCGCTTCGTCTATCGCTTCCCGCTCCAGCTGCTCACTCAAGCACGCTTCGGAACATAAGCCCTTATGCTGGGGCAGACATCACTGTTACTGGGGCAGCAGGACCGAACTGGAGGCGCCGCGGAAAAATAATGTGTGGTTTGAAAAAAAAAAAAAAAATTAAGATTCACTATGATGAAAGACAAATAGAAGACATGAAGATTTAAGATTGGTTAATGTCATCATGATCAGCAAACGGTTCATCCAGCGTTTTGGATCGAAGTTAGTTTTCGCACCTCGCAGTCTGGTAGGCTAACATTTGTTACATTTTCAGCTGCTGAGAGTCGCTTTCACACTGCAGAGTGTCAAAGAAACCAAACCCCTTGAGAAGCTGTTCATCCCCTCACCTGCGGTGGTGCTGCAACAAGAACCACTGAAGGAAACAATATAAAAACATCTGAAGAAGACACGGAGCAGAACTTCCTTTGTCACAAAATGTAAACAAAACGTAGTAGAAAAATTGCCATTTTCTCATCAGAAAAGTTGGGAGATAAAAAAAAAATTTGACTTGGTAATATTTTTTCTAGATTGACCGATTGACTGATGAATGGAAATTGACTTCAGTAGTTTATTTGATAAAGCAAAGGCCTGTTTGTGTTGGAATGTTTATTTCTAAAATTGCAAAGTTTTTAACCATTGGAAAAACATGAAAAAAAACCCCCCCAAAAAACGTGAAAACACCTTTTTTATGAAAATGTTGACATATTAATCCCTAACCTCTAACCTGACCTTTTACCTCAAACTCGACATACAAAGCATCAATGGCGGATTACATGTTCATGGCTATGATGCAGAGATTTCTTGAACTTATTTAAGTTCAAGAAATCGTCATTAGTCTTTTCTATCTGACTGAAACGAGAAGGTTTACTAAAAACAGAAAATCTGGAGTCGTTTCCTGTGTTTCTATGTGAACGCAAACGTTCCTGGAAACGTTCACTTCCAAGGGGAGTTTTGGAAAGCAACTGCATGTTTTAGAAAAAACAAAAAAACACGTCGACGGGCCTTAATGGAGCATTCACTGATCATAAAAAGAAAACATACTGAAATAGATTTTTTTTTTTTTTTTTTGCAGTTTCAGTTTCAGTTTCAGACCAGCTGGTCACCGTTCAAGCCCAGTCGAGCTGAAAATCACCACATTCTGCTCACCAGCTCATTCTGCGACGCTAAGCTACACAAATGACATAACATTCAAGTCATCGAGCTCAACACATACTCGTTAGTAATATGTGGTTCGTCAACAGGACGTGTGAAAGCCGAACTTCCTTCAGCTGACTGCTCATCCTAAACGCCAGTCGGGCCGGCTCTCACACGGTGCCGTGTTCTGTAACGCCACTGTGATGAATTCCAAAAAGTAATATTAATAATTACTTCTCCCTTTCACAAACTCCGACACACCACGGTTCATAAACCCAACTCAAAGCAGATTCCAGATTGGATCTCTAATTGCTTTCTCAGCCGACTTTTTAAGCACGTGTCTGTGAGCAATGAGATTAAATAACGGCGGAATCACATTAATAAGGGATGAGATGGAAATTGACGGCTCGTAATTTTGGGAAAACAGAACACAATAAACAACCCTGACGAAAGGGTTGTTCCGGATTTATGTGCATAATCAGAAGGAGCGCTGGCGTCGACAGAGGGAACCGGGACCCCGGCGTACAGTGGGTGTGGCCGTCCCAGAGCGGCGATGGCGGGCGATGGCGGCGATGGCGGCGGCGGTGCGGAAGCGCGCTGAATGGACGTCCCTGACGATTAGCATTCACGTTTTGTTGCCGTCGCAGATGGCTCATTCAAGTGAGCCAGATGTTTTGATGAATGTTAATGGGAAATAAAAGGTAAGAAGAAAACAACCATTAGAATGCGTTTGACACTCGCAGCGACACGTCGGAAATGAAACGGGTTCAATAAATAAATAAACATCATACCCCAATTCATCACTTGGTTAATGGTCGGTGAAGTAAGAAAAAAATAAAAGGAAATAAGGAAAAGTTGAGGAAAATATCTATGGAAATGAGTGTTTGTCTATCTTCCCTTCTCGGTGATTAGGAATTAATTTGAATAATTAATGATGATCAACAGAGATGAGATTGTTGCTGCTCGTAGGAAGTCTGAGTATCTTTCTCCGTGTCTGTGTGTGTGAGAGACACTAAGTGTCTTGTTTGTGTTGCTCTTCGCAGAAGGGAGGCTGGCCTACCTTCTTGTTCTTGAGTGTGAGTAAGAGTGCCACAGATTGTTCATTTCTCTGTTTGAGCTACAAATGTTGCTTGTGCATTTTCTAGTTTGGACATAAATAGAATACGTTAGAAGAAAGTTGTGCCATATTTACCGTCTGCACACATGGTACGGATGTCACGGTGTGTGGAATCTGAATAAGAATGCGTCCTGGACTCCACACCAAAGCAATGCAAGAATGCCTGGCGCTTTGTATACTTTTTTTTTTTTCACTTTTATTATTACTCTGCAATGCGTTGCCAAATCTGGACTAAATAAAAACATCAGGTGATTAGAAAGTGTCACCTGCCTTTCAAACCCTGTCACTTTGGTAAGTGTTCAACTTTTTATTTACTCTTGTTTTTGTTATTTTCACATTTGGAGATGATTTTTAATTGTGCTTTGCCTTTTATTATTAAAGTTAAATCCAAATCGATACAAACTGATTGGTTTTGGAAAATTTAGTTTTACATAAGGGTCTGCACTTTTGTTAAATAACTGATACTAACGCATTGAAATTCTTTTTCCAAGGACCCCGCAACGTTACACAAAACAAAGAAACCAGAATGCATAAAAAGGCCATGTTTACTTAAATTACTGAATTTGAAAGTGATTTTTTTCTTTTATAGTCAATGATTAAACTGTCTTTTTGTGTAAAGTCTCCCACCTTACAGGCAAAATCTTGACTGGAAAAGAAACAAAACTCTGGGCATTTATTGCTTTGTGCCGTTGAGTTAAATCTGTGTTGAACATAAACAATATACATGAAATGAAACACTCAACAGGTGAATCTGGAGTAGAATTTAAGGTTTAACTTAAGAGGCTTAGAAATTATTGTGAGAATAGCAGCTTTATTTAAGACAGTGTCCTTGTGTTCACCGGATCAAAAGGGATTAACTGTGATACAGGTGTGGCCTCTTTGCTTGTCATTTGGCATGTAAAGAAAAGGCCTGTGGTAGATAGACCAACAAAACACCTCTTGATAAGAATGACAGAAATGTTTCAACAGGAGAATACACCCGAGAGCCAAGGAGGAGCATGGTTTTGAGCGGTGCTACGAAGAAGGATTAGTGGCTTAGGGAGGAGTCTTCGGGTTTTATTCGGCATCACAAAGCTGGTTTTCTCAACGCATCGTCGTTGGAGCGTAAAGTGGAAATCCTACGGTGTTTCGGTGAAGGTTTGATTCAATGATAAGAGATCAACAGCTGCAACCAGCGTCCTAAACAAGCACGAACAATTAGAAAGTCACTTTTCTGTTTTCTGTTGCATAAATCAAATCAAACGCCTAAGAGCTCTGGTTCGTTTGGCTAGAAGGTCCGGTTCGTTTTGAGAGGTGTGATTGGAATAAAAGTCTTGCTGTGGAACAAACTCTGGTCCGTCTACAAACCTCGGTCTCTTTTCCCAAAGGCAAAAGAGAAATCCTACAACCGCTGAAATCTAAAAAGTCTTTTTTGATTATATTTCGCGAAAAAATACATTGTGTAGAGTGTCGTCTTCAGAGGTCTTTTGTCACTTCCTTCAGTGGATCTTGGTGCGGCGCCACCACAGGCGAGGAGGGGAACAAGTTTTTCTAAGGGTTTGGTTGGTTTGACACAATATGATAAACGGTAGGTTTGATACGGGCCTATATCTCCTCAGAAGTGACCCGTCTAGACTTTTCTTTTTCCTTCAAGTGGCTGAATCACAGTTTTTTGGCACTGAAGTTGATTGAAAGCAGTGATGTATTTACTAAAAGTTCTAAAGCCATACAAAGTGCAACACTTTAAAAAGAAAACACCTGTTGGCAGAGTGTCAAGGCAGCAGGTGTTGGAATTCAAGTGATCTGTGGTGTAACTTTAAAACCATGTATAACTTCACCTATTAATTCACAATAGCGCTCCACTTTCAAACAAAAAAATCCTAACAGAAGATATTAAAAACATTCTGGTTATAAAACAAAAACGTTTGCATGGGACTTTATGTAATTCGCGGATTCATGTTGGAAACCTGAGACTGAATCAAATGCAGCTTTATACTCATGTTACATGAATTATACACAATGTATTTGGAATTAATGTGGGGGAAAAAAATACAAATACTCATAATTGTGGATTTTAGATGCCTAATGAAAGACAACAAACGAAGACTTTTGATGAAGCCACTCGCTGCAGTGAGTCATTTTTAGCCTTGTTCAGTGGAAAACAACAGCTGGGGCTGTTTTTGAAAGATGAAAACATTGTCCTGCGCCTTTACAACATCATGTTGGGAAACAAAGCAATTATACATAATAGCACAATTTTTAATTATACTTGTGCAACAGGGCCATTGGGTCGATAGGAGTGGTTAATAAATAAAAGCATTCGCATAGCTTTTGGTCTTTTTAACCAACTTTTCGCAGCTATTTATGGGAGCTGTGTTCACATAAATAGTAGGATTCTCCTCTGAATGTTGAATCAGAATTCATCTTCCTTTTTAGAAATCTGAGAATAACTTATTTGTCATTAGGTCTACATGGCTGACTTTTGAGTGGATACATACATATATATAAATATATATTTTAAACAGCTTACAATTCATTTAAAATGAAAAGATAAACATTAATAAACTGTAAATGTCAGATTTAGCTGACAGGTGGATTCTGGTTGGTTAATGATATCAAACAAGAGGAGATTTGCCTGTTATGTTTACAGACAATGTTGACTGATGAGGTTAGGTGGCCTAGAAATGTGCCGGTATTTTGTTTCTGAAGGACCCGAAGGTCATATTAAGGGACCCGTAAACATACAAACAAAAAAAAGTCACTTCTGCTTCTGTAAGTGGGGAAAACTAGACAATATTCACAGAGAAAAACCTTTTACAATATTAAAAGGCCTGGATTATTTTAAGTATTTTCTTTTGTTACTTTACATGCCATATTTTGTTTAAGAAATAGTCTCACAACATGTTTCAACTTTTCCACATGAAATAATTGAAGATTTTAGTCACCAAATAAAAATAAATATTTTCAGGTATAGCTGGTTTTCTTAAAATCCCGTTGAAATGTATTACCAATTGTGTTCATATTTATATAAAGTAGTTCTGAAAACCTTTCCAAGGAAACTGTAGATAACTGAAAACTAAAAAAAAAAAAGAAAGAAAATACTGGTTAGACATCTAAGAGCAAAATATTTGAAATAAATAAAGAGTTGTGTTGATCCAACAACCCACCGAGACTGGAAGATGTTTATCATGAATTACCCATTCCTCCAGTGCAGTCTTATTGCAATTCATATTCCTCACCTCTGCATTTATTTAGAGAATCGCTTTTGTGTTTGACCTCCAAAATAAAAGTGCCCTTGAATTATGCTACCTTTCTGAGCGAAAAAGAGAGAGGGAGAAAAAAACAGCAATCTGAGGGGAAAACAAGCAGGCAACTGAAAGCAGCCTAACCCCTCCCATGTTTCTCATCATAGCCAAGCATATTATCATTGTCAGGGGGAGCTGAAGACCAAGGCAGGGTGTCATGCCAAAGCCGGGCTTTTATGAGGGGTTTTATATTCATTTGATGATCTTGCAGGCCTCTGTTTCCTGAGTGGATTATCCATATATGCCAGTGCTGAGCCCTTTTTATATTCAGTACTGCGGCAGAGTCAATAAGGTCCGTTCTGCATACAATATTCAAGATTATACAAGACAGACAGCATAATTCACACTCAATCAGAATACAAATGACTGCAGACGGCGGGAACAACTCATTGGAAAACAAACAGCTGATTCTCAGGACTGGGACCGGATCAGTCACGACCAACCTTTCTACACGCTCGCAGGCATCACTCTTTTAGAAAAAGACGAGGACCGGCGGAGAATTCGGTCTCTCTGCTTAGTGTGACTTCTTTGCTTTTCGGCGTCGAGGCGCAGGGTAACCCCGGACGGCAGCGAAGGTTACCGCTGGGCTTTAATCCTCGTCCTTCGCTTCCTTGAGCGTCATTAATTTGATGTACAGAGTATATCAGTCATGTTGTTAATTGTGTGTTATGAACTGTTTCCTCCTGCAGCTACCATAAAAATCGCTCTCCATGGCATGGATCGGGAGGTGAAAGAGGAGTACTTTGTGGTCATCCAGGCTAAAGACATGGGGGGTCACATGGGCGGCTTGTCCGGGACGACCACAGTGACCATCATGCTTACGGACATAAACGACAATCCACCCAAGTTCTCCAAAAGTAAGGCACTTTACATCCTCCAAAGACCCAAATCCAATAAAAAGATGCTCCATGTGCGTATTTCTTATAATTAGGAAAAATAAATGCTTCCGAGGCAATGTCATCAAGCAACTCCTTGGAAGGCAATTGTGTTAACTGCTGTAATATATCACTATGTGCCCACGTGTGTGTAATTTTGGTAATTTCATTAGGATTTCTGGAAAACCCAGTGGCTGTTCATTTTCCTCTGTAGGCTTGTACGAGTTTGGGATCCCTGAGGACCTTCCGATAGGGAAGACAGGCGGCAAGGTGAAGGCGACCGATCGAGACATCGGCGAGAACGCAAGGTCAACGTACAACATCATAGAGGGAGATGACCTGGGCACGTTCGAGATCATCACCGACGCACAAACGCAAGACGGGATTCTTAGGCTAAGAAAGGTAAGAAGCAAAAGCTTATAAAACCTTCTTCTCTGTGGACAGGTCATGTCTCTCAGTAGTGTAATTTTTTTTTTTTTTAAATGTCAAAAGCCTTTGTTCAAACCGTTAAAATTGTTCCAATCACTTTCTTAGCCAAAGGTGTATAAGATCCAACACCTAAGTAGTGCCCCAACGCTGCCATATTTCAGCCTATTCAATAGCAACAGACCTTGAGATTTTTATCCATAAAATTACTGCATGAAAAAAGTACGAACAGGTTCACATGGATAAGTAACTACATTCGAGCCTTACATGAGTAAGTCCAATGAAAATCATCGCAAACAAAAGCAGTAGACCGTCGTGTTTGGAGTGAAGCCTCATGTCTCTACAATGCTACAATATCAAAAATAAAGCACACTGCTTTATACCTATAATGTCCACAAAAAAGCTGGTGCTTACTTCAACAGATGGGCTAGTTAGCACTTCGCTGGGCCAGCGTCACCTTGACAAGAAATATGGTGACATTTAACATTGCCAGTCAACATGCTACAAGATTACTAGCAGTTATAAAATTACACTAAAGAAGAAGAAGTTTCTCCTTCAGGTCAAGAGCTTCAGATGTTGTCACTTATCAATGGCTAACTAAAACAAGTATTTTGTATTATGCAGAGAACTAAAACTTAAAATGATAATACCTTGTTAGATTGCAAGAAAATAGCCAGGCTTGACTGATAATTTTTGTAATTAAAACACATTTTTGAGAGTTTTAATTCTATATGCATGACAGATGGATACGAGACCTAAGGTCCTGAGTCAGAGCTGGTTCAGTGTCTGCTAAGAGCAGCTGAGCATCACTCAAATCTAGAATGGCATTGTGTGTCACATACAACAACATTACCCCAAGGACATGTCGTGCAACTTTGTGGAAGTGTGAACAATGAACCGCGTAGGAGGTGGAAGGTATAAGAGTTAAGGCAATCTTCCGGGACAACGACACAATGCCACTGCAGACAATATGAGCTTTGCAAAACAAATGTGACACTAAAATCATGAGCTCTCCAACTGTCGACAAAGCAAATGTCACATCTCCTTGTTGTTTCTGGAATTATGTTCTGCAGAAACAGAGACTTTTTCGGGGCCAGCTCTGCTTTGTCTTTGTTGGCCTCTGAGTTTGATGCCTTCATACAATGCCTGTTTATAACCCCAGCAGAGCCGTATGGGCTTCCAATTGCAGTTTGCCGCGAGGCATGTACGGGACCCTGCAAGCATTTCATGCGTTTGCTTTGGTGGTCTGGTGAGATGAGACTAAAACTGAACCTTTTGGTCTGTGTGTGCTGTGTCCGGTAGACAAAACAGTGCATCACCCCGATCAGATCAATCCCACTGTGGCCGATGGTAGTGGCAGCATGCTTGAGGGCATCAGCAGCAAAGGCGATTTAGATGAATCACATTCATGTGTTAGAATGTCCTAGTCAAAGTCTTGATGTAAGTCTTTGCTAAACCTGGTGCTCTCTGCCTGTTGCAGGTGTGGCAACAGTTTGTTTGCAACTTTGTTCATATTCCCCAAATGTGGAAATAACACAGTTTCGCAAATGGCGTTTCCATGAAGTAAGAAACGCAATTGACACCTGGATACGTTTTGTTCACGTGATAAATCATTGGAAGTCATGCCGCGTCATCATCCTCCAACTACTTCCGGTCGTCTTCTTTGTGTTTTGCGCCAGCGGCAACATCCGGTTGTTGATCATGTGACCTGTGTGATACTAAAAAATGCTTCCATTGAAATTTTATGAAATAAACAAACAAAAAAATGACCTCCTCCTAGCGCCAAAACGTTTAATCGAAGAACAGGTTTTTGCTTTTAAATTGTCCCATTTTAATTTAGCAAATTTCTCCTCGAAAAATCAACTTGCGCAATTATATCGTCAGTGGAAACGCAGCTGGTGTAACAGTAACTATGTGAACATATTTGAGGGGTATGAATACCTACTGCAAAGCCAATGCCTCCCAAAAGGAAAGGTATAGATTTTTGTTTTAGCTTTGGACAGGAGGAAATATTCTCCTGTAGCTGTAACTGTAACTTCCATCTAAATCAGCATTTAAATTATTTAAGGTATTTATGGCGAGATGAAATCTTATTGATCTAAGAGCAGAGATGGGCAAAAGAGGGGCAGAAATCCTTTTCTGTTTGAGTTATAAGCTTTTTATCTGTTAGCCCCCAGGCCTGTTGGGGGATGTTAGAGGGATGCTGAGCTTTCACCCCTGCAGCCAGCGGTGAACTTTCAAGTCACTAAATGGTCTGGTGTACATGCTGATTTGATGCTAACGCTCGACTGAGGCCAAAGAAAGACACAGTGGGGTTGTCGGGTAACATGCATGGGAGATGTTTGCTCAGTGGTGACAAGAACGTGTCACTGTCACTGCGTGACTCACTTCCTCTTAAGAAACAAGAAGTTAATTCACATTGTTAAGTAGGTAAGTAAGTAAAACCTTATTGGAATAGCATTTTAAAGACATAGCCCATAAAATGCAGTGCATAAAAAAGCTAAAAACATTAAATCATAAGAGCGTTGAATAATTAGATTAAAAGCAATTGTAAAACAAAGAGTTTTTAGTTGTTTGTTTAAAAGACCCAACAGAGTCCACCGACCGTAAACTAGGGGACAGAACGTTCCAGAGTTCTGGAGCTCCTGCTGAAAACGGTCTGTCATCCTCAGTCTTCAGCACAAACAAACACCTTGATCACATGATTCAAGGTACCTGTTGGGGATAAGATATATTTCATAAGTGATAAACACATGAGCCAAATCACAGACTGAACATGCTGAAAGTAAAACCAGAGTCAAAATTACCCTAAAGTTCCTGATAGAAGTCTTGGCATAAAAGGTTCAAGTACGAAGAGTTTTCATGATTAGAGATGTTTTTCTGGAAGGCATACGAGACTTTCGGTTCTGTCTTCATTTAGTTTGGGAACATTTTTAGTCTTTATACAGTACAAAGCAGTTTGACACCCCTGCTACAGACTTTAAATAGTCCTATTTAAAATGCATTTTTAAAAAATAGCGTCGCAACATTGCACCATGCTTTACACAGTCTAAAACAGGGGTGTCAAACTCCGGTTCGCTGTCCTGCAGTTTCTACAATAGATGTTCCACGGGTACAAAACTCTGGAATAAATGGCTTAATTACCTCCTCCTTGTGTAGATCAGTTCTCCAGAGTCTTGCTAATGACCTAATTATACTATTCAGATGTGGTGCAGCAGAGGCACATCTAAAAGTTGCAGGGCAGTGGCCCTCCAGGACTGGAGACTGACACCTGTGGTCTAAAGCGTGTTTGTATCTCATAAGCCCTAAAGTAGACATACAATTGGACATCATCTGCATATCAGTGATATGAGACATTTTAAAAAGTACTCAAAGGCTTCTGAAGAGAGAGCACGTAAACCAAAACAGAACCCTGAGGTACGCCGAAGTGACGGTGGCCTAAGGAAAGCCTATAATTGGAAGCAGCAACACAGATTAACCAAAAGAAAATATGAAGAAAACAGTAAAGAAGATCCTGATCCATCGGGCCAACACTTCAACCTGTCAAGTAGGATCAGATGGTCAGTTGTGTCAAAGGTCAAGGTGAGGTTTATCATCAGTCTCTTTACTTTAGACAGTGAACAGTCTGCACTGGCACCATAGTTTTACTACAGAATGTCATAACTATATTGTCTGCCTTTTGAATGTGATAATTTGGTCCTTAGATATAATTTGTATGTTTTTTTTTATGCATTCAATAATAAGTTTGGCTGTGTTGATGCAAACTGCAGGGAGTCTCCTTTGGGACATTTCAATTTAAGTTCCACATACTCCTATTTAAAATACATTAAAAAAAATAACATTGCAATTTTATTACCAGTTTTTAAAAATAATTTTTTTCCTCTTGATGAAAGCCTTACCTGATAGTTTCTAAATACTATTAACTGTCAATTTCCCAAGTTTCATATTTGGAAAGGTAAAATTACAAACTTTGATCAGCATCAAGTTGTTGACTCTCCCAGACTCGGAAGAAGAAACGCTCTCCAGAAAATCACAATTTTTAAAGTAAAATTCAGATAAAAATGGATTCTTTAGACAGTCTTTAAAAATTGAAAAAAAAAAAAAAAAAAAACTGTTAAGAGAATCCATTTTCTTTTCTTTTTTTCTTTTATTTTTTATCTTTAATTTTATTTATTTTTTTTCCTTTCTTCTTTTCGCCAGAAAAATAAGTAAAATTATTAATAAAAATCATGGGGAAAAAAAACAATAGCAAATAAATTTTGGTTATTTTTTTCACACCCTAACTCTATTATCCCTCCCCCCCCAAAAAATACAGACTTTTGTCTTTCATTCCACAAATAAAGGGGTTAGAAATTCCGAAAATATATTTAATATTTGTTCTTTGTATGCCAGTTAATTCACGCGGTTAAATGCCTGTTTAGCCGACACAGTGTGAGGGTCTACAGGAACACAGCTTTAACAGCAGCACGTCTGATAACTGTACTTTGCTCCTTTTGCACTTGTGAATCTCTTAATAATCAGCAGCAGCAGTGTGACAGCAGCACCGTGCATGCTAATAACAATATAACCTCCCCGGATTATTCAGCCCTGCCAGTGTTTGTTTAATGAATTAATAATTTTCACAAGGTCAAATAGGACTTTCTATTCTGACTCGGCGAACAGGATATTATGCGGCGCAGTGCAAAACGCAGCTTGTATAGATGCTTTATTTGATTTGGTAATTGATAGTGAAAATTATTTTTAATTAAAGTAGCTGGGGTAATTAAAGAAGCTGTTTACCACCGTGTTTTCTTTTAAAGCGAATATGGTATAATTAAATTTGCCAGCAACAGTGAAAGAACCGCCCTCCCTCCCTCTCTCCGTCTCCCTTTCAGCTCTCTGCTCGGCCGTCGAAACCGACGTAATGAGTTGTTTCCACACGCCGTCATGTGAGAACATCGGCGCGCGGCTTTCATACCGGGGAAGCAAAGCATGGCGTGGCGCTTTAACTGAATCAATTTGTTTTTTTTTTTGCTTTGATGACAAACAGTTCACAGAAACGCTCCATTACTGCTCAATGAAATTCTTAAAAACACTAAATGTATAATCATTGAGTCCACAGCAGGCGATGTCTGCTTAGAGTAAAACACGGGGGTCTCTGTCCCTAAGGGGAAGGGGGTCCACTTTGACCTAAAATAGACTGGATCAGGGTAGTGTCACAGTTGTTGTCGCTACTTATTACAGCACAGTTCAGCTCAAAAATGCTTCATTTATTCCAAAATAAAGGTAATCTCATTAAAGTATCTTCAAAGAATCATTGTGGATAGTAATGGCAGGAAGGATCAAAAACTACAAAGACTCTGAGGACTGTAGCAGTGTCCTGACATGCTAACAGCTCAGTGTATTTCACAGTAACATGTCCTGCAGTCGTTGACAAGCGCTGCTAATCCACCTCATTCGCTTTCACCTCTGCTGTTTGACTCTCTGTCTGACTGTATGGATGGAAAGCCAAGCAGAGAGACAGACGGTCGTGGAAATGATCCAAGCCTGCTATGATCGATGGATGGGACGGTTTGAACTTCTCTCTTTGGTCCCGTTCTGCATCCAGGAAGCCTCCTTTTACACCACAGGTACTGCAATTGCAGGTTTTTTTGGCCTATGCCTGATTACTGACCTTTGAAAAGCCCAATCTGCCAATTGAGATTTTGGCCAATAACGACTGTTTTTGCCTGAAAAGCGGCTAACGATAATAAAACAGAAGGCTACAGTCAGCTCTGCCTGGACAGTACAAGAGAGAACAGCGGCTGATTTTCATACCTTTGCAGAGCTACATCAGACCTGCCTCACATGTAAATACCGGCCGATCGCCCAACGAAACCATTGCCCATTTATTGATGCACCCCTTTAGTTTTGGAGGTCAAAGGATACATTCATATAAACAGATATACAGTTCTGGAAAAATGAAGACCACTTAAAATAATCAGTTCTCTGACTTTACTTTTATGTATATGTTTGAATAAAATGAACATCGTTCTTTCATTCTATGAACTACTGACGGCATGTCTCCGAAATTCCAAGCAGAAAATGACAAATGGTCAAAATAACAAAAACGATGCAGCGCTTTCAGACTTCAAATAATGCAAAGAAAACAAGTTCATATTCATTTAGAAACAACAGCACTAATGTTTGAACTCAGTTCAGAAATCAATATTTGGTGGAAAATCCATGAGGTTGTCATTGGGGTTCAGTGCAGTGGTGTCTTCGTTTTTTTGAAAGCTATGCATTTATTGACTTGTATATACATGTGTATATATCTATACAAAAGCTAGCTATCACAAAAGCTAGCTAGCAAGGTTCATGATGATCTTAAAGTCTTAAAATCTCTGTAAATTGAGTCAGTGAGTGCTGCTGCAGAAACCCTGAAATTGTCACACAAGGTGTGTGTATAGACAATGAAAGCTATAAAACCTTTCTATCAGGTGTCATCCGTGCACATGCTTATGCTTTCATCCCTGGATTCTACTTCTCGTTAGTTCTTTTTTTTTTTCCTTCTCTGCGCACACTGTGTAGGATTTGAGGGAAAGAAAGGGAAGGACGGAAGAGGAGACCGGGCGAGAGAAAAGGAGTGTGATGAGGTGCGGTGCAGGGGGAGGTTAATAATGAGGGAGTTCCAAAGAGCTCCTCCGACCGTGGAGGAGTGGGGCTTGGAGAGGCTTCAGGGGCTTTGGTCTCTTTACGGTGGCCTTGATGCCAGAGCTGAAGCAGCGTAGAAGTCAAAGCCCCGGGTCGCTGTCAGCTTTCCTCCGACCGCTCCTCCACATCCGCCCACCTGCCCCCGTCCTTCCCCCTCCCCCCTTCTGTTGCAGCAGCGACCCGGCCCCCCGCCCCCTCCACCTGGGGGACGATCCCAACTGCTCCAGCATTTCTCGTTTTGTTCATTTCTCCTCTTCCCTCCCGCCCCCGGTCCCCTCAAGCGGCAAGGCCCGTTTTGATTTCCCTATAAATCCTGGTTATGGAGTGTGGAAGTGACTTGATCCCATTATTCTACTAGTATAAAACTGACCAGAGGTGATTCAGAATGAAATTGTAACAGTCCTCGGATATGCCAGGGGGCTAAAAATCTCTCCTCTGGCTTTTTAAATATTAATGACGAGCCATCAGTAAAGAAAATACTGAACATCAGTTGGAGGAAGGAATTAAACAGATGTGTCAGACGCGCTTACATCACCAGAGCAGTAAATTATTTTCTCTTTGGTAAATTACACTGTTTCTTGATGGTCTAAAATTAGCAGATGTCTGTGTGCGTGAGTGAGTGAGTGAGTGTGTGTGTGTGTGGGTGTGAGTGTGGGCTGGTTGACAGCAGTATGAAACTGTTAATTTGCTGTCGCTGTAAGCGTGAGCAGAGACTTTCTTCCTTCAAGTTGTTCAGAATTGCTGTTTATTTTCAGCTTTGAAAACGGATGTTACTGTCTGATCAAAGTGAAAACTGGAGTCACACAATCCTCCTTATCACATAGAATGTGTTGTCCAATTCTTCTAAATAAATAAATACATCCAGCAGCTAGCATTGGACCAGCATGTTCAACTTTTTACAATATTGTAGGGGACGTGTGTCAAACTCAAGGCTCGGGGGGCTTTGAGTTTGACTCATAAAAAGCCCACCGTAGCTTTTTATGTGACCCTCCAGACTCCATATTGCATCAATCAGTCCTTCCAGTCTTTTACAAATCTACCAAATTCATACAAAATCAACAGATTCCCCTCAAAACATTTCTGATTTTACTGCAAATTTTGCTTAGAACTATCCAAAAACATTGGGTTTAAGTGACTGACCTGTAACCAGGAGAGCTTTCTATGTTAATGAAAAGTAGAAAGTAAGTAGGAGGAGGGGGAGAACATTTAGTTGTTGGCAGCAACTAAACACTCCCTTCTCCAGACCAAATGTAGCTTATATGGAGAGAAAACCTGACAGAAATTGTGAGATAACCAAACTAATAGTTGTTGTGTTTGTAAGCTTGGAATATTGTTCAAAAACCTAACTTAAACTTATCTTGGTCTTTCCCATTGATTATTTTCCTGTTTTTTGGTTTTCACAATGATGTTTATTCAGTGATGTTCTCTAAGAGACCGAAGCCTTCTAAGAACAACTGTTTTTACACATGTGGACACGTCAGTAATTTTATCACTTCAAAACATAATTGAATTTATGTAGGATATCAGAATAAAAGGGACCGAAGTTCGGCCTGTAGTGTGGAAGATGGACGCAGAAGGGAGCGGGGAGAAAGATCATTCCCGAGAATCGGGATACATTGAAACCCATCGGTTTCAATGTAGAAACCGAGAAGAAAAGGGTTCTTCCACCCTTTTGAAGAACAAAAGGGTGGAAGTGAATATCTACCAAGAAAGACACACTTGTCGAAGGAAGAGTAAATGAACTAACACAAGACGAAAGTTAAGAAAAAACAAAAATAAACAAAGAAATGATGAAAAAAAGGAAAGGAAAGCAAATTAAAAAGTCCAAACAACAACAGATGAAGACATTCCCATCACATTTAAACACCGACTCTGTTCCATAACCAGAGACGTCCCCGTCTTATACTTTTTACCGTGGGACTGATGTGAGTTGAGGACGAGCGTCTTTTTGACCCTCTGTCTCTGTTCTCCTTCCAGCCTCTGGACTACGAGAGCAAGAAAGCCTACACACTGAAGGTGGAGGCGACCAACGTCCGCTCGGAGCCCGGCAGCGGCGGGCCCTTCAAGGACACGGCCACGGTCAAGATAGTGGTGGAGGACGCCGACGAGCCTCCGGTCTTCTCCAAGCCCATGTACCTACTGGAAGTGAAGGAGAACGCCCCCGTCGCCACGGTGATCGGGAGGGTAGCCGCCAGGGATCCGGACTCCTCCGGGAGCCTCGTGAGGTAAGGCCGCCGCCAACAGCGAGCTAACGACTACGACCCTTAGCTTTCACCGCCGGACCGTCTGTCACTGCCTCGCCACGGCAACCTGTGAAAGAAAAAGCTCTTTAATATCTCTTTTAGTAAAAACCGGAGGAAGGCCTTTCCCAGGCTATAATGACTTGTTTTAATAAAGGGGTTGACACCGAGGCATCCAATTAAATTTCTTGGCGTCCCTGACCTTTGGAAAACGTGGAAGTGTCTCAGGCGGTGAGGAAGCGACCTCGGTGATTGCAGTCATTTCCAGGGATGGCTGAGGGAAGACAAAAAAAAAACAAAAAAAAAGAAGTAGTCGATTATGAGTTAAAGAAAACCCAACTTTCTCTTCCAGTGTGCCGGAACAGAGTACCTTCTCCTCTTGTGTGACTTATTCTTGGAAATACCACAAGGGCACCTTGAGGACAGGTTATACAGGCAATTTCTCTCCCTCCACTTTGGCATTTCATTAATTCTCCAGTGACTTGCTGACCGCATTCCCGGTACAACACTCAACAGGTTGTGTGTAATTGCCTGGCGAGCAGAGAGCAGGTTGGGTTTCAGAGATTGGTTGATGCTATAGATCAGGACTGGTCCATTCTACTTTTGCCTCTTTTTTTTTTTTTTTTTTTTTTCCCTCCTCTTTCGCATTTCTGGCAGCAATCTCATGTATAGAGATGAAACTGCCACAAGGAAGAATCCAGCCCTGAGGTTGGTGGTCATAGATGTTTGTATTATAGATGTATCTAAAGGAGGAAAAATATATATATATTTACAAAGAATTAACTTTATATCAAATTCAGTGCTTCACAAAGTTCAACAAATATGCTCTGTTTTTTGTTTTTTTCCCGTTCCTATTGAAGGAGGAAGTGATTAAATAATAAATGAGTGTGACTGCAGATGGCATCACCCTGCTGCTGAGAAGTTTTTGTGCATTTGCAGCTTTAAATCTGCCCGCATATAAACAGCTTTAACTGGGTCATGTGCTGCCATCCTTATAGACAAGGTTGCCTGAATAGAATTAAGGCCTTAAAATACTGAAACGTTTGATTTTTAACCCTCTGCCAACATTTTTTAAACTTATCTTAAAAGTATTTGATTTGTTAATACCTATTAATCTGAAAAGGGTTACAAATACATTTTTTGGCCGATAACCGATTACCAATCTGACCTGAAAATGATCCAAAACCAAAACGCCTTCCGAGATCTCAAACTTTCTTAAATGTTCATTTTTTAATTGTATATAATCTTTCTCACTTGGAGTGGTGGACTCAAAAGCTTTCCCACACTGATGGGCAGCCTGCAGGTGTCTTTCATCCTTGGAGTTGCGTTAAAACACACGCAGGTCGCTTTGACGTAACTTAAAAGGTTGCTCACGCTCACAAACGGTCAGTTAATCCGATGTTCGCTTTGCAAGATCTCCCTGTTAAGCTTCCACTTTTAATTCCACGTCTTTCACTAGCATATTTCCCATTTTGGCTCGCAACTCGTTTTGTGTACAGAAACATACTTTGGCACGCTTAAACAAAATCTGAAAGTGTGCGTTTTGTCTGTTACCTCCACCCTCAGGCGGATGATTTTGAGAGCATCCATCACAGATGTTGAGTGCTTTCTTTGGGGCTGTCGGCGGGGGGTGAGATGAAACAAAGTATTGTCGTGCGGAGGCCCTGAGATGATGCATCAGCCTAAACCTCAAAGACAGTTTGATTGTACTTCCAGTCACGCTTTGTATTAGCCTGTAAGTCTGAGCGCCGCGCTGATAAAATGATTACAGGGCCGGGAGATTTTAATCCTACAAAATATACTGGCTGAAAGAGAGCCGTACCCTCAGCGAAGCCTTTTTATAACATCACAGGTGTTTCTTAATAATGAACAGCCTGAGGGCAGGGGGTGGGGGGAACCCCTCGCCAGATAACAAGCCAAAACTCAAACTTTGGCTCTGCCATTATTAGATATGATTCTGTAAGAAGGATAAATACGCCTGTTCGGTTATGATGTTTTTGTCTTCACACGCTTTTATGTATTCAGATCTAATAGTTTTTCCATAAAACCTAAGAAAAAAATTCAACTAAATACGAGAAACAACAGTGAATATTTTAGCATGTGCTCTGACGCCAGGCTCGCCTTTACAATCGAATTACATTACATTCAGAGTAAATAACAGTACGCCTACATTTGTTCGGATTTCTTCTGTTCGTCAGACTTATGCAAATATGCTCAGTTTCCAAAAGTGACAGTGAAACAGGTTATCTTTTCTGGACAAAGATAAAGATTGAGCTACAAGCTACAAGACATGCAGAAATTTATTTGGAACCGTTCAACTTTTTCACGTTTTCATGTCAGAGCCACCAGTTGTGGCGTATTTTACAGGACAAACACAAAGAGAAGACAACAAAAAGAGTAGCTTAGACTGGTTTGTTTTGTTAAACAACGGGAGTCATCAGCTGATTAGCATTTTCCCATCTGCGTCTGTAAAGCTGATGTAGCTAATGAGGTTTCACTGTTGTTATAGGAGTTTTGCCCTTCGTTTTTCAGTTGCTCTCAAACATATACATGCCGTAGCTTTAGCTTGTAGCTTTACAGCAGCTAGCATGTGGCTTCCTTCTGCATAACTTGAACACCAGCTTCCCATCAGATCATTTTTTTAAAGCAGAAATGAACCTCACTGAGCCAAGATAAGCAGCTTTGTTGTCTATTGCTGTTCGCAGATGTCACTTGTCCGTCAGATATACGGGTGTACCAGAAACATCCCGAGCTGGAACCTTTACATACACAGGGTAAAATTTTACCCATTGAAATCAATGTAATTAATTAATTGAAATTAATTTAAAGTCCTGTCACTAATTTTTGTATTTCAAAAATGTGATAAACTACACATAACTTTCATTCCTCTTCACAATTATAAACAACTTCAGGTTGGTCTATCAAATAACATCCCAGTAAAATATACGGAAGCTTAAATTTGTAATATGGGGGGAAAATAGTTGAAAAGTTCAAGGGGAAGAGATACTTTTGCACTCGATTAAAAACTTTCAAAACATAAAAAAGGCAAACAGTTTACTTTTTTTATTTTTTCTCTACCAGCTTTTTAAGACAACATATTTTTCTGTTTCCTGGACAGCAGCAGCAGTAGTTTGTAAAGACTGACCTGTTCATGAAGAGCACCAGGAAAATATACCAGCGCTACTGTTGATGCCATCCAGCTATCATTGGCGAAAGCTCTTGATTCGACCCCCTCTGATTAGAATTGCTCCCTGTCTTTATCCCCCCGCCCCTCCTCCAGGACCACGCCAAGCCAGACTGAGTCTAAAACACTCGCGGGCGAGTGCTCTGGTGGGCTGCCATGTCCTCATTCCACTCAGGAGACAAACAACCCCTCAGCTGTACTTAATGCATCCAACCAATAACCTTTCAGGTGCTCTCATGAAATACTCCCCCAGAGCTGTTTCTCCCCAGAGCCTGTGCTCTTTCGTTTTCTACCTGACTGATAACAGATAAAAAGCAATGTGACATCTGGCAGTCTCTAGGACTGTCTGAAAGAAACTTCTGGGTTTTAAAGAAGAAACTGTGAGTTTAATTTCTACTAAGCTATTGAACATACTGGTATTTTTTCCCCCTGTTTTTTAATAATTTCTCCCCCCCGACCCTCATCCCTTCCCTGTTCCTGTGTGGATTTCTAGGAACATAATAGCTTGTTTCCAGGCTATGTTGGTGGACAGCTGACATGCAGCATATGGTATTACAAGCACTCAAGTACAAGAGCCAGGTTTGGAAAAAAAAAAAAAAGATATTCAATGTTGCCTCTTTTTTGTTGTCTCCCAATGGTACACTCCTTTTTGATATTTTTTCTGATGTTCTATATAGATTAGTTTGGACCCTCCCTCTGGCTTGGGAGCCAACCTGAATAAAATACGGTGCACAAACATAAATGGTCAGCATTCAGGATACGGCTAAATTAGTCCTACATCTGTGATCCTCCCCGAGGAATTACTGGCCTAATAACAAGCAGGAATGTCACGGGCATTTTGTTCTCTATGGACAAAAAATAAAAATAAATTTAAAAAAATAGGCTTGATCTATTCCCCCCTTCTCCTCCAAATTTGTATGACCACTGGGATGCAAACAATAATATATATTCATAGTCCAAAGACCTGAAACTCAAAAGCACACAGATGATCTCCTAGCCGCTTCAACTTGCAGCGCAAACGCAAATATAGAGTAGGACACTCCTGTGTTTCGTATCCAATAGAATATTTAAAAAACTGAGAAACTTATTTAACTGATAAAGATGAATAACTACTTAGTTCACTAGTATTTTTCTGTGTTAATTTGTGCCTCAGTAAATTGTAGCATTGCGAGATTCAGAACTTTGCCGAACAGAACATCGTCTCTTCCAGTCATAGTGTTAGCTTGCAGCGTTGCCACTAGCATGTGGTCTGTGTCTGTAAAACAAATATTTAAACAGACAACGTTAGCTTATGTCGACCGGGAGGTTTACTACTTCACTGTTTATGATACAGGAGCTTTGGCCACGATTTTAAAGTTTCTCTCAAACGTCAGCGTTGTAGTGTTAGCTTGCCGCATTACAGCAGCTAGCATGTGGCTTGACCCCGCAATCCTTTTTTTCTCCTCAGCTACCTCATAGGCAAAGTAATTCAAAGGCTTTTGTATCTGTAAAGCTAATATTTAAACAGATAACATTTGCTTATGTCAACCTGGCAGGTTTACTCCTTCACTGTTTTGGATACACGTTAAGTTGCTCTTGAACGTCAGCTTTGTAGTGTTAGCTTGGAACGTTCCCACAGCTAGCATGTGGCATCCTTAGACATTCTCTTTTTTCCTCTCATGCTGTCTCATAGACAAAACTTCTGAACTTTTGTGTTTGACTTGTAAGCTAGAGGTTTTTTTTTTGGTTTTTTTTTTTTTCTGGATGCACTCACCCATGTTAGCAAAGTTTTAAAGACAAATGTCTTTCAGGCTACAAATGGGGCATAAGGGTCTGGTAAATATTCCTTAAATGTCACCAATTATTTTTCATATCATTTGTACCTTATGACAAAACGATTTAAAATCTCCAAATATTTATTTTAGTCAGATTTTGTTCCCTTCGTCTCCACAGATGACTGTTAAACTATAGCTCTATTACGGTTAAAGCTAAAGTTTAAACTATTTTAACTGCAGTGACTAAAATATATTGCACCGTCCCTTACAGGACTTTTTTCTGGGGTGAATTTTTACCCTGGAATTTTTTTTTTAGCCCAGTGAATGCAGTAGAAATGCAAAGGCGGGTAGTAATAGTCTCAGAAACTCACCCTGCTAAATGTAGAAACTTAGTGAAAACTCATCTAGTGTCAAACTTTAGTAGAGGAAACCAGGGAGAGACACGGTATTGACTCAGAGGGACTAGATAAAAATATACATATGTATTTTTTGCTTGTATAACTCTGTGAAAACTATAAATCATTTACATTTTACATCACAAAGATAGGACATTGTGCTCGTCAATCCTGTGTAATCCTAATTTAACACGTGAAAGCTTTATATTAAATCCCAGAAGAGTTGAAAATTAGACTTCATAAGACCAAAAAGCAGAGAGAAGGAGGAAGTTCAAATCAACTATTACTCTTTACTATTTTTTTTAATCAAAAAGATCTCAGCAAGTAAAATAAATTCAGTTTTCTGATTCCAAGTTCAGTAGCACAGGCCCCCCAAGGTTGCGTCAGTTCGCCTTACCTTTTTATTTTGTATACAAATGAAAATGTCAGTACTCAACCAATCAGTATATAACAACATTTTCAGATGAGACTGTTATTTTGAGTCTTTTAACAGACAATCTTGATAGTCATAAAGCTACCGTAGATAAGTTTGTCTTATAAAATACAGATAAATACCTCAAAAACTGTTGCGTTATTTCTGGATCCTAAATCCATCAGAAACCGGAGTCCTATAGCCATACATGGCTCCTCCATCAAACAGGTTACATCTTTTAAATATTTAGGTTTGTACATAGATGGTGATCTGAGTTGGCGCGCAAATGTGACAACTGTATGCGCTAAGGTTCACCAGCGTCTATTTCCTTAGACAACTTCGATTGTGTGGCGTTTCTAAAATGATAATGTTATATTTTATAGGGCAACAGTCGAGTCTATTCTGAGATATGGCATCACTGGATGGCTTGGAAATCTTACTGTTGAATTAAAAACTCAAATTCAAAGTCTGGTGAAGATGGCAAGTAAGATTACCAACACTCCAGATCTTTCTTCTCCACAACACCTGTTTGAGCAGGCTACCATCAGGCAAGCTCAGAACATCTTGTCTGATGGGTCACATGAGGACATATTCTGATCTCCTCAGAATATGTATTGTCTGTATGTATATGTATGAATTCAGGAAAAAGGTTCAGGCTCCCCCCGTGCAAATATAACTGTGGAACATTCATTTGTTCCACTTTCCATTAACCTGATAAAAGGTAGACCAGTGAGTAACAGGAGGTCCAGACGGTGATCAACAGTAACATGTAGAGGATGTATTGTATGTGAATGGAAATGGTTAAGGGGATGTACTGCCGATCTGACATTTGTGCTTTTATGTATTTTGTGTTTTTATGTATTTATTTATGGTTATTGGCCTTTTGGAAGAGCTTTTATTATTGTATTACAGTTTTTTCCCCTGCTTCCAAGAAACATTTTTGCTATGGGAGACTAATAAAATTATCTTGTCTTATTATCTTATCTGAAAGCGAAGCGGCAAAAGCTAATGAGGTGGATTAGTCATGCTAGCCAGCTGATGACGTCATCCTGGACTTCAATGCGAAATGTCATCGAACCTGAGCTGCTAGCATATCGTTATATCATAGTCATACAGCAACATTCTTCAGTCAGAGGCCTCTTCAGATGTCCTGCGCGACTGACTGTTACCAGAGACAGTAACATTTCCCTTTTGAGTGAAGTTTTTTTTACTCGAAAGTAAAAAAACTTTACTTTCGAGTAAAGTTAATGTAGAATTCAATGCGACACCTTTGTTGTATGCTCTTTAATATGGGATGCACATTTTTTGCCAGTTAAATTACTTATTTTTACAAACGGAGTAGAAGTTTTTTTATGAAGAGTAAGCTATGATGGAAGTAACTAATTGAGTTGCTGACAGGCTGCATAGTTAATGAGGCTTAAAGACTGCAGCCTACAGAAGCTCCAACAGAGAGAGACGTCCTGGCCATGCTGTTTAACTGACAAGTAGTCTGGGAGGAAAGCTGTGCATTGAAATGTAAATTAAAAAAAATAACCTTCTCCACTGTTACAAAAAAGAGCAGCTTTTATAACAAGCTTTCTGATTTCCTTAAGATGGGAGAAAGCTAAATAGTTAATCGAGGGGCAAAACATTTGGGCTCAGTTGCCCGGCTGTTACGCTGATCGGCTTGTAACGGCTCCGTCCAGAGAGAGAGAGAGAAACGAGCCAACGACGCACGCCAGCAGAGTCTGTAAAGTCAAAAATATTTTTAATCTTTTTTTTCTTTTTTTTTTTGCTTTTAATTCTTTGCACGTCACGTTGTCAGCGTGAGTGGCAGGTGGCAGAACATTTCAGGGTCTGTCTCCTTGCCTCCACGTGAGGCTGTCAGAGCCTGACTGGGATCCACTCAGTCTGCAGGAGAGCGGCTGCTCCCAGGTGGTTTGCTGCTGTCTGCCTGTCTTGAAAGTGCTCTGCGTCTGCAGGGCGAAAGGATGGAGGGCGGGTTTGGGGGGTTGGGAAGTGTTGGGCCACAGACAGAGGGAATGCGGGTTGGGGGGGTGAGAGGGAGGATCCTCATGGACCTCCACCAGCCCTGCCGTCTGGAGGATTTTACACCATTTCATCTCAAAAATGGAAATGTCACGCCTCGGTACATCTCCCCAACAATTGGAATCTGGGCCAGTGGTTTATTTATTTCATTCCCTGCCATTCTTGAATAAGCAGCACCCTCCTTCACATAAACAGTTGTTGAGAATTTGTCTGGTGTTCTTTCTCCATTTTTTTTTTTTTTTGCTTTTTGTCTCTGTCCTCTTTCACCCCCCACACCCCCCTTTTTTTATTTCTTCAAGTAAAATACAGCCGAGCTCCTGCCAACAGGTCTGATAGGGATGAGCAGCTCCAGTGTGAGATGGTATGAAACCCAGGTTGAGCAAGGACAAAAAATGAAAACAGGGGGCAGCAGGGTGCAAGTGTTACAAAGGGTGTGTGTGTGATAGTGGGACTGCAATGGGAAGAGCTTGAGACCCATCTGGATTGAACAAGAAAAAAAAAGGTGACGATTGTGAAGGACAAGAGAGTGAGACAGCGCGAGATGAACGGAGACAACGTGTCCCCCTGGAGGGAGGAGGGGAAACGGGGGGGGGTTTGGAAACAGTTGTGCAGTTCACGGTGTAATTAGCTCACATGAATCACTGCGGCTACATGCGCGTGTGTGTTTTTTTTTGGCTGTTGGCTTTTTTCCAGTGGCGAGGAGGCTGTTCGTGACAGCCGCGCACAATGGTGAGCGCGACGTGTGGAAACCAAAGATGACCCATAATGACAGATTCTTTTCGAGCCAGTTTTTGTGTGGGCTTGTCCCGGGAATTGACGGCCATGCGCGCTCCAACATGAAAGAGCAATTTCACGCCTTCAAGTAGCTCCGGAAGAATCCTTTTTTTTTTTTTTTTTGTGCGTTCCAATTACATACCCTCTGCTTCAATGTTTTTCTGCAGAGTTTATAAATTCCACCCGCCCTTGCGTTAAAGTCGTAAACTTTTCGGAAAAAATAAATCAATGGGTCACAGATCTGAATTGTTGGAAAAATGTCCACCTGAGAATAAAACCATTTTTTTCCCCATTATGCAGTTGCTACGGTCCAACAGTTGGAGTAAAATGATATGAGCTGGCTATTTTGTTGGGCTAGCTCAGGGGTGGGCAACTCCAGGCCTCGAGGGGCGGTCTCCTGCAACTTTTAGATGCGTCTCTACTTCAACACACCTGAGTCAAATAATGAGGTCATTAGCAGAACTCTGGAGAACTTCACTGCACTTTGGAGGTGATTCAGCTATTTGATTCAGCTGTGTTGGATCAGGGAGACACCCAAGAGTTGCAGGACACCGGCCCTCGAGGACCAGGGTTGCTCACCCCTGGGCGAGCTGCTTGGTTACTCAGGCTGCGTTGCTAGTTCTAGCTTGCTAACTGTAGTTTTAAAACGGTATAAACATAAGAGTAACAGCAGATGAAAATATTTCCTGTCAGATTTCTACAGTTAGCTTGACCAAATGTCAAGCATTAGGTCCATGCTTGACTTTGGTCATTTCTAATTCTGATTAATTTCTTTCAAATTTATCCACAACAGTGATTTTAGGGGAAGGTGTATGTGCTAAATATGTTCAAAGTTAGCAAAACCTCTAAAGCAGGAACCACAAACTTAGCTTCACAATTACTGGAATTATGCCCACTGCTGGAATAGTAGTTGTCTTATTGCCAAACATTAAGCAGAAATAGGTTGCTCTATGCTAAAAAAAAAAAAAGAAAAAGACCTAAATGAGTATTCTGTATTTTTGGCTTTAGTTGTGTATCAACACCACAAAAAAGTCTGACATACTAGAGACTCTTGCAGGCTGTGTGTTATTCCAGCTGCAGCTTTCACAGTTGTTGCTTTTTGCTGTTTTTACATACATAATATGGTATATTTGACTGAAAACCTTTGTTTACTACCTTGAAACGTGGATTCTGTTTTCAGTTAAGCTTCTCAAACTGTGAAAATCCCATAACGGCTCCTGGCTAACATCAACACATTGCTGCTAAAATCCAAACAAGAACACTCTTAACACACAGGCCATTGGTTAATCTCAATCCTATCCATTATCACCCACACACACACACACACACACCCACCCTGTTGTGTTGTGTGTGACACTTTGCTGTCCTAACTCATTAATTCAAAGCCTTTGGGAGCCATTGAGTGTTGGGAGATGCCAAACAGGGTTAACAGCAGCACATCTCTTACCCTGACACACACTCACATGTGCTAATGGTTGCTTTGTTTTGTGTGCAGGCGTGTGTGTGTGTGTGTGTGTGTGTGTGTGTGTGCGTGCGCGCGTGATTGGAAATGGAGCACTTCAGAGACGTCATTAGGCTGCCGTGCTGCTCATGTGAAGGCCATAATTATTCCTCGGATGATAATTATTGATTTGTCGGCGTTTTACATGCCCATTGATCTACAGGTTTCTCTCGATGAGCGGGGTTCCCCGTCGGCCGCAGCAACTGGAGGACCTCAGAAAGCGCTCGAGCGGAGCTGCTCGCTCCAGCGATCCAGCTCGAATTTCTGATGTTTGCTTTTCTTCGCAGGTACTTCATCGACCGGCACACGGATCTGGAGAGGCAGTTCAACATCAACGTGGACGACGGGAACATCACGCTGGCCAAGCCACTGGACCGGGAGACGGATATGTGGCACAACATCACAGTGACCGCTACAGAAGTCAGTAAGTAAGGGCGGGGGGTGGCGAGTCCTGGTGCAACACAAAGCTGTTGCTTAGCTGCTGAAGGAGGGCTGTGCACTTCCAAACACTGTGAAGTAATATCTGAGGAAAATGTTCTGGAAATTTACAGTTCCCAATTAAAGGGATATTTCACATGTAGGAAAAGGATGAGGAGTTAATCCACCAGATCAGAAAAAGAACAATAGACAGAATACAAGACAGCACTGTAACAGTCTGCTGCTACACCTGCAGAAAGAGAGACAAAAACAAATGTTATACCCATTTGAGATTGTCGGTTTGGTTAGAGGTTGAGCTAACCGGACCATGTCCACTGTCCACATTAGTCCACATTATTAAATTTTCCTTTTGGAACCCATTTAAAAAGACGTGGCGAAAAAACTAAAACTACAGTTTAAAAAAAAAAGAGAGAGAACCTTGTCCTGCAGATGGGACCGAAGTCCAAATCCGCCAAGGTTTTATTCAGATTAGCTCATGAGGCAGATTGATGCTGTATACACCTGCTTAGCTTGTTAGCTTTCCACCACTTTGAGGATGCATTTAGATTGGCTAAAAGCTTTTTTTACTGCATTAAAAGACTATTACTGATAACTTCACAGAACCACACTACAAAAGCAGAGCAGTATGTTTAATCTACTTTTATTCTCAAATAATGACATCCTACTGCCTAACATTGGCTTAGACTTTATAAAAAAAAAACACATCCATTTATTTCAAATACTAACTAACTCTACGTACCTCTATGGAAAAAGTTCTCTCACTGAAAAATGAGTTACAATTATCATGCATAATAAACCACAACTTTAAGGTAAAGATAATAAACCACAACATTAAGACCTTTCAATCAGTGCTGAAAGGTCCAACAGCAAAAAGGTTGACAATAAAGTCAGTGGGAGATAAAGCACTGCATCAAATCTAAAGTAAAGAGTAATGACAAATCAATGAGCAAATAAATAAATACAAGACCTTATTATTTAAGGCGTTGAAACGACGTTTAAGGTTCATTTTGAATTAATTACTCTATGAAGGTGAACATATCCAAAGCATATTTTAATTTTGTAGATGTTAAAGTAGGAGAATATTCTGCTCTATGTTCCTAATTATTTCGTAAAAAGCTAAAGGTGTTTCTCATCCCATTGTACTATGCGGTGCAGAACGTTACGCAAGTCATCAATTAGACACTTATCGGCATGCAAGATTTAAAAAACAGACAGAGCATTTTTTTTTTTTTTTTTTTGGAACTCTTCTCAGTTAAAGGAACCGCTGACCTACTGCTGGAAATCCTCCGTTAAACAGTTTAACCGCTCCGAGAGCACGGCACAAACAATTAGCCCGTGACTCCGCAGAGGCATTAAGCGCGTTAATTTGCTGAGTTTTGATTGAATTAAATGGCCCAGCGCTCAATTTGTGGAAGTGCAATAACATTAAGACATATCAAATAGACTGTTTTAAAGACATGCTCCAGAGTGGATTGCTCCAAACGCCAGGCATCCATTACAGATTAAAGAACATCTGCGAAGCACAAAAAAAGTCACTGACGATGTAGAAAATCTTGCCGGCAGAGCTACAAACAGCTTCAACCGTACGCAAGGCTTTATTTGCATACAGATTGTTTCAGGGGGGCTGTATGATGTGATAAAGCTTAATGTACCCCTTTAAGCTATTGGGATAGAAATTGACTCAGCTTGTAACTTTTCTGTCTGCTTCTGCCGTATCTCTCCCTCGCTTCTCGTTCTGGTCCCGTCCCGTTCTTCCTTTAATCAAAGGAAACACTCGTTAATTGTTGGAATAAATCAAAGCCCCAAACACTGTCACAATGTTTTTGGCCGTGGAGTTAAAGACAAACTCCCCGCAATCGACGCAGCGCCCCCTTTTCGAGCGAGCCGAATGTGTTTCACTCGATAAGCCCCCCGTCGCCTTGTCACGTCGTAAACTCCCTCCCCCAACCCCCTGTACACTGCAGGCATGTCTTCATGCCCCTTGGCAAAGTAACTGTGGCTTGAGATAGTGGCATCTCTAAAAGCACCTAATAGGAATTTGCCAAAATGAATACGGCGGTTTTGCTATTCTTCACGCTCGGAGAGTAGAAGGCGGTGTCTCCTCTGGCGTGAAAGGGAATAGATGTGTTTCCCCGGCTCTATCCCGGTGCCATTTGCCACCCAAACTGAGGCTCGTTCTGCCGCCTCGCACCAGTTGACGTCTGACTAATCAGATTCTATTCCCTGTCTGCTTGAGGGAGGGTGGAGAGGGGGTGGGTGGGGATTGGGTCCCCTCCTCTCTCTCCACTTTAATCCATCTATCACTGTCTATTGGTCTGTCAGTTTCCACTCACCTTGCTGTTTACCTCTTTTTCAACTTGCCTTCCAGATAGGCGGAGGGCCTCGACTTTCAACGCCCTCCCCCCCACTCTCTGCTTCGGTTTCATTCGTTTGTTGAAAGACAGAAAACGGAGATCAAATCGACTAATCCCAGGATTCCTCCAACTGCAGTTGTATTAATGCAGTATGTGTGGCAACATGTTCATGTTACGACAAAAGAATGCAACCGTTGTGGCCTTCAAAAGCCAAATGAGTTCAGAAAATGTGCTATGACTTTATTACTATGATCTGTGAGTCAGAATGAGATTCTCATGCCATGACGCTAAACACAGTTTCACAGTATCGTGATGATTTCATATATTCACCTTCCTAAAAAAATGGCCTAAGTCTTGTTTTGCCAAAAGTGATCTTAGCAAAAAATAAAAAGATGTTTGTGGTAATTAGCAGCTCCACAGAAGCTAATATCTACAGTCTTTCTTATTTCCACTCTCGAGGATACTGTCAATCAGCATCGAGAAAAATGAGTGGCCCTCCTGGATTGGCTGCCTACCAAAAGCCAGCCAATAGTGTGTGAAGTATTGCACCTAGAAATTTCAGCTTCACTAGTTGTATTTTTTTTTTTTAACTACTTTGGAGAACATGCACAGAAACCTACAAATAAGTGAGATTTTCACAAACAGTTTAAAGTTACTGTCACAGAAAATCTCTGAGTAGGTGAATCTGTGAATACTGAACCAGGAATTGGCGGGGGGTCTACTGTACTTCCAGTACAGGTCATTATGTGAAACCAATCATATGTAAGAGCTAAAGAAATGAAAAAAAAAAAAAAACAGTGATACAAAGGAGTGTTTCAAATATGGCACTACAGTCTGGTAGTATTTCAGGTTAATGAGATGCAGGCTGTGTAGTTTTTGTACAAGTGTTTTTTTAATATACTCACGACACATTTGTTTTTCCTATGTTAGCGATTACTGCTGCTGATGTACAATTTTGGAACTGCTCTTCTAGTTTATACCAAACTTGATTAGGCAGAAAAAGAAACATCCATGATTCCTCCACTTGTGTGTGATGCCAGCTATAAACCTGCCAAACTGAATCATTTCCAGAGCCATAGGTGGTCTGCCTGTGTACCAAATGATTTCCATTTGATAAGTTTCCTTTGGGGAACCTGTAGCTGTGCCTGCATGGCAGACAGAGATGTCATCAGGTTCTGTAATGCTTGGTGATATGATAGTCCTCCCTCGGTGTGATCCGTCTTGGTGACAATAATCTGTTCTAAAGACACTCATATATGCCTACTGTGACATTTGTTCTCCTCTCATGGTGTGTAACTATCAAACCCTGTCAGGTCCTGGTAATGCAGTCTATTGTTACTATATGAAAGTCTCTGGTATAGTGAACTGATGCACCAGCAGCACCCTAATAATACTATAGGATAGAATATTATAGTAGTAAAATATACTGGCTTTTTTTAAAACTCAACAGTTTGTTCAAATTCACCCAGTTGTTTCTTTTTTAAAGAGAGATGCACCGAGGTTGTTGGTCGATTTCTGATCTCTGGTTTCTGTAAAGCTTTGAACTGCTGATTCCAATTTCAGTTTAAGAGCTATAATTAAACAGCGCTCAACATCTTTTATCCAGCCTCGCTAAGAGGTCATTAATTTTTTACCGAAGAAGCAGAGACGATGTCTGACTGTGCATGTGAGGCAGCAGACGAAATGATTCAGAGTTGACATTTGAAACTGTTTTTAGCGTCTTGGATTTGCGATTAGCCTGATAGCTTTATTCCTCAAAGAGGACATATGTAAACTCAAAGATTTCCAAAGCACTGCCAGCTTTTCTAAAGCTCTACTTTCTATAGCAGGGAGAGGTCGAAAGCAACGAAAAAATTAAATGAAATCAATGTTAGAGGTTTAGCTTGGCTAGCATCTATGGAATTATGCCCAGGATCAATTAGCTCCTTCATCGAATTAGCAAAACATCCCAAGAGTGACTACAAATAGCTGATGTGTGGCAGACGGTTCTTTTTCACACAAAAAAAACATCCAAAAAGAAAAAGCAACGGTGTAATGTGACAAGTAACATCAAGCTCTCTGTTGTAGCAGGATGAATAATCAGCTATGTGAAAAGAAAACCATTTTCCTTTTGAAAGAAAGCTGTACTTCCTCTTTCTCCTGTTTTAAACACCCTCCTGGTACTGAAAATGGCTAAATTTGAGTCTTCCTGAACTAGCAACCGCCACATTAAACAGGGTTGTGGGCTAGCTCAACGTGGTAGCGCTTAGCCGTATAAGCTAACGAGACAAAGATAGCATTTTTTTAGTCTCTGGTTAGAAAACTGCACTGGTCAAGCTAAAAACATTGGATTCCAGTAACTAGAATGTTTATCAAGGATCTTCAAAAAGTTTGATAGTTTAAATATTGCATTAATTAAAGTAGACATTAGCATGCTTGTGGACAATAAGTACGCCCACACACATTCATCCTGTCCTTAGAGGACACGTTAGCTGCATTTTTGAGAAAGGGATGAGGGAGATTTTTATTTTTTATTTTTTTTTTTTTTTCAATGCTCTTTCTATGTACATATACTGTAAATGTTGTACTTTACTAAAAATCTAAGATTCTTGAGATTCCAGTGATGTAAGCCGGTACAGGGTACAATCTTAACTGCAGACAAAGTTAACGCATTTGTGAAAACACGTGGGAACACAAAATAACTTCCAACTCATCACTTGAAGCCTCATGTCATTGACAGAACAGAGCAACCTTAAACAAAGACAGTTTTATATCCACAAGGGTCTAATTAATGTACTCTAATAAAATAGTTTGTCTCCAGCAAGGTTTACATCCACAATCCAATATAATTTGCCTCCGAAAACCTTCGATATTTCAACTCAACGTCCTTTAGCAAGCTCGGTTTTTTGTTTATTTTGTTTGTGGGGCTTTTTGTGGTAAGGGTAAAAATTGGTGAAATTCTAAATTAAAAAAAAAAGCAACCTGACAACTACATGAAAGTCAATTGTAATAACTTCTGAGTACAAACATTAATTCGGGCAAAAGTGTTAGAAAAATCCACAAAATAACTGAACTCAAAAAAAGTTTCATTGGTTCCAGTGGGGGAAGTTTTCTTTTGGGGTTAAAGGAATAATTAACTCCTTGAAAAGTTGCCAATTGCTCCACTGATGAATAAATAAATTCACAAGTCCTCTTGAATGCGACTGTCAGTTATCAGTGCTGAATATTTCCTCTCGAAACCTCATCTGATTAAATGGCCTTTTCTTGTTTTTGTTTTTTTGGGGTTTTTTCTCCAGACTTGAGTTACAAATGGCTCCTTAATATGCATGATTTTACTCCTCATGTTTTAAACATCACAGTGTACAGGGGATTCTCTAAAACCATTTTAAAATCTGATGCCCGCATGTTTTCTTTTTGTTTTTTTATGCTTTTCGCATCGTTTGTATTTGCTGAAATGGAGATGAATTGTCTCGTCCTCCGTCTTCCGGGGAAAAGAACAAACGAAGATGAAGCAAATAGAAACAGATTAAAACCAGGTCGCGGAATACATGCCGCCGAAATTCACGCGGAGCCCTGTTTGGGTGAAGCCTCTTTTCTTTCCGATTCCTGCTTATTCATTACTACTTTTCCTCTACTCTCTCCCTCTTTTCAACCTCCCTCCCTTCCCATCCATCTGTCTATTGAACCATAATAGGAAACCACAGTCAGATATCAAGAGCAATTGTGGCCATCAGAGTAATGGACATTAACGACAATGCCCCTGAGTTTGCCACTGAATACGAGGCCTATCTGTGCGAAAATGGGAAACCTGGACAGGTAAGGAAAGAAATGACTCATTCATCAAAGCAGCGATCTATCACTTTCCTACTCTTTGTCCTTTTCTTCCTTTTCTCCCTCTCCTCCCCTGTAATGATTGGGCACAATGAATTATAGCCTATTTATTTCGCTGGGAAACCACAGAGGTGGAAGTACAGACCTTTTTTTTTTCCTCTGGAACAGGCCTCCCTCGACACGGCGCGCACCAAGCGAACGGAAAATGAGCGAAGTCAGGATTGATCAGAGGGGATCATAATTCAAGACTGTCTTTCATGTCTTCTTCCAGATGGCACAATGCTTTCCCTAGCCAAAAAAAAAAAAAAAAAAAAAATCCTGGACAAGTACTTAGTATTCTCCTCCTCATCAATCGCCCTCATTCAGGGCAACTGTGTACGTACAATAGGGAGCTTTATTCAAAGGGGGATGAAGGGGGGAAAAAAAGGAAGCGGCACAAAAGAGAAACTGTCCTGCAGGTCCCGAATTTAAATTTCCAATCAATCATCGGGATGTACAACCTGGGAAGACCCGCGAGGACAGTTTAACAGATAGGTCCAGGAGCCTGAAAGTGTGTCAAGCTGGAAAGCAGCTCACTGATAATACTCATAAACTTCAGGAATAGGCAGTAGGAGTGCAGCGATACATTCAGCTCACAAGAGAAGACGTCGGGTTCACAAAGTGGGATTAGTGAAATATTTCTGGGGCCGGGGAAAAACCAAAAGCTGATCCCTGTTTTCTGTTCTGCTAGGTAGGCTGGCATATTAAAAAATGAAAATGAATTATGTGGAGGTAAATGTGAGAAAATGTAGGAGGTGTTGTGGAAACGTCACATAATGTCTGTAAACTGTGGCTGAGTTTTAGTTCACCATATTGTTGAGCAATTTGACGTTTACAAAATATTTACAAAGTACACTGGCACAATCCACAAAGCAGGTGACAATAGGAAGTAGATGAAGAATAATGGAGGAGGCATGTTTTTTAATACAAACTTACTCATGTCTGATTTTAGTTGCGTTTCTTATTTAATTCAAACACCACAATTGTGAAATTGTTTTGTCTTTTTTTGACACTTGCACCTTCAGGTCTGAGATGCTCCAGTTCTGAATCGTGCATTTTTATTATGATCAAGGGTCAATAAAATGTTTGGTTTTTTTTTTTATGACTTTTTTCAGTTTAGTTTATGTACATTTTCAACAATGACCCAGTCTTCTTGGAATAAATTTATAGTGCGAGTGAATTTTTAATACTTTGACAAACATTTCTTTAGTTTTTGATAAATATTTCTTTTTAATCTGCACAAGACACTTTTGAGTATCCCTTCACAATCTTCTAATAGTTTACTAGATGCTTGGCCCATTCCTCCTGACTTAGTCTTTTTTTTTTTTTTTAAGGTTTTATTGGTTCTAGTGGTGTGCTTATATTCTAAGGAACTGATATCAAGTCTTTGTGATGGCCTTTGTCATCCATCCATCCATTGTGTGTTTGGAAGATTTTGTTTGGCTCCCAAATTTTAATGTCCTTCCTGTTTTCTTAAGATGTTGCTTCCACATGATGTTCCTTTTCTTATAATGCCGTGTATTAAACAGGCTTATTTGTCTTTTTATATAGTGCGAGTCCATAGTTGGTTCCAGTTATAATTTCATCAGGTGCGATTCAGAGGTAAAGACAGAATGAGTCAGCTGCGTTCTCTAATGGCTTTGCCCTGTCTGCTTTGTGTGTCCTCTCGTCTCGTTTTCAACACAGGTGATTCACACCGTCAGCGCCGTAGACAAAGACGACCCGAGCCAGGGTCACAGATTCGACTACCGCCTGGTCCAAGAGATGCAGAGCAACCCCAACTTCACCATCAAACACAACCAAAGTGAGGAAAACCAAATCACTCTCCTGGAAATCATCTGTTTCCGTGGGAGAACAACCGAAGTGTCTCTGAGTCTCTCTCCTCCCCCACCACCCCCTCTCTTGTCTCCAAGTCTTGTCTCTTGCCCACGGCGTATTAACCGTACCACAGATGAAATCTGGTGGATCAGTGTAGCTCACAATTAGCAGATGTGAAATTGTTTGGACACCAGCTTCTCGTTCACTCCCCAGTGCATTTTGAGGCAAACTAAATGAGTGGGATCCAAATGGCTTTCCGTGGCTCAATGTAGGGTGACATCCTAGGAGCCGTTTCGCGGCAGATGGTGCTACATTTATTTGCTAAATATTCTGATTGCTTTATGTGCCATTTTCTCTTGTCTTAATTCCATTCCTCCTCCTTTTTTTTTTTTTCTTCCACTACTGGCTCTGAACAGGCTGTGTTCCAAATGACGTTGTGTAATGTTTCAGCTTGGGGCAAAAAAAAAAAAAAAACCTCTTCATATGGTACTAGCCTTCTGTTTGGTTGCAGAAGCTGCAGGCTAACTTACAGCAACCTCTCTCAGATGGAGGAAAGTACATAGAAATCAGGTCATAAAGTGGACTCACTGTCTTCTGTCTGAAATAAAAACCTCTTACTTTGTAATAGGTACTCAGCGGGCAGGAGCATGGCATCAGGGTAATCACAGGAAGCATAAAAATAGCCCAGGAAAAGCATATCACTCTTTTTCTAGCATATCAAGCAGTGACAACTAAAGTGAGGCACAAACCAAATCCATTTTTCTTGTCATGTGTGCAAATATCCTGAAACAAAGACTTGAGTTCTGTTCCTGTGAATCTGCTGTGTATAGAACAGAAAGGGTCGCAGGTTGTCTTTGAAGTGTAATCATTTCTGATCTTTTATAGTTTCTCACCAATTAATTGTTTGTTTTAGCGTTTCATGAGGTTTCAATTGCAAACTTCAACATATTCTAATAGTTACGATTTTATGTCGGACTAAATCAAAGTAGTGTGCGATTCTGAAGTAGCTTCCGCAAATGAAAGTGTATGATGCATTTATATTCGAGCCCTATTACCCTAATGCTTCTAATTAAATTCCAGTGCAATTAATTCCTTTCAGAAACTGGAGGCAACATGGGTGTAATTGGAAGCTGTTTGGGGAAATCCTCAGAAGTTTTGTTAGAGAACAACCTGCATCATAAACTACCTCTCCATGGGCATGGCTTCAACCCGATCTTCCCCAGGCATTCCTGGCCAGATTCGTCTGGATTTCCAGATCCTGAGCGGTTCTTCCACGTCTTTTGGAACCATGTCAGGGATGGTAACGGGGTGTTGAGCGCCAACGATCCGATTGGCAGCAAACGGCATTCATTGATTGGATTTACGTCAATAAATAACATCCCAAGCGCCATTTCCAATTTCAATTTGTGACAAGACCGTAATAGCTGCCAAGATGGCAAACTACAAAAAGATAGTTCATGGTCAGACCTTGAGATCCAAACGTTTTTGTCAATTGTGATGGAAGAGTGCAAACATCATCAACTGAATGGGGCAACTCACCATAAATAAATATACAGAGATTTCAGAAAACATGCACACCCAAAGACACAAGGTGACATCCATAGAGCGGTGAGCACATCTCCTGGACCGCTCACGAAGTGAGAGACTCACTTCAGACCAATGGAGACTCACCCAGTTTGGCTGGAACTGAACCAGACATTAGCAGGCTAGAGTGAGACATGGCAATGGACAAGGGTCTATAGAGTCCAAGGATCACAGCACAGCATGTCAGGGGGAAAGTCATGGAGAGATTTGAAGTAAGACTACGTTCTGAACCAATGTCTCCATCTCACATAGAAATGGAAAGATTATTGACCAACTAGAAGCCCACCGAGACCTGGCCATCCCCCTCGATAGACAGCGAAGCCGCAAAGAGACAGTCAGTAACTCTCAAGGAGCTACAGGACAATACGAAACCTGTTGGAGGCTTTAACTATCTTCACTTTAGAGGACGGCAACGACCCTAACCAGAGCTTTGGGACGGTTTATGACAAATCATTTAGCCCAGTCAAAGCCCAGACCTGAATCCACTGGCAGAATCTGAGGCAAAACTTGAAAAGTGATGTTCACCGACTGCTCTCCATTCAATCTGACTGAGCTTGTAATCTTTTACAAAGATTTCCATCTCTAGATCTCCACGCTCACATAGACATACCCCAAACTACTCGTAGTTGGAATTGCAGTAAAATGTCACTTAACAAAGTTTTGGCTCTGATGTGTTGAATCCAAGGGCACGCCACACACTTTTATGATTTTTATGTGGGGGGGAAAAAAAAAGAAAACCCTGAAAAATATGCGTCATTTTCCTTCCACTTCCACAATTATGCACTACTTTGTGTTGATCCATCACATGAAATCCCATTACAGCTCTCGATCTCTGTGGTTTCCGCTATGACGAGCAACAATTTCAAGGCGCATGAATATTTTTCAAAGCGGCGTAGTCCATAAAAAAAAATTTCCCCCGCCGCAAACGAAAGACAGGCGTGCATTAGAACGAACAACAAAACGGCTTCATTTTCCCCCCTCCGACTTTTCTAAAGCCACAGTAAATGTGTTGTGTTGCGCAGTTCAACTCGACGCAGCGCATCAACACACCACACCACACTACACCTGCCACTTGTATATAATATTGTTAATTCCAAACAGAGAAAAGGAGCCCGCTGCACCGTATCCCCCTGCACTCCAGTGGCTATTTCTATCTGAACAGGCAGCTGTGGGAGACACTTGAGTGAAGAGCATCAGGGCCTCTGTCGGCCTCTGTACGTGGCTTTTGTTTGCGATGATGAATCTAATTGTAGGGTTTACACAGTGAAGAGGTTAAGGGTTGTCAGCCAACGGGAAAATAGCTAAGATTCCGACTAGCTGAAAACAAGACGCTGTATACTCTGAAACGGAGTTCTCTGGTTAGGAAAGAACTCAACAACCTGCTGTTATAAGAAACAGAAGTGGCATAAACCCTCAAGACAAAGGCAAGGATGCAAAAAAATTCTAATTTATAAGACAAGATAGCCAATCGTTGAAGGTTTTAGATGTACTGCAAATTTCAATACACAGTAGTTCTGTAGAGACATTTGCGAGAAGGAATTTAAGACATTCTGTAGCTTAACCAATGGAAGATATAGTATTTTAATTTAAACCACTAATAGTTCCTGTGTCTGTGGTGTTAGCTTTCCTTTAATTGAGCGGTGGAAACAGCACACTGGGGACTGGGAGGCACTGGGTCAGTTAGCACTATTTTCTTATTGTTAACTGAAAATCAAAACTTTTAGAACCAAAAAACTCTGCATTAAATCAAATGCAATCTCTAAGTGAGTTAATAGTAAAATTCAAAAGAAAAACATTTTTTGGAGCTGAAGACAGTCCAAAATTGAGTCTTAAATAGTTGCTTTTTATTTTATTAGGCAGCGGGTGATTTTTTTTTCAAAACACAATATCATGAATTATTGCCCGTTACGTCCTGAATTATATTATACATATTTTAACAAATGTGGGGTTTTTTGCTATTAAACAGATTCTAAATGAAGTAGAGATTATTTTTCCTTTAGCATGTAAAATAAGTACAAATTGTCACATAATTAGTTATAAACTGACCTCTAGTTGACGCTAAAGTGCCCCCATATATCTCATTATGTGTAGAATATGCACCAACAGGCATTAGTTAAATACAAACCCATGTTAAATAACTATTTGTTATATTTTAGGTCAAATTTTGATTTCTATTGAGAATATTTCACTTCTTGTTGCTTTAACATATATATATATATATATATATATATGTCCTTTTTTTCACAATTTCATGTAATTTGTATGACTTGTGAATTAACAGTCACAAAAGTGCAAATCATCGTGACCTTTAAGCAAAAACTAAGTATGGAAGTGCGTCAAAGTCAAAATTAGATTTAAAAATAAACCTTTCCTCGCTCTCCGTATTCTTTAAATTGTAATCCAATTAAGCCATACTGTTTTTTTTTTTTTGGGGGGGGGTTTGCGTCATCGTATGATTTATTGTGTTGGATATTTTTACTCTGCGTCTCTTTTGCTGCCACGTTGAGCTTTTTATAGCCGAAATCCTAATCTGAACGGAGCTCTGCTTTTAACTTTCAAGGTGCGCCGTGTTCATTTGAACCTCGTGTGCTTGGAGAATGAACACCGTTCTTGTGGCCTTTTATGTGAGGGAAGAGTAAAAAAGCAGTGTTCTTGTAAGTGCATTGTGTTTTGAAGGTAACCTACACAACTCCGTCTGCGGCTGAGCTGACAGGCAGGAGATGTGTTGTTCTATTTTTACAAACAGTATTTAACAAAGGCGATGGGGATGACCTGTATACTGGGATGCACCCTAGCAGTTTACAGGATATAGTTTATCCTTGCCTGCTGTGTGCGGAGTGCTGAGCGATTCAAATGAAGTAGGACATGCTGGCGCTCACAAAGCAGAGTGTACCACTTAGAGGCAGCACTCGTAAGAAAATAAATCCGAACATATGTTCACATCAATTACAGCTTGTGCAAAAGCGAGCGATGCTATCATGAAGCGTTCCGTCTTTTGATTGAGTTCTTTCTGTCAATGCGAAACTTCCAACATGGCTCTGGGTTGTTTTTTTTTTTCCCCCTCTCCTCTACACGACGAGTCCCTGTGATTTCCACCCTCCTTCTTCGGCACGCCCTCGAGCGACGAGGCAAAGGTTACACTATCAGACATCTTGTAGGTTTTCAATAAGATCGCCAGGAGTGGATTCTTGTGGGAATGCAAGTGTTTGATAATGTGAGCCGGGTAAGAAGTGCCAGCTAATGAGCAGACAGCTTCACAGGAGTGTCATCAAAGAGCAGCTGGCACCTTTCTGGGTCAACATGTGCCACCAGTCTCCTCTCCGCCGGCGTCGCCCGCCGCCGTCCCGCCGCCGGCTTTCGAAGTACAGGAGGAGCAGTGAGCTCGGGCGCCGCCTTCCTTCGATTGAATTTCAGACAATTCCTCAAACAAGAAGCGAGAACAAAGAAGAAGAATGGCGCAATAAAATGTGAGACATTCTTAAAAGCCTGGTGACGGTAGATGTGAAGTTGGTTTACTCTCGCTCGCCGCTGATTCTGATCGGAGCGGGATTGGAGTGTGGGGTTTTCACACGTCCTTTTCTGAAAAGTCATCTTTAAATTCACCCGTTTGTTCTCTCTCTCTCTCTGACAGACAACTCGATCAGCGTCGTCACCAAGCACGATAGCTTCCGGCGACAGAAGCAGGAGATCTACTTCCTGCCGATTGTTGTGTCGGACCAAGGCCATCCGCCGATGAGCAGCACCAACACCTTGACCATCCGGGTCTGTGGGTGCAGCAGAGATTTAGTAGTCCAGTCCTGCAATGTGGAGGCCTACGTCCTCCCCATCGGTCTCAGTATGGGGGCGCTCATCGCCATCTTGGCTTGTATCATACTCTTGCTAGGTGATCTATTTCTGTTTTTATAAAGTGACGTTGATTTACATTTTCTTCTAAAAGTCGCCATCCCATTGAACTTGAGCTCTCTCCTTTGTCATGTCATACCCACAAACTCTGTTCTGTTTTAAGACTTTTATTTTTAATTTTAGTAGTTGAATTAAAAAAAAAAAACATTCTGAAGATTGGGATATGCTTATGTACTCAGCCACACATCCTATCATCAGCTGCAGGATATCTCTATAAGTTTTGTACAACACAGACTGATGTTTTTCATCTTCCTTCTTTGCAAAAAAGCAAAGTCAGATTTGATGGACAGCATTTCTTAAAGGGGCAGTATTACGTAAAATGGTTCTTTCATGCCATGCATGTTTGAGAAATCCTTTAGTCTCCTATGGCAACCATTCGGCTGTGCAAAATGCCTCGGTGGACCTAGCCCCGCCTTAGAGGCTTTTCTAGGCTTCCACCACATATAGCAGCCCTACCGCACTCAGCTCCTTCAGACTAGCCAGCAATGATTAGCACTTGGTGGAACTTCGCATCCTTGGAGCTCATTATGGGATCTGCTTCTCAGTTCAGTTCTGGTAAATACATTGTCAAAGGGTTAATAGAGAAGCCATGTTGTGATGACTTCCTGAAGGCGGAGTTTCAGAAAGAGCAGGAATTTTTAAAGAGACAGTCACCTAATTTCAAGGTGTAAAATTATTAAGTTAAATGTCTTTTGTTATATGATATATATTGCATTTATAACAACTGAAGTTAACATAGTTCCTTCATTATGCTACAAAATGATTCTGTGTGACTGAAAAACACGACACTACCCCTTTACGGGTATCGGGGTAAGAGAGTCATTTTTTTTTTTACACTTGTCTACATAAAAGTTCAGATTTTGTGTTTGGTGAAGCTTGACCGAGATTTCTTCTTTTCCTTTTTCTGTTCTCTTATTTCATTCCATCTTCTCTTTCGGACAGTAATAGTAGTACTATTTGTGACCTTGAGGAGACACAAGAACGAGCCCCTGATCATCAAGGACGACGAAGACGTGAGGGAGAACATCATCCGCTACGACGACGAAGGCGGCGGCGAGGAGGACACCGAGGCGTTCGACATCGCCACGCTCCAGAACCCGGACGGCATCAACGGCTACCTGCCGCGCAAGGACATCAAGCCGGACCTGCAGTTCATGCCCCGGGCGGGGCAGCACTCGGGCCCGAACGGCGTGGACGTGGACGAGTTCATCAACGTGCGTCTTCACGAAGCCGACAACGACCCGACGGCCCCGCCGTACGACTCCATCCAGATCTACGGGTACGAGGGCCGGGGATCGGTCGCCGGCTCCCTCAGCTCGCTGGAGACGGCGTCGTCGGACTCGGATCAGAACTATGACTATCTCAGAGAGTGGGGCCCGCGCTTCAGAAGACTCGGGGAGCTGTACTCTGTGGGCGAGAGCGACCGCGAAACCTGACCTCCGGTCTGTTAGGGGAAAAAAAAAAAGGAAAGAAAAAAAAGACCTTTCTAAATTTTTCTTTTTTTCTTCTTTTTTTTTGCTTTCGACATATTTGTGTATTAAACGCTAGGGTTTGCTGGCTCATAGAAACGTGTTTCAAAATAAAAAAAAAAAAAAAAAAAAAAAAAAAAACATTAATACAGAGCGGCCACCTTTTTGTATTCTTTTTAGAGTGAGGTTTAGCAGTCGTTATCCACTATGTCAAGCGCAATGTACTTGTCGAGCCAAACAATGTCTTTATTAGGAGATTCTTGTGGCGTGTACCTTAGATTCAGTGTGGAGTGTCTAGCAGTACTTCGGGTGTTTTGTCATTTGCTGTGACTGCAGGTAGCAGACAAAACCCTGGCATTTCTGGTAGTTACCAAACCGACGGTTGGTTCCGCGAAGATCGACCGGTCACCGTTACCCAGTTCTCCTTTGGCACCGAGCTGGACTACAGAAGCTGCAGTGGGACCATCTGGGTCTCCCAAACGCCCCCTAGTGGAGAGGTGAAGGGGCTGAAAAATGAAAAAGCAATACCTGGACTACATAACAATGATGAATGTATGTGTGGTTTGGAAGTCAAGCGAAAGGACAAACCAAGGATTGGCTTTAAGGTGAAATTGTCATAATTTGATATGTTCTCCGGTGACTACATTTCTAGACTATCCGAAAGCCCCGGGAGGCTCGCTTTATACAACTCTTTGTATTTACATGCTACAGGTGTGGGTTGCAAGTGTTACTAGCCTATAAAAGACTGACATAAAGACAAAAAACAGAAATGTAGAAACTTTTGAGGCCTTCTTTTTACAGAAGCAACATTAAATACAATTGTAATCTACTGTTTTTTGACAAGAGACGTGTTGATTCTTCATTCCTGTTCTATCGGTTTTTGTATATCTGTTCTTAAGTCTTCATTTCTCCCCTTCTCTTCCCTGTGCTATTTGAAATGAGTGTTTAGATGAGTTCACGTTCAATCTTTTTGTTTTTCCGAAGCACTTGATCACAGTTTAATAGCAGCCAAATCATACGATGAATTCTTGCGGGTGATGATTAGGCGTGGGCTTTTTAACAAACGTACTCCGAGGTTCTGTTGCTTAAAAGTCTGTTGGATCTGAAGGTTCTCTTTGACTGTGTGGAGCATCGAGTAATGCGATGCTGCCCCTCTCCCACATTTCAACACGCGCTGCCCGTCAGCTGGCTGAAATACCTTTGTCTCCTTTGACGCATTGAACACATCGATGTTTTTCCTCTGTACTTTTATTTCTGTTTGGCCTACTGATGTGAAATTCAGACCAGACGTCAGTAACAACCCAAGACATCCACACACTTAACAAACTAATCCATGAATTTAATTGTACAATAGCACAAAATGTTAGAGAAGTTAACCTTGAAAAAGCTGCAAAAATACACAAATCCAGGAAGTCAGATCAAATCTGTTAGTACTTAATAACAAATTGATATAAACTGTTTGTAGTGCAATTTTTTTGGATTTTCTACAGGTCTCCTACTGACCTATTACCAAACATCAGAATAGCTAAAATACTTATTTATGTTTTACTGCTCTGCTTTGTACAGAAGGTCTGGACACTCGACTATTGAAAAATGACTGGTCGCAATTGCCAAGCTGGGACTAACCCATGTTATTAACACAAAACATGTTAATGATATTGGTTATAGATATATTTCTAAGGATATAAATGCGCCTCCAAGTAGCATTGTGGCAATAATACAACAGTGTAAGGAACAGTATATACAGAACCATAAATCAGCCTCAACCTGGTGCTCTTGGCTATATTTATTCTGGAGGAATTGGGAACAAAAAATAATCAGGAAAGAGAACTGAAACAGCCATGCTTTGTGTAAGAAAAACCTGCTGAAAGTCACCTCAAGTTTGCTGAAGGACAACTAATGAAGTCAATGAAACACTTGAAGAATATAGCCTTAGTATTTTTGAGACCAACTCTATAATCTGTGGATGTCTTTGCAGAGTCCCTGTGTGGAAAAGAAATGGGTCCTGTACAAATCCTAAACAAAACCAAACCAAAAGACGTCTGGAGGCGGGAACGTCGCCTTCGTTTAGCATATGTCATCGTCGAAAGTCAAATATTTAAGGCTCAACAGAAAAAATGTGCCAGAAACTGAAGATGAAATGAGAGTGGCCAAAGAAGCTGAATTAGTTTTAGAGAAAGTACAAGAATCACTGCAAAAATCTCCTAGTCAATCATTCAACGTGAATCACTTTAGAAATATATTGAAACATCCGAGCGACTGCAAGAGGCTGACAGAAAGTTGAAAATGGTCCGTGTGAAAGGAAGGGTCAAAATGTCACCTGAGCAACACTTGCAGCTAGTTTCGCCATAAAAGAGACATCATAAACCTTTCATTAGCAAAATATACTTTCTTAAAATCCCATGTTCTCATATTTGCATTCCTGAGTTCTCACCAGATTCCTTCCACAGTCCAAACACATGACTGGTAGGTTCATTGGTCATACTAAATTATTTTAAGGTGTCCGTGTCCACATTGGCTACATTTCTTTAGCCTCTCACCCAACTGCAACTGGAGTTGGACAACAGAATGTTCATCCATCATATTCACCTTCTTTGGCCTATCAATGATCTGTTCTTGTTGTCCACAACTGATGAAACTTTAATGTCAGTAGTTCCATTAGATTTACTGAGTTAAGATGTTGATGTGTTCTTATTGTCCCCACTCTCGAACAGCAAAACATGTCTAGTGCTACACCATGAAGCCATCAGTATTTTACTCAAAGTTATCATATTGAGAATCTCATACCGGCCCATGCCTAGTGATGACACAGACTAGATGTAAGCAGGCTCGCTGGAGCTCTAAAGTTGCTCAAACAAAACAGAGGAACTTACTGATAGCGACTAACAACAGTACGGTGGTACCAAGACATTTCTGACACATGATGATTGAGAGTAAAATGCAACCCAAGACGCGTCCAAGGGTACAACAAGTGAGCCTCTGAGCACAACAGTCCAATTAGGACCCAGGAGTGTGACTTTCTTCAAACATCAAACCTCATTTAGCAAACGCAGATCGCATTAGCCCAAGAAAAATGAAAACACTGATTGAGATAATGTGCATATTGTGCTCACACTGTATGATACCAATAAAAAAAAAAAAAAAGTCTTGTTCTGTACATAGAGTTACTGCTAACGTCATTAGCTTCCGATGAGGTGGTAGGTTTTGTCTCTGCACGTTAGCTCTTGCACATAACGACAATTTCAATGGCACTACAGCTGCGTGCATACTCAGTTTGTACTGATACAGTATTCTGGCAGTTCTTAGTAGACGAAACAATATATATGGGATAGTTCTACATGCAGATCATATTTTCTACTGTGCTTTAATGCTTATAAATGTGTATGTTCAATTATTTACTCCCTGTACTGTAATCTAAGACACCCTGTATTGTTTCCTACTTCGTGAAATATATTTTTATAAATATTGCTGAATGTGTTGGATTCTTCATCTTTTTTTTTTTTTTTTTTTTGCCCGTCAGTTTCAGCTAATGGTCACCAGTAATGAGCAGTCATCACGGTGAGTCTTGACGACTTCATGACTGTTGCACACGTACAGCAAATGTGAAGTCGGTATGCCAAGACCAACTGAATCTTGAGAATCTCCACACTGATCCGACATCACGTGATAGGATAGTATGTAATTAACCACTTCATCATGCCAGCTGTTAGTGGGTAGGAAAGTGAACGTATTGCTGCTTTGTTTTGAGCTACTGTGGCTCAGATTGCTTAGAAATTCAATGCTGATTTTGATCAAATGAAATCAGACACACGGTATACTGCGGTATGTTGCATATGGGGCTGTACAGACATAAAGAGAACAAGTTATAAACTTAAATACAATATCTAAGGGCATCATAATGTCAAAATAGAGTTGGTGCTCAAGGGTTGTAGTCTTTCAAAGGTAGGTACAATTTGAATTGAATTTAGCGCTTTAGCATTAGCCTCTGCTCAATACTGTGTTGGTGGAACAAATGTTCGTGATAATTGCTTTAGGGTTAGCAGAGCTAACTTTAATTAGCAGTGTCCACTGCTGGGAGCCTGATTATCAGAGCTGTTCCACAGAGCAATGGGAGAAGGTGGCCTGCTGTGATTAAGTTTTACAACACATGGTTGGACGGGTGCATGTGCACTCTTTACCTGGAAAACATATGGCACAAATATCCACTGTGGGAACCAGGTAAGCTGGCAGAAGGAATGTAATATTTTTGGCTGGGAAAACTCTTGGGTCCTGAGATCCATTTGGATGTTACTTTGGCATATGCCGCCTACCTAAGCTCTGCTGCAGATCATGAACACATTTTAACAGAGCCAGTGGTAGCTGGGGTTTATTTCTGTAAGATAACGTTGAACAGCAATTTTGAGAAGTTGGCTTGGCCTCCAAATTCTCCACCACTCAATCTAGTTGAATATCTGTTAGCTTGACAAAATAAGCCCCACTTCACAAGATGAAAGACTTAAAAAGAATCTCCTCCGTATAGCCTGGTCGGCTTATACAAAAAAAATACACTTTAGAATTGGGCCCACTGGATTGGATAACTCAGAAGGGAAAATGTGTTTGTGGAGAATATGAGTGAATGAAAATGAAATTGGACACTGTTGATTTATGGCAGAAAGATTTGTGAAATAGAGGATATCAGGCTATGTGTTTACTTTTATAAAACAGTCTAAGTTGTATAATAGGATTTGATTTTAAAGTTTTGTGGGGTTTTTTGTCATGTGATCAACACTCCTTACCAGTTAGTGGCGGTAATGATTCTTTCAGTTGTTTGCCAACCGCCAATATGACAAAGAAGAAGAAGAGGAAGCACGTTGCACCTTTAGGGATCTAGTGAACAGATGAGAGCTTCTTTCGCAAAAAAAGTAGGACTAATTATTAGGTAGGTTGTCGCAGTGTACCAGTTTAATTTGCTGTACAATTAGTTTTAACTACAAAGGCAAAGACCTTTAAAATGCTAGTATTCCCTTCGACCGAGCCAGTATAGAGCTTTGGGACGTGACGTCACTGGTCTAGGCGGAGGGATATGAGGGCCATCTTCAAGGGCCATAAACATAACCGACAAAAACGACTGTCACAGATATTTAGAATGTAAGTTACTTAAAATTATTTAACAATGGTACGAATTTGCTGCGTTATTGGATGTAATGTCTGATAATACGACCGAAACTGTAAAAAAAGATGGAAAACCAACTTTTGTTTCACTGTTTTCGTAAACAACGCGAGGGGGCTAAGCTAACGGAGCTAATGAAAAGAAGACGAATGTTCTCCTGGGTATCAGCGGTGAGACGTCCTGATATCACGTTCTCCAACATCCCAAGTTATCTACAAGTTTCCTCCAGACATGTCCATTGTGGTGAGTGTCTAAATTCCCTTTGTTGGTGTCGTGTCATAATTTATTGCTATGATTTTGTCTGGGTGTACTCCTGTTCAGTCATGTTGAGTTCATTTAAGTGGGTCACTTAAATGAACCTCCTGGGTTGAAATCCCAAATGGGTCGTTTTCAGCCCTACCTATGTAGGTTTTCTCTGGGTAACCTGGTTTTCTTCCTGCCTTCCAAAACCATGTCCTTTAGGTCTACTGGTGACATTAAATTGCCAGAATAATTCAAGATAAATTAGGGTCACACTTATGAGGAAGCAAATTTAATGACTATTCTTGGGACTTTCTGTCACCACCAAAGGTAGTTTTATATGTTTACTGTACTCACTGCCTGTACTGTTTCAGTAGATTGAGGTTCTCACTGGCCCTAGTGCTCTACGGTCCTTAACATTTCACACTCTCTTCATTTTGTCTTTGAGCCCTTAATGGATCTCGTGTTACTTGATGTTTCAGTTGGTTAGGATATCGCTGCCTTTTTTAGTCCCACAAGATTTTAGTACAGTCAACATTGACCATCCATGTGACCAATCCCACCAAAACTTTGAGAGTTCAAGCCTACGCAGCCATTTAGCAATGGCATTACACTTTGCCTGCCACCGTTTTAGCGCTTCCCGTTATGCTCTGGCTGTGCCTTGGAAAGTGGGTCCTCGAGGGCCGGCATCCTGCATGTTTTAGTTCTCTCCCTGGTTTAGCACACCTGCATCAAATGATGGCTCATTAGAAGGCCTAAGGAGAACATTAACTTGCTGAGGAAGTTGTTTCTACCACTAGGGAGAGAACTAAAACACGCAGGATGCCGGCCCTCAAGGACCAACTTTGGACACCCCTGACTTAGACTGTCGTGATTGGCTAGCGTTACGGCGCTGGCCCTCAATGGAACCTTCTCTAATTGTTGGTGGGATTTCTAAAATCAGCCATTTTCTCCCTCTGATTATGTCACATGCCATGCAGCGGCTTAACCGTCCATGGTGATCTTTTTCCCCTTCTTCTTCTTCAACATTATTGCCTGAGGCATTCAAACTGAATTTCATTGTTAGGGCCCATTACCCTGATACATGCCAGGATCTTTGCAAATTTACCCTTTCTTTTGGTTCTGACAATATCTATTCATTGACTCTCTACTTTTGCTTTACTTTTGGTTTATTCAGTGGAAAGACTGGTGGACTTGCAATCTGAAAGCCGTATTCAATTCTATTTTCTTCCTGCTACATGTTGATATGCCTCTGGTCAAGGCATTTAACCTCAGACTGCCTACCAATCTACGGATCAGTTTGTGAGGCCCTTGAGAGCTTTGAGTAGACTAAAAACTAAATGAATTCAGTCTAATTATCACCCAAATCTGTTCGCCCAACATTTTCAGAATATTCAATCTATTCTTCATTTATTCAATTTCTATTTATTGTAGGATCACTGTTGCCTCAATACCAGTGGGTTCCGTCTTTCGCTTTGACTGGGCAAATGTATTGAAAGGCTGCCTTTGGCCCTGAGAATGATATTATTTTTGAAATCTTCAGAACATCTGCAGTGGTAGCTCAGAACCTTCATCCAGCCTCCCTTGGAAAGCACTAGGGTGTTTTTTTTCCCTGCCTTTTCAAACTTTCTGTTTTTCTTTCAGCACAGTCTCCTTTTTGTCAGTCTTGATAAAGATTAGTATCCTTTAACTTCTTCTCATCTTGAGGAATTTTACAAATAAAAGCTTGGTGTTGTACTAATTACTGAAAGTCTTCAAACAGGTTTTAAACCATGCAGAAGTCTTTGATTGTGGTACGCTCACACAACTATGTATATAGTTAACACTGGTTGCAAATAAAGGAACGCAAATGATATTAAATCGATTTAACGGTAAAAATGAAGTTTTATCATGAGATTCCACATTGCAGCAGGCATTGTCCTCTTCTTTCCCAAGACTTGCCAAAACACGAGCCAAGGTGGCATTCAAGATGCCTTTGCCCTCTGGCTCTCGAGGTAAAGTCAAACCCAGAGGCTATTATCTTCATACACCTGGTACGTTTGTCAGAAATCAGCCATGAAACACATTTTACCAACTAATCTCTAGCTAAATGATAGCTCAAATTGTTTTTGGAAATGTGCAGCCCTGGCAGGTCAGTTCTCTCATTTGTAGTCAATCTTCATGCACTCCCACTGCTGCGTATGGCTGCGGGTCTGACAGGGGTTGCGAAACTAAACAGTAAATCAAATTACCTACACACTTTTGTCACGTAATGGAAATGTCCCTTGGGTGACAACCTTGTGCTCGTTGTTCCCGGCTGATATGTGCCAGATTTTTTATAGCGGGCCTGTGGCTCCGGCTCGTGCGGCGCAGCAACTATAATTACTGTTGCCTCCCAGAGATGCCCTCAATTACAAACAAACTTTGGTGAATGCAAATTAAGAAAGCTGTTCTGTGTTCTGAATTTAGAGAAATGGCTGCAATGTGTTCCTCTGCATCTACCCGTTTGCCTCCTCTTCTCTTGTGTATATCTCTTAGTACCACTAGACCATTTAAGAGTTTGATTATCTCCAAATGCCAAGAGATAAAAAACTAAATTGTAAGAATTTGCTAGCTCCTCTCTTAAACCTTCAGACTTGGCTGTTAGAATTTAGATTGTAAAACATTCTGACTTTACACTCCCACAAGTCTTGTTTACTGAAATATTCAAGGCTTTGGAGAAAGTATTTCCATGTCAGAAAGAGATAAGTTGAGTACGAAAAGCAGTTTTGAAATAATTATTTCTTTAATATGGACTAAAAGCAAGGCTAAATGAAACAACCAGGTTTTTTGTTAAAAAGTAAATTACTGGTCCATCAAATGCTTCTGTCAAACATTTATAATATTAGACAATTATTCAAACAGAGTTATTATTCAACCATACTGGTAGTTTTTCAAGTGTAAACACTTGATCTTCTTTAAGATTATGTTTGGACAATAGGAGTGCAATATGTCACTAGTTGATGACTGGATATTCCTCTTTGAGGTTTTTGTGTCAGAAAGCAGAATTAGTGATTTCATCAGTTAGGTCAAGTTATCCAAATCCTGAAGAAGCGAATCAGCAAAAATCACCACACAACCACCACCAAGTCATTTTGATGACTTGTTTTCTGAAATATTGTTGCCTTTAAATCAGAAGTACTAAGTAGGGGACATAGCAAACATGTAAGATGTTCCTGGCCTGCATCCAAATTACAGTGTTTGAATAATCTAACACTGCACATCATTTTTAATATGTCACACTAACCATGAAACCTGCTGGTGTCATTCTTCATCGTAGACATGAGAGCTGGTTGGAGTTGATGGAAAGTTGGATGGAGATAGAAAATAGTCTGTAATGGAAGAACATGACTTTCAGGTTGGATGATGAGCCTGACGCTACTGCCAGAGATATGATGCCGTGGTTTACATCAAAGCATATTTATGTGTTAAAATGGTCTAGTCAAAGTCACCACTTAAATTAAGTTGATAATCTGATGTTCTCCATTCAAGTGAATTGAGATTGAGCTTTTTACAAGGAATAGGCAAAAAATAAAATAAAAAAAAAACATTGATGTCCAAACCTAAAAAACTAGCTTAAGGGAAAAGCCACACAAAAAAAGGTCGTTCATTAGGTGTGTAATCTTATTTAGCAGCCCCAGGTATTTTTAGGCTCTTTGAATCCCTGCAAGTTGCTGTTTCAGAATTTAGTAATGAGGTTGATGAACTATATTTTTATAATGTAATTCACAGCCCTGCTCAGAGATGCTTTGTTCTTTTTCATTAGCCCAAAGCGCCCATACATTTAAGAAGAAGAAGATGTGCACGGTTTCTCTTTGACAAATGAATTCTTCACCTTTCCTGCAGTAACAACGTCTCAACGGAATTAACAAATAAACCGATTTCTTTTATTTTATGAATCTATCACCTAATTATGATTGAACTTATTCAGACAGGATAACCTTAACTTTTTAATTATATTCCATCAAACAGTGTTTACATGTTTAATTTAGTCGACTTTGATCTCCTGAAGTTGCTGCACAAAATGCTCCACAACATCATTACAAAAGGAAATCAAAGCAAACAGCATGCAGGTGCATATAGTGAAATATGTGGATTTATTTTTATTTTTTTTAAGGAAAATTAAAATAGATATCCAGCAAGATTAAAGGCAGGCACTGCTAATGTTTATTTTCGGGAAGGGCAGAGAATTTTGCGGGGGCCACTAAAAGTTCAGAGCAGGGAAAGAAATCAAACTAATGGTCTAACCAATCTTGTGTTTTCGCCATTGGTTGCTGAACCATCAAACCACATAAACACCATGTGGTCTCTGCTGCTTTTCTAATTCATTATCTTAGCTGTTTTTTTTTTGTTTTTTTTGTGTTGAACTGCAGAACCAAAGCTAATTCAGTAAACTTTGACATCCAGTGAAGCCAAAAACTTTTTTTCCTCCCTTTGCTTTTGCTTGACTCGCAGTCGCCTGTAAATGTAAATACAGCCACAAAACAGTTTTCTTTCTCCATAGTTTTCACTAGGCTTTCTTGCTGAATCTCAACAATACCAAAAAAAAAAAAAACCATGTTGCTTTGTTTTGTTTGCCACCTGGAGGATAGGTGAATATTATATATAAAGAGACATGAGCAATAAAATCTTAGCGTATTGTGTTCAAAATAAAAAAAACAAAAACAAATTCAGTACCTTTCAAGATTGTTGAAGCTTCTTAAAATTTTTCACATTTTTGTTCCATTACTGCTACAACTTGTAGCAAATTTTATTGGAATTTTGCACGATCAACACAAAATACATATACATATTATTGTGTTGTGGGGATTATTTTATGGTACGTCACTACCAGCTTTCCACTTCTAATGTAGAGACTATTATTTCTCTTTAAGATGCTGTTTGTTTCCTAATGTCCTCTAACCACAGACTAGGATTTATAATGAGATCAAATTACACACAGATGGACTATTCACTCTGAAGACAACTCATCGCATTAATTTTTTGAGAGTAAAGCAGTAAAAGCGAGGAGGGGGGGGATCACAAAAAAGCACTTTTTATGGTTTTATTTGAAAAATACTTTATAATGTGTCATTTTTCCTGTACTTTACGGCTTTGATCTACACTGAGCTTGTCTGTCAACTGAAACCTTAATGAAATACTTTGACGTTGATGTGCCAAAATCTTCAAATCTAAGGGACAAGAATACTTCAGCAAGGCCCTGTTGACCACAAATCTGAAACAGCAGCACAGAGTCTCAGTCGTGGTTTCAGTTGTTTTGATTCGCTGGTCGCTAACACAGCGGCTCTAATCAGGCACCGTGGAGAGTTTAATTGACCCCCTTTTGCAATTATCATTAATTAGCACCTCTGTTGGTAGACAGTGCAGCCAGCAGACCTGTGCCACAAATGTCTTGCTGTTTTTGCAGTGTGCCACTGTCTCAGGTTCAGCCAACAAGCTGCCTGGAACTGAATGTGTTCCTGAACTGAACCACTCTCCCCCCCCCCCCCCCCCCCCGTCCCCTCTGCAGCTGTTTGTGTTAGAAAAGCAACGTGGTCCTGCTGGGTCTCATGAGCAGATGCACAAAGCTCTGTTTGGATTATCTTTGTTTGACAATGCTCTGTTGGAAGTTATTAAAGCCCCGTTACTTTATGGAAACAACATGCCATACTGGGGCTGCTTCTTTTCCTTCTTCTATGGAATAAACCGTGTACAGCGCATGGATCAAAACGTGTCAATATTACTGTGGTTTGAAGCAAATCAAGAGTTCAACATGTGGCGGTGTATAAGGTAAAAGTGTTGTACTCATTGAATCACAACACAATTCAGGTATGGCTGCTGGCTCTTCAAATTATTACTTGGAGCTTTACTTTTCACTCTCCATCTGCATGGAGGCTTCGTTTTTGTTTAAAGAAATGTCATAGTGAAATCCACCATAGTATGATATCACAAATTGTTTCCTTAAATTTTTATTTAGTTTACTTGTTTAGAATTGAACTTAAAAAATTAATTTTATTAGGAGTTAAGGGCACTAAATGTTTTCAAGGCTAGCAAAATGGCTAAGTGCTAAATGAACAATTGGCTATGCTATTTGCACATTAGCGGATTAGCAGAAGTGTGACCCCCACTGCCTGTTTGTATGTACATCTTGACTTCAGTCCCTTAGCTTTAGCTCAGGCTCCATGCTAAACCAGTGAAACCAATTCAATACGTGAAAAATGCAACACTAACCCATATATTTTAAATGACCACTGTCAACTTACTTTCTCCAAAGTCTGATTTGCCCCAAATGGACTTGGGTAAATTTAAATTAAAAATGTCTGCATCACACAAACAGCTTATGCTAGTTTTAAATGCACTCTATCCAGTCTGTCCTCTTTACTTTCACCTTGAACTGCGATAAACAACTTGGCCTCTAATAAGTACGATCTCGTGGAATGTGAAATATATATTTTAGCAAACGGTCCCTGTGGAGTCAGGTCAGAAACCCAGACACTATCGGAAACAGGACCGTAAAATTATGTTCTCTTTCATTTTGGCTACATTTCTGTCTGAAGGTTCCCTTAGAGGGCAGAAAAGTCTAAAAGGGAAGGGAAGGTAATCAGAAGATAATGATGTTTTCTCAGTGCTGATGATCTATGAGACGGCTGCTTAACTTCAGGGAGACCACAAAGAAACCTAATTGATTTGCAACTGGCTATAGTCCATTTAGTAGCTGATTTAGATGTACTTATGAGCAATCTATTAGTTGCAATCAATGGTCAATATTTAAAGTGAGAAGGTTAGAAAGAAAGGTTTAACTCTGTATGTCAACTGTAAATCAGGTACAGTGCTTTGTGAATTTATTGTGGAGTTATTCCACAAACCCAAACGGCCCAGTTAAAGTCCAGATCTAAATGAAACCAGGGTCAATTTCGAATCTGTGACAAGACTTGAAAGGATTTATAATGAAACCCGAAAACCAAATATCCTTTCCCCTCTATTTCACAGAAATGAACTACTTTGTGTTGATGTTTCACACAAAATCCCAGTTTGTGGCTGAAATGTGACAAAAATAATGAGAAGTTCAAGGGGCACTGACTTTTCCCAATCATCCAACACACCGACGCACTGCCACAGCATGAGAAGTTTCCACAGAAATAAAAAAAAAACCCTGCTTTTCTGGAGACACTAAAATGAGAATGAAGAGACTTCTAACCATACTGTCATTTCAAAGCGTGGAGTACTATGTTTGTAGTGTCTGTTTGTGTATGGATCTTTGGCAGAGAAGAATTTAGAACTGCCTTTTGTTTCCAGTTAAACTTACTTATGTGACAGATGGGCGCAGTTTGCTATAGGCGCTAGCTGCCTGAGTCAGTGAAAGTTTAGACAAATCAAAGGAAAGTCAATCAAAAAAGCCTCCCCATAATGGTAGCTTATATGACAACCAAATTTAAACTAAAGAAGCAAAACAACAAAAAGAAATGCAGCACTAAGGAAATAAAAAAGCAGCTTGGAGGAATTTAAGTGTTTAACAAAAGATCGCAATGGTGATTTGCTAAAAAAAAAAATAATATATATATATATATATATATATATATATATATATATATATATATATATTGTAAAAAATATACGATAAATATCTAAATATTTATATATCATCATAGCATCTATCTAATATACTATAAAATATAATATATAAAATATATATATATATAGTATTTGTAAAAGAGAAGACGACATCAATTCATTCTAAATCATTCTTGAAATATGCTGTCCAAGGCCATCTTCCTGAATTTACTTACAAATACAATACAAAAAAGATTAATTGTGTCTTTTATTGTCAAATATGTTCTACTTTAGGTAGAAATAGCTCATTTGAAAATATCTAACCCATTTCGACTTATCAAATATGGCCAGTTTGATATAAACACTAAAAGAAAGTTATTTCTTTAAAGCCACTCATTTGCTCTGAGGTTGATACAGCAGACTCGACTTCATCTCTCCAAGTGGGCCCACAAATTTGGCAACATATCTTATATTTTCTAAAAATGTTGAAGAATAACTTAATGAATAAAAATTTCCACAAAATATACACTTTATATTGTGATACATATCCATAGCATATATAAAACAACATATGTCTAATTTTAAGTCCTAATAATCAGGACTTAGCAGAAAATGACAGCTGGTAAAACGTCATAAAACTACTCCTGAAAGTTACATTTTTCCAAAACGTTACTTGAGTAAATATAATTAGTTACCACCCACCTTTGGATAAAGCGTTTATGTTTCTAGTGACAAGTCAATAGTTGTTTCAAAAAATAAAAATTTTCTTTCACCTTCTCCACTTCCTGCTGAAGGTAGTGGATACCTTGCTGGCTGATCTCCAATATCACACAACACACTAATGAACTACAAACTATTAATTTTTAAAATGTTTTTACCTCAAAAGTTCCTCAATCTATATAAACTAAGTGGCTTGAAAAACATAATTTAATCCACTTAATTCATTCAAAGTCAACATTGTAACTTCACAATGCACCCAAAAGTTCTTGAGCTACTTCAATTACATTTTAGCAAAACCTTGACCAAAGTCAAGTTGTCTCCAGTCATCTTTTTCAGGCAAATATAATGTTGCATTTTATACTGTACCACTTAAAGAAATTTTGACTCAAAAGTATTTCAAGAGGGACCTTAGTTGTATAAATCCCAAAGACGCTGCCAGGAATTTGCTTCAAGCTGTGACTCATGCTTAGTCATTGTTGGCTTGTTTAGCTAATGACTAAAAGTTTTCTATTGTGGTGATATGACTGTCAGTTTCCCGTTTACTATTCAAAAAAGTTGAGTTGCTCAGAGTATTTCCTTCGTCTACCGTTTAATCCACCTCTGTCTCTACGAGTCTAAAGCACTCCAACTTCACAATAGACCCTCCTTTCCTGTTTAAACAGAAGTATATGCGCACAAGATGTGAAGAGAAGCATCACATGCATGACAGGCAACAGTTTGTGTCATGTAAAATCAGACTTTCCCCTTTGGCTTCAACTCCTTTTACAGAATAAACTTGGTTTACCAGAAAAGTTTAAATAATAAAAACCCTTCATGATAAGTTTTTCTTAACAAGGCTCCAAGTTCCTTCATTAAAAAAATAGTTTTAAATCCATTTAAAACTCAGTGCCTTGCAGGAGTTTTTACAACCACTTTGCTTTTTCAGGTCTTAGTTTGACCACAAATTTGAATGCATTTTGAGAATTTTAGACCATGGATAGATGGAGGTTTTCAAAAGGTTTTGCAAAATAAAAATAGTAAGATTTTAATTACCCATCCACTCCTGATAGTCCAGTAAACATGGTTTGACTGGGGAGAAAGTTGCAACATTTGTTAGATTTTGAGGTTCTGCAGTTTGCTTTCACCCTGCACTGTGGCAAACCAACCAAGCAATTTGAAAAACCTGTTCACCTCCTCGCTGCGCCACTGAAGGAAGTTACACGAAATGTCTGAAGAAGATGTGAGCGACTTCACGAAATATAAACAAAAATGCAGTACCATCAGATTTTAGCAGTTGTAGGATTTCTCTTTTGTCATGGGGAAAAGATCACAAGCCATTTCTCCCACCAACACTTGACCTTGACCAGATTTGTTTTAGTTGTATTTACCCAGAAACCCCTGCGCCACAGTCCTCTTCCCGCTTTTGGAGGAGTCTCCAGTTCACTTCAGCCGAACTGAGACCTAGGTTTTTCGATGACGAGAGCTCACTTTTTTTAAATCAGAGTTCTATTGACACCTCCCCAAAATTTGGAAAATAATCTACCCTATCCATTCCATAAACCCTCATTAAATTCACAGACTTTTATGCTCATAACTTGAGAAAACAAGAACAATTTCAAGGCCTATGAACAACTTCAAACGGGGCTGTATTTTCACAGTCTTTGTCTATATTTGGATGTTGTTTGGTTTGTAATCCTGCTGGTTCAGACTAATATCCCCCTGAATCCCCTCAAAATGCATTATGCATTTGCTTAGGTGTTTTGATGTGGGGCATGAATGAGCTGCCAGGCATCTCATCTGGAGCCTCAGGTAAAAAAAAAAGACGTCTGCTACTTATCCCCTGCAGAGCTCCGTTATAAACGATCAATACCATTAAATTCCACTCCAAATCAAAGTATTCTGTGCCTGTGTGAGAGAGAAAGATACATTTAGAGGCTCTCTCTCTCTCTCTTTTCCACATGCACACAAACTCTCCCATGTCCACAAATCATCCTTGAATAGTGCTGTATATGTGTGATTTATTTTTAATGTTTGGGCTTTGGCGCAATGTGATTCACAGACACTTAGCTTCAAGGAGCCCGTCAGCTCCAGGTTGCGGACTCTTGTAGAGATGCCGCCTCTCTTGTCACCACCTTTGATCGTGATATGCATATTTCATGGCCAATGTAATGTCAATGAGTCCTGGACTAATCCACCTCAGAGCCACTGGGAGCACACCCAATGATAAGGGTGAGTGAACTCAAACAGACTGAGATAAATATTGTATTTTACGAGAAGAGGAGAGAAAGATGCGATGGAGCCGAGGGACGCCAAGGCAGCGGGCAAGTGGGGGGGTGGGCGAGATAGCAGGAGGGACTGGCAGAAAGAGAGGCATTTGAAGACACAGACAAAGAAGCAAAGACATGGAGATGGAGCGATAGTCGGGGGAAGAAAAAAAAAAGAAACAGGGCTTTGGTTACTGCAGGCCAAATCTTGGCGTCAAGAGACACAGAACACTGGTTGAGCCGAATTTCTGTCGAGTTTACCCATTCCCTGCTGCGTTGACCCTAAAAGCATACACTATTCAGGTCACCAGCAGCTTGTTTCAGATACCTTAAGGGCTAATCTCAGATCCATGCATCATTAAAGCCACGTGATCTCAAGGAGAACTGAAGTTTAATTTAAAGGAAAATGTATTTTTATTTTTCAATCTGATGCATGTTTTAATGGCTACACAGCATCAAAAATACGCTCTCTCGTTAAGAGATTGCACATTTTCCAATATGGCCATGACGAGCACGTCCAAAAACAGTCCTGGTGAGTTGGCAAACGACACGCAAGGAAACAGCAGGGGGACACTGGGACCCACTCTCAATCATAGGCAGGCAGGAGATGAAGCCTGCTATATATGAAGGTCATATGTTTACAGACGTGTTTTAGTTTAAACAAAGAATCAGATGCACATGATGGACTTATTTCCTTTTTGACCGTAATGAGAGAGGAAAGGGGTTAGATGAATGGGGGAAAGATGTGGCAAAGAAATCAAGGACTGGAGTCAAACTTTGCATGACTTTGTCAAGGTCTGTAGCCTATAGGGGGCGTCTGCTCTAACCACAGTGCAACACGATGCCCCTTATAGAGAGTGTCACCCTCAATATGGTCCTGTGGGTGAAGCAATCCCTGGTAATAGAAGCTTCAAATCCTCAATTACTACATCTTGCAGGGTTCTAGATCGTCAAGGTGTAAGTCTTCAAAGGGTTTTTCATTTAAAACCACCCCTCCTGGACTCTGACATGAATGCCGATCCAGAGAAGAACCAGCCACTTATTTTACAAGTTCTAATATTTGTTAATAAAACTTGTTTATGGTATGAGAGGTACACCATAAACCAGAGGCATGGTCCGAGCTCTGGGTCTGATATAATTCAGTATACTGTACGTGATATTGTGACCCTGTTATGATTCCTGAGAAATTACAGTAACTTGTAACTTCTGCGCCATATTCTGCAAGAGATTTGTTTGAATAATTATTCCACCCTAGAGAAAGACAGCTTCAGTTGAATCACTGGAGGCAACAAATTGGTCTGACATTCATGCCCGTAATAAGTGTATCTATGTAGACATAAAGTGTTTTGATTTCGTCTCAACCACAGTTCCTCTACTTCTCTTGCTTATCAATTTCTCCCTTGCCTCAAGCTCAGAGCATCTCAGAAAGACACTCTGTCAGAAACCGTGTGTGGATTTTTACCTTATGGTGTCTTGTCCGATGCCTTTCCATGAGCTCTTTAGAGGTGATGTGACGCCACAAAAATGATTACAGGGTCCTCCGTCCTCCAGGCAGGAAAGGGATGAGGTTATGTGTTAATTCACAGAGAGGGGTTGTATTTCATGTCCAATGATTACCCTTCTTAGGCCTAATTATGTCCCAAGGGACAACTGCACTTCTCTTCTGCTCTTTGTACAAAACCTTAACCATCTCTACCGATTCTTCCCTTTTCCACTTGACTGCCCTACTACCTCCACTTTAATTCTGTCTCTTTCTTCGGTAACAGACTCACTAGATATCTATTTTTTTCCCTTCAGTGGGCTTTTCTTAAGTAACCCAAATCATCCTGAACCGTCCACAGTCGTGTGCATGAGAAAGTGAAACAGAGATAAGGCCAGGCAGACAATTGGTTGAAGCATAACAGATTTTTTTCTTTCTTTCTTTTTTTTTTTTTTTTAGCAATAAAGCAGAAGGAAAAGAGACCAAAAGACAGACAGGTAGAGAAAGAGAAATGATTTCCACTTCACTGAAACCCTTCTCCCTTGATTGTGCATCAATCGCTGGCTATCTCTCTGCTGCAGATGGACGTAAAGGGAACCCGATTCCAAGTCAGTCTGAAATCTGAATAAAACATGCTCTCTGCTTTACAGTTCAAGGCCACTATAAAGGCAAACAGGCCCCTCTAAACTTGTAGAAGTGGGGCTCCTACTCAACAGATGCCAGTCTGGCATGCTGCTATGAGTAATGGGAGTGCGATGGTGATCAGCGAGAGAGCAAACACGACACCTCTAGGGATACAAACTGTGTTCTACTTTCATAAAAAAACCACTTGGATTCAGGTTTGATGAATGAGGTTTAGAGAGTTTTCAAAGGAAAGAAAAAAACAACAACTTTGTTCTACTTTTTATTAAAATATAACTCGATTGTGCAAAAGCAGTAAGCGATATATTGGTGAGATGATTGTGGTGCGGACTTGGTAGTTAAAGCGAGTACAATCTATTTATACAGATAAACAAAAAGCTTGATCACAAAAAAACATTAAAAAAATATGGCTGAATATAAATAAAACTATGTTATTGTTATATAACATTTTTAGATCAGGTTTTTGGGAACACAGAAGCAGGTGTACGTTTCAAACTGGAGTAGATCGGTTTAGATATTTTTTTTTAATTCTCCATTTGTGCCAGAAGGTGGCAGTAATGTAAACTTCAAACAGATGAAGTACAGAGATGAAGAAGCTTTCCAAGCCAGATCTCAGGATCTTATGATTTGGTCTGTTTGATTTTGGAAGTCAGATATTTTTTGAGCTTCCAGTTGGATTTACAACAAAAGCCTCGCCTGAAGCCAGAATTTCCACTGGAGTGAAGTCTAGAGAGCAGCCCCGACTTTAATGTCCAACATGGCTGCTGTGCAGGACAAAAACACAGTGAAAACACAGAAACTACATAAAACTTCTGAGCCAGAACCATAAGCAAACATGGACAAGCAGCATTCAGATTCTATGCATCACAAATCTGGAACAAACCGGCAGAAAACTGCAAATTAGTGGAAACACTGAGTTCCTTTAAATCAAGGCTTAAAATCCACCTCTTCAGAATTACCTTTGATTAGCAGTAAGTGGGACAGTGATCAATATATTTGATGTGTATTTGCTTGATGACTTTGATATTTGACAAAATGTAATGTTTCTTTGTAAATGATGACTGTATGACATTTTATTATATAAAACACTTTGAACTGCCTTGTTGCTGAAAGATGCTTTACAAATAGACTTGGCTGTGCTGTATTTATGAACGTGTTTCTTAAGTTTTAAATGCGTAAAACACAAAGGAATACTTTTTAAATTTGTCTTGTTGCTGAAAGCAGCTAGCACCCACATGAAACATTGGGCTACTTCTTGAATTTTTTTTTTGTCAGTTGGCAAAAACAGAGGGCTACTAAATACCTACCTGTAATTTAAGTTGTAATATTTGGGGTGTCCAATATTTGTAAACAAAATCTGCTTTTAATTGCTTTTCTTCTGGAGCGATACAATCATGTGTTCAGTATTCAGTAATTCACACATTTAATTTCTCTATTAGATGTCTAGTGCTTTTCCAGGACTGCTCCACTTTGAGTGCAATGCATTACCAAACCTCGCTAGCTTGGATGTGATGTCATTTCCAGTTTAGATCTCTGACTTTTAAAACAAAACACCCATCTTCCCTTGTTTGTGGGTCAGACCACATCAACTTTGCGAATAATGTATACTAACCACTGACAAATGTCATGTTAAGGAGATATCCTATGTTGTTCTCCACTAGTCAGCAGTCATAATGTTGTGCCTGATGTGTGTGTGTGTTGGTGTGTGTGCCTGATGTGTGTGTGCAGTACACCATGTGCTCTGCATGATTTCTTTTGCGAAAACGAATTTTTATTCAGGACAAAAACACAACTGCAGGGATCAATTTTCAAACTAGTTTACAAGATTCATCCTTGCGATCTCTACAAAGGGATGAGAGGTACAGAAGAAAACATCGGAATATCTGAGTCCTGCTTCAGTTTTAATTGTGTTCTTCTGGGTTGAGACACATTTTTCCTTCCTTTCTCAAATGCAGCTCTTGGAGAGAGTAGAAGGTGCAAACTGATTGCTGAGATGAATGTGCCATGAATTGGGGTAAAAGGCTGCAGAGTAGAAAGGAAGAAGACGTCATCTGATTGGCTAAGTATGCTGGTGTGTTTGTAGCCTTCTGCGCGTCGTGCACACTACCTTTCTGAACCCGCTTCAATTTGTGTTTGCTGCATTTTACGTTTCACACATTTTGTGCTATTTAGTGTCAACAAAACTCATTTTCTAAAATGAAGAAATGGGGGGGGAAAAAAATAGGATGCTGTGATACTCCTTTCATATGTGCAGTCTCATTACTGTCCTGTTGAAGATTAACCAAAGATATTCTACTTTTTTTTTTCTTCTTAAGTCATTAAATATGTAATGTGGAATATGGCAGCAAAAAAAAAGAAAGAAAGAAAGAAACTGCATCACCACATCCAGATAACTCCAAATCTGGGACCTTTTTTTTTTTTACCTGTCACAATTTGTAAATGCTCCTCTGATGATGGTTCAAAATCAGGAGCTTATACCTTGCACCTGGTGTGTGTGTGTGTGTTTTCTTTTTCATGTAATCATGTGAAAAACAAATAATCTGTTTCAGAATTTGTGACAGCTTGGAAAAACAAAAACGGCCTTTGTTGAATTTTAAGATTTGGAACGCTTTGTGTTGGAAGGGGAGGCAAGAAAAGAGGCCCCAATGTGTTACCTTTCTATCAGATGATTTGGAGACTGAGAGAAAAATATAGATTTGTATCTGCGAAACATTTATGACTGCAGTCAGAAATTCACATGCATTCCTTAAGGCCATCAATGTCATGGTAAGTTTGGGTTTTTAAATGAGCCTGCAATTAATACATGTGATGATGCCAGATCACCAAGCTGGCACCAGCTTTGACCAAACAGTGGAGAATTTGGGCATTGCTTATGTCTAAATTATGCCTTCCATCATTGTAAAGGTGTGTCACCAGTTCCCTGTTGATAAAGTAGGCCACAAGTAGATTCAGCTCATTAAACACACGACACGGCAACGACATCCTAAAAACAGATCTCCGTAACTCTTTGTCTGTGAAACCCAAGCTCCTCTGCTCTGTGGCGGCGAATATTTGCTTTACATTCACAGCTGAATTCATCTAAAAGATTTTCCATATTGTTTGTCTAAAGAGGCCATCCGCAGACAGACAGAAAACGGGACTAATGAGCGACCAAAATTAGTCTGTATGTTCAATGATTCTGTTGTTGTAGCCCAGACGTAATGCATTTAATTAGAACAAAGCACTGCTCAGAGACAAAACATGAACTGACGCCTTGCATAAATCCCAACTATTATGTAACAGTTGTACTAATGACAAGGCAGGCTGGTCAAAGTGAATGCCTCGCTAAAATTATTTTATGTACAGAGACATTGTTGTTGCATTATGCTCTTATGGCCTACTGAGAGTAAAATTTGAATTTTTCAGTATAGTGTAGTATAGCATGAACTGAGTATTGTCATAATCCATCAGTTTGTTTTGGTTTTTTGTTTTTCTTTTTAATACTTTGGGTTTTCTACTATTGACACTTACTGTACTCCATACTAGGTAATTACCTTCTGTTGAGTATTGTTTTATTCAGATTTTTGTGTATTTGTTTTGGACTCCCAATAGTGTTAACACTACACCAACATATATTAAAATTATATATGATTTTGCCATGTTCTCTGTTTCAGTAGAAACTAAGTCAAAACACAGAATCAGCATGTTGGGGGAAAAATAGCACAAATAAACTACAGCCATTCTTTATTCCGTCGTATAAATTAGGAGCAGTAGAAGCAGCCTATCCCTCTAATCAAATGCAGTTCAATTACTGATCATCAGCAATGGTGTGAAGCAGTCGAGTGTGGGTTAACGCAGTAAAAAGGTGTAGAGGCAACAGCAATTATGTCAGAGAAGCGATGTTGCTGTATGTCAGTCTGGGAAGGCGCATGAGGCCATTTCCAAGCAATTTATGGTCCATCACTCCACAGTGAGAAAGATTATGTGCAATTGGAAAACATTCAAGATGGTTGCCAGTCCTCTCAGGAGTGAATGTTCCAGCAAGTTCACTCCAAGGTCAAACTGTAAAACTCACAGAAAGAGAGCCAAGAAAACGGCAGGAGCCACATCTCAGGTTCCACAAACCTTCTCTGGTGAAATTTAAAAGTTCAAGATGGCACAGTTAGAAAAAGACTGTACAAGTTGGGCTTGTTTATCAGGACTGTCAGGGAAAAAAAGTCATGATTAAGGTTTGCAGATTTACAACTGAGCTCCAAAAAGTCATACAGTCTGTAGATAGATTAGACCAAATTGAACTATTCCCTCTATTTTAGATCTACTTTGGTAAAACCAACATAATCTTTTAAGAAGAATGTCCAATCGACCAATCGTCAAGCAGGGTGGTGGAAGGATGACACATTGGGCTTGCTTTGGAGTCATCTAGAAACCTTCCACATGATCCCAATCATACATACAACTCAAAAAATTGCTGAAAAAGTTTTAAGTAAATCCTAAAGTAATTTTAAGGGGAAAAATGTAGAAAAAAATAAACCTAAACCCTTCACAATAACAAAAAGTGAAGCAGCAATTACACTCAGGGTTTTTTTCCCCCCCCTGCCAATAATAAATCTAGAATGTTGGAAATTAGTTCCAGATCTTGATATTGATCCAGCTCTTCTAAAATATTTTTTTATCATTTGTTAAATATAAAATTATCTAATAGGTCTTTTAATTTATATCATTTATTTTTTATATGAGCTGGTAAGCCTCAGTTTGTATTTATTTTTCCCAGAATCGATACACCTGAACTGACAGATAGAGAAAGGTAAACATAAGCAGCCAAATGGCCAATGTTGGAGCCAATTTTTAGACAAAAATGTATATATAATTTTTTAGCCTGGTGAAAACCAGTCTCTTGATCTGTGGTTTGCTGGGCTCTCAGCTATTGAAAAATGATTGCTTGCTGAAGGTGTGAGCTCTGTTGAAATTTTGAAATTTTACCCAATTGCTAGTGCTTGCCAGTTTGACGCGAAGAAGTCAAGGCTAAAATGTTTTGGACTGCACACTAATTGTAAACCAACACTGTATAGAGAGGGGAAAGCTGGTCAGTGTTGATGAGATGATTGGTTCAGTGAAGCAGTGTAATCCAGGTATGAGTGTTGGGAAAAGGTTCACCTTCCATCTGGACAACAACCCTAAAAACAGCCAGAACTACAGTGATGATCAAAGTTCATGAGTGGTTTTATGTTTATAAAAGCAGAAGTGTCTGTGTGTCGTGATCCAGAGGTGTTTGTGTTTTTGGGTACCACAAACACAAACATTTTTTCAGATTTGTCCATTATTGATATTTCTTGTGAGATTCAAAGTTCTGTCTTGAATCTCACAAGAAAGAACCTTGTGTTCTTGTGTTTTGTTCTCTGTTTAGGATTTTTTTGTAGTAGATCTTTATGTGTACAGACATATCTATGTCCTTTTGATTCAGCCTCTTCAATGATCATTCTGCGTTTTATTATTTATCTCTCCTCAGCTGCCGTTCATTCTGTTGAATGAACTCACCAGGCTTATATGGTCATTGTCCGTTGCTGTATTCTTGTGTTGCTCTCTATCTGGTCCCTTTTTCTGGTATTGGTGTCAAGTCTGTAAATTGCTCATGTTTTCCTTGTAGAATCGTCTCGCCGCTATTCACCTGTCTCTGTCGTGTCTGCTTTCTCCCTGCCTTTGGCTGGACAAACAGGCAGAAGCCCACTTGTATGTTCTAACTTTTGTAAACCATTTTCCATTTACCAGCCACTTCACAATAATGTACCAGCTCCCGCCGGTCGATCTCCTTTGTAATTTGATTAAATTTGATGAAAAGTTCAAGGCGTGTAAACACTTTGGTAAAGCACTATGTGACTTAAACTTTGTAGAAATCCTTTCTTCAAATGAAAACGAAACAGGCTGTAAAAATACCATCAATGTATCCCCCGACGGTCTCTTCGGCAACATAAATACTGTTTAAATCTTGTTTGCAGTATGCCCTCTGAGGAAATGAAAGAAACTCATTTGCAGCAAGTTAAACATCATACCATCTATCCATACAGAGCAGGGAGAGGAGGAAAAAGACACATTAACCCTGAGTTATCCTTGTTTGATCGATATGTCAGAGCTTTGGACGTGGCTCCAATGATCAGGCTGCGCAAGTATATTAGTGTGATGCATTATAAATCCAATAGTTCTGTCTGTCACCCTGTATTTGTCCCTATAAGAAAAATACAGACATAATGGTAATCAAGCCAAGCATTTAGCCTTCCACATCACTGTTTGGAAGAAACCCCCCCACAATCCCCCCCCCCACCCCCAGTAATTATTAATATTGTTCTGTGGGAATGCTGTATGTCTTAATGGACCCTCTCTCTTCCTGTCCTCCTCTGCCGCCTCTAATTAAATGGGCTGAAACAGCCTTGTGTTTCACTTTTATGTGTTTCAATTTTGTCAGCAACTTTCCCCATGATGCGCCCATCTGAATTTCAAATGATAAATGAAAATTCTGCTCTTAGTGAAGTAATTCCATTAAAGGTCTACATTATGGAAATAAAGACAAAACCAACAGTATATAATTCAATTTTCCGTGTTTGGTTTCTCATAGAGACCACAGTGGATGAGACCATCTATCGAATTTACTAATATTTAAGTGCGTCGTCTTCCCAGAAAACCACATTACTCCGTGCATAAATGAAACACTTATGTCGAACGATTCTTCTGAAGTGTATTCTCCTTTTTACTTTGCTTAGCCTCCATGAATTAGATATGTGGAATTTATTCCTGTAATAACTACGTCCCTGGCGACTCTGATCCTATCTGCAACATACTCGAAGATAAAAACTTATCAGATTTAATGAAGTCAAGGTTTTTGGAGTTTTGAAGCAACCAGTAACCTTTGCCGCACTCTGAAGATTGATGAAACCCACCGCGCATGTTTGAATAATGTGTAAGACACGACAAAAGCCCCTGCCGGGGGTTATTTTCCTGCTCCTGGCATGTGTTTGGCTGCAGCAGTGGCAGCCTTAACACGGATATGGATCCCAGCCTGGGGAGATGTCTCAGCCTTGCTGTGGGATCATTATTCCGATGGACAAAGCCTTGGTTATAAATAGGTTCATGGAGTTCTTGGACGGCAATCTCATTGTTTTCAGGCTGGCCCTATTTGTCTTATTGATCTGAATATGTGTGGCCACAGTGCTGGTGTGGAGGAACTTTTGGGTGCCATGTTTACCGGATTCAGGAACACATTTTGTTACGCAGATGAGAATGTATTCATAAATGAAAATGTTTGGCTGCTGAAGCCAAATATTCCCACATTAAAATGTGAATGTGTCCTTGGCTATTTTTGTCTGCACTAAAGTTCAGTATTTAAAATGGTAGGCGCATTCCTACATACAAGTGGGCATGATAAATTGTGTCCAAACATATTGTAAAACACTTTGTCCCTGCAATGCTGCTGGTAACAAACTCCAGGGCACCTCTAGGCCTCTGTCCTTGGACAAGAACCACATATTGGTTTTATACTGTGATAAATTTTAACTCCTTTGACCTGGAAATGAAAGTCGAAAAGCTTCCATAAAACCCTGAGTTTGTATGTGGTATCAAGTATTTCTATCTAGTGTTTAGTTAGCCTGGTAGAAGCCGATCTTTTTTTTTATCTACTCTTTGCTTTGTACAAAGGGTCTGGACCCTTGGCTATTTAGAAATGATGTCTAGCTGGAGGCATGGACTCTGTTGAAGTTTGAAATGACTGGATCTGATTTTACCAAGTCGCTAAGGGTTCACAATAAGGCATCCACCGATCACCGACATCAAAGGACATTCCTATCAAGGCTGAGAAAAAACCTTCCATTGGAGCCAAAATGAAACTGTTTTTCTTGAGCGAATTAGGCATGTTGGTTAGTTTCCATTTACTAGTTAGGAGCCAATCAACCAGAGTACGCAAAGCATGATTTTGTCAAATGTTGATGCTACGTATGGTGTCAATAAAGAAGATGTAGATGCTACAAACTACATTGGCCAAGCATCTCAGAGAGATGGAGAATCTTTCCCCTGAGTTAGAGGTTTGGATTTAACGTTACAAGCCCAGCAGTGGATGGGAGCATTCCATCACTCATCCCTCCTGCTGGCCACTCCTGGCTGTCAGTACGCCCCTCCATGCTGGAGGTTTGGACTGGGAAACTTTGCTGCGTAGTGACTTATTCTGAAAATGTGTTTGAGTTTCCCCTTTGGCGCATTAACGCTTTTGTTTTTGGAAAACTCGTAAACCAACTCAACCCAGTGCTAAAACCTTTTTTTATTTTTTTTGCAAATTTTGAAATCTTCATCACGACATTTTAAAAGATGCATAAAAAACAATGGAGACATAGCTACTGACAACCTGTGTCCACATATTTCTTGCCCATCTTGAAAGGAGCCTGCTACAATCTTTCAACAAGAAAACACTGGTTGCATACGCAACACAAGAGTCTGTGTACCGTCATGATGAAACCTCCCTTTGGCCAGTTAGGTCCTTTGGTTTTATTTCCAGATCCAACAATTATGTGATTACATCACAATTCATCTCCAGCCCAGTGCCGATCTGGTAGGTGTCACAACAAGTCAGGGTTCACTTGTAGGAGAGAATACAAAGCTTGTGGGAGGCTCAAAATTGAACTTGTTTCCACACCCAAAGGGGTGCCACCATCACTCTTATCAAATCACCAGTATACTCATACTGCCAACTCTGCCATCCATGTGATTAGGTAATGTAGTCATTGTCATAAAGTCAAGTGACATGTCATGTCATTTCCAACAATATTTTTGGAAACCTACTTTTTTTATTTATTAATATCTAGCCATATAGATGTGTCTTCAAATGGACAAATGCAGGACTAGAGTTATCTCTAGTAACTACGGGCGACGTTCCCTTAAACAATCACAACATGATGTGACAAGAGGCGATGACAATGCACTGCTTTCTGCAGGCTGTGTTGGACAACAATTTCTGACAGTCGCGACTTAATGAGACAATTAGACTAGTTCATTATTTCTGACTGGACGGCAGATGTCAGCCCATGCAGCAGGACTGAAGTGTGAGCCGCCAGCTGTCTTGCAGACTGGTCAGCGCGCTCCGTTTTTTTTTTTTCTTCTTTTTTTTTTTGTGACTTGTTGCCCCGTGTGGCACGTCACTGTCTGCGAATTGTGTGCGTTTCTGGAAAGAACAAGCAAGATCTGCTTGCTGTAGTCTTAAGCTTGTCACTTTGAATGAAAATTATGGCGTATACTTTAGTGGCACTCTTATTGTTTGCATCAGCTCAGAAGCAAGGGCAACAAACGCTGCTGAAGGCCCGAATGCATACAAGTCCTGAATTAGCAATGTGTAAAATTGAATGAATCTCAAAAATTTTTTTTTTTGGAATGTTAGCAAAACATTTTTTTATTGAACAATATTGGCAACGGTTACTGGCACTCTTGTGAAGATATGAAAAAGGTTTCAGAAAAATGTATTTGTTTTTTTTTGCAGTAGCAAAGTGGCACACTGACAGTTTTAGAAAACTTCAACCTGCGAGAACACTCATACAGTAGTGAAAAACAAAAGTTCAGAAGGAATAATCTTAAAGTCAGAAGAGACATATTCACGTATCCCCTGGCGTAAGTAGCTTGTCCATTCCCCCAATAGGATCGTAGTTTTCTATAACGTCCTAACAGGGTGAAGCATACAGAAGGACAAATAATGGACTGATGCGATATGACATCGGCATAAGTCATGGATAGTTTTGTTGCTTGTTGCTTGTTTTGTAGAGTAGAATGTCTGAAAGGCTTGATCAAGTGATATAACGCACACAGAGAACACTAGTCAACAGCAATAGGTACGGGAACAACCTATTAATTTATTTTTAATCAATGTGCATGCATGTGGGATACATGCTGTGCTGTCTAAAGCTAATCACAAAAATAATTTTTTATTTTTTTATCATCAATGCTGAATAACTAAAAGCACAAATATGGGTTTTAGATCAATGCATTATGTTTAAACCATTGAAAACAGAAAGTCATTATGTATTTCAATTTAACAAAAGTAACTGAATTTTATAGATATTTTTTAATGCATTTTTGCCAGTGGTGCCACAAACTATGAAACAACAGATTTTTATTTTTAAAAAAATTATTAACATTAGATGTATTCGCAATTTCATGATAGGTGCACCTTTACAGAACAGGCCACATCACCCTATAAAGACATTAAGGAGCCATAATGCCATGGTATTAAACTTTATGAGTAATGCGTTCCCCTCCAGATGGTCTTTGTTTTACTTAGACACATAAAAGCATCATTGACATGAAAAGATGCAGTGAAAACGCAATTGCTGCCTTGCTTTGTGGCTCGGGCAATTATTGACTGCTTTACTTCAGATATTGGCTGACCTGGCTTGTTTATAGCACATTTCAACGTGGCTGGATAAAGTAAATCCAACTCCGTCGTTGAGCAAGGGAGTATCTCTCCAGATTTCCTTCTGCAGCCCTAAAGTTTTACACAAATGTATCTTCCTGTTTGTGGAGCCAAAGAAAGAATAAGCTTGGTGGTATTCATGAAAAATAGACTTCTAAATCTAGCATTCCACCAGTGTGTATAAGAGTAGGTTAATTTCTGCTGCTCAGCATGGTCTCATTGAGGGCTGAAATCACAGATGTGCTCTACGGGGCTCCACATTGTTACACGAGCGTCAGCAACTTTCCCCACCACCTAGCATATGTGAAAACTCAGCCTGGAACGCATCCATGAGGAAGAGAGCAAAGGAAGCTTTGCTGACCCCAGACAAAATCAAATGGAGGGAGGTGAGGGATGAAGAGAGGGATGGGGTACGTATGTGTGTGTGTGTGTGTGTATATGTGCATGTTTTGAGTGGGTGAAATCTGCAATTTTCAAGGGGATTAAAACATGGCCATAAAAGTTTAATGATTCCCTGCCTATTGACCAAACAATGACTGTCTACTGTTTATTTATCTTCCCCATAGCTCACATTAAAGAGGAAGTATTGTACGTCCCAAGCAATACAGCAGCAGCTTGGGCAGAAATCGAAAATTTAGAGAATGTTTTACTCTTCTTCATAATACCGCAGAATCTTTCTTTAGCATAAACGCCGGTAAGCATCAACGGTAAAAGATCCACCGCTCACCAAAATGGCTTCTACCCACTGAGTCACTCTATGGGACCCTGTAGATTCTGGCAGAAGGAGCCTTTAGCTCAGCTGGACCAGTGCTTGCTCTTGTAATCTTAGTATTTATTTCATCATTTCAATCATTTGTAATATTTTTATTTACAGATGCGTTACAATGCACGCTTGGTATGAAAGATTGCTGCAGAGTACGACACAACGCTCGCGAACATTGACTGTTGCTATGTTCTCATCCAGGAGTGACGCTACAAGACAATGACTCGACATAATCTGCTGAGTTTCCTTAAATAGGAAACCTTTAAAACCAATTTGAATAATAAACAGAACTTGGCTGCATTGTTTTTTGACTACAATCGATTGGAATGTAGGTCTGATTGGATTGAATTCACGTTTTTTGAAAAGTGCTTTGTGAATTTGTATTGTGTTAAAGAAGAGAATGGATGGATGGATGGATAGATAGTAGTACAACAGGTACACTTAAGCAACCACTCTATTAAAAAAATAAAAGGAAAGAGAAAAAATTCTAGATGAAACATTTTGTGGAGAAAAAGCCCTTTTTTAGTTTAGACCGGAGAGGCATAAAACTGAAATTGAACAGACACGTCAAATCCAATATGAATTATGAATGCATTTCTTTTTGTTGAAAGGGTGGAAAAACAGCTCAACAGTCTTGTAAGAACCGCCACCAGTGTGCATCAAAAATATAAGTGATTGGATTACACCTTTTTCAAACAAACAAAAAAATACTTTCCATATTCTACAAAAATTCCACTAATCCTGGGCATTGAGAGGCTGTGGACCTCGACAGAAATGTCCTGGGTTTAATTTGTCTTCTTCTCCTAAAAAAACTAACATAACTAATCCTGAGGCGTGTTGAGACGTTACCTATTGAAGTAACATTTCTGGACTTTAGAGGTGAGGAACAGAAATTATCTGTCTTTACCATCTTCATTTTGTATAAGTCAACATTAGCTGAATAAGTCAATGCCCAAATTAAACTGAACTTTATCTTCTAGCAGTTTAAGCAAACCCTACTTTAGGAACCCGTTGACCGTTGTCATTTTAGTGTTTGGTGGTCATTTCCGCTGAAGCCAAGAGAAAATGAAGTTCTAGTTTACAACCTTTCTGGTCAACTCTAACAGGTCTTGTAAATTAGCAGTTTAATCGTTGATTTTTTTGTTATTGAGTCATATCTGTGAGCGAACAACTTCTTATGTTACTTATCTTTAGCTTGTCTTTAAACAAGTGTCCAGTGTGAATGTGACACTAGTGTAAAATGTTGATCAAATAGTTTTCAGATAAATGTCTATGATGTGTTGAGATTAGACTGGAGATGGATTAGCCGTTAACTTTAGCCTCCTGGATCAACTTATCTAGATTTATACTAACTGAAGTTTTCAACTGTTTTATCTACTGCATGTAAGATATTTACCCATAATCATGAAACAGTATCATATTTCGAACATCTTGACCTGTACATATGGTTATACGTAGAATAATCTTTCAGAATGGAGTTATTTTATGACTTTGTAGTAGCAGTTTTGGTTGTACGATAAGTAGCCATTGTAAAACTCAGAAGTTCTTATCAGAAGTCAAACGGTAGGTTTTTGTGTTTTGTCTAAGAATAACTTTGCTTCTCAAACATCGTACTCATATTTACACATTTCTTTTTGTAATATTGCGCTGCTGTACCTGCGATGTCAAACTCATTTTTATCTGGAAGGATTTTAGCCAAACTTTCTAACGCTCTTAATTAAATTATAGTTGCCAAAGTCAATTATTGTTCTGGTTGTGCAGCCCAACTAAGAGCTAATACAGAAATAGTTTCTACATTCCTCTTTGGGGGAACACAGAACGGCTGGATCAGGATTGGAAGTTTGTTGGAATTAATACAGAGACATAAATATGGAGTGGCTGGAGAATAATTCTGTTCTAAGATTGTTTTGTGACTTACAAATCCCCCGCAAATCTGAGCAGCTCACCAAATGGAATAACTTCAAACTGAAGAATCCCTGAATGTAGTCCCAGAGTTGAGTTAGTTTTTTGAGATGGTGAATTATGAGATCAAAAATCCTTCCTATTAGCCACAAAAACAGGACACCTTTTCATCCTCATCAGCAAATTTCCCTCTTTCATTGTAATGGATTAAGTATAAAGAAATGGTGCCCAAAGTCCTCACCCAGAACAGGCAATTAATGCAGAAAGAGTCTTGTTCATTTTAAAATTATTACTGACAAAATCTATTTTTTTTTTCTTTTTTGCTTCTTCTTAAAATGAAAAATGTCTGTTACAAAACAAAGTATTCATCTTTTGATAAACATATTTCTGTATTCCCTTTCATTTCATAGTTAACAGAACCACTTCTAGGCAACGGCTTCACTCAAAAGCACATGCTGGTGCACCAAAACCTTTTACTTTAGATACTAACACCAGTTGAACTTACTGCTTATGTCTAATTAAGCTAAGAAAAGCATGTATCCTTTCTCTTAAAAAGTCAAACATAAATCCTTTCTCCAAGTTTTAGATTTACTGTGATTTTGATATACGGATAGCAAGTACAGGATATTGACATGAATCTGAATTCTGTTCCAATTGTCTTCTGACCTTCTTCTTCAATTTGTACAGATGTAAGTTCTCAAAAGCAGAGCAAAACATTCTTAATAGGTCATGGATGAGGTTTTTTTTGCTTTGGGTAAAAAATAAGAGGGTGAACAGAGCAAACGGCCATAAAAATGACCAGAGGTACACCAGCTTAATTCAATGTTGTTTATAGATTCAGCAGAAAATGGTGGATGTAAGCACAGCTTTATGCAGAGCGTTGACTCACCAGGGTTATGAAAAAGAAAAGAAAAGATGAGGGTTGCTTTACTTTATTGTTAGTCTGATCTGACTATTTGTTAATGCTACTATATTTGTCATAGTTGATCTTTGATCTTAATAACCGTGAGTCCGGCTAATGATGAAAGTGCTTCTTTAATCTTGTCCAGCTTACAGTTGGAACTGAGGTACAGTTAGTTTTTCAGAGGCAGAGCCTGAAAATTTCTGAAAGAAATTTGCTAGATAAACAGAACCAACACTTTATGGAGTGGAACTGGGTTGGTGGGGAGATTTTTTTTTTTTTTTTACTACTAATGCTTCAATGTTTCTTCAGCAAAAAAACCACATTTACAACCAACATAAAATGACATGGAATAGCCATGCTGTCCCCACGCAAAACTCTGACTGACAAACATTGTTTGCTTCAAAAGTATATTTCTGTGTTCAGATTTAATGATGCTTATGCATTTGAAAGAAGTGCTACTCTAGCTAACAGAAGGGAACAGAAGGTATGGGCTCGACACATAGGAGGCGACGTTGCTCTCACTCTATTCATTTCCTATAGACGTTGGGCAATGAGGCAACAATCGCTTTCCCTCCTCCAGCCAAGTGACCAAAGAAATTTATGCATGTGAAATTTTGAGCTTATACACCTTGAGTGGCGGAAAACCTTCGCCTTTGGTTATCGTTCGTCGCTCCCTGAGTATCAAACCCATTAGGTTGATATCACTGCCTTCTTTGGGTTCTTGCCTGTTGTGTTCAGAGAGTTCAGGCAGTCAAGAAGATTTGAAATGTAGCAAGAAGTCTGTATGCAAAAAGTGTGAAATATGCTTCTGGACCAATTTGTAGAGCAAACTGAACTTTTTAGAGTTTTTGAGCAAAAGTTTGTGAGACGGCAGCATAACACGTGAAAGTGAAAATAAGGAACCTTGCTGTCAAGTTGATATTGTTTATTCAAGATTATTGAACAAAACGTTCCCCTTTTTATTATTAACTTCTGCATCCTATCTCCCATCTGAGAAAATTTGCTGATACAAACTCGACCAATTACCGTAGAGATGACAGAACGCCGCAGAAATTCCTCCGTTCAAGTCATTTCTGTGTTTGCGATACATTTGCTCTAAGAAAAATTCCCTTGACAATGAAACTTGGCTTTCAGGGTCACTCTTCGCCGACCAGCCTCCCGCATTAAAGCAGAAATATGCCTTAACTTGTCACAACTCCAGATATTACCCTTCAGCTCACATCCTTCGCTTGCAATCACGCAGTGATTTTCATTCCACGTCCGTGAGCGGGACTCCGGCTAGGAAATTGTCTTGAGCTCTAATGATGGTGCGAAATGAAACTGGGGATTGGAGTGTAACACGGAGTAAGTTAGAAAAGGGCCAAAGTGATGAGAGTGCAGGCATTTACACCGGCGTGATTTAATGTGTTGTTATGCTCCTGCCGCACGTGCCTGAGTCAAAACAAGGGTCAGTTGTTATGAAGATGTGTGTACATGTGTGTGTGAGAGGAGGAGTTGTTGGGAGACTGGCTGACCTTTCCATAGACCTCCCTTACTGAGGCTGTCGTATAGTGGTATTAACATTAACATTTCAATACACTGTCAAGCCAAGCTGGCAATAAAATATTCAGCTGACCTTTAAGGAAAAAAAAAAAAAAAAAAAAAAGAGAGAGACTTAGTTAGAGACCGTCATATCATTTAACCTTAAGGCTTAACGGTGAAAGTGTGAGCTGTGTGGCCCTCATTACTGGCCACACACTCTGACAGAGTTGTCTCTTTAACTGAGAGCCAGCCTGTGGCAAAGGGACCAACCTACTGTTCCCACTGAGAGCCATTTATTCCAGCCGGTCCCCCCGAACAGTCGGCTGCCAAACCCAAGACTCAACCTTATGTCTTACTCTTAAGCTTTTTCCAAATAGAAGCGAGGGACACCCAACGCTTTGACTCGTCCTGCTCAGACTCTACAAATGAAAGATGCTCAGTTAGCTCTCTGCCACACATTTGGATGTTTTTCTTCAGCATCAAAAGCAAAGTGCAATTTTGTCTATGACGGATGATCCCAGTGAAATATATTGAACTTTATTGAAACATTACAAAAGCATGGAAAAAGGTACCGGGCGATAAATACATCTACAGTCCACTGTATTGTGGGAACATCGGCATCAGTATAAATCGGAAAATGATGAATAAAATATCAGTGTCACCTCCGAGTGATTCTCTTCTGAAACGTGAAAGAGAAATGTTTATTCATTGGATTCATTAGCCAGAAAATGGGAAAATTTCATCCTTTGCAAAATCCAAGGGGATTTGAAAACACGCAATGACAGATCAGATTGCAAAATCTATTGTCTACTGCGATGGCAAACATGGTTTGAGCTTTTAAAAAAATATTTTTTAGGTTTCCTGACAACCGAACTGAAACTCTGAAATCTTGAGCTGTGTTTCAGTCCAAGACAATATCTGGTCTATAGAGTTCTCTCTGAACCAGTTCAGTTAGTCGGACTGCTTATGTAGCCTGTGCCACTTAACTACAGTGAATGCTTCTCTGATTGTTGGCCATCAGGGGACCATTCTGCAGCAGTGGAAGGAGAAAAAGTCTCAAGCGAAAAGGCCGTCTGCTGTCTTAAAAAAAAAAAAAAAAAAAAAAACAGTTTCACAAATATATGGAGATCATGAAATCAGGGTCAAATAATGATAATTAAAAGCCTGGACTGAAATTAATCTTTCTCTCATGACCTTAACACCAATCAGCAGGTGAAAAGGTTTTTTGTCATTTCTCTTTTTTCCATTTTTACAATGTTCTGATGCCTAATGAGGTGTGCTTTTTCACATGAGTTGTTAAAATTTCTTTTTAAAAAAAACCTCTAAAAATATGCATTTTTATCACAGAGAAGGATTTTGATTAATCAGCTCTTTATGGGCAAGTGACAGCAGTTGTGTATAAAAAGAAAAACAAAAACTGGGGAAAAATAAAAAAATCACAATCTTGCAAATCTTCATGTGTCAAAAAATGGCCATAAAATTTGTCTAAAAAACATCACAGCATGGGGTCCTCTTTACTTTGCTTGTTTTGTCAATTTATTATTCTGCTAGAACAAGAAATTCAAAATTACAGTGGCTTGCATTAAACATGTTTATTTCAAAAGAATTCCCAGAGAAAGTGGGTCACGAGATTGATGCTCTGATTAAAAAAAATAAATAAATAAAAATAAGTAGCTTCTTTTCTTATTCCAATACCATGATCAATGGAAATGTTGGTACCGGATGTTTTTATCAGAAATATTTAGGAAACAAAGTATTTGATTAATCTTTGTAGCTAAAAAATCACTTTAAATATGGAATAACTGAAGTTCTTGTCATTTGTAAATAGGTGAGCAGAAATGTACATTTTTATTTTTATTTTTATTTTACTTTGGTTGAAATTTTGTTTTTATTTTTTAAAAAAAACAAAAAACTAAGCTAATTTGAATTTCAGCTCATTCATTTCAAACCACAAAGCAAAAATTCCTCCCTTAAAAAAAAAAAAAGTTCTTGTTTTTGTCTAATTTTTAATTATTAAACCATAGTTGAAGTTGAAAATGTTTGAAGTTGAAAAGTAGCGATTTTATTTAACTGGGGTTAGTTCCTCTTGGTAAATTTGTAAGTTTTATTTAGGCTCACATTCTTGCGGAACTACAGAAAACTTTACATTCACAAAATTTAAGGCAACGGCGTATTCACATAGAGTAACTGCTATAATACTCTGCAAGAGAACCCTTCTTCTAGCAAACAAAATGAATGCTTGCCCTTTCCAACTCCTAGCAGATGAATATTCTTGACAGAACAATTAGCATCTTGGAGACAGAATAACCTTTACTCAATAAATCATCTTTGTTCTGGCCGACCTCCATTCCTGCCCAGTTTTACAGCAGTCCCATATTCGTTGGTGGTTTTTTTCTGGGAGCGAGTTTTTCTGCGTATGCGTGTTTCTGAGGCCGCCGTGGAGCCGGGACCCTGAGGAACATGTGAAGTGTTTAATGTGGTGAAACAGGTGCAGTGAGACAGAAAGGGCAGCGCGGCCACAGCTCGTAGGTTAGTCACACGCTGACCTCCACATCACCGAGCTGGCAGCGCTGTGGGCGGAGAAGTACAAATTGCTCTTTCCGTCTCCTTGTCCCCTCCCATCTAGCCCTCTGTCTCCGTGTGGGATCTCACGAACACAATGCTAACTCGGCCCCGGCCACTTTGGCGCCTGAGGCGAGATTTTATTTGCCGGAGTAAATGGAACTAGTTAGTTTCCAGACCTGGTAACAGAAGTTAGCAAAGAGCTAAGCTAGGTTAGGTTGTTTGTTTAATATAGCCCATTTTCAGCAACAAAGCAGTTCAAAGTGCTTTACATGAATTAGAAGGAAATGCAAAGAAAACAACAAACCAAAAGAAAGACAAACAGGTAAAAGTATAACTACATATTGGTTCCCCTTGTTTTAGTAAGAATAACAATTAGTCCATAATTTATAAAGTAATAGGGGTTTCTCTGGATTCTTGTTCTGATAAAACTAGATGTTGGTTCTCCATGTTTGATTCTATTAGTAAATATGAAACTAAATGTTAGTTCCAATTGTTCTGGGTTGATTTGTACAATATAAAACTAAATGTTGGTTCTCTATTCTTCTTCAGGATTGTTAAATAGATGATACTTTCTAAGTTTGTTCTGGATATAGGCTAACATAATTGTGAGGGGCAGATATTAACTAACAAAGTGAAAATGTAGAAATAAATGTACTGGTAACACCCACTGACCAAGAAAGACATAAGCAACCCAACAAGTTAAGTAAAATTGGAACTAGCAGGGGCAATAATTTGATTATCAGCTAGGCCAGCTAGTGGCTTTTAGCATTTGAGTATACTGCCTATACAATGGCCTGGCCCTGCTAGTGCAGAAAAAGGAAGAGTCATCTGCCATAGTCACTCCTTCTGTATGCACTCACTGTAAGGTATGGTGGTGGAGGGATCATGATTTGGACTTATGTCAACTATCTGGAGTCAGATGCGAAGTAATTAATACAACTGATAAAGGTTGGAATAAACAAGACTAATATGCAGGGCAGCGGTCCAAAACACAGCTTCAGATGTGAATTCAGGATATTTTCACACCTGATAGTCTGCTACAACATGATACATTTTCAGCTGGTTCGATTTAATTTCATGCTGCACTGTCAAACAAAGAAAATCCTTTGAGCAACTGTTTTAACCCCCGTCTGTGGTGGCGCTGCGCCAAAAATGACACAAAAATCTCAGAAGGAAGACAATGAGCGCAATGTCCGTCTTCTTCTTTGACCAAGAGACCTTTTTTCCACTAGTGCTAGACTCGCATGTTTGTTGTGGTGGTATTTACCCAGAATGCCATGCATATAGTTTGATTCCTTCTTTTGGAGCGGTCTCTGGTCCACTTGGCGTTCACATATGCATTGGAATCGCACTAGAGTTCACTTCAACCAAATTAAGACAGAGGTTTTTAGATGGATCAGAATTTGCTTCTCCTCAGATAAACCAGACTGTTGGGACATTTGATTAAAATGGACTTAGAAGGTCTGGTGTAAATGTGTTAAAAAATAAATAAAAATAAAGAAAAAATAAAAAGACCCATTCAGGCATCACCTTGATCAAAATGCTATGACAGATTCTTTTGAGAGTTGTGCTAAATCTCCCAAATATAAATGAACTGAAGTCATGTTTTGAGACTGTTTGGCCCAAATTCCTCCACAACTGTGTGAGAGAATAAATTCACCAAAATGCTGACAGTTGGCGGATTTTAAAAGAGAGCTTTGGTTAAATGAGACAGAAAATTAGACATTTTCATGACCTCTCCTAGAAAAACCCTGTCAATATTCATCTCAAATTATTTTCCCAAGGCACATTTACTGGTGAGTATTAATCAGATTTAACAGGTCACAGATTGTGTCTTTGGAGGTTTGAGGCTTTTTTAAATTTTTTTTTTTGCTAGCTCAACCTGAAAATCATCAGTCACCAATTTTTTTGAGATGTCACAGAAAGGACATTAGGGACTGCTCACTTCAAAAGCAAATTATGTGGTTTTCAACAACCTTAGATAGTTCATCCCAGAATCTTAATTAGGTATTAAACCAAAATAAGTTTTGGTTTAATGCCAGAATGTCAGAGTTTTGTGGCTGACATATTAGATTTATGTCTCCTATTGCAGTCCTTTCAAAAGGACATTTGAAATTCTTGACATTTTGTCATGTTATTACCACAAATTGTAATGTGGTTTTCTAGGTTTTAATACGATAGATCAAAACAAAGTATAACTGTAAAATGGAGGGAAATCATTATGGCTTGCATGACTATCACTGTACCAGTAATTTTCAACTAAAACGACTGAAGCAAAAAGACAATTAGTAGCACAAACAGAATATCTGTGTTTTAGCTAAGCTATGCTAGCTGAGAGACAAGGTTGTAGACAAGATATGTGTGCTAGATGTTACTGAGAAAATGGCGGACAAAATAACAGGGACTCGGTAGCTAAAAGACAAGATGGCGGATGTGCTAGACGTAAACATGGCAGTACATAAACAAAAGAGCGAGGACCGCTAATGTGTTCAAGTAACTAGCTTAGAGAACTTTAACCTTTTCTTCAAACTAATTAAATTCTATTAAATTCTAAATTAGAAATGTTTACCATAAAATAAGAGACTGCATAATTATTCACCTCTTTAAAAGTGACTTAATTTAACAGAGGTGCTAGTAGTTTCACAATGAGTGCAATGGAGATCACCTGTCTACAGTTAGATGTTGTGTCTCAGACAAAGACTCCTGTGTCTAGAAGGTTTATTCATTGATGAATCGGCATTCCTACAGCAGGAAGACTCAAGAACACTCCAGCCAATCAGAGAGAAGGTTATTGAAAAGTAGAGGTCAGGAGACAAACATTCTCTAAAGGCCGGGAACGTCTCACGCAGTTCATTTCAACCTAACAAGACAGCTACCGCTTTGGAAAGCAAGAAAACGATCAGACGGATCCAGCTGAAGCTACACAGAACATCCACGACAAGACAGATGTTCTGGAGTGGCCTAGTCAAAGCCCAGACCCCAAGCAGACAATGAATTTGCAGCAGGACTTGAAAATGGCAGAGTGCAGATGAGCATCCTGATTGGGACAGAGTCTATCTGCAGACTCTGTGCTGTGATTGCAGCCAAAGGATACTGACTTAAAAAGGGTGAATATTTATGCAGCCTCTTCTTTTATGTTAAATATTTTTGTTTCATTTACACTATTTTTTTTTTAATTCAGTTGTCACACTGATGTTTGCTGAGTTTTTTTTTTTTTTTTTTTTTTTTTTTTTGTACTTATTTGGTCAAAAAAAGCCAAATTTTGCTGATCACACTTGATTTGTAAAAGCAACATTAATGATGCAACAACCAGGAGTGTGAATTCTGTCTCTGGGCACTGCAGCCGTTTTGGGAAGTAAACAAACATCATGAAGCCCAAGGAACACAACAGACAGGTCAGGGAGGAAGTTAAAGAAGAACTATCATGGATTTGTTTTGATCCTACCATATCAATGAGACGGTGACCCAGTCAAAGTTCAGACCTAAATCCAATTGTGGATCCATGACAAAACTTAGAAACTTCCAAACAACAACTCTCCATCCAGTATGACTGAGTTTATTCTAGTAAAGACTCACCCCAGTAGACTTTTAACTTTGACTGAAGTGACTTTTTCTATAAATTCCTACCACACTTTTCATTTTTATTTGCATAAAACATTTGAGCAAACGTTTAAGGGATGTGAATGCTTCTCCAGAGCCCCGTAGCCTGGAAGCACCTGGAAGTCCAAACAACCAATAAACTGAAATGTAAAAAGTTCATCAGGAGCTCAACTCGTCCCGAATGCGTCCGGCGAGCCGGTTTGCTCCGTAGCTCAGCCGCTGCCTCTGATGTCGTTTGTGAAATGAAATTGTTTGAAATTGATTTTCAAAAAGCTTGGAGGAGCTACTGTGGAGAATGAGTTGGTTTGTAGCTGAATAAACGCATCAGATCCTCAGAGGTACTGACTGCGCCGTGAAGGCGAGCGCATGAGGGAGATCAGGGAGACAGACAACATTATTTGCTGTTTGATTAGTTTTCTTTCTTTGCTTCTATTCACAGTTATCAATCACGGCGCATTGTGCATTCGCAGCACATCGTGGCTCTCCCAGAGGAACCTGAGAGAATAATCACTGTTTATTGCACGGCATTAATCAAGGAGAAGCAGATGTATGATTTCCTTTTATTTTTTTATTTAGCTGTCAGAGAAATACTTACAAAGCCGTCTTTTTCGTTGTTTTGTAGAGCACAGAGTTTTTTTTTCTCTCTCTCTCTGAGGCTGATATTAGATATAACAAACATGTCAGCAAATCACTTTCTCATCCTTCAGACAAAATTTCATCAGTCCAAAAACTTTCAGATTTTTGACATGGGAGATTTTTTTAAGGCTGCATTGATTTTATCCTTCAGCTTGTGGCTGAAATTTTACTTACCTTTGGAGGCTTTCCAAGGTCCATGTGCTGTTTATGCAGCATTTTCTGCTGAAACAACAGACTGACCTGCACTCTGATACAGGATCAGACTAAGTTTTTGGTTGGCAAGTTAATCAAAATGAATCAAAAATGCTAAATTATAGATTGAGATATTTTTTGTTGTACAAACTCAGGTTTTTCACACAACGTAAGTTACCTATGCCTTTAAATAAATTGGGGAAAGTTCAGAAAACTTTATTCCTGTTTTAGAAAGGTTAGAAAGTTGCAATAGAAAACTTTTATAAAAATATATTTGTTTTTATATTTATTAAAACTATCACTATGTCCTGTCGGTAGAATATGAGACAGATAATCTATGAAAATATTGAGCTTCTCTGCCTCCCGTTTGTGACCATCATGTCATTTCTAGAAATACATCGCAGCCAGTTAGGAACAACCAATCAGAGCCAGGAGGAGGGTCTTAGTGCTGCTAATCACCCCGTGTATATGCTGCTCACACACACACTTCTCCACACATTACACACAAGTTGACATTTCTGAGAACATCATCTCGATTGTGAATTAAGGTTGTGACAGCTTTTTATGTGGGTGTGTCTTGTTGTAGGGTTAGGGTTAGACTCTGGTGTGTTTCATAAGAAAGAACTTGTGGACACACTGAAACAATGTATCAAAAGCAACTTCAGTTAAAGCAGTTAGGAGGCAGGGACACCAAATAATGAATCTCATTATTCTGTCTTATAGCAAAGAAAATTAGCTTGGTAAATCAATTTGACCGAAGGCAGGAAAAGTCCAGACTGATTCAGACAGTGAGGTGGGGAAAAAAATAGTGTATGAGAACATGTGGTTTCTCCACATTGCAAAGATTGCATCATCAAGCATATGATGCTTTTATATCCTTCCAGAATTGCAGCTTCCCAGGCTTTCCCAAACATTATTCAGGACGTACAAAGCAAGATGTCCGCGTCAACACATGATCGCACGGATTCACATGGACGGTCTTTGTCACGCGCCGCCTTATTTTCCTTCCTCGTCAGGGCGCCGTGTGCTGTGAGGCAGCTCCCCGCCGGCCAGGCAGGTGTGAGCTGGCTGCTGCTATGTGCTTTTCAACACGGCAGTAGCCCCGCCTAGGTTAATAAGATAAGTCTGCAGCCTTATCTAACTTGACGAGGGGCATTTCTTGGCCCTTCCACAAAGCTGCTTTGAAGCATCTGTCACTGCCCTCCCCTGGATAAATGTCATGTGTGGAATATCTCGGGAGGCAGCTGCACCTTTGCAATGGCAGCGGCAGGAAGCCAGTAAACAGCCCAAAGCCTTATACTCTTATGTTTCTGGACAAGGGAAAGAATGTCCTTTGCTCCCTTTTACAACAACGAGCAAGGTCATATATTTTATTTCTTTGATTTTTGACATTTGTCTTCCCTTTCTCATCAGACAAAAAGAGCTAATTATTTACACCTGATCTTTAAAAAAAAAGAGATCAAACATGCCATAGAAGCCATTTGTTCACTGTCTAATAAAAGGAGACAGCACTTTGTGTTCATGATTCCAATAGTTGGCAAGATTCTTGTGACATTGGCACTTTCCAAATCTCGCCTCCTTCATGAAATCTTTATCTGCTGTCACAATGCAGTAGAGAAATGGGGGGAAAAGTCCTGGCATTCAGTTTTTTTCTGGATTTAATCCAAGGAGAATCTTCTGTGGTGGCTTTGCAATATTTAGTTTGCTGAGAGAACTAATGCGCATGCCCTCTTCACATACCTAAATGAAGCCCGTCATTCACATGCACAGCCCTCACAGATGCACTTGTCCTCACCAAAAGTGGAGCAGTGTTCTTTGTATTGATGTCATTAAAGCGGTTTGTAGAGCGAAGAATATGGTTGTGATTGAAATGGGTTCATCATGAAGGAAGCATTTGATTCTTAAATAGGGAAAAATGGCCTTCATTTAGAAGAGAGAGGTCCTTATTCATAACACTCTCTAATTCTGTTAAAGTTTTCCACATTAATTCATACTTACTGAGAAGTGTTGCAAGTAATTTTTAAAAACACTTGAAGAAATTATGCGGGGCCCGTTCATGGCCTCATCAACTCTGCTGTAAAAAACAAAATAGCAGGAAAGAACCTGTGTGTGCACCCTGGGCTTCCAATAGTTCAGGGTGAGGGGCAGATGAAGGAGCAGAGGTATCAATTATATCATTTAGTCATGCACTAACAGCAGCTAAATACAGAAATTGCCAACTAGAATACTTTTTCCGCCAGTGTTTTGGTGCCCACTCTGGCCCAGTGCCCATATCCATGGCTTACCCTACATACCCACTATTTGTAGCACTGACTGTGCAGTCCAATGGAGAAAAGAGAACTCATTGAAACCATTTTGATTCTTCAAACATGGTGTATTGTCCTATCACACCTAGCAACTGGTGGATGAATTGACGTGGTTACCAAAGGGATTGACATGATATGCAACAATACTGAGGTAGGCTGTGACATTTACAAATTTTAATTTGGTACTCAAAGTGTCCCCTCGCACCATGCCACTGCTAACGCCAGCCTGGATCACTCATAGAAAGCAGAATAGGGACTTTCACCAAATTTATCCCAAATTTTAACTCTTACCATCTCATTTGACCAACATTTTTCCAGGCATATTGTCCAGTTTTGGTGTTTCTGTGTGATATTCAGTTTCCCGTTCTACCATGAGAGGCATCTAGTGTGGTCTTCTGCTGCCTGCGTCAAGGTTTAGACAAGTTATCCAATCAGAGTACTCTACATACCTTAGTTGTAACAAGTTGTTTTTTGAGCTACAATTACCTGTACCCAAACCACTCTGTCCATTCTTTTCTAACCTTTCAATCAACCAGGCAATCTGATCTACCCAAGTGCCACTCACTAGATTTTTCTCTGGTTTCTGGCCATTAGTTGTAAAACTTAGAGACGGTTCCCTGTGAAAATCCCAGTAGATCAGCAGGAGGTTCTGTTATGTTTTTAATGTCACTTAGATTCTTCTTTCTCTCCATTCTGATGTTGGGTTGGATGTGGTATGAAGAATGTTTAGCTGATTTTAAATGTCAGTACTAGATGTCTACATACAAGAATGATTGACCAAACCTCTTTTGTGTTTTCCTTCTTGCCACTTGTTCTGTAAGGTTCTGTTAAAAGGTTCTGAAGAGTTACCTGCAGTAAGTATCTTTCATAGATATGAATCTCTTTATCTACCTTATTTAAAATAAATTCTGATTAGTTGGTCCCGCAACAGCCATTCTGACAGGGACCACAACCCAAAAGGGATTTGTATTAATCCAAGTCCAGTTTTAACAACACAGCAATTCATGCTAATACTATTTCATGAGTGAGTTAAAATGCCAACTCTTTCATATTGAGTTTTTATTTGCACAGAACCTGATGAATATTTACATGGGGAAAGGGGGTTGAAGGCGGTGCTTCATCAGTGATCTTCCTATGTGGAACATCTGCTGAGAACAGAACCTGAAAAGAGTTTCTGGTCAGGTTGACTACCTCACAGTGTAAAATTCAATTATAAAATGGTGTGTTTTTGAAGCTCAATAATATTTCTTGAATTTTTTCGACACTGCTTTTGTTTATCAGATGGTCAAGTGATGTGAACTGGAAATGCTTTGCTGATTCCATTCTGTTTCAAACACAACAGCTGCATTTCTGTTTGACTAATGAACGGCTTCTCTATAAATAACCATCTAATACAAATTTTACTATCTTTTTAAGGTTTATAAAATACCATTTGCATCAAATTTTCTGACATTTTTGAGATTTCCTTTGACTTAAGTTAGAAGTTAGCTTTGGTCATAACCCTAGGGTTATTTGTAATGGTGGGATTCGATTGCAGGGTCTCTAAATAATTGCAATTAATTGCATTTTAATCAAACTATACAACAACAAATGAGCAACCTCTTTCAAATAGAAACCCCTTGTTAGGCTAAATGATTAAATAAATATATCTGTTTTTAATCTGTTATTTTCAACTCTGTTTAACACATTAAGGCCTCTCATGAGACAGAGGTGAATTTCAAAACGACAAACTGCAAAGTCAAATAATTTTAAGTTACGTTTGATGTATTTAGCATTTTTTTAACAACTGAAGGCATCATAGTTACTTGACTGTGCTATAAAATGGCACTTTGTGCCTGGACAATACATAATATTCCCCTCTTAATAATATATTCATTTATGAATATTCAGCTGTTTTTTTGACACAATCACTCCCAGTGATGCAGCCATTGCACCGATATTTGAATTCAAGTTGCACGTTGCATATGAGAACACACATTTCACTCAAACTCCCCCACATGAACACAGAAAAATTCAGGGTTGAACAATGAGGCAAACCACAGAGATGTGAATACATGTGAGTGAGCAGCAACGCAGCTTTAGTGAAACAAATAGAAAACACTCCTCACATAACTCCAGCCGACGAGTGAGGCTCCTCTAACTCAGTCAGTATGGAAAAGCTAATTCTTTCCACTCCAGTAAGGGCCTGGATAATTGGGGTTTTGTATTAAGATTGACACCAGCTGAAAGTTGGTTATTAACAAAGGGTGAAGCATGGCAGATTGTTTATTAGAATCCTGTCACTATTTACAACTCAAAATGGTAGTGCCTTGACATTGAGAGTTCAATTGAAAGTGAGTTTGCAAATTGACATCCTCGCAAAGGGAATTTTCAGAAGCAGAGGGTTTTGGGGGTGATTTAGTTGTTGGCAAAGTGTTGGAACGAGATGCGGTGCGATGGCCAATTGCTAGCTTCAGCTCGCTGTTATTAAGCACTTCAAACACTTTCGTCTTGTAGCACTGTAAAATTAAATGAAATAAAAGGTTTTTTTTAGAAAATTAAATTATACTTAAGAAATAACCATCAAATTCTCTTTCTCAGAACAACAAGGAGACATTTGGATTGAACCACCAGAAATGAACAGGAAAGAAAAGATACTCAATTCAATTCAAATTTAATTATATTCCAAAATACTTTATTGATCCCTTACGGAGATGAAATGTTGCAACTTCTACAAGTGTCTTCAAAGATTTGTTGTAGATATTGATGGCTGTGTGAAGGAATGATCTCCTGTTGAGGTCAGTATTACTGCGGTTCTAAAGAAGCCTCTGACTGAAAACACTTTGTTGTTGCATGAAAATCCCTAACAAAAAAAATTCCTTTAGAAATTCCAATCTGAATGTTAATAAAATTAAAAAAATAAATAAATTGAAAGGTTGTACAAAAAATGTTAGTCAATGTGATTAATTAATCAAAATTAACGTCCCAGCAGTAGTATTTATTAACTATTAATTCTGTTTTGTTGAATTGTTTCTCAAATCCTTCAATACCCTGACGCCTCATTCCCAAATCATGATATCTACTCCATGAGTGAAACCGTTCATAGGTGTATACTTATAATATATAATAAAAAATATCTATATACATAAAAATTTCATTGTGGATATTTTTTCAGCTTGTTCATTTTAAATTAATGTTAGCAGATGTCTTTAAATCACATCCTCTTGCCAGTTGAAGTTTGTGCAAAAGGCACACATCTGTGTGTGCACCAAATGTAGACATGTTCTGTACACACAGTGGGAAAAGTCAGAGCAGAATCATGTGTGCAGCGTCTTGTTTCAGGTAGGTTTTTTTTTTTCTTTCTTTCTTCCTTTGTGTCTCAGGGCTGTTTTGCCCAGCTGTGGAGCTGTCTTCACCGTGTGGAGTTTGGGAGAGGAGTGAGTGTGTGCATGCGCAGGCACATGTGAGAGACAGCTAGTGTGTGGCTTAGCGGCTGAGCGTGGCGGCTTTGCCCTCCCAGTAAGTCAGTGTGCAGCAGTCTGGCACAGGTAAGCCAAGTCTGACTCAATCTCTATCACTTGCACTGGTAGTGACTCCCTTTTTTTGTTCTTAATCTCTCTCTCTCTCCTTCACACAGACACACACTCACAAATGTTGGGGCATTCTTATCTAAAACATGCCAGCCTGCTAAAAACACCACAACATGCCTAATGAATCTGCATGGATTTCTGGAAGCACGGTGTCTGCTCCCGCAGTATGAAATCACTTGATGTGTTTTGTATTTACGCTGGTAAATCTCGCGGCGTCACGGCTCCTGCCTGGCAGCCTAAGTTTCTAGTAACTAATGATGACATGAGGCGTCATGGTTTGGCACGGCGAGCATAAAACAAAAATTGGCTTACCTGTCGTGCTACACAATAAAGATATACAAAGGAATGAGCCGTTTTTGCGTCCCGTCTACACCCTGTTCAAACCCAACCCCGGCTCGGTCTCCACCTTCCTAAAAACGAGCAGCCCGATTCCCTCAGATGACTGCTAAATAAAAATGAGAGCAGGACTAAATTATGCACATTGGGGATATCTATTTTCCTGTTTCCTCACAAGATAACGGCTTGTTGTTCCATCCTTTATTATGGAAGGTGTGTGCCCAAGGGATGATTAGCAGAACAAAGAATGGGAGAAGGCAAACCTGCTTGTAGTTCAAAACAAGCTCTCCATGCCTTTGAAGATGTGCTCTTACTCCAGGCAAATGTGGGAATGGAAGACAAGATGCACCCGTTGTCGGATGTGCTCTCACACACTACCGCATTAATGCATTCCCAGCGGAATGGTAACCAGGACCTTTTGACCGTTTTGATCCCCAACTTCTGCCTGGCGACATGCACACGCAATTAAGGAAGTGCTCGAAAAGGAACAGATAGCGTGCACCCTTGAGGTGAAGGTTATGAGAGGCTTGTTTAGGAAAGATATTTGATCCATTATACATTGTTTGTGTCTACAGCTGGAGCGACGAGAATAATAAATATTGTATTAGCCATGGGACCTACATCTCCGTCTCCCAGACAAGTTCATAACATTCTCGGCAGGGAAGGGCGGGACCCCCCATGGCTGTTTTTCAAACCTCCTCTGTTCTTTTCTCCCTCCTGCTCACCGAGATCAGTAGCAGAAAATAACTACGTACAACATGCAACATGTGCAACACACCTTGGCGACTGTTGCATTTTTTATGTAGCCAATGAGGGAGAGGAACTCCAGGATCTGGAGCTTGTTAACAATGGTGATCACTTTGTCACAAATCAAGCGGCAGTCGCATCCGCTCCCTCTTAATCCCACCGAGGTTTCACCGAGATACTGTTGGGTTGCTGCATGCTATTGAAAAGAACCAATAAATAATAGAAAAACATTAGTTTAGCAGTTCAGGCATAGTGTACCCTTGTTGACTAAAGTTCCTTCCTTTCCCAGGTCCCTTCTGTTGGTCATATCCCACAGGGTAAGGAACTTAAATAGGTCCTCTGAATATTCAGCTATCTAACTTGGTAGTTGTCTCAGTATGTATGTGTCTTATATGAATTATAGATCATGTCAGTAGCTTTTCTCAGAAGTCACTGAAAGACTCAATGGGGTTTTGCCAATGATGAAAGAAGACTTTGAGTGGAACTCAGTAGGGTGTCCTCATTTTTTCTGAAGGTTGTATGAGTTGTCCAGGGTAGCCAATGACTGATAAAAAAAGACACCAACCTCCCCGTGACCCTTGGACTTCTGCGATCTACAAATCAGGGAAAAGCAAGAAAAATCGCTTAGACAATAGATAGATGATTCTTGGTGCTCTTCATTGTGTTAGTACCAGTGTGTTTTTGTTATAGTAGAATTGCACCCTCAAACCGTGAGGCCAGCTACTCCATACAGAAGGCTGTCATTTCTTTACTTGTCTTTTAGAACATTAACAATGGTGGATCAATGTCGACCAAGTTCAAGCCGTACCCTTAAGGTCTGGTTTAGACGGCAAGATTTTAAAATTCTGAACCAATTTTTCAAAACCAGAGACCCATCACATTACGATATATATATATATAAAAGATTTTTGGTACAACAAGTTTGGTTGTATGGTGTTGAGCCACAAATCATGAGCAACGCACAGTTTGCGAAAAATGTTTAACAGACAAATAATAGAAAAAGACGTCTTTCTGAGCCACGGTGGCATTTGCTTTGCCTTCTTTATCTGTAATTTCTCTCTGTATTTCTGTCACTTTCTGATTAAGGGAATACCACTCAAGCTACAATATCAGACAAAAAAATCCAATATTTAAAAATATTTCCTGAGTTTTAGATCAGAGAGGTCCTGAATTCCTACTAAGAGGACCAGAACACTCTAAGCTCACCACATATGGAAATGGTCATCTCGATAATCTAGTGTCCGTAAGATTGTCGAAACAGGAAAATTGGGGCAGAAATTTAAAAGATTAGGGGTTTCATCTAAAAAAGACCAACCACTTCTCAATAATTGATTTCCTTTGATGTTTTGGTGAAAGATGTATTTCTTAATTTAATAAACGATAAATTTGCACCTCTTGAGGTTAATCAACCAGCCTTGAGTCTCTCTTACTTCCTCAGATTTATTGATGTTTATCTCCAGTATTTATCTGATTTCTAAAATACCTTTACAACTTTAGCCGTTTCAAAAGGGTTTTAGCGTAAAGCTACACTAGTCAAGTTTTAGTGAATATGCGAATGCTGAAGCTTTTCATGACATGTGATAGAAGAAAATTAGGTTTCTATAAAAACATTCCTACCATTGCTGTTTATGTCTGTAAACAGAAGTACCTCTGCTATCTTGCATCATACTGCTTTAATGGGTATTAGTTATTGTAATTTGCAGAATATTAAGAAACTGCTCCCAATTTGTCAGGACAAACATGTAATATGTTTTTAAACCCTGAGGTTTATATCAGCCCAATGCTGCTACCAATAACTTATGACAGAATGACAGAGCATGTGAGGTCTTGATCAATTTTGTCTGATAATCAAAACCTTTCTACCGGTGCAGTAAAATTAAAGCAATACTGGGTAATATTTCAAGTATGAAGACAAGAATGTGTTTTTGCTCAATAGGTATTTTTATTACAAATGAGTTCTTTGACAAAAGGCCAGTATTTACTTGCTGATTCCCACTGTAAATTCTGGTATTCGTATATTTATTAAATAAGACCTTTGAATGGAGTATTTCCAGTCATACATTTTGTTGTCTGTCTTTATCTTTGTGCTGTCCTTGTAATGAACAGAAAACCTTTACAGTGAGTAGTGAAAACAACATTGGCAAAAACAAAAACGTCTTTGGGCCACAATGCGATTGGTTTTCAGAATTTCAAGTCAGATAGACTGTTCCCACATGACCAAGAACATATCTTCCAAAATGAGGTTGGATAAACAGCAACTATAGAAAAACAGCAACTCCTACAGTGTGGAGATAACCAACAATCCCAGGACATCCCTGCAATGTTTGGACAGTATTACACCACACTGGGCCGAGGGCGAGCGTGGTTCTTTTGGAAGATATCAGGAACTGTGCTTCAGGTCGCACTAACACAGTTAAGCCCCCATGGTTGTCACATCTGAGCAAGTAGTTTTAGAATGAAAAGAAGTACAGGCATTTTGGGCTCTACACAGTCTACTTAGTCACTGTAAACATGGAGGAGATTGTTATCCAGGCACACAAGCTGAATGAGATCTAAAATGAAAATGTAGATCCTGCATCTTGCCTTGTGACCGCTGGTTACAGACAACAGATAAGCGGGTGTAGATAATTTTTTAAAATGATCCCCTCTGCTATTTAATTTGGGGGGGGGGGACAAAAACAAAACAAAAAACCTCTAGTATTTTATGACCAAGTCACACAGGTGGAGCTTGTTATCATAAAATTGTCATTTAAAATTTGAGCAAACTTTGGTTTGTATTGAATCAACCAGGCTTCACAAAGGGGAATTTTGTCAGAATGTTGACTCTACGTTTGGCTGCAATAAACAACATGTAGAGGTTGTGAACTAGCATGGAACACACATCTCAAAAAAATGAAGAGAGTCTTCTACTCCAAGCTGGAGTCTTAGACTTTGAAATTTTATATTTCTGTTAAAGCACAACTTTACCATTGGATGGGATCTTACCACCACTCCCATCTCCACCTGGAGTGTCTCTACGGGCATTTCATTACGACAGTCCTCTTCCTTCATGCTGGATGGTTGGACTGGGAAATTTCCCCCAGTTTCATGCCTCTGATGAGAAACAAACCCCACTACTGGATGGGAAAGTTTTCTACATCAGAACTTTTTCGGCAAATGTATTTCACTATTTTTTATGTTCCCCCTAATAACGGAAACACTATCACATCTATACAGACGTTTTCTGCATACACTATCTTGTTCTACCGGCCCTAAATGGGGAGGTAGCAAAGTCTATCAATGTTCTGTTATTTGGAATTGTAGCATTGTCTTTAATGAAAGGTCTGAACATTAACCAGTGTTGCTTGCCCTTCATTGGACTTTATCGTCAAAGAGAGTCAGTTGATAAAATAAAACAATCATCTTAGCAAAGATTTTCTAGCCCTTAATTGAGTGCAGGGAAAACACACTCACATTCACTTACACAGGAAGGAAGATTGTTGTAAGAATAAAATGAAAACTGAGATGGAATAAATGTAACTTGCACAACATCTTCAACTCCCGACTGCACTGAAGATCTCTCCCATCGCTAAAGGTTGCCATAAATCTGCATGACATCATTACGCTACAGCACAAATCAGACTTAAGTCGTTTCACTCTGACTCTAAGTAACTCTAAGAAATATAATCTCTGAGCCGCTGTAGGTAGGGCTTTATGAGTTGACATTTAGTTTGTGTTGAGGGAAAGTGATCCCTATGCTGGGATAGGGCGGTTAGGGAGGTTGAGTCACACTTTGTCAGAACAAATACCGGCTGCCACATTGCACTGTTATTTCCATTAAGGCAGATTTAGGGTCTCGAACATTTCACCAAGACTCTGAAAAGTGAGGGCTTTACCATAAAGTTGTCACTTAGTCTCCCGATTATAGGCACATTCATAGATCATAGCCATGTTGCTCACACAGGAGCATGTGAGGGAAGGCATCCGGTACATCTTTTATGCATGTGCACCTAATTTAGATTTATGTTGTTGAGGCTCACGTGGCGATTTCAGTGCTTCCGCCGCTACTTCCATGATTATACATCATTAATGAAGGAGTAATACATATGCTCGGCTGTCGACCTGCATCTGTTCTCAGAGGAAACTTCTTGCATATGGTGGAGGATGTCAGGTGGTAATGTCTCGCAGTCCGCTGCCTTTTAAGTAGAGGCTCCACCTTGACGAAAGTGTTGGCAGGGTTCCACACTGTTCTCTCACCTTTAAATGCCTCCTCGTGAAATTTGAGCCACACAGTGCCTGCTCAGTGGTTCATTATGTTGGCTCACAAAGCTTTCTACAAAAAAAAAAAAAAAAAAGGAAATGTGACTTGAAGTTGTAGACCATTGAGTTTTCTTTTTTTAAAATCATTTCTGTGTTGATTTCCACTGTGCATTTTATATTTTCACACAGGAGAATACCGATCAGGCGTTACATTACCGTCACCTTCCTAAAACATAAAAAAGAAAAAATGTTCACTGACCGACACCTACACATTTTTCATGTAAACATTCCACTCTTTTACAAACTATAATTTCCAGAGTGATCTGTTTTTTAAACCACAAACAGGCAGGAACCTAAAGTGGTCAGAGTTTAGATATGGAACTTGATCAGATGAGGCAATTTAACAAAATAAAGACTTATAAAAAGAAAAAAGGTGAAAAGGTTAGAAGTAATGGTCAAATGAAATGAACAAAAAGGTAAACTCTATTAAATATTTTATGTTTTTATCTTCTTGGCTTTTAATGTTTATCGTAAAGCCCTTTTGTGGGTTTCTGACCTGTTAAATGTGATATATAAATAAAATGTACTTACTTGATTAATTTAGAGAGAGATTATTAAATGAACTTATTTACACTGAAAACTGTAGAGTTGGCATACGTTGTTTTTATTGTTGGATTAAAGCAACCTGACTACAAGACAGTTGCTGTTGAAACTATCAGACAATTTTAGCGCTAAGGTCTAAGATCAGAGAGTTTGCCTGTACTTTGGATACCAGCTTTAGATTTTTCAAATCTGTCTCAGTCAAAAAGAAGCAAAAGCAAAAAGAAAATGGAGAATTAGTAAGGCCAACAAAAGTGAAATACCTACAATTTAGCTGTAGAACGACATTTAACCCTGTTACGTCTTTGACACTGTATATGTCGTCCTTCACTGTTTTGTACCTCTGCATGTCAGTTGCAGTCATGTGACATAAATTGTAGAGGAGAAACAAAGACAAAGAGTCCTGTGATGATGGTTTCTATGAATATTTAGCAGTTTTTCTTAACAGCTCATTAAATCTAAAGCGATTCTCTCTTTATGACACATTAGGATGATGGGAATATGGTCACCATGTTCAATTCTAATGATGGCAGTAATAAAGAAACAGGTATAGACTGCAAGCATAGCATAAACGGCAGCATTAAAAGAAGAATAACCCAAGTTTTCTTTTTCTTTTCTATCCATCTCTAAATCTGCCATTAAGGGTTAGGCTGAAATGTTTTGATGTGCGGTTCTGCGAAAGTGTTCTCTGTAATAGTTCCCTCAACTGTTGTAGAAAGATGTAAGATTGCCATCAGCTTATTAAAAAGTGAATTATTCCTGGGAGTGGTGCAAGCAAACAATCTAGTCCAATTGAAAATGTTCATAGAGCAATAGAACGCTTTTCTTTTCATATTGAGAGTCTACAATTTCACAAGAGGGCGTTGTTAAATTTCCTGCTGTTTCTTTTGACCCTGTTCAATCTGCTGAATACGCTTCTCTTGCTCTACCAAAAAGGCAGTAGACTAAGATTTTGCATCAGACTGCTAGCTGTGCCACAAAAAATATGTTCTTGTGTTATTTCTAGGTCTCATTTATTAAAAAAAAAAACTTAACAAAAGTTTCCGACAACCTTTCAATATTGATTTGCAAATGGTTATTTAGTTAGCTTTTCATGGCTTCAGGAATAGATTTAGTTTTCCAATAAAGTTATGGTAGTTGGCCATCTTTCCGCACCAGGTAAGATAATGACTTCCAGAACCCAACTTCACAATATTTTAAGTTTATTTCATACAGTGTGATTTTTCAGCTGAAACAATAGAAGATTCAAGCTGAAAATACTGTTAAAGAAACCCAAAAAACTTTTGGTTGCGTGATTCTAGCACTCAATAGATCTAACGAAGGACTCCCACAGCCCAACAGGTCCGACTGCTGAACTTTAGGATCAGTGAGAGAGGAAATGAATCCGTGAAAGACTTTCTTTGGTGTGTTCATTACTTGTGGACTAAACAGCTTTGATTTCTATCCTGGGTTTGCTGAATTTATGTCAGAGTTCCCACTAGGACCCTGTTTCTATGGTAGCCTGAATCAGACCAATTAAAACACACACTTGAACAAAATTCTATTTTTGAGACATTTTGGCTTAAACACTCAGCTCTTTGTAATGTAATAAGAACTGGAAACACTAAAGATGTGTCTCTCCTGACCTTAGACTGGATTTGGATGATTCATTTTTTTATGCGTTTTATTTTCCCACTTTGAAAAGTTGACTGTAAAGTCCCAAGAGCGATACGTTTTAAACTTTTTCCTCAACAACTTATTCTGTGAATGGAGTGATCTTTCTTACTAGAGAGTTTCTCAGAAGTCAGTACAACTCCAAGAAACCCGGTTTGTGAAGGTGAAGCTTAGTGTTTCTTTCTTTTGCAGTGCAAGTTATGCGAAAAAAATGTCTATGTTGTTGGTGTCGTTCGCATCTCAATATCTGAAGAAAAATCCAGGAATCTGGTATTTATCTGTGGCTCCTGACTATGTTGGAGAAATAAGACAATATTTTCTTCAGCAAGTATGTGTGGAACCAAATACACAACAGATGAACGATTTGCAGACTTTGCTTTGAAAGTCTGCGCTGATGCAGTCATCAGAAAGCTGGTTATAATCTAAACTAACTAAAGCTGAGGATTAAAGTTGTTTTTCTTCACTTTTCTGACAAGCTTGCTGATAATAACCAAGTCAGACGCACTCCGTTTGTATCTCATCGGAGATTTGCCAGGGAGTTTCCAACGGGAGTCCTATGAATGCAGCAGAAGACGAACCGCTTAAACGCCAACTTCTCCAAGTTTCCAATCTGTTTTGAGCGTTAGTCACACCTGGATTGGACTTTTTTCAATTTTTTATTCCAAGATGTTGCAACCCACAACAGAAAAGACCTCAATTATGGCCATTTTAACTCATTTCTGAGCTACATTTTCTTATGCAAGGTCGACTATTTCAGCTCTGCATTCATTGCTGCAAATTTTCAAGACTCGATTGCAAAAGCCATGTGGGCGGCTTAACCTGAGGACAGGAAAATCACCGTTTCCATTAACTGAATCAACTTTTGGTTTTAACATGTTTTTATGTTGTGCATGTAAACATATTTTCTCAACTCTATTTTCTCAAGAGCTATACACCAAAGAAGACAGCAATTGATATAATGCAGCTAAATAAGGATATTAAGCTCCTCAATTATTAAACTGAGGAGCAAAATTTCACATTCCTTAAGCAACCGCACTCACAAATATATCAGAAAATATCACAAAATGCATTTAAACTTTAAGCTATAACACCGACGTTTAACAAAGAAAAATTGCTGCTTTTTCTAATTACCAATAAATAATTCTATGTTCTCTAGCTAGGTCGCTAACATCTTATGCAACCGAGCATCTAAGAGCATAAATAAAGTAAGAGGAACAGGTTATAATTAGGCCAAATGTAGGTCAAATGTCATTTTGCCAGACATTAATTCTGTCATTTAACAGTCGGAGTGTTTTTCTTCCCGCTAAGCCACCGAAGGTGTGTCAAAGTCAAACTGATCAATCTTGTCTTTGTTTCTTGACATTTGGTGTGTTTGCTCCTCAGTTGTGTTGGAACAAAGCTGCACAGCAGCAGAGCCAACATGCAGCGCAATGACAGAGTGTTTCTCCTCACTCATTTCTCCTGGTTTTGTCACACTTCAGCGTTTAATATCTTTCGTTAAATCGTGAATTCATGAGGATTTATCAGACTTTTCAAGCTGGACCTGATTTATGCTGGACCTGTTAGGTGAAGAAATCAGCTATACTGGATTTGTCTGACATGAAGTAGGTCAAAACGTCTCAAAGCAGCATATTATCCCTCAAAATAAATTAGAAACAATATCATTAACATCATTAACTGAACTGCAAATTAATTTTCCCGGTTTTCAGACTTCACCAAATGCAAACAGAAGGGTCTGCCAGGAATTTCAAACATACAAAGCAACATAAAATACATAGACCATGTTTTACGTGTGACAAAAAAAAAAAAAAAAAAAATGCCAAAAGAAAGAAATCTACACAGGGGCACAAACTTTTTCACAGAACTGCTCTCCAGGCACAAAGCGCCAGGTGGGTGCCGCGTGTGGATCAAGTGGGAAAGTCGTGCTTCATCACAAATTTCACTTCGGCGTGTTTACCAACAGTCCTGTCTGACCTTTACAGGCAACTGTCTCTATTGATCAAATGCTTGCGTTGCGCCGTGCCGTTAAAGGCCCGTTTTGTTGGAGGCTGTTCAGCATGCCAGCTCCTATCTTCCACCCGGACGGAACTCTACCTGAGCGCGCTGGAGGATGGTGTGGTGACGAGAGCCAAAGGTCAAAGCGACTGGCTTTCAGATGTTCAGCAACAGCAGCAGCCAAGAAAACAAGTATTTTTATGTAGGTGGCACATTTTCCCTTTGGTTGCACACAGTAGGCAGGCAGAGGAAGAAACAAACATTATACCCAACTGTTTCCTCTAAATTAATGCCAAAGACAAACTATAGTGCCTTCATTCTTTGACATTAAAGCTGTAAAAGTGTATATAAACATAAACACATTTGCTTTGCTTTTCCTTTCTTTTCTCCAAAATCAGACATCAACAATTAAGTGTTCATAAATGTTTCCATGAGATGTTTAATCATCTGAAAGGAAATCATTGATCTTTAGGATTTTGCCTCGTCCTTCTATTCATATGTATTTTACTTTACACATCTGATAGTCTGGTTGACCCTTTCGATTGGGGGCAAATTGCAACATTTGTTACGTTTCCATCTGGTGCGCTTCTCCTTCAAACTGCTCTGTGGCAAACGATCCAAACCTTTTGGGAAACCTGTTCCGCCCCTCGCCCTGAGGTGGCGCTGCACCAAAAACCATAATATGAAAATCTCTGAAGAAGACACTCAGAGCAACTTGCTTCATCGCAAGATGTAAGAAGTGGAGTGGTGTCAGATTTTAACGCTTGTAGGATTTTCCTTTGCCAAAGACCACAAGCCATTTCTCTTCCTCGTGTGAGACGTGTTTGTTTTGTGCTTCAGTCCACTTGGCATTCAACCAAACCAAGACCGAGGTAGTTTTGGTCTGCATCAGAGTTCGATTACATATTCACACCTCCCCAAATGAATCAGACTTTCTAGGCAAAAACAAACTTAAGTTAAAAGAGAGCGAACTAACCACGTCTGTTTTAAAAGCAAAAACTAAGAACAAAGCCAAGAGAAGAGGCTTTGCTCTGCATCCCTGTTGTTTGCGGATGTCACTCGTGCGACAGATTTACGTACGTACCAGAAACACGTGAATGTAAAAACACATTTCAACCTCAAAACTTAAAAGGAAGGAAGAAAAAAGACATTTAATTGTGTTAAAACTCTTAACATGTTACAGTCTGTTCGAAATAAACATCCAACATCCCTGGTAATAATTATTACACACATTTGTCTTAGGCTGGATGCTTAGTGGTTTATAAGTCTGAAGTAGACAGGACTGAATGCGTGTTATTTTAGGTCATGTATTTAACCTCTTTTACCCATGCATTGTTTCGCTACAGGAAACTTTTCATACATTGTGAAAGGCACAAGATTAAAACGTCCTGTACGTAGAGAAACTCTCCTATTCTTAGCAGGTCTTTTCTTTTGAACGATGTGCCCACATTCCAGATTTAACAGCGGGCCAGAACGGTTCAGAATTAATGACCCGAACGCCACCATTCTAACATAATAATGTGCAAGTCTAATTAAACCCTTACTTTAATTTGAGACAGAACCATATGTTTAATCTAAGTGCACGGATTGGGTTCAAATGAATCATCTGATGTATTAATTAATTTGTTAATAATGTAATGCAGTTTTGACTTAATTTGAACTCATAATGTTCTAAAACCATTCAGGTTCCACTTTTTTTTTACTGATTCACAGGCTTTGGTAAAACTGAGCAAAGCAGAAGTTTATACCTGCTGTCATAAAAATATTAAGGTCACACTCATATTAATCTTTTTTTAAAGAGAAAGTTACTGGTTTCTGAGGAATTACATGATTTTACAAACACCTCCTTTTAGTCAGTTAAGAGGATGTTTGTGTTAAAAGTGAAACCAGCAGAGTTTATGGAAAAACATTATTCTGTTCAATTTTGTGTATTATGAGTCGAGTCCAACACACTGCTGTTAAGTATTTAATTTCTAAGTCGGGGAACACGGAAACCTCAGCCACGCTTGAAAACACACAGATTGCTCAAATGACAAATCACTAAATTGTATTACCATAATAAGCCAGGGTTTGTATTGCCTATTATTTTTATTTATTTTTTTACTTAACTGATTAGGCAAATTCCATGTTTCTGCTTTGGAAAAAAAAAAAAAAAATTACATTTGACAAACAAAACAGAAAAGTCCCTGTAATGATCCATGTAACAATCCAGATTGACTCTTATGTTCCCCGACTGAGAGGATTTTTATCAGTAAATGAGCAGTTTACTGACGGTCTGATGTTTTCTTTGGTTGCCTAGTTGTTTGTATCATCGTAATAAAAGTGGATAAAAAGACTTTAAAGTGGAGATAATAGCAGCTATTGACCCCTGAATCAGGAGACAGTTGAGGCTTTGCTTAAGTAAAAAGTATATTCTGCATGGTGAGTCTCTTAAAGATTACATTAGCAGCATAGCTACAGGTGACGAATGAAGATGTAGGTGCTTCTGAAAGCATACCTTAAAAACAAAAACAGCATCACCTCGTTCTTCTAGGGCTCTTTGTGACCAACTCTGTGATTTAGGAGTTTGGAATTAAAAGCTGTTTTTTAATGGAAGGACTCGTTTAAAGTTTTTCATTGATAGTCATTTCCATTGCAAGTGGAAGAAGTTTGGAATCAGCAGGATTCTTCCTAGAGCTGGATAGCCTTCTAAACTAGACGAGAGAAGAGTCTTAGTCAGGGAGGAGACCAAGAAACCAACCGATGGTCACTCTGTCAGAGCGAGAACCTTCCAGAAGGACAACCATCTCTTCAGCAATCCACCAATCAGACCTGGATGGTAGAGTAACCAGAAAGACACTCCTTAATAAGAGGAACATGGCCCTCTGTCTGCAGTTTACCTAAAAGCTCTTGAAGGACTCTTAGAGCAGGAGGAACAAGATTCTGTGGCCTAATGAGACGAAGATTGAAGGCTTTGGTGTGAATGCCAGGCGTTGTGTTTGGAGGAAGCTCCACTGTCCCTATAGTGAAGCACGGTGGAAGCAGAATCATTTTTCTTGAGAACCACGCTCTAAAGCTCATGGCCAAGATCTCTAAAGAGTAGCTTCAGAAACCACTGTGTGAAGGTCCTGGAGGGGCCAGGACCCAATTGTCTCTGGAGAAATCTGAAAATGACTGACAGACTTCTCTATCCAACCAGATGGGTCTGAAGAAGAACAACAAAGAGAAGAACGGGCCAGAGTCCCTAAAGTCAGGAGAACTGGAGGCAGCAGATTGAAAAAGACTTGAGGCCATGGTGGATCAGCACAGTATTATATATATTTATTTATGTAAATGTGATTTCTTGGTTGTCTGTGTCTAACAGATTTGGAAAAAGCTCCACAAACATTCCCCACATTGTCATTTTGGGGCATTTATGTGTCCAATTTTGAGGAGATTGTTTCATGCAATTTTTGGAAAAGCGTGATAGTGCAACAAAACGTGAAAAAAGTGAAGCGCGGTGAATGCTCTCTGTGTATTTCTTTTCCACATTTCAGCTTTGTTCTGTCACATAAAATCAAAACAAAACAAGTGGAGGTGGAAACTGTAAATAAACGGGCAATTCAAATACCTATATCACCTGAAAATGTGCATAACTTTATGTTTAGTTAAATTACATCTATGTAATTTAACTAAACATAAAGTTAGGCACATTTTCTGAGCTGAGGGCAGCGTCTCTATACACACACACACACACACACATCAACCCTTCTGAACCTGCAAATATCTGCAAACAGAACAAACAAGACCTTGATTTGTCTCTTTGTTTCAAACAGAGTGCTGTGCAATATTGATCATTCGGGTTTGCCAAAAAGGAGAGGCAGGACACCTTATACATATTTATCACCAAAACACTCGCCTTTTTTTTTTTCTTCCTGTGAGCCCTTGCTGCCTTTCTCTTTTCTGGTTTTTTTTTTTTTTTTTCCCCTCCAGCCAAACAGCCGCAGATTGTTATGCATAGAGTGACACGACCTGCAGGCGTTGCTTAGATTCTTATCGGCATGCTCTCATCTGATGCGGGGGGTGTGGGGGACGCACCACGCCGACAAAGGCCGGTCCTTCTAGATTTTGCTCATATCTGCTTTTTAACAATTCCATCAGTGGCGGATAAGCTGGCTGGCAATAAAGACGAAATGGCAATACATAGAGGGATCTGGGTAGCATCTGTGCACAAAAATGACTGATAACAAAAGTGCTGTTTGAATTTAAAAAAAAGGGGTAGGGTGGTGGAAAAAATAAGATAAGGAGAGGGATAACACAGGCCGGCCTAACATCAGCTTGAGTAGCGAAATGTCAGTGCTGGGGAGAAAAAAAAAAGCATGAATTTCATTTTGATGTATTCCTTTTAAAGTTTTTGAAATGTATGATATTTTATAGAGAAAAAAAGAAAACATTTTGTGACATTTCATTTCATTAATGCAGGTTTAAATCAGCTTAGAACTTCTGGGGACCGAGCGTTCTGCCCGGAGACAATCCCCGCCTGGATCGCGGCTCTGAAGCACTGCTTAGTCTTTCCATAAATAAATCAAGGCAAACAATACTGATAATAAATCAGACATGACGCAAAGTTATATTATTTACCAGATTAACGTTCTGTCTTTGTGATCCCTGATGACACGAACTCCACCGACTCACAGAGTCTGCATTGAAAATAGATGAATTTATGTAATTATAGAGACTTTTTTTGTTGTTTTTTTTTACAGAAGTTGAACAAGAACCTATGGAATCATGAACAAACAAAAACTATCACAAATGTTCAGCTGTCAGACGAATACAAGTATCTTTTAGCTGCAACACATCTACATGGGATAGTGGCATTTTGGATAAGTCCAGCAAATGTTGCTTCTTGTGTCATTTTTGCACTGTTACCATGTGTTGGTACAGGCTACGCTACAGTAGCCCACTAACTGGAAAGTTACGGTTCAGTTTCAGCTTCCTCCTGTGTTGATGTTCCTCTGGTCCTGGCACCTAACAGTGAGTGTCTAAGTGATCTGTGTATCAGTGTAGGACTGAATGTGTGTGAGGCTGGGTGAATGTGACTCCAGTGATTGTTAGTTTGACTAGAAAACCAACAATCAGTGCATTTACTTTTAATTGTTGGTTCTACTTAGGAGCTTGTTAATGTCTGTCGGTGCTGTGTTTAACTCCTGGTCAGTGCAGATATTTGTTTATGAAACACAAATTAAAGGGATTACATCATATTTTCCTCAACAGTAATTAACTCAACAACTTCCTCCCCTCAATAATTGATCCACCATTGAAGACCTTAATGACCGCCCTGCCCATGAAACGATCTTATGCCTCAGTTTGTTTCATGAATATTTTCCAAAGCTAGAATGTTCAGCTGTTAAATTTTTATATTATTGGTGACATTATTACAAACCTTCTTTTTTTGTGAATCCTTGAAAATACAATGACACTGAAACCAAAATTACTCTGTTTTTTTGTGGATATTAATGCACAACAACATATTAAGTTTCAGTACTAATGCACCACAGGATCCATCTGTCATCTACCACAAACAGACATGAAGGAATGTTGGGATAGTTGGTGATGTGGCTGGAAAATGTTCCTCCCACCTCATATTTCACCAAAAGTTTCTGCAGTGGAAAAACTCCCATTATGTTAATGTTCTGGTTTAAATGCCTCTCAGTAAACTGGAGACTGACTTGCTCTATGAACAGAGAGAATGGTTAAATAATACGACTGTTAAGCAACAAAGGAGAAATGTGATTTAATGAAGTTGCACACTAGCCTTATGATAAAAACCGGTGGTGTACATTTACTGCATAAGCATATATAGGTCATATTTGGTAATTAGCCTGAGGCTGACATTCCCAGCTATAACCTTTACAACTCAATATAAGCTAGTTAAATAGCTGCTGACCTTCCAAGCTTGTGCATCTGTAGGTTTATGTGAGCTTTACTTCTATAAAGTTAGTTCACTGGGCTAAGAACCATTCGTACTTGCAGTGTAAAACTTTGCCAAAATTATTTATTAATGCTGGGCATTGCAATATGAATCACAAAGTACTGCTACTTTATTGTTTTTCTCATATATTTTATTGACTTTTCTCTAACATACAAACATATTAACATTGCAAACAGGCACTTAAACACACTAAAATTCACTCAAACCTGCTGATATGTTTAATGTTTACATATGTTTCATTTCAGAAATAAAGATTTTCGGGAAAGGAAAAGACAATAAGTGGGTGGAGGCTATAGAATCCAGACGCGTACTTGTCCATTAATAAGCCCCGCCTTCAGTCCCTATGATACTCAGATATGGCTTACAGATATTCTCAAAGTCCTGCTTTTTGCCCTCGGTAAGGTATGTTCGTGTTTCCTGGGAGGGGGCGTCCTTTTTCCTCCAACATAGTGCAATGGCTCCATTGGATAGATTCCAACACTCTGTAGCCTACTATAAAAATATTTGAACACTTCATCAAACTTTGCATTTACTCATTTTAAAAGTAATCTATCAGCATTCTCATTATAAAGTCAAACTCTGGAATACAATGAGCCTCTGTTCAATTTTTATGGATTTACAGATTTCTGTGGAACGTAACTCTGAATCATTCTCGGAAAATCCTCCTATTAACGGATTCTTTCAGAGAGCATAGCTAATAATGTTTTTGCACCTGACAGTTCAGTTTTGATTGAGGGCCAAAATTAGAACACTGGTTCCATTTTCAGCTGCTGCAGCTCACTTTCACACTGCACTGTGTTTAACAAACACACTGGGTGGAACGCCACAGGCTGTTCCACCCCCCATCCTGTGGTGGCGCTACACCAAGAACCACTGAAGGAAACGACCCAAAAACCTCTGAAGAAGACTTATTTTATGAACAAAAATGGAGCAGTGTCAGATTACAGTGGTTATAGTGATTTCTCTTTTTGCTTTTGATAAAAACCCACAAGCCGGCGCTGTGGGACTCATTTTTTTGTTTTGGTTGTATTGACCCAACATGCCCTACTCTTCCATTTGCTTCCTGCTGTTGGAGCGGATCTAGGACCCAGGTGTCCCTTGGCATTCATATATGCATTCAAACCAGTGGAATTTTCCACTATGCCTATTATTGCATATGGAGGTATATTTGGTGTAAGAACTATTAAAACAGGCAATTGGAAGTGCTTTTATAAGGGCTCTCAAATATTTGCTGACTCATTTTATCATTGTGGTTTGTGAGTTACTTTTGGTTCTCCTCACTTCTGTTTTGGTGGTACTATCTGACCATCTGGGGATGAATGGTCAGTGTTCTGAGTTCCCCCAGGTGGCCAAAAAAAATATTAATCTATACTGACTTTCTTGACGCCTCCAAAACATGGGAGATGAAGCTGGATGAGGGCAAAACCTTGAAAAAAACTTGAAAAGAGACTGGAAAAGATCTGAGACCGTGGATTCAACTTCCAGCATGACCCGAAACACACAACCACAGCTACAATGGAAATGTTTTGATGAAGCTGGGTGTTTGAATGGCCCAGTCAAAGTTCCAAATGAGAATCTGTGGCTTGAAAATGTCTGTTCACAGATGCTCTTCGTCATAGTGAGCTTGAGCTATGAAGCAAGAAAACCAACAAAAGCTCTTTAGATGCGCAAAGCAAGACATAATTCAAAAGCCTTGCAGTTCTATTTCGAGCAAAAAAAGGTTCAACAAAGTAAACATAGACTGACATTGGCAGTTTTAACATGAGAAAAGGTGAAAAAGAAACATTTCAAGATACAGTACATAAGAAAGTACAAAGAGCTTTCTGATAAGAAAAAAAGAAAAAAAAATCAGGGTGCTGAAGAGAAACATCTTATACAGATCGAGTTATTTGACTCAGCTAATCAAGTACGGTCTTTGGAAAGCATTTATGTTTCTTTACAGAGTGAAAACTATTCCCAGCAGTGATTGACGATGTATGCAGGAGCCCTTTAAAATTACAAAGTCGTTTAAGTGGGTTTTCGTAAAAGAATGCAGAGGAAATCAGCATTTGATTCCTCCAGGTTAAGCAGAGACTTGATGCCCAATTCCAAAGTTATGCAAATCAAATCTATTCAGCTCTGAAATTTTTTGACCTTTATGGTTTTCTTTTCCCAGTTAACCCCTCTGGTATCTCTGTCTTGATTTTATTTATCTTCACTTTGTTTGATACTCACAATAAAATGTTTTTTTTTCCTCCCATTAATATCAATGATTATTAAAATGCAGTTATGAAGGAAAGTTCTGAGTGTTGGAACTGCGACAGTCTTTGACCTGCCTTCGCATGTACGACTGCGAAAAGGTGAAGGCGTGTTTTTATTTTTTTCTTCTTCCCTCCGACCGTCCATGCCTTTTACCATCATGGCCATGTCTCTTCTACAGCCCCACAGTCAGCAGGGATATATTATAGGTTTTGATTCTTCCCGTAGCAAAACCTATCAATGCCCCACAAGCACAAGCCGCATCCTGAGTGACAGGCCGCTCCCCTCGGAGCCGAGGGAGGGTAATTGGCATTCGGGATCATCTGGATGATAGGGAGGGTGGCGAATTCCATGAGATGCTGCTCCTCGGTTTTTATCCTGTGCCATAAAGTTCCCTAAGACCCCGTCCCACATTTCCACGGAGAGGGCGAAAGATCAACACAAACCGCGAGAGCAAGAGAGGGAGAGAGAGAGAGCGTGAGACTACTTTGCATGCAGTGAGTTGGCACTAGAAACCCCAAGGGAGACATTTTCGGTGAGGGGGAAACAGCTCTCTATGCATGAGGAGAAATCTCCTTCAGGTTTCTGTTGCAGTTACCAACCCCTCTCTCCCTTTCTTTCTACTCCCATCATCTTCGTCATCCCCATCCTACTCGCTAAAACGCCCACGCCCATGTCTGTAGGGATTTATGACCTGTCACCTCAGCGGCTCAGAAGAGAGGGAAAGGGAGGAAAGGAAGGGCAAGGCGATGATGGTGACAGTATTTTGGGCGGGTGGGTGGCTCTTCGCGTCACTCCGAGTGCGGCGTATGTCCGTCGCAGCAGTGAGAGGAATTAACAAGCGAGGGGTGGTAGGTAGGGGGAGGTCTCTGGTTGTTACTGAGGCGGCCTCCTGAGGCAGACCTCTCATTTCCTACTAAGAATCCAGCAAGGAACTGACACGAACCCTCAGCTCCCATCAACACATCATTTGCAGCCCTGTCAAGTGGCATGTGCTATTTAGGGAGGAGGTAGAACAGAAGGAACAATCACTAGAAACGCCATGAGAAAGAGGTAAGTAAAGGGAAGAGTGTGACGTGTGCACAACGAGCCTTTTTACATTTCCATGTGGACCGTTGATGGAGGGTATTAACCTGTAGAGTCCTGCCAGCTCCAATAAATTACTCGGGTGTATGCTTGCCCCTGAGGTAGATCATTAGTGTTCTTCATAGGTATAATAGTGCAGCCTGGTGCATTGTCATTCTGTAGCCATATAATCCTGACAAGAAAAATCTGTGTGGAGAGAACTGAATAATGCCTCCTGTCATGGCTCAAACTTTTTAAATGAATACTGACTGATAATCGGTCGAAGCTTAATACGGCTAACACTCCAATATATGAACCCATTGATGACTGACATAAATATTATCAACTACCTTTTAAGAAGTTAGAGAAACTAACCCACCTACAATCATCAACACTGTATTTTTTGATGTGGTCATGATATTGTAGATACATAATGCACAACCAGTTATTTAAGACAAGGTGACAAGTAGAAAACATGTATTTGATTCACCTTTGTCCTCTTAGAAAGGACAAAGGTAATTTGCCATAGATACACCTTAGCTGTAACAGACCATCCAGAAAATCTCATCGTATGATTTTTAAATAATTCACATTTTATTCCATTTAATATACCTTAGTATTTGGAAAGCTTTGCTAGCTATTTCAGAGGTTAGATTTGTCTCGTAGCTTCTGACCAAGTTCTCACAAAGCAGCCGAGATGTTGGTACTCTCCTTCACACAGATCTGCTCCAGATCTTTCAGGTTTCAGGTCTGTTGCTGGGGAACATGGACTTCCACCTCCCTCCAAAATGTTCTCTTGCTTTCAGGTCTGGATAGCATTCACAGAATTTAAAAAATGCAAACATGCTGATAGCCTGCCGTTAAAAAAGCTCGTATAAATATGTCATACTACCAACAAGTTTTTAATTACATGTGGTATTGCATGATGTTCTAATGTCTCAAAATCAGAGTTTAGAGCTGTAAGATATTAACTTAAGAACAAGCAACACAACAATTTATGCAGTAGTCTAACTCACAGAATCAGCTCAAAATAATGCATCTCCTTTATTTTTTGATTTGGTACAATATAAAAGTAAAAGACGATTATTTTGTGACTCCAGAGATTGCAGTCGGATATTTTTCTCCTCTGATAGCGGTGTCACATTAATGAAAATGTCACTGTGTGTGTCCTTTTCAGAAGCAGTTCAGATAATGCAAAAGCAATTTATCAGCCACTTCTTTTACAAGTGCTGGCTTACCTGTCACTGCAGCCGTATGAACCCGGCAATATTAGCTTAGGCACATGTGGCGAAATAGCGTCTGCAGTTTTAGCTCACTTGTGTTTACGAATGAGAAAATCCTGAGGTCTGTGGTCAAGATTGTTGTCACTTCAGTCACAAATTTGCCATGTTGGTTAATTATAGCGAAGCGAGTCAGGCAGTGGTAAAAACAATATGATGCAATCCTTGAAGTGGTGAGCAGGAGGGGAAGGTCATTTCAGCTTTGAAAGGCCAGGAGGGATGGGAGCTGAAAGTGGAGTTTGGGAGAAAGGGGAGCGCACACACACAGAGGAGCTGCGGGGTGATGCAGGAGGGGTTGAAATTGGTAGAGTGTCTCCTGCCTTGCACACTAGCAGCAGGGCTTCACTTTCTATATCAGCAACCTGAAACACTAAAGGGGCTCGACACAAGATCACAGATGAAGTGTTCAGATGAAGCCAAAGGGAGAGAAGAGCTGAACCGGTTTCTCATTCAGAGTAGCCTGCAACAGCTTTTCTTGGTTTTCTTCAAAGCTTCAAAGGATGCGGTTTTCTTGTTGGGTTTGAAAATGAATGAAGAATTTAAAATGACTATCTTGACGTAAACACACATTTTTAGAAAACAAAACATTCGGGATGCACAGCTGCAGGTTTCTTTCCAATTTCGATACGATAAAGTTATCTGAGGTTTAGTATCGCCCAAAAACTGATTCAATACAGAAAAACATCACTGAATTGACTTAAAGTGTTTTGTGTTTTAAACACAGACATGAATGAATTGAATTCTAAATCTATCTGATAACTCTTCACCAATACACATTTAAATACACCGATTTAAACGTGTATTTTATAGCACCACAAGCTTGGTCAAGCATGTAAAGAAAAAAACACAACTTTCATTTCTGCAGTTATGACCTGGTGACTAGATTTGGATCATAATATAACCCTGATTTAAATTTCCACACAGCCTTCGTTAGGGTGTCTATTAATTTCTAACAAATTAAAATTTTTACAGAGTAAATTCATTTTCAGTTTTAACATAAAAAATATAATAAAAATCATGAATCCTTTCCTTCTACTTCACACTTACGTCCTTGTTTCATCTCTGACTTAAAATCCTATTGAAATACTAGTTTGTTGCTGCAACATGACAAAATGTGAGAAAGTTTAATGTGAAAAAGGAATTTTGCAAAGCAATGTGTTTAATACTATTTGTAATGTTTCACTTTTTTGCACTTAAATCTTTAAGGATTCTGATTCTGTTGGTCAATCCTAACAAGCATGAAATGATAAATGGATGAATAGTAAACCTGTCTGAAACCTTCAAGAACAAGAAAACAAGCAAACATGTAAATGACTTTTAAGTTTGTGTGTATTTTTTTGACAACTTGCCCTGCTGACATAATACCACAGTGATGGGATTATTCAGGATAAGTTCAGGTTGTCCTCATTTGCTGTTTCACCTTAAAACCCAAATACAAATCTCCAGATTTGATGGCTGCAAAGTGCATTTAAGAATACTTGATACTTTCAGCCCTTGTCAAGTGAGAAAGTGTCCAGGAACTCCTTTCATTTACGGCAACCCTATTCAAGCGTGGAGCGATATAGGGTCTCCCGTTTTCTGTTGAGAGACACTGGGTAGTTGTATATCCTCGGGCTAAAACGATTCAAATAAATCAATGAAAGAAGCGACCTTCATTCAGCTCATAAAAACTGCACATGCAGCCAGTTATTTCTAAAATACAGAGCGCTTCTTTTATTTAGACACTCAGTGGCTGTAAAGGGCATCATCACGTTACAGTAGTTTAAAGCCGGGATGAGATCAGATTGAATTTTTGCAAAAAGAAATGATTTGCTCCTTCACTTCTGTGCTCTGGAGAATAAACTTGAAACGATAGTAAAATTTCAATCTCAACACCGATTCTGATAGAAATACTAGCTAGCATTTTCAATACCTCAGCAACATTTTTTTGGTGGAACAGAGTTCTTTCTGGCTGAAGGCAAAAAAAATTACTTTATTTTTCTTGGTTATTTACCAAAGATAATAAGGCCAAACTTATTCAATTTACATTCCGATTGTTTTAATTCAGCCAAGAAGTTTGTTTCTAATAGAAAATCACAAAAGATAATTGAGCCATTTAAAAGCAGATGATTAATGTGATTGAATGCTTTTATTGATATATTGATGTAAATCGTTGAAATGGAAGACTCTAGTCTGTAGCTGGTCCCTCAGTCGAACAGAGTCTGCCGGACTGTCAGGTATGAAAACCCCCTGAAGCCTCTTTTCCATTCCACATTCACAGTGTGGCTCGACTCAATGAGTGTTGTCCACTCTCCTATTCCCACTAAACCACCATTGACAAAAAAGCCGAATAACGACACCTTCTACTACTTCTGGCCGGCTGTGGACAGAATGATGGAAAACACTTGCTTCGTTGCGTGGCCACAGTGTTTGCGGTCCGCTAGCCGATCGACTGTGACTTCGAAACAGCCGGCTGCTCTTCCCCTCGCCTTTCAGTAACGTCCTTTTTTTTTAAACCGATGACCCGCCAAGAAGGCAGGTTTGAACATATCGACTGGCATGCATATGCATCAGCCCCTCTCAGCGGGACCCATCCGAGCGGAAGGAGATTGCAAGTCGGCTGATGGGCGATGGAGGCATTGCCACGGGAACCATCGACGGGGGGAAGGACACGCTGTTTGCTCCTTGTTTCAACTTCGACTCATCTGTTTCCTCTCTGCGATAATACATGTTTCTTTGGGGCGCGCATTGATGCTGGGCACCCAGCGGTGAAGGGGAAATAGATTTTTTTTGTGTCCCTCCACACACGTTTTGCAAAACAATACTCTATATGCATGACGGTAAAGTGAGAAATCCCTCATGTCAGAGAAGGCTTATCAGCAACAAGGCACCCCGCAGGCTGAAAGAACCGTCCAGGTTTCATCTGTTAAAGTATCTCAAACACTTTTCTGCCTCTCGTTCCATCACTGAAGTGTTTTTTAGTAACTCATCTGCAGCCGCTGATAGCAGCATCTTTGCTTTCTAAAGTGGCTCACTGTCATTATTTAAAGTAAAATACAAACACTGCTGTATAAGTAAAAAGAGAATTACCTGATTGTGGAACTCTGAAAATGTCCTAAAGTCAAACATATTTGACTCTTCAAATTCAGAAATTTCCAAGTTCTTTTTGTTTCCCCGAAAATGTCAGTTTGTTTTGTTTTTTTGTTGTTTTTTTTTGGATGAAATTTACTTTACACCTGGCTTACTTCACTTTCTGAATCGATTGTATTCTATCAACTTTTAAATTTTCAATAAGTTGAACTGTGTGAATATTGGGTTTTGTTTGATCGGTGTAGCCACTTTCACTTGTGACAACCAGTTGTTTTCTGTAAAAGAAAAATCTAATCTAAATATGTTTTACAGGTAATACCCCACACTTCCACACAATATGTCAGATATGAAATTAATCAGTAAATTACAAAATTCCTTTATCTTATTTAAATGAGCAAAGCTTTGGAATTTGTTTTAACTTTTCAATAGTTCATATAAAATTTTCATGACATTCATTCATCAATGAGAACACCCAAAAAGGATTTTTTAATTTTTTTAATTTTTTTTGTATCTAGGTTCCTTCAACTCTTTTAATTACCGGTTCGGAATATCATATCTCTTATTACCGATATTTAAGAATAATCTGTTAATTTGTGTAAATTCATTTCCACTGCTTATTTCAGTGGTTAAATTATATCTACAAAGCTACAGGCTAAGGAATAAAGAGCTGATTACTATATGTTAGTCATCCTCTGCCTCCTTCTAGTGTTTCTCAAATACTGTTGAAACAGTTATTTTTATTCTTCTCCTTTTTTCTTGGACACTTTTCATCCGATTTCCTCCACAGACACAAAAGACATGTTTCTAAAGCAAACTGAAGAAGACTGACAAGTCCTGGATATTTTAAAGTGTGTCATTTAAAAACACCATCTGAACATCGAGAAGGCGGACTACGTCTAACATGTCACCCGGGAGCGGGAAAAAAAAAAAAGAGGAGCTCGCACATCCTACGTTTTATTAAATAACAGAGTTTTGAAATCAGCTCGCCGGTGAAAGACCCTTCACGTTCCGAGACGATTCGACAGCTAAAGCGTTCCTCTTCTGGCTCCCTGGAAATGTTGAGTGCCAGATTTTTTCCTGGCCAGGGTGACCGTACAAGGGCGAACGCTGGTGCCCTTCTGGGACCGACCTCAGCAGCAGAGGCGATGCCGAGGCGAAGCAGAGAAAGAATAGTCCAGGTGTGACCTCTGACCTGCGGGGAGGTTATAACTGGAACACTGAGCTCGGTTGTGACACTTTATCTTAATTTAAAGCCAGCTTGTCTCGGCTTCTGTGGTCCGGTCGCTGACTTCTGGACGAAGGTGGCCGAGCTTTTTTGCTACTTTTCAGGGACTTGGTCAAGGTAATGACAGAAACAAGGTTAGGTGGCTCTGCCTGAGGACTATTAATGTTGTTGGACAACAAACCTTAAAATTTGGGTGAGGGTGAACTCCTTATTCCAAGAGCTCTTCCATAAAGAACTGGTTTTACTTTTGTTTCTTTCTCAGATCTTATTTTTAATTATATTGTCTCCAGTTAAGCCCAGACTTACCCAATTTACATTTCAGTTTTAAGTTTGTTTCTAAAAGGAAATCACAAAACAGATCCTGATCTGTAGCTGCCTCCACAGATTCGCTATGGTTTAAATGTATGGAGGGCTAGAGGTGACAAAATTAACTAAGTATACCATGAAATACATGCCTGTAAATATTCCATTAATTAATTAAATGTATCATAAAATTATTTGCAGAACTAAATTTCCCACTCAATAATTAAATGCATTTCTACATTATCAAATACATCAATAAATTATTCAATGTATCATGAAATTATTTAAGTAATTAAATTTACATTAAATATCATTAAGTTCTTGAATACATCAATAAATTATGAAATTTGCAATTAAATAATTAAATGTTCCATTAAATAATTCAATATACCTTTTTAAATAATGTTCTTCAATACTAAAAATATCCTTTTTAAGAAACCCTTTTGAAAGATTTTATTTATTTCACAGTGTATTTATTCCATGGCTCCTGAAATAAGCAGAGAATCATGGCTCTTATGAAATAATTGAAACTGTCAAACACAGCAGTTATTATTGTTAAATAATTTATGATGCATTTAATTATTGGGAAATTTACACGTATGTATCTAATAGTATATACAACTCTGGGAAAAAAGAGACCACTTAAAATGATCAGTTTCTCTGATTTTAATCTTTACAGGTATATGTTTGAGTAAAATGAACATTATTCTTTTATTCCATGAACTCCTGACATGTCTCTGAAATTCCAAGCAAATATTTCGTATTTATGTGCAGAAAATGAGAAATGGTCAAAATAGCAAAAACGATTCTTTGAGGTGCTTTCAGACCTCAGACAATGCAAAGAAATCAAGTTCATATTCATTTAGAAGCAACAATACTGATGTTTTAACTCAGGAAGATGTTTCAACTCAGGAAGAGTTCAGAAGTCAATATCTTTTGGAATAACCAGGTTTTCAATGACCTTCAGTGCAGTGCTCTCTTTTGTCACTAATGACCTTCCATAAAAACAGTTTCAAACTGTGAACATACATTTTATTTTGAAAAAATGGGTCTGAATAATTATGGCCTTGTTTTGACTTAACAATTATACAATAATTAGTAACACTTTATTTGATGGGTTGTGAATAAGACTATGACTGCTGTCATAAAGTGTCATTCGGTAAATCGTGACACTTTTAATATAAAGTTGACATTATTCAAAAGGTCTTTGTTATGACAACTTGACATTAACCAAGAAATCATGATCTGACATAAATTTGTTATAAAAGTATTACTGATTGAACTTTAGCTTTAATAACATAAATCTACATAGTTTTTTAATTCATTGTATTTGCTACCATAATGAGGATTTTGTTCTGTCTTCTCACTGAGTCAGAGGATTATTATATGAATTATTTAATTTCCATGTATAACTTTTGCTGTCACATCTAAATAGTGAACACAGTTAAAGGTCCTATTGCTGTATTGTGTGATGCATCGTCCACCATAACCGAGGGAGAACATTCAGTGTCTGAATGAACTGAACAGGAAGTGCCTTTATTTTGACAAGCAGTGCGTGTCTCAATAGCTTGCTCATACAGCAGGAAATAATAAGTCTGTGTGTGAGTGGCTGTTTATGCGAACAAGCAATTGAACAGCTGTTCCTAATAAAATGGCAAGAAGGCACCTGTAGTTTTAACCTACCACATAGCTGCCTTTTTATCTTTTATGTCAGAAACAGCACTAATCACTGTTTTAAACATAATGAATTATTAACAGCTAACTACGTTATCATTAGATAGCACTGAGCCGTGGCTAAATATGTCTTCTGGCTTCATGATGATAATATGAGTTTTGTGTATCTGCTGTTTTACCTTGGCTCGGCAGCTGCGGCTGATGACAAAAGAGTGATTGTCCCTAATCAGAAAATTGGTGGTTTAATTCCAGGCTTTAGTGCAACCGCATGTTGAAGTGTTCTTGGGACGGCCGCAGAGCCCCACATTAGTCCTGATGCACTCATTGGTTCGAGAGTCACTTGTAAGTATGAATAGAAGCGTCTGTTGGGCGAATCCAGATAGAGGCGGACCAAATTCACGACTCCTGTTTGGCCTCCAGCCTTCGTCTGTACAGTTTCTACTTTTTAATTCTCATCAGAAGACAGCGCTCACTTTAGAAAACCACATGAACGAGCTATTAGACTGTAGACAGAAACAAATCCAAGGTTGGGATGGTAGATTGTAGCTTCGGTAACTGAACCAATGTCTGACCTTTGTTAAAAGAAAATAGGATGAACTCATATTGATTAAAAATGTCTTTAAAACATTAAGCTTTCAGCTTTAAAAAGGGAAGTTTGGTAATCCTTCCGTACCTAACTTCATCAATTTCTGCAACAGAAATTAATGTTTCTGCTGCAGAAATTGTACATACAGTTTCAAACCTACATTTTTCCCACCTTCATCTTCAGGTGTCATTTATTTTTACACCAGGAATATTAACACTTGTAAATTGGGAAATATTTGCACTTTGTTCACCAAAGTTTAGATGAAAAGGTTTTACCTCCTGTTTAAAGGGGCAGTATTCTGTTAAATTTAGTTTTGTGAGCTTTATGCTGTTATAATATAATTTCCTTATCAAAACATGCCTGCAGTGTTGCCTTCGTTCTTTCATGTATGTTTGAGAAATCCTTTAATCTCCCCTGGCAACCGTTCAACTGTGCAAACCGCCTGGGTGGACCCACTCAGCTCCTTCAGACTAGCCATCAGCAATTAGCAAATGGCTGGTGGAACTGCTGAGCTCGTTAGAGGAGCTACTTCCCAGTGCAAGGCTAGTAAATATGTTGAGAAAGGGTTAGTAGAGGAGGTGGAGTTTCAGAAAGAGCAAGAATTTCTTAAAGAGACCGGCCCAATTTTAAGTCAGATTTCTTCTCAGTCATATTTGAAATATGTGACATATTTATTACAACTGAATGTCGCATATGTAGTTGATTGTGTTTCAAATGATACTGTGTGGCTGAAAAGCACATAATACATTAACTCTTTAACTAGCTGCAACATTTTATGTCAGAGTGGACAAAGAGACAGAAGGGACATACTTCTAAACTCACACACCTGATGATTTGCTCAGCTTAGCAGAGTAAACTCGCGGCGAAGGCAGAGAAACTGTTGTGATTTAACTTGCGCCAAGCTCTGGGCGACGTCTTTTCCTGTTCTCATTTCGTTTTAATCAGCCTGGGATTTTGCTCTGCTTGAGTGTTTGGCAGAAAACAACAGAGTTAAATGCTTTGCTCCTCGTTTCTTTTCACATATTTATTCAGATCAAAAAGTAAGACTATACCTTGGAGCGTCAACTGATTAATATGTCATCAGCTTGAATCTTCATACGGAAATCTCTGGGCAATTTGCATCAGCACAGAGAACAACACAACAAAATAAGGAACCTTCACTTGAGTATTTTGAACTCGAAACTGAAGGGAATGTTAATTTTGTTTCCAGCCTGCAACATTTAGAATGTAAGGAAAAAAAAGATGAGATTTGTGATTAAAGGTAAGAAATATAGCTGTATTTCCAGCAAAACAGCCAATTAATCCTCTGAAATTATCAGTAATAGCGGAATTGATTAATCGCTGCAATAGCATTAAAACACCCAACAGTTGCAAGAAATGGAGCATGAAGACTTTTTTTTAAAAAATGTTTTCTGCTCCGACAAAATGAACTACATTTTGTAGAAATATGATAGTACAGATGAAAATGATTACCTATAGGAGGCACACTGCTACAGTAAAGTCTGCTGGCAACCGTTCTGTACTGTCAGAAACGATGTCTCATTTGGATGACTTCCTTTTTTTCAAAGGCTTTCCAATGAAACAATTCCAGTCATCACTGCTGCTTTATTTGCCGTCATCTTGTTCACATTTGAAAATACAGAATAAATAACATTCAGTATATCTATCTTTTTTCTGTTCTGTAGAGTCACCTTCTTCTCCAGCAGCATCATTACTGTGTGTCTCATTAATTTGACAAGGTTACTAGTTGTTCTCCTTTTATCTTCTTGTATCTCTGTTGTCAGCAGTTCAAATTGCAGTCAAAGGAAGTTTTTTTTTAAAATTATTATTATGGATAAATTAAGTTATAAATTTATAACTGACTGTGTCAAGAGTATGCGCCTTAAAACAAATTACCAATTTGAGGTTTACTTATACACCTTGATTGAACCAAATGATAAAACAGCCTTTGGACTGATGAACAAAACCTAGAATACAGATGCAATAATAAGTCTACAGTCACTCACACACTCATGCTCAACATTAGTGTCATGTTTTTTAAAGAAAACAAAGACAGTTCTTGCTCAAGGGGTGAAAGAAAATAAATTATAGAACTGCGATCATTCAAAGATTGATTGCAGTAATTTTCTGAAATTTAATTTAGCTGTACACGATATTATCGGCATGGTATCGGTGTTGGCTGATAGTAAAATTTTAGATTGGCCATTCCGTCAAAAATAACTCAGATATGAAAGGTGTTGTGTTAATATGACAAACTAGTGACAATGATGCCTGCAGCACAGAACAATGTGAAATTTGCATTGTTTGAGTGTTGTCATTGTCTTAGAAACAGTGAATGTCATAAATAAACCTGACATTAAACATAATGCGAGTTGAAAGTGTTGCATCATTTTCAGTCTCTCTTTTAGCATTTGCATTTGGTAGGAGGCTAAATTGACAAAATAATGCAGTATTTTAATTCCACAGTAGAGGAAGCCATATAGTTTCAGTAAGTATGTATAGGAAAAAATATCGGTATTGGTATTGGTTATCAGCCAAATGAGTTTTAGTATATCAGATATCGACCAAAACGCAAGTGTTTATTTCTATAGTTCAAACACCAAATATACTTTAATATACATTAATATTACAGTGGAAACCATCTTGGCTAAAAGCTAACATCCCAATTTTCCTTACCTCCGAGCTAAGGAGTTCAGCCAATCGGAAAGTCTGAATTCTGCTTTGCAAATATCAGCCAGTAGTATGCCAAACTCTACATGACTGAATTCTTTTGATGAAATAGTTCTGTATGCAACCTGGATCTGTTTATGCTTTAGCGTTCCCTATAAGGTGCCATTTGTAATTTGCCACTATATAAACAAACTGAATTTTACTGAATGAGGAGGTATTTCTAAATTGCTTGACCTTCCTTTGGGGATGTGGTGTTGGGTATGGGGGTTTCTCTCTCTGTGCCTCTCTGGCCTGGGGGCTGCTGCTCCTGTGCTTCCCTCCCGACCTGCCTCAATGTTGGGCGTCTGGATACTCTCTGGGGGAGCCTGGTATCTGTCTGCCTGGGGCTGCTATGGCTTCTGCGAGTCGAGGCTTTTTGGCCCCTTGCTGCTCTTGGGGATGAGTGCTGCAAGGTTACTACTCTTATTGCTTTTTTAGCGTCTTGGCAATTTCAGTTGACAAACTTCAACATACACCAACTCCATACACACTTTCTCCATACACACACATACAGTATGTTTTTCTATCTTCACAAGAACGTTGCATTGACTTCCATTCATTTGTCATTCATTTCTGTCGCCTGACTCTTTCCCTAGACCCAACTGTTACCAAACTCCATTTATATCTTAGTCCTAAACATAACCCAAAACAGCACTTGATTTAAGGAGCACTTTGTTCCACAAAGTAGCATGTGTATGAAATATTGTCCGTATAATGTTTCAAATACAAGGATACACACATAATCATGTCACTCTGTCCTTACAAAGACTTTCCATTTCTAAAGCCTTAACCTGACCCTGACCTTACACCTAATTATTACCGGTACATACCTAACTAAGCCTTACTTTAATCCAAAAACTAACCCAACAACACCAATCCTCCTCATGGAGACCAGGCTCTGGTCCAAACAAAGAGCATTGAATCCCCACAACAAAGTATGTGTTAGGAATGTGGTCCTTACAATGCAACAAATACAAGGCCACATCTAGTACTGGGACTAGTACTACTCCTAACCTGAACTATAACTTAATTCACATGATACCTCTAAACTATCCCTAACACTAGACAAAGGGGTTTCACCATATTAGGACTGGACTTTGGTCCACATAAGACACACTGGTCTGCAGAAGGTTAGTAAATTTGCCAGAAACGAGGGTTAAAAAATAGCTGAACAAGTACACACACACTTAGATTTACACTCACACACCTATGCAACTAATCCAAATTGTTGAAGGTCATTCAGCAGGCTCATATTTTATTAATGCAACCTGTGTACTTTGATGCCAGATGCAACCCTGATTTATTAAAGCCAATCAAGCGATTAGGACACCTTGTCTAGATGTCCTCTTTGTAGAGCAAAGCTGCCTTGGCACATATAGACTATCTGCTCTTTCATTTAATTTGACTGAAATGCGGCAGCAGAACTTGTAAAAAAATATATAATTCTTGGATTTGACCAATTTTGAGTCTTAAGTGTGGGGAATTCACTTAAGGTCTAAAAGGAATGATACATTTGCAGAAGTTGGGAAAGATCTTCTACGGTCCTGGCTAAACCGCACATTTTATTCCATCTTCATTGGTTACAAAAAGTGTACATAGAAGGAATTTGGAAGTTTTACTACCTTGCCTACAATTTTTTTCCCCAAGGAGCACACTACAGGTGACGGTTCTGTCCTGTTTTTTATGTTGTTGTTTCTCTGTGCGCTTCAGATTTCCAGTACAAATCAGATTCCTGCCATCTGCAGAAGCATTCGGAAGACTCTGTGCTTGTCGAGTGTTTCAGAGATGGGCAAGAGACTGAGTAAAGAGAGCTGGAGGAGAACAATTTGGCATTGTGTGGGAACAATCCTCTTATCTTGAATTTGAAAAAGACAAAAGGGGATTATCGTGGATTTTTGGAGATGCAGGAATATGTTCAATGCCGTTTTTATCATAAAAGTAGAAGTGGAGGCAGTAAATTGATGGAAATACCTCTGTGTTTAACGTGGACAACAGCCGGTACACACAATAGTAATGCTGTTGATGTCAGGAGACAAGGCAGCCTGTATTGTACTGTAGAAGGAGCTTAGATCCTTCAGTGTTTGCAGAAAGATCTTGCACATATTCTCTAAAGCCGTTGTGGAGCGAAAAATCTCATCTGCAGTCAGCTGCTGGGATATTTACCTCAGAGATTTTGACTCAAACAATCTGAACCGGTTCATAGTGCTAGAATCTGGTTGTGTTTTGGAACCTCAAGAGCATACTGCAAAAAGAAGGACGCTTCATAAAATGAACATTATGGAAAACTCAGAGCATCCCCTTCACAACATCATAACTCACCAACAGTGTTCTTTCCGACGCTTCTGCAGAAGTGCTTCAAGAGCTCTTCCTTCAACAGCTAAAATAATTCATGTTTCTTTGAAAGAACATCAAAATGAAAGCACCTACATCTACATTATTGAGTTGATAACGTATTATTGAACCAATTTGAAGGAATTAAAAGGAAGCAGCAAGGTGCTCGCCATTAACAGGAAACTGCTGGAATACCACTGTCATCTTCTACAGTTTTACATTACTAAGAAACAGAAAGCCCAGTACACCAAAATCAACTTCTTTGAAGGTCTTGAAGGTCAGATTTTAGATCTTTTTGGCCACAAGGATACAAAGAACCTTTGGAGTAAATGATGCTGAGTTTCCACCGAGCAGAAGTTGGTTTTCACTAGTTAGCTTCTCACTGGCCAGACGGGGTTAAACCCAAACACCACATCATAATTTGATGACAAACGTAAAGCACTAGTATCTCATGTTTGTCGCAAACAGTGTTTTTCTGTCTGCCGGTCAATGGACTGTGTTGTGTGATATCAGTAGCCCCACTCTAACTTTGCTGTTGTCTTGTGGACCTACAAATGAACGTTTCCTAGGAATGGTGCAGTGCGCAGTAGCATGCGATCATTTGGGGTGTTTTTATGACGGAAACAGACGAAATAGCGTACCGAACCGCACCTGCTGTACTGCTCACTGGAAGTGAGGTTCACTTTACGCCACTTTTTGGACTTTATGACGACCCCACCCACTAGAGCGGTTACTGTTAATGAAAACCATCCAACCTGTGAAGAGTTGAGTTGAGATGGCTCTATCCAGGATGCTAAGTGCTAGTGTAAAAGGGCCAGAGGTGAATGTTCTAAACCCAAGAATTTTGAAGAGTATGAACACGGTGTGTGAGCCAGGTCTCGTTTGTATTCTAGTTTTTTGGAAAGTTTTGTACTTTAAGTAAGTTTATACCAGTAAAGATAAATCTGATTTCATTCTGATTTCAAGTAGTTTGAGCTTTCATTTGTAAGCAGTAATTGTTATTTTCTACCCATGAGGGATGTATTTAGACTTCATTCAGTCTTATGTTTTGTTTGAGAAGCACTCCTTCATAGATGTACAACCGTTTTATTCATTGTATCTGGCAAGCAAATATTATTGAAGTGCTCTTTAGTATATAGAAATTGTTTATAAAGGCATAGAAGTAATTTTTCCCTTTTATTTGATGTCATTCCAGAAGCCCTCATGGGATTTCTGTGTCCTTCTCATGTAGATGGGTATGCAAAAAAACAACAAAAAAAAACTCAACAAGTCTCAGATTTTCATAATTGTACTTCAAAAAGAATTTATGGTTTCACAAAAATGTTACCATTCACCCGATTCTGAAGTTACAGTGGATATTCTGCTTGAGATGCTGCGTCTCGTTCAGCCCATTCGGTGAAAGCTGAGATCCACCCCCTAGCCCACTCCCGCCTGACTTGACCACAGCCAGACAGCTGCCTGGGCCCATTGCTCTGCAAACAGCCCACCGTTAGACCAGGCCAAATGGGTCTAATTCTACGTGACACATTTAGCGCATGATTTAGCTCGCAGACCTACAGCTGTGTCCTCGACAGTCAAGACAAGATCGTTGGGGCGTCTCATGAGCATAATTAACCCCTTCATTATGGAAATAAGCAAAAACATTCTAAATAATTGTGGCATGCAGGATTGGCAGGCAGGATTAAAGCAGATGCGACGGTGTGCTTGGGTGACTTTGAGGCCAGAGATGATGTCATTTAGTAGTCTGGGACCTGGACACAAGCAGCAAAAACGAGATATTATTGTACACGAAAAAATTTATTGTTGTTCTTCACCACCAGAAGGGCTGAAATACCAATTTCCTTTTTTTTACATTTTGCGTTATGGCAATTCGAGATAAATTTTTGCCAGTGTAACCTGGTTGAACTTCTCTTTTGTTATAATTACTCAAAATGTATTTTTTTGGTTATTTGTATGATTTCCTACCTGACTGAAAATCTCTGTCATTGTTTTAACTGTGTTACTTTAAGAATGGAAGCCCCTCCCTTTTTATTTCTTCTTCTGTGGTATTGTCTTTAAAATGTTTACGTCCCTTAGACCCTCCCCTTTTGTCATGTCGTCCTGCGGGAGAGGTGTGTACTATTTATTTTGTATCTAAATACTGCCAGTTTATTTATAGATTTATTAAGTTAATTTCTGTTATGTACTTTTGTTTATGTAGGACTTGGAGTGGGCAGCCTATAACTCGGTTCTTTTCTATTTGTTGTTCAGAATATATCAATGAACCATCCTTTAAAAAGACGTACCACGGCCTGATCATTTAAAACCAGCACAGCGCAGATCGGATCCGGTTATACCAGTATGAAATCAAAAAATAATACTTTTGTGTTAATGTTTGTTTTGCCCTTACGTGTATATGTCAAATATCATGAGAAGGTTCAACACAGAAAAAGAAACTCATATCGATTTGTTACACACACTAATATATCAAAGCTTCCTTTTTTACCACAGCTCAAGCATTCCTACCTGACTGCATTTTCACAACACAAAGACATAACATTGAATTTGGCAACAAAATATTGTTGCTTGGCTCCCGAAGTACACAGAAAACTAACAGCGTGACCATAAATACATATATTCAAGTGCTACTGGCAAAGGTTTATAAAAAGTATTAATAAATCAATTTTAAAAAATGCTGCATATAGCACTTTCCCTACATAAGTGACCATTCTAACCAAAGTACTGAATCTGACATTTTATGTACAAATTTTGACATTTTCTATGTAATATTTTAAAATTTCTGCAATATTTTGGCTAAAGCAGTCTTAGGTTGAATCTTGGGATACAGTTTGGTAGTTAGTCTGCAATTTCATAAGAAACCGTTATTATGTTGATGCCGCTTGGTGCGTCCCTGTTTTCATGCTACATTTGTTGAAACCTATCGGCTGTTTCACCGTTTGCTTGGTCTGATTGTCTCAACTTAACTTCATGTCTTCTTAGACACACTGTGTTCTGTGTCAACCTCTGCTTTCCTTTCTGCCATGACCTGAAATTTCTTAGAAATGTATATAGGATTTAATAAATGTTCCCAGATTTTTTAGTCAATTAACTAATTACAAAAGATTTGGACTACTTTTGCAAAAAAAATAAAAATAAATAAATCACTAAAAACTAAATCGCAGTGGTTCCATTATGCATCTATTTATAGAATACAAGTAGGGTTATCAATTAAATAAATTCAGTTTTATTTAATTGATGATTTGATGATAATTAATTTCACCAAGCAGATTGACAGTCTGACATTTCTGAAACTTTAGCAGAAATGTCACATTTTGGTGCGTTCACATTTAACACGATGCGTGTGTGTGCGTTATGTGTGTGTGTGTGTTTGTGTGAGTTTGTGCTTCGGAACCTAATAAGACAGATGGGCCTTTTTAACGTATTACCTTTATTGCCAAAGAAAGAAGCCAATCTGTTTCTCTCCGTTCGCCAGCAACTGACACATTCTTTCTACTTATATTCCTCCGTTGGGGTTATCTAGTTTTTCTTTTGTTTTTCTCTGTCTTTTGCCTCCATTTGTTACAGTCAGTGATGAAAACACAATGCACCTGAACCTCCCCACCTTTTTTTTTTTTTTTTTTTTCCTTTTCTCCCCACTGCCAGAAAATGAACTCAACAGGGCTGTATTGCAGGCATCAAGTGAAAGGAGAAAAGCGTGAACTCTCGGTGCAAGGCTTTTTCTGCAGGGATTATTCTGTTCTGCTTGACGGTGAAAGCGAGTCATGGAGCAGACAGCCGGGGTCCCCGCGGAGAGAGCGGAGAACAGAGATGATCCACCTGTACCGGTCCTCTCAGAGGGCAGGCGAAGGCAGAGCCATGTGCTTTTTCAAATGACACCGGCACCGCGGCGACGAATGCCGCTACAGAAATCCCCTCCCGTTCGCATCTCGGGGGAGGAAGATCTGCACCTCGAAGTCGGTGGAGAGAACGAAGCCTAATGAAGACAGAGGTGAACATGAAAGGGGAGGTTAATTCCATATGTAGATGCCACTTGATAAAGACGGAGAATAGTTGGCTTCAATGCTAAACCAGCGGGTAAGTGTGAGACGTTAGTTTTCACTTCGTTTTCTCCTTAGGGTAAAAGGTCATCCACTTTTTTCACGTTAGATACTGATACAGATATCTGAGGCTTAGCTTTGGCCGATACCGATTTGATACAGAAAATCGGTGTTGAATTGTCTGAAAATGTTTGGTTTCTCTTTTTTTTTAAGCTAAATGTACAGAATTACACATTTATTTGATCATCTGCATCAGTACAGCAGACTTAAATGCAATAATAGCGTCACAAGCTTGGTCAGTCATTTAAAAACAACTTTAATTTGTTCAGTCAGTGCAGTTAGGACTGGAACAGCCAATGGAAAATAAAAAACCAAAACTGACAAAAACAATAGGTACACCACCTTGGTCAAAAACTGAAAGATAAACTGAAACAAACCTTCTTTAAAATGCTTCAGAAAGTGCATTTAGGAATTATAAATATAATGTAAAATAATAACGTATGACGTCGCTTAGAGCACAAAGGATGTAATTAGACTCAATAGCTCTACCCTTATAGATTTGTCACTTTGTCACGATCATTTTTTTCCCAACACCGGGTCTGATACAGATATTAATATTGAATCGGTCCGTCTCTAGTCTCTGTTCCTGCTGTCTCAGGTGTCCATAGAACCAAATCCGTCCTATTCCCTCACACTCCCACATCTCTAACTAAGCAAAATCAATGAATGACTATACTGTTGGTTGCCCAGGTGAGACTTAATAAAAAGGCCTGTGGTGGGGAAGAGAAACCCACCAGGTTCATATCCATGGAGACCAACCGGACCAGATTCCATTGCAGTGTTTGTCTTAACGAACTGATTCATTCACCAGAAACCCCCCCCCCAAAATAAACCACTGAGGAATAAAAGAGAAGGTTGGCCCAATCTCTGTCTTAAACCTCCCAACCAAGGTTTTAGCCTGTTTACTGCAAACATAGTTTATTCATTTAACTGGAGGTGAAGAAAATTGTCCGTCAGACCAAGGCCAGATTCCTCCGCTGCCATCTTTGCCATTTTTTATAAGCACTTTGTCCTTTTTTAGTCCCAGAGCCCTCAGTGCACTACCACTGGAGCTCATCTTTAGCTAGAATTTTTGAATATCATTATCAGTTCTTCTCAATCAGTGTTTCATCTTAATCTTGTAGGTAACATTTTGTGTTTGTGTTTTTAACATCTAACACAAACTTCAGTATATTTTCCAAAAATTGCATGTGAAATAGCAAAAAAAAAAAAAAAAAAAAAAATGTTATAAATTATGAAATGAAAGGAAAGTAAAACATACTTGTTCGAAATGTTCTTATGAAAATCATCAGGAAAGGGCCGAGGCGCCTCTGTGATATAAAGCACCCGCTATCCTTGAAGTTCAGCTAATCCACCTCAAAACATCAGTTAGCGTTAGCTCCCCAAAGCACAACGATGCTGTTCTTTGTAGTTCTTGCTTCCCAATAGTTAGAAATCAAAGTCAGAGCAAAAGGAATGCTTAAGAAATTGTATTTCAGGCAAAAAATGTTGATGCCTCTCTCTTATTAGCAGCCATCTTGTTCAGTTAGGCACTTCTCTTTACAGCAGACGCAATTTCCAATAAACTTCATAGTGTAGCTTTCTCCACAATCGAGGTGGGGCTTTACACAGATCATGGCCAAATGTTAGGGATTGAATAAATTTAAAGACCTCAGAGTCTGTGCCTCAAGCAAGCAGTAGTTTGAGTAGTCGAGAGTCCAGACCTGCTCTGGACCCTTCTTACCAGGCTAAAGTGAGAGAAAATACAGAAACAATATAAAGAAAGCCTAAAATAGAACCATGTGGGATGCCAAAAGATAATACAAAGTAGTCAACAAGGTAGAAGGGGGAAAAATTGTTGTTTTGTCCCTAAAATAAGATGAAATATGTTCTACAACTTTCTGCTGTAATGAGAGTATTACAAGTCAATACTTCTCGAGACTTCCTTCTTTTATTCTCCAATCACTCATCTGATCATTGAGTCATCTAAATGTTCACATGACAGGGCGTCAAAACGGCATGCGGAGCTTTCATTCACCACAGGGTTGTACTACACTGCAGCCGCTGCTCATGTCTGAGCAGCCTGTTCAGAAACAAGCGCGTTGGAGGGGACTCAGGTGGAGGCAAACTGGTCACACAAATAAATTCGATTAAGTAATTAAGTAAAATAATAATAACAAAAAAAAAAAAAAAAAAAAGAAGAAATGCACAGAAGAAAACAAAATGAGAAAATCAGATTAATTCTTCTTCAAACGAAGGTCACATTTGTTCTGCTGTAATGAGAGTGATATTACACCATGTAATTAAAACTGGAACAGAAAACACCAGACACGTATGTTACCCGCTGATGGTATTGGTTTCGCCGGAGCGGTGTGGTTAGGAACAGCTGCTCTCTCACGACAAATATTAAAACGTTCCTCATGCGATGCGGGCGAATGAACGCTCGCGCTCACGTATGTGCAGGCGCTCGCCGTCGGCCAGCTGTGCTGCGCAACTCAGATGTTTTTGCTGCAGATAATGAATATGCATAAACACACTTTTGTGCACGTCATCGTTGGGACTTTGCCAGTGACTCAGGCTAAGTAAATCCTGCAAATGACCCCCAGGAAAAGCAGCGGCTAAGGTCAAATCACATCACATTTATTTTTAGAGGGCTATGTATAACTCAGCTGTGTGCAAACAAACAAGGTCTGCAGCTGATTTTGGCTTTTCTTTGGTCTTACAGACATAGAAAAGCTCTTTGTATGTTTTAGTTAATAGCATAAACTAAATAATGTAGAGTTCTCCAAGGTTTTCCATCAGCAGCCAAGGTGAAAGTTCTGGAGAGTAAGAATCAGAAAGAGATAAAATAATTAAGGGCAATTTTAAGTAAAATTTTGATTTTTTCGTTTTACTTCATGTTATGTTATCCTCTCATCAAAAGCATCCCAGGAATGTTGCTTTGATTTTTTTTCCATGCACGTTTGAGAAATCCTGTGATCTCCCGTGGCAACCAATCGGTTGTGTAAAACACCTGAGTGGACCTCGCTCCGCCTTTGAGGATGAAGCTCCTCCTCCTAACTGCAGTTTTTAAGGTTCCAGGACTCCCAGAGCAGCTCCTTCAGACTAGCCAGCAGTAATTAGCAACACCTGGTGGAACTGCGCATCAGCTGAGCTCATTATAGGAGCTACTTCACAGTGAAATGCTAATTAAAAACATCATTAAAGGGTTAATAGAGGAGCCATGTTGTGATGACTTCCTGAAGGCGGAGTTTCAGAAAGAACAGGAGTTTTTAAAGCAACAGAGGCCCAATTTCAAGACGTTAAATTACAAAATAAAATTGATTTTATTTTTAATATCTGAATAGATGTAGTTAGTTTATTGGGCTTTAAAATGGTGCCATGTGGCTGGAAAACATGCAACAATGCCTCTTTAAAGTACACGCTATTTCTAGTATACAGTACCTGCCAAAAGAGTTAATTGTTACACTTTTTAGTCGCAAGTTTCAGATTTATGCAACAGATCCACAAAAAGTAGTGTAGTAATGAAGAGGAAGAAAAATGGTGTACGGTTTTTAGATTCTTTTGCAAACAACTTTGGGTTTGAATTAAAAGCCCTCTGTGCTGTAATTGCAGTTGCAAACCAATTGGGCTCAGTTTGATTGGATAGTGTGTGTATGCGCATTTGTGTGTGTGTGCGTGCGTGTGTGTGTCATTCCACAGCTTTTCAAGTGACTTGGGTTTGGTTGTAACACATTAATATGATTTGATCTAAGCGTTTAGATTACAGTTCTGACTGTTCCCTACAGGTTTGGCTGAACAACTTCATCCACTGCAAACAACTGCCCTGCTCCTGCTGAAGAAAATCAATCCCACAGCATGACGCTGCCATCGACATCAGCTCCTGGCTCTTTACTCAACAGTGGTATGTCTTCTTGTTCTTCATTGATTCCTGACATGTTCAAAGTTTGGGGTTTTGTTTTACTGCGTAGCTCTGTTTAAGGTTTTTCCTTTACAAAACATCTGTGTTTATTCTGAAATCAGTTACATACAATGGAGTACATTTTGTAATTAGTCGAACTCTGAAGGCGTCACTGACAACGAACTCAAGTCGCCGATTTCAGACTCATTTAGACAAATACGGGCTGGTGAGGATCATACCTGCTCATTAAAGTTCAGTGTTTAACGGCTGATAAGCGTTTGGAAAACAGGAGCTGAGGCTGTTTAAACTTTAGAACATTTTCACGGTTTAATGCTTTCTGCAGCTTACAATGTCATTGACATTAACAGACTATAAAAGCTAATAAGAAAACACAATTTGCATGAGGGCAGAAACAGCTTACCCAGTCAGTATATACAAAGGTAATCAAACCGATGATTAAACTGATTTATTGCATTAGACAGCTGTTTGCCTGTTTGATGTTGTAAAAGAGCAAATAATTACAACTTTGAGCTAATTTTTTTCTCTTTCAAACAGGGAGTGTTCCACAAATTGTGTGTTATGTCCGATCAAGTGTTGTTGTTTTTAGTTGGTGTCTTATTTGAGGAACCATCGTCTTTATCAGTTGTGCTATGTGAACTCCCTGTGTGGTGTTTCCGAAAATCCGGGTATTTTTTCCCCCCACCACTAATGGGGAATTTATGCTGTACAAAGAACCTTCTATAATGGTAAAAAAAAAAAAATTGAACCAGTAAGAACCTGGATGGTTTTTGCAGGTTCTTGGTGAGGTCTTTTGTATAAAGATCATGAGTAATGGAGTGCCAGAGTCTCCCAGTGGTTTTGAGAATGGAGGAAACTTTCAATCCCAAGTTGTTGTGTTTTATCATGAGTCCTAGTTGGAGCATTTGTGCAGAGGAGCAGACATGATACTGTAGCTTCATGCTGGAGTGATGTGACCTTCTGAACCCAAAGAAGCTTTTTAACATCAAAACAACATCTTCATTATTTGTTTCTTTATTGCTCACTGTAAATGAAGTGAACTTACATGGCACTTTTCCAATCATTTTTATCACTCAAAGCACTTTACACTGAAGTCACATTCACACCCACACGCACATTCATACACCGATACACAATTTTATATATATATATGCTATAGGGTGAGGGACAACTCACCCTATAGCAATCCAAAGCTTTTTGGATTGCTATAATTTTTACTTATTATTTTTCAAGAGTTTTTTTTTTTTTTTTTTTTTTTTTTTTTTTTTAATGAATTTTCAGAAACTGAATTTTTTTTTTTTTCTAATTTTAATGCTCAGTAAAAGTCAGCTGATGATTAAATGCCAACTTGTAAAGAGTCATCTACCTGTATGGAGATGTTGAATTTGTAATTTCTCATTATTAGCCAGCATGTAGAGACAGTAAAACAAAGGAATACCTGCTTTTTAACCCGATGAACATCCAACCAGGATCCATACAGACAACCAGAGCTTTTATTAGTGACATCATTGTCTTTAGTTTCTTCTAGAGCAGTGTTTCCCACGACCATTTTACCTGTTTAACAAAGACTCACTTAACTTGAAATTGCCCTCGCAATAACATAATTATAATATTAATATCTACAACCCAAAATGAAAATATTAGTTTTTTAATCTCCTCATTTAATTAACTACTTTTTCGTAAAGGTAGATGTGCGTTCTGGTGGCATTCTGTCATAGTAGAAACAAAAGTTCTGCAATTCACTGAGAGACTGGAAGTTATACCTGCAAACATAAATTCTTCCAATAATATAATTATACCTGCCGTGGTTTTCTTTCCACCAATATCTCCACGTGACCTGGTTTTAAGTCACTTCTCCATTATCATTTTTAAAGTCAGTCCTTTGGTAAGCTAGCTGTTCGCGTCGCACTTTGAGTTCACATCACGGCAAATGACTGGGTTTTTACATGCACTACTTTACGGACCACCAAAGGGCGCCCATAGTTTGAGAAAAACTGCTCCAGTCGTTTGAAAATAACTTTCTGTGATATTTTAAGTGCAAGATATATTCTTGTTGTTTTTTGGCAAAAACGTTAAATTCCAGTACGGTAAATTACTGGGATTGAGTCATTTACAGCGCAGTCCCATGAAACGTTTTGTGTGAACACACAAAGGTCTCCAAACAAGAAATGTTCCAAAATGTTCCAAAATACATGGAAACGCCACCCTGGCAACTGAAACCCAACTTCATGAGAACTTTAATCGAAACGCCAGCTGATGTGCGTCCTTCGTTCAATTTTCTGCCGTAGTCGTTCTCTGTGAAGACAAAAAAAACAATAAGTTTTTCAATAAATTCTTGGAAAACTTATTGAAATTCTGAACCACACTTTTCTTTTCTTTAAACACAATATAGCATTCTTTCACAAATGTTCTATAAAAGCCCTTTAGGTTAAACATACATCCACCTTAATTTAATGGATTTTTTTTCACCTCTGGTGTTTCTCTTCTTTCAAGGTCACATTTTTAGAGACATGATGCTCAACAGAACAATGCGCCAGCACTCCAAAGTCTGCCGAATCCTCCTGAAGGTCTTGTGCAGTCAGATGAGCGTTTTCATTTGCCTTTTTTTTTTTTCTCCATTTAATTTTTTTTGTGGCGTTTCTTTTTCTCAGTCTTCCTTGGCCTCCACGGTTTCTGTAATTGCTGTTTCATAATTACGCCGAGAAAAGAGCTGCTTTCTAATGACCTCCCTCTCCTCCGTGGGCAGGCTTTATTTAAAGTTTTGTATTACTGTATTGTAGCCTGTTCTTTTTTTTTTTTTTTTTTAATTTGACACTCAAGAGCGTTTTCTGTTAAGAAATTGCTAAATAGAGTGCTACTGCGTTGCTGTTAGAATAATGTCTCATTGTCAGTTATTAGGAAGCTTCTACTTGGAGAGAAATCGTTATGGATGGAGTCAGACCAGAAACAACAAAATAAATAAATAAATAAATTGGATGAAGTTAAGGAAGTACTTCAAATACTTCAATTTTTATAATTGAAAACAAAAAAATTCACACACTCCTGTTGAAATGGATGGTTCATGGTCATGGAGGACAGATAATAAAAGTAATTCATGTGCCAAATATTGCATCCAAAAATAAAAAAAAATAAGATTTTTTCCACCAAATTTGGTTGTACAATCTAACATAAATGATCATCGAGGAGTTTTAAGTTTCACTACCATTTAATTTCCATTTTATTTCCGATACTATTGTTTATTTCATTTTTTCGTTTGTTTTTTGAATTTTTATGTTAATTTAGGTATTTATTTAATATAATTCCTTTATTTATTTTAATCTTATTTCATATTTTTTTATCTTATTCTGTAATCTTAATTTATTTAGTGTAATTTTTTTAAACATACATTACTTTTTTATTCTCCTGATTATATATTTTATTTGTGATATTTAACATATCAATTACTTTAGTTAGCTATTTATTTATTTTTAGATTTCTAACCAATTTTGTCTGGATCTGTCTTCCATATGTCTTATGTTGGAAATACCAATACATATCATTTATTATTTTTCACATGCAATAAGACAATTATCCTATAAAATCCAACTGAAATAATCTGTTCAAAAACAGAGCAGTAACTGAAAAAGTGAACAGACCCCTAAAAGGACACTTTGACCAAATGCATCAGTCAGGAGAAGGGCACAAAAAAAGCCCACAAAAACAAACAAAATGCTAGCTCTAGCATCATGCTGTCAGATTTATTTTTGTCATCCGGTGTCAAGTAAAAAATCTTTAGACAGAGCTTTCTCCCCAACATTTGTTTCAGCTGATCCGTTCTGGATAAATGACACTTCACAGCACAAATGAATAAGTTCTAAAAAACACTTTGTCACCTGACAATAACTGTGATTTTATAAAGATTGGGTTGGCTTTTGAACACATGATGACATAAAATGACCACAGGAGAAAGTCGACATATTCAGTTTAATTTAGTTTAAAAGAGCATTTTAATCCGGTTTTGCAAAATAAATTTAAACGCATTTGAATGGAGATCAATAAAACACAATCAGGTATAATGATACGTTAAAACACACGCAGCATTTCCGCTGCATAAATGATACATCACTGCCTCCGCCTTGTGGCAGAGATGAAAGAAACAAACAAGAATTGACAATTTTGAGATGAACTACCTCTCTCGCTCTCTCACTCGCATAGCTTCCCATCCCATAGAGACACCAGCAAGCAGATGAAGGCTCCCGGATCAAACATCATGCAGCAGAAAGATGATCTTCATGTGCAAACACAAGGAAAGACTTGGAAAAATGTCAAACAGAGATTTACACCTTCCTCTGCCGAGGACACAGCTCAGGGGCCCAGCAGGTACAGGATTCACTCGCCATAAAAATTCAAACTCGGTTCAAGAATACTTCAGTACCCCAAAGGGAAAATGAAATGTTGTTGTAGCTCATTTAATTAAAGAATTTCTGTAGATGGTGACGGCTGTGGGGCAGGGGGGGGGAGGGGGGATCTCCTGTAGCGGGAAAATTCGTATTAAAACTAATTTGAAGAAGCCTCTGACTGAAGACGCTGTTTTTCTATCAGTGTCATTTAGTAAATTAATCAGGAAGTGTGGATTGGAATGAATTGAAGGATAAGTTAAGTGATACTGAGGAATAATGATCTTCGAGACCCCAGTCATGGGAAGTGATGAGCCTCCAACCCCACTGTAGAAAACTGGAAAATTCTTGTGAAGATGACCTTCCTAAATTTCAAGCTGATTTGTTGAGACATTTTCAAAAGAATGTCTATAAAACTAGCCTGGTAAACTCCGGCTCCTTGTTTTATGCTTTGCGTTGTACAGACTATCGAGAAACCTTTGCTTGCTCTTTCGAAATTAGCATATCTCCATTAAGCAAATTTATTTTATAGCTAATGGGATTGCAGCTATTTGACCAATAGTGGGTATCACCATGGTTGACATTGGTGCGTTAGCATTAGCTTCCACTAAATAATTAAACTAATGTTTGTGATTAGTGCTTTAGGGGTCACACAACTAACTTTTTGATAGTTAGCGGTGCTCGCCGCTGTCAGTTTATTGGCAGGTTATGACATCAAACAAAATCCCAAGCTTTAGCATCTCACAGAGATGTTCAGTTCAATCCCTGGCGCAGAAATGGAAAAACATGGCCGTCCACCGAGAGGCCAAATAGAGAGAGTACGATACCAGGAAGCAGCTGAAGAGAACTCTGGAAGAACCTGTTATAAAGGATAATTGTTCTTTTTTTTTTTTTTTAACCTTAAAAATGTAATTCAAGTTTAATTTTACCTTATTAAATACCTCACAGCAAGTTATGAAGTGTAGAAGTCTCCCATAAACTGCCTACATACTGATTATGTAAATACCAAAGAAGGTTACTAATGAAGACAAAATGAGCCGAGCAAATTAGCATAAATAAGCAAGGAACAAACAGAGTATAGCTTCTGAAAATATGATAACTGGAGTTTAGATAATAACTCTTTCAGATTAATGAATTATGTGCTTGATTGTTATGTACAGAAACATCAATAATCCTCCAGATATCTGCATCCCGGTCTGCCTCTGTTACCACCGAGAAGCTGTAGAAAATCCAATCAGGCTTTTCCTTCGTAAGCAAAGTAAACAAAAGACTCAAGAACAGAAGCTTTTTCTTCTTCTTCTTTTTTGTATCCTTGCATCCTGTTGACAGCAGAGGTGGGGGTGTAAACACAGAAGGGCACCCGCAACCTGCTCCTGCCTCTAATAAATGCCATTGTTTGTCTCGTTTTAATACAATTAAGAGATGTTTTGATCCGGGCGGTTTTACTTTCATCTGCCGTCAGTAATGAGGTGCGAACTTCTGATACTCCTCTCTATTTCTGAACTCCAGAGACCACCTATCTGACAAAGAGGGGAGGAAAAGAAGAAGAAAAAAAGACATATCACACCATGCACGGGGGAGGTGGGGTGTGAGGAGTGACAGCGAGAGAACGAGAGAGAAAATACACACATAACAAAGAGACGAGAGGGCAGAGAGAGAGGGAGATAAAAACTCAGTTCTATATAGAACAAGACAGCTCTGCCGTCTCTCCTCTGTACCGTTCTGATGTACACCGTGTTTTTATTAACGCACAGAAAGCACGCCGTGCTTTCTGTGTCAGGAGCAGCGTGTTTAATACGCACTGAAGTAAGCCGTGTGAACATGGAGGTGGTGATGTTTGCGGTTAGTTTTACTGTCAGGCATAATGCTGCTTTCTCTACAATAGGAATACTGTGATTTTAATTCTTCCTCTTTTGTTGTTTTTTGGCGTTTGAAGGATGACGTTTCCGGTTACCTTCCTGGGTGCCCGGGCGCCAGAACGACACTGTGGCGTCGCGTTGACATTTACATATGTTATTCCGGCGTGGAGCGCGGCGTAAAATAACATGCAAATTCGGCAAAAATGTAATAATGTTGTGTAAAAATAGGCAACGCGACTCGCCATGCTTGGTATTCATGCACTTCTCATGAGACGTGGCAGTTCCAGGACCAGGCCATGTATGTTATTAAAACCACATACGAAGTTGAGGGGATGCTCAAACCTGACATACTTATCTACTTTAAGGGAGCTAGTTGGAAAAAAACCCACCTCCTGTTGTGTTGATTATAAAAAAGAGAAGAATCTGCATCAGATTTTAGGAGCTCTCTGTTAAAATGGAGGAGGGGAAAAAAAAGTCTTCATCATGTTATCCGACTCAGGGGTATCATTGCTTCTCTTGTGATAATTTGGCAGAGAAACTTGAAAAATATTGAAATAAAGATTTGATATTTTCCGAACCTTCCTGCTCCGTAATCTCATTGGCCTCTGGTCTGTCAGTGGAAGCAGGAAGTTTTGATGTCTTTCAAATTCTTCCTGTGTGCCCCTCACCCTGCAGCATGAGAGGGTTTCTTCTCTTCTTTTTTTTTTTCTGACACTACACTTCAGAATCAGCTCCAGTTTGTCTTTTTTTTTTCATGGGAAAAAAAAAAAAGAACATAAAAATAGAAAATAAAAATGACTTGTTTCTATCTAGTTATTGATACAGTTATCCATGGAATAATAATAATAATAATTACAACAACAATAATAATAATAATAAATCAAAAGAATTCCACATAAGTGCTCTATATTGTGTTGATCTGTTACAGAAAACACAAACATAGATCAACATCGATCCAACATCACGTTGTGGTTTTTATGTTGCAAAATTGTAAAAAAAAATGTCCAAGGGTTTAAAATCTTTATTGCACCAGCAAAAGATTTATAAAATGATAATAGAAATACTTTACATTTTATGCTGAGGACATTTGAATCGATTTTCCGTACCTTCCAGCTGTGAAGTTGGTTTCATGATGAATAAAGTTAAAAAGACTAAAATCACCAATCAATTAAAAAAAGAATACCAAAAAAAGTAAGCAAGTTCTGATTATAGTAACGATTTTAGAATGGAAATACTGATCTGGTGATACTAGTTGGGTTAAATAACCACGGCTTTGGTGCAACTGACCCCTGCATGGAGTTGTGGTTAAAAAAAATAATAAAATCTGACAGATTCTGATGTGTTATTCATGCAAAAATTCAATAATAAATTACAAGTGGACTTAAAAGGCTACATACTAATTCTTTGTGAGGCTTCCCTTTGTTCTCCAAAACACAATGCAGAAAATCTCCTTGGAGACCGCGCTCCCTGTTGATTGTTAGCATCAAATCTACGGAGTGGATTTTTTTTTTTTTTTCTTTCCGTGGTTGATTCACGCTGGGAACCTTCAGTTCTAACACACCGCGGGGGTCGTTCTGCTGGATTTAGATCTGGTGTCTGGGGAGGCCGGCGACATCAAATCTAAAGGCAGTTTTGTTCAACCGTAGCGTTGAAATCAGATGTTTGAACGAGGTGAAACGGCAGCACTGTGGAGATGCACATGATCAGCAACAGTAATGAGACAGGTGGTGACATTCAAACTATACCTGCTTGATATTTAAAGGGCCAAAGGGTGCAGAGAGGAGACAGCCCGCCCCACAAAACCCACCGGCAGCCTGGAGTGTTCACAGGAAGCAGGTTGGGTCTGTAGTTTCTGCTGCTGGATTCTAATGCAGAGTGGAATTATTACCTCAAGCTCTTGGCATGTTCTGAATTTTAAGCTTTGAATAAAATTGGCTGCAAGGACTGCAGGACAGCTTCAGTCAGAAGAAGTAAAAAGGGGATATAATACAGTTTGAAGTTGAGTTTACAATACCTGTTACATCATATGGAGCACATCTGCAAAAATACAGGACAACCAGATCGATACTTAAAGAAAATAGAACATAATTCACATTTACTAAATGTGGTGCCAGAGAAGTTGACTATTAAGTATGTTGAAAATTAGAGACCCGATATTAATATCTGCATTGGTCCCAATATTGAAATAATTCTGGATCGGGTTTCTGTGACCACACTCCCGATCCATAAGGGCAGATCTGTTCAGTCCAATTCTACGCTTTGTGCTCTGACATCATGCTTCATAATACATTTTTTCATTACATTTAGAATTTCTCATTGCACTTTCTGAACCATTTGAAAGACGGTTTGTTGCAGTTTATTTTTACATGTTTGACCAAGTTAGACAACCTGTCATCAGTTTCACTTTGTTTTCCATTGGCTGTTCTACTCCTAATTGCACTGACTGGAACAATTAAAGTTATTTTTACATGTTTGACCTAGCTTGTGACGCTATTGGTGTATTTAGGTCTGCTGCACTGATGCAGAGTTAGAAAATAAATTTGTTATTCCATACATTTATGTCTGTGCTTAAGGAAAAGAAATATTTTAAGTCAATTCACTGATTTTCTGTATCGGATCGGAAATGACCGATACTACATCTCAAATATCAGTATTGGTATCAAAAGTGAATAAACTGGATTGGTGCATCCAGTTATTACATTTTATTACTTAAAATTTAATAATTGTTATGTTCAGCTTATTAAATTCCAGCTCCACAAAAGCAATCAAGTGTTTACATTAAAGTGATAGAGTTCTTACTCAAACAATTTGTATAAACAAATATACAACAATCACAGCTACCATATACCTAGTTTGATAGAGAGTGAAAAGTAGAGCAGATTCTAATGGGCCAGAAACAGCTGACTACAGGATCTGGTATTACTTTAACAGGCTAATAAAATCAAAAACATTAACTGCAATTAATACATGTAATATTCTTGGGGGGATGGGCGGCCTCCCTTGGATAATGGTTATAATTTTGTACCTCAAAATTATATATATATATTTTTTATCTCATAATTATCACTTTGAATATAAGAATTATGACTGAAAGTCAAATTTATGACTTTTTATCTCATATTTACGACTTTAAAACTCAAAATTATGATTTCCCATCGGGTTTTTATTTGTATTTTTTATGGCGTTAATGGGCTTCCGTAGTTCCGCAGGTTAGTGACCGAGAGTTTAAAGTGTGATTTATTATGGGAGAAACACATCTTAAATTCTATTAAAAAAAGGGAATATGGGTCATTTTGATTGTGTAAAATCTGTTTGTTTTTTTTGTTTTGTTTTTAAAAGCCTTTCTGATATTGTAGTATTACTTGATCATTTGCCGTTTCTTGTTCATCATCTGTATTAAATTATCCCTGCTGCAAAGATGTTTGAGTGAAACTGTTGAAGCAGCACCTGAAATAAAAAATATATACAATTGAAGTTAAAAAGTGAAAAAAATAAAAATAAAAATTGAAAATGACAAATCTAAAAAAGAAACTATTTACGTATGAATCATTTCAACATTTCTTTTTTTTTGTAATTTCTACCTCTAAAATGACCAGCAGAAATAAGTCAAAATGTAGTCTGTAAATATTTACAGACTCCAATCATGTTTTATAATTGACAATTGCATACAGTTGAAACCAGATATTTACTTGTCCAGAATAAACAGATGTACACATTTTTATCCCTGTGTACAAAGTTCAATCAGGTCACAATGTTCTCATTTTTATTTAGCTAAAATTATTAAAATTATTTCTAAAAGCCAGAAAACTTAATAAAAAACATTAATTTGGATTCTTTATAACTTTCTTTAAAGTCTATCAGGAATAATTGTCCTTTAGCTATGAAAACCATATATAATTTCCTTTCACTTCGTTGTTTTCCTTGCACAGTGCCTTGATTAAGGTGACAAAAGACACAGTTCAGAAAACAGAACAAATATGAAGACATAAGCTAAATGACGGCTTGTGTCAAATTTCAGAATAGCATCAAAACATTAAGATTATTTTTTCTGTAATGGTACAGGCTATGCCTCATGAAGCAATGTGCTTGAAACAAGAATACAACATTTGTTTCAAATGTATATCTGTGAAGACAGAGAGCAAATTGAGCAAATAAATAAATCAACATGCAGTGGTGTGGCTTTTTACCTGATGGAAATTGGAGTTGAAGACTAAAGGTTTGGCTGACTGGTGGTCAAGTTGCCAGTTTTACCCTGAAAGCTCCAGGCAACTGATACAGCTGTGATTTGCTTCTGGATTGGGGGAAAGAATGCATTTTGGGGTGGCTTGTTTTCTCCGTCTCTTTGGTGTAATTGTTCCACATTGTTCTTTTAACAAGCAGAGAAAATACAGTAAATCAAAGGACAGCACGATAAATCAGCACCTTGTTAAAATTTATGATGCCCATCCATCATTGTTAAGCGACCTATAAAAATTTGCACAAACCCTCCGACGGGCTTGTGCCTATTAAAGCGGCCAGAACACGGTGGGATGTGTGTTAAATGTTTTCATTACTGTTTTCAGGAGGCTTCAAGCAGCCGGCCGCTTCTTACCCAATTGGGCTGTTTGGAATCTTGATGCAGCAGAAGTTTAAAAAAAAAAAAAAAAGACAAAAAACTGGTTTGATTATTTCATTAAAATTACATCCAGACTAAAATGTTGCTGTTTGTCTTTTAATCCTATTTTCCAACAAGAACAATTGTATGCTAGTTAGCTATTTTCCAACAAGAACCGTATGCTAGCTAGCGTACGTCACCAAGAGTATGGGCTACATCAGTCTTATAACCTCAGTGACCTCAATGTACAACCATAGTTTTCTGCCTATGCATCAAAATGAAGGACTCACTTGTTTATCTCCTTATAAGCAAAGCGTCCTTGACGGTTTCAAGGAAAGTGCTGTAACTGAACCTTAAAGCTGCTGTAGCTTTCTGTGCTAGCATGTATGGCTACATATGGCACAAAGTGTATTACATTGGTTTAGTCCCTTTTGTGGATAATCGTGGCCTGTCACATCTTTTTTTATGTTTTATATAGTTTGTGTACATTGGGATGAATGTTCAAAGATTAACGGACAATCTGGAGGTTAAAGTTCAATGCTGTAGCAAATCCCACATGAAATTCATATCAGAGAATTTTTTTGACATGGCAAAAAATGAATGGCAGCCAGGAGTAGCTGGTGATTAAACTGAATATTACAATATAATATACCTAGCAAGATCTTCTGTGAATCTTTCTACATCATTGTAAGGCGAGACAAATAAGATGTATAAAATCTGACATATTGTTACTTTCCATCATTTTTAATGTCATATTTCCTACCCTCCTCCTTGAGTAGAATTTAGTATTCACAAAAATTACTCCTTACATAGATTCTCTGGGGTATTTATGTAGAAAATACCCCAGTTTTTACATTATTTTAGTTTGTTTTTTTTTTATGTTAATTTGCGGTTAACCAAGCCTTGTTGTGTCCAATCTGCCCAGGTCTGGATTGGTCCATATTTGACCCAGGAATCATTAGGCGAAATAAACCCAGCATTTTCACCAGAGTGTGTAGTTAAGGATAATTAAATGACCATCTTGAACTCTACATGAACTCAGTTCACTTGAAGTCAGCTTCCAGATTTAGATGATGTCTGCACTCTTGCTGTAATATTTTATTATATTTTGAAAATTAGTAGCAGTTTTCAACAGATTTCTAAAAGAAATCCTCTGGGTCACTGTTTGACGTGCAAATCTCTCAAACTCCTTTTTTAAACGTCAGACTCACCCTTCTCCCCTTTTCTAATGAATTAGCTAGCATATGTAGCACAGCACTTACTCTTGTTGCACTGCTTTGCTAACTTTTTCAATAACTCATGTCACTTGAAATGAAAAGCAAACCTTGGAAAACATCCTGAAAAAATGCTAAACAATTCCAAATCTCAGCCACTGAATGCACAGTGGACACTGTTCAGCCTCTCGTCACCAATCACACCCGGTTAGGGGCAGATTGTGGGGGGGAAAAAAACATGTTTTTCACTTTCCTCAGGCATGTCTATGCTTTCGGGACTGATTGGGAAGTGGCCAGGTTAAACATGCAGCACTGCTCAGAAGTCTCTTTGGACCAGCCCTCTTGGTTTGATTAACCAGGCCTTGTGAAAGCTGAAGACATCTGCTTTGATTTGGGGGGTGGTGTTTCTGAAGGACAACAATAAGGAATGCTGTCCTTAATGTTCAGTGGGGAACCCATGGTACACAAGGTACCGCATTCATAGAAGCACTTTTTGACTCTTTCCTTTCTTTCATTGTTCTTATACAAGTCAACTTAAATCTCTTTCTTAAATTAGCGTCTCAGGAAAAGCAATGCTGTCCTTGCCTGTAAAATGACATATTGTTTGAGTAGCTACACCAATAAACAAAGTTACCGAGTGTACTTAAGCAAGATTGGATCATGCAATTTTTGAAACTGAAGGAAATCTTGTTTTTTTTTTTACAAATGTTATTAGATAAATGCAAGTAATTTCAAAGTTATTAAAAGTTCAGGAAAATTAACCTAATTACAACACACCTCATTTACTCTCATTTAGGCACAAAAGGACCTGCTCGCATAACTTTTAATGATCGCGTTGTTACCTCAAGGGAACGTGTTCGGAAGGAGCAGGGCAGTCGAGTGAATGAGGAAACCAAGATGGTCGCCTTAAAAGGAGTGATGCAGGGGAGGGCGATGTGGACTTAAAGCTTTGATATTTTGTGATGGCGAAAAAGTGACAATAAGAACTATTTATTTTTTCTTTTTTAGGTGAGCGAATGGTACAACAGTCATAGCTCCACAAACACTAATAATTCTCTTGGTAGTCACATCAAGAAGTGGGATTTGTATCTCCGACCTGCTCGCAATAATTGCCTTTAATCATATTTTCAAATTTATATAATATTTATTGATACACGCAATGAAAAGTCAGTGGGAAAATGATCAAATTCACAATCCCTACAATACGGGGATTTTGAGGGATGAAACATGGTTACTTGAAATTTAGAGATAAACCGAAATCCTTATTGTGATAAGAAATTTATTCTGATAAATGATACAATAAAAGCTCATGCCTAATGAGAATGTGTCACATGTTTGCTCGCAGTGCTTTTAATCTCTGTTTAAGTGCTTGGGAAGACGGCCAATGAGAACGGGAATAATTAGAAACTAGATGTAAACCTTTCTTCACTCAAGGTTGAAGTTTTTACTTAAGATGATATTTTGCTGCGAAAAAGCCCGAGAAGTACTGCTTGGTCACGCAAATGTTTTCTGCCTTCACCTTGTTTCATCTCATATAGCAAAGTCAAAGCCGTTTACAGTAGTAAGGGGACCATGTCTATTTTTTCACCAGGACCCCCCCTGCATGATGATTGATGATGCATCAGGCTCCAACTGAAAGCGCTAATAAATCTGCTAACATTGTTTCCAACATGTTTGCTGCGCATTCCAACTGGAAACTTGTTTTCATCACCACCAACTCATCCTACGTCCGCTTTCCTCCTCAGCATCTTGTGCTGAGTGAATAACGCAAGCAGCATAAAGACGACGCGTGGATTTACTCCGTAGTGTCGCTCCGTTTCTTTTTTCCGTGTCAATTTTTTATTGGTGCCACTTGCTCGCCAGCTCCATTCTTACACTAATGCGTGCAAGGCATTGTGAGCGGTGGCTGCTGCAAGGCTTCCTGGGATGTTAACAGCTGAAACAAAATGAAGGTGACTGGTAATGGTTATTGTTTTTGTCTCTCTCTGCCATTTAATCTCCTTTCAGGGAGCTTCATTAGATGCTGGAAGAGCAAACGGCTTGCAGATAAAACCTGATCTGCAAGCCGGGGACATGCAGGGACAAGCCAAACTGCATTCACCTCCGGCCAAGATTACACGAGCACCACTGCAATTATCTGTCACATAAAGATGGTGTACATTATTGGGCTGAAATTAGAAGGAGAAGAAAAAGGAAAGACATAGATAAGACATCCATCTATTTATCTCAAAATGTGACAAAAGGGTGACACTAGTTATGCAACTGTTAATATGGATTTAATGTAAATACATTGATCAGATTACATAATTCAATTTACAAGTTCAATAGCTAATATGTTTGATGTGAACCCCCAGTGGGTCAAGAGAAGCGTCTCTGTCGTCCATCGTTGTTTGCGGATGTCCCTTGTTTGTCAGATTTACGGACGTACCAGAAATACGTGAGTGATAAGGTTCCAGTTGGAACCTTTTAAAATTTGAATGCGTTAAACTCTACCTAATTAATCAAAATTAATACGTTAAAGTCCTGCCCTGCTAAACATATGTTTACTATTTTACCTTTAAGGAACTATTTTGTAACTCCGAATAGACGGAATACAAAATGCAGTCCCAAATGATGCATTCATTACAGAAGGGAAAACGAATTTAGCGATTCCGTCGCCACGCCACTAATTTATGAACCAGGCCTTTAGAGTCAACAAATCACTTCCATGGAATCTGTTGTTAGTATTCTACCGTCAGTAACTGAGCAAGATGACTCCAATAGTGCAACAGCGACTCATACAGGAGGTCACATGAGGAAACAATCAAACAGACTGGGACAAAATGGCATCTGGAGGATCGTCCCAAAGCAAAAGTCGTGGCTTACTAAACTGTCATGAAAGTTAAACTAATGTTTACCGAAAAACATTTTGCTGACTACCTGAAACTTTTCCTGTTACTGTTAGGATTCAAGGTCGACCTATTTGGAAGTTTTGTAGCATCCTTTACATATGGTGTAAAACTATTTACACATTTTTTTAGAAAGAACAAACCTACACAGTAATAACAGTCAGACATGGTGGTGGTAGAATCATGATCAGGGGCTGGTGACTCTAAACTGAAGAAACCATGAATTATGCTCCTTGTCAATGCAGGACAATAATCCAAGCCACTATTTACACCTGTAGTGGCTGGAAGATAGCCTATTTTTATTTAATTGGGATTGATCAATTTTGATCAAATTAGAAAAGCCTTTTTTTTTTTAGATGAGATGGACTCATGGTACATAACTACCATAGAATCATGCCAATGTGTTTGTAGTTGAAAACGTTTATATGAAGCCTAAAAATGTGTTGTTGAAGCATATAGTTGCTTTTCTATATGTTTTTTTTTCTTCCATAGCCTGAAACATACTTTGTTTTCCAGGAAGCATCAGGGGAGCCAAACATTGGCTTCACTTTGTCATGATTTTGTTAGTAAAATGATTCTTTGTCAAAAAATATATTTAGTTATTCCGGGTCTAATATTGTTTATGGTAATATTTCTTATCTTTTAGCACGATCACTTTACCTTCACATAAAATGACCCAGATCCTTGAAATCAGTCTCTAGATCTCAGTCTCAATTTGAAACCTTCTCTTCTGGGCACTTGAGACATCGAGGCATTGAATTCTGACTATCTGATGAAGGCTGTACTTTTATGTACCAATGTATTTGTTTTGTAGACTGAAAGTACATGTTCCAATCCTTTGTTTAGAAAAAGCTGTGTAAAGATTCAGGTAATATTTTCTGTCTTGCTTGAACTTCCTGTAATTTTAGGGTCAAAGTTTATTTTCTAGAGGTAATGCTGACAGGAAGCTTCTAGAATGATGTTCCCGAGTCAGATTCCTTGTATTGAATCGATTATTGAAATAATCAACTAACTTAGTTATCAATTAATTATTAGCTGGAGCATACAGACTCAAACAATGCCGTTTGCTAAAAGAACAGCACAGTCATAGCAATAATTAAGCAAAAACTGTACAAACAAATGTATACATTTGACTTTTTAAGATAAAAAAAAAGTCTGTAAATATTTTATATTCAGAACTCCTCAAGTGGCAGGTTCAAGTTCTGTAAAAAAAAAATTAAAAAAAAGATGATAATGATAATAAAAAACTGCTATTAAACACCTTTTGCTATGCAATTACTAATTGCTTGATCCAAAAAATAATCATCAGATCAGCTCTTCATTGTGTTAATGTGAGGTCAAGCATGTTAGGGATCATTTTTATTTTCTTATTTAACAAATAGATCAGATTAATTGCTCGAGTAATCAACTAAAACGGACACAAATACCTAAGACCTCCTGTAAGGTGGCTGCATAGTTTTTTTTTTTTTAAATTTCCTTCAACTTCATCATGATGCTCTAGTTTATATTGATCTGATTCTAATGAGAGAAAAGGCTGAAGAGGCATGAATTTTACTGGAAAGCATATCGTCAAAGACTTAATTTCGTAGATATTCATAACGTCACCCTCGTTCCATCCTGGTATTGAAATATTCAATGCGTCTGATTTTTATTTTGTAGAAAACGCTGTTTCTGGTTTCGGTACCCGCGTTATTAAATCTTTGGCTGCTTGTTGAGATTCTTCTGTCTTGACTAAAGAAGGGCCTTATCAGTCGTATCCGCAGAGCCCTGCTGGTAGTATCTGTGCAGGTTCTGTGGATTGAAAGCTGTAAACTAATGCACTGCTCCACTGCCAACACGATTCAAGCCAAAACACGGAGCAGAAACTCACTTGGCTAGTTTAAATCTAATCTCTCTTTGTATCAAAGCCAGGAATGACACTCTGAATCTAAATGAAACTTGCCAATCTTCCCCGTGCCCGTTCTGAATCGTTCGCCACGCTCGACGACGGGAGGGAAAAGGTGGAGAGCGGGGCTTTTTTGGCCCGTGATTTGTTTCGTATGAGGCACTGGGGGAAGTGTGGAAGCGTTCAGTTGTTATTAGGAAGGACACTGAGGAGGAGGAGAGGGAGGAGAACGAGTTAGAGGGGCAGAGATGGCTGCGGCTCCAGCTATGGGAATGGCGTGAGCATATCAGGCCGAACAGATTGTGTGGTCTGAGCAGCTATTAAAAGTGACAGGATAGAAGCCTTGGAGTTGGTGAGCTGCCTGATTACACCTCTCCTCCCCAGTCCCCCTATTGACTGTGGTTAGGATGTAGCTTTCCATTTCCTGCAGAAATAAATTAAAAGTCAGAAGTAATTTGCCTGATGGGGAGGGAGGAGGGCGGGGTGGCGGTTTGGGGAGTCGGTGCAGGTGTTTTCTCTTCTCTTTTTTTTTTTTTTTAAACAGAGTGTATATGTGTGTTTGTGCCTCAAAGTTTTCCTATAAGGATTCAAGCCTAGCCTGGAAATCAATTGAACCCTTGGCTCTTTGATAAGGAAGGGGCTTATTTTCAGCTTGTGACAGTTTTGTGGCAGGGAGGCAAAAAAGGTAGGGATTTGATTAAAGCGGAGATAGTGAGAGATTGAGGTCTTGTTCTTGTCATGGGAAAGATCAAGGCATGCAATCATGTCTGCTACAATGCTGGCTCTACCTCCATGCATCTGCTCCCTTCTTTGTCTGTCTGGCTCTCTCAATTTCCTTCTCTGGCTCACACACGCACACACACACACACGTACGCGCAACCGCACAATCGCTCTGATATTTCCTCGCCTGCACTTTGTAATGACATTTTAGAAGGACTGTCCTGCTCCGTCCAAGAACCTAGTTGAACACGCTAACATCCCTGTTTGCAATTCCTTCCCTTGGAATCTGTCTACCTGTCAGGCAGGCGGGTGGGCAGACAGCGCACGCACAACGGCATCCTGTTGCTCCACAAAACTTGCCTTTTACAGCCCTCTTAAAGCAAGTAGTGCCCGCCTACGCAGCGAGAATTATGATAGCTTTGGATAGGCGCTTTGAGAGCACCAAAGTAAGGGTACGGTCTGAATACTCTGAAAGTTAAACTGGTGAACTGCAAAGCTTTCAACACTTGGCTGTGTGACAGTGATGGCTGTATGTGGGTAGACTACTGCCATGGGGATAAATATTGCATGATGCCACGCAGGAGCAAACGGTGACAAACTCTGTTGTGCAAGCAGAGTGCTGTGAAAGTGCATCAAAAGAAAACCTGAAGTGTCACATAGCATTTAGACATAAACGACGATGATTACACAACAAATCAGACAAACAATCAGAAGGCAGGTCGTTCCTCGGAGGGGCTTGGCTTTCGCGCCGCTTGCACCGTACATCTCCAAAAGTTCAGGAGTAACACTTTGCCTCCTGGTGCTCCAGGTGCTGCTGCTGTTGGGAACGAGATAAACCACATTGATATCAAACAGGCTTCCGTGTTTCTTTTATTGTAGATGACAGTGTTTGTAGAACACCGAGAACCCTGAGCTGCTCCCTGGTGGTGGTGGGAGGAGAGACATCCAGGAACATCCATGCTTTCTCTTTAGCATATGAGGGGCTGTATAAAGTACATAGTGTGGCTGGAGTAAACGAGAAGAATTATTGAAGACCGACAATAGCTGTGTTCCCATTGACCGTTGTTTCCACGCGCATTTTGAAGTATTAAAAATTAGAAACGGTTGACAGAAATAGCAAAACGTTTGTTTTTACGCTCGCTTGAGGTGGTTTCTGACTTTTCCAAAAAGACAGGACGTGCCAAAAGGAGAGAAGCAAACACATTTTCTGCTTAAGTTCTGAGGTGACAAACCTTCCTACCCCTTGATGTCGATGTTGTTGGTGTTTGTGTCTTACTAGAGGCAACAAACTCTGGGAATTTCTAAGTCCAAACTTCCAGTGCTTAGGAGATGAGTCTTCATTTTTCTAAGATGCGTGGTTCATGCTTGGTTGCAACCTTTGCATTTTGTTTGTCACGGTCATGCGTGGCTGACGAAATTGTGTAGCCATGTTAATTTGCTTCAAACCAGTAGCTGGAAACAAAACGAATTTGTGTTTCACGAGTGATTTTCATAGCATTTCTTATTTGTCGCAAACTTATGTTTTTGTGCACAATTATAATGGAAACACAGTTTATGATTACGTCCTGAGATCTTGTCCATTAACGCAAAAAGTAGGATGTGAGTGAAGTTCACCCCACTGCGAAAAGAATGATGCTGTTTCAAAAATGCAAACTGAAACACTGAATAAGAGCATAAACAACATATATATAATAAACTATTGCAAAATGATGGACAAACCTCCACAGAACCATGGCAGCTGTGTGATTTCTGCATCCATTTGCCTCCGTCTCTATAAGCAGAGCCGTCTCCTGTCTCCTCTGTGTGGATTTATTGACACTAAGACATCCTTCAGGATATTTAGCTGAGATTCATTTCACTAAGTAATGGGCAGGAGGATAAAAAGAAACAAATTAGATAGGTCTGGTTTTGAGGATTAGTCCAACCGACACATAAAGCATAATAAAAATAGGATATAAAAGAAAGCTTTCACATTCATGCAGCCATGTAAACAAAATACGAGAATATCTGTGTGGCTCGGATCAAAACAAATTATCAGGAAAATAGGTGTTTACGTTTTTTTTTAAATTTCCTTTTCAGCCGACGTCTAATGAATACACAAAGAACACCTACCGAAACCGTTTTGGAGTTCTGTAATAAAAAAAAAACAAAACATACTTTTATTATTAGTTTAGGCAGTTCCAAATGCTATTACTGAGTGAGAGACAAATACAGGATAAGAGCAGTTTGCCTATCTAAAATAAATGCTTATCAAATAAACAGTTTCTGACTTATAATGTCATGAAAGAGGAAAAAAAAACACACTGTTCGCTGAGAGCTATTTAGTGCAGAATGACTTGCAGAACAGTGGGAGCCTTCAGATCACGATCTCTTGCGTTCTCTGCTTCTTTTTTTTTTGCAACATGCATGTTTTCATTTATTTTCAACATTTTGTTTACTTATCAAGGTGACTCCTCAAGAAAGCCCTAAAGCACACTGGCATCCCTTACAGATTTCTGTCCGTTTCGCTTTTGTCTTCTGCAGAGTGAAGACAAAATGTGTCCAAACCAACTGGATGAAAAGTAAGTAACCTAAACATCATGGGGCGTCATACTGTTTTTACTTCACTGTAGAGGAAGTCTGGCCGACTCTTCTGTCCATAATAGATCGCTTCAGCCTCTTCGACGGACTCCACATATTAACGGCTCATTATGCTTCTGCCAGATTATCTCCAGATTTGATTTAAATCCATACTTTACATTTTTTTAAGTAAATCAGGCCATGTGTTTTTTTTTAAAGGGGCAGAATTATATCAAATATTTACCTTTTTTAAAATATTTCACCAACACAAAAACTTCAAAATGTGGCGTATATTGAGCTGCATTCACTCCGATACCCCTAAGAAAAAAAAAAACAAACCCCGTTCGGTTTGATCCGACCTGTACTGAATGTTTTCGGTCGTCATGCGACATGGCTAAAAATTTTACATCTTGTTGCTATCGTCATGCCGTGGGGTTCATTTCGTTCCACATGGACAACGTGGAAGCTGCTAAATTCAGGGCAAGAAAAGAAACTGTTAAGAGACTGCAAAGGACGTGGAACTGCATGAGTTTTCGTCTTTTGGAAGGGAAATGAGCCTAAACATTCACCCAGAGCTACAATGGAAAGGTATGCTTATGTTCTAGAAAGGCTCAATAAAAGTTCAGAACTGAATCCAATTGAAAGTCTGAGGTAAGACTTTACAAAATAGCTCAAGCGACCTAAAGTGGCTAAGAAAAACACACAGCCATCTCAGAGACTGGATGTGCAAGTCTTGTAGACGCATACCTGAAAGGCTGCGATTGCAACAGAATGTGGTTTTATAAAATACTAATTTAGGACAACAGTTTGCAGAACAAGGTGAAGTGAGATAATGGTATGACAATTTGATTTATATTGCCCATTTCCAACAACATGGCAGTTCAAAGTGATTTACATGAATTAGGAAACACAAACAAAACAACAAACCGATGGAAAGACAAAAAGGTAAAAATATATAACTACATATTGGTTCCCCATATTTAGTAAGAATAACAATAAGTAGTCCTTAATTTATAAACTAGTAGGATTTCTCTGGATTTTTGTGCTGATAAAACTAAATGTTGATTCTCCATGTTTGATTCTTGTTCTGGGTTGTCAACTAGACGGTACTTTCTATGTTTGTTCTAGATGTGCAAAATAACACTAGTTTCTCTTGGTCTTGCTCAGATATTGAAGGTATTAAGCTAAATGTTGGTCTAAAGTAATGGGTATGCCACAATTTCTAAAAGTAAATCACTGAACAGTTTTCTGTTTCAAATGTTGGTCTAAAATATGAATAGAATCACACTTAAAAAGAAATTTTGTCTGGAATTATGATGTGGAGACGACAATGAGGTCCTGAAAAAGGAGAATAATAGCTAAAAATAAATGCTGCTAGCTTAGACAGCCAAGGCACAGCTAAACAAGCTGAGCAACAATACATGGCATCATGATATTTAAGGGACGTGTTCTCTCTTTTTACTAAGACTGAAGCGAGTGAGGAAATGTGAACATTTCAAGCATAGAACATAAAAGTCAACCTACTGCACAAAGGAGTAGAAAAAAGTGAAAGTAACGAACATCCATCCCAGAGGAGCTGGTGTCTGTCTCCAGCAGCGAATGGGAGAGAGACGGGGGTACACCTTGAGCAGGTTGCCAAGGCAACACGGAGACGTACAGGACGAACAACCAAGGACACACGCAATAGGGGAGCCATGTTGTGATGACTTCCTGAAGGCGGAGTTTCAGAAAGAGCAGCAGCTTCTTAAAGAGGCAGAGGCACAATTTCAAGGTGAAATTTCGTCAAATTTCTTTTATGTCATATTATTTTTTTTATTTTAAATTACAACCAAAAGTTACTTAATTGTCCTATAAAAAGGCACAACGCGTTGTAAAAAGGCACACAACAACGTCAGTGTTGTGTGCTGAAAAACACACAACACTGCCCCTTTAAGAACAGAAAAAATGCTACGTACGTTACCAGAACCTTTCAGGTAAACAAGTTGTGCATTTTAAATCAAAGTGCTCGTTTCAGCCGATTTCTGCGGCTCTGGCGAAGGGGGAAAGAAAAAAGAGGGATGAAAGAGAGAAGAAGAGACACAAAAGGTGAGACGAAGAGAAAGGAAGGAGCGGCATGCCAGAGGGAGTCTATCTCCTCTCCAGCAGGAGCTGTCAGCCGGTGCCGTCAGAGTGGCTATAAACAAAAAGTGTTTTCCCCCTTAACAAGCTCAACAGGACCTTCAGTGGGGAGACGACACAGAAATGCTTACTCTCCAGGGGTGACAGCCACTGTCTGCCATCAATCAGTCAGACGCGGCGCGCTACCCGCAGACAATGCCTCAACAAGGGCACTGCTCAGATTCATCACAGAGGGGGGAGGAAGAAAAACTGAGCGGGATGGCATGATGAAATATACACATCAGCACTGCAAGTCATTTAATCTCATCGTGTGCCGTGTGAAAGGAGAAAAAAAAATTATTTAGTGAAAACTTCAATGACATCACCCCCGAAATGAGAGTCCCACGTTGTAAAAATGTGACTTTCTCTCGTGAGGCGTTTTTTTTTTGAGTCCCAGCTGTTGACGAGCTGACCCGGCGTCGGTGGGGTCGGGTCGGGTCGGGGGGTGGGGGGTCGCGGGTGTTGCGTCCAGACACACTAGCGTAAGACGCCAAGTCCTTTGAAGCGCGTCTCCAAACCGCGCGCTCTGTCACAGAAATCACTTGAAACACCTCTTTCAGAATGTCGCGCCGCCGTTTGGGCTTTGATCAAAGCCAACAATGTCAATTTTAGGAGGAACCGCAGCGCAGTAATGCATGATGAAACTGTCAGAAAGTTGTTTCAGCTCCGCTCCTCTGTGCATCTTCAAATAATCATCTGCTCGCTTGCCTCCACATATGTTAACATTTGTCTTGTTTAAAGTTTGATTTTTAAAATTTTTTTTTTTTTTTCCACCCTACTATGTAGTTTACAGGCATTAGCTGACAGGAAACAAAATGAGTTGTGTTTGTGTGATAGAATAACCGATATTATTACAGGTAATTTACACTTGTACTGGTGTGTTGCTTCCAGTGATAAATGTCTAATCTGATATTTGTCAAGATATCTTCTGCATGTGCAAAACAAAAAAAAAAAAAGAAAAACTCAGAAAAAAGCAAACTGGTTAGGTGGAGGGGAAGAAAAAGAGACAGGAAGCAACATGTCTGATTACTACAAAGTTACAAACCTGGATGTGTAAGAAATGGAGCCAATTAAAGTCACTGCAGAGATTTAAATCTGTCATATTCATCTCTTGTGCGTGTGTGTGTGTGGGTGTGTGTGTGTGTGGGGGGGTGTTTTTTAAGAACTCCTGGCTTATCACAAATTGACTTGATACGTAACTGTTACACACAGGCGTTTTTTTTCATCTTTATCTCTCTGAACCACGCAGTCACGCAGCTTTTTCTTTTTCTTCACTTGCAGAACCCAAATGTTTGCGAGTCTTGAATCCAAAAGTAATAAGGCACTTTAGCAGATTAAAATATGTTCACACAGATGAAAGGGAAGTTTGTTCCTGGAAAGAGCTTGTTTGTTGTGTGTGTGTGTGTGTGTGTGCAGTAAGCAGACAAAATCGTTACTGATGTTTCATCATCCTTACAGAGATGGTGTGTGGGATTTGCTTTTCTTCTTCTTTTGGGGAGCAGAAATTTGAACACAACCCCACTGGGCACTGGGCCTGTTTCAGATGAGGTCAGCCTGTCGCTAAAGGGATCTCACCAGTAGACGAACTGGAAGGGAAAGTATTGAGAGTTCAGTAGTTAGAAAATAAACATGTCAGAAGCATGGCATGCACTTGTTTTCGGACATGTACTCGCCGTGATGGTTCGCCTCGTAATGATGAAACGTCTTTGCGTATTTGGTTTTGGACAGCCTCTGTTTTGGTATCTACGCTTAAGTCATGGAGAATTCTTACCGAAAAGGGTTCTTCGCCCATTTTTCCGTCTTGAGTAAACCTTGAGACATCGTTGTTTGCAACTGAATTTCACTATCTGGAGCCTCGTTAACCACGCCGGTTGATGTTTTGTTAGCCGGCGCAGAGCTAGCGGGTGTGGTGCTAGCCAACGTGGAGCTAGCCAGTTAGGATTTGTTCTGTAAAGTGTATTTCTGGCTTCCTTTAAGAGTGTGTATTGTTCAAAGTTGTTTTACTTTGAACAAAAATCAGTGTTTGCTGACCCGGGACACTTTAAATCTTAGTTTTTCGGCAGCGCCTCACTTCATCAGCCAGAAGTCCTGGATCCAGCCGTTTGAGTCAATATTTTGAAAAACCACTTTCGAGCTTTGTCTGAGCCAGCTTTGCTTTGCACATCTAGAGAATGAAATTTTCTATTTCTGTTTCGCTCCACTTTTGCAAAATCCAGCTAGCTCTGTCACGTTTCACTTGCGTTTGAGGAGTCAAATGCTTTGGTTGTCCTCCCTTGCCTGTATAAAAACATTCATAAGGAGCAGCCATTCTTCCTCGAGAACAAATACGCTTCAGCTCTGATTTTTTTTTTTTTTTTTTTTTACATCTAAAGCACAAAACCACAGCGCTGTGGTTTCACTCAGCTGTCAGACGTTGAGTGGCACCACATTACATGGATGATTACCAATGATTCCCGTGCTGGAAGTCATCTGAAAAGCACACAACGGTGTAATTGCGGCCGCCTTTGGCACACTGCTTTTTCATAAAACTGAATAATAACGGAGGAGGGTCTTTTTGATACAAAACTCGTGTCCTGAGCTCGGCCTCCAAATGGCCTCGTAAATGCAAACACACTGAGGTTTATGGAATCACACCTTGAGTCCAGGCCTGTATGCTCATCCTGAAAATCATGCAAGTATGACTCAGCGGCATAGGTCTGTTATTTACAGATTTTGCCGTGATCTTTGAAAGCTGTAGAGCAGCAGAGTGAGGAACTTGCACAGACATAAAATATGCACTACCATTCACTGTAAGGATCAATGTAGTCTGGTACCAATTACAGCTTCATTTCACAACTTGTGAATCTGCCCCAAACTCTGGAATTGATTCTTGCAGCTTTTTTTTTTTTAAACCACACTTTTTTTTCTTACACTACACTTTATTGATATACATTTTTCTCTGCATGGGCCGGTATAAATTATGACAGTATGATAACCTTAAGTAAAAATATCACAGTTTTATGGTATCTTGGTTTTATTATAACAGTTCTAAAATGTTATTTTGCATTTTCATTTGCATGCTTTGATATGAATGTATAGGCGGTTTGCTTCTTGAATATTTGCAGAGTTCTGGGCTGATCTTTGACCTTTGACCTGTTGCTGGCAGAGCCACTCCTGTTCTAAAAGGACTATGACCATAGTTTCTTGTCAAAGTCAACTTTAATTGTCTTTAGAATGTGATGCTAAAATTCCATTTGCATCTGACCTGCGTATTTATACTTGGTTACTTGATTTTTGGCACAGAACACAATTAAGCTAAAAATATCCTTTATATTGTGAAAATGGTAGTGGAAAACTTCAGTGGTTTTGACACTGATTTTATTTTTTTTTTCCTTTTGCTGTATAACTTGAAACCAGTAACTGGCCCATGACTAGAATATAGCACTTTCTATAATACAACAGGTTGTAGAATCTTCTGGGAGCAAAGCAAGAAAGCAGTTATCTTCTGTCTAACCTCATTAAGCTGCTCCTCTATAAGGTAAGAAAAGAATCATAATTGATCCGTCCAAACATTGCTTCATGCCATTTGTTTGCTGGAGGTCTTTTGATTAGATTTTGATGGGAAGAACTGGATATTATCACAAAAATATCACAGGTTTCTTATTCCTAGAACATGAACTGGTCTGCATTGACCACCTAGTAGTCTATAAGCTCCTATCTTTTCCTCTTTGTTTCATTTAAACCGTGGACTGCAGAAGTAGAATTGTGCACCGAGGCACCATCCATTGTACTGAGATAATTGCCCATGTGTAGAAGCTCATCAAGAGGAGAAATTAAAATTATTTCCTCGCACGCCGAGACAGCGAACCGTGGAGTATAAAAGATGATGAATCTCTATATTCCACGGGGATCTGCACACCACGGAGGTAGCCTTGATTCGGTTGGATGGCAACAAAATTACAGTCAGGCATTCTTCCCACGCGCCTCTTTCTGTCCGGGCCTTTCCCCTCTCCTATCCGAGAGTTATAGGTTGGGCTTTTTGCAGGGCAAACAAACTACAGATTAGTTTCCTCCAATCAATCACGGACGCAGCCGTTCTCGCAGACTCGCGGCAAATCTCACACAGACAGTGGATTCAATTTTCCCAATGCAAAATTAAACATCTTGTAAATTATGTTTATTGTCCCGTGTATTTCCCCTCCTGCAATCAAATGCCAGCAGTCATTGCTCATGTGCTAATTGAAGTTGTTATTTTTACTTTTTTTTTCCTCTCTCTGTTATGTAAATTTCTCGAATGCCTAATTGGGGTATATATCACGGTTAGCATGCATTATTCCGCTGGCTTAGTCTATTGTCAATGTAAACAAACCCGTTGCACCGAGGGGCTGTTCTGATGTATGCTTGCTGTTGGGCATATGATATATACTCACAATGAATATAAAGAGAGTGCCCCCTTTCTACTCAAGCCTCACACACACACTCATTTATCTACTGTTCACCGCCACACTGCGGTTTCAGTTTCATTTCACGTACAACGCCGCTCTGATGTTTACATGCGCGCTCCGTCGGCATCCGAGTCAAGGTTTCTTTGACTCTTAAAAGAGCCGTTTCTTTCATCGTGCCAGTTTCACAATAGGATTTAGGTGCCAAAGTTAGGTGCCATGGTAGCAGACAATCAGAATGGTAGAAATGATCGCCTGCTGTGTCGGCGAGGAAGGGGAAATGAATCTTTCAGTTTGTACCTTCCCAAGACCTCAGCTCGTCAAAACGATCCATCCTGCTCCTTGGCTGAAAAACCGGCTAGAGGAATTTGAGAAGTTGTGGCTTTTTTCTGCATAAATAAACACAGAATTCAGACCAATCGGTCAACATTACGTCTTCATCCTTCCAACTACTTGCGCGATATGACTTTATTCTTGTTTTTTTCTCTTTGTTTAATCTCTTAGTCTGGTCCTAATACTCCAGATTACTTGCTTTGCTGCAGTTTCCTGCTGTTTTCCTTCTCACTGTCACAAACGTCTCCATCTCTCCTCTTGGAAGGTAGATTTATGTCAAAACACCAGTTGTGTATCAATCCTCCTCCATCACACCAGTTCAGTGTTGGCTACTTCTTCTACTGGCTTGAACAGGCAGCCTGTTGATTCATTTAAGCTCTGCTGCCACCTAGTGACTGGAGGTTATCTGCTCCTCTGCCTCACTGTTTGAGAAGCACATGTATATTCAATGGATTTGAAAGTGTGTGTTTTTCACAACGCAATGATAATGATAATGATAATCCACCCTCACTATTGTCAATAAAAAAATGAACCCTTGAGGCCATATAGTATTTCTGGACATGTAAATCCATGTAAATACATAAAATATAGCTTTTCTTTCCTTTGCCTTTCCAGCAGATAAATATACTGCATTTACATTCATGCATCTGACATGCTGCACGTCAAATATCATATATTACAAAAACAACGCTTTTTCTTATTTCCCCCAGTGGGATAAGAGTTGAGCGGCTCTGGTATAGATTACATTAAATCTGATCAGGATCTATATGGACTTCAAGAACATAACACTCAAAAATGAAAATCAAGTTAAACAACAACCCCGTAGGAAATCTTGCCAGTGGGCATACGGGGTTAAAACATTACCTACGTTGTGTTTTTTTCTTTATTTTCACACTTTCCTTGTAGGAGACATACATAAAAAAAAAAAAAAAAAAAAGAAACAAAAGCCACCCAGTAAAAGGTTACGACATTTTCTAAGCACCTTGCTCAAGGACAGAATGATAAGTGCTCTGAGCGTTCAGAGGAGTCTACTCTGTGATTTTCTTTTCACCATATTCAGCATAATGGTAATGTAATAAAACCTGCAGAGTATAACTGGTTTTTGTTGCAGTCAACATGCATCAAACAGATGCTTTTATTTAATATTCAGTGGACAATAGCTTGATCGGGAACTCCCACTGCATGTAGAATACACATATTAAAGGCTGCATCTCTCAGCCATAAGCAGACTCTGCTTTGCTGAGCACCATCCAACGGTGATTCTCCGGTGTTCCCTCGCAGAGTAACACGTTCTGCATTTCCTCTGTATTTAAATGTTGGCTGTTTGAGGGACCCATTCATCAGATTCAAGGATTGCTCTTAAAGATCGTTTTTCAGGTCTCTGGAAATGAAACCAAGCACCGATGTTCGACTAGCATCCCACCGCTTTCTGTTAATTTCGCAATTGAAGCCTGTTTAACGCGCCTCTGACTGCATTAGTGAATAGATTATTGCCATTATTGTGTCGTTAAATTATGATGGCTCATGCTGCCATCCCTTGTTTGGCTATACAGGCTTGTCAGCTGGGCTGTGAATTATTTTTTTCCCCTTACAGAAACTCAGGCTCTTTGAGCAACTGGATCTATAGACTCAGATGGGCTGTAATCTGCCAAACAGGATGTGTAGGATGTTACTTCTGGAACACTGCACACACAGTCTCCAAGTCCTCTTTTTTAAATTTTAATTTTTTTTATTTTTTTTTTATTCACTGTTCTGCTGTGACATAATTAAAAAGTCAGGCCTAGCTTCAGGACATCACATAAAACATTAAGTACTTGTCATATTTTTATATTTGCAGTTGGGTAAAAGTGTTGGCTTTGTGAAAAATTCAGCTGTCAGGAGCATCCAAAAAGGGAAGTACTGCTTATTCCCAGTTGATTATGTTGTTATGATGAGAGAACTGCTGTGGAGTGTTGCCACGGGCCAGAAAGACACTGATTTATACTTTTCGCCCGTTGGCCAACAAGATACCAGAAAGAAAAATAGTATTTTGGCCACACAAGATCAGCAATTCAGTCAAATATTTTGTTATCAAAGCAAAAAAGGTCTTGCGTCAAAGGTTAGGAATACTGTTTGAAGGGAGAAAGTTAATAAACGGACAAATGAAAAACTAAATAAACCCACCTTGCTTATTCTATTATCGACCAAAGCATGTAGTTAAAGGGCATGCTGAGGCCCATCTTCTCACCTGTCTCTGACCTGTCTTTTTCACTCTAATAAATATATTTTTTGCACATTTTTGTTAAAACTGTCACTATTTATTGACAGTACAGTATTAGACAGATAATCTGTGAACAAAATCCACTTCCTTTGACCTCTCTGGGTGCTCCCAGTGCTAACTGGAAATAACCAATCAGAACCAAGAGGAGTGTCTTAGCATTGTCAATCATGTCCGTGTGCGCACCTCTCACTCACAACCTCCCCATTTAACCTCTTGGTCCCTGCTACCTTACAGCTTTTCCCCATCAGCAGAGCCTGTCATGAATGCTAAAGCTAGTTAGCATGGACAATGATGGAGGCGGATAAACAGTTTCTCTGGAAGGGTAAGTTGTTTTTCCACCAATAGCTGCACGTACACAAGAAACATCGACAGCGCTAAGACTGTCCTCATGGCTCTGATTTGTTATCTCTGAATGGGAGCAGTGCATTTTTTCTCATGGCAATAGTAGTTCTTGTGTCATTACACTGTCACATGGTGGCAGTTTTAACAAATATGGAAATAGCACTCCCACACTGCGGCTTTCATACTGCAAACAGCATCAGAGACAAGGGTTCAGTCTGATAGAATCAACTGCAAGGAGGACACGCTAAACGTCCCGCTAACATTATGGACACAATCCATGTTTTGGCTAACCTAGCCACTGGACTCCTGCTTTTATAACTCCTTGGTGCTGACATTTGTAAACTACTGGTCATAATCTACCTGCCTCAATTTCACGTCATTGTCCGGACCAGTGTCAGCATCACGTCCAAGTTTGAACATTATGACAGCTAATGACAGCCAGGTTATAGTTGCCACTTAGTAAGCCAGCAAAAGATCCCAGATAATTAGTATCAAAAGGACTATCAAGAATCATTAATGCTGTTTGGAGCACAATTGAATAGTCAGTCCTTGGGCTTCTTTGCATCTCAAAAACCTTGAGGAAACATTGCCAATGAGATCTAAAAGCATCATTACTTTTATATGTAGTGAAGGTCTTTTCAAGTTTTCAGACAGAACTAATGTTTTATTAGTATTTAACTAAACAAATACTATCTATTTCATCAGGCTCATCTACTATACCTGACTCACAGCAAGATATTGAGGTCATTGCAAGTCGAAGAAAGACGAGCTAGCTTTACCTGCAGTCCTTTCCAATGTTTTCTTTTCTGTTATACAAAGAACTCACAGAACAAATTAAACTGTGCTCTGTCCATACAGGCCTTACAGGCACCATCAGTACAGCGCTGCTATGTTATAAGAAATGAATTGAAAGATTAATCTACAGAAAGCTACAGAAAATAACATTTTCTTTCTTGTTTGTCTGGACTTTGGAATTTCTGCTCGTCACTCTTTATACAATGTCAAGGTACAAACGGCTTATAAAGTGATAGCGCAGTTTAGAAAAGATATTTTCAGCTGCACCTATACTGTGGATCAATACATGCTTATGTAACAGAAAATGTACTGTTTGTTGAATGGTGTAAAAAGCCGGGAACCATTAAAGTTTGACAGCATAGGCTGGCTCAAACTGGAGTTTCTTTATATTATAAGCAAACAGATTCCTGTAAAATTTTTAAAGATGTAGTTCCTGTGTTTTTTTTTTTATGTTTCTAAACTAGGGTCTACCCTTTCCTGCCCTGACCCTGGGCAAACTCAATTCACACCTGAGTCCTAACCCTAACCTGAAAACAACACTTCTTCTGATGGGGCCTGGGCTTTGAAAGAAAATGCAGCTGTATAAACAGCATCTACGTATCTACTTGTTGGGAAGCCGATACGTAGATGCAGTGATACCTGACATGCTATTGGCAGGTCCAAAGAGCCATGACGAGGATAACTGCAGAAATGAGTTCTTGTAGCGTTGCCAAGACAGTTTCCAGTTTATGTATTACTGTATATTAAGGTGTATTTTGCTTTTTGAACAATTAAAGCAATTATAAGCGTTTTTAGGGGAAGTCTTGGTATCTGTGGGTTGTAGCTATTCACAGGTGGCTGTTGTCCCTAACCCCTGTAAATACCAATGTCCACCATAGTGGGTTTACAGTGAAATCCAGTGTTTGGTCTTCAAGATGTTGTACGTGGACTGATTGGTGCAACTTCTTTTACAAGTTCTACTTGCCCCCCAATATTGACTACACAACCAATGATTTGTCCGTTGACGTATTACTCCACCTGAGCTGTGGAATTTTGCAGCTCCTCCAGTTACCATAGACGACTTGGTTGCTTCTCTGGTTAATAGATTCCTCGTCCAACCTGTCAGTTTAGAGGGAAGGTAAATAATAATAGTGGTAGAAATGCTTTTATAAGACACTAATAGCAGTTTACATCACACAATTCACTACTAGAGACTTAAAAAAATAAAATAAAAAAACAAAAAGCTCATTCATTGTTTGACTTCAGAGGTTTCAGCCTTCAGCTGAGTGGAGAATGAAATGGATTAATAAATAAGAGCGCTTAAAGGGTGAGCAGTGCTTGTGGGTCTCTATTGGATATTGCTGAGGAGCCTGCGCACCTGCCCTGACTGTCAAGCACCAGTAGGCTTTAGTGATTTGGTTGAAGGTAAATTTAGCTCAGGCCACTGGGGCTTTTACATCCAATTCTCTTTTTCATATTACAAAGGATGTTGAAGCGGAGACGAAAGCCAAATAAGTCATCTACAGGTGGTGACTGGGGTGGGAAGTCACTGAGTTGATCAAATTAAGTAGTTAGTATTCAAACGTTTCTGAACCGCTGAGCCAAAATAAGGCATTCGGATGCATTAGGATAATGCCTGCACACCAGGTCAATGTGCGGCTTGGGCTAAACGTCCATAAAAGGTGATTGAAATCGGTTTGCATTAAATACACTTTTCAGTGAAATTCATAGTTTCGTACACATATTCTTTTACACAGATACATATATTAATTTGAAAAAATAGCACACCTGACTGTTTTTGTAACATAGCTGGACTTGTGGATGTGTGAAATCATTTTCAATCATCAACACTGAAAATGTGAGGGAAAATAATGAAAAGTTTCTGTAATATTCTATAAAAAGTGCTATTGCTACGGGGTTTCCCCCAGAAAACCTGTTAAGCCTGGCGTTAGGGGCGCTAGAGCAGTGCAACAGAGGCCCACCGTGTTTTTTGTGTGGGAAAATGTTAAGAATTATGAACATTTGGAGAATATTTGCAGATATCATAATTTAGAAATGATATCTTGTGAGGCCAGCGGGCAGGTGCAGGGACAGTGCAAACGTCACGCACCCGCTTGGACCCAATTCAATGCGTCAACGATAAACCTAGCTTAATCTGTCTTTACTGTCACTGTTACAATAAAAACCCTACTTAAAATAAACAACAAATGCTTGAGCTGGTGTGAGAGGCAAGTAAAGCCTGGTGGCCCGCCAGGCTTATAATACACTGGAGGGACCGTGTGCCAGTGAGAAATAAATCAGGACTGTGTATTGATCGAAAGATCGATTTACTTGGACTGGACTAAGGAAATCTTCTTAGGTCTTCCTCAGACCTGAGGAAACAATGATGGTCATGATCATGTTGCCAATGGCAACGCCTACAAGATCTGTACAGCACCTATTTATCATAATAGATTTTGCTCAAAACTTATACACAGCATATACACACAACAAGAAGCAATGTGTGTCTATGAGCAGGAACAAAGTAAACCACTTTGTCTAACAACTCAAGGTCATTAGTTGATATATGGACTCGATGGAACCGTTGAATCCATTTTAGCATAAATCATGGTAAATAATGAAAGACATCAGTAAGAAAAGACACATTAGTTCAACTTTGACTTTCCTCCTTGTGAATAATTATCTCTTTTGCTGGATCTTGATTTGCATTCCATATTTTTTCATTATTTTCTTACCACACTGTAACAAGGTGTCTTCTTTGAGCTGGAAGACAGACATTAATAGCTCATGGAGGTGGAAATCAAGTGAGCATTTGACACTTGGAAACAATGACATTATTGTTCTGGAACCCCATTGGCTGTCCTGACTACTTAAAGTTTACTGAAAGCATCCTCTAGCTCAGCAACTTAGGCAGCTGCCTGTGAAGAGGAGATTTGAAATCCCGGACGCAGAGACTCAATTCACACACAGGCCTTGACTTGCAGCTCATTTTTGATCCTTTTCAAAGACTCCTCACGTCTCACTGAGTGACACTGGGTTTGAATGGACTTGTGGATAATAAACCACTAGCTGATTGGTTTATTTTCCAAAATGATCATTTTTTTATTTGCAGCACCGAGGGACCTGTTTAGATTCTTTTTTTTCCTTTTCTGAACATCGTAAAAAAAAAAAAATCCATTTTAACTTTTAGATGACAGTTTGTTTCAGTTGTGGGGTTTTTCAACAGGATTATATCTCAAAGTAGTTGTGCAAAGCCAGACCCCAACCTCAACCCTCTTAAGAAATGTTTGGATGACACGTAAAAGCCCGCAGTGAACCCATTTGGACGGATCCGAGCCATTCTGCCAAAAAGAATCGGTTGATAGTCCAGCCAGAATTATCTCAGAAGTTAGTTTACATAAAAGCGTTTTGGCTGAGGAGGAAATCAAAAACACTCTTATTGGCAGCTTTTCTGTGTAGATTGGAGGATTTCTTTTTGTCTGGTAAAAATGTGAATGAGCGGCTCCTTTGTTTGAATTCGGCCACATTACAGTCCATTGTATGTAAACAAAGAGAGAGAGGAGACTTCAAATTATATGATTTATATAGTAAATCTATATCTACTTGCATTTAACATTTTGTTTAATGTTAGGCTTTATACTAACATAAGTTATTTTTGGAGGAGCACGTATTTTTCACAATGTGAAACTGTTGAAGATGAAGGTCTGCTTCAACTTGTGACTTTCAAGAAAGCATTTTCTGTGTTCGTAGGGTAATAATTCTAATTTGCTCTAGGTGTTAAGACCCAAAATATCATTTTAAAAATGGATCTTGAAATGTTGAATTAACATTAACAGCAGCCTTGTTCGGATCGACGCGTCTCTCTTCGCAGTGTGTTCACTGTGCAGGCAATTTTTGGTAAGATTCATAGTGTCAAAAAAAAAACGGCGCACTACATACATCGCAGACAAACATTAAAGATTGGGTAAAAATTAAAACCTCAACACAGTCCACACCTTTAGGAAGCAATCGTTTTCATTCGGGTTAAATTTGAAATATAAGCTCCTATTTTGCATTTGTACATCCAACTCCAGAGGAGTCTGTTCCTCACAACATCATCGCTATCTGCATTTCCACTGAACGCCAGAATTCACTGTATCTCAGCGTATGCGCTTTACGTGTAGAGTAAAGATAAATCCCTGCACAGATCAGTTTATTTGACCAACTGGAAACTAATGTGTCCCCAGAGTAGCTAGAAACAGAAAACTGTGGGTGAGCGGGGCGCTAGAGGTGGGCAGCTGGAGGCACGAATACTCGTTAGCCTCGCTCGCTCTCCCTTTCAAATGAGATCTTAATGATTTATAGATGTTTGCTTTAAAAAGTCATTGGCATTAATCCCATGGCTCATTAACCATTTAATTAAAATTAAATTCAGTGTTGGGACTAGAGCAGATTGAGAGGATTTCCTCCTGGTGGGAGGCTGTCGAATCACCTCATTTTCTGAAGTGGCCTCATGTGACGGGGACGTGTGCCAACGCCGAGCTCAGGTGAAGGAAGGGGCCCGTTTGGGCGAAGCGAGGAGCCGGGGGAGAGAGAGAGGGGGCCGGCCGGAGTGGATAATCACGGCTCAAACGGAGGCCACTGAGAATACCGCCTGAATCTTTATGTTTGGCTACAGGATGCACCAGATCATTCTACGTGGCTTATTGACCTGCAAAGAGAGGAATGAGAATTAATGAAGCACAACTCGCTGAATAGTTGGGGTTTTTTTGAGAGAGAGAGAGAGAGGGAGAAGTAAGAGGTAGTGTTTGTCTGTTTATCCTTATCAGCAGTATCTTAAGTGCAAATAAGCTTCAAGAGGAAGCAAGTAAGTCATGACCTGGATCTAGAGAAGGGCCTTTTTTTTCCCCCTGAAGGGAATTAGCTGTATAAACATGAGTTTGAACCATGACACGGCGCGCAGTACAACACTGTCTCTCATTTTCCCATCTTATTTAGCCATATACCTGAACTCCATGCTGAGTGGTCTCAGCAGCCAAGCTGCCATATTGTGACCCAGATGACGCACAAAATTCACACGGGGGCCAGGAAGTGGATTTCTCCGATTCAAAACAAAACAAAATGGATCACAGCAAGAATGCTAATGCACTAAATGGGCTTTCACAGGCCATGTATCTCGAAAAAATACGTGTATGTTTATTTTCTTGGTAAAAAAGACTTGCCATATAATCCTGAGGGTTTATCCACATAACTAACTATGTGGTGCTGCAGATCTTATATTATACAATGAGCCAGATGCTAGCTTTCAAAAGCCTGGAGGGCACGATTATTTTGTTTCAGGTTAGATCAACCATTTAGGATCTAAATAAGCTTTAAATGGCTTCTTTCTGACCAGGTGAGTAGTGAACTGTGCTATTTGAAATAATTAGTCAATGATCACAATGCTATCGCTAACATCAAGCTAACCCATGCTATTTCTATATCCTGGAATCTACTTGTAAATAATTTATTTAGCTTCTGTAAACCCAAATTTAGGCTGGAGTTGTATATTAATGTTGAGTCATACTGCATTTCTACAATGAAGGTCAACCATTCGCAGCGATCCACAGAAACGCCATTAAAAACATGGTTTGACCAAGCTAGGGCCTAAAAATAATATATGTTACCTTACATATGAATGCTTGACTTTCTAAGTAACAGTCCAATAACATATCTGAAAATACAATTTAATCCATGCGATCCTTTACCTGTCAGAAAATGGTTGTCGCAAACTCTGGCATAGTTTCCGCTCCTGTTTTTAGCAGCAGATTGTTGATCCACTTTTCTCGTCTTTTTTCTGTAAGTTTTTTTAAATGAACTCCCTTGTGACCAACTGTTTATCTTTCTCTCTGTTAGAATGGTTGGAACAACCGTGTACGACACAGACTTTATGTATTTTGAAGCTGGATCAACAGAAGTAAATGAGTTACATTTACTTCCTGATCCACGTGTGCATTGCGTGACGTCAGTACTACGTCATCTGCAACCCAGCAGTACAAAGACACGTTAGTTTTGGAAGAAACATATTTTTTGATAGAAGGTTTTTGTCCTAGGGTAAAGTGGCTTTTCAGTTTTATTGAAAGTTGTGTATTTCACAAAACTGCTCGCATGGTCGTTCCCTTCCTGCACACTTCTGCTTGAAGAAATTCTCGCTTCCAGCGGTTTGGGGCTTTCTCTACTCGACTCGGGATTGTCTCTGGACCAATCAGAGAGCAGAGGAAGAATTTGTGAACGACGAAGTCGATTTTCTGCGCTGTTTCAGAATTGCAGTCTGCCTGTAGTCTTAGTAATGGCAGCAGAGGAAGTGAACGAAACCCGTTCAGCTGATGATTCACTTAGTATGGAGATGGTAACTATAACTTGTGATTGGTTTGTAAAATAAGAAATGTGCTATTAGGTGTAGTCTATTTCCTGAAAAATCTAAAACAAAATTTTTATAAAGCCAATAAATAAAGTAAAAATTTAAATAGTTGAAGTTAGGAATGGAGTCTCATTTCGCCATCAGTGGAAAGAATGGATTTTTTTTTTTCCACTCTGTAACAGTGATACAGTATAATAAAGCAGCAACACTCCATCACCAGCTGTACACATGGTCCCGGGCCCGTGCGGTACCTTAAACTGCTTCCTTAATGTCCGTATGTTACCCAATATGTGGTTTTTCACTGCGTGTTTTACCAAAGTGAACTTAGTTGGAGGATGGAAGTGAAAAGCCTAAGATTGATCGCTCCACTCGCCGTGGTAACTCAACGCCAGTCAATTTTTCTTCAGTATGCAGGTTTTTATGGCATTTAAAATAGCAACGCAGTAATGGCTCCACACACACACACGCACATTTGCCACGCACGCGGAAGCGCAGATAACGGAGCACTCTGCAGGACAAGATGTGGTCTGGAAGTGCCGGGAAGTGAAAGCGAGTCGAAGGGATTAATTCACGTGTCCAGAAACGCTCCCTTCAAAGTGTGTTTATCTGTCACCTATGTAAGCTGAGACGCATCAGTCCATATTGGTTATCTGATAATCTCCTCCACATATGTGCTTAGTCATTTAGGAGTGAAACGTTTGTAAAGCTTTTTGTAGAAAAATAACCTGTTTAGGAGGAAGTGGTTTTGTGTTGAAGAAAGCAATAATTTATTGTCTTCGAATTGATTTTTGCTTTTTTTTTTAATTTTTTTTTTTTAATATTGACTTAAAACAGGACCCTGGAACCGCTTTTGTTTTTAGAACCACTTTTCAGTGGAAAAATATGAGCAGACATGCAACACATGCTTTCTAATAAAACATTTATAGAGGGCAATCCTATCCCAAGATGCCTTCCTGCTCAGTGGAGAACTGCCTGTAGAACTGAACTGAACTCGGGGTGGTGTGCACTGTGAATATAGATGACTCACAGCCTGGACCAGTTGCAAATATCTGCAACTAAGTTGATAGTGGTAATCCTAACCTGACGTTGTTTGCATGTGGTCTTAACTATGATATCCGTAGGTTTGTCGCATTATAAGCAATTAATTGCATGATAAAATAAAACAAGCCCTGCCATTTCCTTAATTTATTGTTTTTCTCTTTTCTCTCTTTCTACTGAAAACTGGATGAGAAAGTCTTGGTGATTTGTTCTCAACTAGCCTTTTTTTTTTTTTGAAGAACACTTTTGTTTAGAAATTTCATAATTTTATTTTTTGTTTCTGCTGTCTTGTTTATTTCAGATATTAGCAAAGAGCAAAGATGCTCAAATAAAGACTTGAATTCAGTTTTTTATATAGAGCAGACTGACAAAATCTGTTTATTTTTCATCCCAAAAACCGAGGAGAAAACTATAAGGAAGTTAAGCTGGATATTCAGGGGTTGCTGTAACAGTAAATGATTGCTGAAAAACTCATTCCCTTCTTTTATAAAGGTTTTTTTTTCTTCTTTTTTTTTTTTTACAAAGGTCACCTAAAGCAACCTCCTTATTTTGCGACAATCTCATAACGCCTCAGGATAATAACTGGGTCACACTTGGAAAATGGATAGAAAATAAAGAAAGCATAGTCACTGTGCAGCTTACAAAACGCCTCTGTTTTATTGCATACTTACACACCTGTTATGTTCAGTTGATTGTGTGAGTTTATATTTATGCAAAAGAAATATATTTAAGTGTTTGTTGATTTTTAAAAGTAAATGTTGATGCCTGGTCGTTACGTTAAAAACAAAATCCAATTTGGTTTAGTGAAATAATGTGAAACTGACATCAGCAGTTACAAACAACAACCACTTCCTAGTCCAGAAACTTGTTGACTGAGCAAACAACTTTCCAAAGATCAAACTCAAGTCTTACAATTAGCCGTACAATTATACTGTCAAGCTAATCAGATAATCAAATACTTCGCTCAACGCACCGGGAAGGCTGGCAAAATGTTTGCAGTTTGTGCCGCATTTCTCTACTCAGGCTCATTTTAGTGTCATTTAAAGTCAAATTCAGCTCTTTTGTTTTCTGTCATTTCGTCAAAAAAAAAAAAAAAACAACAACAAAGTGTTTCCACCTTCCATGTGGTTTGGAGCAACAATCTAAAAGCCCTCAGCCCGGAGTAAGATATGCAGCCTCATTTTCATACCTCATTAGACCAATTATGTGCTATTTGAGATTCCTAAATATTTGCTTTTGTTTGACATGGAGGTAAACCTTCTGAATAATGCAGATGAGAGACACATTAGCATAGCGAAATGACTAATGTGGCTGCAGGTTGCCGTTGTTGACGCAGGTGTGTGTGTATGTGTGTGTGTGTGTAACGTAGCGCGTCGTCTCGATGGGTGCTGACGTATGCAAATACGACTTGGAGTGTAAATCCCCCTCCCCAAGAAAAACGTAAAAAAAAACAAAGGGAAAAAAAATGGCGTCGCCACCTTGTTGTTTGGATTGACGGAATCAGAGCCGCCCGTGGGTTCTGACTTTTCTCGCTAAAGTCTTTGCCGCTGCCTGGCTGGTAGCCAGAGGGACGAGGCGCGCTGGCAGGCGGCTCCACATCAATATCTCAACTAGTCACCAGAGGCCCACTCAAACGGTCGGGGAGTTTAAAGGTACCAGCTGGTGAGTTGAGATGGGGCCTGCTCGCGTTCTGCTTGGAGGCTTTAGATTCATTTAAAAGGTAAAGATTATGTTTTAAGGGCTCCGCGTATTAATTAGTGTTGAGAGATAACAGGAGGATGGAGGCGACCAGAGACGAGCGTCGGCGGGTTTGTCGTGTCTCTTTTGTTTTCGGCGACCAGACGACCCAATCCGACGGGTGTACCTGGAGGACAGGGTCTTCCACTCGGGATGGGCCGGATGAGACTAACAGCACGATAACCGTGAGTAAAAATAAATATCATGATTTTAGGGTAAAAAAAAAAAGTTTGTAATTCTCAGAGAATTCTTTCTTGTACATTTTCTTTCATTTTCTTGTATATTTTCTTAAGCTGCTACCCCCGCGACCCGACTCCAGATAAGCGGAAGATGATGGATGGATGGATGGATGGATGGATGGATGGATGGATGGATGGATGGATGGATGGATGGATGGCTGGATGGATGGATGGCTGGATGGATGGATGGATGGACGGATGGATGGACGGACATTTATTAGGACAACCCTTTTGATTACTTAAGTTGTACTTTTTTTTAAAGTTCTGTTGTCATGTTAGTTGTTTTTTTGTTGGTTTTTTTTGACAACTTTAGTTATATATGTGTTAAATAATTCTGAGAAATTATAAATGTTCAATTATATAAAAAAAGTAAAAGAAAAGTTTTAAGGAAAAATGTATTTTTGTCTAGAGACAAAATCAGAAACTCATTCTTGAACTAACACTAGAAATGTCTTACACTTGTGGTTTTTTAGTTGTTTTCTGATTGATGCACGCATTAAAAATACAGAACAAACACTTGCTTTTTAAGAATAAACACCAGAATAAAAAGCTAATATTTCAGAAAAAGAAGGACATCAGTAACTGTTAATATCAAGGATTCTGATTTGTATCATATAATCCTGAAGAGACTGAGTTTATGTTACTTCCTAAATGTATTGGTTAATAAAGAGCTGCACAGTGGAGCAGTTGGTAGAACTGTTGTCTCGCATCAAGAAGGTCCTGGGTCTTCTTCAAAGTCCAGAAAAGTGATTGTCATTGATTTATCTCTCTATATTCTCCTTAGGTGTGTGTGTGGGGGGGGGGGGGGTGCATGGTTGTTTGTCCTGTTGCCCTGTGATGAATTGGCCACCTGTCCAGGGTGACCCCGCCTCTTGCCCCTTGACCTCTGGAGTTAGACACCAGCATCCCTGTCGACCCGACTGGGGACAAGTGTGTTGGATAAGGGATGATTAATAAATACGATCTTTTAAAAAATTGGCCCCTTTTCAATTTGCTTAGAATTTTTTTCCCCTTCATGTAAAATATTTGGTCAAAAAAAATGTGGCCAAAAGAAGTAAAAATGTTGGGAATCCTTACGGCCGAGCTGCAGCGTTTGCATCTTCTGTCAAAAACTTCAAAGTTTTTTTTGCAACCGATTTTAAAATGATCGGAAGGTAAACAGAATTTATTCTTATCAAGAAGTCTTTCCTGCTCTTCTCCCTCCTTCGTCTGTCTCTCACCGGCTTCATTGTAATTCTTCCCTTGCTTGGTTTCTCTCTTCTCATCTCACACTTTACTGTAGTTGCCCAAGAGGTGTTGTTGGTTCCCCGAGGAGCCCGCTGGCTCTCGGTCAGAGGGCCTTTGAGCTGCCAAGTCAGCTAAGGCCGTCGGTCCCCCTACCGTGTGTTCCTGCACAGAAGCTGCTGAAAAGCTGGCGCAGGCCGGCTGATTTACCGCCTCCGGCCCGGGGGCTCTCCAAGGAGCTCCCTCTCTGGCCGGGGTATCATTTATTTGGGACGCATTTTGGCAACGGTAGCATCTCTTCCCTCTCTTCCCGTCCGGAGACAAAATAAACGAAGGGTATCAAAGACGTGTCAACCGTGATGGGTGTTTTTTTTTTGTATTATTATTATTTCATGATGCCGCTGAGGGAAGCTGAGCGACAGCGGTCCCCGCGGAGCGCGACTCCCTGTTCAGAACATACAAAGCGGCAAGACTCAACAAAAAGCTTGACATGAATGAGTACGTTTCAGCTGTGAATGTCTGGGTAATCTATCAAAGTCATCTGATAAAGTTACGCGTGACATTTTGTAATTTTTCAAACGCGACCCATATGAACGAGGGCTTTCTGTTTTGCGTCTGATCAGGCCGATTGGAAACGCGCCGCGTTCCTTCTGTCAAAAAAGCAAACGAGTCAGGACAAGGGTGTGTGTGTGTGTGTGTGTGTGTTTACTTCACATGTTGTCTGCTGGGCACTAACAGCGGCCCGGGCGTTGGGAGACGTGTTCCTGTTCCCGCTGTTTTTTCGAGGTGAAATTTTTTTTCCCGTCGATGCTTACAGACGGGAATGGGAGGGGTGAGGGGAGGGGGGGAACTAGAAGCGCGAGCCCCGGTTGAGTGGCAGCATTTTGTTTTGCATTTGTCTCCAAACAGATGCATAGCTGTCATTCAAGGCCCCATTGAAGATTGCTATCAAATGTAATCGCTTCAAAGCTTATTCCCATGGATGCCCGCTTACAGATACAGCTTTTTCAGGTGTCTGTCAAAGGGATCTTGCAGAGGGGCATGCAGCAAAAGCTTCAAATGTGTGAATTTAAATATAGAAGGGGGCGCAGACATTATGATTCACATCATGCTCTCCTCGAGCAACACAACACAATGCCATTCATTTTGTTTTTAGATTACCCGGGCTCCGACTTTTAAGGCCCATTCCTCAACAAATCAGCCACGATCTTTTGTTTTAGCAATTTAGATGTTGATGTCCAGAAAGCATCTGGATTAATTAGAATGTCTCTGGAAGGTTTATTTGTTTTAGCAGTTCAGATTAAAAAGTGACGCTCAGATACAACCTCAATACACACATATGTTTCAAACTAGTGGGTGGGCATTGATCGTATTGGTAATCAGTTATTGTGATATGTTTCTGATGAGAATTTTGATTTATCACGTGACATGATAAATGTCGTATAATGTCATTATACAACATTATCCATCAGTAGTGTTTCCTCCACTGTTTTTTTCAATAAGAGTGTCAGTGTGTTTGAAAATACGATTAAATGCAAATACTGAGTGCAGTTTGGTGGAGCAAATCACAATTGTGATTGTCTGGCGTCCTACAGAAGTGCATTACAAGTGTTTTTCAAAAGCAGTATTTGTAAACAAATTCATTTTTTTCTGAAAATAAAAATGTAACACAGCACTGATTAAAATATAGAGCATGGCAGTTCCAGCAGACAACTCTAGCATGACAATCCTATTGTCATGCAAATTTTGAGTGAACTTTTAAAACGCCACCAAAAAGGAAATGTACTGGTTTGGAGCGAATCATCCGGGCCACGCAAAGTCTGTGTTTGTGTGATGTTTATGCTACATACAAAAGCAATAAACTGGAAGTCGAGGTTGCAAACTAGCAGGGGCCACACTTCTCAGAAAGATGGAGAGAGTTCTGCTAGAGCTTCCAGTTCTCCTCTGGAGGTTTGGACTTTGACATTTTGCCTCCAGTAGAGTAACCTTAACCCTAACCCTAACTCCTTAACAGTGGGTGGGAAAGTTCGCTGCGCAAGGACATATTCGGCAAATGCATTTCTCCTCTTTAGCGCATAATCTTTCGCTAAAGCCGAAAACCACCACCAGGTACCGTTAAATTGTTTTCGCGAAACTGAGGAAGTTATTTCAAATTTTACTATTTTCATCAACGTTTTCTAATGTTATTGTCGGGATGCTTAAGACCATCTCAAGAGATATTCCTACCTTCGCGTGTGGTTTAAGAGCGATCGGCTCTGCTCAAAGGGACGCCGGGACAGCTCCGATTGAAAATCAGATATTCAAAATGTTGGATCGTCTTGGCTCGATATCGCAGCAGGTGTGGTGTTCCCCCTGGGACAAACGAGAATGCAGCCTGATCCAAAATACACAGAAGACAAAACAACTGCCATTGTCGGAAACGTCTTTGTGGCGCACATTTAACAGAGAAACATAAACCAACACAAACTACCCCCATTGCTGTTTCCAGGTCGGCCATTTTGTTTACTCTGAACTTGCGTTTGGTCTCCAGTTACTTTAATCACAAAAGAACTCAGTGCGATCCATCTACATTGCTGGACAGATAAATCACGAAGCTTTATCTCCATTGGCACATCAAGGTGACAGAGGCTCCTTTGAACACTCGTCTCGATCATGCAGTCGTCCTCCTTCCCTCACCCAACCCACATCTCCCATGGGAGCTGCTTGGCCAAGTGGTGTAAATTTCGTTCGGCAAATTGTCTCAGAGAAATCAATTAAATCTGACCCTCGTGTTCGCCTATGTAATTTTTGGAATCAATCAGCCGGTGGCTTGCTATGGATTTGCAATAGTACACCCTTCATTCCTCTTAAGAGAAATCAGAGCCTTTCAATCACGCTCCGCAGCCACCTCAGGGCCAGAAAACCGCTGGCTCCGAGGTGTTGCCATTTAGAAAGCATCATGTTGCTCTTTCATTAAAGAAGAGAGAGAAAAAAAGAAAGATGTTTGAAGTCCGTGAACGGCATATAAATACATGCCGACACTAAGAATGAGCCGTGAAACACCTAATAGAGGAAACCGAAAGCCAGACGATAGTTTATTCTCTATTTTTAATGAGCGGCAGAAATAAAACATCAGCCAGACCGTGAACGGGGAGATGTTTCTTTATCCCTAGAAGATATGAACGTTTCCGTTATCTGTAAATGGTGTAAAGTGATAAGGATGTAGTGTTTTAGGTCTATTACAGTTAAATCGCTGAGCAGCATCACCGAGGCTTTTAGATGAAAAAAAAAAGAAAATGTATTGATGTTTTCTGCTTTGAAACTTTTGAAAATATGAAACTGGAAGAGGCGATATTGATCCAGTGTGTAAGAAAAACCAGGCCTCCATCTAACTGGAATCAGACAAACAGAGGAAGAATGAAAACAACTATCAGCTTGCCTCAGACGCAGCTTATTGAAGGTTCTACCTCTCTGGTTCTGCTGCTGAGGCTGGGGAAGCCTCCCTTATGTTCCTAGAAGTCAAAACATCCCATCTTCCAACTTGGAGAAATCAGCTGCAGTGACTCTTAGGAGTGGCAGTCCTGATTTTTAATCTCAGTTTTCCAACCATAAATGTTCACGCTGCTGATATTTGGATGTCATTCAAACTTGGACGATATAAAAAAAAACCCATATGACCCATTTTGTCACTGTCTGACGTTAGATAAGACGCAACCCTTTCTGCTTCAGTTCAGTAATACCAAAACAATTTCAGGGTTTAATAGTAATATTAGTGTATGTATATTTTTGACTTTGGAGGAAGTAATAAAAAAATGTGCCTCTGATTGTTCTGGCATTTACGTAGCATAAATAATTTTTTAAATCCCGATGAAAAGTCATAAAATCACTGCCTGATTTATTGTCTGGCAGTGAGGATAAAAAAGAAGCTTTCGTCTGATGAAGCATATTTAAACATCTTGTTTCAACTATGGACTATTATATACAATCCTAATAGAATATATTAGGAGTGAAAAGCTACAGGGTTATGAACACTTTTGCAAAGCACTCTATAGTTTAAGAGATCCTTATTGAGAGAGATTCACCTCAAGAACGGCACATCAACAAGACAACAGCTGTTCCTGAAACCACTTCGAGATTCACGGTTTCAGTTTCCGGAAACTTCTGGATGTGTCCCTGGTCCAACACGTCTGAACCAAATGGCTGGATGACCTCCTCAGCACGCGCTCCCGTTCCCCAGAGTCATCCGAACCGCCTGATTATTTATTAATCACATGACTCAGGTGTGCTGGAGCAGGGCCGCATCTAAAAGTTGCGGGACGGCGACCCTGGAGGGACTGCAGACCCCACTGCGTCGGAGTGTGTGTTGGTGCTGCGGGTGACATGCATATGTATGAACAGACTGGGTCGATCCTCAGGGTCGACTGGAGTAAACAAGTCATTCCCAGCTAAAGGCTGCTCTTCTCCTCGTGTGGACATAGACAGCTGTGGCACAGGCTGAGGCGGACATGCCAACGCGATGACATGTTGATGTTTCACACTATATATCATTGTCACATCACGCGTCCCTGCAGGTGACAGGCTTATGAGCAGAGTTGCCCCGGAAGCCTTTGGGTGGACTCGGCCCGGCGAGCGCGCGGCGGCAGCGGAGGCCGCCGTGGAAATGACGCCGGGTGAAGAAGTTTTCTGTGTGAGGCTGCAAGGGTCTGGAAGGAGAAGTTGACATATGAGGTGCGATTAATAGTTTCCAGCCATAAGGAGGAGGCAGATATGATTAAATATGAAACAAATTCATATTTGAGGCAACAAGTGTTTCAGGCGTTCATAATTATCGTTCCTCTCACCCGAGCAACTGATGGAATGTTGCTATGGCAGTGACTTTGAAACAATAAGTACAGATGCATATCATTATATTAGGATTGAGAAGACATATTAGTATGATGGAGTATTAGTGCCATGCTGAGGAAATTGAAAAAAACTGAAATTATGAGAATAAAGTGATAAAAATGATTAGAATTAAGTCGCATGAGAATGATCCAAGAATAAAATCACTAGAACTTTATTCTGGTCAAATTTTCACCATATTCTTGTAATTTTGTAAATTTGTCTCCTTACGGCCTTAATACTGATTAGAATATAATCAAAAGGTTTAGTAAATGTCTAATTTATTCACAGAAGACATATAGATTAATGAATATGTGTAATAAATTAAATATTTCAGATGTTTATGGATTCTAAGGATGATTGGTTTCAGAAAATAAAAACCCAAAATCCAGTATTTTAGGGAGAACCCGGTCTGCTTGTGTGATATGGATCAAATAAAAACCGGATTATTATTTTTTTTTTCTGCAGTTTGCTTTCACAATGTGCTTATCTTTTTGCAAGAGGACTATAATTTGTAAACAAAGCCAGTGATTTCATTTATCTATTTATTTTTTCCTAAAACATCTTTTGGAAAGAAAGAGGGTTTTTTTGTTGTTGTTTTTTTATTTTATAAAATCACTTTTGGGAAAAAATCTAGAAAAGCGCCAACATATTATTTTGTCATTTTGAATTTTACTACTAGAAAAAAAGGTTTATTGACGATACCCAAAAGGACTGACATGTTGATTATAATAAAGTCTCTTGTATGCATCTTCCCCTTAAAAACAGAACACAACATCCCTCTAAAAAAACAAAAAAAAAAAACCCAAGAATATATCAGAGATGGAGGCGGTTCACAGATTTGACTCGTGTGATGTCAAAGGTAAGACAAACAGCCAGCAGGCTGACGGTGCAGAGGCGTGCACGTCCACCAAAGTTTGTCAAGTTCACAGGAAACTGGAGGCTTGAACTGCGGCCCGATCCCAGGTGTTCGCCGCCGAATGGATTATTGCCTGGTTTGAGGTCAGATATGATGCCTTATTAGCTCATGAAAGAGCAGGACGGCGTGCCAGACCATTGTTCTCCATACTGAGATGAAAGGCGAGCCGGCTAATGAACATCTGCCAGCCGGCATAAGGACCTGAGCAGACACACAAAACCTTGAATTGACCATTGCTGAGAGCAGCTGCTCTGATCAGAAAGATTTTGATGTAAATTTAGGCTGAGGGCCCACCGTGGAGCAGCTGTAATAGCCACGGACTAAGACCGGAGGGGAGCGCATTCTTCACTTCTATTATGCATGTCTGGCTCGCCAAAGTTCATCAACCAAACTCATCAAAGCGCCGTTCACTGCTCCTGTCCACTGGAATTGGGATAATAGAAGAAGATGTTGCAGATTTCAAAGGAACTCGCATTGCTCCGATGTTTTCACAGTCAGAAAAAACTGATTTCACCAAACAGTTTCAAACTTTTATTTAGAAAAAAAAAAACATTTTATTTTTTAAAAAGACGCATTAGGGATGGTGTCATGTCTTGAAAATAAAATTATTAAATATAAAAGAATGATGGCAGTGGAGGTAACTTAGTGCCCAGCAACAGCATCCATACCCCTCGATCTTTTTTCCCCCCACATTTTATCATGATGTGACGTAAACCTCCTAGATTTTATATTGATATTTTACATAATACACCAACATAAAGTAGTGCATCATTGTCGGGTGGAATTAAAATCAGTTTTTATTAATTACAAACAAATAAAAGTGAGTCATGCATCTGTATTAAGTCGATACGTTTTAAACAATCATCTTTTGTTGTGATCAAAACTGCCTGTTTTTTTGTGTCTGTTTGTTTTTAGTTATACTTCTGTACCAGGACTTTGACTGGACCATTCTAAGACATGAATATGCTTTGATGCAAAGCGTTGAACTGTAGCTCCGGCTGCTTGGTCGTCCTGTTGAACTTTTCCACGCTTCCCCGTGGTTAGCATCATCCATAGCCACCATGTCCTATCATAGACTCTGTGTGCTCAGTGAGAGACAAAGTGAAGCATTTTGCATTCAACAAAAAAAGTTCAAATTCTGCCTCACCCAGAGCTGGGTAGAGTATGGATTGTGGTCATTTATTTTTAGATTATACAAATATTTATTTTTTGCCCTCTCTTCATGTCTTCTATTTTTATTTTTTGTCAAAATAATACAAATAAAAAAATGGTGCGAAATTTGTGACCGTTTAGTTTTGCTCGACACCTGCTAAAAGAAAACCTACTTTGTCATATTAACTGCACTTACTTTTAGACTTCATTAAGTGATCATCCTCATGACTCCAGAGTCATTTACATAACGCAATAACCCGAAACCCTAAAGTGCAATTGCATTGCTCACACCAACATGCGCTGGGGAAATGGCTGCTCTAACTACAGTGTGAGATCGCATCAGAAAACATATCAAACCACCATCCGAACGCAGCGAAGGGCTACAGCACCGCTTTAATTGGGTTACCGATGATTTCCGTCGTACAATTACTGTGCAGCTTGTTTTAGTCCCGTCCGTCTTTTTGATATTGTTCAGAAAGAAATATTTTCTTTTTGAAAATATTTCTGCTTTGTGTGTCTAAAATTTGGACATTTTAGACAAAAAAAAAAAAAAAAGTTAAGGGTTTTTTGAAAAAATGGAGGTGAGAGTGAAAACACAGCAGATGGAGGCTCTCGGAAACCGGCATAAACAGTGTGAGTCGACGTCAGAGGTCTGCCTGCCTGGGCATATGTAAATAGAGGCTTACCCTGAGAGATAGAGGAAGGCTCTGAGGTAATTATTTAGAGATCTTCTGCCCACCATTCAATGGGGCTGATTTATTTTAGGAGAAACCAAAGGGATTAAAGAGAAGCCTGGCACAATCACCGGGGCGCAGCGCCTGAACCATCCAGGCCTGAAGTAGAGAGGGGAAAAAAAAAGCACAAGTCAAATCACAGTGATGCAGCACTTCTTGATTCACCGTGTGTACTCGTGTGTGTCCATGTGAAGTTTGCGCTCGTGAGGAGAGCGTGCGACGCCCGACGGTAATTGGTATTAGCGGTCAGGAAGCTTGGTTCAGACAGTTGGGTTATTAACTACACTGTTTGCTAATCTCCCCCGTGTTTGTCTCCAGTCATATTAAAAACGCCATGGATCAAAGCTGACCGCTAGGCTATCAGCTAGGGCTAACTCTGGATGAGCAGGAGCTCACCTATGAGACAAACCCAGCCATGGAAAGAAAATAAGAACTTCCCAGTCCTTCAGAGAGTCCTGCTGTGAACATCCACTGCATCTAGGAAGTCCATTCATTTCCACATTTTGTTATTGTATTCAATTAATCTTCTACACTTTAATTCTCCATTATTAAAATATGGAAGCTATAATGTGTAACTGTTTTTTTTTAATTAAAACTGTCAATATGTTGTGGCAGTATGAGACGGATAATAGTGAAAATAATAGTGTTCCTCCAACTCCTCTCAATGCTACTATCATGAGCTGCAGAGATGCTCCACTCCCGATCAAAAACAACCAATTAGAGCGAGGGGGGAGGGGCTTAGAGATGTCAGTCACCCTTGTGTACGCGCTGGTCAAATATGCCAGTGGCGGAGAAACAACTTACCTTTCCAGGAAAACCATTTATCTGCTGTTATCAGTGGCCATGCTAACGAGTTTTAGCGTTCATGACGGGCTCACATGTCGGGAAGACGCTAAAGCAAATCAGAAGAGCAAGGTGGAGGTTGTAATCGGTAGGTACACAAACATGATTCACAGCACTAAGACCCTCCTCCCGACTGATTGGTCGTTTCTGACCGAGCGGTCTATTTCTGCAGCTAGCACTGCGAGAAGGCAGACGAGCTAATAAATCTTTTCACAGGTGATCTGTCCTACACTGTACGGACAAAGCCTCAACAAAGTTTTAACAGATTCATAAAAAACATTTCTTTACACACTGTGGCTTTAATTGTTGTTACAAACTTATTTTTAAAAAAATAAGTTTTTTAAAAAAAGAAAGAAAACATATTTACGTAAACAGCACATGAACTGAAATGGTTTCCAATAATTTAAATCTGTTGCCTGCAAATTATCATTGGACCACATGTAGGCCTGTAATAAAAAAAAAAAACATTGCTGAACGATAAAATGTCCCAATGATTTTTGTGGTAAATGATAATGTAGTTTCAAAATTGTTTTCAAGTAATATTTTGATAAAAGAATAATAGCGCACGTTTGCTTTCTCAAATGAAATTTAGCATCGGAACTGAAAGACATTTTAACTATCTAAAATAAAAATTTAAAAAAGCAATAAATTAAAAGGAAATAAAAACTGCAAGAGAGACCGTAAGAAATTGTATTATGATGCCTGTAATCAAAATTACCCTTCAAAACAAAACAATCATTAGGATTTAAAGTATTGAGCTTATTTTAACTTATCATGTGATTAACTGATTGCCTATAGGCTGATATTCTGCAAATGAATACCAAATATTCTAGTTGGGTAAGGATCGACTGAGAACACAGTCAGTTTCAAATGTTTCTCTTAACAGAAATGAACTTATGCAGTAATGTTCTTCTGTTTTCGTCTTCTGATTCGGTTGAGATGTTTATACTAAATCTTCCTGTGATAAGACGTTCTTTATGCATTCGTTCATTGTCTGTACTCACTCGCTTCTAATCAGGCTTGTGCACGTCCCGGTGCCCATCTGCAGTAGTCAGAGGGGGCACATCCTGGAAAAGGTCATCGGTCCATCAGGGGGCCAGCATATTCACAAACAGACTCATAAAATAAAATAAGGCAGTTTAGAATCTCTAATTAACTTCATATGCATATTTTGGCCTTATGGTGGAGACTACATTACCCAGAGGAAAGCCACACATGCACACATGAAGCCATTGACTCATTCAGACAAAAACAGAACACGGGTTGAGATCTAAAGTAATCACTTAATTCAGTTAAAGTGATTAAACAATGTGCAGAGGATCATACCTGCAGTTAAAGATGGTGGCAGAAGCGTGATGACCTTGGGAATCCTTGTTGCCGGGGTGACCTGCCTCAACTGATAGAAGTGAGAATTTTGCTTCACGTTCGGTCTTCAGGTTTTGTCTTTAAATCTGACTGAGAGGCTTGAGAAGCAATTCTGCAAAGAAGAGTAGACCAGAATTTCTGCTTAGTAAAGCCTGAAAGACGCGTAGAGGGTCAATCCAAACACCTGATTTCACAATCAATCATCAATCATTGGGTTTAGGGTTTATGGTTTTTCACATAGAGACGCCTGCTTGGCTTCGGAAGATGTTTTTGTTTAATAAAACTGCTTTTTGTTATTACTCAGGTTATCTTTTTCTAATATGAAAACGGTTTGATTTCAAACATTTCTGTTTTACAAAAAAAAAAGAAGAAGAAGCAACGAGTGACTATAAAGAGGAAAAGTGCTTTCTCAGAGCGCAGAATGTCTTCAGGCTTTAAGAGGAAACCAGGACACCCGGAGGGAACCAGGCACACTCCAGAATAGATCTGAACTCAGGACATTCTTGCTTTGAGGCAACAATGCAAAACACAGAACAAATTGTTGCTGGAACCTACCAAAGAATAGCTTAAGAGAAGAAGGTCAGAGTCCTGAACTTAGTGGCAAGACTCACTCAGAGAACTCAGTGAACTTCTTACATGGCTCTCTTGTAGAAATGTACAAGTAATAGTAAATCTGATCAGATTTATTACTCCTTGTAATGTATCCGTGTAGGTTTTGTTGACTCATAAAGAACAATACAGCCATACTGATTCTATAAAATGTTGTTGGCGTATCGCTAGTACTACTCTAATAACATGCTGAACACGAACCGACATAAGAACAGCCACTTTCTGAAATATCAGGTTAAGTTGTTTACATCCCTCTTTGATACCCGGTGATTAATGCTCCCTGTTGCAGCGACTGAGGCCGATGACAGCGCATTCTTATCCGCAGATAGAACTATCTGCCTCCAAGAATGAAGCGTTACACCCACCAGCTTCCCACACTGTGCGAGCGAGCAGGAGGAGGTTATATCTGATGCATGGAGAAGAAACGGTGATCCCTGTAGTAATGCGCAATGCTTCATTTTTTATTTTTTTTATGTTTTTCCTCACTATCAAACAAGCGAGGCTACGTGTAAGTCAAAATTCAATCAGACAGTGAGGAACGCGGGGCAGGATTTTATGAGGTTTTCATCATGTTGCTGAAACCCCCCCCAAAAAAAAAACAATTAACACAGCTGGGTAATAAAATATGGATATCCAGTGCTGGCTTTTGCCAAAGAAAGAAAAAAAAAAAAAAAAACAACTTATTGTAAATACTCTGTATTTAGGTTGACAGGGATCAGATGGGGTTAATAAAAACTAGAGTACAGAAGCCAGTTTTGACCAAATTTAACATAGATTCTGAAATATCTGGTCTGTCAGACTTGTTACCGTGAATTACAGAAAGAAACGTCACGATCAGACAGAGAGAAAGCTCTGCAGCTGCACAGTGTTTAATTCAGTTCAAATCAGTTGTATTTTATGTAGAACCAATTCGCAACAAGCTTGTTGGGGTTTACATGTTGGAGACAGGCTTTGATTGATGCTAAGAGCTAAAGCAAACAACGTCAACAGCAATGACTGTCTTTGGAATGAGAATGCAGGCAGACCATGTTGTAAAACCAATCAAACACTCTAGAAAGCAGCATGATGTCATCACTTTTGAATTCACTTTGTTACTTTATAGTGAATTTATAGTCATTTTCAAAATGTTTTTCCCTTTTTTTTGGTACTATTTATTGTACTACTAACCTTTGTTGAACAGCATTTGGATCCTCCTCAACTTAGCTGCCCAGCAAATGTATTTAGATAGTTGGAGTTGGACTGGATGATAGTTTTTTAAACTCAATTAATTGCAGGGTCTGAGTATTAATTAATCAAAATTGTTTGCATTTAATTGGAAAAAAAAACACAATTTCTTTGAGAGGGTGTGTTTGAGACTGACATGATACTGTCATAAACATGACATAACAATGGTCATGAAAATGAAGGAGTCTTTATGACTGTTGTCATGGAGTGTCATTTGGTAACTAATGGCACTTTTAGTGCAAAGTTGTACTAAGGCTAGCATTAAAAGTGCATTAAAGTGTCATGGCAGTCTGATGCACAACCCCTTCAAATAATGTGCTACAAAAAAAAAAACAACTAAAAAAGCAAAACCGCTTTTATTTTTTACAGCTCAGATTTTGAAACATTCTGAAAACCGGAGCGACGAAAGTTCCTCCGGTAGGCCGCCGAGGCTCGATCGATACCTGATAGAGAACTTATGAGACGCCTGCATCTCTCTGCACTGTTGTGAAGAGAGTGCAGGTGTGTGGCCAAACACACACACACATGTGTGTGTGTGCGTGTACACCGCGTGTAATAAAGGCGCCGCGGCTGTTGTTGCCTGAATATGTCACAGCCCCTCTCGGACCACAGGGGAGGAGAAGACGTCTGCTCAGACCCTGAAATATTGAGCCCTAGCTGCAGCCGTGCGAGCGCCTTGCCTCTGGCTCCTATAGTCCTGACCCCTTTCTCAGCCCAAAGGCAATTACAATGGATGAAACCCCGAAGCTTTGGAGTTCCACAAAAAAAAAAAAGAACGGCTGCAGAAACAACACCGCAAGGAGCCATTTCGAGCCCCACCACTACCTGTATCTATCGGAGACGAATGAACCCTGCGCTGCCTACTTATTCGACAGCGCAGAGGAGGCGACGCCGGTAATAAGGATTCACCGAGCTCGCAGGAGTGAGCGGTGCCGGTTTGACACAGATAAATAACGGTGAAGTCGGGGAGGATGACAACCTGGAGCAGCAGCCACAGCCACGAGACTGGAGAGAGAGGCGGCGGTGTGGTACAGGAGGTGGAGCCGCCCTTCTGCATCCTGGCTCCAATATCCGGCTTTGATCACCAACTGGAGTGCCATTCTTTGCCTACAGTGCTGCTGAAGGCTGCTGATAGTCTGCGTGTGTGTGTGTGTGTGTAAGTGGAGGCTGCAAGAGGGAGGAAGAGTGTGTGGGATTGCTGATTGTACCTTTATTTTGCTTCAACTTAAACTTTTTGAAGTCCACAAAAAATCTGAACTGAGAGATGTGAAAGGGTTTCAATATACAAGGCTTTATAATCATAATCTCATTTAATTTCTAAACAATTAACTGAAATTATGATTTTGCAACAATCTCCTGGCCTCTTATCACTTCCAAAAAAGCAACAACCAAAACTAAAATAGTGAAGTATATCTTTTGCACATATAATTATGTGAATGTTACATGAGCATGTCCATCCACTGGTGAATATGTGCCTTACCAGAGGCCCGAAACTCTTAATTGTAAAACCTCCCACAGGTTTGTGGCCAATGCTGGTTTGTGCTTCTTGTTCCTTACAGCCATGTGTAGCGTAAACAATGGACTACATTACAGCCTGGTGGATTCACTCCAAATCAGTAGAAGGAGACAGTGTACAGTTGACCTCGAATCTGCTATTTAATATTTGACATATTTTTCATTGACACTTGATGCTTTAACAATTTATTTTTGAAATATTCAATTTAATTTTTTCCTAATTTTTGAACACCTTTGGTACTTGTTTAAGTCTGGTCCCTTACAACGCCATATATCGTTCTGCAATAGTTTTAACAGCTTACTGGGTGAAATGACCTCAAATCTTCAAATTATATAAAGAGAAGACTTCAAATTTGTTCTACAGAGTACTGTTCAGCCAGAAATGGACAGAGGTGATCATAACAGCAGTTAGTCAACATACTAGTGATGCTTCCTGTTTTCTGCTTTGTATGAATGAGGGTTGACAGTTCCAGAAGGGAAGCCCAGACTATTCATTCAACTCAATGTTGGGAATCCTAAAGTTTTGTAGGCCAGAAGGGGAACATAGTCCTTCCAGGACACTCTGGAGTCATATCCCAGTTGGATATTCGTCAGGTTGCATCCTGATCAGATGCCCACATCAACTGACTTCTCAAGGTGCAAAGGGAACTCTACTCTTGGCTCCACTCAGATGATGGCGCTCCCGACATTCCTTCTGAAGCTGAGTCCGGCCATCCAATGGAGAAAAGTTATTTCAGCTGGAGGTGATGTTTTGGACAGCAGCGGGAGGACCCTCCACGTGGGCTCACCCCCATGACCCCAGGTGTCTTGAACTGACTTTTAGGGTGTTTTTCTTTCCACCTCACAGTTTTGTTTTGTTCATTACATTACATCACACTGTATCATCAATTAATGAGTCGTTCAAATTTTACAAAATGGTAGCTCATGAATTAAAAGAAACTTCTTCACAATCAATGCCTTCATCTTTTTTTTTTTGAGGAATTTCCCTGTTTTGTAGCTCTTTGATGTTTGCTACTCAGCTCCACTGACAAAGAATCTTACAAAGGTTTGTTTGGTGCTTGTGTGTTGCTCTGTTGGATCGGCGTTCTGACAGCTTTGCTGATGGGTTGCGAGGGGTGTGTAGAGTGGAAGTGTCTGAAATGATAGAGTCAAATGTATAACATCCTGCCTGCTCCACACCAAGACTTCCTCGCCGAACTGCAGCTTCTCAGCTTGCCTCCAACATTTTTTTTTTTTTTTTCCTCGAGGTCCCCTGTGGATACTCATCCGGGGGTGGGCTGGGTAGACTTACTCCCAAACGCTCTGGAAGTCTGCACACTTGAAGTCACAGAGTGAGCCTCTTACCAAAATCATCTCAAGTATAAATCATATTTAGCAGTTGGGATTCTTTTTGAAAAATATATTTGTGACTGGTTTGTTTATCTCTTTGAGATGTGCTAAAAAAAGAAAAATACAAAAACAATAAGCAGTGTAATGCATTTCTAATTTCTGAATCAAATATTATTCAGGCTATTACCAAATCTGATGTTATGCCATTTTGATTTTCAAACTTACAGTGCAAAAGTACTGGAATACCTGGAACTTTTTATACTCGGTCACATGACAGCCATTATCTTCTGTGTCTGACAAAACAGCTCAAAACTGATGTGAAGGGAAAATAATTCATGGTTATACATTATTCTCTTAAATAACACTAACATAGACTTAAGTCTATTAAGTACTGTATAAAGTTTGGGTTTTATTATAAAAATTAGCTAAAGTGCTAATATTAGCTAAAACCCTGTCAGTAGGATGTGGGGTATCACTAGCATAACATTAACTTACTCCCTTCAGTACGCTAGGTTTAGCTTTTATATCAGAATGAGTTTTAATGCCATAAGTTTAACTATTGAGCTACTGTTAGCATGAGGGCTGCCACTGTCATGTTGACTAACATTGACTTCATGTAGCATGAGCCAAACCGAGCTACAAAGCTAATCCTAACTCGGGCACTATCAATAGCATGTAGAGTATCATGAGCACATTGGCTACCAAAAAGCTAAGCTATGTTAAGATTAGCTGTTGTGTCAACATTAGCTAACATGCAAACTTTACCTAAAATGCTAACATAAGATGTTGCCCTACAATAACGTACTCCCTCCGGTATGCGAATAGCAGTGCATATATTTTTGGGGTGTGATTTTTGGCTTCTTACTGTATGTCATCATGAAAACTCGAAACACCAGCAAACTGTAGATGGAGACCGAGCCGTATGATTTGATACATTTACTTGTGTTTTTGCAACGCATGTCCTGGCTTGAAGTGAACCAAGCAGGATTCACAGAGCACAATGTCTTCAGATGATGCTATGTATATTTTTAACAGATTACAAACTAGCTTGGACCACACATCACAGAAAACTGAGACCGCTCCCCCCCCTCCACTGGACCTTGACATATTTGGTGACCCACTGGTGGTTCTGTGTCAGAACGCATTGAGTATTTGCGTTTTCATCTCCCCTTGTGTGCTTTAATACTTTTTTGGAAAAGACAAAACCCAACTCAAGGGGTCGTAAAAACTTTGTTGCGACATTAAAGAAGTTATTTCAAATTTTGTTGTTTCCATCACGCTTTTCTATGATGTGGGCTTGGGTTCTCTACATCCTCTTCTGACCTCGGGCATTAGCAGACTGTTCTGCTAAATAAAGTAACGGAGCCCATTTTGTTCATTGTGCTGGTCAGAGCTGCTCTGGCAGCAAAAAAAAAAGAAGCAGCACAATATTGGCATTGGGTTCTGTTAGGGGCGGTCAGCGTATAATTTCTCTGACATCGCTGCTAAATTCTGAGAGTAATGCCAGCCTGACAAGCAGAGCCGGGAAATTCAGTCAAGAGCTTAAAGAGAAACGGCCGGAGGTTCAAAAAGTTTCTCTGCACAGCATAATTACTATGCAATTATAGAGTTAATGTAATTGTAATTAAACACTGTTTCATGTTTGCTGCAAATCCTCCGTGCATTAGTGTGACACTTCCTCTGTGAAAGAAGCTGCTGAACAACAACTGGTAATTAAATTAACAAGGGAGCTTTTTTTTTCTTTTTCTTTTTCCCCAATATCCTGGCGGTGTGGCACGCCTTTGAAATCTCAGCAGGCTCCCTGCCAATAGATTCTGAAATAATCGCTCAGGCAAAAAAAAAAAAAAAAAAAAAAACTGTGCTAAGGCATCCAACGTGACATTACGGCAGCTCGAGTGGAGGACCCACTCTCAGACAACAGCGTTAGCGTGCCAGTTGAGACGAAGGGGAACAGAGGGGGGAAAAAATAAAAGCAGTGCCATACCCTCAGGTACGCTGTTGCTTTGTTGCTCATTAAACTTGCATTGTTTGAAGTGTGTAGCTGCTGAGCTTGTTGACACAGAGGTGCCGCGCCGAAGCGGTCACGAGGCAAACAAGTAGTAGTGCCAACCAGGAGCTGGGAGCCGTCGCCGTAATGAGTCTGGAGAAAAATGTAAAGCGGGGAGAGGGGATGAAACAGACTGTGTGATCCGTCAGCTGTTCATCCCGGTGTGGTTTCTGACGACTCCTCGGAGCCGACTGACGAGTCGGAGTGGGGTCGGGCGACGCCATGACGACGAGAAGGCACCTGGTATCAGGTGGGGGAAGAGCCGCTTACATCCTGCTGACGCATATGTCCTGAAGGATTCAATTTAACTCTGATCAACAGTCTGCGTTTTCAGACTCAGATTGAATTATGCTATATGGCAAATGCCATTATGTTGGGGATTATTACATGCTCTCCGGGAGATTTGGTTTATTCATCTTGCCTATTGTTGGCGACGACCGGGGCGCTCCTCGGGGAGAAACCCACAGAATTGATTTCTGACAATTCCCGATTCGCCCCACTCTTTTCTCTGACACTCCTGCAAATCAACTTAAAGGCAGAGCCTGTCAGCTCCTCGCGTCAGACTTCTTATAAACAGCCGTAATTTCGTCAGAAAGCTCTTTTTTACTCGTACGGGTGCGGGCGTCAAAGTCGGCACGTCCCCCGTAAAGAAACCCCCGGGGTTTAGAAGGGCGCACAATGAGACTTTGGATTTGGAGCGATGTACAGGACACGAGAGAGGGGATGTGGCAGGAGAGGAACGGGAACTTCCTCTGAAGTGAGATTTGTTAAGAGCTTTAAGCTGCTTTGTATACCGAGTGAAAGTGAGAACTTCTTGGTTTATCATCACTCTGATGTACTTTTGCTTTTCCAACACTGATGTGAGCCCGATTTACTTCCTCAGAGACTCCGCCCATCTGTTTCTTCAACCAGGTTAAAGGATTAATTTTGCTAATATGCTTATTCTCTCTCGCTGCAGGAAGTCACTGATAAAATGGATTTTGTTCTCTGGATCTCCTCATTAATATGAAGCTGCAGCCTGGGAGGGATTAGCGTTGCATTGAAGTTTGGATCAGTTGGGAAAACCTAACGCAATCTTATTGGCAACCGCCTTGCTGTGCTGAAATTTCCCGACAGAAAAATGATTTTAAAATATGCAGGTGCCTGTCTGTCCTGTTTGGCCATCGATTATTCAGTTGGCAGATTAAAAAAAGAACATTTAAAAAGAAGGTGAGAACCAATGAATTTCAGTTTTTCCTGTAGGAATACTTTGTTGCATTTTACTTATTTTTGCATAAAACTATCAATCCTGCTAACATGTTCACGTGTGGGCCTTTTCCATGTCATTAGGGCCAACTCAATACAATTTGTATCTGTAAAAACATCACTTTTCTTTTCTTTCTTGATGGTGCTCTTTTTATGCTCCCACTTTTGGGTTTGTTAAGTTCAAGCCATCTTTTTGTTTCTGCGAAACAAAATAAAAGAAAGACGTGAGCGAGTCCAATTTGATGTGACTTGCAGTTCCTGATCTAATAACTATTACGATAAGGTTTCTCCTCCTTATTCTGATTTAAGATCAGTAGTAAACCAGTCCACATCCAGCATAAGTCACACCGAGATGATAGTAACTGATTTAAAGTTGTGACACCAATAATGGCAGCCGTAACTTATCATTTGCTGTGGATTATAGAAATACAGTTGTAAAGGGTTCATGCCTATCCCACTGGACCATGCAAATCCATACTGAGTGCTTGGCATGAATTTCAAAAGTTAGCTTTCAAGTGTATCGTGAAGTGAACTTGTCACGACTATGGAATCAATTATCTCTGCAAGATTAACAATTCAGTACTTTTGATATAGTCACACTATCTTAAAACCTTGTCCCTCACACAGAAAATGTGTGTTTGAGTATTTTGAGTCTCATAAAAGTTAAGGTTTTACCACAGAACTTTTTGCACGATTCCACTGCAAAACCCAGGCTATTTCTAGAGCTGATTCCAAGATGGTTCTTAGCACAAAACTGATTTTCGACAGTCAGTGAACTAAAGGTTAGAGGGCTCCATCCCAATAAGAGAGTCAGTGCTGCCTCTTTTGAGATAAAAACTGAAACCGAAACTAGAACTTGTACAAAAAAGCAATGTCCTAAAATATTTGTCGCACAAAAATCACCATTAAACATGAAAGCTGAGCTTGATGAAATGAGATTTATTGTTCACCTTCATAGCTGCTGGTTAACTGTTTGTTTCAAATTTTCCCCTGGATATGTTTGCTTATTTTGCTTGTGCAAAGTTCTTTAAATGTCCTGTGACATGTGTGAAATGTGTCTGAACAACTGCAACTTTCAATATCTAGCAAGTTATTTTCACAATTTACTGTCTATTAAAAGACAGTAAAATTTTCAGTTTAATGTCACTCCCTGCGACAGCGGGTTTAGCATCAAATTAGGTTTTTCCTTCTCATTAGTGCTACTATTTAGCTGCTTGGTGTTGAAACTGCTGCTGTAGATGTAGTAAAACTAGATGTTGTCCCACTCACTTTGCATCCTTTAATCCTGGCGGTGGACAACATTTACAAGTGGCTCTGTGTTTAGTTTTTTTCCTCCCTTCTTTCCCAACATTCTTTAGTTTGGTCAAAAACCCGATCATTTTCTGCGGTTCAGATGGCAGATGTTAGCTCAGCAAAAGCTAGACCGCAGGCCAAGTGAGAATGCCTTCTGTTGTTAAAAGTAACACAATTTTACAAACTAGTCGACTCAAATTTATATTTATTTCGTTGTGGTTAATGACGGTACACTGCAGCCTCCCGTTGAAGCTGGAGCATACATCCCACACAGATCAATCACAGGGGAGTGGCCGAATGAATGAAGGTATTGATTCCAGCATCATATGGAGAGCCAGAGGTCACGAGACCAGGAGGTCCTGAGGGGAAGTTTGCCTGGGGAAAGCAAAGGGTCGAAAGGCAATGAAATCCCATGAAACCAAAATGCGCTAATCCATGTCTGGGTGTTCAGAGGTCTGTATAAGATGCTGCGTCCAGAGATCTGGAGGGAGTCTCTCGATTTGGCTTTGCTTTCTTCAGATCCAACGATTGGTGACATGGCCTTGTTTGTAACAAAATCCTCTTTTGTAGACATCTGAGACTTTCTATTGGATTCTTCAAACCGATCACACTTGCTTAGACTTCCACACATTCATTTCATCTTGTTTCTCGCATATCTTACAAATAGGTGGTTTTAGACTTTTATGAGAGTTTTTAAACAGACAGCAAACTTTTTATTTCACATCTCGCCTTGTCAGCGCTGCAGTTCTTAATCTATGGAATTAATTAGGAGCAAGAGAGGTACAGTCTTCTGATTTTACACTAGGTCACCCCCAACATAAGTCTCTCCGAGATGACTAATAGAAAGTAGCAACACCAGAAAAAGTCAGAGCTAGCATAGCATTTGCGTAGCAGTTGTCCATTCCAGCGTTCGGTGGATCACAGGTGGGAGTGTTTTGGAACTTGTGGAGCATTTTTAGAAAGAAATTGTACAATCACGTGTTCGCTGAGCGTGAGCCACCAAAGCTTCTGCTGCAACCCCAACCCTAAATCTGGATTATTTTTCTTTTTCCCCCCACTGTAAATGTGTCTGATAAACAAGCTTTGCCTCCAAGCAGATGCACCCAATCAATCACAAATTGACTTTGTGACGGTACAGATTCTTATTTAACGGTGCTGGGGCAATTCAACTGTGTCAGATGGCAGTCTGATGGATAAATGGAATAAGAATGCCACCGCTCCCCACCGCCGTCGCCACCGCCCTCCAGTCAACGCCTCTATGTTTGTGACATGACCATTCCACATCGCACTGCTTGAAAAATGAGCTCCGCGGAGGCATGCGGCCCTGCTATGAGATTGCACTTCATAAAGGGGAACAGCACACAGGGGTAAAATTCCACTGTAGGGTTATAGATTTTCCAGTACATCATTGATAGATTGCACTAATACAACCTCAATAAAGAGTTTGAGAACAACTTTATGGATGTTTTCCCTCTTTTGTCGTCTCATTTTTCTATCTATGATGTGTACTCTTGCTTGATTTGTCTGTTTTCTTCTCTCAATTTCGCCGTCCGTCAGTCATCGGGTGCACACGTTGGACAATCTTCCATCCAAAAGTTTGTATTGAGAACCTTCATCAGAATCCTGCTTTAAAGATTCTAAATCTGGCCCGAAGCAGCCACAAAGAATCTTAAATGGTTCCACTCGCATCACCAATTCAAGCTTAGTCTGTAACATGAGATCTGGCTTCAGGTGACTCTGAATATTGCAACAAATGCTGAAAAGTACAATCATGCCTCTGAATTTTTAATACATCTTCTCAAGTCTTCTCAAGTCTTTAGCGCCGTTGTCGCATCCTTTCCTGTCTTGCTTCCTAGTGCTGTGAAACGCACATTACGTGAGACTAGACTTAAGAAAAAGACAGAAATTTTTGTAAATCAAGTCTAGTCATGTCCAAGAGTGATATTTGTGTTGCTTCCGATCTGCTCCCGCTCAGCACAGTTCTCGTAAACACGAGACGAATGGCTGAACTTCACAGTGTCCAGTCGCTGAATGGGTACGTCACTTCTCCATGATGTCACCATTTTGCAACATAAATTTGTTCATAATTAAGGATCAATGGACTGAAGTGTCCACATAGCACTGTGTGAGATTCAGTTAGTTTATTTTTTTAGGTCATTGATGTGACATTTAGTCCACAGTTGCGTTGTTCCTGAATATGTATGATGTAAATGATGTAAGATATTTGGCCAACGTGTGGCGGAAATTTGTGACAGCTTTGTGTATGCTACAGTATTAAATGAATAGGAAGTTGATGCGGGAGTGTCTGTTTCTTAGGTATGACATATTTCACGTCATTGACCTGAATGGCTGTAATTCCTCCAAATGCATCCAGTAACACTGACTTTAAACCATAAAGTGTCTTTGGGACCAATAACAGCTAAATACTTCAGGTGTCATTTAAACAGAATTTCATTAAACACCTAAAAAAAACTTAATGGGCCTGTATTATGTAAAATGTACTTTTTTAATCTTTATTTCATGCCATGTGTTTCATCATAAAAACACACCTGCAGTGTTACCTGGATTCTTTTATGCATGTTTGAGAACTCTTTTAATCTCCCTTGGCAACCGTTCAGCTGTGCCAAATGCCTGGGTGGATCTAGCTCCGCCTTTGAGGATGAAGCTCCTCCTCTGAGCTGCAGTTTCCAAGCTTCCGCCTCACAAACCAGCCCTTCCCCTCTCAGCTCCTTCAGACTAGCCAGCAGCAATTAGCAAACACCTGTTAGAACTGTGCATCAGCTACTTCTCAGTGTTTATTAAAGATTTCAAGGCTTTAAAATTCAAAGTCAAATTTCTTTTAAGTCATTTGATAAATGCAGTATTTTTATAATAACTGAAGATAACATTTCTACTTGATTGTGCTATAAAATCAGTGTATGTGAATGGAAAACACATAATCCTGCCCATTTAACAGCTATAACTAATTTGTGATGGCATATCAGATAAAATAATTCTAAAAAAAAAAAAAAACATTCATTGAGTATGAAAATTTGTAGGATATTTTATTCATGCTATGCTTGAAAGAAGTACAGCAATATTACGGTATGCCCATATTTATATAGCTGAGTGTATGATCAAATAGAAAGATTTAAATTGTTCATTGCAATTATGCAAATAAAGTCTAAGGCTTGCTGTGGGGCTTTCAGGGAAATCAGATAAAGCACGCTGGGTCCTTTTAAAATACGGCACAAATAAACTCCTCTCCCAGATGCTATTAAAAGTAAGCAGGCATCTGTGTTCCGCACATCGAACCCCCCGCCTGCCGACACCGTCTCCGCACTCGCTCCCTAAACTCGATTCCAGTCTGAGGTTTTGATGGTGTGCTTACCCAGCCTGGTCACCAGAACCTCCACTACTCACCCCCACTGCGGGAGCCCGCTATGCTGCACCACAGAACGCTCCAATCACTTTTCTTCTTTTCTCTCCATCACTGTCCCTCCCGCCCACCTGAGGGAACAGTTCAATCACCCCGCGACCCGATCCATCTTTTAATGACGTTGGGACACTCCGAGGCCCACCTGCGCCTTTATAAAAGCTTGTTCTCAGACTTTATGTCGTCTCCCTGGCGTGCCTACAGTAAAACTAATCCTGTATGGTTACACGTGTGCAGAGGATCAGATGTGTGTGTGTGAATATCCCTTGCAGCCTCCTTCCTCTCCCCCATGTTCTTTCTCATCTGAGACCTTGACCGGTTTTGGGTTTGTTTATGGGTGCGTGTGGAGAGAGTGTGGAGGAGGCGAAGCCATATGCCAGGAGGAGCATATGGCACTGCCGGGATGCAGACACCTGCCGTTGGACCGCTGAGAGAGCATCGAGAATCATTAGGAATTAAAGTCATTTAATGACTTCACAAACAATGAAAAATTCATTTCTTGGTTGGTTCCTTTTTACCCCCACATGGGTAATTTGTTCCCTGTTGGAACCCGGTGTGTCTCCGTTCGACATGTTGTGCATAAAGTGGCACAAAGTGTGTGCGCACATAAAGCTAGAGAAAGATGAAGGCACAGAAGTCGCTCGAAAATGTTTTACAGCTGTATTGGATTTTAATTTATATCTATAACGTATAAAAACTCACTAAATCCAGCCTCTTAATATAATTTGTCCACATACATATTACTTTGGAAGGTTTGTCATTTCATCTTGGAATAACATCAGGTGATATCAAGTCCTAGACCAGTTCCTTCTTAAAGTGGAACTAACGCCCAAATCAACTTTTTATTCTTTTTGCCGATAAACTGCCTAAATAGTTTAGTTAAAATTCTATCTTTATGTTTCACTGCAAATTTTAACATTTTGGTGTAAATGTGAATGTGTTTACATTATTTTGTCAGTGCTGATTCCTGTGGTCAAACAGTGGAGAAGCAGTTGAATTTTCCTCATATTTAAAACGGTTTGGCTTTACGTCAGAAAACCGTCTCACCCAGATGGTTCCTCATTGTCTCTTGGCTCCGCCCACGCTCCTGGAATTTTTCTAAATTTTGTTTTAATAGGCGAGTTAGTTGCACTTTAAAAGCAGCAAAGTCTGCATTGATTAGGCATAACTACATAACCACCTGCCTAACGGTATGTTGGACCACATTTTACTGTCCAAACAACTCCTTCCCATCAAGACATGAATTCCTTTAGACCCTTGAAGGTTTCCTCTGGTATCAGGATGTTACTCAGTTCAATAAATCCCCTTCTCCATCAGAGCTGCTTGAACCGGTCCTGCCCCAGCGGTACCGCGCAGTTCTTACAAAACTACCGCGCAGTTTCGTAACTGGAGTTTCAGGAGTAGCACAAGTCGAGCCAGGCCAGGTATTGCGTGCAAGCGATTTGATTGACAGCAGACTGCATTCGCTGGCTGGCCCGTGATCCACGTCACTTCACGAGCCAAGTCCAAACCTAGCAAATTCCAAAATACATCAGCTCAACCACTGCAGTAGACTGACGTGCAATGAGGAAATGCCTCTGTAACCCTTCCCTGACTGGTAGAGACTTTCTTATCTTCTCATATATTTTTAAAATATCACATTATACAATAAATATGGGCTACAATAGCATCTTAAGGACCAATCAACATTAGCAGGCTTAATGGTTTGGGAAGCTTAAGGTCTGGGCTAGTCATTCATATCATGTGATGTTGGGTTACTAGCAGGTGGAATGCTCTGTCTCCGATTTGTCATATTCAACTCAATCTCGATTGTATTTCTCTGGGAAAAACCCCATTAGTTCACATTGAAATGCTTAGAATCAACGTGGAACCAAAGAGGGCTGATAAAAAGGCAACACATAACCCTAAAACTCTTACCTTCGAGTCAAACCTACAAGTCTTTCGCCCGCTAACTTTGCTGGCTATAGCATCAGTTCTTCCTGGCTCTCTTGAGATCAGTAGCCTGGATTTCCTTCCTGCTTTCTTAGTGCACATTTATTAAAAAAATATATATACCTCCAACATATACTTCCAGTTTTTGTTAAAGTTGGACAGTCGCTCAAAATGACACATACCTCTGGCTATTTTGCAACCTCTCCAAAAATTAGAAGGGAGCAACAGAATCACTGATGTGGGTCTGCTTCTAAATTGCTGTTGTTTCCCCCCCACCATCACATGTTGTTTGGCTCCCATGCGAGCATCATGTTTATGCATGTCTCACATGTGGGTGCAGCAACCAGATGTCTCGGCTGACTCTCCGACTAACAACTCGGAGGAGACTCGCTAGCACTTTGGTAATTGTATCTGCGAGGCTTCGCCGGTGGCATACAGCGCTTGTTACAGTATGTCCAAACCTGCTTGACAATGCAAAGAGCACGGCGTAGTTAGGGTACTCCTCCAAGGCGACGGCGTCGGAAGAGATTTGCATCTGGTGTGTTCGCTTGGTGTGCTGAGAAGGAAGGAAGTGGGCTGTTGTGAAGCAGAAGGGGAGTCGGTGTGTTGATTAAACATTCATGAGGGCTCAGGATGAGCCACTTACTGTCAGGTGCTAATTAAATAAAGGTCATCCACTCAAGTTTTGTTTATTGAAACAAGTTGTGCATAAGTCAGTCCTTGTGTTGTAATGCTAAATAACAGCTGAAGATTTTCTGTACTGAATATGAGCCAATTAGCTGCACTAAAGTTTTGTCAGATTTTAAAGGACGGCTTCACTTCAGAACAAAGAACCAGTTGTATCTTGTTTGAGTTGTACGTCTGCCCATGTTTGTTTACCGTCTATATGCATCTTTCTGTTTCAGCTAATGCTACAGTGCGAAAAGATCACAGGTGTTTTCTCTGTCTTCAGATACTTTTTGAAGGCGGGTATTTTATTGTGGTAATTGTGAGTGTAGCCTTGGTGAAGCATATCTAATAAGCTCCAACACAGAACTTATATTAGCATGAAACATTACCGTACATGATTTTCACGCCCAGACAATTAGCTTTGCCTTAGCTGTATTTTCCAATTTTGCTGTACAATTCTGGTGACACTTTGCTTCGCTTCCCAGTTTTATGTGAATGAATCCCACATTTTCTCCTGCTGCTGCTGCAGCCCACCCGCGTTAAGTTTTGATGCATCCCAGAGACGGTGTGTTTCGACCTCTGACCTTAGCGACACGTTCTGTCAACACAACTGCCACTCACTGGATATTTACTCTTGTTTTTTTTTTTTTGAATCGTCCAACTCGACAGATGGCCACGTCTGAAAGTCTCGGTGAACAATCTGAAGTATTCAGACCAGCCTTCCCTCGGCACCGACTCTCTGACACCTCCAGGTACCTCAATGTATTCACTTGCTGACATGTTATTAGTTGATTGGCTATTTGTGGCAAACAAATAGCCAATCATGTTCCTAGGAAAGTGTTAATGCACTTTCCTAATAGTATACTTTCATATACTTTCAGAAGTATATAAATGCATATACTTTTCTTTACATAAAAGTATATAATTTTTAATCATATATAAAAATGTATGAGTGCAGCTAAACTTGAGCTTTAACTTCATCATACCACATGATAAAAACTGTTGATGTGAACATTTGCAGTTGGAGACAGAATGACCTGAGTTTGAAATCATAAAAGAAAAAAAATGACAAGTATTAAAACCAAAAATTTCTAACATTCTGCTTTCAGAATACTATATAATAATACAGCAGCTCCAGGGCAGATTACAAATAGTTACCAAAAAGGAGAAAAGTGTTTTTCTCTTTTTTCTTCTGCTGTGGATAAGGTCCACTAGTCGATGGAGCATTGGGTCTGAGACAAGGCGCTCCTTTTTTTTTTTCTTCCTTCTTTCTTCTTTGAGTGTATGGAACTGATTCTTGATTAACAATTGTAATCAATCCGAGGCGTTTGCCCCTGTGAGCTTACTCACAGTAGGAGCCAATCTGGGAGCCTGTGAATATTTTTGAGCCCATTCACCACACGCTGCGTCGCTGTCTCAAACCCGCTACACTTAGCACCAATCACATGGAGGGCCTCGGATGCCGAAAAGTAACAATCAGCAAGAAAAAAAAAAAACAACAAAAAACCCCCAAAAAAACAGCTCACTCAAACCATCAACTCTCAAGCTCTCGGCTCTTATATGAAGATTTTAATGAAAGTTGCAGAACTGCCCAATTCAAGAAAACAGCATCGCCGCGTGTATGTGTTGATATTTTGTTCGGTTTTCAATCACGTAATAAGAACTAATATATCTAGCCTTGTCTGAAACAGGCACCTTGAGATTCGCTTATTGAAATCGCTGCCACAGACTTAAAGCGTCTCTCTCCTCCGCTGATCTGACAGGTGGTATTGTTGAGCTTGCAATAAATCCAAAGACAAACAGCATGCTAGGCTAATTATTCCTCTGGTTTTTTTCTTTATTTTTGAGGGGGTATAGGGGTATTGTGTGCTCAGAGCTGCGGATCTATCTACTGTCTTTTTCTGCGCTCAAATATTTACTTAGTGATCCTGTCTGTTTGGATATGAGGCCATTGATTTGCGGTGTAAACAAATTTCTGGAGTGAGACTGGAAACGGCACGTTCCGCTCCACCGGCTCATTCATATTAAAGAAGGAAGCAAGAAGAGGGGGGTGGGGTGGGGGAAGAGAAAGAAAGCGTTGACAGGAAATTGTGCTACAGCTCTGAAGCCTAAAATTAGTGGCATTTCCACAGACAGAGGAGGAACATGTAAGGCTGTCCCAGCTGCGTTATTACAGGAAGTGTGGAGTCCAGAGGGCGGAAAGGAAAAACTGCGTTCACGGCCAATTTCTGCTTATGGTAGGCCCGGAGGCAAAATACCTGGACGGGCTCCTACCTGAATATGTTTAGCTGTTCGTTTAATGCAGGTCAGGCGGCGATGGAATCTGTCGGGACCAGAAGGTTACCCAGGAGCAAGCAGGAGAAATGCCTCCTAATATGAAGAATTAGTATATTACATTTGGCAACAGACGCCTTCCCCTCAGAGCAGTCGTTCTCAAACTGGTGGCCCGCTGGCGCCCTCTTAGGGGCCTGCAAGGTACTGCATGCAAACGAGCGTGCCGTGACGCTACAGCTAGCTTAAATTTTTTTAAAAATTGAGTTTAAAAGCAATAATGGAAAGCTGGCTTAAACCTTTCATGCGTGACTCATGATCCTTTATGTCAGGATGTTTTTTCCAAACTGTTTTTAAGGCGTACAAAAAGAAGATGGGCGGTGGGGGGGTTGCAAAAAATTTGAAATAAATTAAAAAATAATAATAATTTGTAGGATTATTTTTTTCTAGGCAATCAATTGGAATTTTTTTTCCAGCTGTAAAGGTATTATTTGGAAAATACATCAGTAGTATTAATCTTTAAAACTGAAGTTTTTCATCTTTAAATGTGACAAAATTTCAAAATAGTTTTCAAAAATTTCAGACAAAAAAAAAAATTCTAATTTATTTCACCAGTTCTTGTCACACGTTAGCTTTCAGCCCTCTTTTTACATGACTCAGCAAACTCTGGAGGAGCTGCATAGATCCACAGCTCAGGTGTCAGACTCTGACAACTCCTTGCCGTACCCTCCATGGGTGTTCTGGACAGTCATTCCCCAAAAGAGTAGACAGGAAGTAAACTTCAGTTTAAACATGAACTCTACTGTTAGAGATTTAAAAAAAACATGACTTGTGTGTAAAATTTGATTATGAGAACAGATGTAAGGGCAGGTAGACAAGCGTTGGGGTGATTCAGTGCATCAGTTTGTTTATAGGCACCAAAATAAGATGAGAAGGGAAAACAAACCCAAACAGAATCTTACCTTGAGTAAAATGTAGTGGAGGTTGCTGTGGGGCCGCTTTGCTTCCTCTGCTATAGGAGGCTTTGGAAGTATCAAAGAAGCGGCGAAGCTTCTGAAGGAATCTGAGAGCAAAATGTGCTGCCATGTGGTTAACTGGGTTTAAAGCAAAGGTCTGATGTGTTGGGGGTTTTTTCAGCAGGGAACTAACTGGAAACAACAAAAGTACAAAATATTGGAGTGGAACACAAAAGATGGACAGCTTTGTTCTGAGGGACCCAGCTCTGAGTGGATCTAAATGAGCCAAAGAAACGCTTCTAAAGGTCTTGTGGAAGTCGGCTTTTCAGACTAGTCAGTAATTTATCGTCGGCTGGATTCCAGATTAGTCCAAAAATGTACAATTTTTATGGAGAGAGTATAAGCCCTAGCAGTTGTTCTTCTGTCAGCTCTGCTGTCAGTTGGACTGATCAGGATTTAATGCCTGAACATTTTCCGTCTAGTGTCTTCTGTAACTGCTCACGTTTCCTTTTTATTGATGTAGGAGACGTTTGGCCTCATCTTTGCAGAATTGTTTTGAATTCAGCATCACTGGAGAGTTTTTGAGCATTTGGAAGATCACAATGCAGCATCTTATTTGGATGGAAAGCCTTACTTTAACTAGCCACTCCTAAAACCCCTGATGTAGTTCCTCAGACATGGGCGTGGTCAATAGTTGTCCATTTCCTGAAGCAGCAAAGTGGAACCAGACGAGGTTGTATTGCATGCCATGTTGGTTTAAATCCACGTTTGACTCATCAGCGCACAACATATATCCCCAAAAGTCTCGACTGCCCATCATTATGTCTCTTTGAAAACTGATTTCATTCTAAACTCACAGACCTTATGGTGCATTTACGGCAAACTCATTTTGAGCGTCAGGCGCAACTGGTTTAAGTTCAAAGTCTATATAGAGGCACGTCACGGTGCGTTTCACACATCTAGCGTGGCACGATTCGAACTGTTTGGAGGGTTAGACGCATCAAGAGCGTCCAACGTGTCCGACAAATAGGCTGGCAATGGAAAACAACGGCTAGAGGAATTTCGACGTGTCTGACGAGCCCTCGATGCGCCGCCACATAGACTTTGAATGGAACCCAATGCGTCTGATGTGTGAAACACAAGATGCTGGGCAAAATGTCAAGAGTCTGCATTCAAAGTGCATCAAACTTGAAGCGCCAGACGTGTTTTTGATGCGCATATAATGTGTTTGGTGTGAATGCATCATTTATAACTTATTTTAAATTATAATTTTTTTCTCAAAATTCTGAAGATTTTAGCATTCTGTTTCTTTTTGAGCTTACTTAGCATAGTTTTGTCAGGCTGGATGACCCGTAGTGATGTATTTCTTCACACTGGTCAGTCACAGCGCTGCCCCAAGGGAGAGCCCAGGTGACCAAGGCCCACCGCCCCATTAAAAAATACTCTACTATCTATTGACCAATATGAAACGATTGTATTGTGATGCATTTTTCACCCATACTACCCAGAATATGTATGTAGTGTATATACTTAAGTATGCCATCCATAAATTTGAATCGTCATTGTCCTGTTTGAGTTTTTCTGGCCTGGTCTGTAAAAGCTTTCTGGGGTTTCCGCTGTCAGGCATTAATGGGGGCTGACCACGGCGAGTGAAAATGAACTCATCTTTTCCCATCAATGTGTGTAATGACAGTTCATACTGAGCCACATTGGTTTACATGACCTTTTTTTATGGTGTAATAAATCATAATTGGAAAAATACATTTTGTATTTTGTGAAGTTCTGTTTTCTCATGTACATTTCTATGATCATCCGAACATGGAAATGTGAAAGCAATACTAAAGCAGTTGAATTCTGAAAGGGAGTGAATGCTTTTTCACAACACTATGCATTCTTAAGAGTTTCCTTTTAGAGGTGCAGGAATTAAGCGGCGTAAATGAGGAGAAAGACCAAGTATATGAATTAATCTCCGTATTATGTAGTTATGTTGGGAACGTCAGATTTTATTCCAGTCGTTTCTAAGCAACATCATTCTTTTAAACTAGGGGAAATCTTTTTTTTTTTTTTTTTTTTTAGCAGCTCCTCTTGTTATAAGTTTTTATTTTTGTAAGTTAGGTTGTTTACATGGTGTGAATAGTCTGAATTTTCTTGCTGGGAATTTTTCTTTAACACGTTCGCTCTCGCACTTCCTCAGAGAACAAAAGGAACAAACTGCTACCAAATGGCTGGGGCACACTGACATTATTCACTCCGAGATGGTTGAATAGAGCTGTCATTACAGAGAGTATAATCTCTCGAAATGTCTTTTAAATTTACCTTTATACTTGGCGAATAAATTGAAAAATGAGCCAGAACATGCATGTTCCTTCCTTGCTCTGGATAAAAACTGCAGAGGTGTTTTAAGAACATGTCAACCTAGCAGGGTTAAGGTTAACCTAACCTTAACCTGAAACACCCAGGGAGCTGCCTGAGTGTTTCAGGCTTTTCCAAAGCTCGACCGATGACTGGGGTAACTAAAGGCAATGTCCTTGTAGATGTACCTTGTCAGGAGTTTTTTTTTCCCCTACATAATCCTTTTTGTTGTCATTTTAGGAAGCATTCACACCAGCCCTGTTTAGTTCGCTTTATTAAAACACCAGTTTGTTTTCCAAGAAAGTCCAGTTCCTTTGAGGAGATGTGAATGCGCAATTAAATTCTGATGTGGACCAAAAAAAACCCCCAAGAAACAAACTCTGGTCCACCTACGAACCCCGGTCTCGGTTCGGTTGAAGTGAGCCATGGTGCAGTTCGTATGCGTATGTGAACGCTGAGCGGACTGTAAGCCGCTTCAAAAGCAGGAAGCAGGAAGTAGATTATAGTGGAGGGCATTCTGGGTAAATAAAAAAGAAACAATGTGTAAGTCTAACGCTAACGGGAGAAATGGCGTGTGGTCTTTTGCTAAAGACGAAAGTAAAATCCGACAAGAGGTTTTCATGTCGTTTCCATCAGTGGTTCTTGGTGCATTGCCCCCACAAATTTAGTTTTACCTCATATTTTCGACCCCTTAAATCACCTCAATGCCTTTTTGTCTCTTCTTCGTCTTTCGAGCTAAAGTTCGTTATGGCTTCACATCTTATGTGACCACGCCTCCCGCTCCTTTACTCTTGATCATCCGACGTGGGTTTGGATTCAGCCTGTTTGCCCGTTATTGTTGACACGTGTGAGAAATTGCGGCTGAGGCCAACTGATGTCCGCCTCAGCAGCGGCGCATACAAATCATGTTCCGGGCGAAGTCTGTGTCCCTGGGTTTCCCTCTCTCTCCCTTCGTGTCTTTGTGTGTCACCTTATCCTTTCTGCCTTTGCTTACATTTTACCCGTCACATGACTCTTAACATTGCACTCACATTTTTCCAGGACGTCTCGGGGAGTGAAAGGTGGAGAATCATATTATTAGTGGCTGTGGAGCTGGGATAAAAGGCAAGGGTATCGGCCGTATATTTATTCATTTATTTTAGAACTTATTAAGAACCGGCTTCAAGGACTTGCCAACTTTGGCTTTTTGTACATTTTCATAAAAGTGTAACCTTGGAGATACCAAGAGCTGTCCTACCACATTGTGTTTAATGGGACTGACAAAATCACTTTTTGTCTGAATAATTTTTAATCAGTGACATTGGCCTTCATGAAATGTTGTGTACGTCCTTATAACATGTCGCTTTTCATTTGCACATTTTGGGTGGGGGGGAGAAGAATTCAAAATATCTGTCATGGTGGAACATTTCAGATGCCAGCCTCTTAGAATTTCTTACATTTTGACTTGACAAAACATTTTCTTTATATTGTAAATAATCACACACATACACAAATGCAAAAGGCACAAAAAAAAACGACTTACAACAAAAAAGATGCAAGTTTATAACAAAAAGAATTTATCGAATGCAGCTGAAAAGTAAGTTTGTATTTTGAGTTCTCTCCAAATTCAGCTGAGAAAAAAAAAGAAGTTTTCCTCTGCACCATATTGTTCCGAAATAGAAATTCACTTTTATTATTCTCTCCTCTGGCCACATGCAGAATGTCATCTTCAGTATTCCACTGTTAGCAAAAAAGTTGGTCTACCTTTATTATTCTGCAATTGGATAAAACCAATGTCATTGGAACAATGATCTTTCCCCTTTCCCTGTCCCCTAAGTCAGACTCAGTTGAAGATCTTTCACACAAAGTTTCTGGGTCTAATGACTACTTATTACTTTATTTCACCCTTTGATTTCACTTTGTAGAAGAGTTTTCTTAAAACTTACATTCATAATTCATCAGTGAGTGTTTTGGGCTAAACAGCAACTTCCACTTTGATTGTTTCAGTTGCAGTTTGAGGTGATTTCCTCATAATCTTTAGCTGACATCCACTTTGATTAATTATTAGTTGTAGCAATGAGGATTAAAGAAATCTTGTATTTTTAACAATGTTGAGAATAAAGGTGATTATTTAATGAAAGCATGAAGGTCTCCGCTCAGATGATTATCCCTGTTATTTAAAAAAAAATAATAATAACATTAAGGTTTCATAGATCATAAATTGTTAGCTGTACAGTCATTAAAACTACCGTGAGGCAAAAAAGTTCCTGGTTTCTTTCTAAATGGCATCTGTTGGTCGAGGTGGTAAAACATAGTGGTGGTGTTACCCGACTTTATCGGGACATGTGATCCATATGCAGTAATTTGCAACGCATGTCACTTGTTTTTTTTTTTGTTTTTTTTTTTTTGGATAGATGTGAATGTGCAGGGTTTTTTTGTCCAACTTTAAATATCCAAAAAAGCTCAACACCAACACCCACAACCAAACTGTTCCGGTCGTTCTTTTCAACAATATCATTCGCCGTGTCTTCTGTCTTTACTCCGGGCAGTCTTTTTTTCTCTCTCTCTTTTTTTGCAGTCCTGTCCTTCCTGTTACCTGAAGTAAGAGCAGAAACATTAGCATTAGCATGTCTGGCTGCTATCGTGCTGTCTGCGTCGGGCCAGCTTTATTCTAGCCACATGATTGGTCGATCGCGGAGCAACTGCTCTTCGTGTTTTCTGTCCATCAAACCTCTCTCGCGTGTCTATCAAGGAAAGATTGTTTTGAGATATATTGACCAGAGATATAAATACAACTATGTCACTTGACATTGAGGCGCCATGAGGGACAGCAGTATTGACTGAGATTGTTTTCCCAAGTGGTTCTTGCCAGGATAGCCATGGCTTCTAATGTTCAAGTCGAGATCATTTGTCTGTGGGGTTTTCTTGCCTGTTTGTGCAGCCAACCATTTTTCTGCAAAATCCACTAAATGAAAGTGGATTTTGCACTACCAACGGGCTGCCAACTGCTCTACAGGAGTGCATCGTTTGTTATGACGCGACACGCAAAGGGTCATCAGTTTGTTAGCCAGCTCCAATGGCAATACAGGTACACGGTGTGACGGAATTCCAGTAAAGCTAGTGGCAGCATGCAGCCAATGAAAGGCAGGATTGAATTAACAGATGAAGATCAGGTATGAAAACAAGTTGACAGCCAAGAAAAAAAAAAAAAAAGATTTTATGGGCATCAGAAAAGCTTTGGCAGATCATGTGCCTTGTTCAAAAAAAAAAAAAAAAAAGCCATAGAGGCAATGCTTCAAAGCTGAATATCTGCTTTGAAGCAGAGGATTTATTGTATGAAAAGATTCAGCTTGTTTTCTTTGTATCGCAGTCCGAACGGACGACTTTAGAATCAGTCAAATTCCTGCTCATTATGCGCAGCGTCTCTGCAGTCGCAACAGGAGATCTGATGGCCTTTCTTTTTTCCTCCCAAGCGATGCCCATTAGCAATTATACTTTGCATTCTTCCACAGGCACCTACTACTTGGCACACTTCCTGTCACTGGCCTCGAGCACTTACTTTTCCCTGGGCACGATGAACTCGCACGAGCCGCGGCTCAGTGGAGTGTTCTTGGAATATGGGAAGGCTTTTCCTCCAGCTCTCGAGAACGGGGAACATAATTAATACTTTTAAAGGCTGAATCAGCACATGGTAGCTTTTCCCTAAAATCACTCTTTTTTTTTCTCCTGCCGTGACTTTTTAACCAACTGTAAAGCTGCTGTACCATTGGCTCAAAATACATTACCTTTCAAATGAATCCATACCCCTGGAGCTTTTTCACGCGTTGTCACGTTGCACCCAAAAACCCGCATACTTTTTAAGGATTTAATTTAACAGGCCAATTCAAAGTGGAAGGGGAAAAAAATAAATGTAAAATTACAGCATTAAAACAAAGGGCATTACATTCAATCCCTTTCACTCTAATACACCGACACCACCTGACAGAGAACATTAGAGCACAAACACACAATACCCGAAGATGTTGCTGTGCACCCGCAAAGCACCAAATTAAACGCACTGTGTTGTGCTTGGTGGTACTTCCAGAATAAATAAATCAAGGATAACATCAGTTACGGCAAGAGAAATTCTCCAACGTGTGACTTTAAGTGAAAAGCGCCTTTGGAGCTCACCTTTATGCGGTCCTCAGAGCTAAAAAGATGTGAAAGTATTTGACTTTCCCTTTCTGCAGAGAACAAACACTCGCTTGATGGGAGAGATCAAGAACACCCTGTGGGCAGAATCATCTCTTCTGCATCCCTGCGAGATCTCAGTGTTTGGCTTATGGCAGGAGCATTTGGGATCCGCATTGTTCAAAAAGTGTTTTTTGCCTTTACTGTTTTCCTTTTATGCATGGACTCCTTTCTGACATGTGTCTGGATGTGTCCTCTGAGAACATTACTGCATCTCACTTGTCTTAAGATGTGATGTGAGAAAATAAATCAAGGCCAGGTAGTTGATTTACTTCCTTTCCCCTGGGTTCCTTTTAATCTAATCATTAGAGTGTGCTAAATAATGAGATGGAAAGGAAATAGTGTCTCTTATTTTCTAGTAAGACAGAAAAGTTAGAGTTCGTATCTTTCTCAGAAGTTGCCAAGTGATGCTCCGGTGCTGGCATCTTCACCTGTGATATTGGTCTACTTTTACTGCTGTTTGGGTTCAGGCGCTGTACGCATTTTACAAGACAAGTCATTAAAAATTATGAGTACGTATTCTATTGTACCCTTCTCACAACTTATTCCTCAAATTGTCTGTTGTGTTCTTTGGTCTTCATGTTTGTTCTCTGAGTCTTTCACAGAACAGGCTAAGGGACTTTTCACACCTGATAATCCGGTAGATTCTGTTCCACTGACAACCAAAATTGCAACCTTTGTTGCATTTTCAGCTGGTGTGGTTCACTTTCACACTACGTTGTGTCAAACGAACCACACCCTTTGAAAAACCTGTTCCCCTCTTCGCCTGCGGTGGCGCCGCACCAAGAACCACTGAAGGAAATGACATAAACACCTCTAATGAAGACACATCCACAACTTCACGAATGAAGTGGTGTCAGATTTTGGCGGTTGTAGGATTTCACTTTTGTCTTTTGTAAAAGATTAGCCATTTCTTCCACTTGGGCGAGACTTGCGCGTTTTTGATTGTCTTTTACCCAGAGTCCTCTGCTTCTTGCCTTGGGGTGCGTTCACACCCAATGCGTCATCCGTGTTAAAAATGCGTCCGACGCTTCCAGTTCGACGCACGTGTACCTTCAATGCAGAACACCTGATGGTGCGTTCTCACCAAACGCATTTTGAGCGTCTGGTTTACATTCAGAGTCCATGGGAAGGCGTCAAAATCGCTCTACCGTTGCTTTCAGTTGCGGGGCTATTTGTCGGACGTATCGGACGCCAAAATCTTTCTTTCGTGCTTTCTGACCAAACAGCCAGACAGAAATTTAAAGAGGAGCGGCAAAAGCAGCGCTTGCCAACAGCTGATAGTGTCGTTCAGGAACTCCTGCTTGGATAGTCCACAAAGACATTCTCACAAAGAAAACTGAGAAAACTGTTTTATGAGCTTGGACCCTTCGACTCGGTCAGCCATATGCCTGCAGAGGGAAAAAAAACCTCAAGTATTTCCACAGTTAGGTTTCGACACTGTATAAGTTCAGAATTACTACTTCCACACAATCAATAAGCGGCCAAAGTTCAGAGTGCACAGAGAAATGAAAGAAGCCAAAACCAAGAGCTCTGCTAAACTCCATAAAACACACACACACTCTCTTTCTCTCACACACTCTCAGGAGCGACGCAAAGAGAACCCTGACGCAGACAGCTCCGTCCCACTGCAGCAAATTCCTCAGCAAAACGTCACCAGGGGAGGTTATGTTCCTTCTCTGACAAGGAATGTTTAAAATGAAACTCGCGGCCCGTGATTGTTTCAGAACGCTTATCAAAGGCAGCAGCAAACTGTACCATAATTAGAGCTTGTAGGGCTGCACAATGCCAGCCATGTTTCCACCAGCCCTTCATCTGCCTTAACGTTTCCCCCCATCTATCAGAGCTTAGGAATTAATCAATGGATTCATAATGGCCTTCCAGCCCCGTGGCGTGTCTCACGGCTACGCAGCCCAAATAGGATGCAAAGCTGCCATCCTCAAAGAATTTCCATCACAGGAATAATGCGGTCCCAGGGCGCCGCTGCAGAGGCTCGCCCCGAGCGTCGGGGCCCACGTAATTTAAACACATAAGCAGGTTCTTACTCCACCTTAATCAATGCCAGAGGTGTCTTTTAGTTGGGGAGAGATGGGAAGGCAATAAAGAGATAACACTGGCATAACCTGGGGACTTGCTGCAGAAAAAGAAGAAAAAAAAAGAAGAAACCTGAACTGCCAAAGCCCTCTGGGTAATGAGAACAAAACTCCTGACAAAGATTTCTGCTTTTTTTTTTTTTTTTTAACACCGCAGTAAAGTCACATAATGAGCAGAATCACATCAAGTTGACAAATTATTCTGAGAATAAGAGAAGTTTATCAGATTGGTTTGACTCGTAAAGAATCAGCACTCACCATGACGTTCCCAAAATCTGCACATAAAGTTGGAAAACGATGGAATACGTCATCCCTAACATCACCATCTCCCATAAAAATCCTACACCGCCGAAATATTTGCTTCTTCGTGACACTTTGAAAATAAAAGAGAAATTCCAATTTATGCCTGCATATAAACAGGTAAGCATGCGTCGAGGAACTTTTTTTAACATACAAACTAAAGCTAGAATCCTTCAATGCAACATTTCCTGTTTTTAAAAAGACATTTGTCCCCTCTCCCGCCCCCCACACCCTCTCTATCCTCCCATCTGCTCTGAAACTGATGGATGAAACCATTTCCCCCAAAACCAAACATGCCTAAAAACATTATTAGTGCCATTTCCTCTTCCTTAGTAAGGTGAGAAGCGCTGAAGGCGGCGCGGTGAGAGCCTTTCCTGGTGATAAAGTGGCCTCCTCTTTAGGTCTCCTTCATATCGCAGAGGAAATGTGTGAGATTTATCAGTGCCGGGCCGCTGAGGAGCTGTTTTTCTGGGGTGGCGGGGCGGCTTTCTGAGGAGGCTTGTTGTGCTGCTCTTCCTCAGGTGGCAGGTGGAAACCAGAAACGGCGTGATACGACGTTAGAATTTCTGCTTCTGATGGTAATGTCAGAAACACAAAGGTATGAAAGGAAAACTGATGATGAGCAGGAGGGGAAAGGATATACAGGGGAAAACTGTTTCTTTCTCCTTTTGGCTTTTCGTCACACTTAAATCACATCAACTAGGACATAAACTATAAAAAGTTACTTTTAAGTTAGTGTTGTCTAATTTTGAGTGTATTAAGAGTTTGTGTTTTTGCGTATGAATTATTGTGCATGATTTATTATTTCATCTTTAGCCGTCAGACATGTTCTATTCAAGGGATTTCTTGACTCCACAGACTCTTGCGGTAATCATGCCTTGGTGTGAAAGTTAAAGTGAAGTCAAAAACCTGGATAATTGCTGTTATTACTTCATTTGGCTAGGGAGCAATTATTTCCCCCCCTCCCTTAATAAACAAAGTCAAAACTTGAAGACGTTTTTTTTTTTTTTCTCTGTCTGGTTTGAATGTTTATTGATGACCTAAAACCTTTAAGTATGACAGGGAGGAAAATAAAACACAAAAAGAACAAATCCATAGCAGGGATGCAGCACTGTGGACAGAAGGCTGCATCCTCTGTTAAACCAAACTACAAAAGATTAATTAGTGTTATACTCGCCCATCTGTGTTTCCCCAGACTGCTTAGGGAGTTCATTTACTCTCTTTCTGTTATTGTTGATATATGTTTTTGCTTTCTTTCTTGACCTTTTGTGAATCTTTTGTTTGTGATGCTAACCTTTTGCACGGACTAAACCGAACTGCGCGCCAATTACTGCTCCTTAATAACAATGAAGCCGCTGCCTTTCCCCCACTGAAAGTAATTAGGCTCCTTGTAAATTAGATAGGGACCTTTAGTCTGAGCAGTGCAGCTTTTGCATTTGAACACAAAAGTCCTGGCAACCAGGATGGAGCACAAGGCCTTCTGTACTCAGCTAGACTCACTCAGGGCGGGTGGGTGTTGTGAGTTTCTCGTTTCCTTTGCATCTCCTGCCTTCATAGAACTGAAAGTTTTTTAACATACGTATCGTGTGCCGCGACCGCTCTGCTTCGCTGTGGGGTCGATGCTTCCAAATCAAAACCTTCACACTTTACGCACCTCTCCAGACATCTTAAGCACATTATTCCCCTCTGCAATGGAGTAAGATCACACAAGGACATCATAAAAATCCAAGCCATGGATGGTCTTTGCAGGGTGTTGGATGAGTCTGTTAGGTGAATTAATAATGGATATAGAGGGTTGGTATGCTCTGACCTCCAGATGGAATGCTGCTGTTAACTGAAGAGAAACGATATGACTCGATGTGGGCGAATTTACCCAAAATATTGATAATATCGATGCCAAGTTGGTGTCCGTATCGGATCAATGCTAACATGATGAGATTGTTACTTTAGTTTACCTTGAAATGGTACTTTATTCTTCCCGGGTTTCCCCCCGTGTATTAGAGGCCTGGCGGCCCGCCATGCTTTACTAGCGCCACCGCCAGGCTAAGCCTTTCTTGTTTATGTTTTCAGGAAAAAGTGACTAATAATAATAATAACAATTTAAAAAGCGCTTTGAAAAACGGCGGATTGCAAGCGTCTCTGTTGCTCTGAGCGTTTAACTGGCGGAGCAGATTTATTTCTAAAAGATATGTTTACAGAAGATAGGCTTACAGTTGATGCATTTAAAGCCGGACCAATCACACCGCCGGCGTCTCTGCGCGTTGCAGCAGTCGGATGTTTTAAGTTTACCTCAGCGCGGATTGTGCGCGCCTCCTTTAACTCAAACTTGACACTGTATGAATATTTATATCACCTCTCTCACACAGAACGTTAGCTGGAGATCGGCACCAGCACCTCCTGACCCCACTAGGGTCAAGGGTGTAAGAAAATGGATGGATGGATGGATGGATGGATGGATGTACTCTCACATGCTACATGTTAGTGCTTTACATTGTTCATCATTCAAAATAAACAAACCCATTTTTGCAGTTTTCCTATTGTTTATTATGTAAATATGTTAAAGTAATTCGTATGCTCTTGAACTTTATCTCGTTTTCGTCCTTGGTTTAATTCAAAGAAGAAAACACAAAAAAGGCCTAAAGGTCAGAAGTTAACTATCAATAGTGGTATTATATTGGTAATATTGACCCTGTATTTACTTAGTATCAGATCAATACCAAGATATGCAGTATAGCACACCTCCAAATTGTACACACAGGCCATTTGACGTTTTGATTTATCTATTGAGACAAAGACTCATCCAAATCAGTTTCTAAATGGCTGACTTATGGAGTGTTCGCACCCAACATGTTACACTTGCCAAAAATGAGTCTGACGCTTCAAATTAGATGCATGTGCACCTTGAATGCAGACGCCTGACTTTGCTCTACGCCAAGCGTTTTGTGTATCTGGTTTACATTCACAGTCTATCTGGAGGCGTGTCGACTGCACGTCTAACCTGTCAAAATGGCTTTAGCCATTGTTTTACATTGCTGGCCTATTTGTCGGACGCATGGGACTCGCCTGATGCACCAAACACTCAAAGCACTTCAAATCACGCCACACTAGATGGGCCCTCGACCCGCCTCCACATGGACTTTGAAGGTAAACGAGACGGGCGAAATGCGCTTGATGTGAATGCACCATATGATCCCAAATACACTTTCACACATATGGCCAAGTCGCTAATACGCTAACACTGTTTATGCGTACTCTGCATTAGGCCTCAGTTTATTGTTTATAGTTGTTACTTGGGCCATTTTCCAGTTCTGTTTGAATTATATTCCAGGCCAGACTTTATAATCAGAAAATCTTCCCAAACAAGAAAACAAGTTGGAGTTCTGTAATTTTACTGAGCTATTTTTCTTTAAAAAAAAAAAAAAAAAAGAAAGAAAATAAGTTAAAAAAAAATAAATAAGAAAGACAGAAAAGAAATCATTAACATTTCTTCTTGCTGGGCAGACTGAACCTCGTTGAGCTCGATGACAGCAAGCACTGTTGACACCCTGCATCTTATTTAATGTGCTACAGAGTCAGTCAGGCCAAGACATTCAGTGTTAAAGCCAAATCACACAAGCATCTCAGAAGTGCCTTAACAACACGCTGCAATCTACACAGAAGTGAAAATCAAGGAGGGGGAGACAGGGAGAAGAATCATTCATCAAAAGCATGTTCCTGGATCAAATTCCTCTTAAAGGAACATGCTTAATTTATCCTCTCAGCTCAGTGACACTTCACTCTTTTCCCTCTAATTACACATTATGAATGTTGCGTAATTTGGCAAGGCGGAAATCCGGATGCGGCGACACACATCTATAAATTAGGCAGCCATTATTCTTTATGATGGCTTCGGTGGAAGGACGATGCCTAATTGTGGCTTGATTAAGGCTGAAGGTGGTGCAGCTGACAGCATATGGACAACCCCACACTTCCAGACCCAAGCAATTTACATCTTATCTTTCTACGCTGAAGTCCTGGCTTTCTAATTAACATCCCACTTCTTCTTCTTCTTTTTTTTTTTTTTTTTTACCACGATGATGAAGGTGAGGCAGACTTCAGAATCTCTGAAACTCGTTTAATCATATTGCCCCTCCAGGAAATAAAACCCTAAAATGCTCACCGCCCTCAGACTGCAATAAATAGCAGAGTCAAAGATGGCATTCTGAGATGTCATTTCTACCAGTAATGGGTTTGTAGCTCTGGCGTCTTGGGTCTCTATTGTAGGGTAATTGAGGTATTATTACATGGTGAAATTGGGTCAGTTTTACCTTGGCAGGAAATAGGCAACAAGACGGCCGAACTCTCTTTCACAGAGATTGCCATCAGAAGCGCACAGAGCTTTGTGGCGATGATCGATACGACGAATCAAATGCAGTGACTTTAAGTCCTGACCTGCGGGATTATTTCACAAACCCAGTCGTTTCTTTGTAATCTTCTTTATCTCATTTTGGCACAAACAGTCACTTTTGAACTTTGTCATTTTATCTTTGCGGGAGGACTTATTCTTGAGGCCAAATTTTGGTTTTCAAGGTATTATTTACAACAGAAACGATGGTTCTCATTCTTCTGCTGAATTGGTTTGTGTCTATGCTTTATCTGTTAAATCTAAAACCAGTTTTATGATGATTAGGCCAAACGCCACAGTCCTTAAAATTGCAAATGGACGCCACCTATACAGTTCATGTGGGATGTCTGGGAGATCTGATATTCTGAATTCACATTTGCACCGGTCTGGGCGACTGCATTTAATTTTTAAAACAGCAAGTTTCAGGTAAAACTAAAGTATCATGGGAAAATTGCCCATGTCTTTCACTTACATCCAACACCAAAATGAGCTTTTTCCAGATGACCAAAATGTTGGAAGCGCTGCATAGATTTTTAATGATAAGAAACTTTATGTAAATATTGCTTTGATGTGGCATCATAAATGTTCTCACTCGTCTCTGGTTATCAGATACAGGCTCCTCAGTGGTGAGCACACTTCTGCCAAAGCACTAACAGCTATTTTTTTTGTTTAGTGCTTTAGCTATCTTTGAAGACATTTAGCACACTTAGGTCTCACTAAATTAATTTTATTGCATAAAAAAATTCTTTAGAACCAATTTATTTCTGTTTTGTAATTTTTCAGTTGAATAAAGTTCGACATCTTGGATTGAAGCGTTTCTTGTAAAATGTTAAGAGTTCTTCAAGCAGTTAGGGGCTTATATTCCTGCTCTTACTTTGAAGAAGGTGACTGGTTTGTCTCCTCACGTTCCCTTCACTTCAACAAATTTATTGATCAAATGGAAAACATACAAAAAAAACCCAAAAACAAATGAAAGACTTATACATAGGACTACAAAACATAAAAACAACCAGGGGTGTTAACTAAACAAATATATGCAAAAAATTCACATTATTTGCATTGTTTCGAGAGCCTCCACTTATTTTCAGCAAATGCCCTTCATTCGGTACCCAGAATGCATTGCTGTACAATTACAGCCTCTAGTTCTACATTACCAATTTAAAATCTACTGACAAACTATTGCACCCTGTTGACAGCCATATTTTGTGTTGTTGCACATGTTGTCATTATTGCATGGTGAGTATAATTGTGCTTTAGCATTAGCTTCCACTCTCTAACATGTAGGTGTATTGCTTTAGCATTAATTTCCATTAAATACCATGTCAGTGTAGTGCTTTAGCATTCGCTTTAGCTAAATAGCATATTGTAGTAGAGCTTTAGCATTAGCTTGGCTAAATACCAAGTTGGAGTAAGGCTTTAGCGCGAGTGGAGTGGAACTAATGTTCCTGGTTAGTGCTGCAGTGTTAGCGTAGCTAGTCAGTGGTGGCCACCACTGCATGCATATTATGACTGAGTACATCTGTCTATAATGTAATGCATTTTCAGGAGCATAAAATATTTCTGTGCCTCTCCACTGGAAATGGAGAAAAATGAGATAGTGTGAAAAAGTTCTTCCAACACAACGCTGTTGCGTGTTTTATGTTCGGCTCTGAATTTTAGCAAAGCTCAATGGAGCTCAAGTATCTTAGTATTTCATTTGCTGTTGTTTGTGGGGTCGGCAGAGAGATGGACAGACAGATCTCTCTGCTTTGTTTGCACAGATTAAAAGTTTCGCTCTCATCTGCAGTGGAGAAAAAAGGAGCTCAGCTGAAAAAGCAGAGCGTTTGGATTTAGTGCCCCAGATTGGCACAAAGCCTTACCTTTGGCTATCGCTTTTTGATTCATGACCAAAAGGAAGGCGTCTGCAGATGTTAGCATGCTGAAAACAGTTTCCTTTACAGAGTAAGTATCTGGACTCAGCCTGTGAGATAGACGGTAAGAGCCAGAATATTCGCTGCCGCTCCTCCACATCAAAGGGAGTCGGCAGAGGAGGCTGGGGAACTGATTAGGGCATTTTCCACTGAAATTCTATGGAGGTTTATCATGCGCATTCTGCTGGGAGGAGACCCCCAGGGCAGATGGAGAACTTGCTGGAGGGATGAGATATCCCTTCTGGTCTTAGAATGCCTTGAGATCCCCCAGGAGGAGAGGGAGGACGTTTCTCTGGAGGGGATTGCTGGGTTTCCCTTTTCACTGTTCTTGGACCTCATGCCTCAGGGACCTGACTAAACAAAATGCACTGGAAGAATGAATAGAGGAATGGATGGATGGATGGAAGACGGGAGGGAGGATAGATAGATAGATAGGTAGATAGATAGATAGATAGATAGATAGATAGATAGATAGATAGATAGATAGATAGATAGATAGACATCCTAAAGGGATCAGGAGTTGCTGGTGCCGATCTCCAGCTGCGTTCCGGGCGAGAGGCGGGGTACACCCTGGACAGGTCGCCAGTCTGTCGCAGGGCAACACAGAAACAAACAACCATGCACACACACCCCCACACACCCACACACACCTAGGGAGAATTTGGAAAGACCAATTAACCTGACAGTCATGTTTTTAGACTGTGGGAGGAAGCCGGAGAACCTGGAGAGAACCCACGCATGCACAGGGAGAACATGCAAACTCCATGCAGAAAGACCCCGGGCCGGGAATCGAACCCAGGACCTTCTTGCTGCAAGGCAACAGTGCTACCAACTGTTCCACTGTGCAGCCCAGATAGATAGATTGATTGATTGATTGATTGATTGATTGATTGATTGATTGATTGATTGATTGATTGATTGATTGATTGAAAGACAAATACTTTTTGTGTAACTGTTTTATTCATCCATACTGTTTCTCGCGCCCCACTGCAATGGCACTTTTGTGGCGCTGTATCATTTTAAATTGTGATGTTGCACTGGGGATTTGTTTTATAATTTAGCCAATTTCCATTAAAGACTCACAAATCGATGTCACGTTTGGCCGTTGCTAGACATTTCAAAATAAATGAAAATAATGAGTTCAAGAACATTTTATTGAAATGTACAAGTTTTGTGCTTTTCTGCCACACAATTATAGCTATTTCAAAAATAATTATCACTTTTTAAAGGCCCGCCTAATGTTGTGAAAAGCAGCTAAAACTTGAACAAACACTGCAGTTTGGTTGGTTGGTTGTTTTTCACTGGCGGTTTTAAGGCGCCACCTGTTGGCCCGGCAGACCTTCTGCACCATTTGCTGTGGCGCTGCATCATGCAGAGGGGAGCAGAAAAAAAAAAATCCATCCTTAAAATATTTTTGTATTTCCCACTACATTTCTGCGAAACATTCCTAAAAAATTATTTTCCTGAACTCTCAGAGCAGTCTCATACTCTCATTTGCATCTTGCTAGGTAATGTTTTGTTAGTGTCCTTTTACATTTCTCTGGATCCCTCGTCGCTCAGTATCCGTGCCTTCGCTGCTTATCATAAGTCCAGTCTAAAAAAACTCAGTCCTCAGCCGCACTCCTCCACAAAAACAGGCTTATTTCTGCCAAAAACATGTCTCTGAGCAGCTACCACAAGAAGCTAGAATGCCAAAAAAAAAAAAAACCAACAAAACAAAACAAAACAGGGGCATATGCCAAAGTTATCTTTGTGTCTCTTTTTTTTTTTTTTTTAAAAACAAAAAAACAACAGTGTGATGTCATTCCCAAGCCCACATGAGTCAGGCAAACAACACATCACCTAACCTTTTGAAAGCATCTAAATATGCCCATGCAGGCCAAGTCAGCATGAAAGCAGCCCTTCTACAGTACGTGTAAATAGAGTGCCAGATTCACAGGTGACTGGACACTGCTGTCATTGTCAGAGAAAAATACAGCATTCACACACAGCTGACAGGCTGCGAGCAGAGCAGCATTGTTTCTGTGTGCAGTCGTAAGTCGTCAGAGTTAAATCGTTTGCTGCTGTGGAAAGCAGGGACACGTTTACCTGCTGCAGCCGGTGTTCTTCACATCAGAGTGTGCTTCATGCAGCGAAGGCACCGAGGTAGTCAAGTTGTTGTTTTTTTTTTTTTGTAATTATTTCAAAACAAAAGAGAATTTTTAATTGTGACACTTTAATAACTGTCCTTAGATGTATTTTTTACGACTTTCATCAGCAGATGTCAGACATCGAATCATGTCTGACATCTGCATAAAATTTATATGCGGAGCAAGTTACAAAATCCAACAGGGCCATTAAATCCGCCATAAATGAAGAGTCATTCTGCTCAATGCAAACTGCATTCACTCCAGCACAGGGCCGGCTGTGGCTTAGGTAGCATGGGGCGCCAGGACTCTAGGGGGCCACCATGCAATTCACAATGTTTTTTTTGACATTTGTGAATTAAAAAAAAAAATACTGATTTTTTTTTTAATTTAAAGAAAAAGTAAAATAAATAAATAAAATAATTAACTAAAAATTTATGATTGTTTTTTTTTTTTTAGGCAATAAAACAACTTCTGAATAAAATAAATCTGCGTCAATATAGCTGCATCTAAAAATAATAGCTCCCCCTCCTTCTCTACTACTTGGTTTGTTCCTTCACCCCATGTGCCACATTTCTCAAAGCTGATTTAGGTTATAAAAACAATATCCCCAATTTGCACAACTGCTTTGCATTTGGAACCCTTTAACACTTCCTTCATCATTTTAAAGGCATTTTAAAAGCTGTTTTTTCAAGATGGCATTCTGTCTTAGCTAAGAAACTCTGGAGCTGAGTCGTTTTCTTACAACTTATGAATTGATCAAACTCCATAAGGGAACCTTACATTTAAGCAAAGACACATTTGTGAACAACTAACTACCCGGATTGCTGGAAATTGATAGGAGTCTGAGATTGCTATTGAATTTTCTCCCCTTTTTTAAATGGCTGATAAAAAAAAAAATATATATATATATATATATATATATTGTTCATCTTTAAAGCGTTTTTATGCAGCCTTTGATATCTGCTTTTTGATATTGACCGTGCAATCAATAAAGCGTTTCTACAGCGGCGCTGCTGATATTACTCAATTTTCACAGTTAGGTAATATTAGTCTCGCTAGAGCCAATCTATTGATCTGATCCGTCGGGACGAGCGGCGCTCTCTCTCTCTCTCGCTCGGTGCATACCTTGTGCCACCAGCACTGTAATTTTAACACAGCAGCTCCGTCAGACTTTACTGTCAGAGCCAAAGTATTTTTTTTTTTATTATTATTTTCATTTAAAAACACTGCAGTTTGCCAGCAGTAATTAGGCAGGACTCAAAATATATATATATAAAAAAACAGGTTTTAATTAAAGGAAGGCAGTCATCTATAGCTGGCTTAGATAAAGTGATTAAAATCATTTCAAATGAGCAACCACAATTAATTGAAATTAGTATTTTTGGGATTGCTACTGAAACTACAGTATAATAACTTAAACTTTGAACAGAAAGTTTGCACTCCGTCACCTTAACCCTTTTTTCTTTTGCAGCTGTTCAGCTGAGAGATCTCATGATAGTCATATGAATAGCCATAAATAATACCTCTTGACATCAGATATTTAAGACAGTTATGTAGGCTTAATGCAAAGCAATGTGACGCTTCATTTGCCTGATCTTGACTGAAGACTGAACACTATGCCAACACATTTTCAGCCATTCAGATGAACAAGTGAAACAGACTAAGTGTCTGGTTGTTCCAAGATTGTTATTGAATGTTATGAAATGAAAACAAGAAATTACAAAAGTGGTAAATAACAAGTTAAAAGCAAAATGAGAAACTAAACCTCATAAATACTGTAAATTGTTACCAGATGGAATATACCCAAACAGCTACACCTTCAAGTGCCTCTCATGCACTGGATTGTCTAAATATCAAAATGAGTTGTGATTAAAAACTTATTTATTCTCAGATGTCTGCATAGGCTTGTGTGTGTGTGTGTGTGTGTGTGCTCTTAAAAGCTTTATTCAGAGTGAGTTCAGTCATGCTCATCCCTGTGTGTAAAGGACATGCAGGTTGCATTTTTCCCCTCTTTTCTTTCATTTTCGTGGATTATTATTTTTGCTCCTTGATGAAATCCTTTGTTGTTGCATGCGAATGAGTGGCAGGTCTTAATATGCGTAGCCGCCACTGTGCCGAATGTTTCAGTAAAGCAGACTAATTGGAGCCCTGACGGCCAGGTGTGGACGAGTTGAGGTTGCTGCCAGGGCTCTGGCCACTGTAGCCAATCTTTCAATGGATTCTCAAATGATCAAGGCGCACAGATTTGAAGGGTGGGGGGGGTCAAAGGTCGTGGATGAGATAGCGTTATGCTGCCAACACGATAATGAACCTCCACAATGTCACAGCAGAACGTTGAGCATCTCGTGCTCCGTTGCGCTCAACGGAGGACGAAGTTCCTCCTCGAAGTTCGTTGTCTTCGTTTGTCTTTTTAACATCCGAAGAGGGCCCTGTTGAAATGCTATGCCTTTGGTTAGTTCATTTTTTTCCAGAGACTGCACAATAGAATACATTCCTCCTGTCATAAAAGTGCTTATGTCCCTGGGCAAGCATAAACTGTTCAGGAGTCTTCACGACACAAGCACAAGGTGTTTCATAGCACACAGCGGTGCTCTGTGTGTCACGGAGAGGGAGCTTATGCTCTGTCACCTCCGGTCAACCACAGCCAGAGGTGACAGAGCCAACACTGAGCCTGTGGTTCAGGAACACCCAGAAGCATACACACAAATACATGAAATACACAGCAAAGCAAGAGAGTCTCACTGTGACCTGAAGTGCAGAACAAGCACAGTGATGATATGGCCTTTATCAGTACATGCAGTATAGTATGTTAGTGAAACAGACTTGCTAAGACTGCTGATGTACCAGCATTGTCCCTGCTTGTACTAAATTTCCTGGGGGTGGGGGGTTTGTTGTTGATCCAAGTTGTAATGTCCATTTTGGCATTAGAGCTTTGATGGATGCTAACGTGTCTTTTTTGCTGTTTTGACTGGCTGAGTGCCGTAACGGAAACAGGAAACTGTGCCACAGGTAAAGATACATACAAGGAACGTTTATTAAAGATAAAGTTAACAAAAACCGTCATGGAATGTGTCTGTACCAGTGGCATAATGTAAATGCTATAACCCTCCAGCCCTCTTCGCAGGTCCATTCCCTCCATCGCTTCTTCCACCATACAAACTCACATGGTTCTTGCTCCTTTACAACTCTATGATTTTCAACAAACTACCCAGTCGTTCAACCACTTCAGTGCCTCTCAGGAAGCCATCCTTAACACCCTCGCTCCTTGCATTTCCCTTCTCTTGACACCACGTCCATCTGTCTCTTCATTATTTATGCTGCAGAACCTTTTATTAGAAGCTCAGAGAAACACAGACATAAACATTGATTTATTATCTTCTGAGTCAGGCTGGTACTCAGTCCTCAAAATATCTTTCACTACCATCCAGACTTGATGCCATTGATGCCTTGTGAGGCATACATTTTTTTCTTCACGCTGGTAACGGGCAACGTCTCTCCAACTACATGTCATTGCCGTATACTCATGTCTAAAAGCAAGAACCTTCAGCTCTCCTCAGTCATTGCATCCTCACCGTGTGATGAGGCTTTCTTTGCCTTCTTACAGTCTTCAGATTTCCCCCCAACCTCATCCAGGCTTCTATACATCCACGCCTTTCAGATGTCTTCACTTATGATCACTCTCATCTCCACTCTCAGGAGACTTGGTGTCTTTTTCGATCTATAACTTATGTATTGACTACTTTCCCAGCTCATATGAACTATCCTGGTGAAAACCAGCCCCTAGTTTTACACTTTGCTTCGCCCAAAAGGTCTAGACCCTCGGTTATTGAGAAACAATCGCTAACGTTTGACTGTGACATATGTCACGTGCCAGCTTAAAGATATATACCTCTTACCAGAAATTGCCTGCACTGTAAACATTCAACCCACCTGCGAAGAGAGAAGTTCAGAGCCCAACAAGGTGGCTGTTAATGCTAATTAATGGCCAACACAGACTGAATGGCTTCATTCACTTCCTCTGTTGTTATGGCCAAACTAAAGGTGGACTAGAGTCTCTGTTCACTCCTGTTTCTTTCCACTGATTGGTTGAAATTCTACCGGACGAATCCAAGTGGATGGGAGAAAACCCAGATGGCACACCGAAAACAGAAAGCCAATGGCACGGCTCCATACGAACCAAACTCAAATTAAAATTCGTCATCTCAAATTGAATCCTTCATCACAAAGTCAGAAAGTCATCTCAGTCAAGTTCTGTTGAGGTCCAGCATCTCATCCGAGTATCATTCTGCCCATTCCTTCTGCAGCTAATGTGCAGATAAGTTACAAAGTAAACTGTCAGATACTGAGATACCTCCATAAATAAACCAAATTGGGAGTTTGTCGTAGCTTGTCCCAATGATTTAAATGCTTTGGTGTAATTTTCCGTCATTGTAGTGATATAATAAGCTATAATCATGCTAATAGGCATGGTTGCTAATGGTCAAGGCCTGTATGCTTTTAAAAGGCCAAAGTTAGCTCTACAATCAGAGATGTTGGCTTTTGCAGGTTAAGTTTAATTTCATTAAAAAATGCCTGTAGTCCAAAGATACAACTCATGTCAAAGTTACTATGAGATGAGTTTGATTTAAATAATAATGTTGGATTGTTCTAAATTAACTAATTAACGTTATAGAAGCAGTCGAAAGGTAAAATGTTTTAAGATGCCTTGTTTGTAATTTATTCCAAGGTTGATTTTGATTCATTTACTTTATGCAGTGTATAGGTTTTAGGTATTTTTAACTGTATGTCTAAAGTGCCCAAAGTGGAAATCTGGCTTTTTGTTTGTGTTCGAAAAGCTGCAGAATAATTATTTATTTTCCTTTTGGGCTCAATAAAGTATTTTTGAATTGAATTTAAATAAAGCTGATTCTGAGTCCATTTTTCAAATTTTCAAAACACAACAAGAACTTGAGTGGTTTAAACTGCAATTACCGTTGGTTCCCTTGGAAACCAACACCGCCAGATCAAAACAAACCATTAACCTGCAAGGACACTTTGGACTTCTCTCACAGGTGAATGGTAAGTTTCTTTTCTGTCGTTGACAGTCTGTAGTTTACAGCAGAAGTGATGTAAACCTCGGTGTAACTTTGTCTTTAATGTTTTCATTCTTAAAAAAAAAAATCATGTTACCTGTTATCATTTGTTTTCATCCCCTAGTAAAGTTCAAACTGAAGTTCGTTAAAGACGATTTATCTCGTAGAAGAGTATTCGATTTCACTTTAGTGCCTCTTTTTGCATTTTTAGCCTTTTTTTTTTTACTTCTGTCAAATTTGTTGTAAAGCAAGACATGTTGACTTTTGAAATTAAAATTTGTTTATGTATAAATCTTCTGGAAACGTGTTGTGTTTGCTGTTTCTGACTTGTGCTTATCTGTTCCAACCAGTGATAGATCAAACATGGAGGACTTTCTGGTGAAAGACAACAGCAACAAGACCAGCTCAATGATGTATTTTCCAGGCGTGAGTTGTTCTCAACTTGTTCCCGTATCACTCTTTTTGACTTGTAGCGAACTAGCAGGTGCAGTAATTACAGGTGTCCAATATCGATTCAATGCCAAGTAAATACAGGATCGGACACCAATACAGGAAGTTTTTATTATTTGAGTCTGATAAATGATCAAATTTCTGACCTTTAGGTGTTATTGTGTTGGGTTTTTTTTCTTTAAATTACTTGGTATAACGTTTGAAAAATGTCTAAGTGTCTACAAATAATTAGAACTGAAACGTGCATTTTTCCTAATCTAAAATCCATTTTTATAACAAGGAGCCTCAAACAAGAACATTGAGTTGAGAGGTGAGAAAAATCCCAATCCGGCCTTTTGTTACAGACAGTGGTAGATAATGTCAGTTATTCTGTTTCTTTGGTTGACCGGTCCGTCAACTGATAAAATCCCAAATTGCTACTTTGGTTAAAATCAAAACAAACACACACACACACACACACAAAAAAAACCCTCCATAAAAAACGAAACAAAACAAAAACAAGGCAAGTGGAAATCTGGATTGTTGTGTTTTAAAATCAGTGGTTAAATATATAGATAAGGCCGGGCTACATGGTGGCTCATGTCTAAAACAAATAACATTTACCTTAAGACAATTAATTAACATACCTTAAATATTTTTTAAGGAAGATACTGACTGAAAATGTTTTGTTTCTGTTTTCTGCTGACGAACATCAGAACTCCGGATGTTTGATTTAGAATGAGTTTGGCCGATGCATTCTTTTTTTCTCGTTTCTTTTTTCCTTCAAGAAACATAGCCTATCGTTTGTTGGACAATGCTAAGGATACTGCAGTGAAAAGGAAGATTTTTTAACAAATCCTCACGATTAGACATGTGAATGTAACATGCTACAACATTTCTCTCACTGCTCGCCCTGATTCCATTCCGCAGAGCACTAGCGGCGCCCACCTGAACGTAGTTCACGATGAGAGTCTGAGCAGAGCCGGCGACACTCAAGGTGATCAGCTCCCCCGTCCCGAAGAGAACAGGCCGCTTTTTGAGAGCCTTCCTGCTTTGCCTCAGAAGCTCGCCACCAAACGTGGGGGGAGGACGTACATCTGCGACCAGTGTGGGAAGACCTTCCGGAGGAAAAGGCGTCTGACGGCCCATCTGCGGAGTCATGGCGTTGAGAGGCCGTACAACTGTGCCCAGTGCGGGAAGAGTTTTATTCAGAAGGGGAATCTGACGGTCCATCAGCGCATCCACACCAGAGAGAGTTTACCTCAGACCTGAACTGGAGGGAAGTTTATCAGAACCTTGTCAACAACGTACATCGACCGCACGGTGTGAAATGTACATTTGAACTTAACAGCTTAAATAAAATTAATTGGTGAGAACAAAGTAGTGTTGTCAATTTTTTTTTTTTTTTTTTTTATACAAGAAATCAAACTACAGTCGCGCTTAAGGTAGCAAACCCAGAGCAAGTCTGGTTCTGAGACTGTGTCCCGTATTGTTTTGTCCCTTAGTTACTGCTGGGTCGTCTTCCTACACATTTCAGCGATAACAAATCAGACGTGTGGCTTGTTATCACACGACTGAAAGCAAATCGTTATGCTTCGGCGTAACAGAGGTGTACAACTGGGCTTAGAGCTTAGACCAGTACTCTTTACTTTATCTAGGCTGCTAGAGGACACACTGTCCACTGACCAGTGACACACTGTTCACTGACCCTGTGGTCAGTTTTACCTGTTTCTGTAGTTTTCAATCCATGCTGCTGTTTAACTTTAAGACACGATGGGGAAAGTTTAAACTGCTGATGTGCAAATTACTCAACAAGGTGTTGCTATGTAACCAAAGAGTGAGTGAGTAATGGTGAGCTCATACCAAACGCGTTACTTGCGCTTGTCCTGCATGTCCAGCAGAGGGCGCAGTAAGCGAGATCTCAGTGTTTTGACAACCTCCATAAAACAGAATAATAAGAAGAAATCAATAGAAAAAGATCGGGGTCAATAGCCTTTGTAAACATCATAAAAAAAATGTTACTAAACAATTTACGGCAAACAACCATTAAAATAAAAATAGGCTTGTTTGTCAGCTGATCAAAATTTGAGAGCATAAGTCAGAAAAATACCCCTCCCAAAGAATCCAGTCAAACAATTTCAAGGAAGAAGTAATGAGTGGCTCCAGCGTTCTTGTTGATCACCAGAGCAGGAACATCTCAAGAGTATTGGAGGTGGGGTTGGGGTTGTACCGTCTACCGGACACTCTGAGGGCGCCGCTATCCACTGACTGTCTGAAAAAGACCTTAAGACATTTAATTTGAGCAAAATGTTTGGTTCATTTTCTTACATACTGGTTTTAATCTCTTTTATCTACGCATCTATTCTTTTGTTTAATGTTAATGTATTTTTATCCATTACAAATGCTTATTTTGTTCCTGTTTCCTGCCCTTTGAGATTTAAATACTTAAATGGCCATTATAAATGAATCTATTATTATTATTATTGTAATATTTCAACAATAATTCAGCTTCAGGTGAAGGAAATACCGCATCATCATACCGACTCTGCCAACAGCTGTTTGGTAGTCAAAAGCGTTCCCCAAAGTTCTACATAACTTCATCAAAACTGAGCGAATTTTCAGTCGTTTGATTTGACAAGCGGCTTTTCATCTTGCAGTGAATACGAAGGCGACATACTCCAATGTGTGCAAGAGAACAGTCAGTTCACGGGAAGAGGATGACTGAGTGGTTTTGTGATAAATTGGATAGAAATGCACAGCAGCTGGATCCAGATTGACAGCTCCAAGTCAATGAACACCCAGGTATAGAGGTGTAATATCTCCTAAGAGTCTATTTTTCTGACTGGCAGACAAGTTCACCCAGGTTACTGTTTTCACAGCGCAAGGCAGTTCTTCAAGCGTGCAGAACTTGGACCCACTGAGGGAAATAAGGAGAGACGCTGCTGTCAAGTTTCTGCTTGAAGAATGAACACAAACATTAAGAGTAAGACTGAGTCGGGGTGTGGGGGGGGTGGGGTTGTTATTTGGAGAATCAATGCAGATGCATTGACTGACAATCCCCTGCTAAATGGTTTTGCAGCAGAATTATTGCTTTACAAGCTGTATTGTCTCCTGTGAGCGGCGTTATGCTGTTCACTGGATCGATTAATTTCATATCTAATGATATCTGTGCACGCTGAATGCTCAAAAAGTTGGAGGGTTTCAGAGTTCCCAGAGGAAAAGCTGTAAATCACAGAGACTTTGAGGAGGAGGCCAGCGGCTGTAAGATAACAGGACGTCATGGGACGACAAACAATTACAGGAATCATGGATAAACTTTTCTCTGCAACTAAGAAAATAAAAAATCTAAAACATCGGAAGTAAGCGATGTTAACCGAATGATGCTGGCTTAAGCCTTTTACCACTTCGATATTTTAATGGTGCTTCCTATGATGTGGATGATTTAAGCTGCAGTATATAACACTTAGGGGGGAAAAAAAGTTTTTTTCTTTTTTACATATTTGTTAAAACTGTAACAGTTTATTAGACAGATCATCTACAGAAATATTGAGCTTCTCCACTTTCTCCCAGTGCTACTTTTTTTTTTTTTTTTTTCACAGATTCCCTGACTTGTGTTATACTGTCATGACGCAACGATAAGTTTAACAAATATGTGAGAAACACATATTTTTTAAATAAAGGTTACGTGCTGCTGCTTCAATAGACTTCTGGAGCACCTTATTATTTGAATTATGTGTAGTGAAGCTGAGACACATATAAAGCAGTGAGGCCCTGAGGAACCAGGTGTGGGACAGGCTGGTCAAAGGTCACGTTCATGCAGAAGTCAGTCGTGACCCATGTCCGGCTTAGTGCAGCCAGAATGTCCCTGTTCCAATCTTTTCATCCCAGAAAAATCTGGTTGGTGCCACATTCACATGTGGAGCCGAATCAGATACGAATCCGATTGTGATTGTAGAATTGTGGCGACTTGTGGAAAACGTTACTACAAGGCAACGGAATAAAACTGCACAGATTTACATCTGTGCAGTTTTATTCCGTTTTTTTCAGCAAACAACTCGAAACCTTTCAAATATCTCTTTTCTTCTCATGCAATGTGACATTTAAAAGAGTTAGACCACTGACTGAGTACACTGAGTCAGACTGGTTTCTACATGACTGGAATATCTTTCTATACAGCTAGTAAAAGATGTGACCATCCACTGGAAAGTGCTGTGCAGATCAAAGAGCTCTGCATCAGTGTTGGACAGTGAAAATGATTAGTCCATGCCCAGTGGCTGTCTTAAACTCAGTGAAGTTGGCTGGGGTAGGAGACTTTTTTTTTTTTTTCCTACTTCGCTGCTTTCCATCCCATCTCATGCAGGCACAGCCTTTTCAGCCCCGACGTCGGACTGGAAATTGTTCAGAACGAATCGCCAACAACTTTTCCGACCAGAAGCCCCAAAACGACTCTCAGTGCCAGGCGGTTAAAGTTAAAGTTCTTTATTTCTTAACTGGGCAAATTTATAAGGCAACGCATTTTGCGTTTGAAGTTTGAAAAAAAAAAAAAAAACAATTTTTTTTTTGAAATCCCGCAGCGCAAACTGTCACAGCGCGGCAACATTCTCACCCACTCGAGTGCAGCAGGGGTCAGACTTCTGGTTCAAAGAGAGACGGGCTGTCAGGCTGTCAGTCATCTCTCGGCCGGATGAAAGATCAAAAGGCAGATCAGACGACTCTGCTGATTTGAGCCCAGCCTTGTTTTTGCTTCGGAACAGTTTTTTGCCTTTGGTGCTGTGTGCCGTCGAACCGCCGCCCCTCCAGATCATTATCGTCGCCGTCCCCGGCTCGGCTGCTGTATGACACTTGTGCATGCGGCCGTGTTAGGTGTTCAAGCTGCGAGGGGGTCTATTCCTTTCTTGATTGGCCTCAAACCGCAAACTGTGAGCCGACTTGCTAACATCGTCGTCAAAGTTCTGATCTTTTCCCAAGTCACTTGGGTCTCTGGTAATTTACTCCCTCAGAGGTTCAGGACTACAACCCATTTCAGGGAGCTGGACGAGAATTCCTTCACAGGGACGATGTTAGTTCAACCGAAAAGGCAGATAAAACCCCGCGCTGAAAAAAAAAAGTAAAGTTAACCTTTAAAGTTAGCCATATATGTTTTGCTTTTTAGATTCAAATAATGTGCTTTTGGCATCCTTGCTTACTGCATCTTGCACATAATGTGAAGAGACAGCACTGGGTGCAACAAGCCTCAGGTTGGGCTTTGATCAAAACATCAGAGAGCGATGCTTAGGCAGGTATTTAGATTTTCTTCTCTTTTAACAGACTCTCCAGTCTGTTAATCATGACTTTAAGCCATTTTTTTTTTTCACACCGATAAACTTAATGGCTCCTGATTACTCTGATTTGTGTCCAAAGTCAAGAAACACCATCGACGAGTTCTTGCTTTCAGTGTTTAAAGAAAAGAAGCCTTATGAGACTTCCGGACTGCGAGATGGAGTAGAGGCTTTTTCTGAAGCTCCCACCTCGAACATTACTACTCATGTTTGTTAACCCAATAGTAACTATAGCGCTCCACTTGAACCGCGACCAGTTGGTCAGACAATGACCAGCAGAGCAAAATAAGACGAGCAGAAAAAAGATGAGGGGAACATCATGGCTTTGCTAGCGGCTACATTACCTCACCACAAGAAATCCCTCTCAACAGAGTTCAATGCGGCGTTCACTAAACTCGAAACAAAACTGGAGCGCTTTGAATCGACCATTTCTACCCACCGCCAGCGTATTTCATCACTGGAGAACGTGGCCACTGCCATGAGCGATGACATACAGGCAATTCAAGCCGAGCTAGCTACGGTGACCGGAGAGAACGACAGGTTGAAAGCTAAGCTAACTGGCTTGCAGCACTGGTTCAGTAGAGAAACAGAACTCAATGCTGAACCGCCGTGTGTCAGACCAGAAGAGAACGGTCTTAACAAAGTTCATTTATTGTCATTCCAGCAGGCGACGCCCTGATAGCAGGGGGATATTTCTTCATGTACAGAACTATCATCCTCCTTTCACCATGAAAAACAGAATAAATTGAGGAAAGAGAAGGACAACTGGAGCAAGCGAAAATAAGAACTTAACACTTTATTTATCATTTGTTCTGGTTATTGTCTCCCAGCTCCCACCGCAGCACCACGCTAATTCCCCAACCTTCCCGTCGACCTTTAGTTCTGTGTTTACACTCTGACACACCGATAGGCACGTAAAGATAAAAAAAAAAAAAATCGACACAGAAAGTCAGACATTAAAAAACAATATCCGCTGTTCAAGTCGGCCACAAGCCACAATTTGTTCTCTTTGTTATAATCAACTATTTTTTTCCCCTTGGGTTTAATGTCACGGATCATCAAAGCTACAGCATACTTACCAAATATACTTTTACTTGGTTTTAAAATTAGTTTAGAAGTGAAACCCCGAATTCAGCCAAAACTCACAGAACAAACTACAATCTTTCATCATAGAGAATCTGTCAGGTAGTTCTCAACTGTCTGGCCCTTTATGGGAGGAACAGCAAGAAGGAAACAATAGCTGATAGAAATATATGCAATATGAAGTTTTGTTTCATCCCTATAGATGGTCAGGCCCTTTGTTTAAAATTAATGCCTGTCGATGCAAACTGAACACATACCAAGGATCACACCGGAAGCACTTTGCTGTCATCTAGCAGTTTGATCTGTGCTACAGGAACTGGAACATCACAGCAATACCAAACACTCAGCTGCTGAGGAACTACTTCGTCCAATTAATTTAATTTCAAAAGGCTGCAATAAAAAACGATCCGGCATTCAAAATTCTCGATATTATCCTGGGAATGAACAGAGTGACAACTAAGAAACAAACGGGTGTGTAGGAACATAAAACTGAGCTGATAAACACGACAATCGCAGCCGACTTCGCAGCCACTTCGGCGCCGACTTCGCTGTGGTTCATGAATTTTTCACAGCCACTCTTACCCCCCGCGTGCCCCGTTTATAAGAATCCGGGTTAATTCATCCTTTCTCCTTTACACATTGGAACCGAGATGATTTTTTTTTTTTTTTTTCTTTTTTTGTGGCACAAGAGGCAGTGAACCTTTGACTTCAATTTCCTGGAGCTGGCAGAGCAAAATTAGAAGAATGTTTCAGCAGAGTGCACTGCTCCCTGGCCTCCATTGTGAAGGCTAAGATAAAAGGTGGGGAGGCCTGATGTAGTTACTGACGGATGACCCCTCATCATTTAGTCTGCCCCGCCGCGGCGCCAGAGGTGTGGAACCTTGTCATTGGAAAAGCTTCATCCATTCACCAGAAAACACGCAGCAGAGGAACACACAACACCATGCTCCAGCTTTTTAAAAATGAATATGCATGTCATAAAAAACACAGGAGATAAATATTTTACAAAAAAGCACCGATGAGCCTGGACTGAAAACAGAAAAATGTACACAAACCCCAAGAATTAAGCAAGAATTTACCTCTTAAGGAATAACTTGGCTCAAATTTTAATCTTTTAAGACATCAGAGATTTAGTTATTTTTTTAAGTTAAGGTGGTATGAGGAAGTGTGCGGTAACAACATACTGTTACTATTCTTATTAGCAATGAAAAAAATCATTTTGAAAAGAGGATTGTTTTTCTTTTATGAGGATCTGTTTGAGGCGTTATGTCCGATGTTATTTCATGTTGTTGATTGTGTAAGCAAGTGGGACTTGACTTCATTCCTTTCATTGGCTCACCATTACCTTAGTAGATGCAATTTTTCCAGTCCACACACACTTACCCAACCTGCTGGAGGTCTCTAATTCTGCAAAACAAACATGTCCAATTCGGTACAGTGGAGCTGCAAAATACAAATTGAATTTATTCAAATTAAAATTGTGAAAATAGTGACAAAGTATTTGGTTCCAAACCCAAAAGCAACAGCGATGCAGTTGGTAGAACTGCTGCCTTTTCTACAAGATCTCTTAGTCTTTGTCTTTCAGATGACATGAGGTGAGAAAATGCAGGTGTTACATTAGAAGACTAGATGTAATTCTATTAATGTTAGCTGTTGTGAATCTGTGGCTTATAGCAACCCAAATAAATGTGTAAATGTTAGGATTTTAATAATAAATGTAACAGATTATGTACAGTAACTATTTTTTGGGTAGACATTAAAGATTCATCTACTGATTTGAGAACTTAGAGGAGCCTCAAGGCTTTGTCACATTATGATTTACTGTGCAGCGCTCTGTGTTTCAGCCGGGTGATTATTTGTGTTGCGCAGCGCTCTCACTTCCACTGATGAGCTGTGGTTGACGAACGCTAAGTGCCGTTAGCAGCTATGGACGGAGACGGAGACGGACAGGAAGAATTGCTGGAATCAGTTTTAGCTAAACAGAAAAGAAAACAACTCAGTGGTGGACTGGAAAACAGAACTGGCTTTCCTAATACCACGTCCTCCATGCGCCGCACTTTTTACCTGTGATTATTACTAAAATCTGCCTTGTTATAAATACATGAGGAGATACAACATTACGTGTTCTTGCTGATCGACGAGAGTAATGACATGGAAGGAAAAAAAACAACAACACCTTAGAAATATTTAAAAATGCTTTTCCCTACATCAAACCCGAAACTGAGAAAAAAGTGTAAAATAAAAGGCATTGCTTTCAACTTTAAAAGTTCATTTGAAATGTTTTATTTCTCATTTGGCTTTTGAAAAAGTTCCACATTTATTGTTAGAAAAATGTTCCTCGTATCAAGGTGGGAGAAGAACATTTAAACACAAACACAGAAACAATGACAGGTTAACTAAACAATAGAAAGTCTATGGAATCTCAAGTACAAGTCTCAAGATTTCAGTTCAATCTTGAGACTAAGAGTAATGTTTGAATTTTAGTAGTTTTCTTTTAAGGAATAAAATATTTTCTCTAAACAAATGAACTGAATTGTTTTCACTAGCATTTTCTCTTTTATATATTTATTTTCCTAGCTTACTCTATTAGTCAGAGCAATAACTGACTAAAATAATCGACGCTGTGCAGAAAAGCTTCAACTTCTCAGCCTTCCTCTTCCAGCCACCGTTGGTTTAAACTCAGCTGAACAGTGAACGGGACAACAGTCTATGGGCATTTCCAACAGCTTCGGTGTTTCATTAGCTTTTGATAATGGAATTAAACTGGGGATTAGTTTACAGGCAGCGTGGCCCCTCATGTCATTCGCCCTCGGGGACCAATTTTTCTCAGCTTAGAGCGGTCTTGCTGCGCCTCGGCTTGGACCGCTGCTCTGGCAGGAGGCTGCCTTCCTCTCCCCTGGTGGATTGGTCATAGTTTCTTCATCCGTTATGTTGCCATTTGCAACAACCCCCTGCTGTCAGTGGTATGAAACAATTAGCAATCAATGAGATCCTGCTGTCAACAGGAAGTTGACTGCAAGACATCCATCATACATGTTAGCGGGGGCAAAAGCAAGGAATGTCTGATGATGAAACATTTTAAATTAACAGCATGTAAATCAAACCTATTCATGTAATATTTCTGCGCTCCATCCATATGCATTTTTCAATCATTTTTTTTGTAGTTTAATCTAACAAGAAGCAAAACCTTTTCAACTCTGAAGAGAGAGAATACTTTAAATAAATGCAGATGGCTTTTTTTTTCTTTTTTTTTTTTAGCGAGAGCGGCTGTCTGCCATATTTATTAAGTTGTTGATGCGGGAGGGGATGTGTAGGGAAATAAAGTGATGAAGGTGAAAACGGGGACCATTTTAATGAAGTTTTATATAAGGGTATGACATCCCATGATGCCGTCTGCTTCATGCAAGTCACTCAGACATTTAGCAGCTTCGTGGTCTTTCAGTCTGGGTGGGCGGGGCACACTGGGTTTGCATTCGAACATGTCACAGGCTACAAGTTGAACTTTTCTTTTCTTTTTTATATTAGGTCAAATTCTGTACTGTACCAACTTTTTACAGCTTTTTTTTTTTTTTGTAACCCTTTGTGTGCATAAGACTGACGTGACATAACATCTGCTATGAACATGAAGGAGTTTCATGAATGTTATGACTGTTGTCATGAAATGTTAAACAGGCGCTTAAATTCCGTGATAAAAGGTTTGAGACCTTGTCCTGTTGTGGGCAGTGGGGCCCGGCTAATACCCGTGGTAAAAAGGACAGAGGAGTCCGGCGAAAACAGGCGCTTAAATTCCGTGACGTGATAGGGAAAGGGATGAGTAAAAATTAGCCAAGACACAGTCTAAAATCAAACGACTGGAAGTATGTCAAAGATCAGGATCCGCACCAAGTAAAACATTTAGATAAATGGATAACAAGTTATAAATTTGACAGCCGTCTAAATTAATGTTTTGTTTATTCTATGTTACATGACTTTGTGTTTTTATGTTTGTTATGATGTAAAGCACTTTGAAATGCCTTGCTGCTGAAATGTGCTACACAAATAAAATTTGATTGATAAATAATGACACTTTTGATGGAACGTTGTACCAAAAGTTCCATTAAAAATGCATTGCAAAGTGTCAGCTTTCAATGAAGTTAACCAACGTCTTATTTTTGGGAGTTGTGCTAAACGAAGGGTTGTATGCTGCTCATGCTGAAAGATTTTTTTTGTATTCCGACTTGAAACAACTGTAGCCTTTGTTGTTGTATTTTTACGTTACATGATAAACCATTATAAAGTAACACATGCAGTTCGTTGTGAGGTGTTGGGTTTACATCGTATTCTTTCCTCTTTCAAATGAGGAACATAACATTGTTCTGTGAGTTTTCTGCTGTTTGCTTTTAAATGGCGTCTGAAAGCAATTGGCTGCAATGGATTTTAGCGTAAAGAGGCTACAAATGAACGCTTAGCATAATATTTGGATTTTTCTTTGTCTATTTTTTTTTTTTTTTTTTTTTTTTTTTTAGCAAACCACATATTTGCTCCTTCCAGTTCACAATTTCACACCAGATTGTGTTGGTCTGTAAAATCTGCAGTGGGACTAATCATGAACAGTTGAAATGCCAGGAGCAGATGCTGTAGTCTTTGCTTCCTCCAGGTAGCTGGATTGGAATAAATCCAGCACATTTTAGTCTGAAGTCTTAATTTTTTTAGTTTCTCCTCATTCTCAAACACATCAGGCTCGAGCAGTCTGACACAATCGCTGTCATAATCCTTGTGTACCGTTGCCATAGCTACATGAGTGTCCCTTTGTTCTTTAGTCGTTTGACAGATGGACTGTCCTCAATGAAATGTATTCATTGTTTTCCCCTCTTCACTCTGACTGAACAGAACAAGTCTTTGTGTCTGTGCCCAATGTGCATCACCACCAATACAGAGAATTTCGTTAAACCTGTCATGGTGGCTGGTGTTGAGTGGCAACTTTCTGGCTTAATAATGGAAATTATTAAAATATTGAGTTTACAAATGTTGCGAAATAATTTTGTGGGAAGATCCTTCCAAAGGTCCGGTGATATAACTGGTCCCCCAAGGAGATTTAGAGGCATCCGTAGCATATGGGGAGGATGATGATGATGATGATGATGATGATGATGATGACCAAACAGCGGGTTAATCCCACTAGATGTGTGTCACTGTACAGTACAGTAAAGGTTGAGTTGCGTAGCCTATAACATAACGTGAATGTCAAACACAGTCTGTGTCTCTGCCTGGTTAGCATGGCAACATTTAAAAATTGTCGGCTGATTGTCATAACCTGAGAGACCACACACACACACACACACACACACACACACACACACACACAACACGAAACAATCTTAGCTACAACAAGTTTGATTGGAGGGTTTGCGATGTCCACCAGTCACACGGCAGGAGCAACACGCCACACACAAACTGATTTCATTCCCCGTCATTCAGATGTCAGACGGGAACGATTTCACGCATCGGGTGAATTTTGTCTGGTTTTTCCTCATTGTCCACAAACACCTCTAGAAATTAAACTGGAGATTCTAAATTTCCCTGAGGTCTGACCGTGAGCAAGAACAGTTTTCTGTGTCCATGACGGACTGACAGGCGTTGGGAGTGATTCGTTTCTTGCTTGCTGACAGCTGGAGGTTCCGCTTTAAGAAGCTTCTTGCCGTAAGTGCCAGGACAGAAAACCCCTTGGCATGCTTTGATAAACAAATTCTACGAACAGCGTTATTCAATCAGAATCATAAGTTACCAATCTTCCTCCATTTTTGAAGTAAACAGTGTGTGTGTGTGTTCCTGACACACTAATTGACGTAGCACGTTGGAACACCGGTGCAATGAAAGCACACTTAACTTGGTTTTGCAATCCCTCTGGGGTGGTCAACGTAACATAATAGAGAGCCGGCTGTGTGCTCTGAGGCTGCACTAACGCTTCAAACACAGAGGTAATTCATTGCAATTAGAGGCAACTCATTTAGGTAAGCAATGCCGGCGCAACCCCTGAAGAACAGCGATCTAGTCAAAAACATCAGGCGGGTTTTCCGTGTCTGAGGGGATAATTTATATTAACAAAGACAGGTTGCTCCAAAGCAATTCGAGCCGAGCATTTCCAGCAACCCGAGTATTTAACATTATTTGACATATTTGTCTTTGCGTCTCACTGGGAGCGTGTGATTGTTCTTTGGCAGCCTAGATGGGGTAAATCAGAAGCAATGTCGTCTTTGGCTCTTTTTGGGGGGAAGTAAAGCATTAGTAGGGATGCACGATCTTATCGGCATGGTATTGGTATCGGCCGATATTAGCTGTAAAATTTAAAATCGGACATCGGCCATTCCGTCAAAATAATTCACCGATATAAATTTCATATGACTAACCACTGCTTAATCAACCGCTCCAAAAGCATGAAGTGAAGTGTAGCGCAGAGCATTTTGGCTAAACTCAGGCTAATATTTTCAGGCACAATTTAGCCTGAATTTAGTCAAAATCAAAAATTAGCCAAAATTCAAATAAATTGCACACACGCACGCAATAAAGATTTTTTCCCGCTAACTCTAGCGGGAGAAATGACTCGTGGTCTTTTGCAAAAGACAAAATCAAAATCCCACAGCCGCTAAAACCTGAAGCCACTCCAGTTTTGCTTACATCTTGTAAAGAAGTCGTACTCGTCATCTGTGTGTGTTTTCCGGGATTCGCTTTCAGTGTGAAACCGACAACAAAGCAGCTGAAAATGCAACAGATGTCATTCAGGTGTGAAGACACCCTGAATGATTGTAAAGAGCGATTCTGCTCTGTGTATATTGTCTCTATATGTTGTGTATTTGTGTTGGCCTTATAAAGAATATAACCAAACAGATGCAGTATGTAACAAAAGAAACTTTATTAGCAAACTTTTTAAATTGGTATACTTCACTACTTAGTATGAAGGATTTATCACCATGAGAAAACCATGGTGGTTGCTTCTTCCACCATGCTTTTCTCCGTCTACATGACCATCCACTTTCTGCATCTGTTAACGAACAGAAGTTGTTTGTTAAGCCTGAAGAAATTTCACTTAGGTGTTCCCATGCCCCATTAACTAGAGCGATTTCGAAGGGTGTACTACTTCTAATTATGGTCTGATGAAGACCTCTGTGGAGTGACTGGTGGTGTGCAGGTTCTCCTTTGTCAACAAGTGTTTCACAAGAAGAGACAAGCGCACATATTTACAGACAACCGCTGAGTCGTCCCACTGATTTCTTCAAAGCCTGAAATTCCTCTCTGTCAAAAGTACTGAGCTTTTGTTCTGAAATGGAAAGGGTGAAGCTCGCTTCCCTTAGGTAGCCACCACCAGGAGCTGGCAGATGGAGCCTGCAGCTGTTCTCAGGTAGGAGCGCGGGCTGGAGATTGGCTTCCATTCCCTCTGGACCGAGTCCATCTCAGCGGGGAATTCACAGCCGGGCCCGTTCGCGTTTGGCAGCTTCTCAGTCTCGGCTGCAACCGGAGCTGAAAGTTCACGAGTCTGCACTGCGATGTTTCCTCTCTGCGCCTTTTTTCTCCCTCATTTGAACCTGAGCAGTTCTCCAGAAAGTCTGCAGGAGGAGCGAACATTTTGTTCCGACTGATGTAAAAACGGATATGGATTTTCGTGTGTTCACACACGTGCCTCATCAAAATATTAAAACCGGGGAAGAAATAATGACAGACAAAAAAACAAAAAAAATAGGTAAGTAATAGGAAACTATGTATATATAGCTACATATAGTTACAAATAGATATATGGAAAAATTTAAGACACCACTGCACTGAACTCCATTGAAAACCTTCTGGTTATTTTGCCAAATATTGATTCCTGAACTCTTCTTGAGTTCAAACATTAGTATTGTTGTTTCTAAATGAATATGAACTTGTATTTGAGGCTGAAAGCGCAGCATCTTTTTTGTTATTTTGCAAATAAATACTAACATATTTGCATGGAATTTTGTGTTGTCAGTAGTTCATAGAGTAAAAGAACAATGTCCATATAAAGAGTAAAATCAGAGAAACTGAAAATATATATATTTTTAATCATCTGAAAGGAAATGTGCACTGAGTCACTAACTCGGTTCAGGTGGGACGAGGTACAAACCCAGATAATAAAAGAAACCAATGAAAAACCTTCGTCTACCGGCCAAGTCCAAACAAAACCAAGACGCAAATTTGCAGTCACACGGCTGTTATAAATACTTTTTTGTGTGCTTTGTGTTTTTTTAAAGAGAATATTCAAAACAACAAAAGAGAGTTAAACAGAGCCGCATGCTTAACGTTGATAATGCATCATTTTAGCGTTCCAGCGTTTAGGTGGAGGCTTGACTCGGCAACCACGGAAACGTTATTTGGGACACAATATTTACACAATGTTCCCCGTGGTGAGGCAGGTCCAGCAGGTCCAGCAGGTCCAGCAGGCGTGGGTGTGTTTCCAATAATTACTAGTCTGTCTTGTTGTTAGTTGGTCCTCCGGTGCATGACTGACGCCTCGCAAAGATTAAAACTAAGAGGAGCTGCCGGATTTAATAAAGCAGTGAGTAGATCAGACTGTGGGTGGGTCCCAAACCCACATGTTGGTCTCCTTTGGCTACGAGGCCCTCGCCACATCTACAGGCTCTTCCTGTAGGCAACCTCTTCTTTTTGTTTTCTCCGTGTTTCCTTCTTCATCATCTCATCACTGTGGCTGCTTGAGGAATGTTCCCAAACACCAGGTTCAGTGATACCAGGCAGCTTTTGCGCTCTTAACATTTTGGTGCTGCTGTTTACCGTTGAGCAAAACACAGTTAACCGCTGTGCAAACGTGGAATGTGTGCGCCGAACAGAAATCTTCCGTACCAGAACTTGTACTGTTACACTCTCCCCTCTCTTCAAACGCATTTTTATTCAAGTCACTTGAAAAATACAACATTAAATGCTGTTGACAATTTATACGATTTCTTTGAAAGAGAGTTGTTGCAGAAGGACGTATCTCAGGTCCAGTCTGAAGCCTCCAGGTGTTGTAAAGAAGCATCATGACGAGGATTATCAGGGTTTTCCATGATCCTCCTGATTTTATCCAAGATCCTCTCTGGAGGTTCTTCAGTCGTCCCCAGACAGAACCAGAACAGAACCAGAACCAGCCTTTTTTATCAGGCTGTTGAGCCTTTTTAACATTTGCACACATTTGACTCTTTAGATTAATATTTCCACAAATACCACGACACCACAGAGAAACTAGTTTTTTTTTTTTTTTTCATAAATTATTGTCATTTATTTCAAAACATATATTGAAATAAAATACTTTCAGATTGGATCAATTCCAAGTCCATTTAAGTTTTTCTCTGAATATCTTGAAATCATCAAAAACCATCATCATCATCATCATCATCATTTATTATGTTATATTTATATATATTACATATTACAATTTTGTGTCAAATGCAAATATTATACAGTTTTTGTTTTTACTGAAGACTGACTTCTGCAATATATATGATTTCAAAAACACTTGCTGTGCATGCTGTGTTTCAATACTAAAAAGAATTGTAGCATAGCAAAGAGAATTTTAACAAATCTAACAGACAAAAAAAAAAAAGCTGCAGCCATGTTTCCTCAGCTGACAGCCCGTTTGCCTACTTTACATCTGATTTGTCTCAGCGTAAGAATCCTGTGACTGTCTGCTGCTTGTATTTTGCAATATCTTCCCCTCTCACTTCAATAAAACTGAATAAGTCGAAGATTTTATCTCCGGTTGATTTCCTTTATTTCCGTTTCACTCCAGAGGACAGTGTTCGGAACATGACTTTGCTTTTACCTTGTTAGACATTAGCAAGACAATCCGACCTCGTTTCGGACTCTGTTTTATCGGAACATTCCTCGTTCCTTCAGTGAGACTCTCTGGATAACCTGCAGCAGTTTCCAAAATCGGGACGATTAAAACTGGGGATCAAACTACCAACCTGGCAGTCGCTGGCTCTGACCAGAACGGGGCAAACAGAATTCAGTCATTGCACGAACCCGGGTGTGAAGAGGACAGTTTGTGGCGTCACAGGAGATCATGTGCTGCTCCGTGACTTCCTGTTCAGATGGAGTCACACCGGTCGTCTCCTGACCTCCCAGAGGCATCGCTCAAAGAGAAAGAGAAAAAAAGCTTCTCCTTTGGATTGAAACAACAAAAATTCTAACAGCTCTTTGAAACAGACTGAATTTTTCTTGGAAGTTTTTAAACTGGATTAAAAAAATCCATCTTTATTGTTCTGTAAAATATTGAAGCCTTTCTCACAATCATTTCCACCAAAACATAAAAAAAAAAACCAGACTCTACTGCCCTCCTTTAATTCTTCTGTCGATTATTCAATCCTTGGATAAATTATATGACTTTCATTGATATGAATGGAACCACATGGTTCTTTTTGAGAGATTTGCCAGAAAGTGACATGCCCAGAGTGAATTTAATTCGGTACACCTCAGGAATTAGAAGGTTTATTTGAATTATTCTGATATGAAAATAAAAGTGAAATTATGGCGAATAACTTAAGAGGTCTAAAAATTGCATGTTACTGAGCGACAGCAAATGCACATGGCACACTGCAAAAAATGGAGGAAAAAAAAAAAAGTCCATCTATGATCGAGAAGCTTGAGCATAAAAACCCAGACCTCCCTCCCTCTGGCCATTTTGGCCAGTTTTTCCACAGCGTTTCCTGGTCAGTCAAGAAAAGTAGTCCCTCTGGTTTTCCAGGTCTTCCCCTGTCCACCAGGGGGCATCCTAACCAGATGCCCCAGTCACCTCAACATGCCTCTCCTGGTCGACCAACCTCCTCACCGTGTCTCTAATTAGCAGCCAAAGAACAAAGTGAAGCCATAAGAGGAGAGAAAGGCGCCACATTGGCTGCACTGCATGAAACCAACACCTGTCTTGTTGACATCAACTACTTTTCTTTTACGTGGTAAATTTCTTTCGCCTCTATTTTGACTATAGGAAATTGATCAACGCCACTTTATATCGTGCATTTCTACAATACTTCATGTATTGCAGGCTTATTTAAAACTAAGCTTGAGTCTGGTCCAACAACCTGAGGTTGGGGTCAAAGGTGACAGGCAGGGGACCTTGGTGGTCTGATCTGTATGCTATAGCTCTATGGGAGTGGAATGTCACTTTAACACAAATATCTAAGTATCACTGTCGACTTAAATGGGCCGCAGCGACAAACTCCAGTTGTATATTGCAAAAAAAAAAAAAAGAAACAAACAACAAAGGAACAACTTTAATTCCTCCAGCAGTAATCTATGAGTTGTAGTTCAGCGCTTCGTGGCGTTTTAAATTAAAACCAGCATGACAACCACAAACAGACACTTAAACAGTCTGTGCATCATGTGAACATGTGGAATGTGTTCTGCTTTGCCATGTATAATTGGAAATATATCTTTCCCACAATAATGATGTCATCATGCAATGAGTGCGGAGTCAACCTTTTTTTAAATATGATGTAATTATTCCTGCTATCTGCTCTCAGAGCAACCAGTCAAAAATAATAATACAGTCACACGCAGGACATGAAAAGTTCCCTTTCTTCTTTGTTGCTGTCTTTTAGAGTGCTGGAGCATAAAATTAGAATATCATGCTATAATAGTACTGACAGAGAAATCTTTTAATAGCTACAACTCAATTCCGCATTTTGTAATTACTGTAAAAGGCGGTGGTGAAGAAAAGCAGCGTGGACGTCCTGCCCCTATTTTACACGTGAGGGCTTGGAGTTTGTTGTCGAGCCTCGTCTGTGGAGAGAGCAAGAAATCAGGTTCGACAGAATTTAAATGGCCGTTTTCCGCTGGCTGCTTTAAGGGAGGCGATTGCACCCAAAGGTGCGAGTTAACATGTTAGACTGAGCCACGTCGGGTCAGAACGAGCGTTTTCATCTGCCGCACTTGCAGAATGTGCCCCACGTAAAAACGGAAATCTCACAAAAAGAAATGCTCCTTGAAGCAACGCGGCACCACAGATGTTTAAAACTATGAATCACAGCATGGGAGAGTAAACACCGGGGGGGGGGGGGACAAAAACATCTTTTTCACATTCCTCAGAAACTCAAAAGATCCTGCCAGTGTGTAAGAATTAAAAAAAAAAAAAACTTTTCCCTTCCTGTTTGCAGCTCAACTTTATGTGCAGTTAAAAACTTCATTTAATTTGAAATCCGGTAACATCCAGTGGAAAGACACGGGATTCCTGTCCTGTGGAGTGTAATGGCAGCAGGACCCTTTAAGGTCTGTTTGTGCTTTAAGAAATGTTCCACAGTAACATGGATGTAGCAAAATGAAACTGGACTAAACCCAAAATATGAGTCTGTGTAGCTTAAAGTAAACTAACAGACACACCTTGCAATTCATCGTTAATATGTCCTTTTTTTCTTGCCGTAGGGCGTCATTGTTACGTATGGTTATTGTTAAATATATTGCAATAAAACCTCTTATACAAACAAATATTCTCATCTTATATCACTGTATTGTTTCATTGTAGCTTACTGCTCATCTACTGGGCCTTACTGCTGTTTTGTCTTAGCTTCTCATCTGTACTTTGTCTCAGTTTCCCCTTTTTTTGGGGGGGGGGGCGGGGATTCTTTTTTAATTTCTTGTAAATTATTTTCATTCCTTGCAAAAGCGCTGTGCATGGAGCCGAACTGCAGAACGTCGTACACGCAAACCAAAGCCCGCGGATGCTCCCGTGTTGATTTGAAATGATGCGATTGTTCCCAGAGTTTGAACCTGAACTGGCTTTGCTTTGTGACCGTGAAAGAACCCACATGTGTCGCTGAATGTTTGTCGCACCCAAAAAAAAATGACAGGAAGTATCGCAGCAATTTCCTCCAAACTACAGTAAGTTGTTGGCTTCATTCTAAATAGACGCTGCACACTAAAGCTTTCGTTTCCAGTAAGAATTACCACATTTTGTCACTGATGAAATTTGGACACATATGACTCAAATTTTCTGAACATTTTTCCTTCTCTTTCAGTTCATTTGGGGCAAACTGTGATCGGACTACACTTGTATATTGTATCATTGTAATAAATTCATATCCTCCAACTGATCAGGTTAGAAGAGAGTTAATTCACTTGTTTACTATTGCTATTACAACATAAATCCTTATTACAGTGTCTCTAAAGCTAACTTCTTCTGAGGACTTTGAATGCAGGAGAGTGAATTCTAATTAGAACTTGTTTTACTGTCCTGATTACTCACCAAAAAAAAAAAAAAAAAAAAGTTTTCCTAGCATCACAAAGTCTAAGAAATAACTTTCCTTTTTTTCTTAGAGCTTTCGCCTCCTGACAAAGACAGATAGGTGAGAGGATTTTGACCCTGCAGTCTTTCTGATAAATTAGATAAGACATTGATTAATTTGTCGGGTCAAATCACCGATATCTTCATTAAATGACAGTCCCTCTTCGGCCTATAAATTATTCATATTTATCACGAGCAATCGGAATTTCAAATCATGCTGCGAGGATGTAAGTTGATGACGGTGTCAGGTCCCTCGTAAAACTCGACGCTTAGCAAAACATTACCGGATAAATAGCCGTTCAACCGGCGAAGAGCCATAACTCAGTCGGTAATGTTCCTTTCGGAGAGCCCGCCGTTAGTTTTGGGGAGTCCGGCGCTCGACGGGGGAAGAGAGCGGGAAGAGGAGGAAAATGACTGGCGAGGTGAACAGCTTTTTGGGCTTCGGCGGCTTCAACATGTGTCCCAAGGGCGGCAGTCTGCTGCTGCTGCGGCTTTTGAATATGTATATGAGTTATTGGTCCTGGGGGGCTGAGAGAGGGGGTGGGAGGGGGGCGCTAAGTATCCACAGAGTGGTGGACGGGGGACGACGGGGGGCCCGGCCTCCTCCTTCCTTTATCTGGGGCTGTCTGCTTTCTGATGTATCTCTCAGCACAACTGGTTGAGATTGCCTCATCTATCATTGGCCTCACATATGAAAATGTTGGATGCTCGCTTTGGGGCCCAGTCACACTGTAACGAGTTCAGTGGGGAGACATTGTCCAAAACCCGACAGCGCAGGAGAAAGGAAGTCTTGACAGAAAAAGAAAAGTGATGAGCTGAACTTTAATGACGCTACTCTTAAAAACGCTTTTGTTTGTTTGTTTGTTTGGGCTCATTTCTCTCGTTTCCAGCTAAGTAATGAGCCCTGTTGTGGCCTCATTAGTAGATTATAGTCTAGTACTTATCAAGTATTCATGTATGTACATATATATGTGTATATATCACTTATTTTATGAGTGGAATTTGAAACTACTCAATGGAGCTACTGTCTGTTTTCAGGGACATATGGGCCAGCAGCATGGCGGCAATCAACGGCACAGTCTTGCTGCGAAATTAAAGACATGTTTACAATTACGCTCCCATGCCAAATCTCTCATATCCTGCCTTTGTTTATTGGGTTCCTTTAATAATGTGTGAAGGGGGATCTTAATTAGATTAGGTTTAATAACGGAGTTACTAATTTGCATTATGCAAGGTCATCTGTTATCTTCTGAAACTTGGAGGGCCAGGTTTACGTATCTTTTGGTGGAACTTGTTCGGCTCCACACACACACACACACATGCACACGCACACAACACTGGATGTTGGAATTAGCCCATAAATACGGGTTTTGCCACAGAGAGGAAATAAAAGACTTTTATGAGGCTAAAGGCACTTTGAAGGGAATAACTTTGACCTCTGGCCGTGGCAGAAGAAATTTGTTGTTCAGATTATTTTTCTGAACATGTTGATTACTTGCAGTTTACAAATGTCAGGATCCGGTAACGTTGTTTCCATGTGTTCTGTCCTCACCTCCTGGTCTCGGTTCCGGTTCTCTGTGCGTGCGGCGATCCACCGGGTGTTTTCAGATCAGCGCTCCTCCAGTCCAGTCGCCCGATTGATCTGTTTGGTTGCAGCAATTAAGCTCTCCGCTTGTCGCCGTTTCTTTCCTCCTTCTTCTTCTTCTTCTTCTTAGGACATTTACTTGTTGTTTCTCCTCATGTACTTATTAACAAGTTGCTACCTTGCTAAAAATCAGTTAAGTCAGACATCAAGATTCCTCTCTCTGTACCAGAGAGAGGAATCCAAAATGTATTTCTGCTTTGACATGAGGTTCAAAATAAAGGTGCTGTAAGAGTGACCTAGTTAACATACAAACAAATTAGGCTAGGACACGCCCAATTATAGAGACATATCTACACACACGGAATGGATCAAGTCAAAATGACCATACTTCATCAACCGATGAAGATGATGTAAAAGATCCCAGTGTTGTAAGTGTAAACCCAAACTAACTCATAGTGGACTGTTTGACATTTCATATGTCAGTGTCTCCTGATGACTGTGCTGCTGTTTTGCTGATAATAATTTGTTGAAAACAGTAAATATATATCTTAAAACAATGACCATACTAAAGGAGCAGACAAAAACAACATAGTACCTAAATATATGCAAATCTCTCTCCTTCAGTCCACAAAAAAAAAGTCAGGTGTCAGGGAACGCTTCTGTCAATATATGAGATTTGTCAAATTCGACTCAAAAGAGAAATAACAAAAAAAGAAATATACCATCAACGTATGGAACATCTTCACTTTACAGTCTGGGATATCAGGAAAATTGATCTTTCTGAGAGTTCTTAACAGAGGGTATGTTTAGTAGGCAGAGCCTCTTAAAGTAAAACAATTTGTTTTGAGTTTAATGAAATTCAGAGTATCCTGAAGACAGTGGACATATGATGGAGGTTGAAGAGACTTCATTATAATAACTCTTTGTGCCAAAAAAAGTCAAGAAAGTTAAGCTAGAAAAGATCTTTACCAGAGAAATCTGAACATATTTTCGATTCACTGTTTGAACCTTTTTTTTCCCCGTTTATTTTCAGTTTCACATTTTTGTGTTTATAGCCTGGATGAAAAAGACGTAAAAAAAAAAAAGTTATTTAAAACTATACCAAATTCTGATTATTAGTGTACAGTAATAAACAGTTTCATGCATTGACAAAAATTACCACAGGTTTCAAATTGCGGACATACGTCAAGAAATCAGTTGATTCACTCCACCCACAGAGTTGCCACCTGAATGCAGAGTATCCCACTGCTTCACAGAGCTAAAAACAGAGCAGTGACATGACAACCAGTTGGCTTCATACAAATATAATTCAATCTAACAAGACGATCACTTCCTCCTGTTTTAGCAGATGGTACTGGGAAAGTAAATCAAACTCTGAAAATTAAAATACCCCCAACTTTATTTAAAGTGTAATTGCAGCATTAAATAAAATTGTGTTTTCCAGTCACTCATTCGCCCACAAACTGGATGCAGGAAATCTGTTGTTTTTAGGCTGGTGAACACTAAAAACAAGCCAGTTTGACTTCTTCTGCTTTTTATTTAGCATTTTTGCTTCAAGGAAAGTTATCAAAACATTTGCTTTTGCAGATAATACTGGTAACAAAGCCTCGTTTTTGAATGAAACAAGTTGGATTGTTGACGGTTTAATATTTGAGTAGGAATGGCTGATTATCACAGTTAGACTATCTTTACACTGTCTACATTCAACAAGGCTAGACTGTGTAATCTATTCTAATAGAAACCTACCGTATCTCAAAATGATACTAATGTGACAGCTGGTTTCAAATGAAAGGGGCTATTAAAAACACTGTCTATGAGAGCTTTCATCCTTTCTCCAACACACCTAAATCAAATGAGTGGCTCATCACCAGTTACACCAGTAGCCTGGTAAAGCCCAGCCCCCTTGCTTTACCTTTTGTTTCATAAAAGGGGTCTGGATCCTTGACTATTGCGAAATGATTACCTGATGAAGGTGTGGACTCTGTTGAAGTTTTAAACATTTGCATCTGTTTTTACCCAATTGCTAATCCCTAACAGATTTAATGCGTCAGCTCGACAGTGAAGAAAACTATGCTAACGATCTTACCAGAAAGTCTTCATCCTTCTTTAATTGCTCAATATATGAAAACCTGGCACAACATGGACCGAGTGGCTTCCTTCACTTCCATCACTGCCATTGCCAAACTGCAGCCATAGGCAATCCTACAATTCAAAAACGGCACAGAATCTCAAAGACATCGGTCACAACTTCTGCTCCTGTTTGTTAATTGGCAAGGATGAAATGCCCGGGTGGATGGGGTGAAAGGAGATCAGAGTCGCAGAGAAAGACAGTAGTCATGTTAGTTTCCTGGTCTCTCCTGAATTGAACGTCAGCTGGCGAGGGAATTCAGCCGTTTGATTCAGGATTGTCGGAGTGTCTACGAGTTCCAGGACGGTAGCTCTCGAGTTCTAGACTTGGGCACCCCTGTTGTATTTGGTACTGAATAAGCACTGTTTCCTCCACTGGTGTCTTTTTGCATGGAGTTTGCATTTTCTCCTGGTGTGAGTTCTCTCTGAGTACTCAGACTTCCTCCCACAGTCCAAAAACATGGTTAACTGACTACACCAGGTTGGTCTTAGATATTAGTGTGTTTGTGTTGCCCTGTGATGGAGTGGAGATCTGTACAGGGTTTACTTGTCCAGTGTCGGCCGGAGAAAGGCACCGGACACCTTTGCTGCAGACCAAGTACACCCTTCCTTTAAAAAGATATTCTGATAGGTTCGCCCTCTTATCTGGAAAAAAAAAAAAAAAAAAAGAAAAAGCAGTTCAGGAATGGTTCGAGAAGCATAACGATTTTGAGATGTTGATCTGCCCTCCAGATTCCCCGGGTCCCAATCTAATAAAACACAACAAACTTTGGCCGATGTCCACAGACAAGGATCTCTGATTGGCTTGTCTTTCTCCTTCGAGAAAACAACACTTAAACACATGCTTTGAACCGAACAAGCTGAATCAAAGCTGTTAAACTCCTTCATATGATGGGACAACTGCAAGACATTCAGGGTTTGAATCCCTGGACAACAATCGCTTTTGACTACTTGATAAAGTTAAAAGTTTAGCTGCCTCATATCAAAGTATAAAGATGGCAAGACCGGCTAAAGACTACATATGTGTTCACCCCATCGACTGATGCAATCTCACGATGTGTGTGTTTTTTTTCAATCACATAAAGTGGTCTGAAGTTTGAAAGGATGTCAGCATGTAGGCAAAACCCCAACACCCCAATACCCCAACACCCCAATACCCTAATACCCCAGGCCTGCTATGGTTTTGTTTTAACTACAGAAAACTAAGAACACAGATTCATGAATCTAACACAGTTTCGATGGTTTATGTGTAATTTTGAACTCTATTTGTATCAAACTATACACGCTCCCACCCTTAGAGATGATTGTTTTGGGGTGGGGGAGATTTGTTCTTTGGGCTGCACGACGAGCACGAAATTGGCCGCGGCGTTGAGTAGTCATTTACGACGTCTAAAGGAGCGATCAGAGAGGCAGACCTGACGGTCTTGTCATAAAACACAGCTGAGGTGAGACTGATGAATAAGTGAAGGAGACCCGTGTGCTAATCCCACAATCAGCAGCGTCTCCACGGAGGGGTTTAGCGGGAAAGCAACAGCTGCGGTGGTGCGCCGGTCAGAGCAACAAAGCCCGCAGGTCATCTGGCAGAGGTTTAATCAACACCCAAATCGCAGCAGCTCAACCAGGAGGATTTACTTTCAGCGGCGCTTTTATTCCTGTTGTCTTTCGCTCTGGCAGGAAGACCCTTTCATGCACTCGCTGAAGGCCGGCATTGAAATAAGGAGTGAGCTTTGCTGACCGTGTCATTAAGAGAGAAGAAAAGTTACTCACATCAAGGTGTTTTTTTGTTGTTTTTTTTAAAAGCTGGTAAAGGGAGTTCAGTTGAACATGTTTTTATTTATGTGTGAATAAAGGTCTCATAAATATCATGAGACTTTAGTGTTTAGTAAGAAGGAAGGGGAGTCATTTTCTCAACTTGTAAAAGCACAGATACACACAGTATCTGTGGTCTTTCTTCTTGGTCTCTGGTTTTTGTTTGAACAATCACCTCTTATTGAACACTGAGCATTGCTGAACCAGTGGATTTCTAAATGTTTTGTGTTATATGGAAAGTGAAGAACGACTGCTAGGACTGGATGTCGCTTGTTTGTCGATCATTTTTCTTGAAAGAACATTTTTTTCTCCAATAAAATGTGATTGTTTTTTAATATTATTTTTAGAGATTCTTTACCTGTTGAGTTCTCAGAACCTGTTTCATCATAAAACATTGTTCTTGACACACAGCCTCCTACCTACATTTTTATTATCTTTTTTCCTTTATCTCACCACCCAATGAAAAAGTGACGCAGGTTTAAAGGTTCATAGGCTGCATTTGCATGATTGTAAATCTTAGACAAATTGGAAGCGAGAGAAGTTCAAAGATGTCAGAAAGTCCGTTTGTCTTCGGACCGGCTGTTAGCTCCATCCTCCCAATCTGAATTTAATTGAGACACCAAGAGAGTTATCTACTGTAGTTCAGATTCCCACTGCCTGGACTGCCTTTATGTCCCATTAGGTTTAAACTAAAAGGTTTAATAGAAAGATTTTTATTTCCTTCAGAGTTGCACTCTGACTGAGCCAAACCAGTATTGATTGTTTCCAGTTCAGTATAAACGTATTTATCTGAATTCTTTTATTTGCAAGTGCATATATTCGTTTTTGTTACGATGAAGGTTGCACTTTCTATTTTTTCTGCGTGTGACATATAAAACACCCAACATGTTTTGTGGCAGAAAAAAACATTTGACAAGAAATATTTGCTTCGAATAAGCTGGGGGAAAAAAAACTTAGCGGTTGGTTTTGCCTCGAGCAAAATTACAAGAAAACGCCAAACTCAGTTGTTCACCGTGCGAGAATTATCTTGAACATATCAAACGCCTACAATGGGTGTGTCAGCCAGGAGATTCATAGATCGATACTGATTTAAAGTCGCAGTGGTGCTTTGGACAGAAAGCATTGTTAAAAGTCTTATCATGAACAAAGCATGAGGAACGAATTATACTACAAATCACAGTTCAGATCCAGAGACACATCCAATTCCCTTCTCTGCTGTAATTACCGGGGATCAGGCTTTATCGGCGGCAGACATCAAGCCCTGAGATCTCAGCAAAAAAAATAAAAAATAAAAAATTAGCAAAGAAAAGGCCACTGCAAATAAGAGGAGGCGGCGAGAGCGAGCTCTTGAACCAAAAAAAAACATCAGCCAATGTTTGAGTGAGGGGATTATCAGCCAGATGTCAAATATCTGGCTTCAAACACGGGACACAGGTAGGAACCAAAGGACGGCTGGATTGTCTGCAGGCCCCGCTTATCTTTAGTTCAAACTTTTCAGAGGGACGGCTTTGAAAATCCCGGCAAAGGATCCGGCCGACGGCTTCCGCTTTCTGTGCTTCATTTGAAGACTGGCAGTGGATCAAAGGATCTCACGGCAGATATTCTAATTCAATGTGCTGCTAAGAGATTCCCGATTATGTCCCGTTGCTCGGAAGAATTGAATATGGGCGGACGGCTAATGCTTACCTAGAGGGATACTTAACAAACGGCGGAGGATGATTACACCGTACTTCAACTGCGATACATACGCAAGCATAATAACACCACTGCTCATAATTAGTCATGCCGCATTTGTGGCTTTTATCAAGCCACTTTCACCGAAACTAATTGGCTGTTCCGACTGTGTAAGCCACTCAGTACAGTGGGGAGAGTGGGAGGGGCTTCGCTGGGTGTTATCGGGGAAAGGAACCCCACGTACAAAGTGCTGAATCAAGACATTGTTTCCATTCGCACTAATCACTTCTCTTTGCTAAACATTCACAACCCTGTGGCTTAAAAGCATTTCACAGCAGTTAAAGGAAGAAAGAAAGAAAAAAAAAAAACCTTTTTCAAGTCTACCAGAGGTCACCCTTGCTGGTACACAAGCTTGCATGTTATCTGCCTCACCTACGATGAGAGGACATGTGTAATCAAAGTAGCACCCAGAGCGGACTTTGTAAATCTGAGGTTTCTCGTGTCTTTTGCAAAAACATAATTATTTAAATGAGGAACCAAAAGAATAAAACGGTCACCGTCAGGCTGAATAGTAAGTAGGAGGATCCTATTAGTGTGTAGCTGTAGCTCTGGTTTTTTTTTTTTTTTTTTTTTTTTTTTTTCTACTTTGCTTTTTCTATGAGCGGATTTTGCCAGAACGATGTTCAGGTTGACCAAACATTAACGGGCCGTTTCTGAACAAAGAGCACGGGAGCTAATTACAGCAGTTTGTAGACGTTTGTAGCAATGTAAACGTTCTTTGCTCATATCTTAAATATTTGAAAGAAAATGTATTTTAGTAAGCTGAGGTACCAAGATCTGATGGTAGTGATTGGGTGTCTGTCTATACTATAGATATGAGCTTTTGCAGTCGAGCTGAGATTGTTTCCACTGTGTGTATGAATGCATATCGAGGTATATTTGGTGTTTCAACTATTAAAATAGGCAGTTCTCATTGTTGCCTGGTTCGGCTTGGTGTACAAAGCAAAATCCGTTGACAGAACAGAGAGGTTTGTGATCAGCTGCAGCTCTGTTCCAGCCAGGTTTATTTTAAGCAAATGTTCTTTGGCCTGCAATTTTTTTTTTTTTTTTTTTTTTTTTTTTTAAGCGTAGAGGTGAAACTGAATAGTTACAATCTGGGCCTGATTGGTGAAACACACACACACACAAAAAATCCAGGACGAACATCAGACATGATGTTCTGAAGGTCCACCATGACGCTGATTACAGAACTGAATCGTTTACCAAATTATCATTATTTTTTTGGAGGTGGGACGTTGTGGATCAATCCTTTTACTGTTTGCAGACTGATTGTTAGGAAGCCCTGCCGAGTGTTACAGCGCACCTTATTCAGATTGGACTATTATTGGGTTATTATGCAATTATCAGTTAATTAAGGTCTTTTGACAGAGGTGTGTTAAAACACAGCCACTGATCTGAAACAGTGTGGCTGGAGGCAGCAGAACTGACGAACAACAGAACATCACTGTATTATACAGATTCCCTTTTTCACCACTTTTATAAATCGTACATGATCAGAAAGATTTGGGGGTTTTTTTTCCACAAAATGCATAAAAACCCCATTAATGTCTAAATGAAAACTGTGTAAGTATTTGACATAAACTAAGTGATTGTATATTTATTCATTTCCTTTGTCAATATTTTGTAAATGCATCTTTTTCTACAATAACAACTCCTAGACCGTGTGGATCGGTCTTTGAGGTCGATGTTAATTTATTATATTTTATTATTTTGTATCACTCAGTTTTCATTTTGACGTCAATGTCTTTTTGTTGTTGTATTTTTTTTTTTTTTTTTAAAAGCCCAACTTTGTTCATCAGGATTGATCTGTAGCAGTGAAAACGACTAAATACCCGAGGGGCTGAATACTTTTTACTCCATCAGCCACCAGAGTCGTCACATCTTAATGGAATGCAGCCCCTTTGGGAGACTCGCATCATGGATGTCCGGTTGACAGATCTCCACCAACAGTGTGATTCCATCACATAAATATGAACCAGGAAGTCTGAGGACAGCTTCTGACATCTGGTTGAATGTATCCCATGAAAAATTCAGGCGGTTCTGAAATCGCACGGTTGTCTTAAAGCAGGTATGGAGAAGGCATTCCTAATAAAGTGGCCATTGAATGTGTTGAAAATCAAAGTGCAACCGACCAAAATGCTAAACTTCCTTCAACATCTTTTATCAGGACTTGCTATTCTTTCCTTTTTTTTTTTTTTTTTTTTTTTTTTTCTTTTTTTTTTTGTGGAAAAAATAGACAACATTTTGCTGTTCAGCTTCACGTCTCAAAGCCTGACTGTCTGTGGAATGTAACTTTTATAAACGATGTGGTTTTGTTAAAACTGTCACCATGTCGTGACAGCTTGTTATGAGAAATCTCTTCCACATCCTCCCTACTATTGCCTTGAAGAAATGCAACGCTGCCGACCAAAAACAACCAATCAGAGCCAGGAGGAGGGTCTTAGCGATGTCAATCATCTTCATCTAAATGCGCTAATGTCTGAGAAACAACTTACCGTTACAGGAAAACCGCTTATCCACCATCACTGGTGGCAATGCTAATAACTAGCATTAGCATTAACGACCAAGGGGAGGAAAGGGTAATGAGGAGTGCACACAAGATTGTGATTGACAGCACTAAGACCCGCCTCCTGGCTCTGATTGGTTGTTTCTAGTTAGCATTCGGAGTACTGGGTGAAGGCAAAGGAGCTCAATGTTTTTCACAGATTATGTGTCTCATAATACTATCGTGACATAGTAACAGTTTCAGCAAATATGTGAAAAGATAAAAATCTATTTTAAGAAAAATATTTGTAGTATTAAAACCGTATCTGGTTTAAACCTCTGATTTCCTGCTCAATTCGTAAATTCCTGTAAGTATCAGTTTTGCGTGGCCTCTTTGCAGAGCCAGATGTCCCCGCGGTGCTTGGTCTCCTGCCACACAGCGCAGTCTGCTGCTCGGCAGGTTTCATATGCCGAGAAGGTCACGTCTCCTGGCGGTGGCCCTCATTGCCCTTCAGCGGCTCCTCTGACACTAATCCAGACGCATCAGTTTTAACGGCGTCCCTCCACTGCAACGTGCCTCCGCGGAGATCAATCAATCTGTCGCGTAATTTCATCGGGATCTCTCGTTCGCTCCTCCGCTCTTTGCCTCCTCACCTTCCCCTCGCCCTCCCTGCCACCTTCCCAAAAGCGCGCGACAGCCAATTAATCAACATTCGGCTGGAGCGTGGTATTTAAAGCTGCCTGCGATTCCGCTGGGACACGCAATCAGACAATGGTCAATGAACTGATAATAAGTGTGCGAAGCAATGTCATAAATATCACCTCCTCCTGGATGACGGCGGATCCTTGCAGCTGTGGGACTCCAACGAATTAAACACACGTCGATAAATAGTTTGAGGTGTTGAGCGGTCTCGCTTACCTCCTGTGAGGAGAGGGGCAACATCTCTGGAAAACAAGCTGGTGTTTGTGTTGTCTTCTTTCTCCCTGTCCCTCTTATTGCTATGTGAGGCACACTCTGCCTCTTCTGCATGTTTTGCCAATGACAAATGGAGGACTTTGATCTTCAGAGGCATGAAGAGAAATAGGCTGGGGAAGGGGCTTCGGGGCTGTAAGCACCGGTGGCTCGGGGCCCGGGGGCCACAAGTTTAGCCGAGGGACGGTGTAAGTCTGGACTGAAGAATGAACATGCTCGCACGGGAGAGGCGAGGAGGAAGACAATTGGCCTCATTGTTTTCTCCAGCCTGCTGTTGCATCACAATGCACAATCCCAATGCACGCTTCATGAAAATGGATTTTGCTGTGGAGAAGGAAAAAGGGACATCTGAGGCCTCGGCGAAATGAGCAACCTTCCGGCGTCCGTCCCGCACCTGAAAGTCTCCTGAATGTGAAGAGATAAGCGCAAAATGAAACCAGAAAGCTGCAGAAGTTAACAACAGTTATACAAACAACAAACAGTAGCCGCTAATAAAGTACTGGCGTTAACTTACCATGCTGTATCAAAATCAGAAAATCTTTCATGCATGAATTATGACCCTTTATGTTTTTTTTTGTTTGTTTGTTTTTTCAAAGCGCTTTTGATTTTCTTAAAGCATAAAAAATGCTTTTCCGTGATCAGTTGTAATTTTTCTTCAGATACAAAGTTATTATTTTGAAAATACATCAGTAGTATCAGTCTTTAGGGGTTACTTGATGTCACAATACTGTTTTCACAAGAGTCCTTTACAGCTGAAGGAGGGACCGGATATTCCTGAGTTGCTTTTTGGTTTGTCTGCCATATTGAATTGAACAAAAATGTTGTTGCATTTACAGTGGATGGCCAGTAGTTGGCAGTGTATTATATGATGCACTTGTGTCCACCTCAGAGGTCTGTGTACATTTATAACATGAAAATTCACAAGAAACACAAGAAAACAGCTTATAGACAGCCGTCCACTGCAGTGACCTCCAGGCAAGAACGGGTTAAAAGTTCTACCATATCACAACAAAGTACGTAGGAACATGAATTGATTATCAATTGATTATCGATGGATTCTCGAATCAATTCTCATTGAGTTAGGAAATAAACTCAATGATTTAAAATAGGCACCATGTTATATTTGGTTCATACCCAATCGAAAATAAGAATCCAGCTGTCAAACGAACATCTTAACATGAAATGCAACTTTTTACACGTCGACCGTTTTTGTGCTGACAAACGATGTTTCTCTTCTCAGGTCGGATCTGTCCAGACCTGAGGGCGTCTCCAGCTGTAATGGCGCCAGCAGCTCCGCCGTACGTATAAATGACCCGACGACAAACAGAGCATGTTGAACGGTGAAGAGGGAATACCAAAAGCAGAGCACGTCTGGATTACCTTGTAAATCTTTTAGCATTGATCTTATGCTTAGACTGAATTGACACACACCATTAGACCTGTTTGAGCATGTGAGCTCCCAGCGTTTACACCCCATTCCTCTCCCTTCACTCGCCACGTTTCAATTTACAAAGGTCATGTGGAACATAGAGAGCCGTCACAATGGATTTTTGATGTCACTGTGTTTCAGCAAGCAGCTCCGTCTTCCTTCCAGTCAGCCAAATGCTTTCTAATCTTCTGCCCTTGTTCTACTTATCTGTAACAAAAAAAAAAAAAAAAAAAGTTCCCATTCAAGGTTTCCTATAGTCCAAGAAGCAAACAACCCTTCCAGTTCGTGGTTAAAGGTTTATGGGTTTGGCTAATGTAGCATAATGCGGCTAAAACATAAAATCATCTATGTTTTGTTTTTACCTTTGTATGTGTGTGAGTTTTTAGAAAGGCTTAACGAAAAGTTGATACTGGGAAGAAAAAAAAAATAAAAAAAATCACATAAAAGCAAAAACTGAAGTACAAACAACAGAACAGATGAATCATAGTTACCTGAAAAATGGATGATGCTCGATGACCTCTGACCCACAGTGTTGTACTTAACATCAATTCAGATGTTTGCTCTGTACATCTGCTTAAAACTTGATATGTTGATTCATGTTTAAAGTCTTAATAATACTCCCAAAATAAGATAATTATTGTTTTAACCTTTAAACAATGCACAACAAAAGCACAAAGTAAGTAATGACTCTGACCTTAACGGGCCTCGGAGAGCCTCTCAATGTGCGGCCCTTCTAATAACATCATTTTAGCTGTCAAAGGAACACAGCGGTTTCTCCGCCACTTTCTTTTGTTCTTGCTTATTTTGTCTTACCTAAATGTTTCAGACCATCAAACAAATTTTAATACCAAACAAAGAGTACCGGGTACAAATCCCAGTCCTCAGTTGACGATTCCACTCATCAGGCGTAAACAAACACGTTTCAAAACGTGTTGTTACGTCATAAAGTAACTGTAGTGAAAGCCTCATTTTTCAAATTCAGCTTCATTCACCGTAAACAGGCCTGATCACCGCTAAATGTCTGAAATGGAAAGAATCAGCTGGATAGAAGACAGCTGGCAACGTGAAGCAGGTGCCATTCAACGTCACGTCAATGCCCAGCAACTCGAAACAAATCCAAGATCCCACTAAAACAGAAGAAATCAGTAAGGGAGCAAAACACTTTTTCACAGCGCTAACTGACTTGTCCAAAGTCGGAAACTGTTTCATTACTCAGTGAACCTACAATACTTCTGTAGCGACACAGGATGAAACCTAACCAGATCTAAAATATACCTTCTAATATACAAACCCTCAACGCATCAGTCGCTGCATGTTTGCTCTGATACGTGCTAGCTCTGTTTAAACTATAAAAAGATCCGACCCGGAAGCGTTTGTGTGTGTTCTTTTCGAAGCACCTTAAGGCAGTGCGCGTGTCGCCGAGGAAGTTAAATGGCCCGTGTCGCATCAGTTCAAAACCGCTGCACCACTAATGACGGATAATGTCGTCAGGGAGGGCTCAGACATGTGACCTGCAGGTTTACCTCGACATCTGTCTTCGGTTGCCACAGATTAGCAGGCAGATGTGAGTCATGTAAAGAATTCCTGAGCGTCAGGGACGGCGCCGTTTGTCGACTAATTTACGGCGAATCCTCGAGCTTTGTACATGAAACGTGGAGATACGCCGAAAGGTAAAAGAAATAAAAGACCCAGAGACACTTGTTATCTCAGTGTATCCAAAAGAATTAATTTAAGATGTCAGAATACAGAACGTTGCACTTGGACAGATTTATTTAATACTAAGTGATTAAGCAGCAGAACAAATGATACATGTTGGTAGAAATCTGATTGTATGATGCTTTTTCAAAGGGGAGAAAAATGTAACGCCTTGCTTTTTTTTGTGTGTGTGTGCTTTTTTTTTTACCTTAATATCATGCTATAATTTTATACCCTCTTTAAAAACATGCCTGGAGTGTTACCTTGATCCTTTCATGCATGTTTGAGAAATCCTTTAACCTCCCATGGCAACCATTCGGGGTTGCCTTGTCGTCTGCTCTTACGATGCGGTGGCGGTTTACTTAAAGCTCCTCCTTGGTGCTGCAGACCCCATCCCAGCCTCCGCCTCACGGAGCAGCCGCCACCCCCGCCTTCACTACTCGGCCCCTTCAGACTAGCGGCAGCAGCAATTAGGAAACACTACCTCTCAGTCCAACGCTCTCAAGAACGGTTGTAAAAATGTTGCTGCGACGACATGCTGAAGGGGAAGTGTCGGAAAGAGCAGGAGCTTCTTAAAGTGAAAGAGACCAATTTCAAATCACTAAATTGTAGATCGTGTTTGATATATACAGCTTGTTTTTTTTTTTATAACAACTCAAGGTAACATTGTTACTTGATTGCGTTAGGTGTCCGGTTTTTACGTAACACCGAATAAGCAGTCCACTATAAATTGTGAACTACTTATTCTTATTACTCCTATTAGGTTATAATTGTGAAGAACTTTTGTTGTCGTTTTGCTTTTCTTCTGTTTATTTCCTTTTGTTTGTATCTCCTCTAATTCATGTAAAGCACTTTGAAAGGTCTTGCTGCTGAAAATGTGCTATATAGATAAAATGACCTTACCTTACAAATAAAGGAGATTTCAAAAGAGCCACAGACAATCCTAGAAAATAGACAATGCAGCAATAGTTCTGTTTCACCCGGTTGACTGCAAGTGAAAAAAAAAAAAAAAATGGAAAAAAAAAAAAAAGAAAAAGGAGATACTGACATTACAACCTTTGATTGCAACCTTTTACAACTTTCTAATAGTCCTTATTTTTCCAGGTCTTTACATGCTGCTGCCAAGATCCCAACAGGTGAGTTCTCTCAGTTAGAAGCCCCTCTAATCAAAAGAGACTTTGCCTCCCACATCAGATCTTTGTGCCAGTGACTTGATTAGCTAATCTTCAGCAGTGGGGTTCCTTCCAGGGCCGCAGCAGTCGCACAGGGAAGTGCTGGTCCTTGGGGGGCCCCACTGTTTCCTCTTCATACAACTCTTCCTGCTCCCCTGCTGCTCCACGCTTTAACTCACAGGTGCAGCTATACTGAAGTTGCCGGGTAGCGATGGGTGGCTATGAATTTAGGTTTTCAATTATATTATCAGGGATACGGGGTTTGTTAAAGGCTGTTGGTGATTTATGCTGCGCTGCTCTAACTTTGCCGTTGTGAGACTAATGCAGATTTAGGCCCTGCGGCTTTCATTAGCCCAGAAATCAGCTGGCTGGTAGCAGTCAACAGTCGCTTCAAAATGTAAAGAAATGAGGTGTTTAATGGGACAAACATTAACAATTGCAAAACACTAATTTGAGCGTTTTTATTGTGCTGTTTGACGGCAGCTGGGCAAAAGGTGTAGAGTGTTGGACGTTCATAAGGGTGGGGTCCTGATGGGTGTTAGGTAGCATGAAGCTTTTTGGAGGTTTTCCAGAAAAGGGCAGCCGGTGATTCATTTATTTATTTTCTGTAAACTAAAGGACTTTATTCATAGTGCTCTTAAGAAAAGAAGCTCCCGGTTGCTGCCTGGTGGAGCGGCACCAGCAGCGTTCTCTTCACACCGCTCCGTCTTTTTATTGAAGAAAAAAAAAAAAAGTTGGCTTTTATTCAGTAGAAACAGAAAAGGAAAGAAAAGGAGGACATGCCGTAAACGGTCCAGGGTGAAGATATTCTGTGTTGAAAAATTTTTTTATTTATTTATTTATTTATTTTTGCTACTGTGCTGATTGAATTGCAAATGTTGGGAAATGAGTGGCCACAACTCTACCAATGAGTCAATAACTATAAATATCGCTGTAGATCAGTATCATTTGAAAAGATGTAGCAGAGTTAAAAATTCACTTTAATTACAATTTCTAATTCATGTTGAGTATTTGTGAATTTTATCCCATTGAGCCGTTTTTATTTGTTGCTTTATTTGTTCATGTTACCTGTAGGAAACACCTTTCTGCACTCTGCCTTGTTTGTGCCTCCTGGGCTTCGGTAGATCTTCCCGCTTCCCACTCACTCCGGAAATGGACTCATTTGTTTTAGTCTCTTCTCGAGAAAAAAATAAACCGTCTGCACGCCCTCATTGGAAGCGTCAGCCTTTACAGTTTTAGCTTTCATAATGGCTCCCAAATGACATCACACTTCCTGAACGTATGTGCTGTGACGCCATCTTGATAGTACGGAAGCGGCGCTCCGCTTCAGTGATCACACGTGAGAGAACCGCGACAGGTGGATAGAGAAAGTTGTCTTTACATTACTTACATTACTTCTTATTTATGACCATATGGCAATAAGTGTTGTTCGTTATTGCTTCTTTTTTTTTTTTTTTTTTTTTTGCTCTTTCTGGTATTTAAGTTTACAACATGCACAAGAAAAAGAGTCCGATGGCTCTCAGCAAACACCAGTGACTTGTTGACCATTTTCATATGATGTGCCGTTGCTAGACTCTGAACCGGTTCTCCCTCCCGAAGAGCAGAAAACGCCTTTAAAAAGTGACTTAAAGCCTCCGTAATGCTGCTCCGATGTAACGCTGTTTACTTGTTGCCTACCAAGATGGCTCATTTCCAGGTGTGACGTGCACAATTAAGAGACTGAGATCCAGATAAAAGTCAAGGAGTAAAATCAATCTTTAATTCGCATACGGATGGAGAGCAGTAAATACATGGACTGAGGAAAAATCTGTTCTAACGAGCTCAGAGTTACATAGTTACTTTATTCCCCTCTCTCTCAGCAAACAAGAGGCGGGGACTTAATCTTCTAGGTCTAAACAAAAACAGACAGAACAGTTCACCTTTGTATGCTCGTTCACTATCGTGTCTGCGGGAGGCGAAAACTAAACTCCGTGCAGGGAAGGTCACGGGAAAAACAAGTTCCCAGATAACCGGCCTGGGAAACTTCTTGTTCCATTAGTTTGTACACCCTGTGCAGCTGCACAGAAAAACATCTTGACTGTGAGACAATAACATTGCATTTATGTGATGCATAAAGGAACACTGTTTAATGCAAATAAAAACGTAAAGAAAATCTCCTTCACACAGGGTAACTCACTGGGACTGGGAGGAAAATCATCACACTCCTCTAAACTGAGAGAAAGTCCAGCCAGCATCTTAGTATCTTCTTTCAGGTAGAGCCTTACAGAAAACTCCATGACCAAAAGGAATACGTTTAAAGCACGTTTACTGTCCTCTGCTTTACCTTTTTGAAAAGAATGTGTGTGACTCTGATTATTGCACTGACTGCTGCCTTTTTACCTCCGACCACTTTAAGGGAGTCGGGTTTTGTTTCAGAGGCTCTGATTGAAACAAGAGCGCTTCACTTAAGTTACACTTAAAGCAAAGTAGTACATCCTCCATACATTTGAAAGTTTGCTCAGGACTGATCCTGCTCTGTTGCACATTGCCTCAGGAAGACTGATGAAAACTTTACTCTTTTTTTTTTATTTTATTATTATTTTTGTCTGTTTATAAATGTGTGAAACCTGTGCGTGCTCCCTGTATAGACCTCTCTCAAACTTTTCTTCTCCTTTAGGCTACTGACAGGGTGAACTTTAGAATATACTTGGCACCGCTACACCAAACAAACCAGGTTGGAGCAGAAAAGAGCTTTCAGTGTGATGAAGAAAAAAAAAAAAAAAATCACAAAACAAGGAGGCTGATAACGTTGGAAATGCTTTAAAATAGAAAAAAATACAGAACAAACTAGCAGCGTCTCTCACACGATATTCAAACCACATGGACACATCCATCCGTTTGCCTGTTTGTTCCTCGCCTGGTTTGGTGGATGATGTTTTTAGCCTCCTCCACCCGCTTCCCGTCTCCGTTGCCGACTGAGGCATCGATCCGCGAGGCGAACAATGCTGAACCAAGTTTTTTTTTTTGACATATCTGCTTTTTTTATTTAATTATTATTATTTATTTTTTTTCCAGTGAACTTATTCATCTGCAAAAGAACCATTACGGTTTGATGAATTGCACCTTTGGGGGATTTTGTGATTAATTGATGACCAAATCCCCAAGGCCTTCTCGGCAGTCTCCGAGCAGGTAATAACTTCTATTCAGACAGCTCAAGGTACACCCAGGTGCCAAGGATGGGTTCCATTTTTTAAACTTCAATACTGAGGAAATGAAGACATCCACACTGTCAAGCTGCTCCATTACAATCCCTCACTCTGCAGACCTTAAACCACCTCTTTATTAGTACTCCCATTCTGTTCTGTGGTCGGGGGGGGGAAAAATGATGGTTTCTTTGTGCTGGAGGATCTGTTGTTTTTTGGGCTATGCTCGCTATTGGACCACATCCTGTTTGAATGTACACTCACTGGACTTTTTATTAGGCACACCTCTCGAGCGCTGATCGGCTCATTATTGTCTTAATTCTTCATAGCACAGATTCAACAAGGTGCTGCCAAAATCTTTCAGAGATTTTGGTTTGTTTTGACAGTACAGCCGCTAATCTGCAGCAGATGTGTCAGCTGTACGTCCACGAAAAGCAAATCCCATTCTGATAACATCCAAAGGCGTTCTGTCAACCCAGTGACTGCTGAGGCAGCACAATACTCCACACCTGTAAAGAACGTAACTGCTGTTCTATTACTGAACTTTGCAATGACAATATAAATTACAGTTTGTCCACATTTTCCAGATTTTTATTTTTTATTTTTTTACTTTTTGGACTAAGGAACTGCTCCTCTCAGGACTCGAATGTGTCCGTTTTAAATGGAGACGGCAGGTTATTTGATCGGGAAGTGAAAGAAAACTCCACACTAAACACAAACACAGAACTTCGCCTTGGGTTGCATCTGTCAAACACCTACAACGCAGCTTTGACTCCTCTCCACACACTTAAAACTGTATCAGACTCGTTAGGACGAGCCGCTCATGAGAGAACGACCCAAACTGTTGATGGGATGAACTCTTTGTGTGAATTTTCAAGGCCATGTTTTTGTGTGATTGTCATAACAACGTGTCAGCCACTAACTCCCAATTAACCCAAAAAAAAAAAAAAAAAAAGTCTTTCAGAACAGAATCCTCAAGAAACATTATAAAGCTCTCCTTGCAAGCTGCTTCAAATCCAGCAGCACAAAATGGAAAAACACGTGGAGTTTCTTCTGGAGTCTTAACGTGACGATCAAATATGATGACGGTCCATCAGTTCCACAACACTGTATTGTCCTTTGCTAAATTCTGATGCAGAAATTAAATGTCAAGCTGTGCCTACAAGCTAATCACATTTCGCCTAAAGCGGTTAGGCGGACAGTAATACGGTTATAAGAGCTACGAAATTATGTTAAAAAACGAGGCGTGAGCAAAGCAACCGTCCAACTTCAGTGAAATTTGCTGCGTCTGACCAGATGCTAAAGGTAATTCAGAATGTTGCTGATGGAGCAACGAGCAGAAGTTTCAAATTAACGCGCAATTTCCACCAACACATCAGAATGAAAGACATGTTTAGCTCCATACATTTTGTCTTTCTGCAAAGTTTCAATTCAATTCAATTCAATTACGATTAGGGCCAGGATTTTAGCCCATTCATTTCGATTAGTTAGTTACATGGAGGACAAAACCGCTTCTCTTGACCCGCTGAGAAGCAGATCAGTTAGCTGACAGTTAGCCTGCCGGCTAACTCCTTTTAGATGACATCAGTTTATAAATAGGAGCTCGTTGCTCTTGCGGCTTGTTAAACGTGCCGCTACATGTTTAGCATCTCGAGACCGGAGATGTAGCAGCAGCACAGACGTCCGCGATGCTAACGTCAGCGTCCTCATTAGCATTGGGGGATGCTCTCTGGAGAAGATCCATGAAGATCCTGAAACACTTGAAAGCTGAATATGTACAACGTCCCTCTGCATCAATCTGATGGTTGAATAACCTAAACAACAAAACAATTGATATCTTTGTCGTTCATAAATACCTTTGTATCATGTTTGTTTGTTCATTTATTTCGTATCAGAAGGGAGAATTGAATTTGTTTATAGTTTTTTGCTTAAAATGCAATTAGTCACAGATCCTGTCAAAATTTTAATAAAGTCCCAGCACTAATTATATTGCACACCACCACTAAACTGACTAGAACAGAAAAAAGGCGCTAAATAGCAATCATTAGGCAAACCTAGCAGGTGAGGGTAATTGTGCAAATAAACGGAAGTGTGATCCATTTCAAAAGAACTCCGACCCAGCAGCGCATCCGACATCACAGGAATATTACCCGGCCTCATTCCGACATCCAAACATGAATCCCTCCTTTGTCTCTTTTCCTCTGTCTCCATTCCTCCTTTGACTCATCCCTCTTTTCTTTTTTCTTTTTTTTTTTTTTTTTCTTCTCAGCGGAGACAATTAAAGTGTGACAGTCTGTCTCACCTTGTGAGGAAGAACACATGGCATTTTAATTACCGGCGGACAACACTGGGGCCTCCACGCTGTTTTACCGGTTCTCCGATGTAGCTCCTAATGTACCTGACAGGGAAGGCACGCTAGACCTGAAATTACAGGGATTAATGTTTCCAAGACTAAACACTTGAAACGGGCGCTCTGATGTGAGGGCCATGCAGGGGAGCAGGCAGAAAATCCACTTAGAGCGTCATTTCTTTGGCATTATTCACTCTTGAAAGCGCAGCATGTTTCAGCGAGCCTTCGCTGATGAATGTGCTCTCCTTGCCAGGCAAACTTTAATTCGGAGCGCTTAGTGTTAGTGGCACAATAATTGTGAGGAAAGGGGGAAAGCACACAGCAGGCCCAAAGGACAAGGACTTGTTGAAGTTAAATAGAAATATTTAATGGCTGCTTTGATCCGTCTGCGCCGGAGTCTCCTGAAGGTTCACGACACGGTAATGCAACATTCAGGGAGCACAATGCAAAGCATACTGATGCACTAATCCGGCGACGCTTGTGAAGGTGGACTGGAGCACGAGTGTGTTTCATTTAGACGTGTGCGCATAAGGACGTTTGCATCGAAGGAAAAAAGGGCAAGCAACGTATGATAGCAGGTAAATTTGTGACCTATATTTACTGTCAGAATGACTGGATCTATGCAATCACAGCTGAGACCAGAAGTCAATCTGGCATTAGGTTTTAGAACAGAGAGCCGGAAAAAGACACCGATTGGTCAATCACTTGATCTGGATGGAATTAAAATGGCCATTTTATTTCATTCGAAGGGGTCTGCATAAGACTGACATGACATAAGCACGAAGGAGTCTTCAAGAATATTTATGACTGTTTTCACAAAGTGTCATACGGTAAATAATGACACATTTAATCCAAAGTTGACACTTTTAATGCACTTTTTGTGCAAAGTTTGATAGAACTTTGCATTAAAAGCGTCATTATTGATAGAATAACGCAAAGTTGACACTTTTAAGGGACTTTTAAAGCAAGTTCTGGTGCAACTTTCCATTAAAAGTGTTTACCGCATGACATTTCATGACAACAGTTGTAAACTCTTAAAATTAAAAACGCCTTCATATTCATGACCGTTGCTATGTCAGTCTTATGTGCATTCTTTCAAATAAAGTGTCACCAAACCATCTTATTTTTGACCAGGATCTGTCATTCGAGTCAAACTTTTAAGTTATCGTCTTTTAAGTGGCCTCGAGGCAACATTCCTTATGAATCGGTGCAAGATAAAAGCATTGAACCGAAACTGGTTTCTTGAACATGATGCTAAGCTAACCGCTCTCAGTACAGCAGAGGATATTTGGGATGTGGTATTTGGAGCGAGGTATTAGCATCATGGATGTACAACCTACAAATCTGCAGCAAGTGTGTGATGCCATTATGTCAATATGGAGATTTTTTTTTGAGAAATGTTTCAGACGCCTCATTGAATTCATGACAGAAGAATTAAAGCAAAAGGCGGTCCAGCAAAGATGGACCTAATGAGATGTTATGAAAGTTCAGAGTTCTACTTAGAAGAATTATGATCCATAGGGGATGAAAAGTTTGGACCTGTATGAAAACAAACTTGACAGGAGAGTGTGACACCTGTACTGATCTTCTTAGTCATGCAAAGTAGCATCTTGGAAAAGCAGGAGGTTTGGCGACGCAGATGGTAAAGCACTGAACTGGTTGAAGATTACAGGAATTAAATTGAAAGGCCCTCTCAAACACATACTCAAATATCTCATCAAATTCAACTCAAGCGATTCACATGCAGCAGCTCGTAATCACGCTCCCCAAACCCGTACCCGGAGGACGAGCCATCTGCATGGCTGTACGTGGAGTTCACAGTTCATCGGATCCTGTGTTGGCGCCGGAATGCTGAATGTAGCAGGATTTAGGATTACCTCATCGTCTCTTCCCAACTCAAACAAGTTTAGAAGCTAAATGAAGACAACATTGTCTTGTGTGTAAAATTATTTACACGGAAGTCAGTACATCCTTCTTTTACCCTAACCCTTGTTTTTTTTTTTTTTGTTTTTTTTTTACCCCTTTATGCATCTGACACCAGAACAAAAGAAGTGCAAAAAGAATGAGGTCATCAAACACACACTTCCTTCCCCAGCCACCTTAGCTGATGTATCTTCTCTTGATCACTCCAATCAAGAGTGATCAAGAGAAGATCACATTACACCATCCCATGGTGTAATGGGATTTATCTCAGAAAACAACATAATACTGACAGTAAAGAACGATGATGGTAGTGTAATGGTTGGGGCCTGCAACAAGTTGTGACCTTAGCTCAAGTACACATGAGTTATGGAGCTGGATGATCTAAGGCACACAAGCAAATCCACTTCTAAACGGCCCCAAAGAATAAGATTTTGGAGTGACCTAGTCAAAGTGTAGGCTTAAATCTGGTTGGGATGCATTAGGAGGTGTCGACAAATGCTTGAAAACCCTTCGACACTTTTGAAAAAAGTGGTTAGAATTTGTGCAGGGAAAATTTGCTTTCACACAGTTGGTGGCATTTTACCAAGACCCACTGAAGGTAACAACACAAAAACCTCTAAAGAAGATACCGAACGCATCTTCCGTCTCCCCAAAATGTGAAAGAAATGGAATGCTGTGACGTTTTGCTGCCATAGGTTTTCTCTTTTGTCTTTTGCAAAATGTGTCCGCGCGCAGTGGGCACACATTTGTTTTGGTTGTATGAACAATGGAGGTCACTTCGTGCTTTGGGAGAGGTCTCCAGTCCACTGGCATCCACATATGCGTTTGAGCCGCTCCAGAATTCACTTCGGTCTAACAGAGACCTAGATTTTCACGTAGACCAGAGTTCGCTTTTTTTGGCGCCCATCTGAGTTCGATCAGGCAACGAACCGGACAGTTTGCTTAAAGCGTTCTGAATAGGGCTGGAGTGAATGCGCCATAGGTTTTTCTTCTAGGGTCAGGCAATTTTTTTACTTAGCATTTTCCCTTTATTGATTAAATGAATAATTAAAAGCAGTATTTTGTAATTCCTCAAGTTATCTTTGTCTGATATTACAATTTGTTTGGAAATTTTGAGTTTAACAAAAAAGTGAAAACAGAAAAATCTTTCTTTTTTTTACTGCACTGTACAGACTGTATTACATTTCGAGCTGTAGAAATTGAGTATTTACAAGATTTCGTTGTATCTCTATGTTGCATTAACAAGTCAAACTGTATTCAGTGCTGTTAGTTTTAAATTCTATCCCACTTAAAGATGCGACTGATTTCTGGTTTCTATTAGGCCAGTAGACAGGAGAATTATCTGGAAACAAGTGTTCAGGGACCATAAAGATTTCCGATCCCAGACGTTCTTTGCAACAATTGCAAGATCCTCCCCTCTACTGCTGCTTTAGTGAGTAAATAGCCAATAATGATCTACTCCATTAATATGCATCATCTATGGTCGGGTTTTGAAATGTGGAATACGGAAGATAATCAGAAACTTAATCATTTTCTGCTCTTTTTTTTTTTTTTTTGTTTTTTTTGACTTTTGTACAAATCCTGTGCAGAGATCTGTTGCATTCACCAAAGCCAAGTTAAAGTTGGAGTTAACTGCACTGATTGCCAACAAGATGGAAAAACAAAACCTTGTGCCAGACACCGATGAGTGAAAAGAGGAAAGTTTCTGATGCATCTGATGTGTTGTAATTGGTGTATTGTCAGTGTATATCCTTGTCTTTAAATATTTGTTTATGGCCATTTTCTTGTGCTGTGTTCAAATTATCTTCACCCACCAATGATTGCTTAGAGGTTTCCTGCATTCTCTCATTTTCATTTATACTTCCCTGAAGGCCTGTTTGTGTTGATTTTAAAGCCATGTTTGTAGGAACCAGGAGAATAATCATTGGATTACTGCAGTTTGTCAAAAAGCTAATAGAACCTGTTAGTATTTCCTTTTGAGGTGATTTCCAGCTTTGTAATCTAAACCCTGACATTAAAACGTGTTTGAATTTACTGTAAATTTTCCCTTATCCACAAAATTAAGGGAAAATGTCTCAGATTTACTGTATTCAGATGAAACAAGACGTTTTCATACACCGAATGAAAAGAAAATTATTATTGTTATTTTTTGTTTAATGCCTCAATAATGAGGAGGAACATGTCAGAATTTAAAAAAAAATAATTCCTATGGCATTTATATATATTCCTCAGTATCTGATAATATTGCCTTTTGACTGTATGCTTTGGATCAGACTTTCTGGGTTTCCTTCCACAGTTTTTCTGGAGTTCTGGTCCATTCCTCCTGACAGACCTGTTGTAACTGAGCTAGGTTTGTAGGCTGTTTTGTTCCTTCATGCCTTTTCAGATCTACTCCCAAATCTGTAAAACTGAGTTCAGAGATTTGTGAGGTTAAAATCAAGACATTTGGCTCTTTTGTCCTTAAACTAGTTTGTCTAGACGCTGGAGGTTACTACCTATTTGGAAGGGTAATCTGCTTTAACTTCCTAGCTTAACATAACATGATAACAACAATAAATTGACGGAGTCCCTGTAAATGTGTAAAAATATAACACAAGTGGGGGCTCGTCTGGGATTTGAACCCACAACCTCTCACTGACAGACATGTAAGCATGCTTTATCCTCATGATGCATCAAAACAGCCCCAAAACATCATGCTGCCATCTCCATGCTTCACAGTTATTGTTTAGTAGGTGTTTTTTCACCAAACATAATGATGGTCATTTTAACCATCATGTCTAATTCCAGCATCTGGAAATTGTCCCCAAGGATGAACCAGTCAGGAAGGAAATCCAAGATTTTCTTGCTGATATCTTGGTTGATTTATTGTGACTTCACTGTCACGTCTAACCAGAAAGCAAGGTGTTTTAGGAGTGGCTTTTAAATGCAACCACAGGTGAGCTTCACAGTTAACTCAGATGTCCGTTAATATGTCAGATACTTTCATAGCCATGCCATCATTCTCTGGGCTTTCGTAATTATTCTGGATGTGAACTTATGATTTGGAAGACATTAATAAATAAATCCCTGACATGTTCTTTCTCTCGTTGTGGCCTTTAGTGCATAGAAATAATTTTTGGTAATTCTAACTTTACTAAAACAGGAGAAGTTTGATCTGATTTCATGTCAGACTGGGTTTATTTGGTGTATGTAAACTTCTGGTTTACTTCCCCCACTAATATTTGGAGCAATGTCCCTCTGCAAAGTGCAGAGGCGCCGCACACTTTGTTGCTGTCAGCAAACTGCTGGCAGAATTCTGGCTGAATACTTGACCACTGAGGAAATTTTCAAACTCATTTTAATTGGTCTACTGGGACGGACCCAACTTTTAGAAATAGACTGTAGAATTTCAATGCAGTTGAGATTACTGCCACGACAGAACTTCAGTGTTCGCTTCTTTATTTTTTCAAAACAAAATTTTTTGATGTGTGTCTGAGATCGTTTTAATGTTGTAACACTCAGCCTTGTCCAAGTTCCTCTTAGCTGACCCAACCTGTCGTGTCGGATGACAGAAAGTTGTTAGCATGTTCCAGAGCAACCCGTGAACTCCCAAAGCTTGACCCATCATAAACTGAAAGATGCTTTTAACACCAGTGTCGATAACTCGAGTGATGTGAGTTTAACATGGACGTTGCCAGATAAGTTGCTGGCAAAAAAAAAAAAAAGACGACCTAGTTCTAACACTGACTTCTCCAGGCTTTTACTGGAATTTGTAGTTGGAATTTGTAAATGCCTTCTGGGGAAATTATTTAAGTTCAGAAGAGACAAAGATTAAAGGTCTTAGCTCATCTCTAAGCAACTCTTCAATGATGTGTATATTTTTAACTTAAGAATCAGACAGTAGTTAAGCAGTGCACTAGTATTGAAAAAAAAAAGAAGTCTGGGTACTGTGGTAGTAGGATGCAGCTTTTTGCCAATATATACTGCAATGTGTCAGAACAGAAGCCTTCAAGGTTCAGAAAAACACAGAGACCGTTTTCTAAAATAAGAAATATCTGCAAAAAGGTTACATTTCAATGCTTAGCAACATGTGCTGAAATATAAATGTCCTACGCAAGACAGACACATCTACAAAGTAAAGAACGTGACACAAGAAAACGGGTGTGTTTGCTTCCCCGTTAACGCTCGAAGGTTGATTTTACTGCAGGAGCTCGGCAGACGTTGATGGCCGTGGACAAGCATCACCAGCTAAAAGCACAACAGCCATAAAAATACCATTATAAAATTGTGTGACAAATTGTATAGAAGCAGCCCAAACACAAGTGTAATTTTCTCTCCACGCTGGGGTTTGATGGAGATGCACTGGGCCTCAGGATACCTAATGTATCATGCACAAGGATGGTCAGTCGCCCACAGACACTCCTGGGATGCATCAGTGTCTTAATAAACCTTGATAACATCCTGGTTCTGCTGGCCTATATCCATTCAGATTCTTTGGAGAGCTGCACAATTTCAGTTCCAACAAAGTGCTATGATAGTAAACATTTTCTTCCCATATTGTGTGAGTAATGAATCCTGAACAAACAGCACAGCATGATGACTGTATGGGAACATTTTCCCTCTCTGAGCAAACGCATGTGACAGAAAACATAAAAAAGAAAAAAAAAAAAACCCATCTGACATCAAATACCAATCTATCGTGTTATTGTTCCTAAATGTAAGCAGAGCTCCATAAGGGCTGAGCATGCTTTTGTTGAACATATTTCTGTGCACTTTGTTCCAGACGGAAGATCAGTAGCTGTAGATCGGTAGGAGATGAGGATGAGGATCAATAGGGTTACAGATGATTATCAAAGGAAGTACGACATCTTTGTGGATGGTTAGCCTCCTACTGTAGCTAATATTTCACCCTAAATATAGAGAATATTAAAAAAAAAACTAGAGCTTAGCAGCACATTTGGATGACTGCTGACACATTATGCTTAATGTAACAAATAATCCAGAAATAATTTAGCTTTTATTGTTTTAATTGATCCAAAAATGTGTTTTGTGTCAAAGCTTAGGCATTGTCGCAGAGACAAAAATGTCCACATACCTTAAAGCTATGTGTACGAATTTACATGGCCTTTAGTAAGACTAACGGGGAAATAGAATCACACGTCCTCCATCAAACCTAACAGTGAGGTGCTTTCTACTGTCTTCATCCTCTGTTTCACTCCAAACCAATGTTGGAATGTTTGGTGACAGTAAAAGTTAAATCTAATGGGCTTGACACACGGGGCGGGATAACGACGTCAACAAAAGTTTTTCAACTTTCTTGTGTCGTGTCACTGGCTGTTGTGTGGCTCTCTACGCGAACAAGCTTGAAATGTCACAGTCACAAATGTCTCAAGTCGCTCGGCAGCGGCAGGGTGGGTAATTGTTACCTCATCGCACAATTACCGATGCGCGATGAGGTCGGTGAGACCGAAGGACTCAGTTCCAGTACTGCTCATGAAGAGAAAGGCGAACTCCACATCTTGGCATGGAAATAGCACCTACAGGTTAGGAATACTTTTTTTTTGAAAGCACTTACCTGGAGTAGTGTCATCTGGGTTACTGTCGGTGTGGCCCCATTTTATCTATCCATCCCCCGTCCATCCTGGCGTGGCATCGTACAAGACATCCAGAAACTCAACCTGGTCTTGCTTGACTTAGCCCCAAACACATTTCAGTTAAAAACCAGCCTCAGATTTACAGGAGATGACTTTCATCCTAGTTACTTCTCATAGTACATGAGCTGAAGAAGCCAACACAACACATCATCTGCAAAAAGCAAGATGAGGGAATGTACCTCTTTGGGTATCATGAATTGTGATTTTGTTTCTTAACTTGGAACTTATTCATTACTGAATACAGTTTTTCAAACTAAAGGCTGCGTTTTCCAGTGTTAAATGACGACATTGTATTGTGTGCGCATAAGAACATTCAGTCAACAGTCCTGTTGCACCTAAACGTAATTTAGTTCCACAGAAGTGTGCAGGCTGAACCTACGGCTGGAATCTGATGATAGCACAGTAACCAGAACGGGTATGCAGCTTATTGCAGAGCAAGGGATTTTATGAGTTTAAGTTTGGGTTCCTGTGTGTGAGAGGGCTACTGAGGTCAGCATGCCTTGCTCGAGGAGTACTGTACAGCGTCCGCATCTTGTTCTCAACAGTCACAAGCTCCAGCCAAGTCATCACATCTCTGCCTTCGCCGCCTGCTCTCCTTTTTGCCTCGACTTTCCTCCTTCCATCTCCCAGCGTCTGCACCTCAGCCAAGGTTATCTCTTCCATCGATTCTTATCATCGGCTTGTCATTTGATCTATTACCCCGGAACCCCACCTACCTAATGATAGCTTGATTAATTATTGCCCCTCCCCCTCCTCCCTGCGGGGCAAAGAGTTCAGACACTGCCAGCAAATATTCCTAAGATTAAGATAAATTTTTATTGTCTTAGCTCCCTGGAGTTTCAGAGCCATGCCAATTTGTGTTGAAAGCCAGGCTAAATTAAAGGTGCTGAAATGGGTTTGAATGTTGCTCCATTGGTGCCAGATGTGCACACAGGGTTGCAGTGCTTTGTGTGATGCAGGCCCTTGTGTTTTTGCTGCTCTTTCTGCTATTACACCAAGCATTATCTCGAAAATGAATACATTTTGTTAAAAAAAAATAATTAGAAATGTCTTCATTCCGGTCCAAACTCCATTCAGTATTAATGATAAGCTTTATTGACGTTTATTTGCCTGAAAATAAATGCGAAAATGATAAATGAAGCTAAAGGCGAGGCTAAATTAATGATTTTTTTTATATATTTTTTTTTAACCGCCTTGTGCATCACATTGGTTTAATCTCATTCTTGGAGCATTCCAAATCCTTGTATTTATTTCGCCTCGAAATTAAAAGCTACAACTAAAAACCCATTGAGGGCGTTTATCATCTGAAGGTTTCCATCAGGCTCGGAATTTGATGTCTATTTGTTCTGGCACCAAAATGCCTCGTGGGTATGAAAAGATCAACATATTAGCAGTCCATTAATGCCAGTGAGAATGTCTCCGGCTGCCAGCATCTTGTAAAAGACACCGCTTTGCCTTGAGCAACGCATATTGTACATTTGAGTTGGCAGGTAATTCAGAGATAATGCACACAGCATTCGTGGAGAAATTACAGAGCCGGATTATGAGGGCAGAGTTTCCCCCCCCCCTGACATTTTCTGTTTATTTAGGTCCTGTTGCGACGGAACCCATTTAGTTTGTTCCTGCTGATATACCAATGTTTTCATGGTCCATAATTATCTTAAACGTGCGCTTTTATTGTCACTTTTCTCAAGTCCACTGCCTTGACCGAGTGCAGTCACTCAAGTATGTTTAATGTTTTGAGTGTCCACAAAGTACCGAACTGGGACATTATTATCGTACCACAACTTTTCTTCATCCTCAAGGTATTTTAAATCAACAGCAATTTAGTCTGCAGTTCAACTGGATTCCTGATTACATTAAAAGCCTCGGATATTAGAGACGTTTATCTCACAAAAAGCAATTTACTCCCTTTCTGACATTGTCTGGTTCAGTGTAAGCTGTTATTTTAAGCATTCTAACATTCTGCAGGCTGTGTATGTTTGAAATGAAGTTTTTGAGGGGCCCTCTTGTGTTGATGCCCAAACAATAGTATTGTGTGATAAAACTTACAAAAGTACCAAAGAGGTCTCCATCACGTTTAAGTTGTTTATGTGGCCAGGCACTAGAGTCTAAGAGGTTATCATATAGTGACAGGGAAGGTAATTATTTTACTAGATCAGTGGGAGTGTATCAACTAGCTAACTCTTAGCTGCTAGCATTGCTACAGTTGGAATCAGCATGGTAGCTACCTGTTAGCGCTAACCGAAGAGGCCAGTATGGATCCCCAAAGTGTGTTCGTTCTCCCAAAGCACATCCCACATGAAAATTGTTTTGAAAGAGTTACTGTTTTCATTACAAACTCTAACATACACACACTCAGGCACATCCAGCATTATTAAACCAGTTTGCCCATCCATGTAATTAAAAATATGTCACAATCTTCTGTTTAGTTATTCTTCGGCTTCATTTTACTGTTTGTCAGTTATTCCTCCACAAAGGCAGACTGCTAAACTATCTCTGGTTCCTTGTCCAGCAATGTCTTTCTTTGTGTCCTAACTTCCTTCCTTTCATTTGTTCTTATTGCTTTCTTCCTTGTGCCTTGATAGCTTTTTTTCTTCCTTCCTCCCTCGTACCCTAGGGAGGATACAACAGCACTTTGCACCAATCTGATGAATGTTCTTCCATCTTTTCCTTGGTTTCTTGTGTCCTACTTTACTTCATTCCTTTTGTCCTATCTTCATTCCTTTGTTTCTTCACTCTTTTTCCCTTCTTCCATTGTGTCCTTCCTGTATTCCTTGCACCCTCACCTCTCGTCTTTCCGTGTCCTTCCATGTTTTTTGAGTCATCACTTTCTTCCTCTCTCGTGCACCGGCTTCCTTTTCTCTTTCCATCATCCCGTTTTCAAATTTTTCCAGGCTACATATTCAAACGCTTCCCACTGCAGAGACATTTTGCATAAGTGGAGGGTTAACTTAACTATTTTTGTATTTTATAAACCGCCCTAAAGGACTGAGACTTTAGGAAAAGATTGACTTTTTAAAAAATTCTGATGTTTCCTCCTTTGTCTTCCTTTTCTTCATTTTCAGTCATTGTTGCCACTGTCTGGCATTAAGATTGATGTGCTGGGAAAAAAAGTCCACTACCACTGCAATATTGAGCATCTCCCAGTAAGAGAGCACGTCTTCCGTCTCCCTCTAACTGAAACAAATGGACAGCTTCTTTGAAATACAAATCTTCAGATTTTTAAAATTTTTTTCAAATAGCATCCCCCCCCGCCCTCCTCCAAGCATAAAACATACAACTGTTTTCGCTTTCCTCCTCACCCTGAGGAACCTCTGACACTACAGAGACGGCAAATGGCAAATCTGATGATACAGATTAGCCTCATAAAAATTTTATCTAATAGAAGTATTTATTCCTTTCGGCATACTTTATCCGGCTCCCAGCATTCCCTTTGCGGGGAACCAGTGTCCTTAATCGAAGCGGATTGTCAGGACATCTTTTAAAATTAGATGTTTTTCTTTGCTTCACTTTGTGTTGTCAGTCAGGCAGACAGCCGCTGCTTAAAGACATCCTAAAGGCTGATATACACCCCAGATCAGTGAGTGAGGACAGCGTTTGGAAACAGCATTAATCTCTGCTTTATGCAACAGAGTCGCGGCTTTAGAGGAAGGGAGACCAGACACTGTGCCGTCGTGAATAATGCCCAAGCGCGGCTGCCGGAGAACATATGCACACTTCAGCAAAGTCTGTCTTCTCTGTTCTGTTTGGTGATTATGGAAGTCTGATAAATGACGCTCCCCAGGTAGGAGAAAAAGTAAACAGCAGGGATGTGCCCCACCCTGTTATCCTTGTAGGTCAATAAGCCATGCAGGCCTTCAGACGCTCGTCCATGCATAGGGGCGCTCTTCAAGGAGACAAATTTCCTGTTTTGCGATGCAGCGGGAACGCGTGCGTGTCTGTGAGGAATTAGGGAAGCCTGCTATCGCACTCCTTCTCAAAGCATACAATATTCATCTTTCCTCAGAAACGCTCAACAGCTACTGAACCAGGTAAAGAGCTACCAAATGATGATTAACGTTGGCAATTATCGAATTACTCTGGGTCTGTAAGGTGTGTAAATTTATTCACTCGCATTCTTCCCTCCATTATGAACTTTAAAAGGAAATTAAATGTTCTTTTTTTTTTATTTGCTCTGTTGTCATTTTTAAGTATTTCTGTGATTTGATGACATCTGGAGAAGGTAAAATGGAAGGACTGAGCCAGATTTTTGGAAGATTAGCTTTACGCTAATGAAAGCTAATGCTAGCGGTTTCATGACATACTTACAACACTTGGCAGCTAATCAGCACAATGCTAGCCGTTGCTTATGGCACAGAATGGTTTAATGCCTAACTCTGTAAGGTATTCCAGGGGCAAACTGTGCTTTATAATTTGTTAGTTAAATCAAGCATAAAGTTGGTGATGAGATACTCACATGGTTTTCTTTAAATGTATATAAATCTGTGATTAAAGTTTGTGTTTATTTGAGTATTATGCAATTTCAAGTGTGGCAAAAATACCATAAACCTACAAAAATAATTCCTAGCTTATGTTCTTCGTAACAAATTTAGCAGTCTGTCTGACATGACAGACTGAGTGGTACTGCTTTGACAGCGCTCACACATTCCTATAAAGGACCGATGACTTACTGGGCTTCTACATTTCCAGCTCAGTGTATCTACGTGGAAAAAAGATGCATGTTTTTTGGACTATCAGCAGGCACAGCGTTGCGTCCAGGCTGGACAGACGGGTGTTTTTACTCTTTCTACAAGCCTGTAGGAAACTCCAGCACCCTGTGAAAACCAGAAAAAAGTACTTAGCTTGGAGACCAAAATCACCTTTCAGCCTTTTCGTGGAAACAAAATATTTCTTATATGTAAAAAAAAAAAAAGAAAAAGTTACTAGATATGCTGGAGGATGTGAGTGCACAATTCTGATAGAGTTATGGGATTTAGTGGAGGCTCTCAAGAAAAAAAAAAAAGGGTTTGATAACACCTGGTGTAGTAACTCAAGGGTCAATATCTGTAATATTTATCAGTCTATACGATTTCTTAACACCCAACAAAACCCTGAGCGGAGGTGCTTACATAAAGCTAACCTGTGTACAACTTGCATCACCCAAAACTAACAAAAAGACAAAAATTGTCCTTTACATTGTCTGTACGAATGAAAACTCCAGAAAGAGTCCAGCTTTGTAGCTTAAAGGTAAACTGCATAAAAAAGGCAGGAGCTGGTTTTGCTAATGATGCTAATGTGAAGCCAAATCAGAATTTAGCTTCGTGTTAGCCTCTCTGCATCAACAGTCCGGCTGTTCCTACCGGTCACAAGCTGTTGGATAGACTTTTAATGATTGGCTGCACATTAGGCTGTTTTACTCAATTTAGTGCAAACATCAATTATTACTCCCTACATCACAGAAAAGAAGGGCTCTGTAGAAAGAATGATTGCAGCAGCAGCACAGTGAGACGACATGGGTCCAGTAAATGACTCCATCAGCTGGCAAATTATCATTTGTCTGCTACGGATTGGGTTTGTGTTTATGACGTCAAGGACGATTGGATCGAAAGAAGCAATAAAATCCTTGCAGCTGGCCTCTGTGGTCTGGCTTCACGTTTTCAAGAGCTCCCTCTTTTTTTATGCTCTCTCTCTCTCTCTCACTCGGTGCCACTTACTATCGAAGTGTTAACTATCCAAGGACATCGATGAGGTAAAGGAAGCGGCACGTCAGCCACAAAGGCAGATGTCCAAACAAACCGACCTGTGGGGGAAAGACAGACAGAGCGCAGCTGAGAGTGAAACAATTTATTTCTTTTTGTTTCCTTGGTATCTTTCTGACAAACGCCCCTCTCCCCACCCCCCACCCTGGCTGGTTCCTCTACTTCCCCCTGCTTGTCATATGCGGTTTCAGATTGCCAACCGAGCCTTGCGCCTCCGAGGGAGCTTCAGGCAAGTGTCACTTTAAGTTACACCCGGTGCGTAAAAGCCCGGCACCGAGCTAGCGGTCATAGATCTGTGCGAAATCAGGTCAAATGTCGGCGTCTCTATCCCACCCCTCCTGGTGATTGGTACAATTGGAGAGCAGAGGGTGGTGATTTGAAAAGAAGAAAAGATGGCACAATCAGTGTGCGAACCCACCACCCCCACTGTCTCTGTGCAGTCTGCCAGAGAGTGAATAATGCAGACCTAACACAGGACTGAGACGGAGCAGGGAAAGAGGAGGAACACTGCTTGGAGTAATGTTGCGTATGACCCATGTCTATCAGGTTTTTTTTTGTTGTTGTTTTTTTTTTAATGAAAGACAGCTTATGCCAGTCAGCATGATTTTTACTGGCAGTGGAAGCACGGTTCAAAAATATTCACCATCCAGTGAAAATGGATTCAGAAATAACTCCAATTGATTTTTTTTTTTTTTTTGACTCTTCAATGTGCAGAAACTTGCATGTTGTGTTGACTGGAAACCCCAAACTACTGTAGAGTGACTGAGCATAGAAATACTCGGTCCACAGCATACTCTAGCATTTTACTGCTCAGATCACCTCAGGTTCCTCCACATCCTGGAACAAACTAACCAGATAGGAAAAATGAACAGATGAATAGAGAATTTAGCTCAGAATTTACATGATTAGGAAATTGTGTACTTCAAAAAGTGTAGTAGTAATGTTGGGCCTCCTTTTGCTGCTAAACTGTTGGGGTGTAGGATGATCCGAGGATGTGATGTGGTCTCCGGCACCAAGATGTTAGCAGCAGATTCGTTACCCAGGGTTTCCGCTACGATCCAGTTGCTCGTAGTGTTTTCACACAAAACTGGTTCTATTTCTGACTCTGGACTCGAAGAAAGAAGTAGTTTTTATAGAATCTAGGGTTGGTTATACGAAGCCCAACCAAATGTTTAGTGTGGTGTTTTTAAAACTGTGGTTTTAGGATTTCTTTTTATGTCAGACAACATCATTTAAGACAAGATTTGTAAAATGTTCTAATAAAAGGTAACTTTAGGCTTTGGATACCATGGCCTCGCTGTTTTCAGCCTTTCTGCTGTTTATTTGGACATCAGAGTTAAAGTTGCATAGAGTTGTTTTTACAGTCAATATTTTCTACAGCAAACTCCATATCACACTGTTGGCCTATTTAACTCACGTTCAACTCGTTTTCCAGCCTCGATCTTGATTGATCAGGTCACAGACCAGTTTATTGGGAACTATTTGCAAATGCCTAAATGCTGTTTTTGGCTGGGTGTATTATCCTGCTGAAAGAGGCCACAGCCATCAGGCTATATTGTTTCCATGACAGTTTGTATGTGGCCTCTAACAGTGCCTAAGATTTCCTGTTAGACCACGACACAAAGCATCACATGGACCCTGTCAGCTTGTCATCTTCTTATAAAGCGTCCTGGTGCAATGTGCCGACGCTCTTGCTCTTTACTATCAATGAATCAGACTGGACCACTGCTCCATAGTCCACTGTGTTTTCTTAAATGAGAAATGGTCAGCTTAGGCACCCTGACTGGTCTACAAGCTTCAGAGCACCATTAGCAATAAACTGTTACCCCTTTGACAGGTACTCACCACTCCTTATGCTTTTTGGAAACTACCCTCCGACAAAAATTGTGCAAGGCACTTTACTGATTACAGTTTTTTAAGCAACAATTTATTTGCTCATTGACTAACAGAGTGTCACCAAAAGATGATGCAATCCTAACACTCAAAAGTGTGCTTATGCTGTTGGACGTAAGCTGAACTACAACTCACAATGTTTCGCATGGAACAACCGGAGAGGGAGCAACGCCTCCGCCCATGTGTGGAGCCCTTAAGAGCCTCCGTACTCGCTCTGGTTATTCAGAAAAGTCGCTCTGCAGGTCTGATGTGATATCATTCATGTCAGGTTCAACAATTTGCCAGTTTCCAATGATTATGTTATATGATGTACAACAAAATACAACCCATATAACAACAGTTGTAAACGGCTTCAATGGACGGCATGCAGAAGCCTTGTTGTGACGTGCTGAAGGTTCTTAAAGAGACAGGCCAATTTCAAGGCATCCAGCTCTGATGTGAATTTATTTTAGGTTGTTTTTCTACATATATACGGCATAACATAATAACTGAAAGCTACCATAATTGTTGGACCTGTTATAGAATGGCACTATGTGCCTGGAAAATACATAATGCCCCGTCTTTAGATCCTTACCTTTACTCTTACTTCCTGCTTTCAACATTTGAGCATTGAAAACACAATGTTCACTCGCTGTTCATCTGCCTGATACATGCACATATAGACAACAACAACAAAAAAAACAATAAAGAATGAAAATCTAAATGCTTTCTAAAGACAGTGAGTGTGTGCTGTAACACTGTTCACCGTTGGAATGAAGGCAAAAAAGATCCAGCAAGCAGCTTGAAGCTCCACTAACGACAGCATTTATCCTGAAACCAGAACCCGAATACTTCAGCTACACCTAGTGGCAAAGAGTCTTCCCCAGCATCTCAGTGGCTATCAATATTCAGGGAAAAAGCTCAATCCTGGTCAGACAGGACAGCATCAAGAAAACACTCTGTTTGTCCTTACGCTGCAAAGTGACAAGAAATATACATCATACAACATAAAAGGCTTAAGAGTAATGAAATTCTTTCCTCCAGCAATTTCCATCATTCAAAGAGATTATAGAAGCGGAGCGGAAGTAAATGGGAGTTGTTGGGAATGTTCTGCTTTATGCATTTGTCTGTAGTGTATTAGTGATGCTATGTGGTGCAAATTTGTTCCGATTGCTTTGGAGGAAATGACAGGGGAGATAAGGTGAGCGTGCTCCTGTTGAGAACGACAAATTTTTATGTCGCTGCAACTTAACAACCGCAGTCAGCAGAGACGCACTGTTTCCAACACAAAGCTTGCCAAACATTACTCATAGCCTATAGACTATATTTTTCAAGCGGCTGCACAGAGTCTAATAGCAATCTAATGAAAATTGAGGTAATCTAATGGAATATGTTTCCCTCTACAGCAAAGATGAAAGGAATACATGAAAAGCCCCAGTGATTCAGGCCTTTTAGCTCTCCCTAAAAGGCACTCTGCTCACTTTCTTCAGCAGGAGTGTAAGTCGGGGCAAAATCAGCCTAGACGTCAGCCTCAGGTTTCAGGTGGGGGAGGAAGCTGAGGCTGGAAAGAGGAGCTGAAACAACCAGTGATGTCCTTCTGTTTGTAGAAACAGCCACTTTCATAGCTTATTAAAGAACAATCAAGAATCTATGGCAGCTGTTGTTATTGGAGTTTTTTTTTTTTTTTTTTTTTTTTTTTTTTGCCATATCAGTGTGTAGATTCGAGGAGGAGTGTCTGTTTGCAAGAGTGGTTAGAATAAGAAGCACGCGAGGTTTATTTATGGAGACAGGAGGAGGAAAGTGTTCGCGTGTAAAGTGTGGACATAAATTTCCAGAACCTCTCAGAGTAATAAAGAACGTGTGAAAGGTGGATCCTTGTACCAAACGTCAACAAAAGGTCAGCTGCCCACTGTTAAAATAAAGGACAGAATATTATTCCTTTATTTTCTGTAATTTTTTGGTGTCCCTCTACAGGAATATTAACATTATTGCAGCTAAAGACAGAAGTGTACAATCCCACGAGGTAGTGAAAATAAAAGTATAGTGAAAATACATAGATGGACACATAAGTTTGCACTGTGTTGAAGTTAATGGGATTTTGTGGTTTATAGCAAATATATGTATATATATGTGTGTGTGTGTGTGTGTGTGTGCATGCGTGCATGTGTGTGTGCATCCATTTTCATTATTTATATAGATTTTAAATGTGTTAAAAATTCTAACTCAATTGGTTGCAATTGTTTGTTTTTCACCCTCAAAAGTTCCGCCGGGAACCTTTTGTGTTAACGTGTTTCTGGTACACCCATAAATCTGGCACACAAGAAGTGACATCGAAGTGGATAAATGCAAACAGCAATAGACAAAAAAAAGACGCTTCTGTTGGCAAACTGAGGGTTCATTTTGGCTTTTAAACACAATCTGATGGGATGCTGGAAAACACTATTGCTGTGTTCAAGTTGTGCTAAATGGAGTTAGCCTATCACCTACTCAAGCCTGAAGTAGCGTCTCCATGGTGAACATCTCTTTCCCAGTGGCAGAATTTTTCACGTGACAATTTGCAGATTTAATTTGGAGCTCTGACGTGACACAATAACGTTTGTTTGAAAAGAAAACATTTGACTTCAATATAATGTAAATCCCAAATAATGTGGTCACGAATCATACAGTCTAATCCATTTTTATCAAAGTGGTTTTAATAATTTATTAGGACAACATAAGTGCTAGCATCTTTTCATGTTTCTTTAACTTCATTAGTACTAATTGGCTAGAAAATATAGTCTGGACTTTTGAGAGATCGGGGAAAACTAGAATTCAATGTATCGAAAGAGGGTACAATTCAATGTAAATTATGCCTTTGAAGGTGCTGCTGCTGAGAGGAGGGGGTCACATGTTCTGATACCTCAAACAATCTGGTCCATTAGGAAATTACATAGAGATTCACCTGTCAGTATGAAAAATTTAGGTTTATAAATTTAAGTTCAAATTGCACACATGTAAAAAGTGTGGCCATTCTGTGTGGCTGTTATTTCAAGTCTTCATAGCTGTGTGAAAAAAAAAATGACACAGCTATGAGATGCTAACAGCTAGCACCATCAGCTAAGCCAGCACTTCTTTATATGAAGTGCTATATCACATCACTATAACAGAAGCTGTCTGGTATAGAAATACTCAAGGATGACTATTTTCTATTAGGTCTTTAGAAAGGTAGAGGTAGTTGGGAGCATCTGAGTTGTCTCTGTAGCAAACACTTTATAGTTGCCAAGGCTAACCCTGCTAATTATTTACATGAGATGCAGAAAAAAAAAATAATAAACAGCTAAAATGATTGACTCTGTGATCATTTGATCCCTGCCTTAAAATGGTCAAACTCACAATGGCTGCTCTCTCTCCCACAGAGTGTGACACTGCTTCTGCCCCGCAGATAAATAATTAACAGCTGCTGACAGCAGGAAGGCTAGAGGAAAAGGCTGCGGTTATACCTTCTCATTGTTCTTTTGGGAGGAATCAGAATATTTCAAAATGGGCATTGTCAGATCAAAACGCTAAAACAAAACAAAAAAAAAACAAAAACAAAAAGAAAAGCCCTGGCGATCAGAACTCCTCCACAAAACTCTGATGAGAGCATCTCTAATTTCACACATCCAGTAAAATGATACAAAGAGAAAAAGCTTAAAAATGTACGTGCAGACAAGATTTTCAGAACAGTATTGAGATATTTTGCGGTGAATTTGCAGGCTGCATTCGGTGACTTTGAAATATATATTCTTTTAGATCATGTCCCAAACTGAAGTCAATAAATTCCAACAGGTTAATGAGGGTCAGACTATTTGCTGGATGCCTTTCCTCTTCTTTCTTTCTATCTCTTGTCAAGTTTCTGTAACTTAAGGCAACTAGTACAAGAAAACACTCAAAAGGGACTATGATCTGATCTGCATCACTTCCTGTGAAGTATTTCACTTGTTACAGACTTGGTCCACGTCAGGAACGCACCGATCCACTATTTTCACTACCGATATCTGAAGTTTAGTATCAGCTGATATCGATCCCATACAGAAACACAGAGCTGAATTGACTTTAAACTGACATAAATGTGCTGCATAACACATTTATTTGATAACCTTGCGCCAGCACAGCACACTAAAGACACCAACAGCTTCACAAGCTCAGTCAAACACGTAAAAACAACTCAGCTTTTCGGAGCAATTCGGAGCATCACGGCCGATGTAAAATAAATTATAAAGAAACAGAAACTGACAAAAAAAATTTTGTTGACTACCTTCCTTCTAACATGTGAAAGATAAACTACAGCAAACCTTGAGAAGGAATTTTAGAACTCCTAGTGCAATTAGGAAAAGAAATAATACAGCATGTCATTGCTCAGAGAGTTGAGCTTAGAGTTACACTGAATAGATCTGCCCTCGGGCACAATGTCACAATACCCAGTCTGGTATCAGAACCAATACAGGTATTAACATCGGACTGATGCATCTCTAGTCCACATGAAGCGCTTTTCTGCAAAGCATGGATGCTAATGAAACAATCTTATTTACAACATGCTTGTAAGGTAATCCAATAAAAGGGAATTAAAGATTGGCAGAGTATCAGACGGTATCCATGGTTCCCCCTAAATCACAGCCAGCAGTCCACCGTGCTGTGACAAAGGAAGGCTGGAGGTTCGGGGGGGAGGGGGGTCTTATCTCAATCGTGTAGACCTTTGGATTTCAACAAAACCCGTCTTGATGAATATGTGCCAAAAGTCCCTCAGTGCGGCTATGTGTGCTTTGGCACTGGATGAGAGCGGCTCTCCTGCTGGAGCAGCTTCATTACACTTTTCACTGGCTTCATAGAGGGGGCCGCGTTAGCTCCGTACTTATACAGCCCCTTTAAACGTTTTCGGAGGCTATGATGTGTGAATATTATGTCAGTTAATGTGAACCTGTAAACCATTACAACGGCCCTCAAGCCCAATACGGCCCACAGACTGTCAGGTGAATGTAGTGAACATATCTGAAGACAGCCTCCGTTGGTTCCAACAGTGTTTACTTGTGGACTCTTAAATGAAAACACGAATATCTACACACAGTTATATTCAATAAATTCGAATTATATTGAAAAGTTCTTTTTTTTTTTTTTGGTGAGTCAGTTTTTTTGGTGAGTCAGTTTGGTGAGTCAGTGTCTCTAAGTGAAACACATTTTATAGATCGAGAACACAGACTGATGCTTTCAAGCCTTTACTTCTGTTAATTAGAAGTTCCCATTCAAAGCTGAAGAAAATACGACATTTCACTTCTTAGAATATGAAAATTTATCAGAGCTTTTTTTTAAAAAAAGCAAAAGTTTATATAGAACTGTGGCTGGGCCTGCTGAAAGGTATTAAACTTATTAGACAATCATTTTGTTGCTCGTGTATATATGTGTCTCGGTATTAACACACGTGCGCGCATGTGTGTTAATACCGAGACTTTAATCACATTAGCTAATGTGATTAACTAATCACATTAGTTAATTAAATGTGATTAATTAACTACTTACATTTCAAAAAGTCAAAAATTTGAATGGAATTAATCACTTTTTTCTTTCGTTACATACGAAGGTTCCAAGCGGAACTTTTGTGTTTGAGCGTTTTCTGGTACACCCGTAAGTCTGACGCACGAACGACTTCGACAAACAACTGTGATGGCAGACAGAGCTGCTTCTGCTGGTCTGAATGACAGTCTGAGGAAGAGGATTCTCATCAATATTACTCATTTCATAAAGAATCCCTCTTTGAGCCAGGATTGTTATTCTGAAGCTTGTTGAATGTTTTTTGGGTGACATCACATTTAATTAATATCTCTGTGGGATTAATGAAGTACTTTTTCAATTGAATTGATTCTTATCATTGGCTAGATTATCAGTGATCACATGAAAGTTTAGTAAAATAAACTGTTTTGTATTTCGGGCATAAGAAAACAAGTAAGAGTTCAAGATGTGAACAGTTTTACAAGAATCAGTAGTTATAGATGCTGTTTCATTTTGGACTTTCTGATGGTACTAAGGCACTAAGTGGGTCACGGGCCACTCCCTTTCCCAGTGGCAGATTGTGTCAGCAGGCAGTGTACCAACTGCTTAATTTTTCACCATATACCACTGTGGTGTGGCATCAACACGCGGATAAATTGGAAGGTGATTAAAGCAGGAAAAGGACAGTCGGTCAAACATACACACACAGATCAAGGCCCCACATGTGTTTTTGATTAAAAGGCGAAAAAAATAAATAAAATAAATGTAAATAAATATAAAATTCCTCAAAAGCCTATAAACAATTTACATATTTTTGTTGACAAATGACTGCATCAGATGTTTGAAGTCATTTTTGGAAACAACGTGGCGTTCTCACTTTAAAAGTCAGAAATGCTTTCGCTCTTTAAAACTTGACTGAAGCATCTTTTTAGTTTATCTCCCTGAATTTCACTGTAGAGCCAAAGCAAAGCTTGCCTGTCGTGTGTTTGTTTTTTTTTTTTTTTCTTTTTTTTTTCCACTGGGCTCATGGTTATTTCGAGAGACTTTAATTTATGCTGAGCCCGTTTCTGCCCCTCTGCGGCTGCGGTGACATGATGCCATAAGTCACACTAGACACTAACAATAGCCACAGGCCACTGGTCAGTTCTGTTTTTAGATGACTGTTGAATCATTTGAAAAAAGATGTCACTTGTTGGCTATTAAGTGCTTTGCCGTTTCCAGCCTGGGGCAGCAGCGAGCCAAGATAAATAACCTTCTTGAGAAGTTAGCTGAATTCTTTCCTGGCTCCATGACATGCAGACCGCTGCACATACAGGGTTTGTAGCCTTGCTTCCCATTTGAGTGTCGCAAGACAAGAAAAAAGTTGATAATGACCCAAATATGTTCTGACTGGTTTGAAACCTGTCAACGCTTGAAACTAAACGATGCATGTCGACCTGTTGAGCTAAAATGGTGTGGAAGTCAACAAAGCAGTGGAATCATACGCTAGCTAGCCAATGATTGATTGGATGTGCTGGTTGTTATATCGGATGCTCCACCGAAAAGTTCAAAAAGGCTAAATTATCCCGCTTTATTTTTCTTTGTCTGTAAGTTTTACATAAACGGAAAATGAATGGTAAAAAGACTACTTGTTAAAACGTAGCAATGTGATGCTAGCAGCTACCGAGCAGCTTGGGTTATACGGACAAAGTGCTTTTTGTTGCGAGTCATGCACGCTACTAAACCTGGTCGATGGACTCGTTATGCGTTATTGATGTCACCACACTGTTGGAAGTGAGGAAGTATTGAACGGAGCGACTGCGACTGTTTTCCCAAGTTATTTTGCCAGTATAGTCAGTTGATGCGTATTGACAGCAGTATTGTCAAAATTTGGAAATAGCTAGCTTAGCAACCAACACAAACCGTCTTCCTCCTGAGGTGATTTTTGCTTGAATTCACACCACCCCCTTTTTGTCCGCTTTAATCAAACTCCAGTTCATTTGCCTAGAAAGTCTGGTTTGTTTAACAAGATGTGAATGTGCAATCAAACTTTGATGTGGACCAAAGAGGTGAACTCTGGCCTGCCTGAAAACCAAACTTCGGTTCAGTTGAAGTGGTTCAAATGCATATGTGAACTCCAAGTGGACCGGAGAGCGCTTCAAAAGCAGGAAGTGGACTATAGCGCGGGACATTCTGGGTAAATCCAAGCATAACAAACACGTGAGACTAGGGCAAGTGGGAGAAATGGCTTGTGGTGTTTAAGACAAACACAAAAAAGAAATTCTCCAACCACTAAAATCTCACACTGCTCCATTTCTGTTTACATTTCATGAAGAAGAAAGTTGCACTCAGTGTCTTCTTCAGAGGTTTTGGACATTTGGTTCTTGGTACAGCGCCACCGCAGGCATAATTGTAAAATACCAACAACAACAAAAAAATCATGTTATCCTTTAAAGAAGACAGCATTAGATGATCAGATTACCAGGTTAGACAAGGTTGAAACAGAATGCTGTTTTTGCGCTGATAACTTTTTCTAGCCTACTTGCTAAATTATCATGTCACTATTCCAGACACACTGCTTTTGACCCTTTGAAGTCCTAAGTGAACATTTCTGCCATGACTGTGTTATTCTGATTTCTCATAGCAGAGGGACATTGGTGTGTGTCCCAGTAAGGTCACACTTTAATTGAGTATATTTGATCTTATGCCCTGGTTCAAAGCAGATAGATTACTTGCTAATTAGTTCACTACAACAATAAACGTGCCTCTGTGATCACGAAAAAGGCTGCATCATTGCCATATTGCACATCTACACATTTTATGAATAAAGAGACTCCATACGTTATGCAAGTTCTACAAAGAATTTCCGCCTGTAGTTTAATTATTGCTGCGCGGATTCTGACGGTGGGGAGTAAGAATAATCTCTCCATCTCAGCCTTATTAAAATAGCAGTGGGTACGACTCCTGCAGATCTGCCAGCGGAGTCAGGAAGACACTGGCTTAAAATATGTATACGCAAAATGTATCATTTATTTCAGTACTTTGAGCCTGTTCACTCGCACTAAATAACTGATCGTGTTTGCATGAGGCGGCTCATCTGGACAGATGGGTTAGTAATTATTGTATGTTATTGTTGTAACACCCATGAACATGTGAAATTCCCCCACGTTGCGTACGAGGGAAAATGTGACCTTGAGACGGAATTATAGTAAATATAAAAAGTTTTCTTTCACTTGTTTTCATCACGTTTGTAAATGAGTCAAGATCAATATTTATATATATTTTTTGACAAACACACTCGTAATGTCAAAGTAATTCCTATAAAATAACGAGCATTAAATAAAAGTATTTAACATAAAGTAACATAGGCCGAACAAATTTTCCTGGACAATAAATTGTCCCAGCATTTATTGTGGAAAAACAATAATATTCCATAATAACGCAAGTTTACCCTCAAAAAAGACCAATAGACTTTAATTTCGTAGATTCCAGTCAACACTGCTCTTGCAAGAACATTTACATATCCAAAATGAAATATGACTACCAATGGATTGTGATGTCACTATATACAAAATTGCCCCCCCTCAAAAACCATTATTAATCAGAATAGAAATTATTCAGCTCATTTTAATTTGTCGTGCGATTGCTCATTGTAGCAGACTTAAATGCATAAGTATTCACCCTCTTCAAATCAGTATTTAGCTAATATTTATACTTAGCTAATATTTAGATTGTGGCATCATATTCATGAAGACTTGAGGCTGTAATTGCTGCTAAAGGTGGATCGACAAGGTATTAACTAAGTGAAAACGTAGGTAAAATGTAAATTCTTGGTTTTCTATTGTTAATAAATTTGCACAAAAAAAACACCCAAACAAAAAAAAAAGGATTAAGCTAATCCAATGTAGAATAATGCTGTAATGTAATAAAATGTGGAAAAAGTGAAGTGCTGTGAATCCTCTCCAGATGTGTAGTATGTATCAGAAGAATGGGTAGATCCAAGCATTTTAGCTAAAAATGCACATTTGCGTTGGAGTTTCAGTGAAACCATGATCAGACAGAAGTTCATGTTTAACTCAAGACAAAATTATACCTACAACAAACACCTACATGCAAATGTTGACTCACTGTAAGGATCTCTGCAGAAGAGTTTGATTCCAGCTGGAAGTGAATCAGAATGGCATTAATGGAACTGTAATGTACTGTAAAATGTACACTTTATTCCAGACGGCTCTGCTAGTCTGCTCAGAATTAATGCACCTATTTGCATAGCAGGGAAGCGCTGATGCAAACAAAACTGGGATTGCATTGCTGGTTGCCCAGAGACCATGATGTCCACACAATGGATGCAAATGACGAACTATAGAGATCTATTATTCTTCATGAACTGTGTTTTGGGTTTTTTTTTTTGCATTAAAAAGGCAAATGACAAAACACTCTAGTGCGCATCCACCTCCATCGACAACTGTTCCTCTCCGTGGCTCCTATGGAAAATCCAATTTTACACACCATGGCCTTTGTAGATTACTTTCTATTTCCTCAACCAGATTTTTATGAAGACATTCTGATTTTATTAACCAGTAAATACAGTTCGGTGTCACACAGTGTGCATAGACAAACATAAAGATCCGTCAAACAGCGGGCTGAGAGACGGGAATCCACCTATTAAATCAGAGTGGTTAGTGCAGACCTGTTGTTGCATAATGTATCGGTTCCACAGCCGTAACTCCTCACCGCCGTCCCCAGAAATCCTCAAGTGCTTGCTGCAAAATCTGTGCCTCATCATGGCGCGTTTGTGACATTCAGAAACATCAGCTATGAGGTGTGAGGGCGGCGAAGGGATCCTTTTGATGGATTTAAAAGACTATCTGCGCTGCTTCAGAAAGACTTTACTGCGCTCCCTGCGGCGTAAATGTGACGGTGAAATGAGGAATGTAATATTGTGGTAATAATGGAAAGATCAGCAAGTCTTTTGGTTGTTTTGATAATTATGTGACCGATCTGCTTTAATAGATCCCTAAAGGTGCAGTAAAATATTGGAACCAGATGGTGATTGGTTTGTCCAGGATGTCTCACAGAGACTAACGGATTTTGAGGCCAAATGATTAATTCACAGGGTTTTCCCACCCATAGTTCGGTAGATTGTGTTCAGTTGGTGACCAACATTTCAACTTTTGTTTCATTTTCAGCTGGTGCGGTTCGCTTTCACTCTGCACTGTGTCAAACGAATCAAACCCTTAGAAAAACCTGTTCCGCCCCCTCGCCTGTGGTGGCGCTGCACCAAGACACAAAAGTCTCTGAGGAAGACAGGTGTGAATGCTCTCATACACCCATTTGAGCTTTCCTGATTTTTTGCTTTTTGACATCATCCAGCTGAAGGACGCCATCAGAAAATGCAGTTTCAATCAAACTGTGTACATAGTCTGACAGAAAACATGAACGAAAGACTCATATTATACCCATTTGTTATTAAACACCAAATCAGAGTAACTGAAGGCGTATGAGTAGATGTACAGTGCCACACAATACAAGTGTCCATGTCCCAAATAAAAAGAGAAATCACCTTATGCTATGTTGATGGACGGATGCATCTTCACATATACATCCATCCATCCATCTTGTACTTTTAATCCTTTTTATCATCCCTATATAATCTCCTTTCTGATTTCACATTGTAATATAAACCACCCCAGCTTTCCCTCGCTCACCTTCTCGAACAGTCTTGCGCTGTGAACAGTGATTAAGCGCAGACCGCAGTACTTTCCACTGTGTAACATCCTAATTCTGAGAAGAGCCCAAAGCATAACCGCTCCCTGCTGTGATCATATTTTTCTCTGTAATTAGTGTGGCTTCTTTGTTCCCTCTGAGAGTAATCCATTTTAGCTATTATAAATGCACGGGTCATTGTCTCAAAGTGCTTTGTAGTTTCACAGGCACATTTATACGTATACACACACTAATCAGGCGTAACATTATGGCAATCTACCGGACAGTCGTTGGGTTTTGCTGTGGAAACGGCTTTGACCCTTTGAGACATGGCCTCCGCTGGACCCCAGAAGGTGTCCTGGGTTATCTGGCATTGACATTTTACAAGGGAATAATTTAGTCAGCTGTATTGTGGGGCCCTGATGGAATAGACTTGTTTAATCAGAAGAAGATCCAGGCTACTGGAGATTTTTCTGGACAGTTCCACCACAGCTTACTGATGCCATGTGTGCCATAACAGCAGCAATAACCCAATAACAGAATTACTTATTCTGACAATACACTGTCTGTACTGACACATATCAGCTCACCTGACAAAGAGTAAATATACTATCATATATCAACTCAGCTAAGACTTGTCTGACCATTTAAAATATAAAATACTGTAATTTCATTTGGAAAAGGAAAATTGATTGTAGAACTTCTAAAACATGAAAAACAATTACAATTAAGACATCACAGAAAAGATCCAAAGGTAGCAGAACAATGTTGATTCCACACTCTTGATCCCTGTGCACATGCCCTGTTCACAACAGAACATCAATGGCAACACAAACACTGTGAAAACTTGACTGCTCTTGATGTTCCACACCGGGGCCTTTTCCACCAGACCGGTTCCAGTGCAGCCTGTTGAATGTTCCCAATTTTAGATCGGAGCGCTCCCGACGTCCTTCCCAGATGACCGGATCGCTCGGAGCGCACCACACACGCAGCAGGAATATCTCTCAAGATCCTCCAAACAGCCGTCCTCCATAACCAGAGTGTCCTTAAGATTGTTGGAAGGCGAAAATTGGGACCAAAAGCAACATAAAAATCTTTTTACTTTGATGCAGCTCTTGGAGCTGATTATTTTCTACGAAATCTATTTATTTCCGACTCAGTTTTTTCGCCACTGTTGGGTCTTTTGATATCACCAGGTTGCATTGAAACACCTTGTTCTAACAGTCGCTTAGCTCCTGTTTACCAGCTCCAAGATGGCCAGTTGGGATTATGACGTGTTTAGCACAATGTTCGTAAAGGACGGTGGTAATTTATCCTCTGATATGGGATAAATTATGTATGGCATCCTCATGGTGTCACTTTATGTAAGTGCACTGTGATTTGTTATGATTTTATCTCGTAAAATACTTTGGTACTGAATTGCGCAAAACAAATAGGATTAGCTTAACTTAAATTGGAACCTTTTTTTGTGGCGAAGTCCTAAAAGTCGCCTTCACTTCCTGATTAGACCAATGAGTCACGTGTTTGTCCCAACACAGCTTACTTGGAAAGACTAAGCTGACAGCAGCTTACATTTCATTCTAATGTTCAACTTTGCTTATCTCTAACTACTGAATACTCTTAGTATCACTTTATTGGGTTCTTTCTGATCTCTAGTTGTCGCTGTTAAAAACCTAATATATCTGTAGACTAAAGTGTGTGTATCAACGTCGTCTTATCTCCCTTTAAGGGCTTGTCAGTTGTTACTTTGGGTGATGAATTAGTGTTTTGCTGACAGCTTCATAGTATGTATACTTTGTGAATATTTTAAGCAAATCAGACAGTTTCATTATTGTCTAGTTGAGTCGCTTATAGTTTGAGAACAGCTGTTCTGATCCAGCGTCTCCACATAAAGCAATCAAACATCACATTTCCAGAATCCTCATGTTGACTGTTTTTCTATAAGCACAAAACAATGGCAGGGGGGGTGATGACAACGTGTCGGCAGCATCCCACTGCCTTGTGGTTGTACTGAATATGATTGCTGAATAAGGAGGAGGAAGCCCAGTGTTCGGGAACACCATTGTAGTTCTTCATTATTATGGAAAGTCATACCGGCATATTTCATGGTCATCCCCATATCTACTGCTGGATTTTTGAAATATGTTTGTCCAGTGTTTTAATATTTGCAAATGGACTGAATTTCCATCATCGCCGGCTTCGCTTAAGACGAGGTCCAAACGACAAGCTTAGACAAATAGTGAACGTGGTGAACATGAGCGCAGACGGGTCCGCTCTCCGTAGTTCTTCAAAATGGAATTTCAACCTCTCTGGAAATGAGCCCCTGTCTGTCGGATACGAGGCTGTGCAAAACTTCTGGGTCGACCTTTAGTTTTTACACTTTGATTATGCACTTTTCTGGATTCTGACCCTTTCAATGCTAAAATGTTTCAAACTGAAGCGGTGAATGAGTGTTTTAAACAGATAACAGACAATGTCCGAATAAAACTTTTGTTAGGAAAGACATAACAAAGGGTTATGTCTTTTGAAAAAATGGCAGACAACACAAAGTATATCAATAGTTTTCTATCTGCCTGCGGTGAAAAAACATAACAGGTGATCCAACCTTAAAAAAGAGGTCATTTGTTACCAGTAACCAAAAGTATATGAAATGTATTAAGGTTTTTAAGTTTCCCTGTTAAACAAATGCAAATAAAGTTTGACAATTGTAATAGTTTTTTTAAATAAATATTTTACTTATTCTTTTACATGTAACAAATTAACCTTTTTTTTTATTCTATTTTTCTTTAGTGTTATCTATTTTATCTTTAACCTCTTTCTATCTCTGTCATAGAAAGAGATGATAAGAGTTAGTGAGGTTCTGTTGGACATTTCTGTGAACAATATTTTTCTGTTTTTTTCTTTCAACTTAAAGCTGCTAAATTTAAAATGAAAATATTTTTACGGTTCTTTCTTATTGCGGAGCGTATGAACAGATCTGCTTTCAACATGCAGTATCCATACTTACCAAAAACATTACTTATGCGTTTTGTCACTTTAATGAAACTGTGTGTGCTAAAAACAAAACAAAAAAACCAGGCTGTGTTGCTCATAAGTACGGCTGAAAACCTAAAAGTTCTGTCAGTGTTACAGACAGGTAAAGTATAAGTTCTTTGAAACACTTTAAAGACGGAAGTAAGCAGATGAGGGGGTGTTTTATCTGCTGTGTTTTTGTGTGATAGTGGCAGGGGTGAAAAACATCCAAAAAGATCCAAAAAGTCTAAAAAGTCTTCGAGTAATTGATGTTTCGTAAGTTACGAGTTCTGGTGTGTCGAACCGTCTATAAGATTTGCGAATATCTTACTGTAACTCTGTCAAGCGGCAACTAATAATAGGGCTGTGTGTCAAAACTCAAACTTTCACAACCATATCATCAACTTAATACCTGTGAGAAGAGAAAACTTCAGTTTACATATAGAGGGAGGGATGAATGGATGACAAAACTATCAGAAATATTTATAACTTCCGTCTCTTTCATCGCTGCGTTCTTCGTGAGCCGTTGGGGAGGACTCTTCTGGGAGGTCTTGAAATGAGTTCGTTTTCGGAGCGGAATATGAAAGGCTTCTTCCTTTGCCTCCCCCGTCCCTACCCCCACCAGTCTCATCTGAGGAGAGGGGGTGATTAAAAGACGGAGAATGGAAGACCTGCTGGGAAACGTCTTGACAATCACGGGGGGGCAACTTGAATGATTGACTTAAGTCATTAGGTGGACTCAGTTATGAAGGTTTCAAACGACTGACAGGTGATGAACAATGCAGTTATTAGGATTTGGGAAAACAATTCATTTTAACGCGGTTCAAAAATAACTTTGAAAATAAATGTTGTTGTAACTCATGTCATCCAAGTATCTGGAGGTGGACAGGAGGGTAGCAATCAGCTAGTAGTGTTTATCAGCCTCATGACCATCGTGACACGTTAACTGTGAGGCCCCCCTGGTGTGTGTCCATAAAACAGAAACACCTTACACCTTTTAAAAGAAGACAGGAAACGTTCTGAGTTCCTTTGAGCAGACCCGCTCTGCGTTTGGCGCCTTCCCAGGCGCTCCTACACTTTTCTGTTGGTCAGAAGACACAGTCAGCAGTTTGAGAAACTGTGGAGAGGAAGCTGAAGAATCGCAGCGCCCGTCCCTGTTATCAGGCTATTGCTTTTCACAAAGTGCAGCTGGCGAAGGAGAGGCCAGAGCAGAAGATGCATTAAAACAGCCCAGTGCTGGCGAAGCGAGCCAAAAGCTCAGCTAATTAACCAGCTAATATTAGTTTGTTGGAGTTGCAGGGTTTTACTCTCCGAGGATCAGAATGGCATAAAGTTATAATGCTGTGCGCAATTAGCACTTTTGCTTAACCTTACTGTCAGCAGGTTGGATCACGTGACGTCCTCAAAGCGCCAGAACTTTCTGGGTCTCCTGGAAAACTATATTATATTTAACTCTCCCCTCGCTTCTGTCTCACACTGAGGCACCATTAAAAATCAGGAATTTTATAGCAGCACTCTCAGAGCAAAACAACTAATGTTGAAGTTTAGAAGTTGAATGGAATGATTTTGGGAAGGTATTGCATTCATTTAAAAAATATTTCTGTCAGCATTTTAACTTTACTGAACGAACCAGAGAGTTCAGACACGGACCAGGTGTGAAGTCTGCAAACACGTTATAAATGTTCAGCCTCTTCATTATAAAGGTTTGGATGACGATATAGAAAAATGCAGATCTGCTGTCTTAACTTTTCAAGTATTTTGTCTTGATGTTTTTTCCCCTCTCTTACAAGGAAGGAATATTTGGCTGTTTGAAAATATTTCTGGATGTGAAAAATGCTGTTTAAATGACACCGTTTTTCAAGGCACGAAAAACAACAATCAGAAAAAACAAAAAAGGGAAATATTTCGTTTAGCCTTTTTTGTGCCTTGAGAGACAATAGAAGAACACAGGAAAAGCTGGAAGTGAAAAAAGAATAAAAATTAGAACCCGAATTTCACTTTAGACACAAAAAAAAAAAAAAAAAAAAAAAAAAAAAAACCCAAAAAAAACATTTTGCTTGGTTTTTACCCCACGAAGCCAAAGAGCTGCAGCGGCGGATGCAGCGAGAGTTGAGCCGACGTGCGACTTCTCGCTCCGACGTCCACAAATGCCGAGCAGATGGTCTGGCACGGCCGGAGTGAAAACCGCTCGCAAATTTGCAGGCAGGGTTGAGGATGTGACCTCGGCTCGGCGCAGACAGCCAACCGATTGTGAAGTGCGAAAGCATTGTGTTACAAGGGTACACCTGCCTGTGTGTAGGAGAGGAGAGAGAGAGAGAGAAGCTGCTTTCCTGGGGTGAGAGATCAGGATTATTTTTACATTCCTTTGATGAGAAATCAAGAAAATGAAGTAAACAAACACCCCCCGCCCCAAAAAGAAAAACAATTAGGGAGGTAAAACACCGTGTCTCACAAGGAGGGAGAAACAAAAGAATTTATATTCCTGGAGCTCAGGAAAACAAAAAGGAGAAGCCATTTTAAAAGCACTCCTCTGCTTCATATGGGAATAAAAAAGAGGCTGTTATCACAGAGCTCCGGTGTGTTTATATGTAGGCCATAAAAAAAATAAAAAAAACCTACTGAATGATGCTCTGTTGTCTGAAACATCAGCAAATGCATCCATCCGTCTGAGTGGATGTGTCTGAGGACAATCCCACTGTGGATTCCCAGTGCAGGAGAGTGTATGGGTGATACAACGAAATGAGAAGCCCAACTCTCCACAGATCTCATTAGACTGGTCATAACATGGCAACAATAGTGGAAGGCATATTCATCTAACCCCCCACCCCTCCCTCCACCTCTCTCCCTGCAGAACACTCTGGAAGCGTCACCATCAGCTCTTATGCACCATCACAGGCCCCGGGTTACGCCAACAAACATTTTGTGTCTGACTGAGGCTTCCTGTTGACGCGTGTGCTGACCGAGCGTCGGAGCAGCCATCATTAGTCTGCTTTACTGTGTTACTTGTAAAGCAGAGATGCCGGCGTTTTGGAGGTCTGTGGGCTGACGAATGATTGCGTGTCATCTTTTTGACCTTTTTGAATTTTGTTTATTTATTTGTTTTAATCACACGGTTTAGGTTTTCGCACTTTTGATATTTAAGACCAGACGGGGACTGTTTCACGTGACGATGCGAACCGTGGTCAGGACTGAACTCCTTATCGTAGGGGAGAAGTTAGCAGTTTAAATATTTAGTCACGTTTGTAATTAATTACTCAGACTATATGTTGACAAAGTAAGTAACATTTCCAATTGAAAAAAGTTCTTTTGCTGCAAAATTGAGGAAATAGACATGAGCTAAATATACTTTACACATGCAGATGTATGCGTGCGTTGTGTATCCGTGTATATATAATTTTACATTTTAAAGCTGTTTTAAAGCTCAGCATCAACAAACATTCTAAATTAAAAAAAAAAAAACTGGATAGTGTAAAAATGATTGTTTAAATAAAGTAATGTGTGTTATAGAACTGATCTAGGTCAGTCCTTGGACCTAAATCCTAGGACTGACCTGGATGTGTCCGTAATCTGTTACAAAGGTCTAATAGCTGATTACAGAGACCTGTGTAACTGTAAGGTATGTTTTTACCTATGAATTGGAATATAAATCCACATAATCGCTTTATACATAATCAGCAGCAATAAACATATTCTATGTTAATTTGGTAGTTCTCTTGTATGCTCTTTAGTGGCTAAAAGGCATTTCCATTAAAATATTTCAACATGTACTTAAACCATTTCCTGGATTTGTATGTAGTTTCCCCATCAATGTAAAGTTTTGGTGGTAATGCATTGATAAGGTATTGATTTATAGTTGTAAAGCTGAAAGTCGCGTTTAGTGGCGATGACAATACATCTGCCTCATGAGACGACGTTTGCTATTGGGATTCATGAGAATCTAGGAATTATTTGTTACTTTTTAAAAAATATTCATATTCTAAATGTCTTTACTGAGAGGAAAGTGGAACCAAAGTCTGATCCCTTGTTCGTGTGTGCAAAACCCGATGAATAAAGTTGATTCTGATGTTTGGGAGAACATAAAGAGTCCAAAATATTTTGATTACATAAATGAAGATTTCACAAATTACAAATCGCTTTGTAATTTTAAGACAATGAACTCAGCAGAACCTCCTGAGCATCCAGAACACCGTGGGCTGGGGAAGCCGTCACACAGAAGGGCCGACTGGGCTCCAAACAGTTCCTAATGGATTTGAGATGGCCTCGGGTTTGCCTGAATAAAATAAACACTCGAGCAATAACAGAATCTGAAATTCAGGCATGAAGTGTTTATTCGGCGGAACGGTAATCTACAAGATATCTCTGTAAAGGTCACAAGACATTAAGCATTAGCTGGAGCTATTTCTAGTACTTTAAGTCTGTTGCTAAGTGTGAGGCTTAGTTAATGAGAATTTAGTTTTTCTGTGAAACCTTAGCTTTAAGTGAAATACACTTTCAAAGAAAAATGTGCCGAAATAGACCAAATGAATGTTTCTGTTCTTGTTTGGTTCCTCTTATAAAACAGACAATCTATTGGAGCCTGTTTACATCCAAAGAAATATTTCATTTGATTGCTCAAAAAATCGTAATCCATTTGGTGTAGGACTTCTTTACTTTGTTGCAGACGTTTGCAATGAGATGCCACATAAGAAGTAGCAATGGCCTACCTGGATCTGAAGACCTCAGTCTAAATGTAGCGGTCCTGCGAACGATTCAAAGGTTTAGAGTGTTTGAGAAGCAACACGACAATAAAGCTGTCGGCAAATGTAAATAATTTCCCAAGCTTCGAGCACATCATGAAGCAGTGTCCAATCAAATCAAAGAGGTTGAGAGCCTGGAAGAACTGCAAACCTACCAAGACATGGCCGTCCATCTGAACTGACACCTTGGTAACGTAGATCATTAATCAGGGAAGCCGCCAAGAGAAGGTGTCAACAAGACAAGTGTGGGTCCTCCATTTCATAAATCTGCCCTTTATGGAAGATTGACAAAAAGAAAGCCACTGTGGAGAGAAGAGCAAGAAGCCGTATTTTCGGTTTGCCACAAGCGAGGCAGAGCAATGGTCTCCAACGTTGGTCCTGAGGGCCAACAGAACGGCTGAAATGTCTCTAGCCTTTCTCTGTGACCACACACCTGACCCAAAAAATGGATTACAACAAAACTTCTTAATCACCTGATGGGATCCAGTGGACGCCTTGAAAACATTTAATTCTGCTGTACTGGAGCGGCGCGTCCAAAGGATGTAGGACACTGAGCCCTGAACACTAGGATTGGGCTAACAGTTTAGGAGACGCAACTCGCCGAACCCTTGTGAATGTCTTCGTGTTTTGTCATATATGTGGTTTACAACAGCATAGCAATTGTGATTAGAGAGGATTGACTATGGTCAAAGGTTCACAGAGGGCCGGCCCAAGCCTCCATGGGGCCCTAAGTGAAATGTGGTTTTGGGGCCCTCCAGTTCTGCTAACAATGTGGACTGGCTGCAATCAGCAGCCCAATCATTAGATCATTCACACACCTGCTATAAACTTACTGCATCTCTTGTAGTGCTGTTTACATGATAGGATACATTTATTAGCCAACTGATTTATCGACCTCTTCTGTTCTACAGTGAGAGGTTTGACTGACAGACAACCCACCAGGTCAGGTCTGAATGTGCAGTGGAAAGTGTTCTATAAACAAAAGGGAAAAGGAAGAAAATAAAAATTAGGACTATAAAACCTTGTGCTGCAACGGTAGCAAGATGACTCGGTACACTTCGTGCCGTAGGTTGAGTGTAACGTACCAAGGCTTCACAGAATCGACAGGAACAGGAGACCTGGCGCAGTCGAGCATTAGGTTTATGCTGCTTGTCATCTTTGTAAAATAATGATGTATTCTTTTGCAAAAAACAAGATTATCCAAGTAAGTCATCGAGTAAAATCGCCTCCATGCAACAACAGCTGACCTAACAGTGCCTGAATTTCATATGGCATTTGCTACAAATGCCTGTTTTGAGTTCATTGTTTGCCAAAGCTTAAGGCTCACTTGGTTACCATTCTGCGAATAACATGGGAGCTTTATGAGGATTATGCCAACGCTTCATGTCTCAGATTGGTTTTCAGAATGGAGATTGCGGCGTAGGCCGCTGTCCTTTTCCACAAGCCTCCCTGAATGTCACATGCTGGCGAGCTTGGCACCCGAGCGCACGGGCAAAAGCGTCGACAGCTATTGAAAACTGGCCGCGGACGGAAATACCATCAGAGGAGCGGAGACAGACGTGGCGAAAGGGCAAAATCTGACACGCATTGGTTTCCACCGGGGAAACAGGCGGCCTCGCGGAGAAACACACACCAAGAAACTTCTGTCGCCATCGGAAACGCGGGGCGAACATATGACACTGTTGCTCTCAACTACAGGCATGTGCAGCTGGGATACACTTCTCGCTTGCTTTTTTTTTTTTTTTTTTATGACTTTTTATCATGTATTTTTCACCTGCCAGTCATCTGAAGCTCTCTTAAAAACCTGCCTCGTCTTCCTCTCCTTTACCCAACAACCGCTTTGACAGGGTCACTGCAGTTAGACGCAAGGCCGACCCAGAATGGAATTTTCAATTGAATTGTCAAAAGCTGGCTGTTTTATTAAATCCCTCCCAATAAAAGGGCAGGGTAGCCTTTGTGAAGTGACTTCACCCATAAAGCTCAGCTTGGGTTCTCGCCAGCGAAACTCGTTTTTTTTTTTTTTTTTCAGAAAAAGCTTCTGTGGGATAAAAGGCACCTGGCAGATCCTCACTGGATAAAGGAGACTTTGAAAATGCACAGAATGAATAAATGATGGCAGCCACGTTTAGAAGACAATACAGGCACTGTCATGGAAACACAATACAGGTAAAATACAGATAAACATCTCATTATATCTAAATAATAATGAGATTTTTTTTTTTCCTGTGATGAAAAATCTTGCAAGTTTAACAAGAAAGCAAACAATAAGAACTCAGGAACATGTGATTAGTAAAAGCGAAATCAGAAACACTCGTCCTACAACTACTTCTGAAAAACCTTCCACGGGAACATTTCTTAAAAAAACAAGCAAAAAAAAAAAAAACAACATTTAGAGTGATATATGTAGATCTAATTCTGTTATTACTGAAAAGTCACAACAGTTATCAGAACAGAGTTGACATGTAGTCTGGAAATGTGGAAAAGGTTTCTCATATTCCACTCATTTCTTAATAAAAGACTTCTAGAAACAGAGACAAGAACTTCTGCCCAACAACAGCTGTTGTGCTGCTGAACTGTTTAGGACGTGAATGACCAGGCTAAGAGTCGTTTTCCAGTAGCTGGTGCTTCATGGTGGGACAGTTGGTAGCACTGTTACCAACTGTCAAACCCCCAAACGTCCGGGGTTTGAATCCCGGCCGGTGTTTTTCTCCATGGTGTCTGCCTGTTCTTGTCATTTATATGCGGGCTCTCTCCGGGTACTCCAGCTTCTTCCCAAACTCCATAAACGTTTGGTTAACTGATCTCTCCAAATTCGCCTTAGTTTGTATCACTGCTTCTGTATTGCCCTGCAATGACCTGGTGACCGCCTGGGCACCTAGGCCTTCTCTATAAGGACATTGGTTTTATGGATCTCAGTAGCGTATGGGAGAACTGTACACCCAAAAAAAGTCTGGCACCTCCTCCACAGTGCCACTGGGTTGAGGTCAGGACTGTAGGGAGGCTTTTCCATCCTTTCCCCTTGCAAATACTGGCAGTAGTCAATGATAAACTCTGGTCCTGGGGTGAGTTTGGTCTCTAGAGTGGAGAAATGGGCTCACCATTGACTGTGGAATGAGGATTTATTTTTCTAGTGAGGGAGATGCCTCGCCAAACCATCACATTGCCTCCACTGGAAGCCATTTGTTATTGGCAGAGGGAATTTAGGAGGTTTTTCCGTGGCCTCAACCCACATACTCACAATGGTGCACACAAATGCATTTTCCATACAAATGTGGGCCGATACTGTGTAATTTGTAATTTTGGCAAATAAAGGAAAAAAAAAAAATAATAATTAGACAACACTGACCAAGTTAGGCAAATCCTGTGAGTAATCTGAAAATCATTTAACCATCTTCATAACAGAGGGAGGCTAAAAACGCACTATTACCAGGCAAATGTATTTGCGTGAATCAAAGTGTCCATTAGAATAAGGGTAAAAAATGGTTTTGGGTACAGAACAATTTCTTTGGAATTTGATTCTTTGGAAAAACCAAAGAATTGATGATCTAGAATAAAAGTGGATGTAAACTTTTAACTGGGGACATATCAGCTTAAAACTTGTTAAGTTTGAAGATGGAAATAAAAAGGCAATATGATACTACATCATCATATGAACAAGCAAAAGTGTGTCTTTGATAAAACAAAAAATAAAACTTAACCCTATAATGGAAAGTATCTGCTTCAATACACAAAATTATTGCAAGAAGATGCAATAAAAAAATGCTATTTTGTGTGTTAAATATATCTTCTTCCAAACTCATCTATGTTTTGCAAAGAATAAATAAATACAAAAGGCAACAGCTTTAACCATGTGATACCAACACTGGCTGGTTACTTCGGGATCAATGCTTAAGTCTACAAAACATAACATACTTATTTATGATATTAATCCAAATATAAGTTGACATAAACTATAAGATTGTCTAGGAGACCTATTTTCCTACACAATGTTAGAATTCCCTTTGTGAAAAATAATTGTAATTTAGCTAAGAAATTATCATTCAGTAAACTGAATTATAACATTATATAATTATAACTTTATCAACGCGCCCTCTAGTGGACAAATCACAAACAAGAGAAGTTTATTATTTTTATAGTACATATTATATGAGCTGAAATACAGGTGTTATCAGGCTGTATAGCACTATGTTCCACGTGTTCAGGGGAAACGCAAATTTATTAGTTTTTTCTCACTTTTGATAATTTACCACAAGCACACACATATTTAAGTTGGTTTTTTTTGTTTTGTTTTGTTTTTTCAGGAAATAGTCAAAATGGTATAGCAAAATGCCCCACCCCCCAGACAGTCATGTTCATGTCACATACAGAGTCATCTTCTTTTTTAAAGGCACATATGTAAAACTAAATACAAAAATAAAATAATAAAACCCCAGGTCAGTGGGGTCTGGCCACCCGGAACATTTTCTGGGGGCGCCACTGGTTGCAAGGCTATCTCTGCTTTTCTGTGTCTCCATAAAATCCATAAGAATTAGTATGAAAAGCTTTTCTGCAAACAATGATTTTCATTGAAAGACTAATTGGGAAAACAACAAAAACAAAAAGACAAACAAAGCACTTCAATTAGAGCCACACGTTCAGCCTGAAGATGATGAAGCATTGCCCATCCCTCTCAAACAGCCTCAGTGATTCGACGTGGTCAGCAGGAAGTAAGATTACTTCACATCGGCATGTCTTTTTTTCTTATCCTAGAGCCCCAGTTTGGAGATAAGATGTGATCATCTGTGCTGGCTCTGTGTACCCACGCTGCATGGGATGCATACGATTATGCAAATGCGGCCCGAAAGCCTTAAAGAGACGAATCCTTCAGCCGTGGACGGCGGTGGCGGCGGTTCTGCAGCGGTCGAGCCGCTTTAACAAAGTGAAGCGCTGGAAAAGAAGAAATGGGTGAAGAGCTTTTTTCAGCACAGAAGCGTGTTTGTCAAAGTTAAAGTGGCCGGTTCAAACTCTCAGCGGGACGCTCATTGGTTGGCTCTCTCTCTCTCTGTCTCTACGGTCAAGTATCAACACAGGAAGGGCCTCGCCGTGTGTGGGCTCCGTAATTACACAAGCACCCTTCACTGTTTTCTGTTGAAGAAATCCAATCCAACACACATCACCTGATCGTATGCCAGTGTGAAAAACATTAAGGCCGTTTCGTTCAAGGATTTTGCCGCAAAGCGCCACCCTTCGTCAGTTTGCCCCCTATCTGAATATTTAAAACCCTAAGGTTTCTGCACCTAAAAACTGATAAATCCACATGAATAATTCATGACACGGGTGAGCAGGTTACATCACAGCCACTGTCACCGATAATCAGATGACACTGATAAGATAATTTGTATGGTTCCCCACAACACAGGGGCAAAGAGGATAATCATACTTTCAAATGAGCCGGGACAATACGTAATATAATGAGCGTGATGTGGAAAGCCTTCAGTGGAGTGCCCGCTCTGTGTCTGGCATCAAGAAATCTGGGCTGGATAAGATAATTATCAGAGCGCTTTGGCGTGTTCGACATTAGCTGTGCGCGGTGATTACAGGAGCAGGATTATTATTATTTTTTTTTCTTCTTTCTTTTGCGAAGGGCTGATTTTGGAATCATTACGGCGGCGGTTATCACAGATCAACGCTAATGAGAAACCTTGAGCTTGAATGACACAAGCGAGTTAAAAAAAATCTATAAAAAGGCGGGGCGTGGGGGAAGAGGAGGCGGGGTCGAGATGAAAGGCGGAAATGCTCCACCATCCCTGCAGCCCAATCAGCACACAGCAAATGATCACCTCTACAGTGGCTTGCAAACTCAAGTATTAGATTTGGTAACCCAGCCCAAAGTGCCACAAAACTGTGAAGTGTAATTTCCTGAAGGCGGAGTTTCAGAAAGAGCAGGACCTTCTTAAAGAGACAGAGGCCTGATTTGAAGATATTAAATTAGGAACCAACATTTTCTTTAAGGCATGCTTGATATATGCATCATTTTTAAAACAACTGAAGTTATTATAGTCACTTGACTGTGCTATAGAATGGCACCTTGTGCCTGGAAAACACATACTGCCCCTTTAAATGATGGCTTGTGGGCCTGCACATGGCTGTATTTCTTACTTCTACCGCACTCCGTCTCAGACTCGATGTCAAGTTATAGTCTGTGATCGATAAGGCGAGTAACAAAAATCAAGATATTTAAGGTCTTAAGAGAAAAAAAAAAAACTATGTGTTCAGTCTACTTACTTATTTCTCATCCTTTTTCCTCCATTTGTAGATTTTAGGAGGGGCTTAATGAGGAAAAAAATGCCGCTAATTTCCTTGCAAATATTTATAAAGCAGCACCATAAAGTTAATGATGATGATGATTGCAAAAATGACAAAAACAATCAGAAAATCCTGGAGCGGCCGTACATCATTTTTAGTCGCTTTCTTCTTGCTCTTCCCGATAAGCCAGATGTGAAGAGTGCTTGGTCTTTAAGGCGAGTTTATTTGTACAGCACATTTCAGAAACAAGGCAGTTAAAAGTGTTTTACACCATAATATAGTAAACAATTATGAAACAAAAAAGTAAACACAAAGTCATCAAGCATACGTCAATGATATTTATCAATGTTCCATTTAGTGCTAGACAAAGGCAAATCTAAGGTGGGTTTTATCTGGATTTGTTTTGCAGTTTTCTGGAAGTTTGTTCCAGACTTGTGGTGCATAGAAGCTGAATGCTGCTTCTCCATGTTTGGTTCTGGTTCTGGGGATGCGGAGCAGAACCAGAAGACCTGAGAGGGTCTGGAAGGCTGATACAACAACAGCAGATCTTTAATGTAATGTGGTGCAAAGCCATTCAGTGATTTATAATCTAACAGCAGCATTTTATAGTTTTGTTGGCTGAGCCTCAAGGAGCCCAGTGGAGGGACTTTAGAACCGGGGTGATGTGCTCTAGCTTCCTGGTTTTAGTCAGAATGCAGGCAGCAGCTGTCTGATGTTTATAGGCAGACCGGTGAAGACACTGGTGCAGTAATCAGTGCGACTAAAGACAAACACATGGATAAGTTTCTCTAGATCTTGTGGGACATTACCCTTTAATCCCAGAAATCTTCAGGTGGCAGAAGGCCGACTTTGTGACTGTCTTTATGTGTTTGAAGGTTCAGATCTGAGATACAGTTTGTTGACTAATGTCTTTCTGTGAACCTATACACCTTAACAGAACAAATAGTTTCATCGAGATCAAGTTTATAATGTAAATTACACACAGATGGACTCTAGTTACCACTTACATGACGGCAGGCGATTGCACTTTTCTTTTGACTTTACAATATGCTGTGCTGGGGGATCACACAAAGTCCCAAAGAATGCTTTGGATTTTGTGACAACATGTCAAAAAGTTTTATGAGCAGGCCGTGCATACACCCTCTGTCCTTGACGTCGTTTCTGTTCATCAACACAGCAGTGAAACTCTCCAGAAAGGAACGATGCCTCGAAAAAACCAGATGGGATCTAATGGCCTCTGTGGGAAGCAAGTGCGCAATTCACACATCCTAACGTTTCACTTCCCGGCTTATTGATGGCTGCTCTTCCGTCATTTAATAATTTTATAGCTAATTGCTGTATTTAAGCACAAACTAAAACCAAAGTGCTCAATGTTTTCTGCATGTGTATGATTATTATTATTCGTCTTGTCAGCGGTGTTGTGTCAAAAAAAGAAACAGATTCAAGGCTTCAACACAATTCTCCAGCTGTCAGAGCAAGGTTCTGCCACTGGGCGACAGACATCATGGGGGGAACAGCTTCATTGCACAATTTGTGATTCAAACAAAGCAAGACGTTTCGCCTGCAGAACCTATTTTCACACTTTGTGTCTTACTGGGAGTTTGCTCAACACTTTGCCGCGCAAGAAAACACACCGCGCCTCTCAAACACAATGGGAATGAAAGACATGTTCTCCTTAAGTTGTCAGCGCATCGGCGAAAAAACAAAAGGGGAGATCGCCCTTGAGCCAGCACCACCATTGTGTAACGTCTGCAGAAGATATTAGATTCATCGAGTTTAAGAAGCCTTGGGTACAAAGAGGAACGCTGACTGCTGTAGAGAGCAAGGGAGGAAAGAGGAATTTGGAGTATGTTTCGAGACCCCGGACTTTGACCGAGATAGAAACTCTGTCCGGATCTTCAGTACCATCAAATTTTACAACAGGCTGTTGGTCTTCACACAGTTTGAGAGACCATGGTACCATCTTTACCATCAAATCCTGACGGTAAAGAAAGATTTTGAGACTCTCTGAAACAAAAATTACTCTGAAATTTTGGGTTACAACAAGATAAAGGTAACAATACGTTACTTTACTTAGCTAGACGCTGTATTTCATTACCCAACATGCAACCCAGATGCTGTGGCTATCACACGAGTCCACCAGCTCAAAAAAACTGTTTCCTCCTGGCTCCACTCCTGACACTTAAGATGCAACCAAATAATGTCATTAAAAAGGTAGAACAACAAAAAAAATCAATCATATAGAAACAAATACAGAATGATCATTTGGACTTAGTTATGTCGCAGCACGGGTTACGCGGCGAAGCCTCTCGCAAACGCACTCGTCAACGGAAAGAGCGAGCTGGTCGGGCCCGGCGCGAGCGATCAAAGGAGACATGCCCACTTTCAAGGACGGAGTCTCTTTGTTGCATTTGTTTGCCTCCTGCCAGTGGTCTCCGGAGAGCCGGCTGCGTTTTGGATTGATGCGGCCCCGTGCGCGGAGCCCCGAGAGCGCTGCGGGCAAGTGTCACTTCCCATCGGATGCTCTGGCTAACCGCTATACATGTTTCAAAACAAACGGTCACGTGCCGGGTTGAAGACGTTTTCATGTCTCCGACCCTCTTTTTAACTTTGTGACTTTGACAGACTGAAGGCAGCGCATGGAGGAGGCTTATTGGGAAGGTTATCTAGTCGGAAGACAATGTTTGATTCTTAGATGGGAGGTAGTCTCTACCAAACTTTAAGCTTTGTGATGTTAACTCGTTGTGTAAGGGGATACAAGAGGGTTGAAAATTTTATAAGTAGCATAAGGAAAGCAATCTTGGCTCATAAACAGAGCATAAGAAATTCATAAGAAACAAAATAATGGTGCAGCTCTCCTTATGCACTGTCAGACAGAATAAAAACTTGTGCAAGGGTGGAAAGTTTCTTGTTTTCTTCTCTCTCTCTCTCTCGCTGCAGCTCTCCAGACATGTTTTTCTTTCTCTCCCAGTCTGTGTAATTGCACTTCACTCTCAGATGCCTCTCAACATATCTGATCCATTGACAAATTCCCAGATTCAGTGTTCTCATCATAGCTATTCCCAAGAAATGTACAAGAAAGAGGAAGAGGAGGAGGCGGGCGCCGAAGACAAGCAGAGAGCAGGCCTCCCCACCTTCGCCCCCCCATTTCCCCCGATGGGTTGTACGCCATCGATTGACTGGTGAAATATATCTCATACCGTGTGAAACCAGCTCAGGGCCTTGACATCTCTTCAGGGAGAAAACCCTGGGTCTCCCCAAGGCTTCCTGGAAAACAACTGCAAAGAAGCTACTTTTTTTTTTTCTTTTCTTTCTTTCTTTCTTTCTTTTCCTTCAGCTGAGAATGCTGAAACAATCACTGTGGGCCTGTTGCATGTGTTGCACATATGCTCAGTAGTAAAGGAATTTGATTTCCCTTCACATACAACACAGACGTGGATATTTTTCTGCTGTGAATAACTTTCCAAATAATCTGCTGCTGTTCCTTTCCTTTTAACCGATCACTTTGTCTTCATCATTTTCTCAGTTTCCTTCTGTTTCTCTAAAACCTAAAGAAGCTTTCCAATTCAAACCTGAAGAGGACCTGAAGTTTCCATCTGTTAGTGACATTAATCGCATAGATTTGTGGCTTTTCTTAAACGTTATAAACTATTATACACACACCTTCAGTGATTTTAGAGAACAGGACTCTAAAATCCTGTTCTCTAACAGGATTTTAGAAATTATGCACTTTTTAATAACATGACTGTTTCTTGGAAATAGCCGTGATGAGAACAAAAAAGTAAAAAGTACAGTGTGCTAAAACTACTCCTAGAAAGGTTTTCTTATCGAAAAGTTACATAAGCAAATGTAGCAAGTCACTACCTACCTTTTGATAGCGTGGCTAGCTAACATGTAGCTCCTACGGAGGCTAAAGTTAGCTTGTGGCTCTCCACCACCTGCCTTTCTCAGATTAGCATCAGCGATGCTAGTGATGCTACTTCATCTCTCCTCTTTACTTCGTTCCACATATAAACATTCCCAGGATGCTAGCAAAAATGCTTTGTAGCTCATTTCCGCCAGAGGCTCAGGAGCCACAAATTCGAACAGCTGGTACCACATTGCTAACTATCTGTTCTGTTTATTTGAAAGCTACAGGCTAGCAGCTCCTTCACCGCTTGCTGATGCAGAAAGTTAGCATTTAAAACACATAACGAGGCATTTATTCAGATCCATAGTTTCTTTTTTTCTTTTTTTATCCCCGTGGCAAATATTTATGCATATACTTACCGTAATTAGTTTATAGTTTTCAAAATTGGTGACAATGTAGATGTTCCTTTCATACCGACTCTATATGGCCGCCATAATAAACATCCTCTGGCGATGAGTTAACGTGTGTTCAGAGCACAGCGAGGCTTTAAATAGACAACTGCTGAAAACACATGCGCATCAAGCATTATTTGCGATATTTATTGTGCACAACATTTAGTTCTGGAGTTGCCTATAGCCACAAACGTTTTCGTTTTGTTTTTTTCTATTCACAGTCTGCCACGCTGTCCCCCTCTGCCTCTGCTGTCTCCATCAAAGCACCTGACAATCAGAGTTCAGAGTGTAGTCCACATTTAGAGGGAGATATTTAAAATTATGGAGGCAGCTGAAGTGTTACAGTCTGTTGTTTGGAGGACAGGGAAGGCCTGCTGTTATCAAAAGGCTGGATATGACCATGTGGTAAATTTCTCTTTTATGTGTAATTATAAGAGTCGTAAATGTGAATGCAGTCATAGAAATGTAGGCAAAGGTTGTAATAGAACAGCTGACAGTGCTGCTGCAGCTTTGTTTAACTTTATTCTACATTTATTAAAACAAAACTTATGTTAATGTAAAGAAAATATGTAAATGGTGGATATCCATATTAATAGATATTCGGGATAAGTTGGGAGGTCAGTCTGTTGTAGTTGTTGGTATGGTGATTTTTGTTCAGGGTTAACAATGTAAACATGGATTTATTCAGGTTTTACATGTATTGAGTGAACTTTGAACTAGTTCTAGAGAAGAGAAGGCTCATACAGCATGGAACTGGAAGCTAATTTAAAATCTTAAAACCCAGATGAAGCGCGCAATTGGGTCTAAATTGCGACAAAGGACCTCCAGTCCTGTGTCATTGTTCTCGAACAGAACAGGGTAGACTGCCCCTTGTGGGTCTGTGATCAGTCTCTGCCTCAAACTGAAGATTTAAGAGTGTATTCACACCAGCCCTGTTCAGTTCACTTTAATCAAACTTTGCCTAGAAAGTCTGGTTTCTTTTGGGAAGGTGTGAATGAGGGATCGAACTCTGATGTGGACCAACGAAGTGAGCTCTGGTCCACCTACAAACCCAGGTCTTGATTCGGTTGAAGTGAACTCGAATGTATATGAGAATACCAAGCAGACCAAAGACAATAGTTACTTAAGATCCACTAAAAAGTAGACGGCTTTTCACTGGACCTTCTTCAGACAATCTCTCCCTCCTTAGGCGGCCCTGAAATGGGCTTTAGAAAGCTAAAAGCACATTCAGGCCATATTTGCTATTTGTCTACTGACATTAATGCCAATCAGTATTCCTAGCACAACCATTCATGTCTTAGTTATCAGGAAAATGTGCTGAGATACAAGAAAATCTCCAGACCCATTAAAGCCAGGCTTTCTCCTACGAGTCAATATGTGACAGATTGATAAATTAACAAATTATCCCACTTCATCTTCGCGGGGCTGTTGTCATAGTTAACCATCAAAAATCAAAACATATCTGTTTAATTCTGCTGGCTATCCATAGCATCAGATTCACAGGAATGTTATAATTGGATACTGATGTAGAGCAATATTAATCATCATCTTATTGTCAGGCTCCACGGTTTTAACTGCTGTTTGGCCCAGGATAAAGTATGCAGAGGAGAAAAGTCCAGTTTCCTCCAAGTGAACAGAAAGTTCTCCAAATGTGTTCCTGAGTGATTAACGAGTGTGGGGAAACTGAGAAAACGATTAGAGAGTAAAAGAAATCCGTCCGGGGCGTTCGTCGACAAGAATGTTGACGAACATTCAACATTCTTCAACATACAATAGAAACAATACAAAAACAATAGAAACAATTAAAAAAAAAAGAAAAATCCATCATTTTACTGGCAATGAGATGAAGCAGAAGAACTGCTGAAAGTCTAAGTCGCCCGAAATTGCAATGAATTTTTTTTTGATTTTATGTAATAAACCAACACAAAGTAGTTAGTTACTGTGAACTGGGAAGCACAATTTGAAGGATTTTTCATTCATCATGAACATGACAGTTGTTTTGTGCCTTTGCATTTACCCCTCACATGTTAACACCCCTGAATAAAACACAATACAAATACTTACCCAACAGGACTCATATAATCATTAAATACTGTTTAATTTCAGTTCACCTGAAATGAAACACCAGCCCTGTAGAAGGACTTCAACTGACTTTAATAAAAACACAATAACTTTAAAATTAAAAAGAAATTGGCAAATTTTCTAGATTTTACATTAACCACTCAAGCCTATTTTTTTACACAATATTAGAAATACACGAAAGATTCAAATAAGCAAATAATTCACTTCCTTTTTCTTAAATATGAAAATAAAGCTGTACAGTCTAAAATGAAATAACATGGCATTCCTTTATTGGACACTTGATCATTTGTAGCAAAGGACAGCTAAACAAAATGCCCTTTTTTTTAATTTAATAATACGATGGCTAAAGGTACTTAATCAATTATTGACATAATTGTTAACTCATTTTATAATTGATTAATCACCGTTTACGCCTTTTAGCCATGTGCTAAAGGAACAACACACTCAGTGCTCTGATTAAGACCAAAACTGCAAAAAATATTTACAATTTGCATTTATATATGTTCTACCCAAAACTCTTCAAGTGACATTTTTAGCTCCAAACTTTCTGAAAAAATAAAAGAACAATTCATTTGACTAGTTAATCAAATTAATTGCCACTTTATGAAACAGTGGCAAAGGAAACCCCACAAATCCAATCTTACATTTTTGAGAGAGCTGTATTCCACCCAGTTCACAATTTTGCACCATTCCTTGCTAGCTTAACACATAAAATCCTAAAAAGAAATATGTTTTTTTTTTTTTTTTTCTGGTATCTTGGGAAATTGTGAGACAGCTGAGGAAAATAGAAGACTTTGGCAAGGCACAGTGCAGAATCACACCACAGCTCCTCTTCAGGCTCATCTGGAGAACACTGTTTTGTGTTTTCAGTCAATCCTCTTTAATATACATGTGTGGACAACTTCAGATGTCTTCTGTCTCTTAAAAGTCGTTTGACATTGCAGGTCACGTTGTCAAAATCCCTCCGCGCCATTCCTTTTTGACTTACTTGATTATATATTTTTTAAAAATGACATAAATATGATGCAATGTCAAGCAAATCTGCTCATTTGTCTATCTCTCGCAAAATCACCATGATACAACTTTTGACATGTTTGCCATCAATATTTTATGAGTACACCCCTAGGAGATTTTTTCTTTTTTTTTTTTCTTTTTGTCTGAACCTCACACTTCTCTTTTTTTATTATTATTATTTCATTTGCAAAGCACCCCAAGGTCAATTGCTTGCTACCATGAAGGACATTTTCTCTCGTGAGATATCAGATTTGAAATCTGGTGCAACAACACCGAACTGTGCAGAGTGGAGAGATTCTTATTCCGTGGATATTCCATCCAGCGTGGGAAAATGGTAATTGGGACTCGCGTTGCATTTGTACATTAGCAGATCAATCACGCGCCGATGTGCTGCGAGGCTCTCTCACATTTCTTCAGAAATGCTAAGCAGCTGCGCTCTGCGCACTGCTGTGCTGCTGCACCTGCAGGTCTCTTTATCAAACATTTAATAATACACACTCAGTCTCTTTATTGTATGAAACATTTATATTTTTTAATTAACTACCCGAATTCTGATTTATGTGGCTGTCAAAAATAATAAGAAAGCGCAACATCATTTTTGACTGTGTTTGAAACCATTCAGTCCCTCCAGGAAGTTGTGACGTTTCGATCGTAACTATAAAAGAAGTATGTCCGCTCACCGTTTGCAAGTTTGATTGTGGCACATCTGTTGAAACAACCATCGCTAGTCATGCACTTCCAAACATAAAAAGTTTCGACGCGTTTCTTTAAAGAACTCAAACATTACGTGCAAAACTAGGGATCTAAAATAAAATCTCTCTTTTAAAACTTGCTTTGTGGTTGAGCTGAACACCAAAACATTTATTGCATAAAAAAAAAAAAAAAAAAAAAAAAAAAGCAGAGGTTAAAATGTAACAGAAACCAACATGTGGAAGAATGAGCACCAGTCAATCAATGAGTAACCAGTGGTTAAAGAAATTGATTATTAGTTAATGCTTCATTTTTTTTTTTTTTTTTTAACCTTTAGATTTTTTTGCTCTACAATCGCAGCAAGTTTTGGAAGTAATCCCAAGGTTCTAGTTGCGTTTCCATTGGAAACATTGCAAAATTTTGTTGATATTCCAATTGTGGGGTTTGAATTAAATAAAAGCAATTAAAATCCCTTGTGAATAAGATTGTTCACGTGACAAGTCATGAAAAAAACACCATCATCCCCCTAACTGCTACTTTGTCTTCTTCATCTTTTCCTCCAAGACGAAGGAACCGGATGTTGCTCAAGTGACTCGTCAAATGCGAAAAAAGTGTTTCCATTGCAGTTTGGTGAATTAAACCCATTTCAATACGGTAATAAAAAAAATCACATCTCATCCTAGCACCAAAACGTGTTTCGTCCAAATTGCTGTTTCCATTAAGCTAATTCGTTTTCATAATTCCAAATTACGTATTTATATGGACAGTGGAAAAGCAGCTTATGAAAGCTTTTGAAACCGCAAGGTGTGGTTAAAGGAACTCTTAATGTAACAGGCCGGCCGCAAAATCAAAGCTCCTTCGCAGAGATGGCAGGAACATTACGAATGACCAAAACAACACTTTGGCACTTACCGAGGGGGGCAGGGGGAAGAGGAGGCTGCGCTCAACATAAAAAGGTCTGGGTATTCACACAAGACATCAGTGCTGGATGATCACAGGATATTTTTCATGGTACAGGAGAAACCTTTCACAACATGCAGCCAAGTGCAGAGCACTCTGCAGGAGGTAAGCATACTATTATCTAAGTCTTTCCCTCTAAAAAAACCCCCAAAAAACGTACTTCATAAGAGCAAACAGAGTGGGCTTACAGCAGAATAAACCATAAAGACTCAGGAATGAGACGAAAGGCAGGATCAGACTTTGATCCAGTGGACCAGCAGGACGTTGGACAGACCGACCTAGCCAGAGAATCACCAGGGGCCTTACCAGGGGCACAGGATTCACACTGACAGGAGCCAAATTCACAACAATAAAAGAGCATCAGCTCAGAAAGATTTATACGGACTTAGACCCCTTGGACTTTGTCACATTTCCTCAAAATCTCAACACCAATTTCATGTATGTTATTTTATTCTGGATTGTTTGGGGTTTTTTTGCTGTCGTTCGTCGCTCCCGTTGTGTTGAGCTGCTGTGAACTGAGTAACCCTTGGCAGAAAAGAGGCTTTTAGGTCACAACAGGTAATTCTATTAGTCTGCACTGTGTAATATTGAGGTGTTACATTTTTCAGCTTAATCGCATACATTAACACGTAAAGATCGACAGCCATAGTAATTACTAACTCAAGCTAGCATTAATGAATACCAGAATCACTACATTTCTTGCCGTAGTACTGCCAAAGTCTTTCGGCCATCCATAATTTCTATTTTGCCATTTTAACCCTTCCCGTGTATGTTGTCAGATTAAAAAAATGAAATAAAACAGCCGCATTTTGGCTTTATACATAGTGTAATAGTTCAACAGGCTGCAGAGAAGGCAGCCGAATGGATTCAGTCTAGAGTGATGGAAGTTTATAGAGAACATACATGCCTTACCACTCTATCATAAACTTGTTTACACACCTTCGAGGACATCAGTGTGCAATGCGAGTCGCGTCTTCCTCTGAAACTCTTTGCCTCATCGGCGATGCTCGCACAGCAGGGGAAAGCGACAGATATGTGACTTTTTCACAGCAGTCTGAACAACTCAATTCCAATCTTTTCAACCCCCACCCCCAAAAAAATCTGTGACTTGTGCCGCTTCCATATGAGGTTCTAAATGGAATATGTATCCTATTGTTATCAAAAGGTTTGCAGTTTGAACGGTGAGGTCACTTTTTAGCCGACTTTTACGTCTTTGACGTGAGACATGCATCATAAGGAACTAGACAGGGTAAATCTGGACGTAAATAATGGCTGAAATTTATAATTATGAAAATTCTGAAGTCTGTGTCATTTAAGTACATCGCATCACAATCCCACCACTCATGGTCTGCTCTACATTAGTTGCTGTAGTGGTTGTTGATGTCCCCACATCAACTTATACCACCGGTATAAAGAAGGGAGCTGAATGGATTTAATAACAACTGGGAACATTGTTGCACAATTCTGTACAGCAATCGGTATTAGTTGTGCTTTCTTATTCTTTATGTTGTTAAAATCTTGTGACAATTCAGTCCACTGCCGTTGCTGAATAACTAAAACCTGTCCATTGGCGGCGACGTCAATTACCACTCCCATAAACAACCAGCTGCGATGCGACGTCTTAGTTCTGCTGCACACGCGTGTTGCTGCTTTGCGGTTGACGCAAAAGTCTGATTGTGGTTGCATTTAACTTAAGAGTATGAATGTCCCCACAAAATAATTGGATTTCAGCAAAAAAAAACAACAAAAAAAAACCTCAAAATTAATCGGAATTAAGCATTGGCCCTTACATTACCAGAACAGCTCATACCAAGAGCAGAAACCCTTTCACATAGTGAGAAATATAAAACATGACGCTGTCCTTAGACTTCTTTGCTTTGGCTCCAAGATGTTAAAAAAATTCACATTGCTGCTGATTTCGCACTGCTCCAACGTGTTTGGAAAAGGGTGAAGATGTCACTGAGTGCAAACATTTACACCTGACTAGACCCGATCCAGGCCCGTGACTCACCCCTTCCATCCCCGTGAAAGGCAGACGTCAGACCACTGGTCATGAGAGTCATGAAAATCAAGGTGAAATCTTTCACCGGAGACAACAGACGCAATTTCGTGAGCAGTGCTGGCTTTAGCTGAGGTGCATTGTGCTAATCCTGTTGGGAAATTGCTTGGCATGAAGGACAATGAGACCCAGCAGCGGAAAGAGGGCCAAGTATCTGACTGGACTGCTGCTTTGGAGGAGATGGTGCAATTCATCCCAAACTGGAGGGAATACGCTGAACTGTAACTAAACTACTGGGCCCAAATAAAACGGCCCAGGAATCAGAAATGTCAAGTTAGCTTAGTATCAGTACTAGGATACATTAGAGCTCTGTTTTTACATACCTGGAGTAGATTAATTATTAAAAAGAGTCATAAGTCTTTTTAATACTGTGGTTGGATGATAAGTCCAAACACAGGAAATATGTCTTAAAAGTTACAAAAAATGTTATTATGGTTTCTGTAATTCCCATATTATAAACTTTGAATAGATGTTCAATTTTCATTATACAGGCTTGTTTATTTTTTAACACAGAAATCTTAACTTGAAGATGGTATAAAGGTGCAGCAGTCATTCACATTTAACATCAAAAACTGCAGTGTGGTAAGCAAGATAAAAAGTTAAAGTTATTTAGATGATAAAAACGTAACATAGTAACTAATTTATGAAGAACAAAATACATTACATTTTGTCAAATACCATAATCAAAATCATTATCGTTAAATGAATCACCAAAATCAAGAAAATGTTGAATAGAGACTAGGGTTAATCAATGCTCCAGTTATTATTAAATCAAAGGCAACTCTAAACAAGTGGTTTAGACTCAGTGTTTCAGCATCTTTGTAGTTTTCTGGAGGCTTGTTCCAGGTTAGTGGTCCAGGTAAAAACTAACTGCTGCTTCTCTACATTTTGTTCTGATTCTGGGGATGTAGAGTTGATTTGACCCAGAAATACATAAAAAACTATATATGTATATTAAGAGACAAGTTCATCCTCGTCAACAGTGGGGCGACAGCTACACTAAAACGGCTCAGGAGGCAGAGCATCATCCTGTAGCCAGGGGCTTGTCGGTTTGAGACGCTTCACCCGCCATGACTCCCTCTGGTGGTCAAATACTGAATGACTGCCTTAGTTCTGAGCCTGGGCAGCTCTGGCTACAATGTAGCCATTAGCTTGTGAATGGCTGACTGTAGTGCAAATCACTTTGGAGTCCTCTGACTTGATAAGCTAGTATACAAATGCAGGTCATTTAACACAAGTAGTGATTTGTGTTGCAGCCAAAAACATTTTAGACATTTAGTATCCCTAGATCTGTGAGACACACGGCCTTTTATGTAAATAACAAAAAATAACCCACGGATTGTAATTAACAAAGAATTTCAACATAAACAGTCCTGGTTTGCAAACTGACAGCAGTTTATAAGTTTAAGAACTTATTTTCCGATGATGGAAATCCGCTTTTGTGTTGACCTCAATCTGACCAGTCACTGGTTCATGAGGACAATCAAACTCATTTCTGTTCTATCAAAGCTGGTCTTAAGAGATTATGTTTTTTTTTATTATTTTCTCTCACCATTTTCCCCCTTGTGTTTATCTATCACAAAGTGTTCCCAACTAAATACGAGTAAATAAGTTTTTAGTTGTAATATGGCTAATACTTTCACAAGTTTCTCCAGCTAAATCAACACAAAACCCCGACTCAAATATTAAAACCAATTTTACACTCTGGAAGTCTCCACTGAGATGTCGCCGGGATTAAAATGAAGCTGTTCTTTTTAGAGTAACGCTGATGTACTTGATTTAAACTTATTAACAGTAATGATTTTCTTTGCGGTCCCAAATGCTCATGCAAATTTTGCTAAAAGAAGCCATCATTATAAAGTCTCTTTCTCTTTTTTTTTTTTTTGGATGCAATTACTTCTTAACTGCATCTGAACATCTGTGTAAGTCACAGCTCCTCTAATGGACTGAAGCCAATTTTTATTGTTTGCGGTAACATTTTAAACGACTCTAAGTGCATTTTATAAACGCAGCGTCTCAATTATTAAAGAGTTTAAAGATGTAAATGAAGCCCAGTCAGCATTCGCTCTTTTGGAAATGTGTTATATTCTCATGCAAATTGCCCCCATTCTTTGGTGAGCAGATCTATCTGCTTTCATTTAAGACGTTTTAAATTGGTGAGTGGCGTAAAGGCCGAGAAGTGATTTAGAAAAAGAGAGAGAATTTTGTTTATGGAAATGAAAGATTGTGTATGTTTTCTCCGTAAGGAGAACCGTCCCTCTGCTTTCGCTCATCAACTTTAGCTGAAACCGCGCTTTGTTTCAATTTAGAAACAGATGTGGAAAAGAACACCAGCTTCCTCTAGAGGAGGAGAAACCGCAATCCTCAGCAGTTCTTAATCTGTCGCTGCTCTTCTTTCGAAGTTGTTCTTTGGAAGAAATAGACTGATATGTTTGATCGTTGGGTATGAAGGGAGAATTGAAGTTAGCATCTCTGCCACGCAACACACAGCAGGTCTGGTCAAATCCCACATGCAGTAATACGGAGCTGTGCTTTGTGGAAGCAAAGACATATCCCATAAAAATCACCACCGGTTAAAACTTCAGAACCCTGTTCTGTCTCATCAGCACAATGTGGATTATGATGGCATCAGTTTAGGGTAATTCATGCAATACTTGACATGAAAATCTATACATGAATAATCTTGCAAGATTGCACAAAAGCCGTATTGAGCCTGCTTTTCATCAAACTCTAGTCCGTTTGTCTGGGATGTTCGCTTCGTTTGAGGAAGTGGACATTCACGTGAATGTCTGTGATGCGGACCAAAAAGGACTGTGGTTTGTCCACAAACATAAGTCTCGGTTCTGGTACTCTCCGAGTGCATATGTGAACGGCAAGTGGATCGGTGACTGCTCCAAAAGCAGGAAGCGGACTATAGGGCAGAGCATTCTGGGTAAATACAACCAAAGCAAACGCGTGTCTTGCACTAGTGAGAGAACCGGCTCATGGGTTTTTACCAAAGGCAAAAGAGAAATCCTATAGCCGCTAAAATCTGATGCTACTCCATGTTTGTGTACAAGGTAGCTGCTCTCGGCGTCTTCGTCAGAGGTTTTTGTGTCGTTTCCTTCAGTGGTTCTTGTTGCAGCGCCACCACAGGCGAGGAGGTTAACAGGGTTTCCACCGGTCTAGCATGTGTGGAGAAATCCTAAATGTAGTGACGGACACACTTTATCGTTTCTTTTGCAATATGCTACTTGAAAGAACCCTAAAACATTGCAATGTATTTAATGAGTCTAACATCTGGGGTGTACAGGTCATCGTTATTCCCATGTCATATTGCAAATTACATTGTCCATCTCAAGAGGACGGCCCTAATACCGCCTCCCTCTACGGTTCCCTGACCACACTGATGAGAAGAATCCCACCGCGCAGCTTTTAGGAGACTGTAGCAACACCAAAAAGTGGCTTTTAGTTCATTTTCCGTCTTTCGAAGTATTCAAGAAACAGACAACCTTTCATTTGCCTGTCACAAACGTTTCACTGGGGAAACAATCACAGAGGAGATTAGGTGGAAAACAGACTCCATCCCAAGAAGAGCAGCGCTCAGCCAGGAGCTTCTTTGTCTCCGTTTGCCACTTCTACATCTGCCTCTCTCCGTCTTTTTAACGCACAAGACAGTCATAAGAATGTACTGTAATTGGAGATAAACAGCATTTATCTTCTCTATTGTCCCTGAATAACCCTCTGGCCCATCCCAGGTTTATTAGCTTCTTTATTGCTCGAGTGTGAGAGTACAGTACTTGACATATTCATCTTCTCAGTAATCTTTTATGCTGCATTTATAATGATACCAGCCCTTGGAAAATGAACTTTTATTCATACCAGCAATTAAGATCTCGTGCAGTTTGTCTTGGCCACGGGGGAATGAAACAACCTGAGGAATCACTCTGCTAATGATGGCCTGTCAACGATGCAGCTGTCTGGAATAAATCGTCAAGAACCCCCTCATAAACAGCTATTCCCCCAACATTCGGCACACACACACACACGGAACACACACGCACTTCGGTAAACTTTGTCATCCGAGCAACTTTGTACACAGAGAACCTAACTGAGGTTAAAACTTTCTAGCTAAGTACCAACATGACTTTCCATACAGTATTTCTTTATACTCTTCTATATGGTAATGATGTTATTTGTAGTCCGCATCATACTGTTTCTTGTTTGTGCTTTGTTTAAATGCCAGAGGAAGGAAAAATGTCATAGGAAACCAATGCTTTGGGATTCCTTTTTATTGAATTTACACTGTAAGACACACAGTGTAATCTCCAGCTAAGCTAGACTGACATGTTTATAGAACATGTCGAACTCTTCTATCACACGACTGACGCCACGCGCCACCTATAAGATCACTGGGCAACGATTAGCAATCAGATCATTGCTAAATATGTCAGCAGTGATCCAGTGTTGACATTAGTTCGTCTCTTGCTTTCTGTACTGATGAAGAATCAATTACCTCAATATGCTGGCTGCTGGAAACTGAAGTTGAGATTAAAGGTTTGAACTACTTTTAAAACATTTTGATTAGGGCTGGGACTTTAACACATCGATTTCAACGCAGGTAACCCGACTGGGACTTTTGTATTGGGGTGTGCTCAGTGTCCCTGTAAATCTGAAGCGCCAGCAACAGACGCAAACGACGGCGATGGACGACAACGCTTGGGTGTCTAGGGTTTATTTTGAGTTTTAAAAAAAATCATTCGGATGGGACGTCGAACAAGACAAGTTATGGTAAAAGGAGTTAGCTCATCAGCAAAGCTATTCAAGGTTAATGTAGCATCTCAGTACGCAGGAGAATTTGTTTTTTTCAAAAAAGTTCTGTAAATGATCAGGGGTTTCCTGAAAGACATGAAAGTGGAATGAGCAGAATAGCACAAATCTATTGATTGAATAACTTAAATAACAGATTAAAAACAATAAATACCTTGTTTAGTTAGAACTTAGTTCATAACACACTTGTGGGTTTCAAAGTGTGGAATGCAAGAGTCATTAGAAACCACACAAGAACCTCGTGTCCAGAAACCTTTTGGACACTCTGTCAATTTTAACAAAAACTGAAACCTTAAAGCTTTGAAATTGTGATTTTTCCTTTTCTTTTCTCTCGGTGTCTATTGTCTCACACCTTTGAAATATTTTTCATAGTGGGCCAGAATTTCTGAACAAGAAAACAACATAAAACCAGTTCTTTTCAAGTCTGTCAGTCTACAGTTGACACACACACACACACACACTGCAGGCTCTTCAGTAGGAACAGGTTGCCCTGACATTGAATATTACCGTTATTCACCTTCAGACTTTTTGCAACTATTGTTGTTAGACATGTGTGGACATTCAGGAACCTGAATGAGTATGTTTGCATCAGAAACAATGTCTCAGTATGACCTAGTTACATTTACGCCATCACAAAAGTTTATGTTTTTGGGGAAAAATGAACTTTTAAGAGTGGTTTTACTGTACAGTACAGTAAACTGATTTACTGTTATCTTACTTCCTTACATGTTTTTAGACTTCAAATCCCAGATTTTGCACATAATCTTACATTTATTGTCTGATTCCATCATTTGCTAGACATCAAATCAAATCCAATCAGTCACTCAGTACTTGGGCAAATTTTCCACCAAGTACTTTTTTACTCAAATCATTTCTTGGATGACTATGTATGACTTTTACTTGAGTAAAAATATGTTACAGTTGTGCTGCTCTCACTTCAGTAAACTTTTTCGGCTACTCTACTCACCTCTTGACTATCTTGTGTTTTTTCTCTTTGCAGCCTCAAAATAAAATGCATGAAATCTCAAAGACGGAATAAATAAAAGGAAAAAAGAAACATGTAAATGACTATAACGTCTGTCGTTCCATTACATTCTACACTAGCATTACTGTAGGAAACACATTGGTGACAACGATACGGACCGGGACAAAATGAGGGCAAAAATAATTCCATATTTGTTTTATGTAAATGTAAAAAAACCCATTATGAAACATCTATCTATAAAAATATACAGTTTTGTATTTCATAGTTCTAGATATGGTGCTGTAATCCAACATTTGGGGATTTGCCAACAATGTGCTCTTTGAGATATTTGTTTGACTGGATTTTCGCTTAAAGCGACATGAGAATCCAGCGGAGCTTTCTGGACGGGAAAAGCAGGTAATAAATGTTATTTACACAATTAATGACAGCCTGGAGCGTAATCTTCTAATTGCCGTCTCCGGTGGAGACAACCTCAGAGAGCCATCAATTAAAAGTTTGTTTAATCTCTGCAAAATCAGAACATTTTTCATTACTGTGCAACCTCTGAAAATAGCTATCTTCATCTGAGTGGATTCAAAACACGTCAAGATTTCTGTTTTTTTTTTTTTTTCTTCTTTTCCCCACCCCTTGCCTACAATATCAGATGTCAACTCTAATGCCGTTTTGTCTCATCAGACGTGTTCTGTGATTGTTAAACCGAGACCATCCATCTCATACTCATCTCTGCAAGCTTATTAGTCCTTAATTCAGAAAATTTGAAATGTTTAATATCCCAAGATGGATAGTAATGTAGCTTTGTCACATCCAATTCCTCTGATCATATTTAACCTTCAGCGCTCAACTCACTCACGGGTTTGAAGACTGCATCACAATTATCAATTGTTCAAAGCATTTTTTTGGTGGTGGGGGTGGGGGGGAGATTCAGAGGCCTCTTGACAATAAAAGCCCTAATGATTTCTCTCGGTTGCCGCGGACCGCCGGGAAGTTTCTCAATTGCCGTAAATCACAGGGAGAAGTTTGGAAAGGCGGCTCCGCTTTCCCTCCCACAATGTTTCAAAGTAGACTGTCTGGAAGTCGTCCGCCGCGTGTTATGAAAGCATTTCTCCTGGTTTTAATGGGCAACAAATCGCGGCCCCTCCACAAAAGAAGACAAGAGACACGGTGCAGGGCGCAAACAGTTCCCAGTGAAATATGACAAAACAGTCCGATGTCGATTCCAAGGATTTGCTGTGTTTAATTAAATCCATCCGTTCTCACCTCTACCTTTGTGAGTTATCCCCCCCGTTGAAGCCTAAAGTACGATCGGTCCAACTCCATGCTTAGCAGCGGGAGGTATGTTTAATTCATCGAATTCTCTAAAATTTGCCTTTGCCCAGCCAACTGAAAAAAAAAAAAAAAAAAAACTCACGTGAACTGTGACCAAACATGTAATCCTGGTCTGGACGTTCATTTGGAAATGATCGCGCATATTTAAAAAACAAAATTAAAAAATTGAAAAATTCAGAAATGGCTTTGGATAAATTTTACAGAACGAGCAACTGTCCGTTCGCTCACGCGAGGTTACATGAAAACGTGTAAATTAAACGCATGAATACCGTAAACAAGAATCTGACAACTACAGAGAATATTCCAGTTGAACTACATGCTGTGTGTTTTACACTTTTGAGCTGAAGCATCTCCACTCTAATGGGATTGGCTTTCCTCATTAGGCCGTGCTAACAAAGGAGCCAAAATAAAGAAGCGATGAGTCTAAAATTAGGACAAGCCTCTTGTGCAACTGTTAGACTCCAGATCCCGTGTGTTGGATTTAATTAGGACTGTGAGACAGGTAAACAGTAGGGGAGGGCGTTTCAGACATTTCAGAATTTATGTCTGATCGTAGCCGGAGATGCTGCGAGCTGAATTCAATTAAACATCTGCGATGGGAGGCGCCTCCTTTACAACCCGGTGGTAAACCGATTGTCATATTTCCCATCCCTTTGTTCTCCGCACGTACGCATCCCTCTCTGACAATTCTCTTCCTGGTGAATAACAGGCTGTTATCAGAAATCATCAGTCTCCCTCCTAACCCATAACCCCCTCTGATTTCAAATATTTATGTGTAAATTTGGTTTTTATGGTCCTAATTTTACCCCCACTTTATCATCAGATCTGTCAGTTGTGAAAAAAAAATGTTCTTACCTTTTTGTCAGTTAAATCTTTCACCTTATCAAGTAAATTTTAATGGCATAGAAAACCAGTGTGAGTGAAATCAAATAATTCATTAATTCATTCACTTACCCAGACCAACCTACCTGCTGTGCTAATATGAGAGTCCATTTTTTAAGTCCTAATGCTAATTAGCTGTGTTTCCGTTGAACATAAAATTGCGCAAATTGGGAATACGAAAGTACATTTGCTGAGTGGAAAAACGGCGATTTTAAAAACAGCTGATAAGTTTTGGTTCCAAGGATGAGGTGGTCCATCCGGGCCGGTTCATCTGACAGATCTGCACCGGAAACACATTTTTTGTGAAACGTCACGAGTCACATGATGCCGCTGACGCAAACCACAAAGAAGAAAACAGGAAGTAGTTTGAGCGCGCCATGTTTCTTGATGACTTGTGGTGTGAACAAAGGTAGTTACGTGTGATTTTAATTGAGTTGGTTTAATGGAAAAACAGCAATTGAAAAAAATATATATATATTTCTTTTCATTAGTGGAATATTTACGTTTTGTGCACATTTGTAATGGAAATGCAACAGGTGACTCCTCTGAACAACAACTTACCATTTCCTGATGCTGTAAAACCAGCGAAAGTAAAACTTTCAAACAATACAGAACTTTATTGCACGCATATTTTTCTGAGTACATGAAAGAAACACTAATGTTTCTCTCCACAGTAGTTAGTATAATTTTTATGTAAGATTTTCCCTCCACAAATTTTCTCCTTTTGACATAATAAAATAAAAATGTGCTTAATTATTTTTGATATTTTTCAGCTCTTATGTAGAAAGAAATTTTCTTCACTATCCAAGAAAACAATGTAGGGGGAATGAAAGCCGTGGTAGATGAAACGCATTTAGTTCATCAATATGTTTTTGCTCCATAGGGCAGATAAAATTAAAAAAAAAAAACAAATAGAAAAAAATAGTGCATTTAGCTAGCCACAGGTAAAATGCTTAAATATCTCGCCTTTGTTTCTCCGGTGAAACAGTAATTGTTTTTTTCTCCAGTCAATAGGATCAGACGGCAATGCAAATAAATGGCACACAACCGCAGGCACAATTTTACGCTTCATTTATACCTTTTTAAGGTTTTAGTGTGTGTAAGTGAGTGTGTGTATTCCTTTTTGCCACACCAACGACGCTAAAATAAAAACAACAAAAAACGCAGGGCACTTCTTAAAGAGTATCCACAGTATCCAGTGCAATATGAATGCCATCTGAGGCTCAAAATAATAAAAAAAAAAGATTTCTCCATCACTCCCCTAACCCTAGGCACTAGCAAAGACAGTCATGCAATAGGATATCCTGCCAAATCAGGCCGCTCTAGATTTTTCAAAAATATGTCAAAACTCCACGCACATCAATCCGAGATACTGCACATTTAGACCCAAGTTTTACTCAAAAGTTGTAACAATTACAATATCACTATGTCATGCCATACTCTGCAGAAACCTTGACAGTTTTTACTGAGATACTATTAGACTATTTACATGTAAATAAATATGATTCACCAGGACTGTTTCAAGGTATTTGCACATTGTTAACTAATAAGCACATTCTTATGTTGTTTTAAGCTAGCCAGCGATAAGCACCAAATTTGGGGGGGTTTTTTGTTGGCAGAAAACCAGCATTATGATAGAGTTACACGAAAGAACCAAGTAGCCCATAAATTTCTTCCAACTCAAGATTGAATTGGAAAGGTGCGAGAGGTTTTGCTGGCCAGCTTTCCATCGAGATGAGACATCAAAACAACTTGGGAATGTGGTGGAAAATTACTACAGTTTAACATCTGCTGATCATGTTATATGAAATGCTTGTGAACTCTCTCCAAAAGAACTATTTGGGTTACATGTGGAAGGCTGGAAGTTGTTTTCTGCAGCTGCATCAGAAGTCGGTCCTCATTTTTGTGTATAATTTCTTAAATTGAAATGACCAAATTTACTGACGCTTCAACATTTTCTTAATTGTCTTTTAACAACATATTTTAATGTTTGAATTCAACTCTAAGTTTTAAGTTTTAAGCCATGTGTACACATACAAAAGAGATCTCAATATGGTAGAGGATTACAAATTTATCACAGCTGCATTTTATAAGACTTTTCTTCAATTTAAATGCAACCAAATATTATCTGGTATTGATTGTCCTACATGCTCTCTGTATTGTACACAATATCTGAATAAACCTGATTGAATGATTTCACCTGACAGTGCTTGGTTAAATAGTTTTTTTCCACAACTTGGGAACTACGTTGTGGAAATTTGCATGTCCCTCTGCAAATTTTGGATGGATGTCAAACACCTTAATGTTCAAGAAACGAAGCAATAAAATGACAAGGAATGAAGACCGCGATGAGATATTACCCTCTGTCTTGTACCTCATGTAGACATGACGTTTTTTCAATATTTGCGTCTCCCACCGCCAAACTACATAAGTACAATAAAACAAAAATAATATCAGACCATCTCCTCTGATTTTCCGTTGTTTAAAACAACGTGGGAAAAAAAGTTTCATTTCATTTGTGATGTCGCCATGAGGTGGAGGTGAGGCTGTGAAGCCACGTCCACACACTGCCTTCTGAACGGAGCCTTTTCAGTCCCTGGATTGGAAATTATGCGGGTAATAAAAGTTGTCGTTCCTGTGTGTTATGGCAACAGTGCACGGGCTCAGGAGTACGTCTCGTATTGTGTCAAAGTATGGTGGAAAACTAAAGCTAACCGGGCTGTCTGGGGGTTCGGGTCTTGCTATAAGTGGAGTCATAGGTTAAGCCTGTGCAGGGCTTAAGGAAACCTATTTCTCTTATCGTCTTTGGTCGTGAACCATGAGCAATACCATTATCAAAGGGTCTGTTGTTACAGGCTCGGGTTAGAGAGGGGAGGAATTACTGGCAGTCAGGAGATTTAAAACATTACACGTTTTGAGGATGTGTCCAATCGCGCTTCTAATCTCACCATTGTGTTGGGTCTTATCGGCACTTCAAAATAGAACAAAGAAAAGTATCAGGCGATCCATAAATCATAACTTCAGAAGCGTGCGGTAGTTCACTGCCTCTTGTGCACCCCTAACCACTTGAGCCTGCGGATTCTATTTCATGCTACTCCAACAGCGGCGCTTTATTGTTGAAAACAAAAATGTTAATAAGGGCTCTGTTTCGGATAAGAGCATTCAGTCAGCACTGAAATCTGTCTCCACAGGGTAATACTGTTGCAGAGGGCAAAAATCTGACTTGTATTAGCGGTGCTAAATTGGGAAGTGGATGGTTCTGTGGCTTTTGCACATTTTGTTAAACTATTAGCTCTTTTTAACCATGTGCCAAAACCAATGGAAATAAGCTTTTAAGTGGCCATGTACTTTATTCAGAGATGTTTAGCCACTATTAAAGTAAGTGACTCGAGCTAAAAGCCTTTTTTGTCTGTAGAAACATGTAAAAAATTCGGTTTAATTCGTGTCACTACATGTGCACCGTTTGCTGATTGGCGATTACCGATCTTTGCAAAGCCTGACCTGCCGATTCCGATTTTAGCTGATGCTGATATTTTGTCTGAAACGTTGCTAAATATTAGTAAGAAAGTCGCTGAGTTAGCAACAGCAACTATTGTTGATGTTTGCATAGTTGTTTGTCCTATATATATCGCCCAATGACCAGTGGAGTTAGGTACAGACTCCCTTGCAAGGGTAAGTGGGCATGTAGAATGAGTGGATTGTATCTATTGATTATGAATGCTCTGATGCATTCATAATCAATTGAATCATTCATGCATTAATTGATCTGCATAGAAATGAAAAGTCAGAAGTGGGTGGATCAATCCAAAAACTCACTTGTGTCGATACCAAGTCGGTAACAGTAGTGGACCGATACCAGCACCATTAGATCAATGCATTAGTTAGGCGGATATGAGTCAAATACTGTTCATTCACTGAAAACTTGCTCCATTCTTTTTTTTTTTAAGAGTTTCTTGAAAAAGCCAAGTTCTTGAACTCACTACTCTTGTCTACTTTACTACCCTCAACTATTGTCATGTGATGTAAATCACTACCAAAAGAAAGAGATTCCAGATACAAATGGCTGATATGAGCTTTCTTTTTGCCGGACATAGTCTTAGCGATAGAGGCACTTTATGCAAACGTAAGGCGCACTGATTTGATCAAAAAAGATAATCTCATTCTACCCCATTGAAGTGTGCCTTGAGTAGGTTTTAGGCCTTGCTTTTAAAGTCCACGTTACTTCAGATGCATTGCAAATGTCACAGGACAATCGGCCGAGCTTTTATTCAGACATCAATCAGGAAAGTACTAAAGAACAGTCCTGCAAAAACAAACTGTCAGCTGGAGAAACTGAGAAGAATTCAGAATAAGAAATGAAAGGAACATTTCCTTCATACACCCTTGCTGGATTGGTACAACACACACATCTGTATGTGTTGAACTGTTCCTGTGTGTAGGACCGACCCAACTTCTTGACTGACGCGTGAGCGTCCAGTGAGAAATCGTATTCCTGTGTTACTGAGAATAAACCGGGTGATAACATTGCTATTCTTGCCAGGTATGCACCAGTGAATTCCTCATCAGCTCAACACCTATTTTCCTAAGAGGGCTGTTTTTTTTTCTCTTTTTTTTCCTTCTTTACTCAAAGCCTGGTTTGAAAAAAAAGGAGCTTTGGAGTAAGCATTGACGCCACGGGGGAGCGAATCCCAGAGGGCATTCGAAAAAAGAACAGCTTCAAAAGGCTCTGCAATGCCGTAATGATTTGTGTAAGGGAGCAAGATTCGGTGATTAGAAGTGAAAAGTTTGTTTGAAGATGATGTTATTTTGGAAAACCTCTCTTGCTGTGATTACTAAGTTGGAAAAACTAAGACAAAAGGGGAAGAACACTGAGGGTGGAAGTGAGCCTTGTGAGTTTCTCACACTTACACATGTTCAAAATCGTTAACAATAGTTGACGATTTTGAACATTGCAAACTACGTTTCTCGCCCTGAGATTGATAATTGCTATTTTAAAAGTGAACGCACAACTGGGAAAAAAAAAAGATAATATAACTTAAAAGGGAAAATGAAGATTAAAGGGAGTGAATATAAAGGAGCACAGGATCTCTGGAACTGTGAATGGATACAGGGCATCTATTTACCCAGCGCTTCCCAAAACAGGTGCAGATTAGTATTCAGCAGGGGAGCGGTGATGAGGCCGACTGCACGGGTCGACGCGGCACCACATCTGGCCTGAGTCGACTCTGTTTTAACCCGGCGGTAGTCACGGAAAATTGCAGGGATAGAACAGAGTGCATGAAGGTGCATTAAACAGGCAGGATGATCATCATTTGTAGGTAATTTTTAAAAACTGTATGTGCGCAAAGTTTCTAAAGCATATTTTACACCATGACGGGTCCAAGTTGAAATTTTAAAATACCAATAACGAAGATAGACACTTCATTTGAAGGTGTATGCATCTGACACTGTCATAAAGGCGACATAACATCTGTCATGAAAACGAATGATTCTTCATTTATGTCTGACTGTTGTCACGAAGTGTCACTAAGAAAACAACAACCTTTTATTGCAGTTGCTTTAAAAGTTGCTTAAAAAGTGCCAACGTTGCATTAAAGAGTCATTGTTTGCCAAATAATTCAAAAGTTTCAAACCGCTAAAGAGGTTTGAAATAAACAAACCGCTTTTGTCATACAAGTGAGCCCATAACCACTGTAATCCTGTCGCTAAACTCAACCGTTTTGTGCAGAATTGCACAAACGTACACAAAAACGTTTGAACGTTAGCAGAAAAATAACCGCTAAAGGCGACTGACACGTAAACCTAAGAGAAACTAGCCTGTCCGCTAATTCCCATACGTTCGATACAAGCTAGCTTGATAAGTCCATATAAGCTTATTATACTTTATTTCTCAGGCACGCTAGAAGCATTGACTCATGCTTTTGTCAAAAAGTAAAACTGAACATCATTTTGTAGCTTACCTTCTTAATGTGAGCCAAACATTAGCGCCATAGGAACCACCAGGGGGTGCTAAACGTCCTAAATCAGAAACCTACACTTAAAGCGAACACATTACATCCGTATCAGCACCAAAACGTGATACGGATTTGTTTAATTTGTTCACGTTAAATGTGACCAAATTAAAGGGTGCGAGTACTGTAAATAGAACTTCATACCCACAGAACCCAGCATTGATCATGTCTGTGATTATTATAAACTCAACTTGGCACAACTCCAATAGCAGCGCCCAGCAGCTCTAAATGTTCTGGGATTGGTCGGTTTTTCAGAGTTAGCTGCCAAAGTAGAAAATATTGGCTCTACGGTGTTGTTACCTGTATAACAATTAGCTATTATGTGCAAGACTGCAGGAGTTGCATTGGAAGATGAACATCATTTCACTGAAGGAGCGAGCCTGAGTGACTATCACTAATATCAAGACGACGACATTAAAAACATCAATCCAGTCACTTCATACGACAACTGCAGTGTTTGCCAGACCGTCTTTTCTTCTCAGAGTGGCCCTCTTCTCCGTTCCTCCGGCTGCATGACTCTGCATAAGTGACACCTAACTGAATATTAATGTCGTCTGATGGTATTTGATGATCTGTTTTTCATTCCAAAAGATTATACAAACCAGCCTCATTTGCATGTCGCCATAAAGAAAATTAAATGAAGCGTGCCCGGCAGATTATTAGTTCCTCTCCTAACACCACCGAGCACAACTTCTTTAATCTCACGGATTCAGGATTAGCTTCACTTTTTTTTGTTGTTGTTGTTGCGACGCTCCGGCTCGGTTTGTAGAAGGGAGGTCATTCGCGCTGGCAGGGAGCTTTTGTTTTGCTCTGGTAGGTGAAGACAATAGACATAATAAACCTTCAATCAGCTTTGTTATTATTCCCTTAAAGCTTGACTGAGCTTCCGTATTTGTCAGATGGTATCCGTTCTCGGCGCGGGGCAGGTAGGCAGGCAGATGGCAGCGGAAGGAAGGAAGAAGGAGAATTTAGTCTCATTCAGTCACTATGAAATAAATGGAAGAAATGAAAAGCCCATAATAGGAGTGGAGAGGAGAATTACTGTTCTGTCTGGCTCCCAGGCAACAGCTTTATCTTCACAGCAATTTACAGTAATCCAGTGTGGCTGTGAGGGCCTGCCTTAGGCCGCTGCTGAATGCTGCAAAACGACGCGTGAGCATACAGAGTTAAAGAAGAAAAGGATTCTGAAAGACGGCCTAATCATTACCGTAACTCACATATTATACCATGAAATGGCAACTATCACTCAACTAAGGGGTGAACTCATCTGCAGCACTCACTGTGGTCAACTATGTACCAGTGTTTAAGAATTGAGAATTCAACACAATTGCAAACTCCAAACTTTTTTTTTTGACAATTCAGACCAATACAAAGAGAGGTTTACGCAATATCTATCCCAACCTGTGCATGGATGGACTGGGAATAGGGGGACTGGTCTCTAGCAGTCAGTGGGTGGGAAGCGGGTACACCCTGGACGGATCACCCATCCATGACGAGACGAACTGGAAACGACATCACAGCTGTTAGAAAGATGATCAAATAGTTCTGGTCCTGGTGTGAGACAAGGAAGTTTATGGCTCTCTGAGAACAAAAACGACGCAATTTTCGTCATCCGTCTATGTGAGCATTAAGTTTCCCAGTGATTGTGACACCATTTCTGACAGTCCTGACTCATCCTTTGAATCATTAGACAGAAGAAACATTAATACTCACTCCTGAAAACACACCTCCACTGCATTAGAGTTACATGACAGCGAGCTTTACACAAATGCATTTTGCATTACTTGGATTAGAGATAATAGCTGAGCCTCTCTCTCTGCCACTCAAAATCTCACCACAGCACAGATTGCGGAAATATATCAGCTTCAAATTGTTGCTAAGGGTAACCTTCAGTCGCAGGGTAACTTGCGCCTCATTCGACGTGAGCTCGATGAGATTGACAGCGAACGGCATCTGGTCTCCACATGGTGACACACCAAGAGGGTATGGAGCCTAGGCTGGTTCGTCTGACACCGCACCGTCCACACCAAGACTGGACCTTCTGAGAACCAAGGCAGAAGCCAAATGTTTGACACAGTGACGGCCATCAAGGGCCAGTGTCCTTTTTTTTACTGAACACCACAAAATGCTATGATTAATTGAGAAACAGTGAATTATACAACCAAGTTAACTTTTGGGTATTAAGCTATAACCGTAATAATGAACCAATATTGAAGTTTGCGAAAGCAGCCACTCACCGACATACAAGCCAAGACCAGTCTTGAGACTCAATACATGGAGGTTTAAACGCATATGTCGTATTAGAGAGCTATAAAAACTTGTTCAAGTCATGAATGACAGAGAAAAATGTTTTTTTAAAGCATTGTTGTGTGGCCCCCCTTGGCAACTACCCATGCGACCCATATCAGAAACCTTGCATGTAGATGCCTGGTTATGGGTCTCTAGCTGTGTTCTCCAGTCGGTCTGAAGGCGAGGTGAAGTTTAGGATTCTGCAGAAAGTCGGTGACCCTGTACACCCTCTGCCTCAGCCTCTGCTGACACCGCTCTGCGATTGCAGAATCAGCCGACTGGTCACGTGGTTGGTCTCACACACCTCCAGCTACGGGCGTAGCATCAACAAACGCTTTAGGCAGTAGAGTGTGTGTCAAGTGACGTCGCTTTCGGCACATCTAAGAACAAAATGCAAAGGAAGTTTGTGACATGGGAGGGGGCGTCTCGACAATGTCGCTGACGTAAACGGCCCAAAGAATTCCAAACGGCAGCTGATAAATGACATTATGTTCTTCTGAATGCGGTATCGATGTTTATTCCCTGCACGGGCACGGGTTGTACCTGTTTGTCAATGTTACTGTCCGCACCTCATATCTGCCGATCAATCCTAAGTGAGCCTCTGCTGAAGTGGCTCTCGATTTTGATTCAATTTCGAGCAAAGACTCTTCCTTTCGATTCCTCCCCTGATCAATTTTGCCCGGTGTGCCATTGATCTGATAAACATGAGCGGCAATAACAGTGCTGAGTTGTTACTGAATCAGAAGTGAGTGAAAATGTCCTTAAATATTGAGCGACTGCTCAGACCATTCAGGGAATAATCTCAGGGCTGTTTTTTTTTTCTTCTTCTTCTTCTTCCTCCTCTTCTTCTCCCGTCCTCCCCATACCTGAAGAGTTGAAGACACCTTCAGAGAAAGACTCGGCTGTGCTTTCTGCGTTCACTTTGTAAAGATTTATAAATATTAAACTTGGGTCAAGTGTGCAGAATTTCCCAGCTCCACACAGAAGGGAGGCGGAAATATTGCATTCACATGCAGGGGAGCAGCAGAACATCCTTGGCAGAGCTTATGTTGTCAGTGAAGCTCATGTTCTTTACAGAAGTCACTTTCCCATCCGTACTGACCCCAGGCGCACTCCCTCTTTTTTTTTTTTTTTTTTACAGACTATGCAAACATTCAGAGGATCTATTTCCTATTAGAATTCACCCCAGAAATAATGTTGGACTAGTGTGCTCCTGCAGCTCCAGACTCCATAAAACCATAAAACATGTCTCCCGATGTTATAAAATTGCTTTTATTTGACATTTACAAAAATTTATCAGACCAAAAGAGGAACTGAAGGAGAGTTACAATGCCTTCTTCTCAGCAGGTCTCAAGGATTTTATATACATATATATATATATATATATATATATATATATATATATATATATATATATATATATACAAACTGCAAACCTAACACAGCATAGAAGTGTGTGTTTCCAATAATTTTCACAAAGGATGTCACACAGGAGTGAAGACTGCTGATTAAGCATTGGGGCATTAAATGCACAGTGAGCGCTGGCAGTGCAAAACACACAGCCCCCCCCCACAAAATCAGATTCCAAACCGGTGGCTCCATGCAGATTGACGGCACCTTTATTACTCGGAATTGGGTTCAACTGACTTTTTTTTCTTTTTTTTTTTTTCTCTCTCTCTCTCTGCTGTCAAAACAGCCAGCCAAGACACGCTGTCTGTAATACACTGCATATGTAGGAGGCTGGGTTCCACAACCCACGTTTCCTTTAGCTTTCTGTTCCATCAAGGATAATGTTTTCAGTCATGTATTGATGCACATGAAGTACATACGTTGCACGTCAGCACATATATATATTTACCTTAATAGCAGTTTGAGTTTGCATTGCCTGGGCAATCACATTCATGGGCGGTTAACTTAGGCTTTTATGCAGAAAGTGCAGCACTTTTAACTGAGACTACAGGATTGTGCCACGGTGCTACAACTTTGCATTCATTCATTCATTCATTCATTAGAGTTTCAGTCCTTCAAAGCTTCTTTTTAAAGCACCAAATCAGCAGAGGTCATCTCGTTAATAGCAAACCCCATTCCATTGTATCTGTGCTGCTCAAGTCTGATTTCTTTCATCTTTCATCCCTCTAAGAAGGTAAAGAAATGTAACAATTATGTGACTAAAGCATAGTTTGATTTAAGATCAATGTATATCAAAGATTTATTGCCTCGGTTTTGTGGAAACTGCGATCTCTAGCTATTTCTTTTCAACTGTTTCGTGTTATCCCCTCATCACTTCCACGCATTTCGTTCTTCCACTTTCACCAGAAGACTCGCCCCGGTTTTATTCCTACACTAAGTAGAGTTTTCCCATTCGCAGTTTCTCTTAAATCATGGGGCGAGTTTTGTAAAAGTGGGGAAGACTAAACGAAGCTTTTTTTTTCTTTTTTTTTTTTTATGAACACATCGCCCTCCCTGGTGAAGATGTGGAAAAGGCCTGAAAACAAATGAATTTTTTATTGCAAGCAGCATAATGTCGCACTGAAAAATTTAGAAAGATTAAATTAAGTCAGTTTGTTCATTAGAGGCAAAGAATCTTAAGAAGTAATTAGTTTTAGCAAAATCAATGATTCTAGGGCAAATACTTCTTACGGAATATAAGCAGCACATGTACTTTCAGTTCACACCACAGACGAAGGATTTGGTTCCGTTGACTGGTCAATGAGAACCCCACCAGCTGAAAAATGGAGCAAAATGTTGCAATTCTGGTCCCCAATCAAACTGAGTCTTCCATCCATCTGCCCGTCCATCTATTTTCTAACACCCTTGTCCCCAGTGGGGTTAGGAAGGGTGCTGGTGCCCATCTCCAGCTAACGTCTTCCAAATTTGACCTAAAGAAAACGTCTTTAGGCCAGGTTGAGTAAATCGAGGAAAGGTTGGGTGAGAAAGCCTTAAAGGCCTGAAAGGTTAGAGTGTGTGTCATTGTGAAATCTTTTAAATACCCATAAATTTGCAACACTACACAACAATAGAGAATCGGGGTGTGGAGTATTGGACCTTGCATGCGCTGGGGGAGGGGGCGACTCCACACGTCAGACGAGTGTTGCTGCCGTGTTTCCTTTTAAGGATAAATGTACTTTAATTAAACGTTGGTTTGTTGCCAAATTTACAGTGTGAGATTAAGTATTCAACAGGCTTGTAAAGGAGTTCAAAACTGTTCATCTATTTCGGAAGTAAGAACCAAAATCATTTTGGGTGCCGATAACTAAATGTTAGGATTAATCGTTTATTGTTTAAGATTTTCCAAACAGTGAGGCATCATCACATTCGCGTTTCACGTCTCAAATTAGCTGCTTAGCTTCTAAATTGATGTAAGTATCAGCCAGCTTTTTCCTCAAGGCCTGTTCTGCTTAACGGACGCCACCGACGTCACATTTTCACCCAAGTCCTGTTGGTTTCACCGAAGGGTCTGCTCTGAGCCCATTTCAAGAATAAAAGCACACAGCAAAGGCTTTAGTCCTCCTTTCATAAGCCTCCTCTATTATGACCCAGTCACATCTAACATCGCATTTCTACCCACATTTAGCACTGACTCGAAAGCAAAGAGCGCTGAGGATAATGACAAGGCAGGAGACAAAAAAAATGTTTTGATCATTTGCACGGCGGGCCGGTCGGAGGGACGCAAAAATAACGACTGGATTTGAGTCATTTTCAGATGTCACAAGTTTTTGGTTTTAATTGTGTCTGCCTTTGACGAGGAAATTTTGTGGCCTGCATTCATTTAAAAGAAAGACAGAAAAGCCGACTTTGTTTCAAAGTTGGTTTTCGCCAGGCTGGGGCTTCAATTACCTTCTCCAGTTTTCAGCAGCAGTGAAGGTATAACCTTTCACATGCTTTCTGATCAGCCGGGGAATATTTTGGTCCTACATGTGAAATATTATGAATTTACACAATGCAATTTACTTTGAACATAATCTCCTTTAGAAAAAAGAAAGGAGATTTCTCCTTTGATGGCCTTTGATTTCTCCTTTGATGGCCAGAGCATCTGGCCATCAAAACCAAAGAAAATGTACATTTTTCTGAAGGAAATTTAATACTTACAGTTTTCCTGTTCAGGTATTAAATGAAAAAAAAAAAAAAAAAAAGAAGTAAATGACCTGTTGTCCGAAGTTGAAATGCTAATGTGCAACAGCAGTTAATCGGCGCTTCGTAGGTTTGATTCCAGCAGAGCAGCCTTTCCAAGCTCCCAGACTCAGGCCGGTCTCTGTTACATCTACTGGAATACGAAGTAGAGAAGTGCTTCCAGAATGTAAAAGAAAAACAGAAAAACATTTGTTTTGGCAGAATTGCATTCAAGCCCGTTTCCATCTGTTGAGCACTTCCCCAAAACTGGCATGTGGGTGAGCAGAGGAGCGGCAGCAGGTGTCAACCGGCTCAATCAGAGGAGCAGAACGCTGCAACAACAGCAACATTTGGTTGCAAGAGACCTGCTGCCGTTGTTGACCTGTTAAACATCTGCTGCGTCCTTTCAATCACAGATCATCTTCATCTACCAAATGCAAACCAGAGAACAGTTTTGCCGTTTGACGCTGCCGCTTTATGGCGATTATGTGACAACGGTGTCCGTCTTTTGCAGCGTTTTACAGCTTTTTTTTCCCCTTTTTGATGGTAATTAGATGTCGAGAATTATTAGAACGACGTAGCCACGAGGAAGACGGAAAATGTTTGAAACGTTGCGGCTCATTAGCGGCTTTCTGCAGGGGTGAAAAGCTTTGACTGGCTTGTTCATTCCTTCAGGGCAAATCGAGCTAAACAAAAAAAAAAAACGCTTCACTACGTCTGTGAGGCACTGGATTCCCCACTTTTCCGTGGCAAAGCACACAAATGCGGCTTTTTGTTCCTTTGACATGCAGGTCTGTTAACATCCGCTGTGATATCACCTCAGTACGGAAGCGCTTTGCTGCCAGAGCTTGGAAATAAATTCAGGAGCAGTGTCTCATTTAAATGAGAAAACATTAAAATGAGAAGCTTTTCCTGTTTAAAACTCGTTACAATGAGATTTATATCTTAATAAAACAAAAATATATTCTCTATTAACGAAGAAAATTTGCGACAGTAAAACAGAAGCTATTCCTGGGATTTTTAAACATCATCTAGCAGAAGCAGGGTGAGAAGGAGCCATAGCCAACTCCTTTATGCCTCTTTAATAAGTCTGTCAGAGGAACAAGAGTTAGCAATCATTTTGTCTAAAAACTTTTTGATTTTGGAGGCATTAAAAAATACATCTTTGACGTATTCTTTCTCTTATTATTGTGACCTTTAGGAAGTATTAACAACTGGTGGTTCTAAGGGGTAAAAAGGAGAACTTTGGTCCGTTTGGGTGCATCCTCACCAGCTCCGTCTAGTCCGCTTTAATTAGACGCTAATCCGTTTGTCCAGAAAGTCCCATTCATTTGGGGAGTGTGAATGCAAATTTGAATTCTAATGCGGACTAAAAAAGCGCACTCTGATCCGCCTAAAAGCCTTGGTCCCGGTCCGGCTGAAGTGAACTCTGAACCAGTTGGAAGGCAGTGAGAATGCAAGCGGATCAGAGACCGCTAGAAAAGCAGGAAGCTAACTACAGCGACACGGATTCTGATCAATATATATAACTCTCTGCTCCGAAGGTTACCGGAGATGTTTTTGGTTGCCATGGCAGCGGGTGTGCTTGTTTCTCAGCTTTAATTTAAGCAATGTTTTACAGAAATCGGGTAAGAAATAAGGGTACGACGATCGTTTTTGATCTGCTCACACCGCATTGGTCACAATCAAAACTTGGCTGCTAAATCTCATTTCTCCACTTTACATTTGTTCACTCATTGTCTTCGCTGAGACAATGAGTGAACATTGTATCACATTTTGGTCTTTTCAAACTGTCCCACTTACAAAATGTCATCGTCTAATCTCTCCAAAGTTTTCTTCCCCTTATAGTCGTTTTTGTTGAGTGCATTACTGGAAGTACTGTAGTCCATATAGTCAAAGTAAAAAAAAAAAGAAGAAGAAAAAAAAAAAGAAAACCATCATCCTTTATCAATTAGCGACGACGATCAAAACGTCTGATGAAAACTGACGCAATGAATACGAAATGACAAGTAATCAAGAGATTTCTGAGGAATATTACCTTGACAGACTCACCTGAGGGGCAAACCACGCTCCCGTCCATTAGAGCAAAGAAAAGAAGAAGAAGAAGAAGAAGAAGAAAAAAAAAAGCGAGAGACACTTGAGTAAGAAAGTAGCTCATATGAAGCCTGATCTGAGTGATGACTGCTCTCTGAATCAGTCATTTGGGTTGAAAATCTGACGTTTGATTAAGTCTGACCTAGATCCCTCAGACATGGAGTCACGTCATATTCAAGCTCTCCAGCAGAGAGAGAGAGAGAGAGAGACGTACTGAGTTTTCTGAATTTAAAGAGGTTCTGACAGAATAGGTTCAGAACTGTTTTTGTTTTTGCCTTTGAAGGTACCGTCGTAATCTCTTGGCAAAATTAGAAATATTACTCTGTGTCGACCAGTTTGTTTAAATATCTCGTTTAAGCCGAGGTAGATATTTGACACAACAACTATTTTCTTTTTTTACAGAGACTTTTCATGGTGGAAGTTTCCAAAAAGTTTTTTTTAATTATTATTTACTTGTGCTTTCCAATTCCATGTTGGAGCAATGCAGTGTGGACTACTAGTCACAGCATTTGAATTGTTTTTGCTGTTTTGTGCAGATTATTCTCACCTTGTTGTGAATTTATTCGAGCTCTGTGCTGAAAAGCCTTTTTTATAGACAATGTAAAAAAAAAATCTTCATACTACGGTTTATCTATTTTCCATTCCAAATGAAGATCTGTCATTTTAAGTAAATCATGTTCCGGAATTGACTTTTTCAGGCGTCAAAAACTGTGGTCATGTCCTCGGAGTAATTCTTTTATTAATGTAAGAATAAATGTGATTAAATTAAGATACAACCCGATGCAAAAGGAGCACGGATTCCCCACTGCGGCTGAACTTGACAGACTCTTTTTGCACCAGCATAACATTGATGGTACCTGCTTTGTAAATTTGACAAAAAAAAAAACCCAAAAAATCACAGCAGCTAAAGTCATTTCTACGAAATCCAGGTGTCGTCTGGGTGCAGCGAGGGTATTACAGTGAACTCTCGCTATGACGCGTTTCATCTTTCGTGGCCTCGCTGTTTCGAGGATTTTCAATCTCAAAACCATACTGTTGACGAAAGTTTCTTCGCCGACAAAAAAAAAAAAAAAATGACAGAAGAAGATTCTGGCTGTCACAGAAAAAGTTCTGGACCAGAAATGACCAGGCCTATGTGGCTGCAGGGCGCCATGACGGAATAAATTAATCTTTGTTTCATTCCATGAAAAGGAGGAAAATAACATAAAGCTTCGGTAAAAAAAAATGAGCCTCAGCGAAGCGGAGTCGGGGGAACTGAGGGACAATGTTGTGTTATTTTACAGTATTTAAAGCGTTTCTATTTTTATTTCTTAAACAAATGCCGAAATCCTGAAAACTGGTTTTGCCTGTAGTACTGCATAATTGTGAAGAAAACATAAAATAAAATAAATAAATCCAACTATTTCGCAGATTTCGCCTTATTTTCGGAATGTAACCCTAACAAAGGTTCACTTTACTTCATCAGTGGACGTGTAAACCACTTTTATGTTTTTATGCTGTGTGCCTGTAAAATTGTCCACATTCGTACTTGTAGCTTGTCAAAAAAAAAAAAAAAAAAAAAGTCAATGTGACAAATCGCGACAAACCTTTTGGGGGTACAACCCTTCAATGTTCCCAGAGGTCTCAGCAATGACCTTGACCTTAATGAGTGTTTTTCTCCTTGTGGGGCGTCCTGGGCCGTCTTAGCGATGCAGCGGTCCATTTTTCTTTTTCTTCGCTGTCCTCTCGGTGTTTACCAGATACCTTCCATCCTGTACGGAGCGTACAGTTGTCAACCCTCCAGAGAACAACGCACACAAATTACTCCCCGTGTATCTCGGTTAAATAAAAGGATTTTTAATTGTCTTGTCTTACACAATTATGTCAAAGCTGTAACCTTTAATTAAGCGGCTGCCTATTATTTTATTCTCTGTTTTTGTTCGAGTGGATAAAAGCAATTACTGTAACCTTGCAAAGTATGAGAAGTAATTAATCCTTTTTTGATTTTGCCAAATCCTCTTCAGTTTTTTTTATTTATTTATTTTTTAATTATTTTTTTGGACATTAGTTGGCCTTTTAATCCTCAAAAAGATTATGACGCCGTTTAATTATAGAGAACGGAGGCAACTACCTGTTTGTGCCGCATCAGCGCATTTTTTATTTATTTATTTTATTTTTTCTCGTTTGTTTGTTTTAGATCATGTCAAAAAGCTCAGTGTTGGTTTAACACAAATTCCCGGTGAGACGTTACATATTCAGTCCAGAAGAAAGAGGCTATCCTGTTGTACTTTTTGAAGTGAAGTCATTTAATTGGTGGAAGGATATAGTCAAAGCAGGGAGCAGAGTGTACAATTATTTTCTGCATATTTTTGTTACATTTTTACAACAAGCTTCAACGTTCTTAATTTGGATTTTATGAGATGCACAATATTTCTGACGTGGAATTAAATCAAGTCAAGTTGACTTGCGTGGCAGCGAGGCAGTTCAGTTCAAAGTACTTTATATGATAAAAACATAACAACAGACAAAAAAAAAAAAAGAAACATTACATCACAGTGGCAAAATGGAGATGTAATGAAAAGTTGTAATCCAGACTGGAACTAATCAATGTTCCATTTATCATTAATCAAAGGTGATTCTAAACAATTTGTTTGGGTTTTTTTTTTTTGCCTTGATTCTACAAAACTCAGTGTTTTAAGGGTTTTGCAGTTTTCTGGGAGTTTGTTCCAGAAAACAAGACAGCTTGTTGCAGCGTGACGGCTGAATGCTGCTTCTCCGTGTTTGGCTCTGGAGATGCAGAGCAGCACCAAAAGGCCTGAGAGGTGCGGAAGGTTGATACAACAGCAGATCTTTAATGTGTTGTGGCGCTGTATTAAAAAAGTTCATCATTTACAAACTAACCAAATTTGTTTTAAGTCTCTTCTCTGGAAGACAAGACACTGCTGCAGTTTTCCATGCAACTGCAGATGAACGGAAGCGGCCTTCGGGTGACAGAAGGCTGACTTTCTAATTGTCTTCATGTGGCTCTAAAGGTTCAGGTCAGAGTCCGTCGCCACGCTGCTAGAACCGATCGGTCCTGATCGGTTCTAGCAGTTTTAACTCCACTAGTTGAAGTTGTCTGCCGACTCCTTATCGTTCATCTTTAGGTCCAAAATTGATTACTTCGGTTCCGTTTCTGTTCAGCTGAACTCAAAGAAAGCAAAAGGACTTACGGTGTTTAAAAATAACAACTGTTTGTAAAAGTGTTTAAATTTATTTGTGAGTAGGTCCCTATGTAAATACGGCTCTCCAATGTTTGTCCGTTCTATTTGGCAAAGTCAAGAGTTCTGTCAGACAGGAAGCTCTGTGAATCGTAACAAAGCGATTACTGCAGAAAAAAAATATTAAAAAGTTTAATGGGTGTGGATGCTAAATTGGATGAATATCTGGTTGCTGCTTTATAGTGTTTGCAAGGCATAATATTCCGATCTGGAATATTGGCAAAAACTCATTACAAAAATAAAGGAATAAAAGACATTTGCTTCTCTCACAGAAGTGAAAGCAATATTTTTGTAAAGCAAAGCCGAAGCATTTCGTTTGGGCATGTGGATTGCATCCCGGATTGAAATTCAGTGTCCTCTTTCAAAACCATTTATCAGACAAGGCCAGGTGGGTTCTGGACCCAGAATGTGGGCCATTGTTGTAGGCCATAGAAAGCCCTGAATGTCTAGGGATCCCACGCTCCTCCACCACCCTCCTCCCCCACCGCAGGAGCTCTGTGTGGCTGTGATGTGAAGGTTTCAGCCCAGACCCCAAAATGCACATTGTGCAGGTCTGAAACGACACCATAATCCATTCCCACGCGTGCCAACACCCTCCTCTAACCTCCATTCATCCCTCGCTCTGCTCGCAGCGTCTCTATGGAGTGGCTGGAACGCGGCGCAGGGCCGCGCCGCTTTCGCACGCCTTAAAACATGTTGGAGTTCTGACATTGTCTCCCTCTGTGGTCAAAACGTGTCCTTCTCGACGCAGAGACTGTGTGTTATCTCATCCAGACGACTCGAGATGTGCCCCTCCCCCCCCTCCTCCTCCCTCTCCCGTTTGGTTTGAAGCGCTCTGCCTCTACTGTATATCACTTCATGTGGGCTGCTTGCATAAACAGAACTCAAGCTGCGAGGATCAGAGTGGTACAAGCTTGCAGTCGTGGCCTAAATAGATAGTTATTGCTGCTCAGATTTACGGAGCTGTGAGACCGTATTTGCCCCCGTTGTGGAGTTTCTACAGCTTTTGCTTTCTTAGACTTGAAAGTTTCAGATCAAGACAATAACCTGAGTAAAAACAAATGTAGATTTCAAATTTATTGAGAGGCAGAAGCTATCCAAACCAATTCTGTCTGTTTGAAAATGAAAAAAAAAAAAAAGATTAATAATTATACAAAGACCTGGTAGTTTTACAGACATTTTGAGGTGGACCTGCTATGTTTCTATTAATCACAAAACTGTGCAAGTTGAGAATCTCAGAAATAAAAATGCCTAACGCAAACACAACAATTTAAAACCATGAAGAAGACGCCAGGAAGTATTCAGAGGATGAGTTGTTTGGGTCCTTTTTTTTTTTTTTTTTTTTTTTTTGTGTTTGGACAATGCACAGCCGGCTCCTCCAGAGCCCTCACATCATTGCACAGTTCAGAAAAAGTTGTGCTTCTTCCAACGTGTTGAATCCGTCCGATCTTTAAAATCACCGACTTCAATTTCCCAAAAACTCACATAAGCAGCCTCTCCCAAACACAAGGGTTTTGTCACGCCAACGTCTCAATAAGACGTCGGTCTCCTCTAAGCAACACAGTGCATCTTCCTTCACAACCCAGCTCGGGCACGTCAGCGTTGTATTATAGCGATTAGGTAAAATCGGTGGTGTAAAACTTAAACAGATTCCTTACAAGTAAATGTCTATGGCTGAATGTCCAGACGCTTTGGACGAAGCAAAACGTAGGACAAGAGGCTTTTACAAAAAAATCTATTCTCCAAAATATTTTCCCAATAGTTTTGGGTCTCATCAAGAGTTTGAAACAAACCCTTATATTCTTTTTTTTTTTTTTAGGGGCTGTAGTTTTCACTCTCACATGGATGCCAGATTTGCCCAGACTCTTTCTCATTGTGGAAGTATTCAACACTGATGCATGAGAGACCTGTGGTACTTGAAATGTTCGGAGTTATTTTGTGGAAGAGTAACGATGTGCTGTTGAACTAGTTTTGGTCGGCCCTTCTGCTCCAGTGAAGGTTCAACACACTTCCATGTTATGAGGGCGGCTTTGGGACTCTTTACAGACTGATTGATCTCCATGATGTTCTTCCCTTTCACATCATCTTGTAGTTCCCAGATGTTCCTGTCATGGAACGGACACTCGGGAGTCGATTCATCAATGTTACACCTTTGATCCACCTTGGGGGGGGTAACTATGTACTGTAAACTGTAATATGGGATTGCAGAGCAGGTGTGATCCACAACAAAGCAAAACCAACAACACCAGCTTGAAAACATAGAAACATTACATCATCCTCCATTGTATTCAAAGAGCCGTAAGCCACACATATAGTCCCAGCTGCATGATCTGTAGGCTCACCTGGTCACTTATCTCAGTGTTTACAGAAGAACTATGACATGCTTTTGTTGTTTTTTTGTTTTTTTTGGTTGGGACTTTGTGAAAAAAATCTTTTTTTCTTGTGATTCTTACAACGAATCTAGCATCAGTAATTCTTGGGGTGTGGCAAGAGAAATTGAACCAAAATCACAGTGAATTCATGGCTTAGCAAGAGAAGCGACTATGCTTTCATAAAAAGGTTAGCTTGGTTTGGATTCTCCCATTTCCTATATTTTTTATTTTTCATAGTAAAGTGTATTTTTCGGATTAAAACATAAAAAAAAGAAAAGTTTTAAGTGGTAAATACACACCACTCTTCCTACCACCTGACCAACAGTTGGCTGCTTCCTAATACAAAGAAAGTATTATTTATGTTGTGTATTTAAGTCTGCTTTTCTCCCCTCTCTCCCTCCATTACGCCTGCTCCCTTTCTGTTTAGCCGCCTGGCTTTCTCTGTGATGAATCTCAATTATGCCAAGGTCACCTTTCATTCCACTGATCTCTCTCCCGTTTTATTGGAACTGGCAGCACTTCCACACTATCATGGCCATGCTTATTGACAGCCACTTCCTCCTTCTAAAACAAAACCGCCAAACACAACAAAACAAGGAGAACTGAATTAATTGCAAAGAAGGAGGAAAGAAAGAAAGAAACGGGGGAAAAAATATGCTGTGAAGTTTCTTTCTCTTCTGCTTTTGCCACCAAGAATTTGCATTTTTGTTTCAGGCTTTGCCAAATGGTTCACAACCATTCTGTATTCTTTCTACCAAAAAAACATGGAGGGTGTTGTTTTTTGTTTTTTTTTTCCAGCCAATAATTTATTCATATGTTGGTTGTAATTGCTAAATTATTTGTCTGAGCACACGCTGTGAAGAGACCTTTCTCAAACCAATCTGTTATAATACCCAGTGTGTTTTCAGAAATTAAAATACCCTCATAGGACATCTTGGATTAAAAAAAAAAAAAAAAAAAAAATCCAAATGCTAACCATTGCATTTGCCTATTTTTAAAAACTTGCTATAAATCATGAAGATTTCCCGCTTCCTACTGAAACTCCTGAATCCTGAGATGTGGCACCCGAGAGGTCAAATTTCCTGCCTCGAATCGGGGGGGGGGAATTAATGACACGGAGAGTCATGGGCTAATTTGTTTGTACATAAACAAGATTTGGAGGGTGCGTGTGGGTAGATGGCACCGGGATGACATCCACTATTCACATTTGATGAGGATTCAAGCACATGTAATTGTTGTGTCAGTGCGGCATCTGTTGCTAAGGGGTGGGGGAAGGAAGCCGGTTGGGTGGGGTGAGAGCTCGCAGGGAGATATTTAGCTTCACAATTGACAGTGACATGTTGGTAAGCGCGAGTGCAGAGCATGTTAGTTGAACCAATAGTGCTGTGATGGCTCTGTGATATAACTCGTTAAACGAGCATTGGACCATTTACCTCCATGATGTGTCTTATTTTTTCGTTCTCTGCCACCCACACATCCTTGCGAAGCGATTTTTCTTTAAAAAGAAAAAGGAAAACTTCAAATCATAAAGGCGCCACAGACACAGAGCTATTTTTTTTTTTTCATGTTTTCTCGATGTTGGATAAATCTTGTTACAGTGCAAAATCTTTTGAAAAATGTGAAACTTGATCAGTCTAAGCTAAATATAAAAATGCAGCACATTCTGATGTTTTAGGTGAGATATGGCAAGATAATTCCCAGGACAAATACCTCATATCATGGTTTTGGCAAAAGTTTAAATAAAAAATAAAAAATGGATGGTCTCATAAAGAAGAAAAAAAGGAAAACCAAATTGATTATTGCAGCCATAATCATTTCTAGCTTACGTTCTATATCTTTTTAATACCACTGGGACTTTAATAGGTTCGTTTTAGTACGTACACAGATACTAATACATTAAAAACCTTTTTTTTATTACATACAAACATTTCAGGTGGAACCTTTGAATTTGCAAGTTTCTGGTAGGCCCGTAAATCTGACGCACATCCACAAACAGCTGCTTCTCTTTGCCCCATGAGGTTTAAAGATTGATTTCCTCCACCTCCTCCCTGAGCTACTCTTGCCATCTGCAGATAAAGACTGCACCCACTCCTACAGCCTGAAGGAGGGTCTTTGCGCTGTCAATCATGCCCATGTACATGCTGCTAAGTGTACTTATGGTAATAGCGTTGGATAGTGTCAGAGCTTTGTAAGACAGACTCAAATATAATGAAAGTACTGTAGTCGCTTATCCAAGAAATTTCATTTCACTCATGAGCGACGGAGCTAGAGATTTCTCTGTTTGTACGAAGTATTTCTTTCCCCATTACCTTAAATCTTTCAGTTTTCAGAAAAAAGACTTCTGAGACTCTTTTGGGGGGCTCAGAAGTCTTGTTTAGTCTCGATATTCTTTCAAGTGTTTCTTGAGACTCTTGCCTCTTTGAATTACATCGCAGCCTTTGGCAACGCCTCCCAAACAATCGGTGGGTGTTCTACTACAAACGGAGATGATGATAGGAGTCCAACTTAAAGATCCCATGGATTTTGTAAGCAATAATTACATCCCCACTTATGATTTATGGACGAGTGACGGATGCGGATGTTTTTTTTTTTGTTTTTTTTGTTTTTTATGTGTTCTGTTTCTCAGGGCGGCAGCTCTGGCATGCCAAGCAATTTTTGTTGGGTTTAGCACTTAAAGTGATTTATGCGCAGAGACGTTGCTTGTGCCATATCAATGGGGAGCTGGAGTCAAATACAGGGGACTTCTCACCAAAGTACATTGGCAGTTTTGGAAGTATGCCACACACCTTGGTGGTAAACAGACACTAAATCGCAAAATTTGAGCTTGTTGGCAAACTCCTTTCATTTGCTCCTGCATCTCTTCTCTCAGGGCTTTTCGGGGGGAAATGCAACATTTAATCTGCAGTTTGTGCAGAAGTTTATCCAAGGTACTCAACATAGTTTGGGGGCTCACACTAAGTGGGCGAGGTGGAAGGGGAGAAAAAAAAAAAGCATACATTTATACGGTTGAGTGGTGTAATCTTCATGAAACACCAGTAAATAGGGAGAGGAAGCCTAGTGGAGCCGTAGATTAATGCTGCTATCAAATGGCCTGGGACAAAGAAGGGGATGGCTAATGAGCTGGAAAAGGCAGGGCTGTTCACTGCTTAAATGATACCGTAGCACCATCTCCCAACTGGCCGCCGCGCTGACATGTTCACACATTCGCCTGTCGCTAACGGCAATGTAGGACAAATATTGGAAAATGTCATTTAAGCCAAAAGCCGTGGGGGATATGTCTGATATTTTAAGGATGGCTTCATCAAAGGCAGATTTTTTTTTTTTTTTTTTTTTTTTTCTCTTACAACTCTAATTTGGCTCTCTCCTCCCCGCCTGATTTCTAAGAGGTCATTTCTAAGCAACTTGGTTTTCTTCCCCAAAAAAACTGCTGTCAGGTTTTGTCTGTTCTCCCTTTCTCCTTCCTGTGGCCTTTATCTGTTGCTCTATTCTTCTATTTAAGTACAACTTACTCAACCTCTGTCTACATCTCTCTCCCTTTGCCACGCTAGAATAATAAAAAAGAAAATGGAACTCTCTCTTGTCTGTCCCTGTCCTGTAGTATCTTCCCCTGGCTTGCTTGTAACCTCCCATGACTGTCTCCTAGGTGACAGTAAGAGCAAGATGAACTCTAGGGATTAGATAAATTTCTTGGTGAGGCCCGGTGGAAGGTGCATTAATTTTTTATGTCCTCCTGCCTTGCAGACACTTTCCCAGGCATTGTTTCATGTTTTATTTAGGCCGGCATTGGAGCTTGGGTTAAAGTTTCAGCCGACAGATTTCTTGAAAGACTCTGGTGGCACAGAGGAAATGGCACTGTTAGTGAGACGGTGGTCTCTTATCACGGTGGTTTCTCCTTGACAGGCGGACGGAAGGATGTTTTCCCAAGGCGTCACGTGGTCAACTCGCGCCACGCCGCGGCTCCGACGACAATTAGATGAATTGTTAAAAAGCCTGCCACAGTTTTCCTTTAAGGTACGGCTGGGAAAATGTCTCTATCTCTACTCTGAATGCGAGACATGCTCTAACTGCTGGAGGCGTCTACATATTTATCTTACTTGAGCCAAGTGACAGTTGTCTCTGCAGCCATTTCATTTCGCAGGCGGCCACGAAAAATAGGAAGAAAACTGAATTAATCAAATGTGGAGGAGAAGGAGGGCAAGGGAAGGAATGTGGCGAGGGTGTGAGGCGGACGGGTTGGGGGCTGACGGCAGGGGGTGGGAGGAGATGGGTTGGCCGGTATATCCCCCAGTGATGCTATGAATCAGAAGGGATGGGGTAAATAAATAAATGTGTTATGTATGACCAAGCACACAGCCAAGGCTCTAGGGCTACTTGCTGGAACAACGGCGATGCACTCAGACAAGTGAATAAATCAGCACACAATTAGAGCTTGTGATTTCATTTATGGTACCTACGAGCGCTCCAGCGGCAGATTCTGGCAGATGTCATTTCTACCCAATTGATTTTGCTGCTGTCCCGAGGCCCGAGCAGTCATGGCCCCTCTATCCGAATTACAAATGGATCGCCAGCGTGAGCCAAATGGCTGTCCAGGCAATTTCTGCATGATAGGAGTAGAATAATGTAAGAGACTGTGCCAGCACACAAGAAACAAAGGCGTACACACAAACACGCTCACGTATCACTGGAGGGGGCCCACCACAATAAGCGTGCTGTAAGCACTTGCATGTTTGTGGGGAAATTATTTTTGCAACAAATGTGCCCCAGAAAAAAAAAAGAAAAAGAGAAGGGGCTTTCAGTCCAACATTAGGCGGGAATTCTTTGAAGGTGCGTCCCGTGTGCCTTTGTTACGCTAAATCAGATCCCTCGGTGCGGCGAAGGCACTCCAAAATATCCTTCAGTTAGAGCAGAGAAATTGTTTCTAAGCCACCATGAAATCTGTAAACGTTTCGACTTCCTGCATCAGTGATGTTTTCACCCGCGCTTCTCTTTGTGGGGAAGGGGCAGGGGGAGGACTGCGGCGCAATCAGGGGACGCCGAACGCTGTCATCTCAATCATCTGGAGGGAACACTCCACGACAGGCAATGCAAATTGGCAATGTCATTTCCAAGCTGAGGCGAACGAAGACCATGTGCTTGGTCTGAGGCGGTGCCTGTTCTCTCTCCTCCTTGGATCATGTCTTTCCCCGCTCACTTTGGGTTTTTCGTACAATTGGTAGTAAAATTTCAAATGCAGAAGAACGGAATGAGAAAACAACTGTTGGAAACTAAAGCTTTGACGCCTTACTCCTTTAGATGTCTGGTGTCCAGGTGCATTTCAGGAATTAGGCTATAGCACTGAAACATAAACCCAAGGGGGTTATTTATTTATTTTATGTTTATTTTATAAAATATATGACTGACTGGTCTTGAACTAAACATGCTAAACTCTCGTCGGCTCTGTTGAGATGATACTTAACCATGGCAGGTTAAGTATCTGCTCTACGAGCGGGGTCATGACCTTTCACCTTTCTTTTCTTAAGAAGGGTTGAGCTGATCATACTTGACTTAATTCATGAGGCCTTCGTTAGTTTTGCTTTCTTTAATTTATTAGTATTTTTGGTCCAATTTTGAAATTGGACCATATTTCAAAAGCAGTGTGGGATTTTCATTGACCAATTTTAAGCACATTTCTTTATTTATTATTACTTTTGTTATTTCCATGTCCATTGAAGGCTTTTCAGTCATTAGAGGAAGGGTGACAACAATTTTATCAACATGTGTACATTCTGAGTAACAGTCATGTTCAATATATAGAATCAGACAAATGAAACTCATTTGTCTGAATAAAAATGTGTTTGGAAAATAACAACCTTTAGCAAAGGTTAAAGGTTAAAATACTTTCTATTGGGCCTGTACTGAAAGTGTTTCTAATCTTACATGTCATGTTTTCAATAGCTGTACGCTGAAAATCCACAAGATTAACAAACGATAACACCAGTCTCTGTCTAATTAATCTATATAATGTGTGTCATTAATTGAATTGAACTGCTGAAATACATGAATAATTCTCAAATGTACCAAATATGAAAGAGTACAAATATGAAATGCAGCTTAGAAAGATTAGAGGCTGATTAGAAAGATGAAAGACGCCGCAAATAGCAATTAGATACATCAGACTGAGGGATGTGTATTCTGTGTATAGTGCAGCAATATAAAGGGAGACGGCAACAGACATGGGCCAGCAGCCACCAGCCGCTCACCTGTTTGAACAGGCAACATGGAAATTCAGCCATTTTGATAGTAAAAATAAGAAAATGGTACAAGAAACAAATGCATAGAGCAGTCAGGAGAGAGATTTTTTTCTCTCTCTCTCTCATCGTTGTGATGACAGGTGACTGCCTCTCATGACTGCAGATCACTAAGCACAAAGACGACAGAGTCACGCAGAAGTTGAGTGAACGGGTTCTGTCTTTTTCTTCTACACTTGTTTGTTTTTCTTTCAACTTAACTTTCAGATGGACCCCGATAATGTGTCTTTCCTGCCCCTAATTCATGCCTCCTCGGTGACATTCTGTCAAAATCTGATCGGCTCGTAAGAGGACTGGTTTGAAGCAGCGCGCTTTAGACGAAGCCCACAGTCTCACTTGACGTGTGAGACGCGGTTTGTCAAGCCCCTCGGCCAGCAAAGGACGGAGGACACATGATCCAGTAAGACATCGACTCACAGGTGCTGTCTGTCTTTCCCAAAGGATATTCTATCAGTCAAGTTCCCCCCGCTAGACAGTCATTTCATTTTCACTAGGGCCACTCAATCCATACTAATGGAGCTGGTAGATAAAGTCACAAAAACCAACAATGGGGGGGGGAAGGAGTCTAATTATTTAGAAATATCAAATTTAATTAAAGTCATCTTCTGAATTACTACACTCTGGGGGTACACTGTACAGAATTATTTTACTTTATTCATACTTCTTTTTTTTGGGGAGCAGTCTTCTTTACATGACGTCTTCATCACCGGGATATGATGGCGAAAAATGTGGAGGTTTTACATTAAGGCGTTAGCCTGTAAAATTACTGCTCACATAGTTTTAAAAATAAAACTAATTTCTTGACTGACTGAAACTATAGTGGTGGATTTCAGAGCAGAGACCGGTGCGTACATTGTTGAACTTGGGCAAATGGACTTCTTGTATTTAGGGTGTCGCCTCCCAAAAAATAAGGTTGACCACCCGCTGTTTGTCCTGTGTGTTCCTACCGTTGTGTAAATAAGCAGGATAATGGCGTTTCTGTAAAATAAATGGATTAAGGTTTTGGCATGAAACACTCTGAACATTGTTTGGTTTTACAAGCCTGTTAGAAATGTGATGCACAACATAAAACGTTCCCACCCTTCCTAGTTTGTGTCTTTGTTTTAAAACTGAACTACTCTAGTTTGGTGATGTGAAAGGAGAACTGTCTAGATTATCTAAGAAAAATAATAGCAGTAATAGACACAAAAGCTTCGGGCCGGGTGGATGTTTCATAGAAAGAAAGGGAGTGAATCGCTCAGCAAGACCACAATCCTGTGATTTTTGAGAAACAAAAGCTTACTGAAAAAGAAAATTATCTTAATTTTCAGTTCTGTCAGAAGAAACACTCTACCACTGTGGTAGTGTTACAAATTGTGGAGTTCCTCAGGGGTCTGTACTTGGACCAACATCAATATATGGAGTGAATCTGTGGAACAGCATGGGCCATGTAGAATTTTAAACCAGTTTTTCAAAATAAATGACACACTAATACAATATTTGACATAAAAAAAAAAAAGATGAGTATTGATTAGTTATTATTCTTGGAAAATTGCTACATAAATATGAATATATTAGTACATTTTATAGAATAGATGTCAAAGAACTTATGTGGAAATATTGAACTGAACATCTGAAGGCATCAGCCAGAAAGGTAACATTAACAGTCACCCAGAAAATGGTAACATGCGAGGGGCCAAGGTTCAGGTGCAAATGGGTTTTCCAAATGGATAATGACTGCCAAAGTGGCCACAAAGGGCAATAAAGTCAATGTTTTGACCAAATTCTTCTGTTCTTGTGGAGTTTAATGATATTAAACAGACAGCAGTGTGAAATTTCAGTCATTGTTGTGTTACAATGGCCTCCTGTCACTGCTTCACCACAGGGCTCTCTCTGCTTACTTTACAGAGTCAAATGATTCAAGTCGCTATGACGATATCTGTCAAACAGAGGAGAGTAAATACACCGAGAGGAGCAAAACCAAACGGTAGAAGAGTCGCTTCACGTTCAACGGACAAACGTTGTTGGTTGCTGCTGACGAAACGATTCTGCCACAGCCGAAGATCGAAGTGGACAAAAACACGAGACTAAATCCTGGCACAAAAGAAAGCTCGCAGATTGCACTCTTAATGAAAGCAAAACAAAAAATAAAAATGAAACTTTTTTTTTTTTTTTCATATGAAGGGTCATCAGTTCAGTGCAGATAAAAGCCAAACGTTTTTGTTTTTGTTCAGAAGCATTCAGGCCTTCATTAGCGCCACGCCGACTTCTAGCAAGACTCTTTAAAAGCAATAGGTTTTTTTTTCTTCCCTTTTTTCTCTACAGAGGCGCTTTTATAGTGAATACTGATACTTAATAGTGAATACTATAATAGTGAATACTGATACTTAGGAGAAAAGAGCTAAGTGAAAATGTGAGGCAACAGACCTCTGAGAAACAACACGCCTCGTGTTCCGGCAAGAAATATCTTCTTTGCAAATCTTGTGTCCCACTGAGTATGGATCTGCCACAGAGAGGGGAAAAGAGGAGAGGAGGATTAAATAGAAAGAATGTGGAAGAATGAGTCTGGAGGAGGGGTTTAAATGCATTGGCCTGGGTTTAATAATGTACACAGGCCCCGGCCTCAGCGCTTACTCACACTGGGGAGTGGCATTTGGAGCAGGGAGAGCAGATGAGGGTATTTACCACCCACCGCGGTTCTGTCCACACAGGTAGCTGGAGCTGGTGGCGTGGTCAGAGAGGTTCGCTCGGTGCTCTGGAGGTAGAAGGGATATCTGTTAATTAAGCGTGGATGTCGTGCACTCATGAATATGCATAGTTTGGGTTTTTGTGGCTGCCGTCTTCACCAGGTCTCACTTTTCAAAGAGATTTCTGATCTCAACACGGCTTCACGGTTAGCTAAAGCCGCGGCAATAACAACTATTTATTTATGTTGGGAGAACCACTTAATATCGTGAATATTTAATATTGTCTTGACATTCTGGTTGTCACAATGCCTTCAAAAATAATTCATGATGTTGAATTTGTTTTTGTTTGCATATTAAAGGGGCAGTGTTGTGTGTTTTCCAGGCACATAGTGCAATTTTATGGCACAATAAGTAACTGTTACCTTCAGTCGATATAAAAATGTTGTTTTTTTTTTGTTTTTTTTACATCAATCATGATTTAAAAGAAATTTGTCTTTGATGTTCAACGCCTTGAAATTGGGCCTCTGTCTCTTTAAAAACTCCTGGTCTTTCTGAAACTCCGCCTTCAGGAAGTCGTCGCAACGTTGCTAATCAGTTGACATTTAAACGTTTTTACCAACGTTACACTGAGAAGGAGCTCCTATAATCCATGTAACCAATGAATCACAATTGTCATGTTAAAGCCCCGGCCTTATTTACAGCTTTTATCTTTAATTCTTTCTTTTCCCAAAAAGAAACCCATCAAGACCTGGCTAAGATCTGTAAAACCTTCCAGACAAATCGGTTTGGATTGATAACCTTGAACTTTTGGGCTGTAAATTAAAGTGATAAAATATATATTTTGGAAAGGGATTTTTTTTTTTTTTTTCCCAGCATCAAATTTAGATTCAAATCAGTAAAACAATAACTTCAGGACTAATATGAAATCAAGATTAGGGACACTATTGGACTCTTGGTGTACCTTATAAGGTATCTTTCATTAAAAATGATACCTAAAAGTCTAATATGAAGCAGTTACATTAAAGAGATCAGGATGTTACTGATCAATTGGTAATGGAACCAGTCCTTTCATTCATCCCTTATTGTAACACAACCAACTGGTGTAAATTGTAAGCTATGGCAGCTGGCACAGCTGCAGCACTGCGATTGCAACAGCAGGGCCTGAATTGACAGATTTATTGTCTAATCATATCAGGATCATTTTCATCTCCGTAATGTGCAGGCTGGACTGTGTGGTGGGGAAATTGTAAATAAATTAGGTCATCTGGGTTCCTGTAATTTAAACATTTGCTAACTAACAGACAGATTAGCCGAACAATAAAATCCGCCATGTGCGTCGGCATTTGAGGGACCAGACGTTGTGTTGATGTTTTTGAAATGGTCTCTGTTTCGCTGCCTCGTCTTTTTTTTTTTTTTTTTTTTTAAACGTCTACCAGCACACTTTGTGTGCAACACAATCAGGACCGTTCCACGTTCCTGCTGAAGCCTTCAACAAAAGCTGCGGTGATGCATTTCCTGCGGGGCACGGCTGTGCGCCGTTTCAGGCTGCTGACGCTACAAAACCCAACCGTATATTGAATATGTGACCAGAAAACAGATGGATTCTTTGACCCTGGAGGCGAAATCGGGCGCTTGCAGTAAAGAAACGGTGCATCTCGTTGTTCGGCGGCGACCCAGAACGCTTGCAACGTCCTTCCTGAAATAGTCGCCCTGAAGTAAGTGTGGAGGAGGGCTTTCCGTTCCAGCGGTGGTGCAAGGTCAACCCGGCTGCTCGTAACAACATGGACTCTTTGAGCAGTGGCGATCAAAGTCTTTTGAAATCATGGCAGGAGATTCAGCGTTTAACTCGGGCAGAGAGCGTTTCCTGACCAGGGGCTTGCTCATCTTTTAGGATGAATTTAGGTTTTGAATAGAACGGGAGTAAAAAAAAAAAAAGATTTCAAACCAAATTCAGGAACATACAAGGACTTGCAGAAGTATTTCATCTTTTTTTTTTTCTTTTACCCAAAGCAATGAGCTTATATGTATTTTAAAGGGTTTTTATATCACAGATGAAAACACAGGCATGTATAATTGAAAAATGAAAGCAAAGTGACAGATGGTTTTGATTTTTCTAATAAAAATCTGAACAGTGGTTTTAATTTGTAGTCAGTTATCCTGAGTTTATACTTTGAAGAGCCACATTTTGCTGGATTAAGCATTTAACAGGGGTGGGGAGCGTTGCATGTGTTTTCCAGGGATACTTTAAAGGGGGCTAAAATGGAGAAGGGCATTTATGGTATATTTATTGTGATAAATTTCTCACCCCGATAAGAATTTAGGTTTAGCATTTTCACAATAAATTCCAATTAATGATGTTTAAAACTTCACACATCTGCCCATATTCTCCAGATTGTTAGTTTTACTGTTTTCTACACTGTTCAATGAGAGCAATAAAGACATATCAATGCATTTTAAAATAAAATCAAACACATTTACCAAGTCCAGTCTAGTGATAGAAATCACATTTCTTTGTGTGACTGGTGACCTAAAGAAACGTATTTCACACAAAATATTGTGACAGAATTTGAAATCCATTTCGCCGACCTATAGACTAACGACGTGAAACTTTTTTGTCTCTTTCTAAAAAACATGTATTTTCATTTCACTTTACGACCACTATCGTTGCTACAGTATTTTGTTTGGTTTTCACTAAGATTTGTGTACGTTTACATGACGTACGGATTCTTTATCACTCCTTTAAATGGAGCATTATCAGTTCTGGGCCCGTGGCAAATATGCCATTTGCTTACAACAAGCAGTGTTTATTAAAATGTGGCTGAATTTTAACGAATCCTAATGAATCTTTTCATCTCACATTGCTGCAGCCACCTCCAGAGGAATGAAATCTTCACGACAAATTAGGCACATCTCCACCCCCCCATGAGCCAACTTTTTATACTCATGAGGGAAATGAGCAAGGACAAAAATGCTTTTATTCAAGATAATGATAAACTGCTTTAATTATGCCTTACTTTCAAAGCAACTTTCTTTTTTTCTGTTTCTTCCTTTACTTTTTTCTTTCTTTCCTTCTTTCTTTCTCCGTCAGCCATTTTTTGCAGGCTGTACTGTGATTTCCAAACAGCCACACACACAACATTTTATTTTATTATTATTTTTTTTACAATACTTTCAATCAGATTTATAGCAGTTGTATTTTAGAGCATCATATTGGACAAGTTTGTTACTGCTGTTGGGGAAACTCTTTTCATACGGTGACATGTGCTCAATTACGAGATCCCTCGCCGAAGCTCAAATGCTTCCCGGCCCACCTATGTCCGATCATAAACAAGCTGCTCCGTCAATACTCACACCGTGATCAATGACTCTCCCCCCGTAGGCCAATAAGACATGACATTATTAGTTACAGTTTGATTGCTTATGCTCTGCAGTGAGGGTGTCGGCATTATCTTGGTCCGGCATAAATCTTCAGACGTGCCGTCGGCTGAGAATGAGACGCGCTGTGTGACGGTTTTGGTTTCTCCGTTTTAACACAGGCACCTCGACGCCCACACCGACTCTGAACACTCGATAGTGCAGCCAGAGTTTTGCATCCTCCCTTCTGCACCAAAGCCGAATGTGGACACATTTAGGTCATAACTAATCAACTTTTATTCTCCTTCCTCATTATAGTAGACCCTTAGCTAATAAACAAAGGACTGGAAACATGTTCACCTGTTCATTCCACCCATTAGATCTGCATAATGCTTACTAATTATGTTTGCTCAACTATAAGCCTTAATTACGCCGAGAGCCGATAATTAGCTGGTCTTGAATCGGTGCATATGTTTCTTTGCTATCAGCCTGGCATAAATAATGGCTATTCTCATCTCGGAGGAAATCCCTCGACTCCCCGTAAGAAAATTTTCCATTGCATTAGCACTTAGTGTAACATTACTGGCTTTTTAGAGCGGTGTGAGTACTGTATTACACTGCAGGATACATGTAATAGAATGTGCTTTCAGCAGCATGATTATATTTTTGCACGATATCGTTACGGGTGGCTTAGGAAATGTCATAATCCCGGTTGGCAGAATGGTTCGTCTCTCTTCTTTCCGTCTCCCCAGCAGGCTGTTTCCTTTCAGTCCCTTGACTCTTTGGCTCCCCCAGGTGGCCCTTTCTGGTCCCAGTCAGCTTATTTGGCAGGCTGTTGCTCATCTCCTCATTACCACAATCTTCCATGGGCTTCAGTCCACAAGGAAAATGATTGCACAAGCCAGTTGGGTAAAACGAAAGCCTGCCTCCGTTGGCTCCTTTCACTCTTCAGTTCTTAATTTGTTGCCCAACTAGTTCTAAAGCATCTTTCTCCTTCTCACTGGAAGAAATCAATACCCCAATAAATTAAGGGTACATTCACACCAGCCCTGCTTAGTCCGCTTTATCTGAACTCTGATTTGTGTGCCTATGAAATCTGGTTTGTTTGGGGAATCGTGAAAGCACAAGCAAACTCTGGACTGCCTATAAACCTCGGGCTGGGTTTCGTTGAAGTGAAACTGTGGTGCGATCCGAATGCATATGTGAATGCCAGGCAGACTGGAGACCGCTCCAAACGCAGAAAGTGGTCGGACGTGGAGTAAAGGACCAAAGTAAAGACACTGCAGCTGCTAAAATGAGATGCCACTTCGTGAAGAAGGAAGTTGCCCTGAATTTCTTCTTCTGAGGTTTTCGTGCCATTTCATTCAGTGGTACTTGGCGCAGTGCCACCACAGGTGCAAGTGTTGTCGTTCCTAAGCAAACCAAGTCTACCGAACTACAAGGGATGAAAACACCCCAAGGCTGCTTTCAAAGTTGTCCTGAATCTTTGTCCCATCTACTGACCATTATGAAAACATCTGCCCACATCACGTTACAGATTCTTAGCCAGAACCTCGCCACTGATCAAGGCAACACCCAACCACTGCTTGAACAACATGTTTGTAAATTGCCTTTCCTAACTGTTTTAACCATCTTGACCTGGCCGATTCATACTAATCATGGTTTTTCCCAGTGCTTTATAAATCTCAGAAACTCTTCAAACCAAAAGAGGCATCATCCATTTTATTTAACCGTCCAGATCTGGGTCTTGGAGGAAGCAACTGGTTCTTATCTCGAGTGGTTGATGGATGAGAAGCTCATGGAGCAGAACTAGAACTATGACTAACACAATTCAGTTTCGACAACAGATGGCAATTAAGTCATGTGGAAAGGCAATATGATTTGGACAAATAGTAAATATTTACCAAGTCGTGGCTGAAGTTCGCAAAAAGAAGTCTGTATTCACCAACATGTAGTTCAGTCTATGTTTTTTTGTGTGGTTCTTTTTTCATGGAGCCCATTATGGATCAAAATGTGATGGATGAAGTGAAGAGAGAGAGAGAATTCAGTTTAATGGTTTTCTTGGCTGTTATTCTGACATCGGCACGATCCTTCTCCTTGACCTTGGGTTACCTTTCATTGAGTGTCTTCCTTCTGGGAGGTTGGCTACAGTCCCATTACCTTTAAACGGATATCTGTAGAACGAACCGAGACAGGATTTGCCCAACTCTTCCATTCAACTGTTTGTGAGCCTTTACTCATGCAAGGCTGTGGGGGAGCCGGTGACTCTCTGCAGAGGTCACTGGTAGGAGGCAGCGCACACCTAGAGCAGGTCCTTCACAGGGCTGCAAAGAGATGCGCAAAACAAATAATCATGCACACATACTCATACCTAAGGACAAATTATACTGTGGAGAACACTTAACCTAAAAGGCATATTTTTGGACTGTGGGAGGAAGCTTTTGAGAACCCACGCATGCATGGCAGGAACATGCCAACTCCGTGCTGAAAGACCCAGGCCAGGATTTCAACCCTGGACATTTTTGTTTCAAGGCACGACTGCTAAACTGTGCAGCCTCGGTCTTTCAGTTCAGATCGTGAGATCCAGACGGTTTGGTATCATAAAAATAAATACATTTTAATAAAAAGGAAATTAAATTTTTTGGGTGGCCTGGTCAAAATCCACACTCAATTTGCCAAAAGGTGAAATGACGTCCGCCTTAAATGTACTAATGATAATTAAGAAAAAAAAAAAAAACAACCCTTCATGAGTGGCTAAATTACACCAAATCTTTCGTAAAAACCCTGTAATCGACTTTCTGAGCTCTTCAGGCAGCTCCAGTGTTTGCTTTTTTTTCTAGCCTGTTTGCTGGCGCAAACATGAAGACACAAAACTCCCCAGCAGCCTGTCTGTCTCCCTTTAATGGGCTGAATGGCTGATAAAGCTTGAAGGTGCCTCTGTTACCAGGCTAAACATTACAAAAGCATATTTTCACACCTCCCGTGATCATCCATGATGCATCCACAGGGTGAGCTGAGGTATTATTCAACACTGTACTGCAGACAGGGAGCATGTGTTCTCTGTGCAGACAGAAACAAACACACACACACACACAGGCACCTTCCCTCCATTAGGACACACTGAGATGTTTCTACCTTGGTCACATGCACAATCACACCGTGCCCTTCTGCAGTACATTGACTGGAGAGTAGGATTTGCTCTCACGGCTACGCTAACAAGCGTCGTCATTCACCTTGACTCCAGCTGGGGGTTTTTATTTTTCTTTTACACCTTTAGCTTGGATTCAAGAACGGGGGAAGAACGTTCAGCTGAGACAGCTGTGATGTATTTGAGAAAACGACTGATGCCAACCCAGACCAGGGTGAGCAGCCTTTTGATACAGTCATCGGGAAATGACAGACTTGGATTTTTTATTTTTTTTTTAGCAGACGAAAGCGAGGGTTGAATGTTAGAATGTGAAAGACTCCAGTTTGTCAGGCTCAGAAACCAACTCAGTGGTCCATGGCTGAAGGGCCACAAGGGTCAGATTAAGGGCCATTGTGTTTTGTCCCTCCCCATCTACGTCTTTCACCCGCTATCTGTAATGTAGAAATGTTGAGAAAACGATGAATATTTTATTGGTCACATTTTGTTGTAGCTGCATCAGATGCCGTCAAAAAATTTAAAATGGAAATATATCAGATGGTAAAACAATTAGGCAGACTCTGTTTTACTTTAATAAAGGAAAGTTCTGTGTGGATCATGGAACACGGCGCCTGGCCACTGTCTTCCCATGCAGTCCCACTTCATTCTCATCTCTCTTCAGCGCTCCAGCTGCGATTTCTCCCATTGACCTTGATTTTTCTATAATAACGAATAAACAATGTGCTATAAAAATCATAATATAATAATCCTTCTCCTCACTGTTTTTATTGTCTTTCTTCCGATTTAAGAAACCCAACAGTTGGCAATTTGATTTCCTTTAAGAGAAAAAAACGCGGCGGTCCACAACATAAAACATCATTCGGGAAATCAGTCTTCTTTCTTGCCTGCAAATCGGTGGATTGCTCTCCCAACTGCCCTTGTCTCATCTACAGAGTTTCTTGTTTTTGGTCACGCTCAACAAAGCATCAGATTCTCTAATAGCTAACATGCCCTCATTTATAGACTGGCGTGTGGAGGAAGGCATGTGTGTTTAGGGCAGATGTGGTGCATCTTTGGGCTACAAACAAAACCGAACTGCAAAACGGTTTGAAATTTTTACATAGTTTTCTTCTTGAGGCTAAAGAAGCACATTAACATCTCCTTCTAATAGTTTTCTTGTGTGTTATTCTCTACAAACTTTCTTTTTTTAGGTACTATGATTTAACTTTTGTCACTTTATTTGTCTTTTATCAAATAAAGAGTGGAGCAGCCATGATGATGGTACAGGTCTCTACACCAACGTTGTGTACATCTCTCTGACTCGCTCATCGGCCTTATTGATGCTTTATATGTTGATGCCCACAGAATTTATTCTCCTTTTTTTCCACCCACTTGTTTTTTTTTCACAGTCTCCAAAGCAGACATTTCTTTGGCTTTGCCCCCATGAGGTCCGTCTTAAAGTATTTGCAACTTTTCCTCCAGTTGCAGCTCCTGGAAATGTTGCGTGACAAACCTTGCAGCGCATCATATTGTCTCTTGCACTGCAGCAACATGCAGCCAGTGATGCTTCGAAACATAATGTTACTTGCGGTAAATTCCCCAAATTAATATGTGACGGCCTCAGATCTGATTTGCCTCACGTTCAGCTAGCTGTCTGTTTCTAATTCGTTCTAAAACGCCAACACGGACACTCGACATAAATCCGTTGCCACGTTTAATTTCCCTGCTCTCCATGCCCTGAAGGAAGATTTTATGCAATAAATTGTGCGAAGCTTTCAACCAGATTATATAAACAAAAGCCCTCGTTCCCATTTGTGAGAGTGTTTATGGCTGCATGTTCTTGAAATGCACGTCGAGAACACTTAAATTAACAATAATACGCCTGCCCCCAAGACCAGAGAAGATGTAACCTGCAGCGTAAAGTGTTGTGCCCACTTATCGGCAAATACCCATCCATCCATTTTCTGTTAACCCTTGTCCCTAACGGGGTCGGGAGTTGCTGGTGTCTATCTCCAGCTACGTTCCGAGTGAGAGGCGCGGTCACCCTGGACAGGTTTGCCAGTCTGTCGCAATCGGCAAATACTGTGGAAACAAAATAAACACACGACTGTAACCGTGACGCTTGCTAGCTCTTGTTCCTGGTCTGCATGACTCAAGATTCAAGAGGTTTATTTGGTGCATGCTTAGTCATACTTGTGCAACCTGCAGTAAAATGTGACCCTGAGTCACTCCTAGACTGTAAAGGTTTACAAGAAAATAATCAGCGTACCATCAAGTGATGGATAATGGTTTATTCCAGAAAATTCTGTTCCATTCAATAAACTAACATCAATTTAAATGGACCTGTTTTCAATGCTATTTGGCTGCCGTCTGGAAGAGTTTTAAGAGAAATAATCATGGCGGAGGCATCCCAGAACAGGAGAGTGAAACGGTCTGAACACACATCAAATTCACTTCATGCGCTTCTGCTTTGAGATAGAAACACTCGACAAGCTCCTTAATGTTGCTGACGTGGCACAAGGGAGAGAATGTGTTCAAAGAAAAGTAAGGGAAAATATACAATGGTTAATGGTGAGGACTTTTCGTGAGTCTCTTCACTGGCCAAACTTTTAACAATCGTTTAGAAGAGCGCTACAGGAAGGAGCTAGCTGAACTGCTGGGACTGGCCTTACAGCAGAACTTAAACTTCATTGTCTTTAAATGTTTTTTTTTTTTTATTATTCATGAGTTCATAATGTAGTCTTTTATCTTTTTTGTTTTCTATTCAGCAACCTAACAGGTTCCCGTTTTGTTATACTTTCTAAGTGTGTCTACATTTAACAATGTGAAGAAAACCAATTTTTTGTTTATTGAGTCAGTATTTAATTCAGCCGACACAATAAATTGTTAAATATAATGAGGTATTTATTTTTTTGAATTCAGCATATTATAACAAATTTGGCCCCTCATGTTATAGAAAGACAAAAAAAAAAAAAAAACTCAGAATATTTTTAAGAAAATGGACATTTATCAATGAATAATTGATTGGTAATATGTGGGGGCCTCACTGGAAGCCTGAAACCAAATGGGCCTTGACGTTAACCCTGAGTAACACCAAAATGTATTATTGTTTAACTCTTAACTTTCCTCCAAGTCTAATTTATTAGTTCTTTATTCTCATTTTATATACATAATGTCCAGAGAGTTTCATGAAACTATTCCCACCGAGTTGCATCACAGAGTCCCTTTACCCAACAAAGTTTTTATTCACCTCCAATATTTCACCTGTTGTCAGCGGAGGAGCGAGACCTTTCTGAACTGACCCTCCAGTACGGTGATGGAGAGGCCTAAAACCCACCTGGTCAAAGATCTCGCCTCATGCTACCACACCTCACCATTAGCCTTCGACTACGCCAAACAGCACACAGCAAACAAACCGCTCTCGGTTCAACGCATCTTTGTTAACATGTCGACTTAAACTCAAGATGTCTTTGATCAGCAGGATCGGATCTCAGAGGGGAACGCCTCGGCGGTAGGGCGGATTTTCCACGCAGTGTGAAGTTGTAAGCTCATGAAAGACATACACCAGCGATTCAAACATGCAGTCAAGCCCACTTTCATATTACAGACCTGCCCTCCCTTGTTTGCGCTGTCCCCTCTCTCCTTTGTTCCCCCTCTTTAGCACATGCTGCTGCCTTTTTCTTTCCCCTTTTTGGTCGAATATGCGCACTGCTGGATGACTTTCAAAGCTACTTGTTCCACTTTCTTACATTTATGCTAATTGGAATGCAAATGTTAAGGTTCCATTTTAAGCCGGCGGCTTCACGAGAGGCTGTGGGGATGAGTGACAGGCACTGTGACAGCCATGGCTCACCGCACGAAACCGTCCAAACTGGGGAGGAACTCCGGCGATGGGGAGTTGACATTGATAGCACACGACAACCAATATGTTGCTTCTCATCTTGGCTGAATAACATTTCACACTGTGTCATATTTTCTTCAGTTTCACACGGAAAAACTCGAACTTTAAGAAGAAACCTTATACGTGCTGGAGCCTCAACATTGAGCTCGTCTTTCACTGGGGGCGACGTTCAGTGTGAGCAAACCAGGCTAATCTCTCAAGTTGCTGAGAAGCACAAAGCAGGGCTTGCACCGAACTCAATAGGCCTCAGTGTCTGTATTGATCAAATGACTTACCTCGCCAAGACCTCTTAACACGCACTTACCGAGCAGATGAGACCGCTTCTTCATAGCCACAATGTGTGCAATGAATACCGAGAAATATTCTGTTTGATTCCCAGCAGAGGTGAGGCCACTGTGCAGAACAAGCTGACATTCACGCTGCGCCGGAGGGAGGCCGGCGGAGGCAAATTGTGTTGCACCCATCATGACACGACTTGCTTTTTTTTTCTTTTTCTTTTTGACAGTGGAGAGGAAAGTACGGATTTTTTGGTTTTGCTGCAGAACATTTTCACTTTGTCTCTGGCTAGCAGCAGAGTTTAACAAACCTGTGTCAAAGTCAAGGCCTGTGGGCCCTCTAGATTCTAGACCATTAAAGCACAACGTGTGCTTTATTATGTTATCAATCAAATCGATGCAGTTTTTGTCTGGTTAATGCCTAATTATATCAATCATTTCCTCCAGTTTTCTTGAGAATTATCGTGGAAATTCACACAAAGTCAACAAATCCAACACACTTTTTTGCGCTAAGACACAAGTTGGAGGTTTATTGCACATTTTTCTCAAAAATGGTCAAACACTTTGTCACTTGTGCTAAACAGCTGCCGCAGCTTTCACTGATGACAGATTGTGGTCCATGACCTATACAGCGAGTAAAAAGAAATTGCATTTACAGTCATAAATACGTGCAAATATCTCCAAATTAGTACCACAAACACTTTGATTTTTATCGCAACAAATCATAAAAACAATCACAAAGGAGTCCTGTGATGGTGCAGGGGTAAAGCACAACCCTCATATGGAGGTCTTAGACCTCGATGCGGCTGTCCAGGTTCGTCACCCGACCTGGTGACCTTTGCTGCATGTCTTCCCCTTTCTCTCATTATCCACTCTACTGTCAATTCACTATCCAATAAAGGCCATGAGAGCCAATAAAACAATAACAAAATCCTGGAGGGACTGAAAAGATGTTCAATAATGTTATTTAATTAAAAAAATTTATTGATATTTTAACAGGTTTTATCCATACTTACAGAATGACAATACAGAATTCATTATCCTGATTTGGCCCAAAACAAAAACTGGGTGTGGCACCCCTGGTTCAATGCAACAAACATGGTAAAAAAATTACAGTGGTAAAATATATATAAAAAAATAAAAAATAAATAAATTAAATTAATTATGTGTATGTTGTGGGGTCCAAACCCGAGTTCTTCACCAGATCAACAAATCTCTTTTATTACATTTGCTAACAATTTTTCTTGGGATTTTCTGCCCTCAGTTGCTTTTATCATTATCATTATCTTAACTCCCTTAAATGTAAAAATGATCATGCCAGTTATTAGCTTTATCCTAGTCCATGTTTATGGGCAAATCTTGTAAAAAATCAACGTTTTAAGCTTGATATCTAACTGAAGAACGCTTTGACATTATGTTCGGCCATCTTGGATTTGTCCGCTCCCCGTTTTCTTTTTCCAGGTGGCCAAAGCAGTGTCACGAAACAACCAACAGAGGGAGGCGTAGGACGCTTTACAAAATTCAATTCAAATTTGTCTGCTTTTAATTTTATTTATTTTCTCTGTGTCCACAGCTCTTCTACAGCTCCTTTTATTGCCAGCAACTTGATTGGCCTTTCACTCTTTTTCATTAAACTGTAACAATAATTGGCAGAGAGAAGCTCCGAGAGTCTTCAGACCAACATAGCTTTATTGGTTTGGATTTTTTTTTTTTCTCCCCATTCTTTTCATAATTCTTCGTCACTTCTCAACCGTCCTTATATTTTCTGAAATAATCCTCCATTACTCTGTCCTTTATGATTTTTCTCTCTGCAAAGTCAGGGCTTTACCTTGCATTTTGTGCATGCAGCGATGCACCGCGCTCAAGAAGCAGAGAAAGATTTTTCGGAGTGATCTTCAAGCCTTGTAATCATTTCCACTACAGATTTGCCCTTTTTGTGCCACACCGCCTGAAGAAACAAAACTCCACAGCCATTCAAGCCCATCCCGAGGGAGCAGAGATTCCTTGAGGTTCTCTGAACACTTTAATGACGTCGAGCTCGAAGAAATCCTCAACTTCTAAAAATCCCAAATTCCTTACGATCACAGTAAATGTTGAGGCCGTTGTGTTAAAATGGGATTGAAATCCGCCGGGCATTTGATTCACAAAACAGATGACAAAAACACACAGTATGACCAAAAGCATAAGCTTTAATAACTAGAGATATGTAATTTTTCAAAATAAATGTTTTTTTTTTCTTTTTAAGAAAAATTAGGAACATTCGGAGATTTAAAAAAAAAACACTCTTATCTAATTTTCTCTTTTTTTCTCTTCTTTTTGAATGTTGGTTTCTTTGGTTCTTTTAGTCAACATAAACTTGGATCTTGCCTGGTGAAACAAATATAAATATAGTAGAAATGCTGTCTTTAGTTTTCGGGAGCTGACAATGTTACGCCACCTCTGCAGACAATTGTGTCGGCAAACATTGTTGCTCTCGGTTTTGCTTGACTCAAGACGCCTGGTCTTTTAATCTGAGAGCAAATATTAAGATGAATAAAAACAGCACATGCAACATGATGAGCAGAAGGATGTTTATTGTTCATTTAACCTTTTTTTTTTTTTTTTTAAGCTCCATTCAGGAACTGCTGGATAGTCTCCATCCATTTCGCATTACACTTGGTTTGCGGTTTCAGTAGGAATTTAAATATTTTTGTTAAACTAAGACCACAAATCTTAACGTTTTTCATCTGTATTTGAACAGATACGCTGAAACGAAGTAGAATATTGACAACCGCTTAAAAAAATCATGAATAAATAAATAGAAGAGCGAAGGAGTCTGGAACAGCAAAATGCAATTTGTAGCAGGAAAACACCCAAACATTACTGCACTAACCCAGTGTGAAACATGGTGGTGGCAGCATCATTGTTGGTCAAAACCTATAGGAAGGTGAGTGGAGATGAAAACTGAGCCATTGTCGAAAGAAATGCAGCATTTTGTTTTGTTTTGTTTTGTTTTTCTGCTGCTGCTGCTGCCATTTTCATCATTTCACGTAATAATAAAAAGATTGCTGAAATAGTTTAGAGGGAGTGAGTTTTATATCAGCTGTGAGCAAAGATACATGTTGGTGAGAAATATGCAAGCCTCTTCTTCAGACGGTTGATTCATCACACAAGATTTGATCAATTAACTTTCACATAAATTGGAACACACTGTATTTTTCTTTCCGGTTTACTTTGCTACTTAATTGGACACTCGAATGCCTAATCTGTCTGATTTCTTTCAAGAGTAAAATTTTCTTTTAAGGTTCATGTTTATTGTCTTCCAAGGTTAAAAAGTAGCTATGCTGATGGCACATTTTCAGAACGCTTCTTCAAACTGATTTATTCATGCACCAAATTTCCATTCTAAGCACCTGAATTTTTCCCCTTCTATCATAAAGGCATACTGAAACGCTACGTTATAACCAAAATGATTATGTACATTGAATTGCATGTACACTACTTTGAATTGTTTCTTGTTTTTCAGAGCAATAGTTTACTGTACACCAACATTGCAGCATTCTGGTACATTTTTAGCTGGTGCCGTTCACTTTCAGCCTTTGACTATACACTATTTTATTGCTGAACTTTGCATAATTAGGTAGTCGCCTCGCCTGACTGTGAAATCACCCAACAGTCTTTAGTTTTCCTCGCACATTTGTTTTTTTTTCCTTTTGTGCCACCTTTTAGGTTCACATGACAACAAATTGCTCCTTCTGCACTTAATCTGTGCTTCCATTTCTCTCTCTCTCTCAGCACGGCACTCCATCAGCCTTAAAGGCGTCATAAGTGTGTGTGTGTGGGTGTGTGTGTGTGGGGGTGGTGTGTGTGTGTGTTTTTCATTTCTCTGATGATGAGGGTAGAAAAGTGATTCTTTGCCTAATGATCTGGCATGCCGTGCCAATTTTTAAAAAATTTTTGTAGCAGCCCGTAGGGCGGTGGATAGGTGGAATGACTGATTGTTCAAATGTAGGATCTGGTAAATCTGCAAGAAAACTGGTAAATCTGCAAGTAAATCTGCAAGAAAACCTGAGCCCCCCCATGCGGGCCAGCCAGCCCCCTCTCCGCCCCTGGAGGGTGGCTGATGGGACTCGGGCTATGAACCGGAGCGCTTCTAGTGCCACTGGTAAGGTGGTGCTCCACGCCGCTCCAGGTTCGGGGATCTGAACTCCCTTTCGATCGGCCGGTGGCGACAGAGACCATCGCCCCGCGCTTCCGAACGGCGTTCGCCTATCCCTTAGGACCGACTGACCCATGTTCAACTGCTGTTCACATGGAACCCTTCTCCACTTCGGCCTTCAAAGCTCTCGTTTGAATATTTGCTACAAGAATTTCACCTCTAGCGGCGCAATACGAATGCCCCCGGCCGTCCCTCTTAACCATGGCCCCAGTTCAGAGAGAAGAAAACCCACAAAATAGAACCGGAGTCCTATTCCATTATTCCTAGCTGCGGTATTCAGGCGACGGGGGCCTGCTTTGAACACTAATTTTTTAGTGTAGTGTAAAAGTAAACGCTTCAAGCCCCGGCAAGACACTCAGCTAGGAGCATCGAGGGGGCGCCGAGAGGCAGGGGCTGGTTCAAAAGAGTTCATGTAGTGTGAGGGCAGGAAGCACAAAAAAAAGACATGAAAAGATGGAAAGAACCTGAATGACACCATCATTGTTGGAAAGCACTCCTACTTAAATCCCTTTCTAACAATATGGTTAGAAAGGCAGGCGGAGAGACGTTAGAGTAGGGGATATGCTCCTTACTCTATATGATCGATAGAAAAAAATGGTTTGAGCTTCCTCCTTCTTCTCTAACGTGCATCAGGACCCGGTTGAACCTCGGTACTCAAACCACACGAAGACCAGTGGCGAGTTTCTAGTTAGATTTGGTTAGGCTGGTAGCTGAAACTCAGTCAGCCGAGTTTTGTCTGTTTGGTTTGGAGGTCATGACCAGCTCGGTCATTACGCCAGTTTTGGTTGAAGAACCTGTTGGGAAAAAAAAAAAACGACAGATATTTCTGCTTCACAGAAAACCTGAATTTTTTGGGGGGTGAGGGGTATGTGGAGGGGTTGGCTCAAAATTTGTTTATTTTTTGCAAAACTGAAACAGTTTTTTTTTTTTTTTTGCATCACACAACCAACAAACCGAACGTTGTCACTTGCTCAATCCACAAAGAAAACAGGTTTGAAAAAGTTTGTTATGAACAAACCTGATCATTTTCATGTGAATAGTGATTTTAATTGTATTTTTCATTCAGTGTTAACACCGCGGTCGCAACATTGTTTTGTTGACAGTTTTGCTCACATTTGTAACGAAAACACAGTAACAAATGGAAACAATTTAAGGGCTTTTGATGCGTTTCCAAGCTCTTGATTGTTGGGTGTCCTGTAGATCTTTAAGAAATTGTAATTTAAAGAAAAACAAAAAAACGCTCATTGTGCTTTACATCTTTTTTCCGTCTCATTCAAAAACTGGTCCCTGTTCTGGGTGCTGGGAACCTGGTCAGTGTGTCGAAGCAGCCGTGCCCTCGCCAGCTTTGTGTCACACTTATCCAACGCCATCATTTCATTATGCTTTAATTAATGCAACAAAGTGTTCCGTGCCATATAGATAACATCACTCAGTGAAAAAGAAATTGTACTGGCCTAGAAATTAACTTCAGTAATAGGACAAGTTGTGTGGCTGGCTCTTCCGATATGACAAAAGCTTTTTAAAGGACAAAGTCTCCAAAGGTCACAGCAGCTTTAACTTAAAGTCTAAAACATTATGCAAGCAGCCTGCATGTTTTGCTTTAACTTTTTGTTCTTGTTCTATATGGTCGTGTTCTGCCATTTGCAGCCTTCTCGGTATACTTTTTACTGTTTGTTTTTTTCCACTTTTCTTGCTTATCTTTGCTTGGGAATGCTTTGGACACTCTGTCTAATGATCGGCCTCTTTCTGTTTCCTGTTTCCTCGTTTTTCTGGACACCAGTGGGGTTGAACATTGCGCTTTCAATCATGTTTATTTTAATATAAACTGCCCTCGCCATCTTTGCATCGAGCGTCTTCTCCATATTTCACTCTGATAAACTGCGACACACTCAGTCTGGCATATGATCCAGGCAGACTGTATAAGTACGGAAACCAGGAGGGTTTCTACGTCCAATGGTTTACCATCGTTGGCAACACCGTGACCCTTACTTTTCCAGTAGCGTCATCATCAACAGCTTAATGTGGCTGCCATTTCGGATTGGTGCATTAAACCTAACTTACAATGAAATATCATAACCACTGAATGGTTGACCATCAATTGGAGTGTTTGGAACTGGTACTATCTGTCATGTAGGATCCAACCTAAATGAAGTAACTCGAAGAAGCAGACTGGGGCAGAGGTGATAAACCTGTTCGAGTACTTCGCCCGTTTGGCCGAGCAAACTGCACAGCAGGACCGAGAGACAGAGGTGAGCTCCCGGGAATTTCTGTGGGGGTCGTGGTTGGCAATCTCACCCCCTGGAACTGGGCCCGCCATTTCCAACACCCACAACATCTCCACCAGGAACGGCCAACTGGTTTAGATCTGCCTGTCAACTACCCAGATGCCTCGCAAAGTTTCCGCTGGGGTGAGGTGCATCCTGGACAGGGGCTAAACCAGCGCCTCCCTGTGCTGCCACCGATCCTGGCCCCAAGATGCCTCTCCATGCTGCTGTCGATTCTGAGAATAAGGTACCTTTGTTCACTAGTGTCCCCAGTCCCAGAGTCTCCAGCGTCCGGGTCATTGAGTGGGTCCAGAGAGGTCCGGCTGAACGTCTCCCTGTAGCTACACTCTATACGCCATCGGCCGCCGGGTCCTTGACTGGAATTCCCTCCAATGCATCATCGCTCTCCGGACCTGGTGACCGGGGACCTTCATCAGTTTAGTTAGGAGTCCAGACATTGTTGGGCTCGTCCTACTTCAGCCACAGGCTGGCGTTAAGAACTGAGCGTTTTTCTTTTGGTTTGCCTTCCCTCCAGTACCCTTCCCACCGCCCTTGGTTCTGTTGTAGGCGACTGGGATCCGCCGTTGAGTGGGGGTTCCATGATCCTGGTTTTTGTTCTGAATTTTCTCCCTAATACCTTCCACCTGTGGTACTGATTGATGCAGCTGTTTTTGGTTCCTTTATTGTTCTCCCTATGTATTTAAGTTCATCTGTGTTCCTCTGTTTAACTTGGTTTAGCTCAAGTCAGTGCTGTTATGATCGATCGCACATGTATGTGAAGAAGTTTTCCTGCTGAGAATAAAAGGAACAAGATTTGCTACTTACCTGGGTCTGCTCGCTCTTCGTGATTCAACGATGGCTAAACATCGTTGGTTATTACTATCAAGTAATTACTATCAAGGTTATTACTATCAAGTAATAACCAGCGTTTCTTTTTAAATCGTCCTTTGGAGAGATGCTCCACCTCTCTTCCAACCGTCTGATTAGGTGTTTTCCAAAATTGTACCTGCCTGCTGCTGAGTTGATTAGTACCCTTGCTACTATCATTCAGTCTGACTCTCTCTTGACCCCGCTTGCTGTTCTCCTTTGATCTGTTAGTTATGCATCACATGAAAAGATCTGCCTTCCTTTGGTTGCATTTTCTAGTCATCCTGTTGTCAGCTGGGTTGCCTCGGAGGATAGGTCCAGATTACGAAACATACATGCCCGAACTTTGTGTCTGAGCAGTGTATCAATCCATCCTGTACGACCATCTCAAACAAGTTGACAGCAAAAACCTTTCTAGCTGAGGGAATAAATGCTTTATTTCTTTCCCTTTATTCACTCCCACATTCTGAACATACAGGTGGAAGTGGAAGAAAAACTCTGGGTTTTATCAAGAGGAGACAACCGGCACAACCATTTGTGCTGTTTTGTTGTATTATACTCTGCAAGCAATGCCGGTGTGGCTAACCTGTAATGGCTGTAATAAACTTCTATTCCTTTAGTGAAAAATGAATAGTCAGCCAAGTGTTTAGTGGAAAACGACAAAACAAAAGCGTAGGAACGCTGGCCCAGGCAAAGTCTGAAACAGAATTAGGTTTTAAGATTCCATTGTGTCTAGTGCAGCCCAGCAGTGGCCTCTCTGAAACATAAACAAAAGACTCAAAGTCCCTGAAACATACAGGCTTCCACAAATTATGACTCTTCTGAGTTTCTAATAAGCCGTTCTCAGAAATAAAAAAGGAATTTTCCTAAATGAAAAGTTTTCATATTCTTTCTGATTATGTTTTATGGTTTAAATAAATGTATGAAGACATGCTGTAACATTATCAGCTAACAGCTGAATCAAAATTCCCATGACCTTAAAGAAGAACGTCAAGCGGGGTCAAGTATGTATGGTTTTTTGTTTCTTAAACGTGCTTGTCGTGTTTGGATTAACAGGAGTTCCATCCATCTAGGTGTGTGTACACACCAGCCCTGTTTAGTTCACTTTAACCGAACTCTAGTTCTTTTACAAAAGGATTCGTTCATAGAGGTGTGAATGCATAAACAAACTGATGCGAAAAGTGAACTGTGGTCCACTTAAAAACCTGGGCTTTCATTGGGTTGAATTTAACTCTGGTGCAGTTTGAATTCACATGTAAATGCAAGTGGACCAGAGGTTGCTCTAAAACTAGGAAGCGGGCAACACTGCAATGGCATTCTGGGTAAATGCAACCAAAACAAACCCGTGTGTCTAGCATTTGTGGTAGAAATGGCTCATGATCTTTTGGTCAACAACAAAAATGAAATCATACCACCCCTAAAATCTGAAGCCACTGCTTTGTTGTTTACATTTTGTGGCATTTATTGTGTCGTTTCATTCAATGGTTTGTGGTGCAGTGCCCCCACAGGCAACAGGTGGAATAGGTTTCTCAAAGCGTTCAAATTGTTTGACACAGTGCAGTGTGAAAGCGAACCGCACCAGCTGAAAATGTTAACAGTCTATCGGACTATGTTAGCAGACTATCAGGTGTTTCACTTTGGAGAGATAAAAATATAAGCTTTGTGAAGTACAGCTTTGTGTTGTGTTTCCCTAAGAAATAACTGGCCTCTGCCAAGAATTCTCTGCCAGGACTGCCTCTCCCTCGCTTCACATTTAAAATCAAAATTTTGCCTGTGCTTGTTAATATTGCAGGATGACATTTTTCAGAGTTGGGTAAAGGGGCTGGGAACGCAGAGTTTCCTGTCAGCCCGCAGCACTTCCTACTCTGACTCAAACTATGATGAAAGGTCAGTGGCAGGCAAACAAAGGCAAGGGTGAGAGCAATGAAAACACACAAGTCAAGCTCTATAGACCAGAAGCTGCGTGACCACACGCAAACTCAATAACGGTCCAGCAGGCACTAACACAGTGTAACAGTGTCAGCTGGGAATTCGAGATTGGAGGTTGGTAGGGCAAGGGGGCTGAAATAAATACCCCTATACACACACTGACAGTTAGTCATGGCTACTCCTGGTTATTATTATTATTATTTTTTTTTCTTTCACACAGAGACCCACAACATCCTAAATCAAACACCCGACAAAGCTTAGTGCTTGTTTTGCTGCAAGGCCTTGATGTCGGTTCAAGCTAATTAAACCCCGTCTTATTTTGTCTGTTTTTGTGATCATCGGCAGTTTTTGAATCCGTCGGCTGCTTCTGTCCAAATCAACAAACTAAAACCTTATTCACAAACTGAAACCTCAGCAACAAAACTGATTTCATTATTGTGGTTAGACTTGGAAACACACAACTGCATGACAGCAACTTGCAAGTGTCGAAACAGAGTTCTAACTCGAGTTAAGTATTTACTTTGACTGGGACGTGCGTTAGGTTTTGATCCAGACCGCTCTGGTGTGGTTCTGGGTGTGTGTTTGGGGTTTTTGGCCTGCCCAAGTTTCTAGTTTTTTTCAGCATGTAGCTTGAAAAATGTCTATGATCACAAAAACAGAGCAACTTCCAAAAACACAGAGTTTAATTTGCTTGAACCAAAATACATCAAGGCCTTTTAGACATTTTGGTCACTATTACAAAAACGATTGCACCATTTCTGATTCCATAGATTCTGACCCCCTGGAGGCCAAACAAGACTCGGCAACTCATTGGAAACATAATTATTTCCACATCCAGCACCCAAATGTGCCAAATTACATCCAAGTAAAACGTCTGAGCTTTTAACTTGTTTTTTTCTGTGATTATAGAATAGTGCAATTAATGTGATGCGATATTTAAATGTTAAACCATCTGTTCTTTAAGAAATCCCCCCTCAAAAAGTGTTGTTAGTGTTTTGCTCTTCATTTTTCACTCCATACAATTTCAGTGAAAAGAAATTGGCACAGTATGATGTCGCTCTGAATATTTATTAGTCATGAAGGAAGCTTAATTTTTTATTTTCTGACTTTGCAGGATTTCTTTTATGATCTGTCGCCGTGACAAAGTGGTTCTAATGGACATTTTTATTCCTTCTTCTCTTTTTCCCTATTGTGTTTTTTTTCTTCCCCCCATTTTGGTGTTTCCTGCCGTTCTCTGCGTGAATATTTCACAACCCCCCCAACCCCACACACACACACGCGTGCGCACACACACACACAAAGCAGAGCGCCTTCCCAATTTCCTGTTTTAAACTTGCTGACCTGAGTGCCTGCTGGCTGCCAAATTACTTCACTGCTTTCACGAATGCTCCAAATGCTATTATCGAACACAAAACGTCTTTCATCAAATGACTCAATTACACCCGAATGTCAGAAACCAATAACGGCTTTTGGGGTAATGACAGAACCGTAACGTATTACAAACTCTGCTGTTAGTCCGTTCCATGCGTTTTAATGAGAATTAAATCGTCCTGTCGTTTTTGGACAGAAAAAGTGAAAAGGCCTCTGATGAGCCTCGTGAAGGAGAGACGCACGTCCGCTTGCCTCTCGTGTTTTTGTGCGTCTCCCGAACGCTGAGCAAACGTCAGCGGCAGAGCTGGGTTAACCCTGGTTCCAGTAAGACCCGTCTGTCCCTGGTTTTATTTTCATCTCCTTCTGGCACCGCGTCGCGTCATCGTGCACGTTTTGATGTCATAGCTTCGCTCAAATCATGCTACAGCTGCAGACTTCAACGTGTGTGATGATCGAAGTTTGATGTTGGGCCAACATAAGAGAGCATGAATGTAGTTTTTTTACAAATTAAAATTTCAAATAGGCTCAACTGGCTTTATTAGATAACAAAATTCATCTAATAAATAGATCAAGTTGAAAGAGAATGTGATCAATTTAATCTTATTGTGCTTCCAAAAAGTATTCACCCCCTTTGATGCTTGAGTCTATTTGGTCTTTTTGACCAAAACCCTACAAAAAAAATCTTTTCATCTCAAAGGGAAAACTGATCTAAAACGAAAAGGACAATTAAATAAAAATATTTCACATAAAATAAGTGATTGCACTCTATCCGATTGAGGTCTGGGCTTTGACTGAGCCACTCCAGAGCATCTGCCTTGTTGTTTTCGTTGTAATTCTCTTGCAGATGGAACCAAAGTCTTCTCCAGGATTTCTCTATATTTTGCTGCATTTCTTCTACTTTCTACCTTCATCCTGCAGCTGAACAACATCATACTGGTGTGTTTGTGGTGGATGGCGTCTGATGGCCCAAAAACTCCATTATGGTCTCATCAGACTAGAAAACATTCTCTCCACATGCCTTTTGGCAAACTCTTAATCTGAGTTTTCATCAACAGTATCTTTCTCATTCCCACTCTTCCATAATGCCCTCTTTTACTTTTCATTAGCATAGAAAGTGCTCCTAGATCAGCTCCTTTGTCTTTTTTTGTGTATCTCGAACCCCCGGTCGGTCTTGGGGGTTCGAGATACACATAGCCAATCCCGTTAAGCCAGGTTCTGGTTCTGCTGGAGGTTTCTTCCTGTTTAAGGGATGTTTTGCTCTCCACTGTAACCATTTGCACGCTCTGTATAAGAGATCGCTGTGCAGTTGGCGACACGACGCAGGTGCATGTCCAAATTTATCACCGACTCAATGCAATCTGCTGAGTCTTAATAGACAAAAAAAATTTTCTAGGATCAATAGGTTTATGTGTGACTGATTGAAATTATTATTATTATTTTTTTTTTGTAAAGTGTTCTGAGACATTAGTTTTAAATAAACTGAACTGAAAATGAAATGGTGAAGAACCAGGGCAATAGTTGTTGTCTGCAGAGTCTTTCCCATCTCGGCTGCTGAAGCCTGTAACTCCTCCATCGTAGCCATGGCGACCATGGAGAGACTGTCTCTCTCCAGTCAGGTTGTGATCTACACATGGGCCATCCTTCCAAGTACTGACTATGAATTTAACTGAACACCAAGAGATGTTCAGAGCCGTAGAGATTTCTTTTTGTCTCCATCCCCTGACTTATACTTTTGAGTCGCCTTTTCTCTGATTGGTTGCAGTGTTTTTAGTCTTCAGGCTGTAATTGTAGCCAAGAATACTGATTAATCAATGAATGGACCTTCCAGACACAGGTGCTACAGTCACTTGAAATGGATTTGGGTTGAATTAGGTCAGTGACTTCAAATGGGGTATAATATTTATTTAGTCACACTTTTTATAGTACATATTTTTAATGGATCGTTATTCTGTAGACATTAACGTTTTTTCTTTGTAGTTTATTTTGTTTCTAAAGCCAAATGTTGTTGATCACGACTGATTTGTGAAACTCAATACAGAGGAAAGAAAAACAAAACTTAAGAAAATGTATTTATGATTCTGACACCAAGCATCTACGTCATGTATATGTTACGATATGCTTTTGAAGTAAAAGCTAAAACGTTATGGTGGATTGCAATCTAGTGAAATTGAAAGCAAGTTTCTGAATAATGCGGAGCATCAGGCACAAACCTCATTACAATAACGATATTCACAATTCACAAAGAACGGTGCAAATTAGCGAGGGGCTGCAAACAACATGTGCGATAAACATGTAATAAATAAATAGAAATATAGGAGCATATTTTTCTTTTTTTTTTCACAAAGATAATTGGAGCAGAGAAGGGCTCTGCCTAGTACTTGTTGAAATACCTGAACGTAGCGTTTTTAGCCCACTTCATTAGATAAACTCTGGCCTTGGTGTGAGAGTAATTAGACTGAATCCTTCCGCTTCCTCACTTTTTTATCTGTGTTTCAGAACCTTGAGGACTACGTTGATGACGGCTGATTAAACACTACTGTGTTGTAAATTGAAAAATGCTTAAAGACGTTTTAAATAAATAAGATGTATTTTGACATCCACCTGTCACCGAATGCAATTGCTTGCCGTATGTACGATGGAGATGATTGAGGGAAAACTTTAGGTTTAAACCAAAAGAAAATGGAGTTGAACATGTTGAATGCATTTCGTTTGAGCTGCAACTCAAAATGTTAATGTGACTGAAGTGAAATTATTATTTTTTTTGTAAAGCTCCTTGAGACGACATTTGTTGTGAATTGGCACTATATCAAAAAATTGTTTGTTTTGTCTTTAATTATTAAAAAGACTCCTAACCTACAGGACTAAACCCAACTGCAATACTGTATATTAGCAGAATGATTAATTAAAATGACAATATTTAACAAACCATAAATGCTCTACATTTTTATGAGAAGCCCCCTCACACACAATCTGCTTCTTTTTTTTTTAATGTTTTTTAAAATGAACTTTTAATTTCACTGGCATCGAACATAATGATATGATACAGTGTGATTCAAACCGTTTTGACCCTCAGCCGACTGTGAACAGCTCCGTCCATCGGCGTCGTATAAGGGCAAAAATGAGCTGTAAGCTTCAGTCTCCGAAGCATTGAGCAATTACGGACACCTGTTATTGAGTTAATTGGCCAATTAACTCATCCTTCATTAAAACTAAACAGGTCACCTCAATCAGAACGTGTCTGTGCCAACAATGGGACGAGAGAGCATTAAGCACACAGGTGTTTTCATGTTACCGATGAGAATCAGCAGAGCAGGAACGCCATGTTCCATCTGGTTGGATGCTTTTTTTTTTTTTGGCAAGATTCTAATTTCTGCACTCAATAGTTAATGAAAATGTAATCATAAATAGAATTTCTAAATCTGGTTATGGCTGAGACAGGAAAAAGAAAGAGGCAAAAACATTTAGCTAGCTAAAGTGTAAAAACAAATAAAAACACCAAGAAATTATGGGAATGTTTGTCAAAGCCAAACTAAAAGTGAGAAGTTAAAGGAGAAAGTGTTTTAAAAAGGGGAGTAATATATAACATATATGCATATAATAGCAGCTGAGCACCATTCCACAGACGGTTATTGAAAAATCATCCAGCTGGTTGAAATCCATCAGAAGCTCAAAGTGTTCTGCCCTTTAATTAGTTGCAAGAAATGTGTTTAATGTTAATTTAGTCTCAGTCTATTGAGCCTTTTGTTTTGAAAGTCAACTCCGGCATGTGGCAGGAAGTCAGACATTTTTTTTAGTTTTCACTCAGCCACATGTGAGGAAGTTCATTTATTGTAATCTGGTGTTCGTTTTGCAGTTACCGCGCAGCACCCTATGACCAGTTTTAAAGTGAAATCAACTTAGAAAGATGTTACTAGGCTACCAGATGCCTGTTTTCCAACAGGCTTTACAGGAGCGAATAGGTTGTTCTGACATCCGTCGTGGCAGCGTTCTGAAGAGAGCAGCGTCACGTGCAAAAAGTTCAATGTGAATAAACTTAGTCATCCGGTTTGACTTTCATGGCAATAGAAATAACAGATATGTAATGATCGTTCAATACTCGTTTTACTCACTGTATATATTTAGCAGTACAGTTGTCTGTGAAACCATACATGAGGACTCTTAACTGCTGGTTGTACAACATTTAAAAGTTGCTTCATCTCACTCACTTCAGTTCAAAAGACAGGGTCGAAATATTCGGACGCATTTTTCTACAACTCGAGATGCGCCCTTGGCAGAGTTAATAATGCAACATATTATATACATGAATAAATATAAAAATGAAAGAATCTCTTTGTAAGTGAGGTCGTGCTGTGGGCTTAATCTGTGCACCAGCAAAGTAGATGTCAGGAAGGTACAACCTAATGTGTTGAAGGACGTGGAGTTATTGAGAATAAAGCATTAGAGTGGAACGATGGAGGCCATCTCTTTGAGAGCGAGAGCTTGGTCAAACTGGGTTTTCAACAGAAAAATGATCCCAAACACGGCAAAAAAAAAAAAATGTAAAAAACCAGAATCTAGGAGAAAGGAGAGGACAAAGTCCATGCCTCTGTTTTGTTATTAGGAGTTGTTCACACTTAGACTACAACTAGAATAAACTATGTTATTACAGAAGAGTAGGCCAAGGTTTCCCTACAGTAATGTTAAATTCTCAAGTCCTTTCACAGCCTGTTGAATCATGTACTGTATGTAGATCTTAACACAACTTTGGTTTTTTTTTCCATTTTGGCTTCATTTTGTTTAAGAAAATACTGGCAAAGTGTGAAAAGCATGGCTTTTGTTCACTTTAGACCAAATCTATGTCCCAATATGTATAACTTTAGAATTGAAAGAGATTGTACTTTCTTTTTTACCACTTGCACACACAGTTAACACCTTCAGGAGTGTGACCCCTGGGATGAGCTAAAGGAGATAAAACGTCAAAGGTTTCACTCAGGCTCTGCCAGGGAACAGAGAACTCTATCAAGCAGTGAAACTGGAAGGAGAGACGGCTGGTGAGCCATTTGAGATTAACGTTGTGAAATAATAAAGCAGCTGTCATTTTCTATCTGAGAAACATTTTATAAGTCTAAATGTAAGAAACTTGAGGAGATTTTGTAGCGCGTCATACCCCGGCACATCTTTAAAGGTTATGTTTCACTTTTGGTGCCGTCGTGTTGTGAATAGAGCACATGTACTGGGATAAAGGATGTGGAATTCACAGTATTCTGCAGTCTAAAGGCAAGAAGTGCTAATGTTTCTTTGCCGTCGATATGCCATTTTGTCCTAATTTATATGTAGACAAAACTGACTGCTGAAGAATTACATTTTAATGCGAGAGAGCAGGATTTAATTTGATCCCGCCAGAACAGGGATCTGAGAACTCTTATTTTGACAGGGTATGTTCCAGTTGGATCTGGTGAGTCACAAACATGAAACTGGAACAGACTGAATGATGTGTTGTTGGTTTGATGTGTAATGATGGCACTTGGCTAAATGTAATGTTCACTGGTTTTCTCAGTGGTTGACTGTGTGGTGTCTCCTGTCACTTTGTATCTTTGTGTTTTCATAATGTAGAGGACTTTGAACTGCCTTGTTGCTGAAATGTACGTTCCAAATAAACTTGATTGATTGATTCAAACCTGACACACTTGAGGAGCTGTTGTCAGTTGCCATGGCAATAGGTCTGTGTAGCATAGCAGAAGCAGAGCGATTAAAAAAGAAGAGTACGAGAGGTTTTGAGTTGTTCTTCAACATTTTTTCTGCGTTATTTGTATTTCGCAGTGGTGTATTGTGCTAAATTAATAATACCTACTTCTCCAGGTTTTATTTTGTTAAGGGAATTGTTCTACTGCGGCAGCGCGGCTATGGATGGCCAGAGCTATCTTTTTAACCCCAACATTGTGCGCAATATTTCCAGATGGAAATAATAACATTGAACATGCCTGTAGTGGTGTCAGGTACAGCTCTCTTGGCCTCACACGTAATAAATATTTAGTGTCAAATTTAACGCAAAATTATGCAAAAACATTGTTCTGTATGGCATACATTGCCTTCAACCAAACAAAAGCTAGCTATACAATAGGGTGACAGGGATACACAACATGTGTAAGAAACAAGTGAATGAAATCATTCTGCAGCCTAACTACTTGTTGTTCCTCTCAACGATTCATCTGCCAAACCTTGAGATGGCATTAAGCAGCTTTTTAGACCTCCAAGCTCTGAAAAAGCAGAAAATGGACCCCATAATGTGACAAGCAGCGTCCTTATTATTCTGTCAGGCATCAGTGTATCTCTTGCTATGAATGAGGTGACGTGAGGCTTACTGGGAGAACGGGAGAGCGAGAGGAGGAAGATGAGCATTCAGGGTAGAGCCAGTTATCAGAGCCAGTTGTTTACACTTGACAAACTCTAATCATAATAATCATGATTATGATCTGCAAAGGGCAAGGCGAGCTGTCTGAAATGTATTTACTGCGACCGAGCTGCGCTTTCGTCGGGATAAATCTATTTCAGGGGGTAGAAAGCCTTTCAGGAACCACAGGGATGATGGTCTTTATAACTGGATACATACAAACAAATGTGTTGCCTTGTATAAGACTAACCTAAATCATGAGTTTCTCCTCACTTCACTGGCATTTCCATGTTTCCCATTTGGAGGGAATGACGTAACAGCTCCCCTCTGTGTCAGCACGGAGAAGTGCATCCGTTTCCATGGGGGCAAAAAATAAATAAATTTATAAAAAGCAGAGGAAAAGAGGAACACTGAGCGAATGAAATGGAGTACTATGAAGCTGAGACTTTCATTTACCATATATATAAATTTTTCATTTTAAGGATTTCTCACTCATAAAATACTAATTTGGATTAACTTGTCATCCAGGAACCACGCCTCCTCTAGTAGAGCAGGAAAACAGATCTCTCCGGGTGCTTGTGAATGAAATTATATCTCACTTTAATGGTAAGTGGTGGCTGAACCCTGATTTAAAATGCATGCGGTTGCAAGTCATTTCCACTTTTAATTTCCCTTCATGTCCAAAGGCCCAAGAGAAAGGGTAGAGCTGTTTTAAAACAGCATGAAAGCCTTTTATATACTTCCACATGCTGAAGACTCAAGTTTGCTTATAGTGTATGAATTTGCAGCTTCTTTACTCTCTGAATAGCTTTAAGGAACAAGAAAAAAGCAGGTTCTTCTTTTGATTAACTGGTAGACTACAAATTGTGAAACTTCACACTGTGAAGCTCGGCTACATATAGTGAAGCTTCACATATAGCTATAAGTATGTAATTTCACAGTATGTAATGTGAAATTACATACTGTACCATACAATTGTGTTTTAATCCACGTGACTTTATTGCAATGTTTCTATGACGACAATAAATATTATTATTTTATAGTGAAGCTGGGCTACATAATGTGAAATTACATATTGTGAAGCTAGACTTTTTTTTTTTTTTTTTTTGCAAGATAGTCCATGTATCCTTTGAGTCCCCCCACCCAACATTCTCAAATTTTAGTAGATTTAATTTGTATTTTGTGTAAAACATCCACACAAAGTCAGGGATAATCATGAAGTGAAAGGAAAATCATTCATGATTTTCAAAAAATGTTGTTTGTGTTCAGAACTTATGTACTCCGATACCCCAAATTAACTGATAGTCGAAGTCAACTAAATTTAACCATGTGCAATTTAAGATTAGTCTAAATCCAGCGGGTCTGCAAAGGCCTCGGGTTTGTTGGAGTACAAATGCAATGGAGACAAAGGAACACAGCAGACATGCCACGCAGAAAGAGTATGCCAACCAAGACACGGCTTTCTGGTCAAACTGCATTGGTGACTCTGAAAGTCACAAAAATTCACCACTCAGGTAGGGGAAAATATATATCTTAATATTTTCCAACCGTTTCCTGTCTGGCATTCAGAGTTATTGTCTGTGAGACAAACAGAAACCTACCTAAGAAGAAAAGGTAGGTGAATGTGAAGGTGTTGACGGGACAGATATTGGACTTGGACTCCATAAATCTGCTCTTGGTACGCACTCCAGCATTGGACCCAGCTGCTCCAGCTTCCCAAGCTGCGTTTTGTTTCACATTCTTTAGATTCGAGCAACAAAACTGTTGGTTTTTCCATGTATGACTTAGTCTGACATCTGTGAAAAATCTGTGACTAGACGGGGGGTCCACTGTAGACGGTGCGCAGAGCACAAACGCACACACCACTTTCAGGTTTTGACTTGCTGAAACATTTTGAAACACACCCGTCTTTTCCACTTCACAGTCATGTGCTTCTTTGTGTTGCTTCATCACATAAATCCCCAACAAAATACTTATTTGTGTCTGTAACATGACAAAATGTGGGGAAAATGCTAAAATATTTGGCAAGGCACTGTCATTACTTGAATTATCATAAGTATTCTATTTTCGAATCTAGTGGGGATTTTTCTAATGTGTGAACCAATCAATCACACAGGAAACAACCTTGATGGAGTAACAGCGAAACAAGTTTGCGTCAAACACCATTAGGTTTGGTTCTAAATGTCACCGAATCACAAAGAATCCTGGAATGAACGCGTTTGATGGATATTTGGGAACAGATTTTCAGCTTAATGTCCTACAAACTGTAATGAGAGATCATTTAATGGGGACCTCAAGACACCAAAAAAAAAAAAAAAAAAAATTCTAATGTCTCACATATGCAAATTCATACATAAAAATAAATGAGGTAGAAAGCCCTAACCATGTAAAAAAAAACGAAAAACAAAACAACTTGCTTTCGGCCCGTATAATCAACGTCATTTTTCCAAAACTCCTAATTTCTTTGGCTTCCCTGCCCTTCCTTAACATCCATTCCCAATTCTTTTTTTTTTTTTTTTTACCATTTTAATCTGGTTTCTCGAAGCCATAAAAGAAAAAAAAAAGGAGAGAGGAAAATCTCAGGTGTAATATAAAACCAAATGCATTAGTTGACAGGGCACTGATGAATGTCACATCCATCATTCACGCAGAGCAAAGTAGGGGGAGAATTGATCTCTTTCCATTTGGACCTCTCCCCCTCCACGCCCCAACCCCAACTCTCTCTTTTGCCGAGCTCGTCAGCATTAGGCTCCGCTGCCTTCCCCCATTACAAATGCATCAGTATGCTCCGTAATACCCGTGTCCGCTATCCCCAAACGCAGCCCCAAAGTCGGCTGAAGGTTGTCGGTCGCTCATGTAAATGAAGCTTGATTGTAATAGTTCTAAGTGGATTCCGCCCACACAATCCTGTCACATTCGCTCATTGTTATCTGCCCCCCTTCCCCTCCCCCCCCTCCACCAACACACACACACACCCATCAGGGTTTAGGCCGTAAATAATAAAAGTTGTGTCACTTCCCAAATTACCCAAACAGCTTATCACATATTTATTGTGCTGTATCACAACTACTCCTCTGTGCTTCTAAAAGCCTCGACGAGTCGCACGCGGGCTTTTGTTAATGAACTTGGAAGATTACCAGATCTGAAAATGAACTCGCGAGTTGTTGCCGTTTCTTTTCTCTGTCTCTCCCACTTCCTCGCCAATGACTCGTGCAAGAGCGTGGAGTCGACTCCGTCTGCTGTCTGAATAGGTGGCCTTCCCCAGCACTGTCGGTAAAACAGAAGCTACAACATGAAAAACAATACAGATGGAGACATATTTACTGACATTCCTTTTTGGAGGTGCGCTAAAAAACTCTTACTTCTTTATTAGAGCAATAAAAAGAAAAAGACCTCCAACCTTGAATTTAAGTTCATTTATTCAGAGACTAAATTCTATAATAAGACAGAACTGCTTCAACAAAATACTGAGTTTCTCAATTATTATCTCTTACTTAGCTTTTTTTTTTTTAACTACAAGCAGAAAAGATAAAAATGGTTAAATCTCGTTTAGCTTCTGTTATTTCCCTGTATTGATTCCTCATTTTTCTTCATACATTTTTGTTTCTTTTGTCGGTTCAGTTGTTTTTATCAGTCTTATGTTTTACTCTTAGTCTGCTCTTACTTTTATTCTGTATAGTTACAGTTAGATGAATTTCTTGGTTTCCATGTTTGTCCTCCCTTGCTGCCCTGTGCCAGTCTATAATTCGCTCCATTCATCCTCACTCCCATCCTAGCTGTAGATTGTTTCCCTATTGGTTCCTCCTCTTCTTCTTCTACTTCATTTTCTTCTATGTTTTTTGGCGGTTGGCAAACATTCTCCACTTTCACGCCAGATAACTTCATGTCCTCCTTCACCGCATCTGTAAGTCCCTTCTACAGACATAATCATTGTCTCTCCTCTGAACGTGTCCGAACTGTCTGTCCTCTCTGACTTTGTCCCCAAAACATTTAACATTAGCTGCCTCTCTGATGTTCTCATTCCTCATCCTGTGCACCTTTCATTCCCAAAAAGAACCTTAACATCCTGTTTTTTTCCTTATTAGCACTGTCTCTAAACCATACATCATGACTAGACCATGTACAGTCTAAATTGTCCACCTATATTGCCAAATTTGACCAAATACACATTCCTATCAAGACTGTTTTGCTTTTATTTTGGGATTACTAAAATAAAATTACTATTACTACTTTTACTACTGTTAACTTAAAAGCTAGTAGCTAGCTTTTAGCAACTAGCTTTGCTAACCACGTTGATTCCTACAAAGTCTAGTTAGCGTATAATTATTTAAAGGATGTATTACCGTCCATAACCAAAACTTCAACAGAAATGTCAAACTTTATTCAACTGAAAGTTTGCCAAACGGGCAAATAAATTAGTTCCTCAGAATATATCCAGAAAACTGAGAAGTGTGCTAAATATCTTCAAAGTTAGCAAAACACTAAAGCACTAATTGGAAAAATTAACTTTGCTATTAGCACCTTAGCAGAAGTGTCCTGACCTCTCCTAACATGTTTTTTTTTTGTTTTACAATTGTAGTTTTTGTTGATTCTTGCAGGATTACCAACAGTTTTTCTTATGGTTGCAAACCAAAATGATCTCTTTATTTTTTTTAACCACATGGCAAACAGTCGACCCAAATACAATTTGATGCCTCTGCCTACATTTTAGATTTCAGCTGCTGTGTAACTTCCAACAATGCAATAGGAGGGGGTGGGGTCCTAATTTTAGGGCCCTTCTTTTGAAAATGAACTTCTGCGGTTCATTCAGCCCCTGCCTTCCATGCACCCAGTAGCCATTTTCTGCCTGGGTGCCTTTAAATCTGATTCACAGCTACCTAACTCACAAGAAAGAGCGCACGACAGAGGCAAAAATATTGCCAAGGTGGGCCCTGAGGAGCCAAAGATAGAGGACCAATATCACAGATATGAAAAATTGCCAACATTTTATGTAGAATGGACGACAACAAAGAAACTGGATCTGGTCTGTCCCTCAACATGTCTGTGGTGGATGATGTGTTTTCTTGTTTGTTTGGTTTTTTACAAGATAATAATGGAACATTTTTATGGAGCAAATGATCAGCTTTCACATTATATTATGTTTCTTTCGTTTGACTGCCATGAGCACATAAACACAGTGTACTGTGGGAACAAGCAGCAGAAACACAAACCAAAGACAAATTAGTTTAGGATCGTTAGTTTATAGAAGATGCTGTAATGGTTTGCTTTTTTTTTTTTTTTTTTTTTTTTTAACATTAGCTTCACATTGTGTTTGGTAATTCACTTTGATGAAATACAATTTATTCTGAGCTCATAAAGGGCAGACAGCTCAAACTGATTGGCTTCTGTGCAGTAATCTATCCAAATACGACTCCATTTAATGGAATTTCTTTCAGTTTTGTACACTCACTGTTGAGCCGTTTGATGCTGACTGTTTTGTTCTCATTGTTCATAATTTTCTTTGGCTACTTTAAAGGTTGCCCAAGTTCCACGGTGATTTGGATAATGAAATAAGTTTGCACCTTTTAGGAGGGACTAAAGTCAAGACAATCATTTCTGCCACATTTTGCTGTTTTGTTTAGGAAAAAAAAGTATATAAAAAGAACTTGTCAGGTTTTACCTCAGAACCTTAGTTGAATGTAGGTCTAGACTTTGACTGGGCCACTCTGACACAAGGATGTGCTTTGCTCAAACCACTTCATCACAGCTCTGTCTTTATGTTTAGTGTCGTCATCCTGGTGGAGGTTGAGGCTCTGCTTTTCCATGATTGTATTTAGTTCCATGTGACTTTTCACCAAATGTTATTGAACTGCCTTTTCCTGCTGAAAAAAAGCAAAGCATTTTGTATGGAGATATCAGGGATCAAGCAATGAAGCAATTAAAAAAAAGGGGGGTTTTATTTACCCCCAAAATATGACAAAACAATGAACAAAGCCAGCACTCAAACAATCAAGCCAATAAAAGGGGTCAGCTCAATAAACCTGAAACATCATATCTAATAAAACCTCATACTGTATGAGGCCTCAGTATAGAGTGAGTCACACCATACTGAGGCATATTTTTCCCCATTTTGAACCTCATTCTAAACTATGAGACATCTATGTCCATTTTTATATTATGAGTAATTTTTGCTGATTTTGAACATCATATTGTACTGAGACTTTTTTTTTTTTTTAGCAATTTCTTTTACATCATATAATATTAGTCATTTTTGCTCATTTTGAAAGTCATAATTTTGTCCAATCTGTGGGCATATGGACTTCTTCTGGGTTCGATTCCCGGCCCGGGGTCTTTCTGCACGGAGTTTGCATGTTCTCCCTGTGCATGCGTGGGTTCTCTCCAGGTTCTCCGGCTCCCTCCCACAGTCCAAAAACATGACTGTCAGGTTAATTGGTCTTTCCAAATTCTCCCTAGGTGTGAGTTTGTGTGTGCATGGTTGTTTGTCCTGTTTATTTCTGTGTTGCCCTGCGACAGACTGGTGACCTGTCCAGGGTGTACCCCGCCTCTCGCACGGAATATAGCTGGAGATCGGCACCAGCAACTCCCGACCCCATTAGGGACAAGGGTGAAAGAAAATGGATGGATGGATGGAGAGGCAGGCAGATTCTGAAGATGAAGAGCTGAATGAAAAGTGATGCAGAAGCAACTTGTGGTCATTTCAGAAAACACCAAAACATTTGACATTAGATTAACACGATTTCCGTTGTAAGATTTTCGCAAATGATTAATTATTCATGAGCTTTTCAAATGAATATTTTAATTATGAATCACATTTAAGCTCATTTTGTCTGTGGAATGAGTGAAATGTAGAGGGGGACAAAAAAAAAAAAAAAAAAAACTAATTTAGGTCATTTCTGTCCACCTGGAGAAGAATGAAAACACTTGGAGAGAACCACTTCTGAGTGACACTATAAATTTCCTGCGTGTTCAGTGTTGACATGTCCACTTGTTTATGACTCTATGCTAATTTGGACTGCTCTGGCTAAAACCACTTGTGTGATTGCAGTAATGAGCTCGCGCCCTGTCTGGCAGATTACTTACTTCAGAGGTAAGAGCTTCACACAGACCCCGCCACTTATGTTAGCCCGGTTTGGAAATTTGCACTCACAGCCTTACTCACCCGCATTTGTACGTTTGGAGCACGGTAGACTCTCATTCCATAGTAAATTGCCTCGCAAAAAAGAAACTGAAACTGTTTCCGTCCGTCGGTGCCGTGAGCAATTTTATCCGCGTGGGATTTTAACTTCGTTTCTTACGTAACGCCATTTGCAACGTCTATACCGTTTATACCGGCATAAGACACATTTGTAACGCCCTTACAGAGAAGACCAACCGTGATGTAGAGGAAGATGGCGGGAGGCGCTGCAGAATAATTCACCTCGAATTATTCGACCGAAACACGTCGAACACCGTCGACCGAAAAGTCACGAGCTCAGCGATTCTTCGTCAAATCAGAAAACAACACTTAAAGGTAAGCGTGTGGTTTTCAGGGCTGGTTGTTGTGAGCAAAGGAGAAAAACTATCATATGTCTAATTTTTTTTTAGAAACGGAGTCAGTTTTATTGGCCAAACGTGGAATTCGGTTTCAGTCGCTCTCAACATACTTTTGTGCTTAAGTAAAGTAGCCAGAAATTGAAATGAAGTAAGAGAAGTGTTACTTCAAAATGAACTTACTCAAGTAGAGGTAAATAACACGGTGTAGGTAATATACAGGGTTTTTTTTTTTTTTACAGTTACTCAAGCAAACGTGTTTTTTTTTCCATAAGGACAACTTAAGACAACAACTAAACTTCCAAATTACTGTGATAAGTTTGTATTTAAGAGATTTATATTCTTACTTCTCTTACCGTACACCAGTTGGATGACTTCATCACTAACTCGTTCTTTTCGCCTTTTAAAGTTCGTCCTCGGTCCCTATAGATTCCTGGGAACCTTTTTAACCCCTGGAGCAGGCGGGCCCTTGCTGTCAAGGGATTATTGAAGTTTTGGCATATAATGACCCGCTTATCGCCCTCAGTCTCTTTGCAGGAGCTCCTCGTGGGCCCTGTCACTTTTGGGCCCTCGACTTTGTATGGTTATTTCAATAGAGAGCCCTCCCTCACCATTACCCGCTCTTTCTCATCTGAAATTTCTTGCCGTGTGCCCTTTTCTGATAATACCTCATTGTGAAAACCATAAAAAGCAGGAAAGTTATCTCATTTTACCTGAGGTATTTTTTCAGGGCTGTGCTTGCGTTCAATCTTGCGTGTTTTTCTTCCCCCCTCTCTTTTCCCTTAATGGCTTTCGACTGTTCTTCCCTCTGTGTCTGGGTTTGTTCTCTGTCTTTTTCTCAGTTGCCATCTCTTTTTACCTTGAGACGCTCTCACAATATCTTTCTTTCAGTGTCCCTCGTTTGTGATGTGTTTGGATAATGGGCTTCAGCTGTGAACAGAAGTCCAATTTAATTCCTTTCAACCCAGCTGGTTCAGCCAAATTACGTCTCTAAAGGCTTTCAGAAATATTTTCCATTCAGTGTCATTGGAAGTTTTACTAGTCGACTTCTTCAGCATTTCGAAGCTGTTGGCTCTTAACAACCATTTAAGATAAGAATGGTCAGGATCTTTCACTTCGCAGCAGCAAAGTTTGCGGCTCCAGCCTTGGCCTTGGTCATTACAAGGAGACCTTTACAAATAAAAAATTGAAATGTAGCTGGAGCTCTGTTATTGAATGCCCCTGAATCAATACTTCGTAGAAACACCTTTCAATTGTAGGTGTTTTTAGAAGATGTTTCTAGGAGCTTTGCATGACTAGAGATGGAAGTTATTGCCTTTCTTTTTTCTGCAAAACAGCGAAATCAGATTTTAGGTTTTGCCACAGATTCACAACTGAATTTGGGCGTTTCATGATGTAACTTGATTTAAAACTTTCCCTTGGAACTTTGGCTATTTTTGAGGGTTTTTTTTTAGAGGTGGGCATATCAATCCAAAATATTGATAACATCAATACTAAATCAATATCGGTATTGAATTGATGTTAGCGTGGTATCGATTCTATTTGTTTATTGGAGTTTTTCAACTCTATTTCAAAATAGATTTGGCTTTGATTTGCTCTCAAATTAAAAATGATTGTGCTTTGATTATTTCGGAAAAATGGGCACAGATTTGTTTCGTTTTTTAATTTTGAGTCAGTATTTTGTAAAACTAATAGTATTCTGTAAGCACCTATAAACCTTCTCCAAATTCTGTCCCAGGTTTTAACAACTGTTGTGATGACTTCTTGAAGGTGGAGTTTCAGAAAGAGCTGAAATTGTTAAAGAGGTGGAGGCCCAATTTCAAGGCGTTAAATTATGATGCTAAATTTCTTGTAAGGCATGTTTGACATTTGTAACACTTTTATAAGAACTGAAGGTAACACAGTGACTTGGCTGTGCTATAAAATGGCACTATGTGCCTGGAAAACACATAAATAAAAAGTATTGTATCGGAACTGGTATCAGCATCAGCAATAATATGCCCTGGATTTCCTTGATATTGTATCAATACCAAAACATCAAGTAGCGTAAAGTTTCTACTTGTGCTGTGGATCACCGTGGAAATAATATCTTTAAGGTGATATATTGTGTAAACTTAAGTCCTGACCAGAACATCTTCTACCACATAAGTGTTTTTATGTCATGAAGATCTGCAAATGGGACTTTCTTTTTTTCTTGTCTCCGTCCTATGAACATCAGATTTGAAAGTATCCTGGTTTGAAAACTGTAAAACAATCAAATTTGATCAAGAACTTAATCCTATATCTAAGTACATTGTCTGAGTGAAGGATGGCTGTTGTGTCATACTGTCTTATTCTGTTTGATGATGGTGAAAGCAGAAGCTTAAAAGTTTCAACATAAATATTTCTGCAAGGTGCCATATTTTATAAATGAAACATTCTGAACAGCTGCTAAAAAAATGTGTTGATTAGCTGTGTGATTTTTGCTATCTTCCTTTCCGCCCCAACATTTGTAATTAACACATCTGCAAGAATGAAACGTGGGTCTGCTGATAACAGGGGTTTAAATCAACAAACCGCTGAGCAGAATTCACACAAGTTGCAGAAACACTTTTATCTCTCCACTACCATCGCTTAGAGCTAAGTTGGAAGATTTCCAAAAAAACACTGAAACCTTTGTAGCAACCTGTGAATGTAATGGAGAGCTCGCATTTGACAATTCACAGCTCTAGTATTTGCTGGTCCAATCTAAACACTGACATGTTATTGGGAATATGTTGCTACTACTGACCTAGAGTGTGGAAACGTTGCCTGTAGTTATAAAGCAGATTAAACATGGCCATTTGGTCTTTTGACTTAATAGTTTTTTCAGTTTTTTTCCCACAGATAAATAGATAGAAGGCCCCAACTGGGTTTCTGCAATCAGAGTGATTCATGTTTAGAACAGACACCTTCATGCTTATAAGTCCAAATAAAGGACTTGTAAGTCTTTTATTTGGATGGTGTTTCCATTATATAAGATGGAAACACCATCTTATGTGATTTAGTAATCTACCAGAATTATACACATGCGTTACATTTGTAGCTAAAAATCCATATATTTGTTTCAAATGCATCTCAGAATACGGTTTGGAAAAATAAAACATAGGTAATTATTCTGAAAAAACTCTGAACATTTCTGATTAATCTCAGAAATGTTCTAGAAAAAAATCCAAGAAAAGTCAAACATTTTCTAGAAAAAACTCAAAAGATAAATTTCTTTTAGATAGCAGTATTACTTAAATAGAAACAACTTTTCTCAGTCAATGTATCCCACTTTATAAATTTTTATTGATATAAGAAGGGCCATGGATATATATATATATATATATATATATATATATATATATATATATATATATATATATATATACATTTTAAAATTATAGTCAGTCAATAATTTTCTTTGTAAATTGGGATATTCCTTTTTTCTGGCTCTTAAAATTTTGATGCTAAGCTACAAAATCTTCAAACTACAATTTTTGTTGTTTTCTGCTATTTATATATTCAAGCTTAATTTTTGATCTCAGTGAGCGTAGGGAAAGAATAGCATTTTTTTTTTCTAAACGGGATAAATAATTCACTTGAAAGCGTTGTACTTTGTCTAACAGTATAATAAAACTCCAAACATCTATCTTCTGCAACAGGAGTGCCAGATGTCCAAAAAATAAATAAATTGCAGGAGGGGAAAAAATGAGGTAAATTCCAATTGCTTCCATTGTTCGGAGCCGCTCACGCTTCCACAGCTGGCAGTGTGAACGCTGACACCTATCACCTAACCTAATAACAGTGTGCTCCACATACATCACCCTGATTTGATTTGGGACCTGATTTATTTATTTGTTTAGCCCAGAGACCCCGGTGTCATTATTTTCCCGTGTAAATAATTCAATAAAAACGTCAAGCGTCGGCCTGCTCTACATTAATATTACGTGTAATAAAGACAGTGGGAGGGAGCAGCCGTGTGCAGGTATGACGGGCAGTAAGCGGACGCGTCTGCACGCTCAACAGATATTTTTATGGCTGGCAAAAGTAAGTTTGAGAATATCAGATGTAATACTTAGCTGTTGGGCGGGGATTTGGTGATGAAATTTGGATCTGATTTGTCATAAATGGAGATGCCACCTTGGTGCCATGCAGAGCAGGAACACATTGAGACCCTGACTTTAAAACAAAACTATGTTAAACCCTAAAAGCCATAAATCAGTTACGGAAACTCCTGAAGTTAATTATGATAGTTAGAAATGTCTAAAATGAACACAGAAATATTCACAAACAGTTAAAACACAGTTTTTAGGGAAGCACTGATCTGAAAATTTGGGCCAATAATTTTGTATTGCTGTTGCGGTGAATAACCGATATTTAGCAATATATATCGGTTATTTTTCACCATATATATTTCACAATATATATTTTTCACCACTGTTTCGGCAAAAAAATAAAATAGAATAAAATATTGGTTGTTCATATTGGTCCAGTTTTATTGATCGGACTGACTCAGATATATTGGTGCAGATACTATCATTTTTTCCATGGTGTCAGAAAGAAAGGAAAATATCAGTATTATCTGAAAATATTGCTCATCAACCACAACAGCAGCAGAAATATCGGATACTGGTCTTGACCCAAGTTTGCATATCGGTGCGTCCCTATTTTTCTTCATTGTTGGTTCTGTAACAGCAACAATAAATTTGCAAATGTGACCAAATGTGGTCATTGTATACCTTTCAGCTGTGGCTGGAATGTGAGAAAGGTTCGTAGTGGCTACACTTACTGCTGGGATTACAATTTACAGAGTGAGTGAAAAAATATCTGTGTATTTGTATCTGTGTTGTTGTTTTTTAGCTCATCTGTGCCTTAATGGGTCAGAGATGTCTGCTTGGCTGTCTTGAGGTAATGTAGTCCTCCTGCACACGACCAGAGACCAGAGAGAATCGATAATCTGTCAGACATGTTTAAGGTCCTTCTATGTGGAGGTAAGTGGTGGGAGGGACTCCTCTGCCTCGCACACAGACGAAGGTACCAAAGAGCTTCACTTTAAAAAACAGAGATGGTCGTCATATGTTCCCAGTCTTGTCTGTGTAGCAAAGGGAGCCTTACTCATAGAAGTAATACTGGTTTGAAACCAGTACGAAGCAAAGCGAAGAACAACCGGCTGGTTTTTACTAGGCTATGAGTGGCTTAGCACAGTCGGCTTTAAGTCCATCGTCTCAGTGATATGACTGAGATGACATCATCTCAGATTTTGAGTGAAAAATCAAAATCTGAAATGCGCTGTTCATGGTAAAAATCCAGACCTTTGTTCTGCACTCTGCTTCGTCCAGAGTGTCTGTCTCGGCTGGTAAGAAACGATTACTTCCTGGAGGAATGGACTTTTTACCCAGTCGCTAATTCTTGCCCATGACGTTTTGTGCAGGAAGGCAAGGGCCAGGCTAAAACATTCCCTGGAATGAAACAGAATTGCCCTAATTCTTCAAAGAAGAGTGGGCCAAAAGTCTGCCACAGTGGAGTGACCGGCGTTTTTCCAGGCGTGGTCACAGAGCCACTTTTTTGGGGAGTGGGGGGCGCCGTTGTAAACTTGAAAATAAGAAATCTATAGGGGAGCAAATATTTTTTACACAACAGTATAAAGTGTCAGTAGTAGCTTAAGTGTTAGTAGTAGCTGGTGGAAACCACCTTCTGAAACACCCGATGAAAGCATGTGTACTGCTGTGAATATTAAACCGTGTTCCTCAGAATTGCTTGTAAAACCCCAAACAACAGATTCTCATCTTGCAGTCCAATAAGTCAGCATCAGATTTTTCCTTTTCTCTACATGAATACGGCCTGTTTCTCTCAAACTCCCATTCTCAACGTTTCTAGAAGAGCTCTTGCTTCATTATTGGGTTTCATCCCCAGCCATATTTTCTCCTATGGGAAAGCCATTGTTTCAGTAAAAAAAAAAAAAAAAAAAGAGCATCTCATTTTACTCTCTGATTTGTTTACTTGGCTAATGGGAGCGCAGGGTCCTTTGTTGAGCCTTTTGCAGAGCATGACAAAGCTTTGCTGTACTGTGGAGAGAGTTTGGCTGGAAGAGAGGCACCATCTCCCCATTTGATATCAGGGAGGCTTTCATACTGGATTTAATGACTCTTCGCCAGCTGACATAATTGCACTTTCAGATTTTTAATAAGAATTTTAACATAATAAGGGGGTAATGTGCAGTGTCGTGAACACCACTTTTCACAAATGCTTTCCTTTTTAACTGTGATAATAATAGTAATTACAAAGATAATATGCTCTAATTGTCAGGAGGGGGATACATTTCTTCCCCCTCCCCTCTCTAATCCCATATCTACCAGCAGAATTCCTGCTCGCATTGTGTGCTCTTGCAACAGGTTGCGTCAGACATTAAAGGAATATTTAAACATACAAACAAGCTGCCGGTCTTTACACAGGATGACAAAAACGTTTGGGGTACAGTTCAAGAAGTAGCATCATTAAGATAATTGTAAGGAGGGGAAAGCCCCACTCTACATCCTGCGAGAATGAAAAACAAATAATTAATGTTATAGCAGCTTTAACTTTTATTCTGATGACTGGAGCTAACATGCTTCGGATTGTGTTGTGGTGTGTAGGCAAACATGCTCCACCATGCTTTTGCTGTAAGATTGTACTGTTTCATCTAATACTGGGGAAATGGATGAAAATCTTTAAATCTGCAACATGTAACTTATTAAAAAAAAATATTTTTTACATATTTGTTAAAATTACCATTATATCGTGACGGTATAATAGTAATCTGTGAAAAAATTGCTGCCAGTACTAACTAGAATTACACCACTCAGTCAGAAGCAACCAATCAGAGCCAGGAGGAGGGCTTTAGCGCTGTCAATCACTCTCATGCTTCCTCCCGCCTCATCTTAGCTAAGTTACAGTTGGTTCACTACAACATAGCCAGCCACCAAATGCTAAAGTTAGCTAGCAATTCAAACATTGCATCATGCTGAGGACAAGGGTGCCCAACTTCCCAACACTCCAATTGCTTCCCCCTAAAACATGTTTGAAGTTAACTTGGTTAGCAGCATCAACCATATTCTAAATCACATTTTAACATAAGAAGCTTCAAAGCACAAACATTTTGTTTTGGTCAGTGTATTTTATCCCATCGTGAAGCCAAACCACAGGTTATAAAGGCATGAGTCCCTATCCGAGCTGCCTCCGGTCATTCACAGATCAAGCTGGCAACATGACAACCACATTGTTGCCTTCCAAGATCGAGCCTGTATTGTGAAGCTGTGGCCACGTCGCCTGGTGACTCAGCTGCATTAAAGATGGATTAGGGTGATTATATTCGCCCATCTATCTATTGTCTTCAGTTGTTCATTCCTAATGAAATTCTAAAATTGGACCGTCTAGTATTGTAGCTCATTGAGAGCAAGGATATTGACTTTGGAAATGTATTTTGGCACATTGACACAAAAATGTTGGCAATAGAGACAGTAGCATAGTGTTAAAGAATATTTCAAAAGAGCCCTGCTAAAGACAGAGGAGATGCGGAAAGGGTCGCACGGTTAGAGGTTGTATATTTTGTTCTTGGATTAAGGTTTTTAATCATGTTTAGTAGAGACTGGAAATCAACAGCCATATGGTAACCTTTTGATGTGCATTTCTTTAATAATCTCAACCTTTTACTGGTACCCTCCTATTAAATTATACCCAGAATGAGCAGAGGTAAAGCTCTTCCTGGGAGACTTTGCCAGGACCCAACACAGCTTTAGCTATTTTCTCAAACGCCTCTCATTTCATCTCTCCCTGAGTCCTTTGGCCATCACAGAAAATGCCTGTTGTTTTGTTTATCCAATATCAGAGGTGCCTGCGCCTTAATCCCAATAAAGAGGGCCATTGGACTGCATTATCTGTATGATTGCCCTTTAGAACTGCTGTCAATGCTTTTCTCCTTATCCCGCTTCTCAAAGCCTCTCTCCCAGCAAGAAGTCTATGTGAGGGGAATACAATGCAGGCAGTTCAGACGCCACAAAAGGGCATTGCATTAGAAAGCCATACCTCTGCTGTGTGACCTTTGGCAGTGCGGTGGAGGTCGGCCGAATCCCTGCGGACACCCAGTCAGCTTCAGTCAAGGGAACAGAATGGACTCTAAATCTATGATTCAAGGTGCCTACGTCAGCAAATGGCACTTTATTGTTTTTCCCTATTCACCCTGGACGTGGGTGGTACATGTATAAACACCTCGCACCTCTGTCACTGAGTTGGGACTTCATATTGCATATATGAAATATAAATATATCTATAATAGGGGTGGGGGTTCAATGCACTAATTTCAATTAATTAATTACATAGAATCCGATGGTTGAGTCACCGAAATCTCAAATTGAAAACAATATCTTTGTTGTTGAGCACTCACACTACATCCTTCCTTCCACACTGCCCAGTGATGGTAGGATGTAAATGACCTACCATTTCTCAGTCACCCAAAAATTGAAGCAGATCTAATTGAACATAACTCCAGCCAAAAACCACAGTCCTTATCTAGTGAACATATACTGCCACAAAATTGATTTGGCCTCCATTTTACAGGAAAAGACCTCAACTTTCCCTGGTCAGAACAAAATGTCTGTTATCTGACTGGGTCTATGAGTTGTTGGTATTGGAATAAATGAATGTTTCGGGTCTTGTGGTCTGGCACTGTCCAAGCACTATTTTTGCTTTCCAGAGATGCGGTCAAATCCCATTGGATTTTATTCGGAGGCCTGGTTATGAAGTCAGATTGTTTGGTGGGATTTTTTGAATCACTCTTAAGGAGTTTTGGGGAGAACCACTGCTGCTTTGCTAGAGATTGAGCTGCAAATATATCTTAGCACAGGGTTTGTGATATTTCTGCACTATGGTTTTCACTTCTCGTGTCAGTGGTGTAATGTTATAAGTGATTGACATATAGGTAAATGTCTTCACATTTTACTAGGACTTTGAATTTTGTATATTTTGTAGTACTATTGTTGAACAATGTAAAAATAAATTCTAGAAAAATCAAGAGAAAAACTTCAAATGTACAAAATTTCCTCACAATTTTTGATTAATCCTAGAAGTTTTCTAGAAAAAACAATGGTCGAGTTTCAAAAGTTGATCATTTCTGATTTTCCTCTTGAAAATCTTCCACTTTTCAAACTCAGAAACTTCCTTGTTTTTTCTAGATAATTTCTGAAACTAATGTCAAAAATAATATTTTTTTTGGCTGATATTTACTTTTCCTTTTTTTTCTATGTACAACCATAAAACATCATTGTGATAATAAAGATCAAATTAAGAAACCTACTTATTACTTATTTTTTTTATGTACCTATATGATTGTAATTGCATGCCGTAGCATTCGTGGTGCCACAAATACAAATATTGTCCTTGAAAAACATTTGAAATAGGTTTCTTCAAGATATCACTTACTGAAAAAAAGTGTGATTTATATCATTAAACTGCACACAGAAGCTCTTGTGAAACACTGGAGTAAATAGGAAAAATAACATTTTTGATAATACTGTAAATTTAGTTTTTTATTGAACAGAACTGAAATTAATCACACCGATAAATCCAATTCTTAAAAATGACAAGAAATAATGATAAATAATGTGATATGATAAATTCTCACCCCTGCATTTTACTGTATCAAAAGTGTCCCACTGTTCGGATGTTTCAGTTTTCTGCTTAACTGCATTGATTATTGTTTCAATTGCAACACTCAAATCTTAACTCCAAGCACCTCAAGATGCTGAAAATCACTCAGAGCAGCTGCGGTACACCCCATTTTAAGCATTTTCTGTTTCTTTCCTCTCCCTCAGTGTGCCGCTGATCAATCCCTCTCTGATGTACAGCAGCTTTGTCTCTTGTGTGTCAAAATGGAGGATGGGGGAGAAAAAAAGAGCTGCACTTAATTGCTCCAAAAAAAAAAAAAAAAAAAGATTTTAGTTTCTAAACCAATGAGTCATCGTGGGCTAAGACGATATGCCAAAGCCCCCGGAGAGATGAAGAGAAGGGATTGTAAAAGCCTAAAATGGGATCATCTTGGCTGAGCTTTCTTTTTTTATTCTTCAGCAGAATGGGATAACATTTCAAACACACAAATACAGAACCCTGTCTGCTGTAATATGGCTATCGCTCTGTCTCCTTTGACAGGACTAAAGAAATGTTCCATTTCTAAATGCACCCCTGTTGGGCCTTGAACTGCAGAGCTATATTCTACTTTTTTTTTTTTTTTACACCTTTTCTGTGCACTGGCACAGAAATCCCCCTATGTTTTATATATATGTCAAACTTCCATGTATTTTATTGGGACAGACCAACACTAAGTGGTGCAGAATTGCGATGCAGGAAGGAAGTGATGTATGATTTTTAGTTTTTATTTTGTAAATAAAATTGTGAAATTGTGGCATCAGTCAAAACCTTATACAACAGCTTTTGCCGCCGTTAAAGCTGAACGTTTTTTCGGGAGGGCCTGGAACGTGTTTACTATGCCTACAGAAGGAAATGTTTGCTGAAATTTCTTTGCACCTTAGCTGAAGATCATTTAGATTCAATTGTCTGTTACCTGCAGCTGGTAGGTACTGCCACCGATTAATTAAAGTCAAGTACGGCCTCTGACCATGTCATTATAAGACACAAATGCTCATGGCATTGTGGCTCTAGCTGTGTGTTAAAGGGGCAGTGTTATGTAAAGTCAACATTGAGCTTTACCTCATGTTATAATATTATTCCCTTACGTTGAGTGTTGCCTTGATTATTTTCATCTGTGTCTGAGAAATTCTTTACTCTCCCATGGCAACCTTTCAGCTATGCAAAATGCCTGGGTGGATTGAGCCCTGCCTTCGAGGCGCAGCTCCTCCTCAGAGCTGCAGTTTCCGGCTCACAGAGTAGCCTTCCTCCAAACCTCCCCCTTTCAGCTCCTTCAGACTAGCCAGTAGCAATTAGCAAAAACCTGACGGGACTGCACATCAGCTGAGCTCAGAATATGAGCTACTTATTAGCGAAATGGCGGGAAAAACATTGTTAAGGGTTAATAGAGGAGCCATGTAGTGATGACTACAGCATGCTAATATGTAGTTGTATATTTTTAATTCATGAACCCATACTTTCATTCCTGAAGGTGGAATTTCAGAAAGAGCAGGAGTTTTTAAAGCCCAATTTCAAGGCATTGCTACAAAGTCAAATTTCTTTTAAGTCATATTTGATATACATAAAATTTCAATAACATAAAATTTATTCATTTTTTTAACCCTATATCTTACTTCTGACTTGTCTGCTTTGCTCCTTGCTCTCATGATTCTCTAATGTTCTCTAACAACCCTCTGATGTCTTCAAGCAACAGCTGCATTTATACTGAGATTAAATTACACACCAACCAGAAGTTGGTTGTAAAGTGGAGTCCATTTACTATGCAGTAAATGGACTCCACTTTACAACCAACTTCTGAAGCAGTTGGTTACACTGCATTGTTATCTAGGGACATTCATAAAAAGGAGTATTATCATCTTACACTGCTATGTGACTCCCCAACTATGCCCTATTTTGTGTCAGTCTACCTCATGCAAGGTCAATAAAATAAAATTTGTGGTTTTGAGGTGAGCGGATGTGAAAATGGTTTGCAAAGCACTGTGTTTTGAAATATGCAATACGAAGTTCGTGTGTTATGTGCTATCCGTTTCAACTTTCATAACAACGGAGTTCTTTTCCTATTTTATCACACAAATATGAGCTGCTGTATGGCTTGTCATGGTTCCTGTTGCTATGTCTACAGTCAAACAAATGTCTATGATCCGACGTGGAATCTGCATCCAGCACAGACAGTCTGCTGGCTCTAAGCACCATGCGTCTATAGTGAGCAGTAAGCTCAGAATGATACAGGTCTGATTTTACCGTGACAGTTGTCTAGAAAAAACAGCATGAAGTTCATTATTCGTTGTGAATGCCACTGTTTGACTTGCTGAAATGCAGAGGTGGACAGTGCTAGCTAAAAAGTTAGTTGCGCTAACAGTAAAGGATTATTCATAAACATTAGTTCTAGTGGAAGCTAATGCTAAACGCTAGGTTCAATTCAAATGATATCTGCCCTTGAAAGACTTCAACCCTCAAAACCAATATAATTTTGATGTTCAAATTTTCATGTTCTACCCTTATTTATGGTACTTATGTTTACATCTTTGCTCTATTGTCAGTGTTCTATCTTGTTCCTGTATGTTTCTTGTTTGACATGAAGTTACTGGGGGGGACAAAGCAGGAATGTGAGGAGAGGAAACCGTCTTTACTCACTTCAAATAGGGTGAGCATAAACGTCTAGCTACTTGAAGGATTCGTAAAAGCTGATAACCGAAACCTCAATACATATGTTGAACTTTATTCAACCGAAAGTTCACGAAACAGCCAAGTAAGCTAGTGCTTTAGAATTTGTTAGTTAATTAAGGGGAAGCTAAGTGTGCTAAATGTCTTAGCTAAAGCGCTGCATGGGAACCTAGCTAATGCGCTACTAGTGCATTAGCGGGTTAGCGTAAGTGTGTCCCTATGCTGTTGAAGGCAATGGCTGATTGCTCCAGACAGCGATTTTTTTTTTGTTTGTTTGTTTTCCCTCCATCAAATAAATCGCTAACAAAGGTTCGAAGGCTGTTATGAGTCGAGCATTTACTAAACTCCTTGTTGCTGTTCAAATATAACCCAGACTTCATCAAGTTGTCACCTGAGGTTTGTCTCTTCTCCTGTATGTTTTTATGGGAGTTTCCTTCTCAGAATAACTACCCAAGGAGATTATTTAAATGAATTACGGCAGCCCTTTTACAGCTCACATGGCGATTTTGTTTGCTCCTCGGAGAAAAAAAAAAAAAGTCAAGCAATGCAGAAAAGGTCGCAAGTTTGCCAGGCTTAAATCAGATATGAAATTTGTAAGATTTTTTGCTGGTACTTGTTTTGCCTACACTTATTGGAAAGCGTTGATGTTCATCCATAAGGGAGAAAACGATTCTTGCCCAATGTTTGAGTAAATGAGCCAGCAGCATTTAAACTGAAACTCTCTTTCAGACAGATAAATCAGTTTTGGTGACAGCTCCAAGTTTGTTTTTTTTTTTTTTTTTTTTGTTGTTGTTTGTTTTTTTTTTTACAAACTGACTAGACATTAATACACATAAAGATTTATGAGATGGATGGCAGCCATATGAAAGTTAAGCATTATTGGGAAAGACTCTATTTCAGACTATTATCCAAGTCCCCCACAGTCCTTGATGCTGACACTACTTTTTTATTAAAATATATTTATGTCACAGTCTTGAAATCTTTTAATATTCCTTTGCTTTCTTCTTCATGACGCCCATAACGACTCACTTAAGACGCCTTCTCCACCTGCTACCTCTCTGTTTATGAGGAGTTTGTGGAATCAAAGCATTTTAATTACTCTCTTCTCTCTTCAGCAGCAGTTATGGGGTTAGACTGGGTGACAATGTACAGTGCCAAGAAATTCACTGCACTGTTTAATGAAGCGTGCCCGGCCCCTTTTCAGTGCCAGTTTGAGCTAAAGATTTAAAGTGAGTCGAGGCCCAGAGGAAAATGACGAGATGCTACGGCAGAACAATACTGGCACTTCGTGCTGGCAGCGGAGCGCTGTTCAGTGGAGGGTAAATCAAGTCTTTGTGGAGAAGAACTTCCAAACAAGATGACAGGTAAATGTAGTCATAACTTTGGGTTCATCTAAAGGGTGATGGCGGTTATTGTTTCATAAATATGTCTGGAGTTGCTACGTGTATCTGTACACACAATCAACGAAACCGGGAGCTGCCATAGGAGAGTAGAAACCCAGAATGACAGCAGACAGTGGATGTCAATACAGAGAAATTCTGCCTCTATTTAACAGGTTGTGGCATCCTATGAAATGATCACAAATACTTGATGGTAACTGTATGAACAAGCAGCTATTAGGTTTATTGGGTAATCAGGTTGATTTTGATCTATTTTCTTTCATTTAAAGTGGCAGTATTGTGTACTTTTCAGACACAGTGCCATTTTATAGCAAAATTCAAGTAACTATGTTATGTTCAGTTGTTGTAATGTAACGCCTTGAAATTGGGCCTCTGTCTCTTTAAGAAACTCCTGCTTTTTCTGACACTTTGCCTTCAGGAAGTCATCACAACATGGCCCCTTTATTAGCCCTTTAACAACGTTTTTACGAGCATTACACTGACAAATGGATTTCATATTGAGTTCAGGAGATGCGCAGTTTTACCGGGTGTTTGTTAATTGCTACTGGCTAGTCTGAAGGAGCCAAGTGAGGAGGAGCTGCGTGTCGAAGGCAGAGCTAGGTCCCACCAGCTGTTATGCACAGCTGAATGATTGACGCAGGAGATTAAAAGGATATTTCTCAGATATACATGAGATATCTGCAGGTATGGTTCTGATGAGAAAATATAAGATTATAAAATAATGAAAAGCTGAAAAAAATTTTACACCGTGCCTTTAATGAATGAAGATATCGTTTGACAACTGATTTCTGTTTTTATGTGAGTTATTTCTCTTTGGTGTAAATTTTTTTGATGAAAAAAAAAAAGTATGTGGGAGTGAATATTATTTTTAACATAGTTATTCACCTTTACGTTTCCTCCTTTGTTTGTGAGGAATGAGGAAATATCAGGAATTAATTGCATTAGTAGATTAATTAGTTTGGATTCGCCACAATCAATATGAGCGTGCCGGCGAAAGCTCGATAGGACGGAGGGAAAGCACATGCAGGTTGAGTTTATTTACATGTGAGCGTAGTGACGTGTCCGGACCTTATCTGCACGAGCCGTGGTTTTAATTAAGGGTGCGGCATGTGCTGGCTCTTGTGAGTGGGAGCCAAAGTGGGCTGAAATGATGCAGGAGAGGTCCTGCTGGGGAACAGCGTAGAGAGAAAACATCTGCTCTTCGTCAGGCAAGATCAGGCGCAGGGGCCAGGCGCGGGCTGGCAGATGGCGGAGAGGTCTCAGAACAATAGGGACAGCCCACCCCCTGCACCAGCACAACCATTACCACCTACACACACACACACACACACACACACACACACAACTGTACACTGCTGTAGATTTCAGAAAACAAGCAGCTGTACAGATATTTCATGTGTGAAACTATTTTAGCTACATGTCAAATGTTGTTGACCTGAAATCACTATCAACAGAGGTAGAAACTGATGTAAGAAACCAACTGTGACCTACGTACATGTGGCCTTACTCACATGAAGATGCATTTCCTTCAACATGTGAAACAGGCACATTTCCAATTATCTTCAATCAAAATATAAATACAACAAATAAAAACTATCACAGTTATTTGCAAGAAAAACATTTCCATTGTTATGTCTTAAACAAATACTTGAGCCTGAAAACAGGTTTTGGTCTTTGGTTTTGTTCTGTAGTACTGTATAATAATTGTGAAAAATAAAGCTGACTACTTTGCAGGTTTCGCCCATCGCGGGTTATTTCTGGAGCCCACTGAGTGTGTTCTCCCCCTTTAACAAAGATTTCTATTAACCCAAGAAATCTTTGTTAAATTATTAGTACAAATAGTATTACCAATACCTATAATATTTATGTAACCCAAAAGGGTGTAACATAAGTCGTAATAGATTAGATGAATGATGGTGAAAAACCCAAATGTCTTTGGTTAATTGCGTCAGCAGTACAGAACAAAGAGACTGAAACCAAAAAAGGTTAATAACTGTAGTGATTTTATTTGTTGGGCACGGTTAAGAAACAGTATCACAATTCAAAGTCTGCTGTGTTGTGAAGCAATGTTCCGGCTTCCTCGGTACAAGGTCATAATGTTCTGCCTCGCCGTTGTATTGTAAAAGTTATCGATCTGTTTTATTTTTATGTTTTGTATCTTGGGTAAAAAAAGAAAAAAAGTACACAATAAAAAAAGTGGGTTAGTGATCAAATAGCATATAGAAACATTCGCTCTTTATGGTGCAAATCAATGACTTTTTTTTTCTTTTTCTCTCAATAGAAAAAGAAAGTAATTCACATCAAGTTGTGACCCAATAGGGTGTAACAAGGAACAACGGCTCCAAATAAATAGCATGATATCAGAAAGGAAACACCAGCCTCAGTGGAAGTAAATCACACTTTCTATAGATGTTTATATAACGTTTTTTCTCCAACAAAAACACTGTTCTGATTTTCCTTGTCAAATGAAATGACAGGTTTTATACAGCAGCATTTTACGAAAGCCATTCATGTGGGTCACTGCTGCTACAATGGAAGCTATTAGCATTTCACTATAAAGTCATGAATTTGTTTCAAACTGTAATTGGCCGTGTGTAAGTTTTAAAGTCGAGTCAGCGAGTAATAAATACCGCCTCCGCAATGCCTCGCTAAAGTCTCCACAGCCGATGATCTTTTTCCATGTTTCCTCAGTGTAAAGCTGTGCGCTACAATGGGCTTTATTGGCATTTCATGTCATAGCACAACACTTTACTGTACGTTTGTGAAGAGGAAGGAAAGTGACACGACCTTCGATTTTTTTTAGCAACCAAAACCTGAACTGAGTGGCGTCCATTTGTACTTAGCCGGACCAAATCAACACTTTTTAGAACCACCTTTAGTCTTGACTCTGTCTGGGTGTATTCACACCAGCCCTGCATAGTCCACTTTAGTCAAACTCTGGTTTGTTTGGTGAGGTGTGAATGAATGTGCATTTGAACTTGAATGCAGATCACAAAAGCAATCTCTAGCTTGCCTAAAAATGTGTTAGGGTATGTGTTAGGTTAAGGTGAACTCTGGGGCGGTTTGATTGGCATTATGCTACAAAAAAGTTTAAAAAGTTTTGTTGACATCTTCTTAAGACACAAATCAAGAAACTGTGTGTAAAACTCTGTTCGACTTCTAGGTTTACATGTGAGTTTCAAGCCTCAAGTATGTGTAATTTTTTGATTCATATCAAATCAGACCAACTAATTTTTTTACACACATAAATTGTTCTCTACGGATGCACATAGATAAAATTCTGTCAGCCATTTTATTTGACAAGATTGCAAAATTCAATTCACGACTGCATAGTCTGATTTACAAGTGCAATTTTACTGGATGTGTGCCCATAACATAGTAGTAATAAAAAGTAGTTGATTAAAAACAAAAGTGTTTGGTAAATAGGCCACCAGTGTACAGAGCAATTATTTTATCATGACACCTGATTTCATTTGAAAAAATTGTTTATTTATTTATTTCAACCATGAAAGCAGTATAAAATATCAGATATGAACAAGGAATGCAAAGGACACATAGAATAATCTTAATGTGTTCAAAAAGCAGTGGGAACCCCATAAACTCATACCATATTTCCAGATGGACCCTCGTTGTTAAATTAAAAAAAGGAAAATCTTAACATAGGTTAACTAATTTTCCATTGTATTTATTTATTTTGCCATGAACTCACTAAACAGCCACATATGTGTAAGCATAAACATATATACGTCCATACACACACACTCATATGCCTTAGCGTCAGTTTACGTAAACACATTACAAGCTGTCATACACATTTCTGTGTCTTGTGGAAATGATGTAAGATAAGATGTGTACATTCTGGTGATTTAAACAGTAAAATGAATTAGTAAAAAATAATCAAGCTGCGGAATCAAACATTTTCAGGATATTTATTTTACAGCACAAGGGCTTATAATCCAACAATGAAAGTACATTCTGCATGTGTCAAAACAGTGCAAAAATACTTCTACTGACACTTTGTACGGTTTGCTATGTGTTAATTTGACCTCATATCAGAACAATGAATTGACCGATAGCTGTGGTGGAAAGATCCAGAGGGGTATGGTGTAGAGGTTGACGGTGGAGAACAGACACAGAGTCAAGGCCAGTTCTTCCGAGACCGAGACCACATCCTCCAGGGCTAAGACCAAGACCAGATCTTTGAAGATCAACACCAAACCTACCAAGACCAAGTTCAGACCTACCAAGACTGCAACCTCCAGAACCAGGACCTTCAGTGCACACCAAAAAAAACTGCAAAAATGACTAGAAACATCAATTACTCAACCAAACTATTTCTTGGTATTCAACTCTAAACTATCATAACAAGCTAGTTTTTATGTTATTAAATACAGTCACACATTGATAGACTCTATGCTGAATTCATCAGCTCTCTGCTCAGCCGCTCCCTCCAAGGAAAACCTGCAGCTGCAGCGCAGAAGAAAAATAACCTTAAACTCTGACACTGGATTGTATTCATCAAATTAATAAGGTGAAGTACAAATGAACGCCTTCTTTATCAGATTATTTGCAAAACATTTCAAATAATGTCCCTGCCACTTCACAGGTGTTACTTTGTGACATAAAGCGTAATTGAAGCTTGTCAAAATACTGCAAGCCGCTGTTGTAGAAACGACTTATTGTGGAGTGGATGCTGTGTTTACGCTTGTTTTGTTTTCTTTTAAATGGAAAATCAAATCTGAAACCTTGAATATATAAAGCTCCAACCTAATGCATAGCTTCCAGTCGAGTCTGTCGCCTCTTCTCGCACGTTTTCATTCATGTTAGACTTTTGGAAGGCATAAAAAGAATCTTTAAGAAAATTACTTTGCATTTCAGAAGAGCGCAGTGACACATAAATGGAAATGCCATTTATGTAAAAATTCAGCTTTTCTGGTTTCCATGTTTGGAGGGGGGGAGCGAGCGAATAGCGAGAACTCTACAGGCAGAAATTGATTTGACACCCAACAGAACATCAGTAGGGTAGAGGCTTAGATCGGGTCTTTTTCATGCTCACCGTCTGGGCTGATTGTTGAAGATTCTAACGGCACTGATCCAAATGTTCTGATTGAGCCTCACGTTGATGTATTTAAGTCCTATTACAAAACACGTCGACCGGAGGTGAAAATGAGTCCTGCGATTGTAAAAAATATTTCATCAAAACTATATTTGTGCCTCATGACACTTGTATCAGTGATCATGAAATGCTTTAGTACTTGTTCAACTGAACTGGTCGATAACTTGAGTGTTAATTTCAAACTCAAGAAAAAAAAAGAAGAAGAAAGAAAAAACATTTACCTTGCTGCCAAAGCTGTCACAAGCTGATCACCAAAGAGGGCCACTTCAGGTGCCGACACACAGCCAAACAGGTCCCATTTTGTTTCAGTGCCGCTACAAGACATGCCCTTTGAAGCAGCAGCAATCATTACTGTTTCACTTGGTGGTGGTGGAGGGGAGGAATACAAAACAGGAGAGTGAAGCCGAGAGAGGCAGAGGCTTTCTAAGGCACTTGCCTGCCCAGGGCTGGAGCTGGAAAACTCACACCCATAAAGTGAAAGAAATGTCCCTACAGAAGAGCATAAATCTATACGATGACAAATAACCTTCTTAAATTTTCAGACTGCAAAATATAGATAGGCCTGGTGACTACCAGACTCGAACAAACAGAAATGAACTGAATTTGAACCTGTCTGGCAACATAAAGTAGGCTAAAGAAAAACACTTCATTATCTAAAGATAATTAAGGACAGATGAGAAATGAGGCAACTGTCAGTTTTTGTAGGGTGATGAATCTTCCCAGAAATAGTGGGCCTACCAACATTTGTACAAGAATATATCACAATGTGCGTTTGCATTGCAAATGTTGAAAAGACACTATTTCGCAATTGTGGTGTTTTCGTTAAATATGAAATGGGATTAAAATCACAAGTGAATAACTTTGTTCATGCGACAAGTCACAAAAAAACATTCATAGTACCAATTTGTCACATTGTTTTGTCCTTTCTGTCGTTGGTAACATCCGGTAATTGATCACAACAAGTGTGACAGGAAAACGGCTTTGAGAAATACACAAATTCTGATGCTGCCCAAAAACCTCCTCATCTGGATGCAGAAACTATTTATCAAAAAACATCTGTTTTTTTTTTTGTTTTTTTTTAATTGCCGCTAAGGAAATTTCTTTTTGTAATTACAATTTGCACAATTGTATGGTTAAAAAAAAAAAAAAAAAAACACAGCTAATGACTCATTCAAGAGGTCCCAAAATAAAACCCAAACCCAAATCTAAAGCAGTGCAGGCAGGCCTCACCGACCTCACCTGGCCTGATCTGGCAGAGGGTTTCAGAAAACGAGCATCATACCAGATATGCCTTACATCCAATAGTCATGCAAATTTTGAGCAAACTTTTAAAATGTTGCAAAAAAGAAAATGTGAATAAGGCATGTTTCTATCTACTGTTTTGGAATGAATCAACCAGGCTATGTAGGGCGTAATTATGTATCGAGATGTAGAGTTTGCAGACCAGTTTGAACAACAACAGGAGTCGTCCTCTCTGAAATGGTGATGTGGACATTTTTCCGCCTCTGGTAAGGCACAGACCCACCAGTGGATAGGAACGTTTGCTGAATCAGAACTATTATGTTTCCGTCTCCCATTTAACACGTTGACTCTTATTTTGGAAGATCCAAAAACCACCTCATGCAGGAAATTGTGAAAAAATCTGGAAGGGGGACTGCTCATCCATCCATAAAGTTTGTTTGTAACCTTTTGCTCAACAGCACTAGGGTTGTGCAGCAAAACAACGATGTGAGCCACAACAGGAAGTCCCGCCTCTGACTGGCTTTTAAAAAAAAAACTGAAACTGGGGCAGATTTTTTGGAGTGGGCTACTCAAAGTCTGGACTTAATGACCTTAAATAGACTGTGCTTGAAAATCCTCATCAGCTGCTGAACTACAATAACTCTGAAAAGAAGAGTGTGCCAAAATTCCTCCGCTGTAATAAAAAACTGCCATGTCATTATTAAAACATGCAGTTTTTTTTTTTTTTTTCGGCCAAGAGTAACACAAGCAGTGAATAAGATGGGGAGCAATCACTGTTTCACACTTTTTGCTGTCACACAAGTTCTCAGTGTCTAATAGTTTGATTACTCTGATGATCCGAAGCCTTCATGTGTGTGGAGAAAAAGCTCAAGACCAAACAAACCCAAAAGAAGGGCAAATATCGTTCACAGCCCTGCTCATACAGTAATGAATAAACCCAGCTTGCTGCTGCCATTTTGTTGTTATATTTAAACGGGCATGTGGGGGGAGAAAAAATGAGCAATTTCTCAGTGGAATAATTGGAAATTTAGCAAGGCCACTGGTGGCTAACCTGTCATCAATCACTTCAAGGCCCGCTCGGAGGTTAAGAGAATCAAGAAAACAGCCAGTGGTTGTTGACAGATTACCCTCGCCTTAGCCGACAACCCCGGCAGCAAACAGCTGAACGAATGTGAGAGGCTGGTGGATCCAACATCAAAGAGAGCATCTGCCACAAACCTTTAGAGGAGGTAAGTCTCCGCTGTGCCAGGAGTTCGTTTACATATTTATTTATTACAGAAAGAGAGAAAGACAGAAAGAGAAAGGAACAGAGAAAGAAGGGGCTTATATGGAAATCTTAGTTGGTGTTTAAAGTGAATGAAACTCATTTGCTGCTAATTTACCGTGGATTTCATACCTTTAAAACGAGGTAATCGAAACCTTTTCAAAAAAACAAAAAAAAAAAGAAAAAAAGGCTCCGTGACTGCTGGGGAAGCTGCGCTGCGTTAATAGACTTCCCTGAAGTAATTCAGCAGACATTATGCACAGGGCCACACCGATGTCCTGCAAATAGTCAATTGCTTAAGCATTAAGTAATATTTACCTGAGGCGGGCAAGCGGATGGTGTTTAAAAACATTCTCTCCAAATGAGTTTGGATGAAAAGCCGACCAGCGATCTCAAGAGCAGAACTTACAGAGACAAGCAGCACCAGCTTAGCTCTTTCACATCGATGCTTGGCTCAGACATTTCTTGATTCAGTTCAGCCCCTTTCTTCCTCAATACATTATAGAGACTCAACCTTTAGTAAGTTTCAGTTGTCTTCCACCAGCTATCTGGTGATAGCTATAGCTATCAGCTATAGTGATTTGGGGACAAAAAGTGTAGTATAAGTTTCAGCAAAATTTCATTTCCCTCTAGGATTAATGAAGTATATTTTAATTTTGAATCCGTGGATTAATGACAACAATATCTTATTGTTTTGTGTTTTCTTTCTCTACATTCCTCCAAGAAGTCGTCTGGTTGAAAGACAGAAGCCTTCTCCTTGGAAAACAGTTTGGCCTGGACAGAAATCAATTTGAAACATTTTGGCTGTAATTCCAAAAATACGTCACAGAAAATCAGTGAGGTTGCGTAAAGAAGCTTTTGGGGGGGAAAAAATAAAATAAAATCTTGACTCAAAATGCAGTTCAACAAATTTTAGTTCAAACTTTCACCCACTTATGTAAGGAGTTTTTTTTCTAAATTTCTTTCTCATTTTCTGAATCTTGAAAAATCCGACAGTTTCCCAGGGGTGTGTACAGTTTAGAAATCCACTAAAACTGAGAATAGTAGGAAATAAAGATTGATACTGGATGGCGTAATTGCTTGCCAATTAGGATTGGCTTTTCACATTTCAGAAATAAAGGTCCTGACCGTCAATGCGAAAACTTTACATATTAGTGTTCTGATCCCACCTTAAAATTTATGGCTCTAATAATAAAAGATTAGAGCCTGTTGCAAAAAGCAGCTCTGCAGTTTACAGTTGTTTTTTTCTTTGATACATTCATTTGTTGAAATCATTTGTCTTCACTCTTTGCTTGAAATGCATCATAGGCCCATTGACTTTGACAGGATAACATATTAATGCAACTCTCCGGTAGAACTTTTAAGTCCAAACTTTAAATTGCTCCAGACAGGAAATGTTCTGTATTGTGAGAATGGGAGTACATTAGCCTCCTCCCCTGCTCTCACCCTGTGAATATATCGTCCCAGGACGTCTCCGTAGCCACCGTGTGCCTCCATCACCCCAGGAAATAAAAGTCATACTTGATTTACCTGACAAGGGCTCTTTGAGGTATCCTTGACCGTGACGGATCTGTCGCCACAGTGAGCCGTAGCGCTGAAGTGTTTCTACCTGCCTGTAACACCCTGGCTCCACTCCATTCCTCCTCCTCCTTTTTTTTAAACTTTTTTTCTGAGATGTCTTTCCTGTTTGAGTGGTGTCTTATTGTCTGCCTGTGGTTCAGTTCGGCTTGCCGTTCAATCTTTTTAGAGGGCGGAAGGTGTTTCAGGAGGTGTACGGTCACACAGACAGACGCCAACAGTTTATTCCCTTCCCCACCACTCCAACCAAGACAGTTTTTCTGTTTCCATTTTTTTCCCCCCCCACCTCCCAAAACATACATAAACACATTCTTCAAGCGTCGCAAACAGTGCGAACTCCCGGCCAGCTCGCCACACGCAGCGTCGAGTTGATACTTCCTCAAGGTTAAGTGTGATCGCTGATTACTCGCGTGTTGAAGAATTGTTGTTGGCATGTTGCAGAAACACTTGTGACTTGCAGCAGATCAGTCATCTATGATCCAATTTGAATCTATTACGGCTGGACTCGACGGTGATGTGACCTTGCCTGTGCGCCTTCTCCGGAGGCTCCTTTTCAAAGCAAGTGCTGTTGACTTGCTGTTCGTTTGATTTGTTGGTGGCATTTGCCGTGAATGTGAATGCGGACTGGAGCCCCATCGCTGTTTTTGCCTCTCAAGGTCACACCGGCCCGCGTGTCGCCCGCGCTGCAGCCATTTATGCGAGGATAAGCGCATCGGCCTCGTCTTTCCAGCCGGAGTCATGAGCACATTAACTCCAGTCGAAGCTCAGCAGTATTAGTAATCAATGGATGAATAAAAAGAAACGCTTGTTAAATAATGGGACAATGTGAGAAGGGTGCTAAGCTGCTATTACCGCTGGGGGAAGCCAGCGAGGCCTAAGGAACAGCACCAAGACTCCTGACCTCTTCCTACTCTATTCATGTGGTCCTTTAACACCTGAGAGGGAATTTCATTGAAGACGTTGTTGTTAGCAGTTAATAGTTCACCTGCAACACCATATTACCTAAATGAACACATTGGGATCTTAACTTGGCTCAATCCACATAAACTGGATGCAGAAGGTGAAGCTAATAGCTAACACACGAGGGACTGAGATCAAAGTGGATTTCTGGTACATCTTGTTTCTACTAGTGCCCTGTACTTTCCAGCAATGTTGTTGTTATTCCTGTGCAGGATGGTCACTTTGGTTTCTTGGTTCTTTGGGGGGAATGTTCTCCCTTTCTGCAGGCGTAGAAGCTGACCTCTGGGGTCTTATTCTGTATTCTCTTTATTTTTTTCTCTTAGCACTCCATCATAAAGTCCCTACCAAGGCCCCCTTTTTCTTCTGGGATATTTGTAATCTGAGAGTTGGCTATTTTTATTTTTATTTTTTATTTAGATTCTAGTCCCTATTATATTTCTAGTCCCTGGTCCTGTGCACTGTGTTTTTTGTATTTTAATTTGTTTTTATGTGGAGTTATATTGTGTTTAGACTGGTCTCTGACCATCAGAGACCAGTTTGCTTGTTTCTTTTCAGTCATTCCCTCCCAAATATTTCAAACATTTCCCACAATTGTCCCTTATGTGTCTTATGTGTGCTGTTGTTTTATAAATGTTTTATAACTGAACTTACATAGCGCTTTTCCAATCATTTTGATCAATCAAAGCGATTTACACTAGTCACATTCACCCATTCGCACTCATTTATACACCGATACGCAGATCGGAAGGCAGTTTGGAGTTCAGTGCCTTGCCCAGGGCCACATTGACATGTGGCAGGAGGAACTGAACCTACAACCTCCCGATCACAAGACGACTACTCTACCCACAGTCACCCCACAGTCTAATCCTCCCCAATATGTATTCCTCCTCCCTCGATCAGATGATAGCCTTTCCTACTGCAATTTTCTAAACTTTGTATTTGCTGCCTTAGGATTTTGTGTCTGTAAATACCAAGTTCATCTCGTCTCCTGACTTCCTGCCTGGTTTCACTCTGGTCCTCAAATTAACACACAAACCTACTCTCAGTATTTCACACAGGAAATTCATTGGCTATGCATTCCCTCCTGCCTCCGTTTTCTGTGTAAATACTCGTTGGCTTCTCGACGAGTAACCCTTTAACACAACAGTGATAACAGTTTAAAGATTCATAAGGAAGGGCTCACATAAACCTCTGCGGTGCTTTTATGATTGAAGTTCGACTTAACAGCTAAGAAGACAACTAATCTGCATTTGTACTAAACGATACCGAGAACGCTTTTCTTCCCTTGGAGATGCGTTAATTCTTAACGGGCCCCTTAATCCGCCACATTCCAGTCGTTCTTCAAGAGCCGCCTCTGGATTGTCCTGTGATAATTGTGTTTTATTGATCCAGGCTTTGGTCAGACATTGGGATATCACCTGTGAATGGAGCTGCACAGATACTGTGGGCTTACCTGCATAAATATTTCAATACCTGACCCCCCTCCCTGCCCAAACAACTCCCATACTCCCAGTGCTATTGATAGTTTCGGCTCATCACCTAATGTGTCCCGGCATTAATACCCAAGTTCAGAGCAGGGGGAAAATTAAACCTGTTTAGCAATGTTTTATTGATTTTTGTTATATATATATTTCATATGCCGGCCATAGTGCATAAGAGACAGACAGACTGGCAGGCTGTGAAGAAAACTGTGGCGCCGAGCAAAAAATGCTGCCCCTAAACAGGGATAATTTGATGAAATCTGTTTCTAAACAGCTCTGAATGTAATGACACACTCCCTGCAGGATTGGGAGTGAGGTGCCATGGCTGGCTGCCTTTGAAGTACAGGTCCCCTGTTCCCTGGCTTACCGTCAAGATGGACAACAAAGCGGATCATCCGCCGCCTCGTTCTCTCTGGACACAAGTCATAAACTACAGAGCCATCAGAGGTCTGACCCTTTGGCTTTTTCCACATTTTGTTGCCATTACAAACTTAGATTTATTGACATTTATGTGATAGACAAAGACATTGTAGAACCAGATAATCAGAATTTCTTCCTCCAGACTCAAATAATACATAAAACGGAAATATTTAATTATTTCTTGCGCGGCCCGGTGCTAATTGGTCCACGGACCGGGGGTTGGGGACGACTGATCTAAACCGTTTCATTGTAATTCTGGCTGCATCTTTAGAGTCATTGTCCCGCTGGCTGGTAAACCTTCATCTCCGTCTTAAAAGCTTTTCCAGATTTTTTCTGGTCTTCTTTTACGACACTGATCAACTTTCTTGTTCCTGCTGAAGAAGAACTTCCCCACAGCCTTTGCTTTCACTACCATGTTTCCCCAGGGTAAGGTAGGTGCTGGTTGATGGGTGGTGTTAACGTTTAGGATGAAGTATTGGTGCTCAACCAGTTTTTGGGGGAGTAAAACACTACTGGTTGTACTGGGTTTTAACTTTAGTTTTGGTCTCACCACATCAGCGCATCATATTCCACATGTTTGATCCGTATTTGTGGAATTCTGCTTTAATCTAAAGAGAAAAAAAAGGAGATTGGTGGAATGGAGAACAACCAAGGCAAACAAAATAAATCCAGTTTTGACAGATCTGGCTGTGGGTTCTTTTTTTTTTTTTTACATATTAAGGTAGAACGAACAGATAACGAGCCTCTGGTGGAAATCACAGATGACGGGTGTAGAAATACTTGCATCATGCAGCAGCACATGACTAAACCACAGCAGGCAAAGACAAAAGCAAAACCAAGAGGTGGCACAAGATGAACTACAACACACACTCTTGTAAGACAAATATTTAATGTATATTGCATTAGCCACGATCAAAGGAGGCCACATACTGAGATTTTTTTGTGTGTGTTTTTGTACTAGAAAGAGCATGCCTAATTGATGACTATAGCTGGAATGCACCACTGTGTTTCTTGACAGGAAGAAAGTGAGGCGATGTTTGTCCTGTAGGTGACAGCAGCTGATGGCCGGTTGGGCTAATACGTTTGTGGTTGAAGGAGCTTCTGGGGCAAAGAAACTCCTTCAGCCTCGTCAGCCGTCGGGACCGGATCTCCGCTCAGCCTCCGAGAGCCCAAACTGCTCTCCATTATTGATGAACTGCGGTGTCGCAGCAGTCCATTCCCTTCATTGTTGAGACATCACCTGAGACATCATTGCCGACTCTCGCGCACACACACACGCTCACACACACCCGGACACGCAGAGCATTCAGATGAAAGCTTCTTTCCTAAGCTGTTTTCTTATTGCTCCCTGTCACTCCTGCTGGGCAGAGGGCACTTTGTAGACGGCCCTGAAGATGCAGACAGTGAGTGGAGGAGAGCACTGTGGGTGGCTCAGCGTTCAGAAGTAATCAAGGGATCCGGTGGGGATGTGGCTTCTTGCTGCATTTCATTTGCAGAGCTCCCCCCGTGCTGCCATCAGTCGGCCGCAGAGACTGACAGGCACCTAACCGAAAGGTAAGCAGGACTATAACTACAAGACACTTACTGCATATCGACATACAAGGTATGAAGCAAATAAAAATCCATAAAATGTAAGCTAAGGTAAGGTAATTTTATTTATAGAGCACATTTTCAGCAACAAGGCAGTTCAAAGTGCTTTACATGAGTTAGAAGGAAATGCAAACAAAACAACAAAACCAAAAGAAAGACAAAAAGATCAATTCCCTGTGTTTAATAAGAATAAGTAATCCATCATTTATAAACTACTAGGGGTTTCCAGTTGTTCTGCATGTGTGGTGTCACAATAAGAGATTATATTGGGCAGGGGGAAAGCGAAGTTTCAATAATCCTATGAAAAAAAAATGTAGGAAAGTTAAATTCGGTTTGAGTCTTACGCAAGGCCCTGCAGTCGTGGTGTTCTGTGGTTAGTCGGAGAGAAAAAAATGGTGGTTCCCTGGCATGAGCCAACACCTGAGCCCAGAAACGCTGCCGTGCGCCGAGCCGGGCTGGATTTGGGGAAAAGACGGAGAGGTTAGCATCTGCATGCACAGCGTCTGGCTATTAGACGACTGGGGCAACGCCACAGACTTCATGGGAAAGAAAGGCGGGTTGGGCTCTGAAACACGGCTTTAAAAACACGCCAGATGCACCTCGCCCATCCACCCCACTGGGTTTGTTTTATTGCTTGGTGGTGTGTGTGTGTGTGTGTGTGTGTTTCTTCCTTACCACTTTCACTCATGTATCTTCCAGGAAAAAAGAAACAAAAGAAAAGAAACTTTCATTACTCTCATTTTGATGGAGTCGACTTGGTTGATTCTCTCGTGAGTCATTTTCGACGTGGATAATGTTACTCGGGGGTTCCCTCGTATTGACGTGTGCTGCTGGTTAGAATTGGTGTCTCGCTAATAGACTATAGGAGCGAACACGAGGTAGGAGCCCGTTGTTATCGAGTGTTTCATATTGGTAGGAGTAAGTGCTGCAGGAAGTAATAGACTTGGTGGTTGTTATCGGTCCCTGGGGCGGCAAGAAGCAATCATCTAACTAAGTGAGAGTGAGACAGAGAGACACAGAGAGTGAGAGAGCGAGGGGCGGGCCTAACCTCTGGAAACACTATTGATGGCTGATAAATGTCTGCATTTGATGTGCAATTCAAAGTATGCCCCAACATCTACTTGCTTTTAATTATTCCCATTCATTTATTTCATTTGTCGCACGGAGCCGTGGGTTCCACCAGAGGTTCTGGATTGCGATCAGAGCGGTTTGAGTCGCAACCAAACCCCGGGTCGTGAGGCGCGGCGCGCCCTCTCGGCCTTGTTGTTAAGCAGGAATATTTAGCAGATGCATGCTCGGGTACTAATTACCAAGCTGTCTCGTTTGCCAGCCCCCGCTTACTGACGGAAACGAGCGGCTGCGGGTGAAACGTGCGCGCCGGGACTGAAGAGGGACGGGAGCGAAGCCGTCCTGACGTGATGAACACAGAGACGGGACTGGATTTATGAGACGCGACAGCGCCGTGCTGTAAATCGCAACAGGCCTTTGCACATTTGCATCGAGTGATTGAAAGAGGCGTCCTTCGCACACACACACACACACACACACACACACATGCACACTGAAGTTGGTGTGTTGTTTGCGTGCATGGATGGGACTTTTTGGACAACCGATGTTTACAGGGCAACATTACGTGTTTTCCAGCTACAAAGTTTATAGCAGAATAAAGGAATTATGTTACCTTCAGTTGTTTTAAAAATGCTTTATATATCAAATTAAGATTTGATTTTATAATTTAACGCCTTGAAATTGGGGCTTTGTTTCCTTAAGAAGCAACTGCTCTTTCTGAAACTCTGCCTTCAGGAAGTCATCACAGCATTGCTACTCTGTTAACCTTTTAATAGAGTAAAAGGCTACTTTTTTAATCTATTACAAGTAAAAGACTACTTTTACTTTTGTACTACTTTACTTTTGGTAGCTGTACTACCAGATGGTACTACCAGCGTTGTACAGCTGTTGTGCAGTTCCGCCAGGGCTTGGTAATTACTCCTGGCTAGTCTGAAGGAAGTGTGTGCAGGAGACATGGGGGAAGCTTGGAAACTTGGAGCTTCCTCCTCAAAGGCGGCGCTAGATCCAACCAGGCGTTTTGCACAGCTCAACGGTTTGCCACAGGAGATGAGAGGATTTTTATTTTTATTTTAAAAAGTCAATTTTACATAGTACTGCCCCTTTAAAGCCTGTAGAACTAAAGCAGAGAAGCAGGAATGCAGCAACAGAACACAAAAAAAGTTCTGCTGTTCTGCATTCGACGACATTTTCAATACTTTTGATAGAGCTATACATCTGTATTTGCTCATGTTGTGCATCTGTTCTCAGAGTAGAATAGATAAGGAGTCAAACAGACCCGAATAAATGGAGATTTAGTTCGGAAAATCTATGTTCTTTGCAATATTTAACCAAACTGGCCTACAGCAGTCTAACTCTTGGGGGATAAGTGCTGCACTCCCATTGAACAGTCCACAAGAGTAATGTGAATTGATTGAATCCCCAATGATTCCTCGAGTGTGTGTGTGTGGATATAGGCAAATGCCCCCGATTCACAAGAAGTGAGGAAGTTGCTTCCATTGGAAAAAAAAAAAGAAAAAAAAGCACGTCCTTGTGGACAATTTCACGTGGCTGGATATTAATTCTGCTGACCATCTATTATCCTGTCCGCCTTTCATCTCATTTATTATTCATTACACAATCATTTAGCTAAGTGCAGTGATTACTTAAATGTTTAATTCGGCCATAATCAATATTGGCCTGAGCTTTTCAGGTGAACACAGTTTTTCTAGCATTAAAGTCCCATCACCCATTGAGTCGATCAGGTTAAATTGCGCATGGTTACAATAATCGCCCCCATTAAGGAGATCCTTCCATCAATGGCAGCTGGGACACGTGTTATGATAATTGTTCGTTTCTGCCTTTTGGCAACGCAGGTTACCTGAGTCGGCGTTCATGCTCCCCCCCCCAACGCCGGGATAATGATCTATTCAGAGGTTGGCAGGCTGAAATGTCCCCCACTCAGCTCTATTAACGGCAGAGCGAGTCAAAGAAGAGAAATCCACTTATAAAAGAAGAGATGTTGCGCTCCCACATAATGGCGTAATGAACATCGTGGTCGGCTTATTAAAGGGATTTTTCATTTTAACGACGACCGCGTTGAAAAGGAGTTCATCAGAAGGATGCAAAGTGAATTATCCTGATACATCGACCCACCCAGCCTCCGAGAAGTTCAGTCAATCAAATCAGACGGCGGCCGCGAGACACGGCCGCGGCGTGACATTCGGATCCGTGTGCATCGAATGCGGAGCCCATAAACATGGACCGTATTGCTCCTTAATAACATGATCCATGTGTTAGCAGCGACTGTATCGTAAATCCTTTGCATTATTTGCTCTGCGTGATCATCTGTTTGCAATAAAAGTCTGAGGGTGGGGAGTGAAAACTGCTCATTTCCTGCTGGGTTTACCATAAAGGGGGTAGAAATTTGCATCTTCGTCTTGTCTGGGGCTTTGCCATGCTTTGGGTTTGGTGCAAAGAAATGTAAATACGATGTTTCAGGTGTTTTTCACAATTAGTTGCAGTTTGTCTTCCACCTATTCTTCCATCAGTTGTCACGTCGCCCTTTGTATCTGGTTTCATGGAAGGGTGTCGTGTAGGTTGGTCTCTCATGTTGCTTGTTTTGTCAATGTGTGGTTTTATACGTACATCAACGTGGCGCTGTAGCAACAAAAAAAAGGCACAAAATGAGTTAAAGTTTAGTGATTGTAGGTTTATAAAGGCTCTGGTTGTTGTTTGGCTTTAGTACTACCGATGCCAAATTGTGCTGAGTGCCGTTCATTTTGATCCCGAGAAGAGTAAGCGTGCCACCTAGTAGTGAGTTTTCTTGGCACTTCAGCAGCTGCAGATGGAAGGAATCTGCACAAGGCGCCTCCAGAGTCGTTCATGTGCATCACTGACTTACTGTAAGTAATTGTGTTTGTTGCATTAAGGTAGTTTCACTGTTAGTTTCAGCTTGTGGTGACATTGATATTTATTAGTCCGTCGTCATTGGCGACATAGTGAGCTTTGAGCACATGTTGTGTAATTAGTGGAGTATTTTGGTTATTTTTTTCTGTGCTGTAGTCTTCTTCCGGTCTGCTTATACCCACATGCGCAGATCACTTTTATCAAACCAAGGCTGTGGTTTTTAGACAGGTCAGAGATAGTTGTTTTTTGTTTTGGGTTTTTTTGTATCGCATCAGAGTTCGATTGCGCAGTCGCATTAATTGCATCCTAATTGCAATTAATTAATTACGAATAAAAAATTTTAATAGGCTTGAAAAAAAACCCTTTGTAAGAAAAGAACTTATTCAAAGTACTGCATGAATAGTTTCGGACAACTTCGAAGATTTCTCAGGTTCACTGTGTAGAGTCTGTGTTTTTTTGTTTTTTAAAAAAAATAAAAAACAGAACCTCATATCTCATCAGGCTGCCCTCGAGTCTCACTAACTCATAAAAGCGAAAGAAATGCAGATTATTACAGTTTCCCTAAAATTGTGAATTTTTTTTTTTTTAAATGAAAAAAAAAAAAGTTAGAACTATGCTTTGTGAAGTAATAATAAAAGTAAAAAAAAAACACCACAAAGAAATTACACACACAGTGGGTTTTAACGTTCAGGCAGCAAAGGTCACTTACAAAAGACGTTCGGAATCGAGTTTAAAATTTCCCAAAGTCAAGGTACGCTTTTTATCCTAGCTGAGGGCGTGGAGAGGAGCCAAAACTCCCAACAAAAGATCGAAATGGTTCTGAGAGATTACTCTGCGACCTCATAACCGAGGAAGAGGCAGCGGACCCATCTTTTCATTGCTGCTTTATAATCACACACTGCTGCATATCTGAAATGAACCGGCATCAGCCAGACACAGCCTTTTTCTTTCTTTTTTTTTTTTTCTTAAAAAAAAAAAAGAAAGGTCCAAATCAAAACTGACTCACTACAAGACACATTTATTTAAATATCATTCCTTCCACCATCATGAAAGCCATGTGCAGGTTAAGCAGAACAAGAGGCTGTGCAGAATAAAGAAAAGTTGAGCTTGAATAACCGTTTGCAGATGAGCTCTTTGTCTCCCGTGTCAAACCGGTTGACCGCAGTTAAACATGCCTGTGAAAAGCGTCTTCTAACAGTTCACTATACTCATAAACCAGCGTGGGTTAAAGAGCGGCAAATATTTGGGCCTGGCATGTTGAGGTGAGGACAGAGGCAGAAATAAAGTGTCTGTGATGTAGAACCCCAGCAGCATTAGAGAACAGAGTTTATTCCCTTCTGCTGAGCTGCGCGTTCAGACTGGGCGAGAGCCGCAACCCCGCTACCCATATGAATGCCAAATGCAAGCATGTGTGTGTGCACGCGTGTGTATGAAGATGTCCAGAGGAGTTTTCGGCGAGGTGGTAATGAACGTCTCTCTGGTGGATCAGCGCGTAAACACTGGAGAAGAGTGAACTCTGGCAACAGCCGTTCCCATTTGGCTCAATTAGGCCCGAAACCGAGACAATCAATGACACTGGCCTTTCTGCGAGGCGGCCGGCGCTCAGTAGAACGAAATGGGAATAATCAAAGTCCATAATTAGTTGGCCTGAGAGGGTGCAGGAGTGTTTTTTTTTTTTTTTTTTTTTTTTTTCTTTAACTCTGCTAGAACAAGTTGACGGCCGTGTGACAATGAAGGCCCAGGCTCCACACAGATAAAAGATCTACCCAGGGAAGAACGAGGAGAGAGCGCTATACTGTTCTGATCTCTGTCTTTTGCACTAAGAAAAACAATGTTCTGCAATATTCTTCAAACTATGTGTGGCAGCAAATGACATTCCAAGGGAGATGTTGCAAAGTGGTGGAGGAAAAAAAAAAAAGCAGTGAAGTGGTGTGCTTTTTTTTCTTTTTTTCTTTTGCTTCCTTTGGTCGTTCTTGTTTATTGTGATAATGATGGTGGTCTGCCAGTGAGGCAGAGAGAAATCGCACTCATGGAGCAAAGGGTGGAAGAGAAAGGGAGCAAATAGCAGTTTTAACGGATGGAAGTTAAAAAGTCGAGAGTGGTCAGTGAAGGGAGCATACGGGGAAACTGTACTCACGTATGCCAGACATTGGGATGCATTCTCCAGTTGAAAGAGGTGGACATGGTTAGTAACAAGTAGGTGTCAAAGGAACATCTACGTGGATTGTTTAACTCAAGGTTTTTTAGCAAAATATTGCACAACCATCATCCTAGTGTTATCTGTTTTCCATATAAATCATGCACACGCATTCCTGTTGCAACTGCGTCACCTGATCACCTGTTGAGGCTCTGTGAGACTTCAGAAGTGAGCGATTGAGAATGTTTTCCCCAATACAGCTTTGGCTTCCACTTGTTCAAGTCGAGCTAATTGGTCTGTGGAAGTAGCGCACCTGTTTGGAGCAAAACGTAGTAAAGTTGGACATTGCTAACGTAGAAACCACCTCATACATTCTCTCTGGTTGTTGGTTTGATCAGATCCTCGACTCTGCTTGAATTCACACCACGCAGTTTCTGTCATAGACGCTGTTTTCCTTTACACTAGAGCAGATGTAAAACCATACAAAACTCTAGAGGCTTAGCAGTTTTTTTCCGCACATGATAGACTACCTGAATTTTGAAGTGCCAGTTGTTGGTGGTTAATAGGGGGTCAAACCGTAATACACCGTGTACCTTGACGCAGGTACACAGTGTCTAGGCAGTAGCTGCAGAAAAAAATTTAGTATAACATTTTTCTGCAGCTTCTGTAGAAATATTCAACTCTGTTGAATGGTCTTATTAGGCCATTCAAGTCAACATTCATTTCCCACTTCTGACACCAAAAGCTTAAAAATGCTCCCACCCAGTCAAATTTGCTCAGATCACGGTGACAGTTTCTCTGCTTCAAACACATCAAAGTCCAAGGATAAAATAGACTCACTAGCTGTCTAAAATGAATGAAGAAGAGATAATAGTTGTTTTTCACCCCACACAACATGACTGGGTAGAACCTAACCAGGATGCAAGCTTGACGACTGGTGAATGGCAGTCAAGCTCTGCACACCAAAAAGGTTTGACACATAAAAAAACTGAGTTAATTATCTTGCTTACTGACCAGATTATCTAGTTTTACTTTCTAGTACTGTGTGTTGCTGATTTGATTAGATAGAAATTTAAGATAAGCTAATGCTTTAAACCCATGCTGTTGACCGAGAGGTAGCCATGTTGATTTTTTTTTAAGTTGGAGACAGTAAGAGACCTTCGACTTTCCTAAAGGCACATTTTTGTTCATATTTTCCACTCGGAAATAGAAATTCCAATTTAAACGAAACACAATAAACACTACGTTATGCATGATACCCACATTGCAATTATTCATGCTAGTTCTACATCGTTTCTAGTGTTATTCAAGTATCAAAGTTTCCCAGTTCATCATCAGTTTGATGAATTTCTCAAAGTTTAGGTTATCAGCGATCACTATCAGCTAAACTTTCTGGAAGCACCCAGAGACACATCACAACTCTGGCTCAAAAAGTGGGCAGCCACTGGATTGTGATGTACTGCAGCCAAAAAGAGCTGGAAAGAGATGTTTACTGAGGCCGGGGTCACTCTGCTCCTGTTTAGTTGTTGTCCCCCCCCCACACAGAAGTGGAAAGCCTAATGATGATGAAGATTGTCTCTGAGTAAAATGGCTGCCAAGTTATAGTTGGACGGGGTTGAGCTGCGCATCCGTCTGTGTTTGACGTCTGTGTTTGTATCTCATGGGTGCGTGGTGGTATGGCGTCTGGCCCTACATCAGAATGACAGATTGGCACATAATATTCTTTCGATCTTCGCTTTACTTATTCATATCCACATCATGAAACGTTGTCATGATACAACCACAAAATTCAGTGGTTTTTTTTTAAATCAAATTAGACTAACACAAAAAAGGGGATAGTAGTGAAGTGGAAAGGAAAATGATTCTTGGGTTAGCTGAACAGGTTCCCTTTGGCATCACACTTAATGCAGTCAGGATGGTGTGTTTGTGGTCCTGTGCAGTGGATGGTCTCCGCCAAACATAGCATCTTGAGTGATGGCCAAAAAGCTCCATTTTGATCTGATCAAAAAAAAAGACTCTTTGGTCTTTCGCTTGACCAAAGAGTCTTTCACTTACCTTTTGTCAAACTCTAGTTGATCTGAGTTTTCTTCAACACTAACTGTGTTTCCATTACAAATGTTCACAAAACTTTGTCGATATTCCACTAACGTTGTAAAAAAAAATGCAATTTTGCAATTGCAGTGTTTCTATTAAATAAGAAACGCAGCAGTTGAATAAGTTCACGATATTAGTCATTAAAGAACATGCAGTGCCATCATCATCCCGCTACTTCCTGTCATCTTCTTCGTCTTTTCCGCCAGTAGTAACATCCGGCTGTTGATCCCATGACTCGTGTGTTTGCATTGCAGTTTTGTGAAACAATCATTCTATTAAAACAAAAAACAAAAAAAACACTTCATCGTAGCACAAAAACGTTTTATCGAACAACGTGGCAAAATTGCCGTGTTTCCACTAAGGAATTTTCAGAATTCCACTTTGCACATTTATACGGTCAATACAAACACAACCAAGGGATTTCTCATCTCTACTCACCCGTAAAGTCTTGAAAGACGCCATGAAGCAGTTGACTCTCTTATGCTGAAGCTCGTAACTCCTTCAGCATTGTCCTGGTGACCTGCTGTCCTCTCTCTCTTGACTGTAAGTCTGGTCTATGCAGACTTACACACGTCACATATGTAGTAATAGTAAGTTTACAACACATATTGCAAGTGCATTACCCTCTCTGGAGGCACTGCTGTGTAACACACTGTAATATAAGAAAACAACATGTTAAAGGCCCAAAGGAAAGGCAGCTAAACATGGATTTGGAGAGTCATAATCAGTGTTGTGGGATTCCCAATAAAAGACAAACCGAGAAGCAGGCAGCTTGGAAGTTTCACTTGGAGCATTTTCTGAGAGCTAAAGGACTGTGGGGAGTGGTACAATAGACGGAGCAGTTAGCTGCAGATGGCAGTACTAACACAGCAGCTGAGAGCGAAAGAAATGGAAGAAAAACCCTTTTCAGTGGCGGTGCTAAATTTGAACACACCCTATTCGGTAGCAATCTGGAAGACTCCCCAAAAAAGGCGCAGGAGACGGTTAACGGTCGGTTTGAAACAGGCACTGTTGCTAACAAGTGAGTGGTCAGTTTTGCCTCTCAACAACTGTTAATTGGTACACTGGAGGTGTGGGGAGATTTAAAATATTCTTCCTCAGGTGTTACGCTGTCATTTCGGTTTTTGGACCTCAATCACGTCTTCCGACTGAAGCCGTGCACTGCTCCTGTTTCTGTTCAGTCGTGACGAGAATCTGAGGCAGGCGTTTTGTGAAAATCCAACTCTTTTTAATTCTTGGCTTTGCGGCGAACGAACGAGCCTGTAGAGGGTCATCAGAAGGTGGTGCTGTCATCTACGTTACACATGGCAGTAATAAACGGTGCTGGTTGCTAATTGGAAACAGCGCTTATGTAACAGCTTTATCTGTGTACAAGAGGCAAACAGAAGCTGTAAAAACAACAACTTCAAGGTTTTCCGATACCTCCTGTCTACATGGCCTCTCCAATGCCCAATAATAAAACAAACCTTATGAAAGTCATAAGATTTTTGATAGCTCGTCAAATTAGTTTGTAAGAAAATTTACAAGAGCATAGCTGCTAGCAAACTTTTACGTACCTTTTAAAACTTTGGAGGTTTTGTGATGTTAGAAGCAGAGACAGTACTGATTTCTATGAAATGGAGAGTTTTAATAAGATCAACACACAGGAGCACATATTTGGGAAATAAATTTTTTTTTGTTTGTTTGTTTTTTTACAAATGTTACCTGAAAAGTGTGGCATGGATTTGTGATCAACCCAAGTTAATAGATTGTAATGAGATGACAGGTGTTTGTTTTAACCAGGTTTTCACTGCCGCGTTTGTCAACAGTAATCAGATTACAAAATCTAGACTTTTTACATGTTTGTCCAAAAGGTCCACATTTGGTCTCAATGGAAGCACTTTTTTTTCTTTGAGCCACACGTGCTGCATGATCAGCGGGACGTTGCCACTGACGCAAACCGTGAAGAAGAGGACGACAGGAAGTAGTCGACGAATCCTTTTTTAATACATTTATCGCATGGACAAACAAATCCCCTCGTATTTTTAATTGCGTTTATTTAATGGGAACGCCACAATTGCGAAATTGTATTTTTCTGACCTGGGCGAAATATTGACATTTTTGCACATTTGTAATGGAAATGCAGCTACTGGAAAAGGTTTTTAAAGTCAAGGTGAGGTAATTGTATTTATATAGCCCATTGTAAGCAACAAAACACATGTTGCTGGAAACAACATGAACTGCATTTGGAAATACAAACAAAACGACAAACCAATGGAAAGACGAAAAGGTAAAAGTATGAAACTACATATTGGCTCCCCATGTTTAACAAGAACAAGTAATCCATATAAGTTTCTCTGGATTCTTGTTCTGATTTAACTAGATGTTGGTTCTCCATGTTTGATTCTGTTAGTAAGTATGAAACTAAATGTTGGTTTCAAATGTTTTGGGTTGAGTTCTAGATTTGCAGAATGTAAAGTAAAAATGTTGGTTCTCCATGTTTGATTGTCAAATGTTTAGCTTTTAGCTAAACATCATGGCAGATGTTGTGTACAGCTGAGCCCGACTCATCCAGCAGCAGCACGTCTTCGTTCCAGACGCGTCAGGTCGTGCTGCGTTCTTTTCTCTACAAGTCACTAGAGAGAGTTGAGTTGAAGTGGGTTTGTTTGTTTGTTTCTTTGCCCAAGTGACTGTTTGTCTGAGAAAATCAAAATCACATAATGCACAAACATAATTAAGCACGTAATTTGAAATTGATGCGCTGGGGCCACGTTCTTGTCATCCACCAAGTACGACGTGACGGGAGGTAAGGCACTGACGTAGTCCGAGGTCGCAACCACAAGTTTGTTAAAATGAAGTTCCGTTAAAACTGACTTCACTAAATTTGCCACTCTGGTTAATGCCTTGAAATGTTTATTTAATATTTCTGCATAATTTTCTGTCAAAACGTCTATTTTGTGAAATGTGCCAGTTCCTTTTGTAGCAAAACAGCCATACGTCATGACGCCGCCACCGCCGTGCTTCACAGCCGATCTGAGGACTGAAAGACGCCGTCTTCTTCCTTCCAAATATGGTCATTATGGCCAAACACTTGAAAATCCTGTTTAGGATTAATTACCCAATTGATGTATACATGATCACAATACAATACTTACCATCGCTCACAATACTATTTTGAATTCTGCACCTGAAAACGAACCAACGCATGAAAAAACAAAAATTTAAGTAATAAAACCCAAAATAAAACTGAAGCCTATTCAACTAATAAAATCTAGCAAACACGCTGTAAAAACTAATTAAAACAAAAAGTCACAACAACATAAAATCTAAATGAAACTGTTATAACCTTGGTTCCAACCGTGTCCCTCTGAATGAAAGCTGCTAGCGACACACCTCTGCTCTTCGTAACGTCCAACAGAAACTGTGAACCAGTCATACAAACGGGCTCATTCGGTCGTGAGGTTTAGCCAAACCTCAGACGTAGCTTGTGGTCTTGCTTTAACTAAGCCTCAAACTGAGTCGAGCAGAGAACCGAGGCGAAGTGGTGGTGAGTTTACCCTGATCCCCCCCGACTCCTGCGCCTCCGAGTCAGACGAGGCGTGTTGTTTTCAGCACCATCGGGTTCCTTTGCTTCCCCGTTGGCATGAAAAATGAAGGGCATTCACCTTGTTTATCTTTCAATTCAATATTTACTCCTTGTCAGACGGATTTGGGGGCTTTTCATCATCAGTGTTCTCCAAGCACAATATTTTCCTCCGAGGAGTTCGTCTGCTCCGTTAATGTTTGATGAACACAGCCATAAAGAGACGTGATGGGCGGGCGCGGCTGGCTACCTGCATCTCACTTTGAGTTGGTTTTTTTTTTTCACTCTCTGTTGGTGCTTGTAGCTCTTCCTCGACATTCTGCTTCCTCCTCGGGGATTCCTGCTGTTTCGGGGACTCCCTTCTCGTTCCCCAAAGGAACGTTGTTGGGTGCGTTTGAATTAGACAGGAGAAACTGGGTCATTGGCTTTGATCAGCTTTTTGTGTTGCTCGGTGTGAAGGTTAGACCTGAAGCAGGGCTATTCTCACAGCCTTACATTTTCTTTCTTCCTGTTTATTCCGTTTTCTATTTGCTTTGCTATGTAAAATGCATTTCCACTGGGTATTTTACGCAAATTCATTCAGTTACTTGCGGGCCACATTGACACAGCGCTTCATCCTGAAGGAACTTTTCACTTTGCCTTTATATGTAGATCCACTTTTTTTGTTTTTGTCCTTCTTGTTGCTTTTTCTATGTGTTTTCTGTTAATATGTAAATTAATTCTGACATTGGAAAAGCAACACCATTCACTAAATAGAAACCATGATATCTAATCAATGAATTTTATTGGAATATTTTTACAATGCAGACCAACAGAGAGGTGGAAGGAAAACATTTCTTATAAATAAAAATGCTGAAAATGTGGCATGCATTACTGTTGTATTGTAAGACCACTGTAGAAAAAAAATACATGTAAATTTCCACCAAAAAACTCAATAGAAAAAACTTGTATATTTTATTGAAAAAAAAAAAATTCAATGAAATGAACTGGTTTGATATCACGGTTCTACAGCGGCATATTAGGGCCATTATAAAAAAAGAAAAAAAGAGTACATTTACACCAAAAAACTAATCTCTGAATTATTTTAGGGGAAAAAAAAACTTGGAAATTTCTGAGTTTGAAAAATGTAAAAATTTGCTATAATTTTTTTTTTTTAATTTTGAGATTAATTTCAAAAGTTTTTTTTCTGGAAAAAAAACCCCCTCAAAAATTCCTAAGTTCAAGATGCTAGAAAAAATTTCCTAGAAAAAATTAAGTAGAAAAGCAAAAAATGCTGAAATTGTTGACTTTTCAAACTCAGGGATTTCTCAAAGTTTGTGAGTTTTTTGGTGCAAATTTACTTCTTTTTTTTCTCATCTCTGATTGCCCTAACACTCTGTTGTGGAAATGTGATGTCAAAGCCGTGTTGGAGCGTTCACATGGCAGACAAAACACACAGCAGCTTATAAATGTGATTTAATTGAAAAATGGTTCAGATTGTTTCTCATAAATAAATATGTGAAAATGTGTTTGTATTCATGCTGCACTGAGTCAATTCTTTATAAAACCACTTTATACCATCCTGTCCTGTGAATCCTGTCTCTACCAACTTTGCTCATCTAGAACTGACATTTCTAACTATTTTACATTCTGAAACAATAAGAAATGTAACTATATAGGATGAAGAGCCTCAACCAGCATCACTTGTCACTGATTCTTCACTGGATTTACATCTGAACTTTGCTGTCTGAATATGTTACATATATTCATCGGTTTCAAGATGGAGGGCTTTTTTCTACAGCAACGTTTGGATTTTAGCGTCCACCGCTCCGATGCCGTCTCAGCCATGTTTTTGCTCTTAGCAGCTCGGTAATGCACGAAAATGATTCGAAATAAATGACATGCAAGTCTCAGAGAAATCCAACCTGTCCTGAACTCTTGCCGAAGTCCATTTGGGAGCAATTTGTTAAAAACCCCAGATGCAGAGGGAAATCAGAGTCGGGAGTAAAGGGACTGTTTTTCTTTGCTGCTGTAGAAAATAGAGAAAATATTCATCTCCACTGCTTTTCCACGACAGCGACAGTCACACTGTTACCCCGCTGCTCACAGTTTGATCGGTTCAAGTTTCCTTGTGATGTTCGAGTCCTCTTAACAGCGGGACATTTTCAGGGGGGGTTTTTGTACTGCATGGCTTTTGGATTTTGACGGAAAGCGACAAAAATCACGCCTGAAGCACAAAGTTCGCCGCATTCAGCCAACACTCTGTCTATCCGGGGGCGTTTGGCTTTGGAGCGGACACCATTCGCGATCCATCGCCGGATCAAAGCCCGCCGCTTCCCCGTGAGTCGCCGAATAATAATTTGGTTTCATTTGTTTGCTTCTTGCCCTTTTACAGCTCCTGGATCAGTAAGGTTTTATTTGTCTCCAAGGTGGAAACAATGGCCCTCCATAAAAAGTGCATCATGGGAGAGTCAATGTTGAAAAATTGATTTGAAAAGTAGATTTATAAACACATTTACATCTTTCAGAGTTAAAACTCTTTGCCTTTAAATGAGTTGCTGAACAGACTGAGTTTAAATGCCGTTTTCAATTTATTTTATTTTTCATATTTCTTTGTTCTTCATTTGTAACTTTACCTACAATCTGATTACAATCCACTGACAAAACATACAAATAGTTATGTCTTAATAATCATGAGAAAAAGTCATTATGTGGTATAGAGTTATGCTAACAGTGAATTTAACAATCAAGACATTACTTAAATTTTAAAAAGTGATGAGGATCCACTGGCAAAAACGTACAAATAATTTCAATAATTAAGACAGAAAGTCATCTCAGGTGGTCTAAAGTTATGAATTTAACAATGAGTATATTACAAAGATAATTTTTTTTTTTTTTTTTCATTTTTAATGCCGTAAAAAAACAAAGTTTATATTTCCATCCACTAGACATCATTATAAGAGACATCGTTACACACTATATAAAATCTTTGTACAATCAGCTTACATTGTAAAATTACATTTTACATTGTAAAATGTAAAATGATGAGATCTTGCATCCATGTAAAAAGAGTTTTGCCTTTTCATTTTCTTATCTCACGTGTTCAGTTTTTCCACTTTGCAATTTGCTGAGAAGAAGTTTTTCTCCTGGCATCCCAGAGCCACACCTGCCCAGTCCCCCTTCTAATTGTGGCGTCACGACCTCTGACCTTTACCACGCTGACTGAGCCCTGTAGAGTTTGCATCGCAGCTCTTGGGTTTTGAAGTTTCTTCGAGCCTTGAACTGTTTGGACCTCGGGGTGAGGCACTCGTTGGGAAAACTCCGTCTCAAACTTGAAAATTATCCTTTTTTGCTGTGAAACTGATGAAGTCCAAATTATGTGGAAACGACCTCCTGACCCCCACAGAGTGGTGCAGAGCAAAACATTTTCTCCAAGAGGAACAAACAAACACTTCTTTGTTTAAAGTTACATAAATACTGCCATGATCTGAGAGGTCAGGAGTTGTTTAATGAAATTAAATACAAAGTAGTAACTCGTGGCGTATTTTTGAACTTTGATAATGTGACATTTGTCTTAAAAATGATTATTTTGTGTTTTCTGACATTTTTCTCAGTTATATTTATTCCAGTTTGTTGTTTTAGTTGGTTGTCTGATGCCATCAGCTCCTGTTTTAAATATTATTATCACTACTACTTGACTCCCTTTGTACACCCACTAGGCCAGGGGTGCTCAATACGTCGATCGCGATCCACCGGTAGATCACGGGAAGGTTTTGAGTCGATCTCGGCAGCAGGTGACAAACTGAAGGCCACCAGGACGCTGAGACCAGAACTTCCTCTTCTGACAGGCTTGTCAGAAATATTTACTAAGATCTTAAACGTTTGTAGCTTTATTAAAAAATAATTTTTTTAAAAAAATCAACAAAACGTGTTAAAATTAATATTCTCAGTAATTTTTGTTTAACTAGGTTCATTGCGCTTCAAATCCATTAACAAAAAAAAAAAATTGCGACTCAAAGACCGACTGACTAGCAGAGCGGGAGTTTAAATTAGCTAATCAACCACCGCTGTGTTCATGAGAGGCTTATTAATAATCGAGAAATAAACATCAAGCCTGGAAACCTGATATCGTAACGGGCCGAATGTTATGTTTTTAAGGCGGCTGCCATGGCAAAGGGTGTGCTTAAACGACAAAGAGAGACGGAGAGTAAAAAGTAAGAGTGGTTTTGAGTTGATCACCTGTTCGGGTTGTCTTATCTTTGCTGTGGTTTATCACAGCCGCTGTAGTTTCTGAACGATCAATAAACGACAAACTTGGACTAATTACCTCGTTTGTTTGGAGTCACTCACAACAAACATCAAATAGGACAAATATATTTCATTAAGTTTTAACAAACAAATGGCTTCTACCGCGATAATTATGTGAAATGAAATTAATTATATCCCAACTTCAGAAGATTTGCCTTTACTTTAACAGTGCCATTTGGTTCCTCCCATCAGTATGTAGCTTTTCATATTGAGGTCATCAAACCAAAGTTCAGATCTACCAGAACTGACTGACACCTGCTGGCCTCAGGTTTACAACCAGCTTCTGACTGAGAAACCAGTAACCTGCTCCCAGTGCCAGAATCTCACTGAGGAAGAAAACACATTAGGTTTTCTATCACTTTATCATTTCTGCTATAACTGATGGATATTCGCATATAAAATAAGTCAATAGAGTTCAATTTACAATTTTTATGTCTTGGTGTCATGAGGTAGATCTCAGCCGGCTGGTGAGAAAAAAAGTAGATCTTGGTCTCAAAACGTTTGGGGACTCCTGCGCCAGGCTGTGCTACTAATCCTCCTCTTGCGGTAGCACAGAGCTTCATGAGTTATCACTATTCTAGGGAAATGGAAACAAGATGACTCACTAACATCTCCACTACTGGGGTGCATCTCCAAAACATTCTAAGAGTTTCCACAGTTCAGAGCAAACATAAACAAATTTCGTATTAAGAAGCGATGCCAGACGTGCTCCTCGCATAAAACGGCACAAATCTGTTCTCGCTGTTGTGTTTCCTGCATTGCTCCCGCAAGAACAGTTTCCATGGCTTTCCACAGTCTTACTCATTCAATGCAAGTCCCTATTTAGTCGTGATATTTTAAGTAAACTGCAGTGTAGAAGGTTATGGAATATCCTAAATGTAAGGGAGTTTGTTGGGGGTTTTTTATCCATTTTCATTTTTGTCCAACTGGTGTTATCTGAGCTCCGGCCCTGTCTGGAAATATCCCAAATTGGCCGCAACATCAGTTCTGTCAGTTTTTAGTTTTGGAGCAAAGTCATTAAAAGGTCATCAAAAATGTTTTATTGATTTGTCGTCCCACGCATGCAGTGCGGTGGATTGTAAATCGACCAGAGAAATGCCTTCACCTAGTGGACAGCATTAAAACATGTCATTTGGAAGAGATTTTATGATGAGGAAATGAGAAAATAAGTAATTTAAAAGAAAAAAAAAATTGATTAACAAAAATGACACTGCAGTGACGTATACGTCTGTCTTCTAATATGATTTAGTTCTGGAAACATTATGACCTTGTTTTGTATCATTACGACTTTGTCATATGACTTTTTTCTCGTGTTGTGACTTCTAGCTTTATTACAGATTTATTCTCATCGTATTGTCACCTTGTTTTCCATATTACTTCAACTTCCTGTCACACAACTTCTTTGTATGCCTGTAATTGAATTCCAGTGCCCCTAAAAGTTCATCATATAAAACACAACCTGTTACAAAAAGTATATCTCAGAAGGTTAATCTAAAAGGTGCTGAATGTTTAAAACCGAGACAGTGGAAGTTTCCAGATCAGCCAAAGCGCAGACTTTGGCTGTTCTGGTTCTGTGTCAGCGCAGACCCATAAGACACACAAAGCCACGTCTCCTCCTTCCATTATCAAGTCGGAGCGGAAGGAGAACCGAGAGCAGCCACTCCACCGTCACGCTGCACACAATTAGCCAGCTGCAGGGGGACCGTATGGCTGTCATGTCTCCTGTTGTTCCGAGGTGAAGACAAGGGTTGTTTGTGAAGGCAGAGTGCCCAGTAAACAGAGGAGCCCCCACCGCCTACCTCTTACACACTCACTGAACCACACACAGATACGCCTCTCAACCAGGCTAAATGTCAGCCTGTGAGGCTACAGTAAGCCGTCACCGTCTCCAGGCTTTACTGGCGCCACCAGCTGACGAGAGGTACGGGGTTGTGTTGAACGTTAACTACGCCACGTTTACTCATGGACTACAAGTTTGACATCCGTAAAATAATACTGTGTCATGGAATACATTTGTTTTAACTTCTGAAACATCTATTGGCTTTACTTGATTGATCCTGTTGCAAGGGGACGATACGGATCTCTAATAAGATCCTTGACTAGTCAGTCTAGGATCTTCACATGCCTAGACCTCCATGCGAAGGTCGCCAGTCCTTCACATGGACACAACAAGCAAACATTGGTCCAATCAGATACTAGCAGGGTGTTAATCATACAGTGGTCAGTGGGTTTGCATTTAGTAAGAAATTTATGTAAATTGAATTGTTTCTCGGTGAAAGTCTTATTTACCGGGTTTCAAGACATAACTCATTTAAGCATGAAGAGTACACGCAAAATCCATAAAATTTTGTCGAGTAAGACTTTAATTGAGAAGCAATTTAATCTGGATAGCAAATACTAAATGCCCACCCACTGACCACTGCACCAGCACCTGGCTGGAGCTATGTTTGGCTTTGATGCCCTTAATTCTTTGTAGCATAGCTTCATCAAGGGGTTTGACATTCCTCAAAGGTTTTAGTCCACATTGACACGACAAGGCCCCCGAATACTCTGGCATACTTCACTTCGCAGAGGTTGATAGTTAAGACCGTGTCCAACAGTAAACTGCTCGGCCGACAACAGGGTTCACAACAAACTGCTTGGAACGCGACAAAAAGCTGATAAGGTTGAGAGTCAGCATAATCAGTTGCACGGTCACATTGTCTGCCCTCTGTTTGGCTCCATGTGATGGACTGGCAACCTGTCTGGGGTGGACCTTCCTAGAGTTATGTGAAGAGAAGCATGAAATATAGAGTTACCTTGAGTGAAAATCGAAGTAATGTGGGGCAATCTTTTCCCAAATCAAAATTTCTTGAGATTCTATGCCTGGTAACCTGTCTAGGATGGACCTTCCTAAAGTTATGTCTGCATATTGCAAGTTAGGGTAACCGCTGTCTTCAGTGTCAGTGTGTGCTTGCATGGTTATTTGTCTTCTATGATTAGCTGGATTAATTTTAAAAAGCAGTTTTAATCCAATTCTTGTTCATTTTGGTTCAGTAATCCAAATTCAAGTTCTTTTTTCCTTATCAAGACCAGCTCTCTCCACAATAAAAGTCAAAAATAGCCAGCTTACAGAAACATCAAAACATGAACCAATGTATTTCAAACTGGATTCTTACTGTCTACACATACCAATACAGATCTAAAAAAAAAAAAATGAAAATACATTCTAACACGAGAACTCTACTTACAACACAAGCTCTACACTCGAGTAACCTCTGTCAGCAAAAACGAAAAGTCTTTGAGTCATCCAACCCAAACGTTCACTTAAATCCTTCGAAAATCTCTTGGAAAAATCCAAAGACAGAGGGGCTTTCTATCCAAGCTGAGCGAGCTTGAGCACATTTGCATCTTAAGATGTGGAAAAGAAGAAAAAAAATCCCTACATTCTCATGCGCTGATGTGGATACCCACGAGGAGTCGGCTCTAAAAATCGTTTGAGAAGAATCAACTAGACGCTGCCAAAGTACAAGGCGAATAAACATTTTGCCAACGCAGATCAGTAAAACACAAACTATTTTGGAAAACGACAAGCATGGCTAAAGCATCGACACAGGACGTGAAAAGTTGAATTGTATGGTCTCTTGGCTCGAGGTATTCCATACAATTAGAGCAGCGACAGAAACGGCTCTGTTGAAACTGGAACAGCGATGTGATTCTCATTGTTGTCCTTATGCATATTTGTCTGGGCACAGAATTTCTAATGTTTTTTCCCCTCTAAATGTTGCCAAAGTGGCTCCAGACAGAGCCAAATATAAAAGCCTAACCCCCTCCCGTCCCTCTTGCTATCGCTCCCGCCCGTTAGTTGAGATGTCAGCGCGGTCTCCACGGTGACTGAGCCGAGGCTGTGTGTGCTGCGACAACCAGTCAGGGTCACAGCCTCTCATTTCAGCAAATGGGCCCGACGTATTTTGCAGGTTTGTGGAGTCGTGGAGCTGGGTCTGCTGCCGGAGGGAACATTTACATGTCTGCCAAGTTTCAGCAGCATTCCCGGGGAATTAGGTGGAAGTTGAACCTAGCTTCCAGACTGAAAGGGTCACAGGTGACGGCGAAATGATCAACAGTCTCGCGATAATTATCAATCCGGGCAGAACTACATTTTCACCCCCTTTCCTTCCCGATTGGCAACCAATTAACAGCTTTGGTCGACAAAAGCAAATAGTTATCAGCACTAAATAACATGTTTTACTGAGCTCCACATCAGTAGCTAATGAAGCTAGCATCAGAATGAAACTGTTAGGCTAGAACTTAAACTTTTGTTTTAATTTGATAAGAGGAAGACGATTTGGGCCACTGAGAAAATCAAGAATTCTGACTTTTTGACCTTAGAAAGAAAAACTGAGTGTCCCTAATCCTCTAAATGAATCCTATTTGGAAAGGATTTCCCTACATGACCTTGATTTTCACTCTATATTTAATAGATTTTCACTCTTGCTTATAATAGCCTAAATAGTTTCTGGCACAAACTACTTTTATGCCAGAAAAATGATCATTTTTTTGGATAATTGTGCATAAAATGATTAGAATTTGGAAAAAAACTTATTGAAATTTAAAATGATGTTTTCGGAACTGCTCATGCTGCATGAATCATTATTTGTCGATAGAATAAATATAAGGTGACGTAAAAGTCACCTTTTATTTTACCTCAATATTTGACGTAATATTTCAGTTTTTAACGAGGTGACAAGATTACTTTTCTTCTTCTTCTATGCAAAATGAAAACGTATGTTTTTCAAAAAACTTTGGCCGAAATACATTTTCAAAATTTTTCACAAAAATTGGTAAAAAAAAAAAAAGAAGAAAAAAACAAAACGGTGGTTTAAGTAAGTGCTAACTCCCGCCTGCAGGTGGCAGTGTCTTCTCCACCGCAGCCTCTGCCTTATTGTAAGTCAGGTTATTGGACGTGATTGATCCAGTGATTAGAAAAACTTGAGCAATTTAAGTTCTTTAAAGGATAAAAATGTATTTAGTCCAATTTGCCTTTTATTTTTTTCTAGTCTTTTTTCTCATATGTAGATATTGGAAGGAATTTAATTGGGGAAATAATAACGCAACATTCTTTGTAGATATTTCTAGAAAAAAAGTGCAGTGAAGTGCATTTATTTTGAGTGCAAAAACAACTTACAAAACCAAAAAGCTTGAAAGCCTGGAGGGACTGAATAGATGTGGAAATAAACTCCAGCACATGTTCTTCTTCTTCTGCTATGCTAAATATCTCCACAACGTGAACGCATGTCGAGTTAGTACAAATACTAATCAGATTTGTACAAAAAAAACAACGTGACATTCTCTGTCTACTTAAAAATCACGCTCTGTGTTGTGTTGCTTTATCATATACAATATTAATACAATTCAATTATGTTGTAACAAGAAAATATGTTGAAAAATCGAAAGGAGCGTTAATACTCTATGAAGTCAGTGTAGATGCAGTAAAGTGGAGAAAATAACAGCTTCCATTTATTTATTTGATTTCTTTCATTTCATTTTGAAAACAAAGCAACATGATATGTGATGAATCCTTTGGTTCCCGACCTCAGATAAGCAGAAGGCAATAGCTGGATAAATGTCTGTTATCTCTGCATGGAGTTCATTTATTGAGCTCTTTACTTAAGAAAGTGGATATCTGATGCGAAGCGCCGTACCAAGGTCGACCAATGCTGCGATCGCTTCGGCTTCATTCGACTGAGATTTTATGGAGTAAGTGTGAAAATCCCAGACAATGGTATTTACATCAGTAGAATATTTCAAAAGTTTTGCGCCAGTATCTTAACAGCTGTTTCCAAAAAACAATAGAATTGCGCAAATTGAAATTTTGAAAATAAGATCGGTTACGAAAAAAACTCTCGCTTTTCGCTCAGAAGCTTTTCCACTAGGATAAAGTGGATTTTCGGCCGTATCAAAATAGATATATTTTTTTAAAAACTGCAATGGAAACACTTTTTTTCGCATCACGAGTCACCGTCTCTTCTGATTGGCTGATAGATGACGAGTGCTAGCACCATGACTGAATTATTATTATGTCATGTAACTGTTTACATCCGTCGCCATGATTTTTAATAACTTATTGCGGGAACAAGCTTATTTTTATGTGCAATTTTAAATTGATTTCTTCTTTAACAGAAACACAACAATTGCAAAACTGAGTCTTTTCTCCGACATTGGCTGAATATTCACAGACACTTGCACACATTTGTATTTGAAGCACAGCTACTGAAGAACAAACAGGATTGTTCTGTTCCGTTCTACATCACCACCGACAACAGGGATTAGAAAAAATAGGGCAAATTCTACATCGGGATTATGAGATGTGCTGTTTTTGATGGGTCTGCACTTTCGCAATGTAGGAGTCGTAAAAGACGCAACCTCGATGTCGCTTAATTTGCAGGCACAAAGACTCAAAAGAGTCTAAAGCAACGGGATGCAACAGAAGGGTACAGTATCGACTGGCTGCCTGTTGCCGCCTTGTTACGTTGGTTTTGTAAGTGCAGCCACTTGAGTTCAGATGAAAAGAGAGCGAGCATAAATACCGGGGACACTCATCGTGCTTCCACAGAGCTCTTCAAGAGCTCCTTCAACACACGGAGAGCTAAACTGTGTCCAGCGGAAAGGTCAAGTGCTCGCAGAGAGCGCAGGGATGGAAACGGCTTCCACCATCAACCTTCTTGTGTGTGTCGGCCCTATTTACACACCCCGGCGCACGCAGCCAGAGGCTTCCCAGCTATGTAATTATTCATTAATGGGGATCAAACTCTGCACTACTTCTTGATTTTTGGAGGCTGATCTGAAACAATAATCCGGCATCTATCTGCTGGGACTGACGGCGAACAGTTGATGTTTTAGTACTCGAGTTGCAAAATTGATGGAAGCTTGCAAACACTTGTGTGGCGGTCCTCCAGGGCAAAGCGGAATGAGGCGAGATAACGAAAAGACATAAAGACAAAGAGAAAACGGGGATGTTAAGATGCTCTTATAAAGAGCTCAGACTCTCAACCTCAGGAGGGCGATACTCGGTAGATATATTAGTACATAAAACCTTTACAATTCCTGTTTCTGTCTTGGTTTCTGCTTTATCGTCTTTTTTTTTTCTATTATACTACAAGTTTGTCCTCCTTATTTTTCACCTTGCGATGGCTATGTAGCTACTGATTCCTTAATAGAAGTTACTTGCTTTCCCAAAGAACTATAATTTTAAAATGGGCAGCCTCACATGGCCCTCAGCATCCTCATGGTTTATAAACACAGGGACGACATGTCAGTGGTTACTGTTTTCTGAGACAACTTACAAAACATACAGTAAAAGTTCACAAGTTCAGTTGTTTAGAAACATGTATCTTGCAAAATGAAATTTTAAAGGAATCCTTCAAGCTACCGACTCGTCATTGTAAAAAACAAAACCAATGGCTTTATGTTTAAACTGCTGTCATATGCACATTGGGTGGCCTTTTCCACACAAAAATGATTCATTATTTTTGAATCTTGAAGTTCGTGATGGGACGTTGGAAGATCTTGCAGCTCCCAAAATGTGCTTGTCAGTGTATGCTTCATTGAATCTAAATTATAATTTTTGTATCTCAACCAAAAAATACAATTTGAACATTGAACATTTTGACAGCATGAGAACCGCTACTTTCACAAGTACTGTAAATAGTGCAAGTGAATCAGCGCAACAGGATCAATGCAATTGCGACTCAAATATTAGTAACTACTCCATATCAATACTGGTGATTACTAGGGCGTGGACTTTTAATGCTTCAACTTTGATTAATTAATTACATACATTTTAATGTCTTCGCAATTAATGTAATTTTTTTTTTTTCTGTGGGGAACATTTGCAATCACTCGTTTCTGGTACAACCGCAAATCTAACGCACAAGTGACATCCTCAAAAAAAAGCGCTAGAGGAAAGAGCCACTTTTCATGGATCGTTCATTTTTGTATTAAAAAATATATCAGATAGGACGCTGGAAAAGACTGTTGTTGTGTGCAAGTTGTGCTAAAAGGAGTTAGCTTATCATTCTTTTGAATGATAAGCATCTCAGTGCTAAACATGTTGCAGCAGCACAGGTGTCCTCGATGCTAACATTAGTGTTCACAGTCCACATTTCTAAAGAAGACACTTGAAATCTTATAATAGGGTATAATAGCACTTAGCATTAATCTAATGACTTAATAACTTAACAGCTAAAATGTTGTTTGTTGATGAGCCCACGTCTATATATGTAACAACTTAGCAGCAAAAAATGGCTGTCGAATTGAAAAATGGTGCTTATTTTGTCAATACACTGTATAGTTTTAGAGGTACGGGTAAGTAGGCAGCTGCTGTTACTGACAGAGTAACAGCTGTTACCCTCACTTTGCTATGCTAATAAGCATCCAGCCAGTTTGGTGCTGCTCAGGTCAGATCTGTCTTCTGGAAGAGTAACACAGTTTGAACCTTGTTTCATCCAAAACTGCTGGTGTTCTCAGAATCCCTCTTTTGGCTAAAGCCAGTCGCTTCCCCAGTCGTAGCGCCATGTTTCAAAAGAATACATAGCTCTGTATACACACCAGTTTGTCTAAAGTGATCCATTACGAAGGGCTTTGTGGTTGTGTGAATATCACAGAACAAAGATCTGAGACTCTGTTGTTGTTGAGAACAACCCAATAAAAATGGATCAAACACTCCATGAAAAGCCCCCGAAGACATGTTCAAGCCCCTATGTAATGCACTCATTTGACTAAAGGCTTTTAAAGCCCACTTATCCTGTAAAATGAGAAATAGGCTGAGGATTGAAGTCATAACTGAAGAAATCACGTGCGTTTCGTGCATTATTTGAAAAGCACATTTGTTTCTCTGTGGCTTCATGAGTGAAGCAGGAGATTTAAGGCGTGTTGTCCTGGTTTCCGACGAACGCCGCCACCGCACGCACAAAGGGATGAAACGGAAATGATCAATGCTAAGTAATGCCAGACAATGATGCCTGCATATCTCACCGAACACAATCGAAGCACATGTGCACCCGCAGCACCCACTTTAGTCGTCGTCCATGCATGTAGGCACAATAGCAGACTCTCAACCCCGCTGTCTTCACAATGCACACCCCGACTTTTATCTTTTATTTTTAACCAAAGCTTTTGTTTCTCACTCAGCCCGAGTTGTCCAATCAATAAAACCACGCGCTACTCATTGCGGCGCATTATTAGAACTGAAAGATTCTGCTATCGGCTTCTTGTGGGCTTTGACTGATACGGCTTTCACTTCAAAGTTCAATCAAGCCGTATTGGTGGCGTCCGGGGGCCGGGTTTGCTCTCTCAGGAACCAGGAAACCGAAGCGATAGACTGCCATCTTGTGAGAGAAGAAAAAGGGCAGATGAGCCAGAAGCAGCAGCACCACAGATTTGCTTGCCTGCAGACGACTGCAAATAGTGTTCAGTTGGACACTTTTTTTTTTAGTCAATGCATAATCCGTATATAACACAGTCTGGTCACATCAACACAGGCCAATTGAACATGTGGTTCAGCTTAATAGTGAGACAGAAATAAGGCGGCTATACACTTTTCAGTGGAACGGAGGGTTTAAGGCAGGATAAAAAGTCCACTCTGCTCCCCGTTGGAGTGCATTAGCATGCTAATAGCTCACTCCTTTTGAAAACCCTCTCATCTATAAGAATGTCACTGCTAATCTGTGTGATTCCTAATAATGGCGCTGTGGCGATAAACACAGCGCGCCATGTTGTTCCTCGTGTCTGTCTGCGTGGAGAGACTGGATGAGTCGCTAAACAGTTTTCATTATTTCCTTTTGTAGATTTCTGATTTATTTTGTCCTTTCTTCTCTTCCCCCACCCCCCTTCTCCATACTCCATAGTTTGTGTTACGGCAGACACACCGTCCTACACGTTTTAGAGGTTTCCCTGCTTTAATGTGCCTCATTCAACTGATTGCAGTTCAACAAATGCCTGTTTATCATTCATCAATTGAAATCGGCTGGACTGAAGCGAGGAAATGCCTAAAACATGCAGGGCAGTGAACCTTGAGGACCAGGATTGGGGAAACAATGCCATGTCCCGTCTCACTCTTTTCTTTCCCTTTGTTTTAGTTCTCAGATTGCAATTATGTTGAATATTATTTCTCTGTCTGATGTAATCAGGAACCGCCTGCCTGTGGGTAATCTTGATAACATCAAATCGTCTCGGTGCTGAATCAAATTAAGGTTTGGTTTGTTTCTCACCCAAGAATATTTCTTGCAAAGTGTTGGCATGCTACAAGCCTAAGCTAATATAAGCTAACGAAAGGAGCGTTTATTTATTATTCTTGATAACGGCAGTTCACATCTTTAATTTCAGGCTGTGTGTTATGTAGCAGTAACACTGCAACACTCTGCCAATATAAAGCACAATCAAGTAACAGTTACCTTCAGTTGTTATAAAAATGCTACATATATCAAATTTGACTTTGTAATTCACCACTTTGAAATTGGACTTCTGTCTCTTTAAGAGATCCTCCTCTTTCTGAAACTCCGCCTTCAGGAGGTCATCACTACATTGCTCGTCTATTAACCCTTTAACAACAGTTTAACCCGCGTAGCATTGTCTTGATTCGGTTTAAAATGATATTTGGTCTTATTGATACGAATTTAGCCATTAATTTAATAATGCTGAAAAGGCTAAGATGTTTTATGTCTTATAAAGCAAGGTCAACGTTTCAGAAGTCGCCCCCTTTGCTTTCCAATAAACAATGAGTACACTGACCTGCTGTTCAGGGTTGACATATGTAAACATGTTAAATTGAAGATAGTAAAAGGAAGGTGAGTTTAAAAACAGAAAATAGTTATTTACTTTTACTCAAATGCTGATGTTCTTGCTGGCCACAGAAAATGGTTTGAGTCATGCTGGCAGTTACTTTGTAGCGCCGTTTGAGACGTGATGTAATCACCATATACTTTACAATTAAAATTATTATTATTATTATTTTTTTTTTTTGCACATCACAAAAAAATTAGTTGAAGCTGATGTGTCAAAAACTTGAAAGCTTTTTGACTTGGTTTGCCAGAAATATTTTTCTGGCAAACTTGACCAAAGAAGGTAAGGGAGTTGAGGTTGTGGTTAAGCGTTGGTGGAGTTGAGTCGTTCTCACGTGAGCTGCAACGAACGGCCAACGTGATCCTCATCGTCTTGTAGAATAACTACAATTTGAAAAATATCAAAGTTTATAAAAATGTACCAATCTTATATACCTTTAACCTTCTAAATGTTTGCGAAGCCATTTACAGAGAGGATGTTAAGTATTCACTTAACTGCTGTACTTAAAAGGTGGCGAACCATCAGCAATCATCCGGCGTTACACACGTACGGATAGATTCAGAGTAACTTCCTCATATGCAAGTAAAGTGGTATAAAAACGAATAATAATTTAGAGTTTATGTGAACACAGTTTTATGGATTTTTACGCTGCCTTATTTTTCTAGAAGCTAGTAACTGACTGGAAAATGACTTGTTCGTTTTAGCTCATGTGCTTCACACAGCTCGACAATTAGTGTCACACTGCCTCCAAGCTACATTTTCTGTGTAAATACTTATATATTTCCATGTAAATAGCCTCCCAAATCACCAAGATGACAATTTAAAGGTTCATAAAACTGCATTTGGATGAACTCCCATGAAAATATAAACATATTTAGGTCGCTTAAGGCTTCTGTGACAACAAGACATTAAGTGCTGATAACCTTTTTGACAGAACCTTACATAACAAACCCTGAACTCTCCCTCTACGTCTCTACAGACTGCCAATGCGAAAGAACCAAAAGATAACTGTTGTTTGACAGACATTTTTGTAGATCTTCTCCACTTTTAGGGATTATTCTTCCAAATATCTCAAAGCCTCCCCCCTTAAGAGACACAATGGCGTCGTACTGCGAAGCAACGTTTTATTTTTTGTGCGTGTGCATTTTGGATGTTTCTCGAGTTCCTTTAGTGTGTCAGCATGGAGCTACAATCAAATGGCGCAAGCTGTGAAAACCCAAGAATTTTCTCTTTAAGCAGGTCCCCGTGGGCTGGCGCTGCCCTCCGGAGTGATCCCTTGCCTCATCGCAGCGCACATGTTGCCATCTCAATCTCAGAGACGACGGTTGAAGTTGTAGCACCGGGGCTGCTTTGAATAACGCTCCTTTCGGGACGATTGCGAGAGTTGGCGTCCGTATGATGACAGCTGCCGTTAGCCGTAAACGACATAGCTTCTCGATAAATTCCCTTTGTTGTAGCTGGATAGCTCTTGATTGTGACCTTAAAAAAAAAAAAAAAAAACAATCCCCTGCTTCTAGAGGAAGGCTGTCACTGCTACTCCTCATCAGAAGCTCACTGTAAGATCCAACACCTCAGTGATGCAGCCTGTAGGGGCTCTCTGATGTCCCCGTGGATCTCGGGGAGCTTTAAAGAGATTCCAACACTATACTTGTGTTAGAAAGTTTCATACTCCTCCCAGAAATCCAACGCTCTCTTTTAGTTTCTGTAATCTACCGCGTGATTGTATCGTTTAGATCCAGTGACAGTTTTGGTGACTATAAACTTTGTGAATGAAATTGACTACAGCACTGGTTGTTTTGAGTTGTTGGACTCAGTTACATATCTGAAATAAACTCGGCTACACCTACGTTTTGCAGGTGGGTGAAAACCAGAGAAATCTTGTGTCTCTAAGCTCAGTATCTGAAGTTACTGTACAGACACTTCTTCTGGAGTGTCTTCCTATTGGTATATGTATTGCCTTATATATGAAATAAATAAGGCAATAAAATGTCATTAGTTTTCTTTTTATCTAACGTTTTCCCTCTTGATCCTTGTACTTCTACTGCTGCATTCGCTATTACTATGTTCTAGACACTAAAACCGTTTTGAGGTAACATTACTAGATGTGTTTCCATTACAATTATGCGCAAACGTTTGACAATATTCTGCTGATGTAAAAAAAAAAATTTTTTTTAATTTGTAATTGTTAAAAAAAAAAACTTGTGTTTTTATTAGATAGGGAGCGCAATTAAAATCACGTGAATACATTCGTTCACATGATAAGTCACTAAAAAACATGCAACGCAAATATTCTCCAACTACTTCCTGTTGTTTTCTTCTTCGTGGTTTGCGTCAGCAGCAACATCCTGTTGTTGATCGTGTGAGTCGTGTGACTGGCGGGGAGTGGAAACAATTTTGATACGGCCCCTAAAAAAAATCCACCTCATCCCAGGAGCAAAACTTTGCATCTAAAAACAAGTTTGTTCAAAACTGCTGTGTTTTCGTTAAGCAAATTTATTTTACGAAAAGTCAAATTGCGCAAGTAAATTGTCAATGGAAACACTGCTTCTGTCTTTTTTATTATCACCAGGTGGTGTTTATAAATGTTTCTCGTGTTTGATCACTCATCCACTCTTAGTCCAAAAGGACGTCTGTATCCGCACGCTGCTTCGTTTCAAAACCTCTGAACTCTTCAGATTTCAAATCGTCTTCACTCCACCAAAAAAATTATAATTTTATGCATTTACGTTTACATTTATGCCTTCATTAAAGAAGATTACTCAGTATGCCTGTTTGTAATGTGAACAGAAAGATATTCTGTTCTCTGGTGGCTCTAGAAGGGGCTATGCCCCCCCTATGGCACCTCTTGGGGGCGCCACTGTCCCCCTGTAGAGGCTGACAGAGCAGTTTTTTCCTTTCACCAAGCGTTAAGCTGAACTGGAACAGCAGTAGGTTTTCAATGTTCAGTAAGCTCTAGCAACACTTAAAATAATTGGACCCGGTTTGGTGGAAAAGCCTCTCTTTTAAAAGCATCCATTCAGCATTTGTCATGAAAACATCCAATCATCACGTAAATGTAGGTGAGAACTTTGCGCTTGATTTTGAAGCTGTAGGCTCACAGTCAAAGCAGCTGACGGTCAGAAGCCGCATTTTTGAGTGAAAACTATCCTTGAGTTAATTTCAGACTTTTTTTTTTTGCTGAAATCAACAAACCTAAATCATCCCCCTGCAGGACATAGTCCAGCCACCCTTAAAAGCTTCATCCGAATCTCCTAGCAACAAAATTCACTTTTGACCGATATGTGAATTGACGTGTGATTACTGTTTGCTATCTGTGGCTTCCTGTCTGTCCCTTCAGCCTGATATTGCCCATGGTCTGCTGCTATATCAGGGTGCCGAAACCGTCAAGCTAATTCCCTCTATCAACGCCTTATTATCAGATGTGCTGCATGCTCCCTGGAGGAGATGAGAACTCCTCCAGTTGTGGCTAATGCCTGTGAGAAGAGGCTATCTACATGGCCAGACAGCCTCAACACCGACAGGTAGCGTTTAACACCCAACCTACACCAACGTCACATCGCCCGCTCCTTATGCCAGCCGTATATTGCCATGTAATGAGCCGGAGAGCGAGGATTGGATCAAAAATTAAAAGTCTTTCAACCCCAGCAAATTGCGTAGAGGTAATAAAAAAAACAGCAGAGGGCTACATTGCGGTTAAAACGTATTTCCTGGGGCAGTGCAGAGGTAGAGTCTTTCCCTGTCCTCTTTCTGGCCAGTTGCTATCTGATCTGCCACAAAAAAAAAAAAAAAAAACTTTTAAGTATTTCACCTTTCACAGATTCCTTATTTCACAAAATAAAATAAGCTAAGAAAACACAAAACACAGATTTTGACAGATGCCTTTATTAATTAAAGTGGTTGTGTCGTGTTGTCCAAGTACATAAAATAATTTTATAGCATAACCAAGTAACTGTTACTTTCAGCTGTTATGAAAATGCCATTAAATTCAACTTAAAAGAAATTTGACTTTGCAATTTAATGCATTGAATTTGAGCGTCTCTTTCAGAAACCCCTCTTTCCGAAACTCTGCCTTCGGGAAGTCATCACAGCTAGGCCTGTCACAACATGGCTCCTCTATTAACCCTTTGACAACATCTTTACCAGCGCTACATTGAGAAGTAGCTCGTATAATGAACATAGCTGAGGTGCAGTTCTACCAGGTGTTTGCTAATTGCTGCTGGCTAGTTTGAAGGAGCTGAGTTAGGGAGTCACGGGGAAGGATTGCTCTGTGAGCCGGATCCTCAGAAGCTTGGAAACTGCAGCTCTGGGGAGGAGCTGCGACTTTAAGGCGGGGCCAAGTCCACCCAGGTGTTTTGCACAGCTGAATGGTTGCTATAGAAGATTCAAGAATTTCTCAAACATGCATGAAAGAATCAAGACAACACTCCAGGTATGTTTTTGATGAGGAAATAATGTTATAGCATGACTACAAAAAAAGTTAACTTTACTTAATACTCCCCCATACAAAGATGTATCAGATGAGAACATACAAAACTCACGTTAGCATAGCAACTGAAAAGGCCAGTAAGACCAGACTGTAAATCAACCGTGACGGCCTCTGTTTCCCAAAGTTCATCTTTTTATCTGTAATTGTGATGGATGAGGCTTTTGTCCCTTAAAGCCTGAACAAGTGTGTGCCTCACAAGTTGATAGCTGCAGCTAGAGGTGTAGCGACACCACAAACACACTCACACACACCCAGGTAGAGCGTCTGGGTAGAGGTGGAAAAGATACGGAGTCTTCACAACGCCTGAAGGGATGTCTGGAGCAGGGGGGCAGGAGGCGGCGGCAGGAGGCGGTGGCCGTATGCGCGCGGTGGGGAAATGATTATGAAAATGTTGGCTACGTCCTGCTCTCTCTGGCGTGACGGATAGACCTGCTCCTGATGAGGTGCCGGGGCAGAAGCGAAGATAGCGGTGAGGCGTGAACGCGGTGGGGGTGACGGTTTAGAGACATACGCTTACGAACTGGTACACATGCCCTCGCAAAGATAGCCGCACACAGACATAAAGTTCCTGAGAGCCGTCGTTATTAGAGGGTGGCAACGCAAGCTAGGTAATAAAGGGATATTGATTTGAGGGTTTCCTCGCCTCGCCCAGCTTGTGTTTTAATAGCATTATTGTAGATAGGCTGTAAGGCGAAATCCAATTTGTATTAATCTCTTGTGATTTAACCCTCCCCCCACCCCAATCATTACTCGTTATCATCAACAGTTTTGACTGAGTCGGTAAATTGACCAGTTTACTATCATTAAGCTTCACAGCAGGGCCTGTTTACTGTCTGAGGGAAAAAAAAAAAAAGTGTCATTCATTAGAGCCACTCTGGGCTCGATTTGCCATAGTTTGCAACTTTATTGTCTGGGATGCCTCGCTTCAAAAGAACAGGCTTTAATGGCCAGAGTTTCAGCTGTTGCTACAAAAACTGCTTTCTAGGAAGAATAAAAAATAAATAAATTGAATTTCAGCTCAGCTGTGAAAATGGAAAAGTGTTTCTGTATTATTGGAAAAATGTTCAGTCATTACAAGGGAAAAAGTCTAGAAGTTTCAACAACAAACATTTTTTTTTTTTTTTTCCCTGCAAGATAAAAACCAGAATCCCTCTATGAGACAAAGATGATAAAAACGAAATATCTTGATGGGTTTCTGACTGTTTTCTTTTCACAGTAGTGTGATGTTGGCAAAAGTGTTAAGATACCTGGAGCTTTCCTTTTTCTTGTTTTCATTTGTCGCATCAGAATCTCAAGGTGCTCGCGATCATTTTCACAATCTCTTTTCACTCCAGCGGCAGCCGCAAATATTTTTAGGTACACATCCACCGTCTTTGAACATCTTGTTCATTCCTCTCTTCACTGCAAAGTGTCACATCGTTGGTCTGTGTTTTGCAGCAATATTGATGTTTTGCTTCAACTGGTCCACTTCCACCGTCCAATATTTGTATCTGCATAAATACGTCTGAGGAACCTTTATTGGCGAGGAATAAAGGTTACGTACATTTGTACGATTCTTTGCTAAATAGCCGCAAAGATTGTCAAGTGGCTAAAAACTCCTGGCTGGAAATTGCAACGTCGAGGCATGGCGCTCTCTCTCTCTGTGACCTTGGTCTCATTTGATTGTAGCATCATCCTCCTCTTGTTCAGCGAACTGTAGTTTGATGTCCCATTAGTTTTTTTTTAAGAAATGGCACACTTCCTTCACTCCTCAATAAAAGTTGGACAGTGTTAGTTGTTGTGCCAACATGTTTTTCCACCCGACTCTTTACAGCTCCTATAGAGACACTATGGGCCTCTGTTGCGTCTCTCATTAATTCTCCAGGTGTGAGTTTAATGAGAATTGTACATTAAACTCGCCTTTTTTCACATAAATTAACGAAAACGATTTTAGCCGTTGTAGGATTTCTCTTTGGTCTGTTTTCTCCCGCTAGCGCTAGACGAATGCATTTGTTTTGGTCGGGTTTACCCAGAATTCCCTGTGCTTATAGTCCGCTTCCTGTTTTTGCATCCACACATAAATTCAAAGTGAGTTAAGTTTACTTCAAGTAAACTGAGAAATAAGGATTTAGGCTGATCAGAGTTCGATTGCACATTCACACCTCCCCAAATGAACAACTGAACGACTAAAGCAAACTACTAAGGGCTACTTTGTATGTGTCACTTAAAATCAACCCAAAACCATTAAAGCTTGTGGTTGTAACATGGAGAATTCAAAGTATGTGAATATTGTGCGAGATGATCCTTTTTTGCATTGTGTTTTGTAATTTTTTGTGCATTCAAATATAACTTGCAAGCGGCAAACAGGTGTATAAGTTTGCTTTTACGGACCAAAAGGGATACTTTGGTCTGTAAAAGCAAAGGGGATCAGCTGTAATACTTTCTTTAAAAAAAAAATAAATAAAAGTTTGATTCAATTTCTTGTATTTCTTCGGTGACAAACATGTTCCCAGCTGGGCTGCATTAAAGATCTGTTAGTCTTTCGGAGAAAAGAAATGTTACAAGTTGTGAGACGGTCTTCCTCTGCCTGGTTTGCTCTGACTAAATCCGGTCAGGGAGTCGCCGCCATCCCAGCGTCGGCAGGTCTGTGACTGCGGCTCGTCTGATTGGTCGACAGGAGAGCACCGCTGCAGGCGGTCAGAGCGCGTGCAGGAGAGGCAAATGTCATACGGGAGGGACACGCCTAAACTGTCACGGCCTGACAAACACAAACAGCCAGAGATGATGAATGGTGATCAGCCTGCGCTCATAATGGTGTACTTGTAACATTTTTTTTTTATTTGAGTCAAACATGTGCAATTAATAAACTTGTTTTGTTATCCCAAGGGCTGTCTTACAGAACTACACTCAAAATAATAAGATTAATCTCAGCATAAGATGATGCAAAGCATCTTTGTTTAAAACTACAACTGCACATTCTTTTCCCTAAAAATTATCAGATAACAAACTGGCCTGAATGTGTCTATTGATTATGATATGGAGAACCTATTTATCAGTATGGGATGCTTTTCGTGCTAAGAATAAAGTAGGCAGACGTAAGACTAAAGTTTCACGTTTATTGGTGAGGAGAGTCTGTCAAGAATGGCAAAATCCTTCAAAAATAATGTTTCAGAAATTCTAGGAATTATCTCAGTTGTTTACCTTTACATACAGTTAACTTCAATTTTGATACAAAACACCATACTTAGTTCTATTATTGTTTTAATTGAAGATGTTTCACTGCTCAAATAGTGAGCAGTGGGCAGGAAATAATAAAACATAAGTCATCCCTAGAATTATGTTTTATGTATACTACCTATTACTAAATTAATAAAGTATTTCAATAATTATTGTATCAAATCGTCACCCAAATAATTGAATCGAATTGTGAGGTTCTTAAGCAGTGACACTTGACCTAATATAGTTGATTTCTTATGGTGAGAAAATGATCATATCCAAAGCTGATTTAGAGTGGAAAACTAACTCCACTCATCATGTTGACTTTTCTGATGTTTGTGGCAAAATGGTTCATAAGGATAGGCTTATAGTTTGGTGTTCTAATGAAGAGGGATGACAAAAAGGATCTAATGACGTTTATAGAAATTGCGCATGATGTAAACCGAATAGTGTTTTTTAAGTTTGGCGTAATCAGTTTTGATCATTGTTCAGATTACTGAATTGTACAGAAATAGTTTGTCATTATTTGTGCTGTGACAGCTGCTGGTTGGGACTCCTATTTTTCCAATAATTAGACTAACTTCTACAGAGCCCAACGCTTGTGATGGTTTTTGAAACATCGGGCTTTCATTTAACCCGGGTCTGCTTCAAACACGTTCTCTGAGAGAATAAATCAAACGTAGAGCCGTTCAGCCACAATCGCTGCTCATGTTCAGCGTGCGCTGATGATGGGGAATTTTAAGATAAAGGGTAACAGAAGAAAATCCTCAAACACTTTTCTTCCTGTTCATTTTGCATCTGCTCATCATTCTTCTGTCTGAAGAGGCAGATGTTCAAAGCATTTCCTTCCTGTAGGATTTACAGAGGACCCTTCAATAGAAGAGCAAATTTGACAAAGGTGCCTCTGAAAGACCAAAGCAGAGTTGTGAAAAGTAAAAAGTCAAGGGCTCGGATTTTAATCCATTTGAAATATTGTGCTGGAGGAATCTGAAAAGGGCAGTGGATGCGAGAAAGCTTTTAAACATCTTGCAGCTTTGAGGAGTTTAAGGGGGAGGATGAAAAAAATAGCTGAACATAAACAACAAAGTCTACAGCAGAGACTGAATGATTTGGTTCATCATATGAATCTGTGTTCATTCAGTGATACTACGTCCTGTGATCAAACGCTGGTGGACCCAGAACATTTTCAGAGGAGCCACCGGAGAGGGCCAGACAAAAATATGTACAGTGATCTGTATGTCTATCTGTCTAAAACAAGTATGTGTGTGTACTTGTTTAGCTATCTTATTTAGGACCATTTCTGACATATTTACTTATCTTCTGAAGACCAGTGTTCCTTAAGGGGACCAAATCCAGATCCTAATATAGTGGGCCCTCATGTTTAGGGTCAGGCTTGAGGTTTAGTCGTAAGGTTAGAATTATAATAGCAATGGTTGGGGTAAAGAAAATGTCTGGTTTTTATATAAATACAGCTACTAAAATGAATGGAAAGTGCAATTTTGTCAAATGTTGATGCTCCACATGGCTGGAATAAACGAGCTGTAGAGATTGCAAAACTAGCATGGGCTACACGTCTCAGAAAAATAGAGAGAGTTATCCCCTCTGAGTTGAAGGCTTAGACTCTCTTAGTTTCATGAATCTGGTGAAGCAGAAACTTCACCAGCCTGGAGGGCTTCTCGCCGGCCACTCTTGGCTACAGACCTCAGTGCTGGAGGTTGGGACCACCAGTGGATGGGAATGTTTGCTATGTCAGAATGTGTCTCTGTCTCCCCTTTACCTCATTAACTCTTTAACAGAAAAGCCAAAAACCACCTCAAGCGAATATAAAAACTTTTTTTTTTTTTTGCAAAATCGAGGAAGTTAATTTGAATTTTGCCTTTTCTGATGCGACACTTTAAAATGCGTTTAGAAAAACGATGATTGAAACATTTGAAAATTGTTGTGTTCTTGGCTGTTCACAGAGGAACAGTTGGGAGTATTGTAGCATTGCAGCAAGAAAGTTTTGGGTTTGAATCCTTCCTAAGGGTCTGCATGGAGTCTTGCATGTCCCTTTCAAAAACATGACTTTTAGGTCATGTTTGACCTAATAGGGTCTAAATTGGGTATGTGTGTTTGTATGGTTCTGTGTTGCCCTGTCATCTGCAGGTGTGTCCAGGGCGTATCGGGCCTTTCGCCCAAAGAAACAAAACCCAGCCCATCCACAATCCTGGATAAGGACAAGTGAGTATAGACAATGGACTAATGGATTTTGCATAACTTTGTTGCTGCTAATAGACTTGCTTTATATTGATATACGAATGCAAAGATTTCAGCCTGCAGGAACCCGTTTGTTACCTCATGTAAACCAGCTTTCTCCGTCTAAAATAACCACTCGTGACACTTGTTTACATCTAACCAATGCAGCTTTCAGGCTAAATGACGCCGCTTTAAAACCAACGCGACTCACGCGAAACAGTCACTTCCGCTTTGTTTCTCTTTGGCATAAAACGAGCTTTATGAGCCTTTTGAAGAGAGCTCTCTTTTGAGCTGTGCTGCATTCATCTGGCATTAAGACGGAGCAATTTACGCGCACAAAAGTGTTGCGAACACTCGACTTTGGGTGGGCTGCGTTTGATGAAAAAAGCTCCGCTGTCAGAAACATTAAGACGTACACGTACAACAAGCTCCTCTAGCGGCAGCCGTGAATTACTCTTGGCAGGGATACAAGGGAGGAAAGAAAAAAGAAAAACGCACTGGGAGGATGGTAGGGAGGCTGCCGGCGCTCACCGATTTATTTTGATGCTTAGATGTTTGAGGAGCTTTAACAGCAGGCTCCAAATAAGGAATTTCTATAAGTCAGAGAGAAGGTTTGCGCTGTGTGTTCTGGTCCTCACACAGGTGCTTCTTGTTCAGTTCATGAATAGAAAGCAGCTAGTTTCTTTTTTTTTTTTCCTTTTTTTTTGTGGCTCTGTCTTCTTAAAGGCCTCTCAAATCCACCACTTCACTTTCCTCCCTGGTGAATAAGAATCTATTTCGCTCCTTCTTTCCCCCTTATCTCTCTCCGTGACATCATCCTCCCCTTTGCGCACTCTGATCTAAAAGTTGAAATGGAGAGTGTATGTGTGTGGGGGTGGGCGTGTGTGTGTGTGTGTGTGTGTTTGTCAAAGTGGTGTGATAGGCCATTTCACGCACGTGGACAGGGAGCGGACGGGAGCTCGCTCGTGCACGACGGAGCACGTCGGTCCATCTCCCGGGCGACGTTAGAATCCATCCACCACCTTCCGTGTGGCTCATGCACGTCTCACACACAAACCTTTCGTCTCATCTTTTATTTATTTTTATTTTTTTAGCTTGGATTCCTTATGTTGAAGGTTTGAGGGAGTCTCACAGCTGACGCTGTTGTTTTCTGTCAGATGACTCGATCTCTAGCTACTCCACAGGTGGGAACAGAACATTAAACTGGACTGAAGGGAGGTGGAGACGGTTCAGGTAAAGCTGAAAGCAGATATTTACATATACTGCAGATAATTTATCTCACTGTCTGCCGTTAGACGGTGAGATAAATTACTGTTTCTGTTTGCTAACGGTTAAAATAAATTTAAAAAAAGCTATATTTTTCAAGATAACTCTTTCTTCATATTCATTAGTTTCCACGTTAAAATATTACACTTTTAAGCAATTTTGGAAACCCCAGAATATGCCATGTTCCAGTAGTGGGCACATTTCTTAGCTAACTCGCTAATAGCTGAGCTAATTTGCTTCCCAAACGTAAGCTAATAGCGTATCAAGCAGCATTGTGTGAAGGTGTTTCCGCTTCCCAAACTGCATTTATTTTCTTTTTTTTTCTTTTTGTTAAAAAAAATCTGCAAGTAGGTAAGGTTTTGCTAGTTATTATAAGTTACATTCCACAGAAAAATACGTGAAGATCTAGGTGTCCAGCAGTGTGAGACAAATGACCTCCATTTTGTTTTAACTCGTCCCACATGAAAACCAGAAAGATCCTGATACAGGAGCTGAAATACATGGGAACAGGGGACAGAAATCAGCATCCCTACAGCCACAAGATATAAATTCTTGTTACTTGTCAGAGAGAAACTGCAACAATAAAAGAGAAATACATTTTAAAAAAAAAACAAACATTAAAAGCATCTGGCTGTGTGAAGCTTTTGTTTCTTTGTTTTTTTTCCCCTCCTCCTCATCTTCATCTCCCACTTTCTTTCCGTCTCTTTTTGTCTTAGCTGTCATCCTTGTCGTCTGTTTTCCTTTTCTTTTTTTTTCTTTTTTTTAAAGGCCCTTGAATGTCTGTCATCAGGAAGCCCACACATGCACACATGTGCGGTGGGAAATTTCAGCGCCACTTTATTTATCCCGATTACGCGGACAGTTATGGCGCGTCCAGCGTGCATTCGCAGACTTACTGAATTAGTTCCAAGTGTGGACATAAACTGTGCTCTCACTTTCGCTCCATCTCATTTGCAAACATTCTCCCAATGTTCTCCCAATTCAAAAAAACGGAAATAGGAACTGAAACGTTGAGTCTTCATGTGGACAGAGCAGCAGAGCAAAAACTTTGTTTTACAAAACTTGACCTCAGTTAGTGATTTTGTTATGGGAGTATAGCTGCATCTTGTGGAAGCCCACCGCCTCAAGGCATTTTTCTTGTAGTGAGAGACGAAAGAACTTTGCTTATGTCCTCCAGAAAAGACACCCACGGCGTCTAATTAGTTGTAAAAATTGTAAGCGTGCGGTAAACATCAAGTGCGTATATGTGATCGATTTCAACTCATTAATGAAAACATACATTGCGAGAGGGTAGACCGATTTCTCTGAGAACACAATCAGGCCGTGCGTACAGTTTGGCCCTCATCTCTTATGGCGAGCTGAGTCAGAATCCAGTCCGCTGTTTGCCCAGACTCTGTCCTCTCTGCCAGTCTCTTCTACAAGAGCTCATTAGCTTCGTCTTTGACCGTAATTATAGTTCACCAAACAACAAATCTGGGCATTACCACTAACTATCAGTTTTCTATAACTGTTTATCCCTGCAGGGTCTTTTGGGGGCTGGTGTCTGTCTACGGTGGTCAACGGGCACAAAGGAGGGCGTACACACTGGACCGGTCAAATGGAGATACCTGTTCGCTTTGGATTAGCATTATCACATGACAATGGAGTTCAGCAAAATATAGTACGTATTTTGTGGGGGAATTTTTACTCTACAAATTACTGACAGTCGATTAACAACACAGACAATCTCTGCAATTATTTCAAGTAACGTGTGGTTGCTAGGTAAACCTAATTTTGTGTAAGTACAACTTACACAAAAGCTGTACTTACTCTGGGAGTTTTAACTTTTTTCCAGAGTTATTGTATTTTACTTTGAAGTTAACAGTGAAAGCAAATGTAGCTGAAAATGTTTGTCAAGCCGTATAGCAGCTTTCCTTCTCCCCGCACTGCAAAATCCTTGGATCAAGACTATTACAATTTCCGACCTCAGCTCTCTAAGGTAAGTAAATAAGCTAACATCCGCTCCTCCGTGTTCCCAAAATGAGACAAAATCTATTTCTGTCTGAGGTCTAGCAGCTTCTTCCTGCCGTCTTGTCAGCTTTTTGTCATAACATTGTTCCCTTTGTTGCTCCGAGTAATCCACTTCAAACAAGAAAGCCCTCTGCGCTCTGTGTCATTACTCCGCTTGTCACGCGTTGCTTCAGAATCCGTTTTATTCCTCGCCGTCGCTCATTTGTACCATTCATCGCCCCGCGCAATCGGACACTTCAATCCATTAGGCTGTTTTGCAAGTACAAAAGTTTCTGCTTGCTTTTAGTCAAGGGGCTGCCATAAATTGAATATATTTATCTCCATCAAACGGCAAATGGTGTTTACAAAATTGTCAACCAGAAGTCTTTGTGGAGAGAAACTGTGTGAACATGCTAATCAATGTTCCTCATCAACTCTTCAAAGAGGGGAGGGGGCAGCGTTTGATGGCGCCGGAGATGTCGGCAGAAATAGATGTGATCAGAAAAAGCCAACCGTGGTTGTAAATTTTTTGGTGATAATACAGAGGCAGGCATCAATTAGCCTGCAACTGTGAGATTTTGTAAGTATGTGTGTGTGTATATTTATTGCTCTGCGTGATCGGCCTTTTGCTTTGGCCATTGGTCTGAGCCAACAAACTGCGATATCCAATTCACTCCATGTGTGGCTTTCATTTCGTTTCTCCGCTTAATCTTCGCCTCACTTCCGTTCTCTATCAATCTCCCCGTCCCCTCCCACACCTGCTTGTCTCTCCAGAGGGTTTGTGACAGCTGTAAAACCTCATGTCAAGGTGTCGGCCCGCAAACCCTTGCCCTTTTCCACCACCTCTCCTCCCCTTCATCCGTTTCTTTTTTTTTCTTCCTGCGACTCTCCTTTTCAGCCCCGTGTCGAACGACGCCCTCACCCCTCCTCCTCGCCTCCGTCAGCAGGCAACCCTCCGCCATCGCCGCGGAGCTATCAGCAGACGATGCCGCGGAGCTGATAACGGTCTCTTTTATCTGTCGCTTAGCAGCACAAAGGGGCCTGGGCATTGATCAAATGCCAGCAGACTGATGGCTGCTCAACAGGCTGCTTTTTACACCCACGACACACTGCCTATGGGACAAAAAAGAAGAAGGGAGGAGGATTCAACTCTTGCTGGAAAATACAAGGACGGAGCTGACAGTCTGTATTTATGGTAATACTGAAAGAAAGAAAAAAAATGAACAGGCTTCGTGAGTCCTCTGTACATTATGGGGAGTGAATGACACACACTGAATGTTTGAAATGCTGGTTAGGCTGAAGGAAGGTTCCCTAGTGGAAGCTAAAAGGTAAAACTCCACTGAAAACATGTGAAACTAGCATAGAACAGGTTCATTAACACATCAATGGGCTGAAAGATCTGAGGGATGACTTACATGTTTGAATCTTGTCTAAAACACAGTGATCATATGTCATGTCATCATGAAGGTTAATGAAAACATTAACTGAGTGGTGAGGTCAGGCTGTTAATGATTACGTTTAGGCCCTAAAGTCCAATGCTCTGTATTTTCTGTGTGCAACCCTGAGTGGAGCGGTCTAATAATGCTAAGCTAAATCATTAAGAAGAGTGGGTCACCTCTGCTAACATTTCTATCCCTGTTTTTTTTGTAAAAGTCTGTTAATTTCTTTTTAAATCATGCAAATCCTCTCCGCCGATGCCCGATCAGCTCATTCTTAGCCCGGTCGTCACCAATTCCTCTCGATTCTCATCTCCCCTCAGCGACCCGGACGAAGCAAAGCAAAGCTGGTTTTTACCAGGGTGGCTCATTCTGGTGCTCAATATTGTGTTGTGTACTGGTGATGGATGTTTAACGAAACACATGCTGGCACTGAACAAATAAAAAACTTGATTTGATCAAGTTTGTCTTCTGCTGGAATTTGTCGTATTTTTTACGTTTGCATTAATAATCTCATCTTAGTCTTTAAAATACCAGAATTCACTCGTAACATTTTTAAATATTAAATCAGACGTTCTGATCTGCTTCTCAGAACCTGCACAGCGTTTTTACTAAATACCTTTTTACTCGTTTCACACTTATTATGTTAAAATACGGCTACTCTGAACTTTGTTTTTGTTTCTGAAAGGTGCCAACCTTATTTAAAGGGTAAAAAACAGAATAAGAAAATAAATACAAAGAAAATAAATACATTTTTCAGCCAAGAAAAATGCTTGACAAACTAAAAAGAAGCAACAAGGCAATCTTTATCAGCAAGTTTGTTTATGGTATTGATAAAATCTCCCCCATCTGCTGCCACCAAAGCATTTGAGAAGTTCAATAAAACCATCACTTTTAGGTTATTAAAGTTTACGCTGACATTTCGATAACTTGCTGTTATCTCGACGAAGATAATCCGTTTCGCAGCTGTAACTATTATTAGCGGCTGCTGCCTGCGTATCCATGTGTGCTACATTTTGTGAACACGTTATTAAATTCCCGTTAGACAATAGCATATTAGTCCTCGGGGGAGTCAGACAAAACAGTGAACTTTTGGGTGCAACCACACGCCACTTCCAGGAACAAAAGGCCGGGTTGCGGGGAGATCCCCGCAGCAGGCTCGGCTAAGAATAGACGGACGTAATGACATTTTAATTTTGTGCTGCTAACAAGTCGGCTGCGTTTCCTTCCCCTCGCTTTTGTCTCAAGTGTCAAACCTTCAGCATTTCTTCCTTCAGAGTGAAGCGGTGAGTGTCACGCAGGAGGAACAGAGAGCGGCATTATCCTCAGACAACTGCAGTGACAAAGGCCAACTTTTGATCGTCTTAATGATACTGGAGAAGATTTTTGTCAGGGTTTAATCATGGTGGGAGAGCAGGGCTGAATTTGCCTCTTCCTCGGCTGATCTTTTATCCGTTGAACAGAAGCAGCTGTTTTAGTTGTTTCCTGACATTGAATCTGTGTGTAAAGAGACTGATTTCACACCTGCCGCTTTAATCAAACACGAGTTTGTTTTGTCTCTGGTTTGTGAATGAGCAATCAAACTCCGACATGGACCTGAAAAAGAGAACCCTGGTCCTCCTAAAGACCTCAAGCTTTGGTTGGACTGAACTTTGATGCAGTTTGAATTCGTATGTGAACGCTGGAGTACACTGTAGCTCAAGGCATTCTGGGTAAATGCAACCAAATCAAAGAGGGAGAAGAAATGTCTGGTTGTCTTTCGCTAAGACAAAACAAAAATCCTACAGCCGCTAATATCTCATGGCACATTTCATGAAGAAGGACATTGTGTTAATGTGTTCTTTGGAGGTTTTTGTGTCATTTCCTTTAGTAGTTCTTGGCGCAGCGCCACCACAGGCAGGGAGGTGAACAGGTTTGACAGTGCAGTGTGAAACCGGTTCTTCCAACCAGTGATTAAAGCCCAGATTTCAGAAATTAAATATCACATAATTCAAAATGTACTACTACATCAACAAGCAATAACAATGACTTAAATAGGGCCGCCTTCGATGTCCCTTGATACTTATTTGTAAGGGGGAAAATTTACTTTTTTCCTCTGCTTTTTTCTTGGTCTGCCATAAGAAACCCCAATAAAAACCACAGAGGCAAGAAAAAAACAATCAAGTGGCATAATCTGACATTTTAAAGGATCAGTCTTAAAATGTGTTTTCTGCTGCAAACTGAGACCAACGGCAGTGACATTAAATCACAATAACTTAACAAAAAAAAACATTTCCCCTGAATTGAAGTGATAGTGAGTGTTACAAGTGCATGTTAAGGTATAAAACAGTTAAACTGAGCAAAAAAAAAACTATTCAAGATAGATAATGTAGTTGTTTTGTTCCATAACGATGTGTCTGGCTTTGGGAATTGTCACTTGGTTTTGTGAATTTGCGCTTGTTCCTCGTGAAGTGTTTGCTCAGAGTATGTTAATGCTCTGTTCACAACTTGATATGCCAAACAAACACAAGCCATTGTTGCTCTCGTCTGCAGCCACACGCTGTTAATCGGTTCATCATCGCAGCCTGCAAGAAAACGCTGCGTCGTCGATCAGACAGGTTAAAAAGCCTAACTCAATCCCACTTTTAGGACCAACTGAGAGCTTATTTGTGTATTTAAATTGTATTGCTGGACTTCTAATTTTGCTGTGTTAGCGATATTTTGAACGCTTTATGGGCTGCAACAAGTGGCGAGGTGTTGTGCAGACAGTTACTGTACCAATAATGGTAAAGGACTTTAAATGAAAACTGGTTTCTAAGCTGTTTTTGCCTGGATCACAAAAAAAAAAAAAAAAATTGGCTCTGAATTCAAACTGCTGCTGTTTCTTCCTTCTCTCCTCTGTGGATGTCAGATACAATCAGTGGAATAGGGACTTTCATGTTAAATCTGCTGATGCTGCAGCGTTGTGTGCAGGTGCTGACACATTTATTTGTGGGTTTTAAAAAAAAATACACACGTTTTAAAACGATGGGAAGAAAGGCTTTATCCTGTCTGATTCTCTGAAGTGCTCTTTAACTGACTGCAGTCGGTCTGTTGTCTCACCCAGAAATCTACGCAATGCAAGCACCTGTGAATTCTGACATATTTTACCTGCCAATAAAGAGTCAATGGTGTTTTAAGCATTTATTTAACAACATAGACACGTTGAATGTTTACATCTGGGAATTTTACGCATGCGCACATCGGTGCACATTCCTTTATTTGCCATCCGTAGCCGTGGTGCTGCGGCAGAACGGATCCATTAACTAAATGAAACCTGGAGATGTTGGTATTTTTTATGTAGTGCAGTGCGCCACAGCAGAGGGAAAAATAACAGAAAAACCATTGATGAGCAACTCAAACCACTCGTATTCTTCCTTTTTCACATTCTCTGTGTAGCGCAGACCCATTGCCATGGCAGTTGGCTGACAACAGCGCCATAGGTGTATCAGAATTCAATACCAAAAATCGTGCAAAGAACAGAACGTTCAGTCCGTTACAGTATTAAGCTTTCAGACTTGGTGTTTGTTTTGCCTTTATTAATAAGTGATTGAACACAGCAGTGGCTGATTGGATAATTTAAAGACCTGCTTTAGCGGTGATCTGTCAGAGAGTTGGTGTGTGGGTCGATTTTTTTTTTTTTTAACAAAACCAAAACACACGGAATTCCACAGCACATCTAGATGTTAAGTTTGTCAAAGTTAAACTAGCATAGCTGACCTACTATTCACTGACCTGTGACATGTGATACTTTTGGACCTTGCTATCTATTTGTCATAGCGTTGATAATTAGTAGCAAAGCAGTTAATTTCATTTTTCATTTTTCTTTCATATATTATGTGCACATTTAAGATTTAGTGAGTTATGTGGACAATTTGAACGCTAAAACCAAGGGTAGTTATTGTCAACGAACAGTTTTTTGGACTCCAGCAGGAACCTGGAGTCCAGTATCTTGTGCATGTGACGTCATGTTGCAACGTGTCTGTATTCAACAAGTTAGTCAACTCTTAAGTGCATTCTTTTGGATTTTTATTCTTTTGTTTGTTTTCTCGCTTCTCCTTGGCATATACAAGTTGTGAGTTAGCCATTAGCCGTGTACAATTTAAACCTGAGGATGTGATTGAGTGAACCTGGCTGCTGCCCTTATGTTGTAGCTCTAATACTATGATTCTAATAACTGCAAACGTTTATATTTGTGGGGTTTCGCAGTAGTGGGGTTTTCATGCACCAAACAGTAAAGCAGAAAAAATTTGATTTTATGGCAATTAGAGATTCTCCCATGAGTAAGCTTTTAGAATACAAAATTTGAAGGAACACAAATGAGGTTTTTAGAGGATTAATAACCTCTGGTAAGGGACTTTAAGGCTGAATTAAACATTAACATTAAGGGGACTGTAACATGCTGAGGGCATTTCCCGTGTTTCCTTTAGTCAGTTTCATTTTTCTTCCTGCACATGAAATAGAGTAAAATTGCCAAGTATTAAACCAGGTTCATCAGAAATTGAAACGATGGAAAACATGACACTGAAGTTAGCTTCGAATTCAGGGCTTCCAGTTCAGCAGGGAAATAAGTGAAGCAGCTCATTAAAAAGCTACAAGCAGAACCCGGCTGCCAGCACTGGTTAGCTAAACCACATAAAACCAAAGTATGTGACTTTTATGCAACATATTCTATTTACATGTGTGTTAAAACATGGTCATCATACTGTGACAGTTTGCTATGAGACAGATAATTTGTGAAACGCTAATCCACCTCCTCCCAGAGCTACTGTTGCTCTCCGAAGAAATGCATCGCTCCCGACCGAGACAGCCAATCAGAGCCAGGAGGAGGGTCTTAGCGCTGTTAGTCATCCTCAGGTGCCGCTTCTCAACTTGCTAATAGCAGAGAAACAACTTACTGTTTCGGAAAAACTGTTCACCCGCCGTCATCGGTGGAATTCACAACAGGCTGTGCTGGCTGCAGCTTGCTCTCTGCTCGCGTTGTTAAACACAGAGAGTGATTGACAGCACTAACACCCTCCTCTTGGCTCTGATTGGCTATTTCTAGATAGCACAGGGACAAGGCAGAGGAGCTCCATTTATTTTATTTTATTTTTTTCCCTTCACAGATTCTGCTTTGTACCATACTGTCATGGCATGGCGACAGTTTCAACAAATACCTACAAAATTATTTTTTATACTGCAGCTTTAAGGAAAATGTTAGCATAGCTTGTGAAATTAATATAGAGTATCTAAGGCAGAAAGTCTGTTAGATGGATAGGAAAAAAAGGGAGCAGGTGTTGTTCATATATTCAAAATTTTTACTGTCAGTAAAGAAGTTAATTAAATGTTGCCAGTCAAGGTTGCATGATATTTTTTTCATAATTTCTGTATTCTGTTTTTGGGGGGCTTTTTGTATCTCTTGCAGCAGCGTCCCCTTTAGCAGGTGGCGCTCTGGGTCGCCGCCATGTGGCCTTCACCATAAGCCGGGTTACACCGCTGGGCTGCAGCCAGTGTTAGAACCCCAGACCGTCTTGGTGTGGTGCAGACCTTCTTACCACAACATTCTGCTTGTGCTGCCAATTGACAAACATACAAAATGGTACTGGGAAAGATTAACCAAAAAAAAAAAGTGATGGATTAGTATAGCTAGTGCTAATGTATGTGGGTGAAGTTCTGTGTTAATGTAGCAGCTGGCATCATTCATGGGCTGAAGGGTTTTTTTGAAATGTGCCCTTAATCTGCAAAGGGCGTAATTGATATTCGAAAGTACACACGCATGCGTTCGGGAACAGGATCAAAGGCCTTGTATAAATAATGCAGATGCTTTTAATCTACTTCAGTCTGAATTGTACACCTGGAGAGGTCAGAGAGGAAAGAAAAGCTAAAAAATAAATAAATAAATAAAAACAGCGTTTCAATTGATGCCATATTGAAAAGACACTCCTCTCGTTTTGGCATAAATGGTCTGTCTGGCCCCCTCTGCCTTTCCCAGCATCTATCCATCTATCTTTGATTTGTTTTTTTTCTTTCTTTCTTCCTTTTTCTGCAAAAATGACAATAGCGCTCATCCCTCATGGCATCAGTGACACCACTGTAAATCTTAACTCCTGACAAGACTGGGGAAAAAAACTTGTCTCGGCTGATTTATGGAACCTCCTTAACTATTGATACTAAATGCTAAATCCAATGCGGAAGGTAGCCTGGTGACATTTGTCTTGCAGTGAATGTAGCCTTCCTTCATTTGGGTTTTTTTCCGGTAAGAAAAATAGATCATCTTTGCAGTTTGGGAGGCTAAGACCCTTTCTTTTGAAATCATTTATTTATCAAAGGAGCAAACGGTTCAAAGAGAAGTTTGAAAGAACAATGCCGCTATTAAATACTCACACAAGTCGAAGGGGATTTATCTTTATGTCCAGCATTTTTTTTTAAATTTATTTATTGTTAATCTCTTACTTGATGTAAGGTGGTAGTTAACGCTTCCAGGAAAAAATAAATAAAAATACTGCCTCCCCCTCACTCTCCTCCGTTTGTTCTTTCAAACATGAAATTTAAAAATGATGTAAGATGATGTGTACCCTCTTACCTCCCTGAGCGTTTAGCTATCACTGCTAATTCCAGCATATTGCAACCACTTCATGTTCCCGTGGCACAAGCGCCTCTCACGGGCTTCTTTTTTTTTTTCTTCTTCTTCTTTTCCATAAAAATTCAGGAAGGGTTTTTGGTTTTTCAGTGTAATAAAGGTGCAGAGACATAAAGCAATTATTCCAGTCTTTTCACAAAATGTCATGCTGAGATGTGGGCTGTGGAAACAGGAGGTGTAATTTTCTTTCTTGTGAAAGTCTTACGGGTTTAAATCTCCTTCAGTCTATACATACTGACTGTTAGCTGTACTTTAGTTTATTCAGCTAATATTTCTCTGACCACTTGTGGTTCGCATTGCACTTTTATCAGCGGTCAGTTGACCCCGTAAAATGGAAAGCCAGGTTATTCCTATTAACTGTCGTTGGCGTTTCTCTGCCTTTCATGTCACGAGTGGTCATTAATTATTTTCAAAGCCGGGGTGACTTCACATGTCTAAGAGAAAAGACTTTTTAAGCTGGCTTTCCCATCTTACTTTAGCAGTTAGCGCTGCTAGCAGGAGCACCGTTTCTAAAGCAGCAATTTGTATATGTCCAACAGGGTAGAAAAAAAATCAACTTTCTCAGCTCTACCTTTCTATAAAGTTCAAAGACTCTCATTCTATCTTTCCCACAAACTGTAGACAAATAAAAAATGTTACTTAGCTTTCCACATCTCTGCTTTTTTTGGTTTCCTTATGACTTGAGTTATAATAAGACAAGATACTTCTTCCCTCAGTAACCGCATGCACACAGAAGAGTGGTGTTGCAATGACTTGGTCTAGGCAATGAAGTTGCTGCAGCTCCTCTACTGTGGATTGGAAGCGACTGTAACCTTCTCTTTTCACATCTAGAAATGCTCAGTAACACTTTATGCCTCCAGCAAAGCGAAGCTCTTTGAAGCTTTTACTTGTATATTTAGAATCATTGTACTGCTTGTTTGGCTAAATTTTTATCTCTGAGTTAACGAAGTATTTAGTCTGTAAACTAACGTCTTTAGCTCAGAGCAAACTCAAAATGTAGCTAGCCCAGACTTAGCTATTTCAGATCTAACTAAAAACGAAGCTTTAGCTATTTCAGAGCTAACAAAACGAGCTATCTCAGATTTTGCTATCTCTGAGCTAACAAAAGTTTTAGCTATCTCAGAAATAACTAAATATTTAACTGGCTCAGGTTTAGCTAGCTCAGACTATGTGAATATGTGTTGTGCAGCTAATTACTTAGCTTGCTTTCTAAGTATATATGGAGCTAAATGTTTTGCTCCAACTAAATATTTAGTTAGCCATCTAAACATTAGGTTTGAAGCTAAATATGTTACTAGGGAGCCACATATTTAGTTTGTAAATACCTTAGCTTGCTAATGAAACAGTTTGAAAATCTATCATTTATAAATGAATCTTCTGTACAGCTGAATGGAATCTTGGCCTTGTTTCTCAACCTTCATTTCTCCCCCGCTTGGATTGTAGAAACTGTGACAAAACACCGGCTCCATAAACAAAACTTTTTCACAGCTGTGCTGTCATTTGTTTTCAGTTTTATGAGGGAGAAAAAGACTCCTCTCCCTCCCTGGACTTGTTGTAGGCAGCGTGATAAGAAAGTGAAAAAAACCCACAGTGACACTTGTAGCACTGCACCATTGTATCATCTGAATAGCTAATCTGCATCTGCCTGCTGATTTCAACAACACTGTGTTCCAGACACCCCCCAAACAGGGCCGTGGGGGCGGCGGAGGATGCTGAGTTGGAAGATGTCTTGCCTCGCAATCAGTCCCCGGCAGCACATGGAGAGCTGTTGTAATTAAGAAGATGTGTCCCCCATGAATCCTATTCATGAAACAGGACTTTAATTCCTCACTAATTAAGGCCAATGTGGGAAAGGCAGAGGGAGGGGTGACGTATAGGAGTCCCCTGCCGGGTGGACCGACCACTGAGTTAGATGATTAGCTGAGGTGTAGAAAACGTTGCAAGAAAACCGAATCTCACCAGCACAGCCAGACACACCTGCCCACCTCTCTCTGCTACTTCGCTCGCCTCCCCAAAGCTGCGGGAAAGAAACCCAATCTACAATGAAGCAAACTTTTCAACTGGAAATGAAATCCACTGTTACGGGGCAGTTTTCCCCTCTCATGGGGGAAGGTTGCAGCGGGTTAGCCAGTCTGGTTAACCCAACTGGCTTCACTTGCCTTTGACTTGCTGTCAATAGGACAACAATGCCACAGTTTAGAAAAGGATTTTCCTCTTACAAAACTGGACAAAAAAAGACAGGTAAATACAAAAAGCAGATCTCAAATGATTCATGAAGGAGACACGGGGAACCAAACGAACCTGGCTCTGTGTGAAAACTGGAAACTTATATTGCCAGACGTGTGGAATCAAGAAATTGCAGCCTACTAAAACATGAAGTTTTAGTAGTCTAAAACCTATTTTCATCCAGCATATCTAAAATATTTGAAAGAAAATGCAGATTGGGAAGCTGAAATCGTCATCCTACAGACTGTATTGCCTTCTGCAGTAGTGATGTAAGAGTTACGAGTGAGTTTGATAATGTATATTAAGGCATATTTGGTGTTTACTGAACCATCGGGTTTGAAAACACTTGGCCTGTGGTGGTGCTGCACCAAGAAAGGAAACGGCAGGAAAATCTCAGAAGACGTGAGCCAAACTTCCTTCTTCACAAAATGTAAACAAAAATGGAGTAGCGTCAGATTTTAGCGGTTGTAGGATTTTTCTCTTTGACAAAAGACCATAAGCCATTTCTGCCATTAGTGCTAGACTCTCGTGTTTGTTAGGGTTATATTTACCCAGAATGCCCTGCGCTGTAGTTCGCTTTGTATTTCTTGACCAGTCTTCAGTCTGCTTGACTTCAAATAGGTATTTGAACCTATGCACCAGAGTTCACTTCAATCAAATCAACACCTAGGTTTTTAGGCGGACCAGAGTTTGGTTTTTTGGTCCATGTCATAGTTCAATTGGGCATTCACACCTCCCTAAACAAACTGGACTTTGTAGGCAAATGGACTAGAGTTAGATTAAAGTGGACTAAACAGGGCTGGTGTGAATGCACCCTTAATAGACAGTGATAAGGGTTTAAATAGATGGTCTGAAGTATTTGCACATTTTGCAAGTACTTCAAAATTTGCAGATGATTGTTGTCCATAACCCCTGCGAATCCTCGGAGTCCACTGCATAGCAAAATCTAAATAAAGGTAAAAAGCAGTCACTCACAATTATCAGTCTTTAAAGGGTTAAAAGCATTTCAAGGGCTCTGGGGCTACAGAGAAAAACCTGGAGAGACATTAGCCACAAAGAGAGAAAACATGGAACAGTGATGAACCTTGTCAGGAGAGGTCAGCCTGCCAAACCTTCTCCAAAAACAAGATCTATGGTCCTTCAGACCTCACTTGCCTTGGCTGAGGACAGTGTTCAAAATTCAACAAGTCTAGGCAAATCAGCATCGGTGGCAGAGTTCAAAGACATAACAAAAAAACTCCCCAAGCTAATTTCACAATTGATAACCACCAAGAGTATGAGTGCTGATGAATGACGGGTCGAAAGTGGAACTGTGTCTCATGACATCTGGTGTGAAACACTAAAACACGGTGGAGGTAGTGTTATGCTGCTTTAGGACCTAGTTGACTTTTGGCTACATGCAAACAGCTCTACACCGAAAAGAGGACCAGAATTACCCCACAAAGGTGCAAAAGACTCATTGCCAGTTATCACAGCAGCTTGATGGCAGTTGTTGGCACCAAGGGAGGCACCACAGCTATTACTTTTAAGTGGCTATTACTTTCACACAGGGCCAGATTGGTTTGGATAGCTTTTTTCCCTTAGAAGATGAAATAACTGTCTGAAAACTGCCTGTTATTTTTTCTTTCTAATTCACTTTGGTTATCTTTGTCGGTTAATGCAAAGAGTTTGAAACATAAATGTGGCCAGAGAAGCAAAAAAAAAAAAAAAAACGAAATATGCAAGGTGGTCGTGACATTACAAGTGGTCGTCTCTCTGGCGTCAGAGGACCTTTGCGGTCGGTTCGCCTTTCCTGCCACTTTGTTGAAAATGACTGTAAACAAAGTGCTGAAGGTAAGGCGAGGGGAGACGTCAGGCTGCGACTTTGGATGACAGTTGTTTTTGTAATATGGCTGTTCGCAGCTTGGGCTCCATGCGACGCCTGCTTCTCTTTTATGTGTGTACTTCACCAGAGGCAGCGGGTATAAAGCTCTCTGGAAGTGTCTCTGAGGCACATTGTCACCGAAATCTGTCAGACTCCTCTCTCAAACTCCGTCTCAGTCTGTCTCACTCACTGTGTTTCACTGTCAACACGCGCATCCTGACGTTTATATATGTATATATTAGCATATGGAGAAAGGAATACCCATATTTGCTTCATTTGGTTTGAGATTAACAGTGTGTCGCAGAAGTCTTCATACACCTTTATGTTTTTCTGGCACTTTGACTCCAACTGCAGGATATTTTTAAGGGATTTTATGTGAGCGACTCTGAAAGTGAAAGAACATATGTGATTTTTGACATTTTTTGGGGGGGAAAAGGAACTGAAAAATTTGGCTCACATTTGAATTCACTCCCCAAATGTATACCTGGTAGAACACCCTGACATTACAATGACACCTGGAAGACTTTAAGGGCACGTCCTTCAACCAGTTGGGAGATCTGCAGAGTTACGGCTCTCTGCAGATAACCCAGAGGTCAGCTTCACGTCTGACCTTTCCATTTAGACGGGCGGCCATGTTTTGGTAGAGTTCATAGTTGTGCTGTACTCTTTCATTTTGGGATGTAATTTTATAACCCCACTTTGCTTTACTCTCTCCCAGACCTGTCTTCTGAGCTCCTCGGTCCTCAGACTTTCACATGCCAGGGACCCCAAACATCAACCTTTTGAATGTTGTTTTTTTTTTGTTTTTGTTTTTTTGTCTCTATTTGGTAATTCTTATGTTTGTTTAGCCTCAATTCTGCCTCATACCTTCTGGTTTTAGTTGGCCAGGAGTTCTGTGGTGGAAACAACCAAACATGGAGAAGCAGCATTCAGTTTCTATGCACTGCAGAAAACTGCAAAACAGCTGAAACACCGAGTTCCTTTAAATCAAGGCTAACAAACCCAGCTGTTTAGAGTTGCCTTTGATTAGTATTATGTTGATCGACTTATTTGATGTGTATTGATGACTTTGATTATATTTGCTTATGTCATGTTTATATGATGTTAAGCACGTTGAACTCCTTGGTTGCTGAAATGAATGTGCTGTACAAATAAACTTGAATTGAAATTTTTATTATCAGGTACTCTATTATGACTATCAATCCGATGTTTATGTAATAATATTTTTCATCACATATAAAAACGTATGTCTTCGCGGTTGCTAGGCTCATCGATCTCAGCAGTTTGATAAATTCGACTGGTGAAATGACCGTGACAAATAACATTTCAATCAGTTATTTTAAGTTATATTTTATAATAATGACAGAAAAATTTATTGCATTTTACTTTCAAAAAAATATTTAAAATGTAATATTCAAATTCGAAATGGGATTCAATGTTTTATTTTTTGTCGTCTTCCCTCCAACTTACTGAGGCCTCTCTACTGCCCCCCGGTGGCCAGCACTTTGAACATACGCTGTTCCGAAAACCCGCTGCAATAATTTCAGAACAGCCTGATTACTTACTATTAACTTGCTACTATTATTCACTTTATAAAAACTAAGTGACTAACTGAAAGCAGTTTGGAGTGGATTTTTATTGAGGTATGTAATTAAAATAAACTGAATGCTACTTCTTTTTTGGGGGGGCCTGGGCAATTTTTAATTTGATGGAAGTCATAAAAGGTGTATAATTTTCATTTCATTTTACAGTTACTGCTTGACGTCGGTGTGTCACATAAAATCAAAAAGTCCAAGAACTGTAACTACTTTTGAAAACTGCAAGCAATTTTGCCAAATATATATGCAATATATTCCACCATTTTGCTTTCTCCCATGCATTTTCACTCAATTTCCTGCCAGTTTGAACATAAATCTAGGGGTCAGTCACACATAGGAAAGTGTGACATGAAGCACTCATACTTCTTTATTAATCATCATAATCTCTATCAGATTTAAACCTGCAAGTTTACACTAGAATAACTTAAGCTGCAATGTCTTGATTTGTTCTCAAACAGCAGCAGTTGAATCCCTGTGTTAATTTGGTGAGTACTACTTCAGGTGTTCATTCTGTAAGGTTATTCTGATCTACAGTGGCCTGCAAAAGTATTCACTTTTTGATTTTTAACATATTTTGTCACATTACAACCACAAACGTACATGTATGCCATTGGAATTTAACGTGAAAGACCAACACAAAGCGACTGTGACATGGGAAGAAAATTCAAAACAGTTTTTACAAATAAAAAAGATGAAGAGCGCAGTGGGCAAAAGCATCCAGCATCCATTTTCTCTGATGACTTCTAATGACCAAAGAGTCCACAGAGACATACATCTATGTTGTGCTTTTCAAAATATGGAAAACGTTCAAGGGGAACGAATACTTTTGTGAGCCACTATTAAAGCCGTACGAGCCAAAGGTTCGACTTTATCCCACGTTTGTCATGGCAGATTGTTTCAGAGCATCTACGGGGAAAGTTTACCCTCGCTTCGGTCGAAACAGAAGCAAATAAAAGCGAAACTCTCAACTTGACCGAGACGTTCCGATCAAGTAGATGGGCCTGAATCTGTTGGACTCTGGAAGGCTCTGGTTAGATAAACGTCCTGCTGATGGTGAGGCTCTTCATACAACACAACACAGCGCACAGCGAGAGGTCAGGTGAAGACCGGGGGGTAAAGTATGGTGATTATGTCTGAGGGTAAGACGAGTCTGAAATGCATGTAGTTGTTATAATGCGACCACTGCTGCGTCCTTGTTTGAAGCGCTAACATGGCTTTGATTTATCAAGGTTTGTAACATTGGCCAATTACCTGCAAAAAAACACCCACCGCCTTTCGTTTTCTTTTGGGGGGGTTTTCTCCTCCCCCAAAACTGAAGGGGAACATTTCACCTTCTTTTTACCGTTGTTGCTCGCCTTGCACAAAAAAAAAAAAAAAAAAGAGTCCTTGCTAATAGGTAGAGTCCTGACCTTGTTTCTGTTGTTCGGTGGTTGACGGTGACGTTTCCTCCCATTAATTAAAATTTGCCTCAGATTACAATTACAGCAGAGCAGTTTATTTACTGCAGGAACTCACCGGTGGCCCTGACAGTCAGGCCTGACGCGTATTTGCTTACTCATCTTTTTATGCATAAGGGGCAAAAAAAAGAAAGAAAATAAAAGAAGGATGGCCTCAGAGATACAACCGACGCTCTGGACTAAGAGGTCTGAAAAATTGATAGGTTTGCAGAATTTACATATCTGTTGTAGAATTGCTTCCTGCGTTACATTGTGAATAAAATATGACGGCTTGATCGAGAAATGTTGACTGGACTTTTGTCCGAATGAAGCCCTGCGACGCGGAGGTCAACGAGGTCGACGCCTGGATTGATGCTGGGCAGCAAGAGGACGTCACTGGATGTTGCATCCATCCAACAACATCATGAGGGGAAAAGAAGACGATGGGATAAGTGAGTGAGCACTGCCCTCTAGTGGTCCGGTTAAAAAAATGCTGCGCTTTAAAAAAAAATGGCCAAAAAAAAAAAACAATTCAAAGGCAGCCTGTGTTCATAAATGTGTGGATATTTGCTGTTCAGAGAGCTGTGACTTTTAGTCGATGGAATGCAAAGTGACACATCTCTTGGGATCGGACAGAGGAGTCAGCTGCTCTGAACAAAGCGGATGATCCCAAAGTCGATTAATTCACATTCAGACACAATGGAAGCAAACGTGAGCCGGAGAAACATACACCAAGGCATTTGGGGTCACATCGTTGCCGTTTCACCCCCCAAGGTCACAGGGGTTAACAGGCAGGCCGACGAGGCGGCAGCTGCTGCCTGCACACAACATCCATGATCAATTCTTCCATTTCAAGGCAGAGTGGGGGGGATGATGAGAATCCAACACTCAGAGGAAGATGGATGGGAGAGAGTCACTGTAAACACACAGATCAATAGTATTCATGGCTCTGAGGAGAAAATGCGTCAAGTAAAAGCTTTTTACTTAGAGGATCTGAGGGATGCTCAGAAAGAAGAAGAAGAAAAAAAGCATCTTTATAGGTCCTGAGAGGAAGCGAAAGATGGTCCGTACTTGCATTAGCAGAAAGAGAGAAGAAGAAGAGAAGCGGATGCTCTCTGAGGAGATGGGCAAAAAATGGCAGGTAGACTATATTTCACAGGAGTGGTGAGGCAGAGCGCCGCTGTGTATACCGCTGCGTCTAAAAATACATATGGTGTGGGTCTAGAGCTGAAGAGATGTGTCCACACAGTGTGTTCCTGGACACAAATGTAGGAGGGTGTGAAACTCAGTGACGTTCTGCAATGCCATCTTGTTTCATGTCCATAATAAAGTCATAGTATGCAACTTGTATAAAAAAAATTAAAAAAAAATTTAAAAACTTTATATATTTGTTAAAACTATCACCTTGCACGCACATGGGCATGATTGACAGCGCTACAACCCTCCTCCTGGCTGTGATTGGTTGTTGGAAGACCTGGAAAAAGTCAAGAGGAACTCAACTTTTTTCATATTTCATTTGTGTTGTACTATTCTGGCCTGACATGGTGACAGTTTAGACCAAAAAGTGTTTTTGTTTTGTTTTTTTTTAAATATAAATGTTACATGCTGGAGCTTCAATAATGAGATGATCAGTCGATGCTCTACAGTCTCACCAGGTTGTATAACTACCGACAAAATGAATGAAAATGTAGCTTAGCTTAGTATACGTTGTTTTGTCATCCAGTAAACAGCATGACAAGTGGACCTTCATATGTAACACACATTTTTTCCAGCTCTGGATAAAATGAAGAGCCAACTGCACTGAAACCCATTGAAAACCTCCTGGTTATTCCACCATGTTGATTCCTGAGTTCAAACATTGGTTTTGTTGCATTATTTGAGGTCTAGAGGTAGGAGCATCATACACACTCTTTTTTTTTTTTTTTTCTTGGCTAGGCAAAAAATTTCACAGTTCAGCTCCTTGTAAGTGACTAAGCAAAGATTTTGAATTAGGTTGTAGATGTTGATCAGTGTTTAAGTCCTGAAGGTCCACCACTGAGTTTCACCGCCAGTTCAAAACTCTTGAAAGATGACAGGTCTGTAAGGGAAGAGTCTTTGTGAGCCTGTAGTTGAAAAGGGAAAAGCACAAGTGTCATTTGAAGGTATTCTGAGGTTAGCTAAGCTTCGGTTTGTACAACAGTTAAGTATTGAACATATTAAGAAAAAAGAAGCTTCCTTTAAACCAGGCTAGACCCACTGCAGACTGGAACCCTGTTGGAGAAGAGCATCATAAACCCAAACCGTACTATATTTTCTTTGTAGTTCACAGAAAGAAGCAAAGTAAACAGATGTAAGACTTGCTAATCGAGTTTCAGTCTCAGGCGGCAGGAAGAATGCGTGACGGGAGGCGGTGGATGTAGAAACGGAAACGAGACGAAGACGGACAGCGGGGAAAGCTAACAAGAAGCCGGGTGAGGATCGCAGGTGAGCGTTCGGCGGCACCGAGGAGGATTATCGAGGTGGGAGAGAGCGATCCCAGAGTCTTTGCTCCACTCCTAAATCATCCAGTGTGACAGAGGTACAAAGAGTGGCCTTGCCTCGACGCAGAGCTGCCAGTCGTCTTTTGATCTCTTAATCGGGGAGATCTGTGAGGTGCAGATCTCTTAGCGTCGGCTGAGATGTCTGGCAGCAACCAACGGGCCTCCCACCCACACCGCACACCCCTAAAGCCTCGCCAATACCCCCATGATCCTCTGTGCAGCTGCAACCGCGTGCGTATGTGTGTGTGTGTGTGTGTGTGTGTGAAAAGAAAGGAAGGTTGGTAGGTGTGGACACGTCTCTGGTGAACTCTGTCTGATACACAAGGGCTGATGGGAGAGGTGGCGCTGAGATATGACAGCTTTCACTTGTGATGTCTGTCCTTGGAGTAAGCCCTGAAAGAAATAAAGAGATCACTTTCACTTTCTCCCTCTGCGCACACACGCGTACGCACACACACGTGGGAGCAGAGACACTAAGATGGTACTCTGTTAAGATGTGATTAGGCTGACTGTCAGTAGTGAAGGGTCCTATCAAGGTTCACTGCACACCAAGAGCACACAAACCATGTTCCTATCCAGTCAGCTTGACAGGCTGCTAGTGGAGAGATGTCAGGGCTGGAAATAACAACCAGCCCTGACTTACAGCCGGACCGTCAACGAATGGGGGCTTGCCAGCTGGAAAAAAAAAAAAAAGATGGAGCTTGAGAGTGTGTTGAAAACAGGAAAGAAATACCTGCATCGATCAGCCTGGCTAGAGAAGGGATTAAGGGAGACGGCCCTATTTTGGAGTTGACAGACCAGGGTATCTACTTTGGCTCGGCGTGTCCCAGTTTCTCCTGAACGAAAAAAATGTGAGCAGCTGTGAGGCTTTTTAGACTACGCTAAAATTTATAGTAAACACAGATATCAATGGGGTAGTATGCGTTCTCCAGCCTCGTAATATCATTTTATACCAGAATTAAGTCATTAAATTGCTGTATGTATCAAATATGACATAAAAGAAATTTAACAACATCATTTAACACCTCTGTCACTTTAAACGTTAGTCTGAAGAAGCTGAGAGGAGGAGCTTTGTCCTTGAAGGCGTTGCTGGGCTCAACCAGGTGCTTTGCTAAACCGGACGGTTGCCATGGGAGACCAAGCGATTTCGCATACATTTCATGAGGGAAAAACATTTCAACAGGGTGTAAAACTTAAAAAAGCCAATGTGTACATAATACTGCCCCAATGAAGCGGATGTAAAAACACCCATGAAAATGCACAAAGGCTAACCAGCCATTTTGAAATAACGTTAGCATTATGCAATTGGATTTATGTGACTCTCCTATAGATTTAAAATGAAACTATGCAGCGTAAACATGGCCATTTAGTTGAGTCAAATTGATTTTTGTGTAGCAACCAGGCAGTTCAAAGTGCTTTAAATCATAAAAAAATCATAGAATCAACAATGCGATAAAATTTTTTTTTTTCCAAATGCCATTATCAAAATGATCAATACACGTCAATGTTTCAGTTGTTATTAATAGAAAGTAGCTATGAACATAAGGTTCAAACAGGCAGACCTTGATTTAAAGGAATTCAGTGTTTCAGCAGTTTTACGGTTTTCTGAAAGTTTTTTTTGTTTTTTTCCCCCCCAGATTTGTGCAGCATAGAAGCTGAATGTCTTTGGTTCTGGTACAGAAGAACAAATATTTGTGAGTATAAAATACATAATATAAAATAGAGAGAAATAAATGTGTAAATAATGCCATAATTTGCAAAACCTCTTTGTTTAATTGTGTTTCATGTTTTCATCCTCAGGGTTCTTACAGTAGATTAGCCTTTGTAACATGTTTGGCTGCAAAAACATTCCCTCTGGTGACGTATCATTGTTCTAATAAACATTCTGAGTCAACATTTTACTTTGATGTGGGTTCTTAGATTTAGATAATTAAAATATTTCATTATGAACCAATACGGATGAAAGAAATTGACAAACATCTGCAATAAGATGTAAGGTAAGAGAAACTCTCCCATCTGTTAAAAACGCTACACACACTGAAAAAACACACTAAATCTTTGTGTTTTTGGTCTAGCTTCTAGTGCAAATATGAAATCAGACAAAGCTGACTTCCAAGTAATTCATTCCTTGATGTTGGTTTCCACTGGCAGACTATTTCACATATAACAAAACCTTTTTCCCACATTTTATAACAGAAAATACTTGATAAGATTTGGTGTTTTTGCAGTGCACACAGCACAAACATCCCCTCAGCGCCTTTAAAACAGACGCTTGTAAATGCCAGCATTGAGTTCAAATATGCAGTCACACCAATGTTGCAAAAGCTCTCTTTTAGCAGCACACCTTCAAAAAAAAAAACCAACAAAACAGCGAGATGCAGAGCAGTCATGTTGAGTCGTATGGATATTTGTGGTGTCTGGGTAGCAGCGTGGCGGATCCCGAGCTCAATGACTCACTGATTAAAGAGCAACCGCGGCTCCCCGAGAGCAAGAAGGGGTGCGATAGTCACCACAGGACAAACAGTGTTTGGTTAGCGTAAATCTTGACTGGCTTCTTGAATTAAAACTTTATCCAACGCTGTGGTCGTGTTGGTTTTCCCCATTAAGTGGTCAAATAAGCACAAGAAAGACAATATCGCTATCCAGGTTCAATAAAGCTAAATCAGCAAGGCTGAACTTGAGGCAACATTCGGTTTTTATGCACAAATATGGAACAAACATTCAGAAAACTGCAAAACTGCTGAAACACTGGCTTTTAGGCTAACTTAAGTCTAAAAGCCCACCTGTTTATAGCTGCCTTGATTAAAAATCTTCATCATTTTGATGATGGCAATTGACAAAATGTAATATCTGTTGCTTGTTTCATGTGTTTTGTTTTTATCATGTAAGCACTATGAACTTTGAATTGCTTTGTCAAGAATTTTTTTTCCTCAGTAACGAAAAGTTGACATTGTTAACTCTGAAAATCCCCCGAACCTCTTAAAATTAACAAAAAAAAAAAAAATCTATCTGCTTCGAGCCACAAAATCATTTCAAGGTCACAAAAAGCCAGCAGTTAACTTTCCAAAAAAAAAACCCCAAAAGATATCACACACATTCTATCCTTATTTTTATATTGATATATTTCTAATTTTATTTATTTTGTACCTCAAACAAACATTTTTTTCTTTGTGAAGACATCTGCGTTTTTAGTCTCTGTGTCACAAACTACCTGAATATTATCTGATGAAAACAAACTTTTCAAAAATGCATCGGTAGCCATTCAAGCTCTGTAAAAAAACAAAACAAAACAAAACAAAAAAAGTACCGTAAATGGACACAAAATGAATGAATGTGTGAACATTTTGAAACACTGTATGGTGGCCCAGAAGGATCAACAAAATGTTAAAGTTGTAACACAACACATGACAGTTAAGCTAACTTTTTTGTTATGCTAGCAAGTTTATAGCTTCTGTTTTAGCATAGCTTCTGTTTTTAGTTTATGTCAAGATTTTGCATGACTTCTGTTTTAGCATAAACTCTGGTTTGGTGTAAATTCCATTTTAGCATTACTTGCGCCTTAGCATAACTTCTAATTTTAGCTTATACTGTATTTTAGCATATATTCTGGTTTAATGTAAATTCCATTTTAGCGTTACTTGTGTTTTAGCATAACTTCTGTTTTTAGCTTATATTCTGTTTTAGCATATATCCTGGTTTAGCATATCTTCCACGTTAGCATTACTTGTGTTCGAGCACAACCTCTTGCTTAGCATAGCTACATTTTATTACATTTTGTTTTAGCATAGCTATGTTTTAGCATAAAATTCATATTAGCATAACTCCTGTTTTAGCATTGCAGCTTGCACATTTTGCTGACCCTTCTGGGCCACCGTACATAATTCACTCTCTGATTCTGACTTTTAGACTGTATAAAAGAATGAGAAACCAATTTAATTTAAATTTAAATTTAAAACCAAAAGGTTAACTTTCTCCGATGGCATCTCAACAGTGAGACTTAGTTTTTTGCCAGTCTCATGCTGAAATCCATTCAGCCAAACGGCTGGCGGGCGGCGTCGCTGGAGGAAGAGATTATTCACCACGAGGCGCACGCTCTGTTCTAAACCTCTTGTCCGTTTGTTTTTGCTAGCGGTTAACGGGGAGGCATGCCTCCGTCCAGGAGTAAAGAGAAGCCATCAAGCTGAACGTGCGTCATCTCTTATCTCAACCCGCTCCCAACATTTTGACCAGACTCCTGTTGGAGAACACACCTACATTGTTTTTATTTTTTATTTTTTCCCCCCTCTCTTAACAAGCACTTGCTATCTCGACTGCACCCACGCTCGTCAGGCAATCATCCTCTTCCTCGCTCTTCACCCTCCTCCTCTCTCCCCTCCCTGAGGCCTGCAGATAGCCTCGCTCATTATGCAGCTCATTTTGCCGGCAATCGATTGAACGCCGGGAAGGAAAAAGAAACGACGCATACATGTCCAAGTTGTTTGTTTTTTTTTTTGTTTTTTTTTTTTACCACAGACATATGTGGGGAAGGAAAAAGGCGATGGTTGCAGCACAGCTGAAGGAAATGTTTATGTGCTCAGAGGAGGCAGGTTTTCATTGACACGAGGGTGAAAAAAAACACAAAAAAAGTCCTATTGTGATCCAGACGTAGATGAACTGATCATCTCCGACTACTATAACCTGATGACTGGCACCGGCCTGCCGTACAGCTGGACACGCTGCATGGATGGACAAAATAGAAAATGATATAACATAATAACTTAAAAAAAAAAAAAAAAAAAAAAAAGACACATATCATTATTTGCCTTTAAATATACAACATGTGAGAAAGCTCAGTTCTTTTGATGGCTTTCTATTTTCAGAGCTCTCAAATTGTAGAAGAGTCGTGACCAGGAACATCTATATACATACATATGAAGTCGTTGCTTTGGCAGAGGAGCGCCAGGAGCCGCTTCCCTCTCCGTAACGGAGACTGCGACTTAAGTCGGTGCAACGTCTCTTGTGCTTCTTCACCGCTTTGTGTCAGTCAAGAACTCCAGGAGGAAAACACACGGCTCCGGGGCAGCGAGCGGTGGCTCCCGCTTTGTCTCCTTCAGAAGACGCGCGGCACAAAACTGAGAGCGCAGACGGACCTACGGCTTCTTGCTGGAGCAGGACTTGCAGCACTGCTGTCCGTAGAACCTGTGGTTGCAGACGCCGTGCTGCGGGACCAAGTGGCACCAGTTGAAGAGATCGACGCAGTGCTCATCTGCCGACAGGAGAGAAGAGTTTGAGGAGAGCGCAGGGTTTCTACAAGGGATTGCTGCATCCACCCACTTTTTTTCCCATTTACGATATCAGAAGTGAAAATGCCGATATTTGAGGTTTAATATCGACCAACACCGATCTAATACTAAACAAAAGTGCCGAATAGACTGAAAACATTTCTTGTTTTTTTTAATACGTAGACAAAAATTGACCAAATTACAAATTTATTTTGTAACTGCACCAGAACCTTCTTCAAACTAGCTCCACAAGTTTGGTCAAACATGCAAAAACAACTTTAATTTATTGAGTCAGTGCAGTTAGGAGTCAAACAGCCAATGTAAAACAAATAATAAAGAAATTGAAAATGACAGAAACAATAAGTTGACTTCATGAAGCAGTTGTCAGATCCTAGCAGTTGTAGGATTTTCGTCTTTGGCAAAAGACGAGTTGTTTCTCCCGCTGGCGTCAGACTCACACGTTTGTCTTGGTTGTATTTACCCAGAATGCCTTGCGCTACCGCACACGTTTCATTCTTAGTTTCATTCTCTGTTCCACCAGCATTGACATATATTCAATAGCAGGTGTAAATATGTAAATATGAACCTATTTACACCAGAATACACTTCAACCAAATCGAGACTCAAGTTTTCAGGCTTTCCAAGATTTTTTGGTCCACATCAATTATGCGTTCACACGTCCCCAAACGAACCGGACTTTCTAGATCAATATCAATTAAAGTGGACTGAGCAGGGCTGGTGTGAATGCACCCTAAGTCCACTTACATCTTGCTTTCTGCTCTGAGATGTAGCCATACTTTAAAAACAAAACCTCTTCCAGGCGGTGTTAGTCCCCTTCAAGGACCTTACCTTTCAGACCGGATCCAGCGGCCGGGACCCGGTTACCGAGGCGAGGTGCCGCGGGGCAAAAGTTGGTGTTGCACGCCCTGGAAGTGACAGGCCTCTGGTGGGCCGGGCAGCCGGCCTGGGGGCGACCTTGCTGGAGACACTGGACGGTTCGAGTCTGAACTCCTCCTCCGCAGGACACAGAGCACTACAGCAAAAACAAACCAACATGCATCTCCACGGGGAAATCGCCAGGAGACGGCTACAGAGATGCAAACACAAGACATTCTGCAGTGAAAGCTTTTGCGATGAAAGCAGACGCAGGAGGGAGGCAGAGGGGGTCGGGCGGCGAGAGACCAAGAACAGATGGATACAAACATCCCGGGCAACATGTTCTCGCCCTCCAGCAAAGATGTCAGGAGAAATCTCCTCTGGTCCAAACGTACAAGCAAAAGTAAGACTTTTTGCATAATATGTGACGCAACAGTTAGGCCACACAAACCCTCTGCTCCAAAACGCTCGGTAAGAGAACGCAGCTTTCATCTGAGGCCGAAATTATCCTGCAGAGGATAATATCTGCAGAGCAACACGCCGCCTGCATTGCGCAGTCCGTCTCTGAGATGAGAAGATGGAGGACACAGTTCACAGGGTCCGACGTGTTGAACTGCAGCGGCGCTTTAAAATGAACCTATTTATGCCAGAGCTTTCCAGAGAAGACCAGCCTGATCAGCTGAAATCAATCACAGAGGAGAAGTCGGGTGGAAAATACGTTCCATCAAATTCACTTTCAGGAGTTTTACTTATTTATGTTTTTTTATTAATACATTATCGCTTTTTTCTGAGGGGGAGGACAGACTTTGTTCATTCTCACACATTTGTGTTGAGATCAAACTTTTCATACGCGGGCCGCAACTGGAGATTATTCTAGCGATCATTCTGACGATTAATCGATTAATCGGGTGAGGAAACTGGCAGATTTTTCATTTAGCCACTTAAATCTGTTTTTAAACAATATTGGAAATACATTAAGAGGTGAAAATGAACAAGTGAATTTCTTTTTTTTTAGCTAAAGTAAACATTTTATTGCCTAAAATGCAATAACAGCATTTCTGATTGTAGTAAATTATGAATCTAGAGCTAAAACAATAATTGATCTGACATCATATGGTGTAGGGATAAACTGTTGGCTGGATTAATCGATTAATAACTAGATAGCAAAAGGTGCTTAGCAGCAGAACTGGAACCAGGAGTTCTACGCAGAACATATTTAAAGAAAAATGTTTTTTTTATATCTTCATTTTAAAAATCTTAGTACGTTTTGAGCAGTTTTGTGTTGTTCTTTCAGCAAACAGCCTTTTCTGGAGTCTGTATACTCTAGATAACGATTAATCACGATTAATCTGATTAGTTGTTTCAGCCCTACTTTGCATGTTTTACTGGGTTCCCCTCATAATCCTCAAAGTCTTTACTGTACACCGTTTACGGCTGAAGTGTGAGCTGCTGCACCTGCTGCCAGGGAGACGGGAACCAGCCTGACAAGGAGGCGCCGGATGCTGTTCTGCCAGGAACCACCCGGGGGCGCTCTGGGCACGGCGCTCCACTGCAGACCTGCTGGAGATCCAGTGAAGGTTTGGCCATATTTCTGCACCGCCTCACGGGATACTCCACGTACCTGGGCAGAAAGAGCCACACCGTCTACTCAGAACGTCTGAATCCAGCGGGGCCCTCCGGTCTCTGCGGCGCTCTGCTGGCGTGTGATGAAAGTGGAGCCAACATACCCTCCCTGTGAGTCTCTCTCCCCACAGCGAAGCTCTCTTCTCTGAACGCCTGAGCCACACGACCTGGAGCACTGAGACAGAGCAGGCAGGAGGGAGAACCTTAGAACCAGCAGGGTTCCTGTGGACCACAAGCTACTTCATTCTGACACTTTGGAGTTATTTTACGTGAGGAGACAATGTTATCGTTTATCGCAATAATATGTGGGACAATTTATTGTCCGGCAAAATGGACGATAAATTGACATATCAATTTATCATCCATATTTACCATAAATTTATGATAAATCTAATGAATTTAGACTCAAAAGTAACTTTTCAGCACAATACAGGAGCTTGTTTTAAATCAATTATTCCTCCTGGCAGATTTTTTGATCAAAAAATTATTGTCACGTTTGAAATAACCTGCCAGTGGAACTCCGTCAATATTAAAGAATCATTGGCTTGAAACAAGCTCCTTTATCTTGCTGGAAAGTTACTTGTATGTTAGTTTTGTCCTCTTTCAAGTGTACCAAGATATTTCCACTAAAAGGTTGACCAAAAATACTTGGTAAGATGTTTTCAATTTTCAGTGCATCCGTGAACAAAATTAGCCATATACAAGTCGCTCCTGACGTAGAAAACGTGAAAATTCATCCCACGACACAAAATTCAAGCAGTGTAACTTTTTGATATAATTTATAGTATATTTTTCACATAGTATTATAGTATAACACTTCACAATATTAATAATTGCTATATTTGATGCACAGACCTGCTACTATTTTATCATTAATGCCGTAGTGCTGGGCAGTGACGGCTGCTTTTAATCTGAAATCAACAACTGGCACCATCACTGATTGCTCATTATCATCATGTTCATTATTTTTCACAATCAGACAATTACTCATGTAGTCAGTGAAATGATTACAGCTGTGTAAGTGCTGCCAGAAGGACAGAAAAGGCAGCCAACTAGAAACCAATTAACAACTGTATACGAAAAAAGTGGAAAGAGGAAAATCCTGTTTGCCTGATAAAATTGAATAAATTAATGGGGAGTGATCAGACTGCAGTCAGCGAAAACACTAATTGCGAGTTGCTTTCATCTGAGCAACATGGGTTTTTTTCTCTCTGCTCAGGTTGTTTTGTTGTTTTTTTTTTTCTTTTTGCCTGTATTATTTTCAACAAGTTTCTAACTGAGAGGTAAAGCTGAGCAGTAATGATAGTTCCAAATGAAGTGAGCCGCCTCGCATGCTAATCTGTCGGAGCTGCGAGACACATTTCTCTGAAAGAAATCTCTCTTTAAATGACTGATAGGTTTGTCTGAAAAATGAGAAAACAAGAAACATCTAAGATGTCTGCTATGTCTGTAGGGTAGCATGCAAACTGCAGCTGGAGGAGAAAAACTGTTCTGTTGGTTCATTTATAAAGAGAAATAAGTGAAAAGTGCATAACTAATATCTCCACCTGTCCTGGGGACCACAAGCTAAAACGATGCGCCCAACTTGAGGTGTAGTGTGTTCTGCTAGCTCACGACACTAATGTAGAAATTAGCAGAAGCTAAAGCTAAAGCGCTCATGGTTTCAGTTTTATAGTTCCTAAGTAGCCTATTGCTAACTCTGTCCATGATTTTGGGGCTTCTATCAGAAACAATGCAGGACACCAGTAGATTTTACAATTAATTTATTTGCTTACTTAACACTTAATTGTTGTACACCTGCCACTGGGTCAATGAAGTTTTCAAAAAATAAGTAACACGACAAGAGGAAACGAACCTGCTCCGTAAACTTCAAAATAAGAGCGCTAATATGGATGTCAGACTACTTGAACGATCCCTAACAGTTCATGACCAAAACGTCACCGTTCATGTTAAACTTTATCCAACTGAAGCAAGAATCTGAAAAGTCAATTAGCACTTTATAACTTATTTGGAAAACCTAGTTTTGGGGAAGCTAAGTATACTACACATTTTCAAAGTTAGCAAAAACTAAAAGTTAGCTCAGCTACTCGCGGGTTAGCATAAGCATGAGTTTCAGTACTAACCATTTGAACTGTGTTTGTGGCTCTTTTCATCTTTCTGAATATGAATTGAACAGTTTTCAAAGCTTGATGGATAGATAGCATTGTAAGCTAGCTCCACAGTTTGCAATGTGTCACTCCCCGACTGAAAATGTGTATCAAACAGGTAAAGATATTCTACTGAGGCAAAGTTACACAGAGTGGACAGACAGGTTTACTACTGTGAAGAAAATGTTCTCCACTAAATGCACCTGAAATCTGTATTGTTTCCTTCCATGCAACTTTCTGAGCTCTGTCACATAAAATCCCAACAGACCCCATCAAAGTTATTTTGTGTCATGATGGATGTGTAAAAAAAAAAACCAAAAAAAAAACATCCAAAGGGACGTGATTCGTTTCGCCGGGCGTCGTTCTTCCTTGGAGTCAGCTTTCTGTCTCACCTCTCCCCAGGGTGTCGGGACCCACTGCAGCCTGTCGTTCTTGGGGCAGCGCCTCAGGACGCACGTCTCCTGGGCTTTTGGCCTGTGGTGCTGCCTGCACATGCTGTCGGGCACCACCACCGCGTGGGCGCCGGGGTCCGTGCTGCGGCAGAACACGGTCCGCTTCCTCAGGCCGCGGCCGCACGATTTGGAGCACTGAGAGACGAGAAGGAGGAAGTAAATCAGGCGAGCCAGAGATCCTGACGCTGTTAGTGAGCCATTAGGCAACGATCTGATGACTAAGTGGACTCTGTCAGAGATTCGTGCTCGGGCTTTGTAACTTCGACCGTCTTGTCTTTGTTTTATCCTTCAGTTTCCTTCACTTTAAGAGGTGAAATCCTTGGCACAGACAGTACGGGTGGATTTGTTATTCCCCGTGTGGGTAGACAAGCAAAACAGAAGGTCACCGCTTTGATGGTGTCGCATTATGAAATACGATAAACCGACGGCTGTGAGACGAATGTGACCCCCATCAGCGTCTCCACCAACAGGAGACAGAGCCGCGGTAAACTCCACATGAACCGCAGAGAGACGGACGACAGAGTCAAACTGCTCCAGAGGGACGCAGCCACAGAGGCTTTTATCCAACAGCGACCTATTAATTTATTATATAACACACACACACACACACCCCCACACACACACACACATTGCAGTTTTTCAGCAAAGGTTGCTTTCGCCTATGGAAGACCGCCAACTGAACTAGTTGCAAACCTAAGGAAGCACCAATCCACTTTTTTCATTTCTGATATCGATACTGATACCGGTATCGATACCGATCCAATACAAAATAACAATACTGAAGTGCATTAAAGCGCTTTTTTTAATTAAAAAAAACAAAACAAAGATATATATATGTACTGAATTTAAAATTTATTTCATAACTTTGCACCATAAGTAGGACTATAAAAGCCAGTGTAAAATAAGTAAGAAGCAAAATGAAACTGATAAAAACTATAGTCTGACTACGTTTGTCAAACATAAAAATAAACTGCAACAAACCTTATTTCAAATGGTTCAGAAAGTGTAATTATGAATGTAAAGTAAACAATAAAACACGATGACGCTCAGGACACAATGCATAGAACTGTACTGAATAGATCTGCTCTTATGAATCGGGCATATAGTCACCAATAATCAATCTGGAATTTTTTTCAATATCGTGGCCAATACAGATATTAATATGAAATCGGTGCATCTCTCATTGGACCAGTAACGGCAGCTAATCATGATGAACCTCCTGGCTGTAAACCCTGCAGACAGTGGCTGTAGGTAGAGACTGTCAGTTTCTGCTGAATTTAAATATAGAGGAGACAAAGTGTTTTCAACTAAAACATGCTGAATTCATCTTAAACCAACAGCACAAGGAACAGAATATTAAAAGAGTGCAGAGAATAATTAACAATGGAAAAGTTTACATTTTGTTTTCAGTTAAAAAGAACAAAATCATTAAATAAATCTCAGATTATCGGTGTCTCCCACATGTCCAGCAGGGAGCAGCAAAGGATTACATTAGCTCTACAGTATGATTGGGAGCTTAATCCCATATGATTAGTTTCCTCTCATCTAGATAAATAAATATACAAAAAAAAACAAAAAAAAAACTTTATTTTTCCATAAGTCATGGTTAATGAGAATCAAATCTTCTAATTTCCTTTTGAGTTGATTTATAGTTGATGCTATCACACTTAGCAACACACTGGTAGTTTACAATCACAACCCATTTCAAGCATCATGACTTATGACAACTTTATATAATATAATTTAATGTTGTTTTAAACAAGTTTTTTTTTCTCATGTCTGATCTGATCGTTGTGTGTTTAGAATCTGATTTTTTAAAATTTTATTTCTTTTTTTAACCAAACAAATGAATATCATTTAATTACCAAAAACATTTGCTACAGGAACACTTACTGTTGTCGAGCTGGTGCGTTTGTGATTCAACAAAAATAAGGCATAAATCAGGTGAAAAACCAAATGAACCAATCACACATTCGGACGTAAACCGGTTGACCAATCAGTATTCAAGGGGATGGTTGCGTAACACAAATAGGCTCTTAAATGAACCAACAAAATTTTAAAGGGAAAGTCACCTCACATGCTTAAGAGTAGTTAATTACTAAATGCAATGTTTAAATTACACATTGCAGTCACAATAACTATAAAAACCTTAATTACATGGTGAAAAAAAACAACTAATCAATTGAAAACATAAAGATAAAACAGGGACAGTTATAGAAACTCGTGAAAGAATAGATCCTCACTCATGTCTGGAGGAAATCAACTCTTTAAATATCCAGACAGCATTTCTCTACTTCCTGGTTAAATTAATATTACCACCTCCAGCTAAATGGCTGCAGCGCCAATAAAACATAAAGGAGAGCCATAATGTTTTTCATTAAAATGTCTTGCAACAGGACAGGATCAAGTCATTCCTCTTAATGGATCTGCTACAGGATGAGATGCTTCTCTCTTATATAAATTGCATTACATGGGAGCTGTATCATTTTTACATGTGCAGGTGATAAAACTTTTTACAGCGATGATTAAACCACTAACGGGGTGATTAAAATACTTTACATTTTTTTGTATTGACAGTTCATGATAGACTCTCAGGCATGTCATTCTGTCTGCAAAGTGAATTTGAGCTAAAACTTGCTTTTGTTTTGAAGACATTACTGAAAGTCTAAAGGTCAACAATTCAATCGGACCTTCCACATTACTCAAACTAAACTAGCGTTGAATGTTTGTTCTACGCTGGTGGAGGAAACTTTTAGCAGCACAAACGCAACACAATTAATTCACACCGTATCTGTTTGACTTCATACAAGCGGGAGGTTGACCTTCTATGACCTTTTAATGTTTGATAATGGCACAAACAAAACATTTTGCTGCACAAACATGTAGCAGAAGATGCTGGTTTGGACCCACCTGGGACCAGGACCCTGAGCTCCACTCCGGCGGGCAGGCCTGGGTGTGGCACGGCTGGATTTGGGCCGGAGAGACGACGGGACAGAGGGAGTGCGGCGCCGCCTCGTCCCGCTGGTAGGTCACCTTCCTCATGCAGCGCAGCGCCCTGGTCTGCTGGCCCCCCCCACAGGAGCGGCTGCAAGGCCCCCAGTCTCCCGGGGCCCAGCTGCAGAGGGACAGGAAGAGCAGGGGCATGAAGCGACAGCGACCGGAGGAGCTGGGTCTGAACGTGCGTTCTCAGGCTGAACTCGGGCTCTGTTATCAGGAAGTCAACCACATCAGTGAGCTCCCAATCAGAGAGTCCAACCACAGGTTTAGACCTCGGTCTGCTTTGCTTATTTTGGTCCTTAAAGAGCGCCCTTACAACATAAACCACTAGTGATTGCCATCACACACACAAAAAAAAAAATCCAAATCGCATTAAAACGTCCAATTATCCATCTGTTAAACACTTCAAACAGGTTGGCAGCCAAACCTATGATTCATTATGGAGCAGAAATGCTGACCTTAATTTATATATCCATGACCCAGCCGTTCTATGCATCATTATGCTTTCGTTTCCTATGAAACTAAACATAAAAAACCCGTACTGTACACAACTCTGCAGGAAAGTTTTCCCAGATTTCCTCAGCCAGCTCAGCCTGTGAAAAAGTGGATTTGCACCCAACAGGTTTTGCTTTATTGTTAAAAATTTTTTATAATTAAATATCAGATTATGCTATTTTTGATAACTGAACAGTATTTTTATGTTGTAATTTTGCCATTACTGGACAGTATATTGTTCATAATTTTCTTCTTTTCGTACATTTTTATATTAATATTTCATATTAACCAACATGCTATAATAAAAATGTCACTTTGCTGCTGTTTCCCCACAATGAGACAATAAAAGATTTTTCTATTCAGCAGGTTTCACCAATTCACACTTAAGAGTTTTGGAGACCATCTGAAGACAATTGTGAATGAAATACAAGACCTGCATTTAAGTTTAACAGCCGTACCGCAACAAATGTTCAAAGGAAAATCACAGTCTCTCTCGTTGACACGCGGGCAAATTTCCACAAATGAGAACTTTGACAATAAGATGCTAAAGAGAGGCAGTGGGAGGAGATGAGCCGACGGATCGGTCCACTTCAGAGGCGACAAGCTACAAAAGAGACCCTTCCTATGCACTGCTGACCTGCTCTAGGGGGGAGAAGAAGAAGAAGAAAAAAAAAAAAAACGCTTTCATTCCTGTTCAGATGGCAGAGAAAAATGAAGCAGCAGGACTGAACCGCACTTTGGATGCTAGAAGGCTGTGGACCACTGGGAGCTGAAAGCTTCGGTTCGGGACGTTTGGCCCGAGGGCTGTTTGTTTCTCTTTCCCCCCATCTGTTTCCCTGACTTATAAATAACAGTATATCATTGGAGAAAAGTGGCAGATGTGCCACTGCGCTTTGCTGCAAAACCAATACTGATGTAGCCATAATTTGTATATCTCAAATAACTCACGAAGCTGATGTATATTTTAAGGTAGAACCAGAAAGTGCGGTTCTGTGGAGCCAAATTCCCACTTTCGTTAGCAGCCGATTGCACATCTGCGGAACTGGTAGCACAAACGGGTAGAGCAGTTTGGATTGGTCTGAAACATTTAATAGATAATTCAACATGTGAGAGAAATGTTTATTGTTTCTTTTGTGTGTTTTTTTATTTTATTTTTATTTTTAATTGAATTAATTTCAAGGGCTGTAATTAATTAATCACATTTTAAGCAAATTATGATTGAAATGTTCCACCTTTGTTTGCGCAAATAAAATAAAAATACACAATTGTGTAAAAATATTTAACACACTGTAATCTATGTGAATAATTAATCAAAATGAACACATTAATGTCCCGGCTCCGACTAAAACAAGTAACTCCCCTGAAAATTTTACTATTTGAAAATCTAAAGTAAGAATTCAACCTTTTCTAAAATAGTTAGATAAGTCATGTGATCATTGCCAAGAGTTAATCCTTTTAGGAAAAACAAAATGCAGTAAATGTAGGCTTGGTTTATTTGGTCTCTTTTTTTTATTTGGCCAAATAAACCAAAGAAAGAAAATCACCAACAACAACAATCTAAGTGCAGTTAGCCAGAATGATGGAGCTCTTTTTTTCTAAATAAGCAAATTGTCCCTGCATCCCTGTTTTACGTTAAAAATGCTGCTACACCACAGGTCATCATTGTGCTGGTGCAAGAAGGAGCTAAACGTGTGCCTGAAGCTGCATGGCGAATGCAGTGAAGGGAATCGGGGCTTATGTTTGGGGGTGGGGAGGTTAACTTCTCCATGACCAGACCGACTGGGCCCCGCAGGAATCCCTCCGTCTCTGCACAAAGAAACATGGAGAGGGCTGTCAGCACTCGTGATACACTCCATGGATATAAACAGGCGTTCTTACAGTCTCCCCTTGTCAGACACACACGCGCGCGCGCACACAGAGTTCGAGTGCGTCCCATCTCATTGTCAGCTTCTCTTTTCTGCTGGGGCTGTTGAATGCGAGCCCATACATCCTGGAGATCTTAATGCAGTCTTTAGAGCTTTCATGCGGTTCACTCAATTCAACTTTCTCCCGGTGAAGCACGCATAAACTGGTTTGCTACACACATAAAACACTTCAGAAACGGTGTCTACTCCTATATATAAGATAATTCATGGGTGTCAAGCTGCACAGACAATTTTTCCGACACCGAAGCTATTTCCTTCACCAAAAAGAAGTCGGGAAGCTCGGGATCAACAAGCAGGCCCTCTGATAGCTTCCACTGAGACAAGAGAAACTGTATGCTAACGATCAGGAACAGTTTCTTCTGAGGTGGTGATAAACCATTGCGGGTGGAACTTATAGTTTGACTTGTTTAGCCAATAAACAAGTTTAGCACAGACGTGTTAGCATGGCTCCCTGTTAGCAGGCAAACAGGAGGGAGCCATATTATTATGGCTCCCACCTAGCATGGCTACATGTTAGCAGGTTTCCTCTGTTAGCATGTTCCTCTGTTAGCATGGGTTCCTGTTATCATGGCTCCCTCCTGGCATGGCTACCTGTTCGCATGTTCCTCTGTTAGAATGTTCCTCTGTTAGCATGGCTTCCTATTAGCATGGGTTCCTGTTAGCATGGCTCCCTCCTGGCATGGCTACCTGTTAGCATGTTCCTCAGTTAGCATGGCTCCATATTAGCATGGGTTCCTGTTACCATGGCTCCCTCCTGGCATGGCTACCTGTTAGCATGTTCCTCTGTTAGCATGACTCCCTGCTACCATGGCTCTCTGTTAGCATTACTCAGAGTTCCACCTAGGATGCCAGGCTACATACTTACCTTGTGGTTGAACTCAAAATCTATTATTTAAGCCTCAAACATTTAGAGACAGTGTGCATATGAAGTTTTATTTTGCGCAGTGCAGTTGTGTTTGTGTCTATGTGTGTACTCTCTCTGACCCCTGCCTGTTCTTTTGGGGTAGTGCTGTAAATCAAGCTAGCTCCAGTTCCCCAGCCAAACGCCCTACAAACTGTGAAGAGAGAGAGAGAGAGAGAGAGGAGAGAGAGGAAGGCCTTTTATTCAACTCTTTACTCCAATGCACTTTCACGCGTTTTGCTCCTATGAATTCTGTGTTTGGTCCTAATGCAGACTTTTAAAAATGCATACCTTGAAGTGCTCTGTCTAGACTATCAAGATGCAACTTGGATCTTATGCATGATTTCATGTTCAGAGAGCAACAATCAGTCTGACAAGGTTTAGATGACTTCTTTGAATCTGTTTAGCTGGTTCCAGTTATATTTCCTGTTCTATTAATTCTATTTTTAAGTTATCTGCTGAAGCTTTTTTTTTTTTTCCCCAAGTCAAAAATAGCATTATTTAAATTTAAGCTCAAGATTACATATTTGTTTTTTGACAGAGAATCTGTGGAGAAATTAAAAAAATTAGGGTGATGAAATGCAGGCCTTCCAACCTCAGAGACTTGGAGCTAATTACCAGAGATATATGCAAGATGGTGTAAAGAAATTACAAGATTTAGCTCCTTTTATTGTTTCAAAACCAAATTTTAAACATTATTTCTAAGAGGAGTTTTTTTTTACTGAAATGTAAATGTTCTCACTCACGTAGTTCTTGTCTTCGCATCAATCAAAGGTGTTGTCTTTTGTTTACTCAGGCTGAAATTTAAGCTGAAACCAGAAGTTTGCAAAGACCTCATAAAAAGATGTTAGCTTCGCTTCCTTTGATTATATAATTGCACAATTTGACATTTAAGAAAAAAAATTGCTTAATGGAAATAAACCAACTTTCGGGGAAAAAAAACCTTGCTTTTCAATAATTAAAAATAATCTTTTGGGGATTATTTTGAAAAACTGCAACAGAGACACTTCTTTCACATCACGAGTCACGTGATCAACAACCGACTGTTGCTGCTGACGCAAACCACAGAGACAGGAAGCAGTTGGAGTATCATGATGTTTTTTCATGACTTACTGTGTGAAGAAACCTATTCGTGTTTGATTTTTAACTGCGTTTCTTATTTCTTATTTAAAAAAACGCAACAGCCAAATTGTGTTTTTTTTTTCAACATTAGCAAAAGCAATGACAAATTGTTTGTGCAGGTGTGTGTGTCTTTAGTTCCTGTGCATAAACTTCTGGTTTGAACTGTAAATCCAAGTCATCAAACAGCAACAACAGTCTTCCACATTAACATAGAGAAAAGCAGGCATAGCAAATGCACAGAGCTCATGCATGTGCCTTTGCGTGGGAGGAATGTTTCCTTTTTTAATGGGGGGAAAAAACTGGAGAAGAGGGAAAAATTACAGAGTGGGCCGAGGAATGAGACGAACACAGAGAGTGCAGAGTGGTGGCGCGCCGCAGCGAGCAGCGCGACCGCAGCGCATACGTGCGTCTGCGCGCGCACCTGTAATAAAACGGTTCCACGGCTTCCTGAAAATTTGGCGACATTAGAGCCGCCGCCACAGATCCCACAAGCAAGGAGACGCAACGAGCGCCTCTGACCCACACGCAGTCTGAAGCACTTACAAGGCCGGACAGGGCTGCGTGTTGCAGAGATGGGAACCCAGAGCGGGCCTGGTGTGGGGGTCACACATGCTGGAGTTGGCCTGGGTGCGGTGGTCCTGCAGGCAGATGGCTTTGCTGGAGACGCGACCTGAAAGAGGTGAGGAGGAAGGTTTGATGTCGCAGGCCTCTGGTAAGGAAGGTCAAGTAGTTCAGGGAACGCATTTAGCAAAATTGTAGATAAAGTGTTACTCACTGATGGGACATTTCTAAAAAGATGTACATAAGAAAGTGGGCGCCACCCCTGGGTTCTGTAATGTATTATTATATTAGTGGATTTTATTTATTAACGGGAAGGACTTATTTTTACTAAATTTAATTTGTTTATCTGGGAAATGATTACATTTTCTATCATTATGCAGTGAATAACGATAGATACATGAGATGAAATTTGTTTTACGTTTTGTGACGATCACAAACTTTATTTAATGTGTTACATTGAGATTCTCTGTGATAGACCAAAACAAAATGTTAGAAAAATCTGAAGTATTTTTCGGTCAGATTAAATTAAAAACTTTTCTAAATCTTGCCACTAATTCTCAATCGGGTTTAAATCTCCACTTCGACTGGTACATCCCGACACGTGAATATAATTTGATGTAAGATTTCCCACCTTATCTCTGGTGGTCCGCGTCCAGAACCCACTAACATGTTTTCCTACCTTAAAAACTGTAAGCTAACCTAATACTGGTCATTTAAGATGCAGGATTTCATGCGCAAACCGTTTTAGTGGTGGAACCTTACAGAACTGTTTTAACTAAATGTTCAATCCAGACCGTTTGAATAGAAAAATCGGTTTCTGAATCGAGAATCGTTTCTGAATTAAACTGCGACATTAAAAATCGGAATCCAATCGAATCGTTTGACACTGAAAGATTTGCACCTCTGTTAGGGGGTAACGCAGAGCCGGCTTTACCTCCAGCACACGGAGCAGAGCAGTCCGAGCGAACCACACCCCAGCTGTACTCAGGTTTCCTCTCGGCGCGGGGCAGAGTGTACTCCCAAACCACCCCTGGGTTCTTTCCCTGAAGAAGGACCTGTCAGGCAGGAAAACACTCAGAAAGGGTTCAGGAGAAATAAAACACAGCTCTCCCATAAACTAAAACCCACATCTTTGTACAACCTTACCGGGTCCTTGAGCCCCAAAATCCACGATCGATCAGATGGCCCATTAGAGGAGACTAACGACCAATGGGAATGTGGTGTCTTGAAAACATGACTCAGGAAACATTGCAGAACCTCCAACTCCAGCACAGATTAACGGAAGAAGGAAAGCAGATATACTTCCCATAAAACCAAGGACAAGGAGATATTTATTTGTGATACTTTTTACTGTCAAGGTCAACTTTCTCTTACGTTCAAGTGATAAATAAAAGACTACCAGTCTGTACCAGACCTTTAACATCGGACAGCTTTCAGTTGTATCTGCAGAACCAATTAACTTACAATCACCGGAGCTGCACACCGAAACTAGTCCTGAGGCTCTTCCGCCCACTCAGGTCAACCATGTTGACCCTCCCATACGGAGGGTCAAACGAGAATTGCTTATCTCCTGTGAAACAAGAAGCTTTCTAATATCCGCCCCATGTTTCTGCAAGGAAAACGCACACTCTGGAAGAGCTGGTGGCAGGAAACAGTGTTCAACGTGATGCTACTCAGATGTGAGCAAGATGTGGCTAATTTCTTTTTTCTTTTTTTTTAAACAGACAGATACAAATGATTTGAGATAAATCAACAAAATACACAGCATTAAAAGCAGCATTTAAGTTTTTTAAATGTGAGGCAAACAAGAGAGAAAAGGCCAAGCTGAACAAACACAAAGAACAAAATGTATTAAAATATTAATGATGCTCACATGGCGACCATATGAGCACTCAAAGAGCTGCGTCCAGACTAATTAGTTCAAACTGAACACACCATTGCTTGGTGTATTAAATCTAAACGGTCATATCACAACAATTCAGAAAGATTGAGCAGATAAAGTTGTTTGGAGTGGGAGCTAGAGAAAGTCTCTTCTCTAATCCGATAGTCGTTTAGCAGGTCAGGTTTACACGTCACATAAAACGCCACAAAACGTCTTGGGACACAATACACAGATCACAGGGGACAATTCCTACAAAATGACTATATGGCTAAGATGACAGCGCAATACATGCAAAACAATCAAGAAACTGTAAAATCAGAGGGGATGTGAGGCTGGTGTTAATCTGACTGCATAGCAACAGCAGATCACGGTGGCGTGATTTTCACAGCTCCAACAACCTCGTACATCGCCGAGACACACGAGATGAAGATGAATTACAATCTGCCGGGTGCAGACATCAGGCTGACTAAGTCGTGTTCTGGACTGGCGTGACCTTGCCCTGTCAAACCACGAGAACTTCAATTTCACCAGGGAATAATCCCGCTTAGCCTCCACCGAAACGTCCAGAGGCGGCCATATGTTACGGTGGCAGTGGCCAGCGACCCCTCGTCTCATGAACCACCCCGATACCCCCAGCCCCACTCCTCCTCCAGCTGAGCAGCCGAGCAGATGTGAGCACCTCGTCACAGCTTACGCTCACACTCCACAACATGCGCTTTTCCCTTCAGTGTTTCGCACTGCATAAGGAACTGCAAGTGTTCCACACTTACATCCTTCCTCACCGTCCTCTTCTTTTTTTTTTAAGTCACAGCATCAGCAGAATGTGTGAAGCATCAGGAAGAGCTCTAACTTCCCAGCTAAAGACCTTGTTCTCTGACCTTAACTCATCACATCCAAAAAGTTCAATTGCAGAATTCTTAATCTTTTAATCTTGCTCTCTGTCCGTCCCGTCTGTCCGTTCTTATCTCCGTTTCAACCTCTGTCTCCTTTTTGTAATTACTGGATGTACTAATGCAGATTATGCTGACATCATCTACATGAGGTCCGGGTGCTGCGCTGGATAAATACTCGATTGAGACTCACAAATAAAACTTAACGTAACAAAAGGCAGATAAATTTATAACGGTTTCCTTTTTTATTTTTGCCTTACTTCAAATGTATATGAATAGTTTCTACATATACACACTGTAACACATAAATAGGTTTTGATTTAAAACCATGTGGCCCTCAAGACTCCGGAGGGACATGCAATAAAACAGTAGATAATATTTCATCAATACAATCAAAGTATTTTTTTAACGTATGCTGCCAAATTAAATATTTTTTTACATCCAGGATTGTCGAAATTGACCGCTAAATCAAGAGATCCTCATGTTTCTTTTTGCCAATTTTGAGTTTATTGCACATTTATCGCAAAATGGTCAAAAACATCAAGTTTAAGTGATGCTAACTCCCACCTGCAGGTGGCAATGTTTCATACTTCTACTGCACTGCTGCCTCAGCCTTACTTGATGTCACGGTATACACAGTATGTGATCGAAATGATGAGGAACCAAAATAAGGTTTAAGTAGTAATAATGATAAAAAAGAAGACGTTTCCATCCAACTCAAACATACGTGTTTTTGTTGGTGTATCAATTAAGATTAAAATAAAGGTGAGACATTAATTGTAATAGAAATTTTAAAGAGGCGTCGAGAAAAAGAGACGATGTCAAAGCAACAGGGACGCCTGCTGGAGAGGGAGCCAACCACTTCCATGTTTTTTGGGGACGGCCAGGTAATAAAACCATTTGGGAAGAGTTCCACAAACATATTGAAAATATATTCAATGTAAACCTTCCATTCAAATGTGAAACGTTGTAGTTGAGCAACCTACATGTGGACATATGGACCAATAAAGACAAAAAACTGCTGGCCAAACTACCGGCAGCCAGTAAGAAAGCCATCACAAGGAAACGGCTAAAACCAGATCCACCCACTATCAATGAATGGAGTGAAATTGTTTACGAGATTTAATTGAAATAATTCTTTTTCCCTCCAAGTTGAAATAGGAAAATTTTCTAAGATCTGGACCAAATGGACCGAGTATGTAAAACCAATTAGATCTGACCTCATTCCATTGTTCTTGTGAATTACGTGTCCTGCCCTTTCATGTTCTTGTGGTTTTTATTGCTCGAGGTGGTGCAATCCCCATTGTTGTTCAATTCTGTTCACAACTAAAACAAAAAACACAATATAGTCTGTAAAAGAAAATACCAGAAAGGCATTTTCTGTAGTCCAAGTGACAAAACCACTTGGACTCTCCGCTTCTATCCTCAAGTACGACCTTAAATGGGTAAAGCTGTAATTAACGAACGTGATGGAAATCTGTCTTTCTAAATAAAAAAATAATAGCAAGTTCTCCGCCTCATCCTTAACACCACTAAAGTCTCCGGTGTTGATTGGAAGAATTTCAGTAACAGCTCTACTGCTCACACAGATGTTTCACTTCAATCCCTGCCTAAGAGACGGATGTTAGCATGTAGCCGTAGCATCTGATTAGCCTGTTAGCTTTCACCAGTCTGAAAGTCTGTTAAGCTCACACTGACAGAATACAATGTTCATTGCTTATTTCATAAATGGTGACAGTAATATATTTTTATGATTTAAAGCACTTTCTAATGTGCCATACAGATAAATTTGACTTACAGGTGAGTGAACTGTTACCAGTTCTTCACTTAAAAAAGAAATCTGAACTAACCCTTTAAATATTTTTATTTAAATGAATACTGTCACGATATGCAATTAATCCATTAATTGATCTAATTTTAATCCTGACAAATTAAAATGAGGTCAATAACTTACATTCTGATTATTGCTATTTTATGGAGACATCAAAGTCTATTTTATTTAGGTTCTGGTTGTAAATGTTTTTTATTTCTGTCTTATTGATCGTCATGGTTGTCGTCGTGTTTTATTAGCAATAGTTCAAGTATCTTCCAGTGTTAAGTGTCGTTCTTTGAGACGGCAAACTTACATTATTTTGCCATTATCGATATGTTACTTGAAAACACAATATTATCGCTTATCGCAATAGTTACTGGGGCGATTTATTGTCCAGCAGAATTTGCCATCAGAATTTGGTGGCAATAATAAACAATCCAACACCATAGAGCCATGGTGCTCACATATCACAATCGTATATCTGAGAGAACAAATATTTTTAGAGGAATAATACTTCTTAAGATTTCTATTTTTGGACAACTATTGCTTCCAGTTGGATATTGCAGTGGAGTCATGATAATTAGCCGCATGGTTGACGTTGCCTGTGAAATCTGGCACTGTTGAGGTGGAAATAAACTAGTTTGAAATCTCAATAAGGGTCACCAAGGACAATGCTGCACTTTTCAAACAGCAACTCACCCTAAGCCACAGACCAAAGTCTCTTCACCAAAATAGCAACATTAGCACTCGGATGTTTCAAGACAGACAAACAAGTGACCGCCGAGGCATGTTGGAAATAAATATAACTCACGGCGGCCGGTCGTTCCAGCTCTAACCGCACTGTGTCGGTAGCCCAAGGGACAAAGTGGAGACCAGTTTTTACATGAATATCACTTCGCTGTCTGCTCTTCAGCTGGTTTCCACTTCTGTTTTCATGGCCGGGGCTCAGAGGTCAAGAGAAAATAGCTGCTTCTGCTGACAAGGTTATGCACATAACATCCCCCCTCCGTTCGCTCAAACCTCTGCATGACTCTGCCACTTGTGGAACGTCGGTTTTGCCGTCGAGGGAATGCGCCTGTCCAGCGTCGTAATGTGCCGTTTCAGGACAGGTACAGACAAGTGCTCCTTACCGAGCTCTGGTTCGTAACAAACCGCTGACTCCAAATGTGAACGAAGGAAGAAAAAAAAATAAATAAAAAGCTCATAAATCAGCCGGTATGCTGTGCAGAACATCTCACTCCAGGCAACCATCTGATTTTACACTTTTCATCCCTGCTTGGACAGAGCAGTTAACTTAAGGACTTGACTCGCTCCATTAGTCACATGCCTTCAACAAAGCACAGGAGGTCAGTGGCCAGAGGGGACAAATCTATGGTTTTGTGTGAACTTGAACATGAACCTGAAGTAGTGATTGTGTTAACACTGGAGCTGGTAGTCCTGCATTAAAAACATTAATCCCTGCCCTGAGAGATTAATCTTTATAACACTGAATTATTGGCAAAACCTCTAAATTAAGCACAAAAAGTAGAGAAATTTGAATTTGATTATTTCCTCATTGTAGAATACCTCTTGATAAATCAATCAATCTTATATAACTGAGTGCGGTGGTGGGGTAAGGGGTCGATCAGTCAAAGCTAAAGCCAAACTTGTTCCTACCTCAAAGCCACATCATGGCCAGAGTTAAAACAGAGCTGCAGTAGCAGCGGCGACTTACTTCAAACACCAGAGTCTCGTTCGTGGGACCGACGGCGTACAGGCTCTCCGGTTTGTTGAAAGAGCGCTGGTAGTCGAACACAGTCCCACCAAAGTAAAACCTCCCTGGCCAGTCCACGGTCCAATCCCCAGTCAGGTAGTACTTTTTCTTGAGGGAACGTACAGCCAGGTAGCTGGTGGACACCTCCATCTCCTCAATGTGAATGCCCCTAGCTCCAGCCGGCACCGTCACCATAGAGTAATACTCTGGGAACGAAGATAGAAAAAAACACTTGAGGTTCAATAGCAAAAATAAAATTAGAGCCTGCCTTCTCGTCCATGCAAGTCATTCTTTCTTATTCAGTAATACTTGGTGAATGACGACCAGCACCAACAGAAAAACTACAAGTTTAGTGGAGCTTACCGTTAGCCCGGTGCTGCAGGGTGTACTGGCCCTTAAAAAACTTGCAAGTGGAGTTGTCGCCCTTACACACCCCACAGGCATCCAGGGAGGCCTTGGAGCCCAGGAGACGGTCACAACCCACAGCCTGAAAAGGGCATTTCGCTCCATTATACAAGTTTCTGGGTCAAACATTCACTAAAGCAGCTCTCAAAAATGTACAGACGGGTACTAAAACCAAATCACAAAAACGTGTGATAGATATTATGTACAATTGAGCTAAAAAAACAAACGGGAAACTGGTTGCTTCTCCCTTTTAACTCAATTCCAGCCTTCAGTCTCCGTGGGTAGGAGTCTGTCAACGTCCCTCATCTTGACTTGGCAACATTGCCCACTTTGCTTTGCAAACTTAAGACAAATCAGTCAGACTGCAAGTTCATATCTCTCTTAAAGTGACATCTTTGGGCTCAAATCTTAAGTTCCACCAGAATAAAATTTTCATGTGAAATCGGGTCACAATTTCAAATGAAGTTCGACTTATATGGTGTTCAAATTCTGTGCTACGAGGGTTAAAATGGTCAAGGTTAGAGTATTGAACAGGACATGTCACACAGACGTGTGCAAGAGATTTCAAAATTTATGCCTCCCATACTGTATTTTTAGAACTACTATATAAAAACATAATTTTGGATAATATCAAACATGTAGATAAAGACGCATTTTTTTAAATTTATCTAACCTGAAATGACTCCACAGTCATAAGTGATGGTTCTTAAGGGAATTGTGAGAACCATCACTGATTCTCCGAAGGAAGGACAAGCCCCTCCTTCTGCCATGCCCTCAACCAATCAAAATGTGAGCAATTATGACCATTTTTATCCAGCTGAAAGCAAGGGAGATGTGCATACAAGTAGTGGCAAACTTGTACAACACACAAAGCACAACATGACAGATAAGATATGTTATATTTCCTAGTCTTTGAGGATTTTACCCCTGTCTAATGTCGCCATGGGCAAACACCCATGAAGCCCATATCAAAAACCGTGAAAGGGGTCAGTTCAATCTGTATCTGTCCCTATGCAGAGAAACAGAAAATAACAACAAAAAAAAAAAAACATGAAACCAAGTTACCTCACACACGCCGTCAATGCAGACACCTTCTCTATGGTCAGAGCAGGAGGTGCCATCTTTCACCTTGCTGGACATGGCGAAGAAAAAGTCAAAGTCTTCTGCAATGCAGTACAGTTTACAGATGTCCTCTTCTGCAGGGAAGAGAAAGAAAGCGTGAATGCACCAAAGTTCTTCTGAGATCTGCTGAGTTTTGCAGTTTACAGAATCTGAACGGCTTTTGCAGGGGGCCAGAATGGAAATGACAGAAACACTTTGTGGAACTCTGGTGGGCTCGTTGGTTTATTTTATTCTTTTAAATTCAGATCAGTTATCAGAGAGAGGCCTCTACAGCCGCCTCCGATTAAAACAAATGATGGTGAAGGTGACTTGGCCCAGCGTCCTATTAAGCATTTCAGAATCTGTTCCTCTCCACATGGTCCCCTTCATTCATCAACAGTTTAAAACCGGCCTGGGATGACAGCCAACATGCTGTTCTTCCTCACCGCACACACTCTATTTCTCTCTCCTTTCTCTGAGTAACAAAGCTGGCCTGCAGGCTTCCTTTTTTTTAATCCTTCCCCTTGTTTGAGTGTACAGGTGGCTACATGTTTCCCATGCACATTACCCACAGCTACAGTTTCCTGCAGCTTTGTGGCTCTGATCATTGCGACAGTAAATAGAGTTTGGCATTACATGGAGTAAACACTTTAGAAAAGAGATTTGGACCAACACAGGAACACAGAGTTGGCCCTGAGCTTTGCAGAACTCTCTGTACATTCAAGGTAAAAGAACAATACAAGTACATGTCATTCCTCAACAGACCACCCTACCGTCCACTTTGGTGTAAGGTTTCCACTTGTAGTACCAGCCCCTGAAGGGTTTGCTGTTGTACTCGGCACACTGCTGGGCCCGGAAGTCCAAGGCATTGGAAGGGCAGGGTCTGGTGTTGCACAGCTGGTTGAGACGAGTGGAGCCTGGGCAGAAGTTACCGTTGTTCTGGGGCCTGGGTTGGGGATACGACAAGTTTCATTAACAATGCATTAGTGGTGGTCTGACAATGGCCACTAATGAAGAGCTAACTCAACTTGAATGAAAATGATTGGGTTACAGAAAAGAGAGGCGGTTACTGAGAACTCAAAAAAAAAAAAAAAAAAACGGTTTCGGTATTGCTTTTAGAGTCGACGAACATACGGTTTGTAACAATCAATAAAAATTGCGATTTTCAAGAACTTTAAGAAAATGAATGCTTGGGAGTATTTGCTTGAGTATTCTCACTTAAGGAAGACTTGTGGACATAGAGTACACATCTACACAATCGTATAGTACGTTAGGAAATGGTTAACATGTTTTACTATAAACCTCTGAAGTGTCAATCGTAACATTTTACTGACTCAAGCATGTGAAAGCAGTAATTCAGAAGAAGTGGTTATTTAATTTATCAGTGTTTGATAAAAAAATTTAAAAAACAACAAATTTTCATCTGACGTATCGTAGCAACACATATCAGCTCTTTTCGTCTGAGAAATCACCACTTGTTAGGCAAAATGGCAGCAGTCTCCTGTCTGAAAACACCAGGATGGCAGGTCTGACTTCCCAGGCTCTCTTCAGTCCTGCCAGGCATTCTCAAACAACCACCAACAGAGAAAATTGAGTTTGGTTGTTTACTAAAGTGGATTGCACATGCACATAAACACCAACACAGCCTGGGGAACCGCACTGTGTCCAATAAAAAATAACTGCTTGTAAAAAAATACTTAGGACAATAAAGAAAAGCCCTTTTAATTTTCTGAAATATCTTGTGTCTACAGCAACGGGACGCATACATTCAGGATGATAGCGTATGTTTGAGTTTTTTTGGCTTTTTTCCCCCTCCAACTCAGCTGCTTGTTCCATCCATTTAGATCTGGACTGGATCACGAAGGGACTTTGCTCCCAACGGTGATGGAGATCCTGAAAGGTTTGGAAGCATGGGCGATACCTGCTCTGCGCCCATCTTCCTCCCTTTAGTGAGACGGGGGATTTGGGCCTGGTTTTCATAGTCCTGATCCTATTAAGACTCAGCCGCACACAAACACAAACCATATGGTAAGGTGCTTACGGCGGGCTAGTGGGGGGACTCCCCAGTACGCGCCATCAGTCAAGTCCTCCTAATTAGAGCGCTCGACTGATCCGAAAGGAGAGTCAGATCCTCCTTCCTGATTCTAAACTCTTGCTTTGCCAAACTTCTTGGATCTCTCTTCCTTATCCTCTTTGCCTTCAACAAGTTTTTAAGTGTGCAAACCTCATGACCCCAAAAGGGTGCTTAGATGTCCCAACAGCCTGGTAAATCTGCCCGGCGACAGAAGCGGAAACCCCTGTGGGTCAGGGGTCATCGTGTCTGCTCTTGCACTCTCTGTGACTCACCTGCTCCCTCCCGGTCCCTCTCAGGATTTTCCACCACGACTCTTACACATGCTAACATTTCCCAGCCGCTTTAGAAGACGGCTGGGAAGATCCACTAAAGCAGGGTCCAAGTAAGCGTCGTCATGTGCCCCTGCTAAAAGGAGCTGTTGACAAAATGTGTTCCCGACAAAACCGGGTCAAATTCATGAACCTGCTAATCTCCCAGGCTTGTTTATGAGAGAAAAATTGACAGTGTTTAACCTGGAAGGTGGTCTTTGGGTAGAGAAATCAAAATGCACCACTTCAGAAAGTGATGTATTTTACAGTGACAGTTTATCACACACAACTGTCCATTTTGTCATTTATTTTATATGGATTTTCTGTAATAGACAATACAAAAGTGGGGGTATTTGTGAAGATGAACGTATTGTAAGCGGTTTTCCAACTTTCAGCGCAAACTAATCTTCGTCATAGGCATGTGTCGGTCGAAATGTTTACTCTGGCTGGTAATAACGGGGTCTTCTCCTGGTCCACCTGCAGTCGGCAGTACCTCAGCCGCTTCCTTGGGTAGGCTCTGCGACAGGGGTGTCAAACTCCAGTCCTCAAGGGCCGCTGCCCTGCAGTTTTTAAATGTGCCACAGGGACAAAACACTGGAATGAAAGGCTTAATTACCTCCTCCTTGTGTAGATCAGTTCTCCAGAGTCTTGCTAATGACCTAATTATTCTATTCAGGTGTGATGCAGCAGAGGCACATCTAAAAGTTGCAGGGCAGTGGCCCTCCAGGACTGGAGACTGACACTTGTGGCCTAAAACATCTCACAGCTGACAAAGTGAGAAATGGAACAAAACCTTCGACAAAGTGACGTCCAGACTGGTAGGAGGCTAAAGGAAGCATTTTACCAACAATTATCTGCTTTCCCACTGATTTTAAAAAAATCCTAGTAGGGAACCTAGTATTTAATGAGGTGTCCTATTGTTTTTCATGACTGTTTTAAAGCACCAGAGCTTTTACAATGATATCATGACTTGGCCTCATTGGATTTTGTGTTTACCCTTCACCATCGTCCGTCCACCCGCTTGTCCTGCTGATCCCAGAACTCGCAGTTTAGCAGCTGCAGTCGGCAGGCTCTCCTGCGGAGTTCTGTTTAACGCCACGGGAATGATAAATGGACTTGACGGCTAACCCGGTTTAGAAGGCTTTGTGGCCCTTTTTCGGTCTGCCGGTCACGGTGTATAATGTGTATCATATGAGAAGCAGCCAGCCTCGGAGAGCGTCTTTGATCCTTCACGGGGATTAGGAGACGAGTCGGCTAAGATGGACAGAGAAGCCCCACCAGTCTGTCGGCCCCAGCGGTAAACCGAACCAAAGAGAAAGATGCAGTGGAAAGCCTGTACATTATGGGGCATCGTGTTTAAATGGACAAAATTGGAACATCCCAAAATACATTGCATTATTGAGGAATTTATGGGAACCTGAGTTGAAAAATCATCATCTTGGTAAATTGAAAGTATTAAAAAGTGGTAAAAGCCACTCACTTGGTAAGATAGAAATAAGTGGAAGAACACAGTGGTAGGCACAGTTAACTAAAAAGTTAGTTGCTCAAAAGTTAACCCTAAAGCAATAATCATAAATATTAGTTTGTCTAACTATAAAAACTGCACCAGGAATGTATTAACCAGAAGCTAATTCTAAAGTGCTAACAAATTTAAAGAACGATTAAAACTCTCAATTTCATTTTAGCTTTATAGTGTATAGGTTCTATGGTAGCATTAGAGATTGTATTTATGTTTATAACTTGTACAGTTCGTGGGGTTTTTTGTGTGTCTGTATGTATCTTGTTCTTAATTAAGCTACAGAGAAAAAAAAGAGAACAACATGAATATAACTATCTGCTTAACAGTTGATAACCAAAACGTCAAACTTTATTAAATCGAGACAAAACAGTCAAGAAACTGCACTTTAGAATTTCTCTGGAGAAATTTGCTTGGCTGATACTAAGTGCGCTAAATGTTTTTGAAGTTATCAAAAATGCTAACGCGCTAAAGGAAAAAATAGCTCTGCTATTAGCTCATTAGCACTGGAAACACAGGATCATCTTCATGTAGTCTGCAATAAGAAAGGCATCTCACCTTAACCTTCATTTAGTCTGACTGAGTTTGAGATTTTTTGCAGATGAGAATTGGCAACATTTTCTTATACGCCAAGAAACCTGAACTTATAATTGCAGCAAAAAGGTGGTTCTACAAAGTATTGACAAATGCACACCATGTGTTTCAGATTATAAGTTGTAAAAAGATCGGAACCGTGTATCCTTTCTTACGTCTGCTAAGCAAAGCTATGCTAATTTGTCTTGCTCTTTCCCCATAAAACCCCAACAAAATACATCAGGGGTTTACTGCATGAAGTATTTTAACTAATGTGAGTCTGGCACACTTGCTTGTTAAAAAGTCCCCACTAATAGAACTCATTAGGAACGCAATCTATCTAGTACTTTTTTGTGACTGTCGCTCTGTTCGACCCGAGACAAAGATCTGAAACATCACATAAATCTGGATGTGCACTCTGTACCAACAAGGTGCTGCACATCTGTTGTGCAACACAACATTAAAACTAACAATGCCCTTTGTTCTTGTAACGACGCTCACAGAGCTCTTGGCTAGCAGCGAGATATTCTTTCTCAGATTCGACTTGTACTTGCAAGCGAACAAGTTCAGCAGACGTTTGCTGACTTCAGAAAAAGAAAAGAGTTGTTATCCGGAGACTTTCTGAGAGACAGATCTTCAGTCTGGACTGTCAAGTAGTGATGAAAGCCGTTATCTGTGTGTGTGTATGCCTGCCATATATTTGATACATTGCAGCGACCATTTTCCTAACACATATTACATTGCAGGGTATGGCTATGTAATGGTAATGGTTAGGTTTAAGGTAAAAGTAAAGGTTAGGCCGTAGAAATGAGTGGATGTCAACTGAAAGTTCCTGCAAAGACAGAGAAACAGAAGTGTGAGTGTGTGTGTGTGGAGGGGTGTATTTGTATGCGTGTGTGTGTGCTAAATGTGTGCACATATCCATGCTGACGGCTACCTGGCTGGAAGTTCTTTCAGGTGTTCATAAAAGAAAAGCTTTAGTGACAAAAGGGGTTTCAGCAATAACTTTCTGGTACAACTGCAAGTCAGATTTTTTCTGTCAGCTGTGTGACAGGATGAATTATTTTCTCATCTGTTTGGTAACCTAATCGGCTTCGGAGCAGTGAAAGCGGATGAGATTAACTGCTTCATAATCTAAAGAGACCGTCTTGAGTACGTGTGCGAACGAACCTGGGGTTGGTGCAGGATCGCTCCCTGAACATGACGCCTCCTCCGCAGGTTCTGGAGCAGTCCGACCACTGGGACCAGGCTGACCACTGGCCGTGGACGGCCCTGGGCCCGTGCTCGCCGTATTTCACACACTGACCCCTCCGACACCACTGGAAGGAAAAGACCGGAGGAACAGAATGGAGAAGAGGACAGAAATAGCTCAAACTTATCGGTGCTCGGGTGTCTCGTCTGGGTTTCAGGAGTTGGACAAACGCCCGGCACTACACCTGGACGACCAGGCCCCTCTTTTTTTTTTTTTTTTTTTCGCAGCAACAGCCAAAACATGCGCAACACACATCCATTGTGCATGACTCCCCAGCTGATCGAAGCCAAGAGCCGCTCTCACACATCACCACCTTTCTACCTGTCAAAATATCGACTTTCTGCACTTGAAATAAGGTCCGGCTTAGTGTTTACAATACCCTGAACGCTTTTACATGTGCTTTTTCACATGTTGTCACGTTATAACCGCAAACTTCAGCTTACGGTCTGGTGCTCGAGCGGAGCATGCTGGTACAATAGATGGGAAGTGATACGGTACGGTGGGGATGCAGCGAGCATGTGCAAACTCTGATGGACATGAGGAGAGTTTTCCTGGAAGAGCCTCATAACACCAAAATGAAAAAGCAATCAGCTGAAAAACACAACAGAACTGTTGGAGAAGATGTGGAAAGTGATATCTTGAGTAATGTTTTGAAGTTCCAGTAAGACCAGAAGTATTTTCAGAGGGAATTATTCAAAATAGTGATGAACACATTGCTGATGGCAGCAAAGAAAGTAATACTGAAGATCTGAAGGACAGTGGAAACCCCAACGAGGAGCCTATGGACTTCAATCATGGTCGAAATATCGAGGATGGAGAAACTGACACATGGGCTGAAACTTTAAGAATCAAAAAGGGACAGAAAATGGAAAAAATAGGACATTAAATAGAAAAATAGTTGATGGAAATGTTGATACCAAGCAAGTTGTTGACTGTGTTGTTTGTCTTCTGTATTAAAATTAAGTCAAATCAAGAAAGAATTTACAAAAAAAATAAGTGACAATGCACCGATCCACTTTTTCACATCCGATAATGATATCTGAGGCTTAATACCAGCCGATACCGATCTCATACAGAAGAACAGAGCTGAATTGGCTCAAGATGTTTCTTTCATTAGAGTGTAAACATCTGACAAAAAATAAAACATTCTTTTCTTTTTAAGGTTATGGTCTTAAGTTTGACAAATAGGTCGAGTTTTGATGCCATTTTTAACAACTTGTTTGCTCTCTTTTTCCCAACTGGTAATGACCTGACAGATTAGAGTATTACGTGCCGTGTCACTAACTTGCAACCTATCAGAATTTCTAAAGTTCTGTCAAAACTGTTAGAAGCTTCTTGTCAGAAATGTCTAAAAGTGACCCTTCACAAGTGGGTGTTTCTGCTCACCATGTCCGGACCACAGGTGGTTCCCTCTGCAGCCGGCATGAACTTGGTCTCACACCGATGTCCCACTCTGTGACACCAAAGAGACTTGCAGATGTCCTGTTGAACAAAAAAATATATATACATTGACATTTATTACAAAATAAGACTTGAAGCTGACTGCAGTCTTTAATCTTAGATCTGATGTTAATATCTGTGCCGGTCCCAATATTGAAAAAAAGTTCTGAATTGGGTCTTGGTGACAGTCTTATGCCCAGACCATAAGAATGAATCTATTCAGTGTAATTTCAATCTTTGTGCTCTGAGTGATGTCAGGCTTTATTAATGATTCGACATTATATCTAGAATTCCTTTGCACTTTCTGAACCATTTGAAAGAAAGTTTGTTGCAGTATTTATTTTTTTTTTTTTTACAACCTATTCATTTTGTAAGTTTCAGTTGCCTTATTATTTGGTTTTACAGTGACTGTCCTACTCCCTTAACATGTTTGACTAAGCTTCATAAGCTATTGGTGTAATTAAGTGTGCTGTACTGGTGCATAATTATCAGATACATTTGTAAGTCAGGACATTTACGTCTCAGTTTAAGCAAATTAATTCAGTGCAGTTTTTCTTTATTGGATCGGTATCAGCCGATATTAAACCTCAGATATAGACATCGGTATCGGAAATGAAAAACGTGGCTCGGTGCTTCCCTGTTTAATGTCACCTACTTTTATTGTTCCCCGACCAGACCACAAGCACATCAAACCTGGTCAACAGGCCCCCCACCACCGACACCCGGCGTCTCCACAAAGACTCGGTGTCAAACCAAATCAATGTACGTTTTTAATGAAGAGCGACTATAATTGCATGAGTCATCTGACCCGACAAAACAAAGGCAGGGTGAGCGCAGGGGAAGATCCGGGGTCGAAAAACAGGCGATAGTCGCTGGCGGCTCGCCCGGCTGCAACAATCAAGGAAGGAGCGAGGAGACCAAAAATAGTCCTGCTTGTTTGATTCTTTGTCCTCACGCAGTTCGGGTCGGCTGATATCGAGCAGCTGGGTGACGGCAAAGCCAACATGGGACAGGAAAAGGGGGGGCCCCAAATCCAGTGTTAATAAGGTTCTGCCACCCACCGTCTCGTACGCGTCTAAGAAAGGCCGACGGTGGGAGACGCAGCGACGATCGGGGGGACGACATGAACGTGCGCTAATCTCCCGATGGACGGTTTAGTGGAGTCAACTTCCCAGCAACGCAGCAAGAGGAATGCTTGTTTTCCAATTTGCATGTGAATGAACGACGTTCAATTTACTTTGATTGTAAAGGCTCATGTCAAAGCGACGATCGTGGGCGAGGGTCTGGGGTTGCGAGAGCAGGCGATGTCTGTAACGTGAGGTGAGAGGTTTCCAGATCATGATAAACAATAGGGCTCCAGTTTGAAGCGCTATAGAGCAGACAGTTTAAGCTCCTGTATGATCACAGGTTGCTGTTTCTCATTACAGCAGGGTCCAGTGGACCTAGCAGTCGGACAAAGGGACACATGAATAGGAAATCAGAATGAAAACAGCGCTAATCCGCCTCTATAGGTTATTTTCCCTACAGCTCACAGAGAGCCCGCTTTAATTAGCCGTGGTTTAAAGCTCAGAGTTGACATCAGGGCTTCCAAAGACTTGAGGCTGTAAACATGACAGATGACACGTCAGGAGGCCTCGAATGATTATATGGATCGGAGATCTGCATATTGTGGTAAAAGTTTAGAGCTAAGGTCCGTAGTAAAAGTGCTCATACTTTTCCAGGATTTTTGCAAATGTTTTGGTTGCAATAAAATTTTGTGCAGCTACTTTAGAAATACTTGCAGAAAATGTTTCAAATTTAGCTAGGTTTGTCATCTTTCCGCTTATGTACGACGGTAAACGTGACTTTTGGTTATTCGCCAAATCGATCACGGAGGCTGAGGCAGTAGATGGAGGAAATACTGCCACCTGCAGGTGGGCGTTACCAGTCACTTAAACCAAATATGCTTGAACATTTTTTGCGGAAAATTCACAATGAACTCATAATGATGCATTAGTGTGAAAAACTAACTGTTGATTATACAGACCCCAGCAGTTTTTTTTTGAGGAATCGCAAAAAACTGATGGATTTATTTTATTAGCTAGTTTTGTGATGGACCAAAAGAAAGTAGTACATATTTATGAAGTTGGAAAGTAAATTCCATTTATAATTGAATATATAGAGCAGGTCTCCAAACCTATCAATACATAAACCATCTGGGGCAAAGCCTCACCAGTTCCTGTATAACAACTATTCAATCGGAAGGGCTGAGTACAAAGTCCAGCCACACTTTTCAGTAGGGATGCACAACATATTGACATCAACATACTTATTTACATACACATCATTTTTTAACATGTCGGTCTGCTAAATAAAACTGGGCCGATGTTTACTTCCATCTTGATGCTGTTTGAGGGGAAAAAGGTGAGTTGGTAACGCGGTTTTTGTTCAATCATGTGACAGTGATTTAACTGCAGAGGACAAGTAATGTCATTTTTTTTGTGTGTGTGTCAAACTGGTAGGTTAAAATATTTATACGATATTGGTATCGGCAACAACTGTTCGTATCGTTGCATCCCTACTTTTCAGATTCTTAGTCAAATGTGTTGGAAACTTCATGTTACTTTCCTTCAGCTTTACAATTTTTGCCCATTAAATCCTAATATTTGTTAAATTTTGTTGTTGCAGCACAACAACCACAACATGCTAGCTTTGCTTTCACAAAACGAAAGTGTGCAAGCAGTGAAAATGACTGTAACTAATTACCTTTTCCCTCCCTGGTGTTAACTAAAAAAGAAGACGGAATAAAGCACAAAAATACTACCTTGACAAAATCAAGGCCGCATAGCTTGGCCTGGGATCCGAACTGCCACTTGCACTGTGTGTCTGCGTCATACAGCTGGCCGGGAAGCTGCTCGGGATACTTGTACTGACCGATCTGCTTGGGTTCGTCTCCGAGGCAAGATGCCTGGGCTGTTCTGGTGAGCAGGCGGCACACGAGCAACGTCAAAAATATGACGAAAGCAACAGCGGCGAGGTTAAACTGAAGTCGTAGAGCACAAGTGTCAGTCTCCAGTCCTGGAGGGCCACTGCCCTGCAACTTTTAAATGTGCCTTTGCTGCACCACACCTGAATAGAATAATTAGGTCATTAGCAAGACTCTGGAGAACTGATCTACACAAGGAGGAGGTAATTAAGCCATTTCATTCCAGTGTTTTGTCCCTGTGGCACATCTAAAAACTGCAGGACAGCGGCCCTTGAGGACTGGAGTTTGACACCCCTGTCGCAGAGCCTACCCAAGGAAGCGGCTGAGGTACTGCCGACTGCAGGTGGACCAGGAGAAGACCCCGTTATTACCAGCCAGAGTGGGAGACATGATGTTGCCCTCCGTCTTACGACAAGGGTTCCCTTCCCCGTCATGGATCATCCCAAAACTGCAAACAGAAAAAAAATTAAGTTGAGCTCTGACTAGGAGAATACCAATAAATATATAAACATTCTGACATTTTGTTTTCTCCGCACAGTAAAATTGAATATCTGTTCCCAAGTAATGATATGCCTTTAGAGGACATTTGTTTCTGCAAATATGGCCATTTAATACTGATTCTCTCAATTCATTAGCAGCACAAGTCCAGTTTTGTCTCCCTTAAAGGAGCAGTGTTATGTGTTTTCCAGCGACATAATGCCATTTTACAGCACAATCAAGTAATCAGGTTACCTTCAGTTGTTATAAAAATGCTGAATATATCAAATATGACTTAAAGTATATTTCACTTTGTAATTTAACACCTTGAAATTGGGCCTCTGTCTCTTGAAAAAATCCCACTCTTTCTGGACCTCTGCCTTCAGGAAGTCATCACAACATGGCTCCTCTATCAACCCTGAAGCAAAGTTTTTACCAGTCTTGGAGTGAGAAGCAGTTCATGTAACGAGCTCAGCAGATGTGCAGTACCACCAGCAGTTTGCTAATTCCTGCTGGCTAGTCTGAAGGAGCTGAATGGGTGGGATCACGGGGGGAGGGCTGGAAGCTTAGAAATTGCAGCTCTGAGGAGGGGCTCCGACCTCGAAGGAGGAGCTAGGTCCATTCAGACACTTTGGTGAGTGGTTGCCATGGGAATGAAAGGATTTCTCAAACATGCATCAAAGAATCGAGACAACACTCCAGGTATGATTTTGATGAGGGAATAAGACTAACATGATGTAAAGCTCAAAATAGTCGATTTTACATCATACTGCCCCTTTAAAACGTATTTTTAACAGCCTCACAAATGCAGAATGATTTACATCTAAAACAAGAGTTAATTGAATTCATCATAACATTTTAAAAACATACTTGTGTCCAGACTCGTGAGCGATAGTGAAAGCCAGGCCCAGCCCCGTATCCTCATTGATGGTGCAGCTCCTGTACTTACTGCACATGCCGCTGATAGGGGCGAAACCTTCCAAGACGAAGAGGGAAAAAAAATTATCAAAGGTCAACTGTTGGTATAGTCAGGTGATGATACCAAATATTTCACTAAATCAAGTCTCCATGGTGAAACATGAGAATTTCACGTTCTGTTGGGGCAGGCAGAAACTGTTTGTCAAATATGTACGGCGCTGCCTATAGGAAGAGGAATTTTACACAAGTGTCCAGGTGCGGCCTCACAAGTCAGAACCAATTTATTTAGCGTTGTTCTTTAGACTGTGATTGTCGATCAGTAAAGAACCGTGGTTGCTTTTTGGATCCGACATCAGCCCATCCGTTTTCTGAATCTCGCTGTATTCTGTTCCACCATCAGAACAATCTGAGCAGGAGTAGGACTGACAGCTTTAAGGGGAAAAAAAATACTAGTTGTGGGTTTAACTTTCAACAGGCCAGGCCAGACACTTGGTATTTGTCCCTCTTGTTTTCATCTTTTACTTTTTCTTCCAAAAATCCAAAATATTAAACAACATGTAGAGGATTAAACCCAACTTGATGGTTGTGGATCGTCCAGTGAAATTCAAAGTAAGGGTGTCCAGATGAGGACATCATTACAATAAATTGTCCCCTGACTAAAGTCAACTCCGATTACCTGTTGGTCTATTCAAGGTTTTTGAATAGACCAAAAACCTTGACACTTAAGGCTTTTTAAGACCTTATAAAAAATTACATCCTCTGATTCAGGTATTTAAGGCCAACTTGCATTTATTTTTCAATTAAGTCAAAACTGTTGAGGCCTTAGTTTTACAGAAATGAATTTTTAAGACATTTTAAAGACCCTAATGAAAAAAACATGCAAGACCTTCATCACAATAGAGATGTACAAATAAAGCAGGGGATTAAAACTGTGAAGTTTCTGGGATCCTTTTATGACTCTTGGCAGCAGCTTTGTGCTTCTCCCATGGAATATGGCTCTCTAGCTAGCTAGTAAGTGTTAGCAGCTCGTTACCAGTAGCCTTAACCGCCTTGAGTCACAGAAGACAGTGAATGAAAATATCTGGAGCAATTCAACCTTTTGCCTGATAGAAAAGCCCTAAGAAAAAAAAAGCTACATTGAATATAGGAGACTAAATTAGGCCTGCCATGACCGAACTTAAGACCTGTGACTGACATTTGTAAGGCCATTAATTAAAGACATTTTAAGGTCTTAATTTAATAGAAATAAATTTAAGACTTCTTAAGGATTCACGGACACCCTGCTTTTGTCTGCGTCGACCTAGCGAGACATGTTGCCACAATTTGCTAACAATGTTCGTCCACTTTCATGTGCTTGCAAACATAGAAATCATTTTCACAAGTCTGAGTCAAATCTTAAATCTTTTGGCCCGAGATACATCTCAAATGTCAAATAATGTTTCCCAACTGATGAATGTAGCGCCTTCAGTGACAATTTGCTGCAATTTAGGTTCACAAAGAAGCCTTTCCGAGCACCAACTATTTATCTAAAAAAAAATGTCACCCCTACAACGACGTTTGAAGAAAACACAAATATTATTTTGGTATTTTTTACAACCAATGTGCTTCAAGAAAGATGACTGCAGAGTGAAGCTCAGCAGAGACATAACAAGAGAGAGAAAGTAAACATACTCATGTTTCTATGGCGCTAGCAGGAGTAAAATGCTAGCATGATGTTTGTCCTGGTGTGACAAACATGTCTGCTTCTGTTGAGCAAAACGCATTCAATTTGACACAATCAGTACTGACAACAAAACTAATTGGTTAGTTTTCAGCACTTAAAGCCAGCGAGTTCATTTTTACAAAGTATCAAGAGGGAGTTCAGTAAAGACAGACGTCTGTCCTTAAGTCACTCCAACTGCTATTGGCGACCAAAAGAACAAATAAATAAACATATTTTAGATATTCCACGCTGAACACTTCATACCCAGGGTGTCACAGGGCTCGTTCTTCCAGGAGCAAATGTCAAGTCCGGTGAGAAGAACAGCATGGTCGTGCCGTTTCCCTCCTTTCCCCACCAGACCCGACTGCCACTGACAGAAGCTGTTGAGGGACTGGTCGGCATGGTGATTTATATTCAAGCCCAGCTGGAAAACAAGAGCGGGAAGTTGAGGAAAAAGGGAGAGGGCGTCGCTAAGCTTTGTAGTGGTGTCCTAGTGAAACATGGAGGAACTTAAATTTAAACCAACTTTGGGTCACTTACGGCGTCGTGTTCCAGCAGGAGCAAGCTGACCACCACAATGTTTATGTCGGATCCGATGGTGCCATCTTTAAAAAGACTGGAAACCTACAACAACAGCAGAAAATCAAACCATTGATAACTACATCACATTTTTATGTTCATTTTCATTCACAGCTCATTTGCTTCTTGCAGTAGAAACATGAAGAAGTGCTTTAAGTTTTAGAGCATTACAGCCTGCTATAAGACTGTAAGCAATGGAAATAGGGAAAAAGTGCAAAGAAACCACCTAGTACTGAAAATGTGTGATTCAGACTAATATTGGGCTTTCAAACTTTAACTATAACAAGAATTGTTTTTGTAATCTTGATCTTTCTACAGCACACCATTACAACAACCATTTTTGGAAAAAAAACAGTTTAACTTGGACATTTCAGTGTGTTGTCCTATAAGAACATAAATTGGTACTTTGTGATTGCCTGAGGGAGCACATATAAGCTCTGTACGCACTAAGATGAGCACTGTATATTTTCATAAACGATTAAGAACGAATGGCAGGTTACGGTGCCACAGGAAATGTTGTGGTAGGCATGCCAGACCATTAGGTGGCACTGTAAAACTGCTGGAAAATGACACGAACGACACAGAACGGAGCCATTTTTGTCGTTTGTGAGAGTGAAGTGCATGCGGGATGGACAGAGAAAGACAAAGCTACTGCATTATTGTTTAAAACAGGCAGGCCTCGCATGGCGACATGGAAACACAAAAACCAGTGTTTTGAAATTCAACCCGGTTTCAAAAATGATCGTGTCTGGTCTCCAGAGACACTCAATTTTTGTGGACACGCAGCGAAAACGATACAGAACTTTTGCTGATGAACTTTAAATTATCTCCATGTTGCAATTGTTTCATTTTTTTCTTCAGCACTTTACATTTTCAATTTTCAAGTTGGACCAAAGAGCCGCCATGTTTAATTTCCCTTTGGGATAAACAAGTTATTATTGAATTGAATTGAACTGGGGAAACATCAGCTCTCATTGAGTTAGCTCTGTCTGTTTGGTGGCCATTTTCCTTACCGATGCTCCTTCCAATTAAAGGCCAGATGCAGGTGGGAAACTTTTGTGTGTGTTTCTTAACTATTATCATCTCCAGTACTCACCATGTTCATGACGGTGAGGACGTAGGTGGTGACGTTCTCCCGGCCGTGTTTTTCCAGCATCTTCCTGTCTGCCACCACCAGGGTCTCCACATTCAGACCTCCCACCCTGTTGGAGTTGATGGGCGATCTCCTCGCCCGCCCGGGCTCCTCCACCTCGGGCGCAGCAAACTCATCCGGCAAGATGAAGAGGTCCCCGACGGGAGGCTGGGGAGCATCTAAGAAGTAGAAAATAAACATAAATAAAAGTGAGAGGAATCATAAGAAGTGCCGATTTATTTTACAATTAAAAATATGAATTCTGTTCAGCCTCCTTTAATATGACACCCCTGAAGAAATTCACTGTGAGCAGTTATCATTAGATGTCACTTAGTCTGTAAATTTAGATAATGTAAAAAAAAAAAAAAAGTGAAACGAGTTAGATCATTTCCATTCTGAATTTTCTTTTTTTTTTTTGAGTAATTTGTTTGTAGAGACATCATAATCCAATTTTTTTATGGTTTCTGTTGTGTGTGCTTTGTTTTATTTATTGATTTTAGTTCCATATATAAGGAGTACATGTGGAAAACGAAAAGCATGTGTCTTACCTTGCAACCAGGAACAATAAATCAAATTATTAGTACTTTGTGTCATTCTGTTGTGAAAATTCAAACAGAAATTTGAATTTTCTTTTGTGAATTTGAAGTAGATAATTCATGCATTAGCTATAATATCCATACTTAAAAACATTTGTTGTTTCTTTATTATTTTTCCCCCCAAAGTTTTTAAAAGTGATTGTGGGACATCCAGAGAGGCTCTTCCAGACCCCCTGACCTCTGTCCACAATAACAGCAATTACACCGATTAAATCGCGCTGGACAGTTGACGACAGAAGGAATACGAAGTTCCCTTACATACATTGCTTGCGGCGCCCGCAGAAGTGTTGCCGCTGCAGTTTTCCGTGTTGGTAGTCGTGGTGTGTCTGCGCTTGGTGTTGATGGTGGGAGAGGTCGGGGCTCTCTGCACTGCTCGATCTTCGGTGAACAACGTGCTCTGCAGAGCGCTTGTAGACCACATGCGGGTGATGACCGTAGGGGGCGCTGTAGTTGTGCCGGTCGGCCAGGTGTTGAGGTAGCGGAGCGATCAAGTACTCCTCGTTAGAGACACGGATCAGGCCTGCCTGGAAAACACACACACACACACACATTTCACAACTAGTGCAATCTTAACGTTTGCACATTTGGTTATAATCAAACGCATAAACTTTGATTCTGACACAACGTTATAATCAAAAGCAAAGTTTGATTGGTTGGTTGTAATCAAAGGTTTGTTTTCCATGAACCTGGATTTGTTATAGACTGCTCAAGAAATGCTCCAATTAAAAAAAAACAATTGCCGCATAATGAGCCCTCTGTCTTTCTGTAAGAAAGACTATTTAAAACTACCCAAGGAAATCTACCTGCTCCACAGTCACAATTTGTAATTCTCAGCAAAACTGCAGACAAACCAAGAAATAATGTATCTACAGTCAAGCCAAAGTCCAAGGTGTTATTTCTCTACATTTGTTTAAACTGAAGAATCAGCTTTTCTGACCAATATCTCACTGTTTTGACTCACTAGCTTAATGTTTCCATTGAGAATAAAATTGCGCTACTTGGAATTAAAAATAAATTTGCTTATTTGAAACATGCCAATTTAAGAAAAGCTCCTACTTTTTGATAAAAATGTTTTTGAGCTAGGATGAGGTGTTTTTTCAGCCTTATCAAAATTGGTCTACTTCGCAAAGCTGCAATGGAAACAGTTTTGTCACATCATGTCGACTTGTAGACAGCAGCAACGCCATTATTTGTAGCCACTGGACAATACATATCCGACTCCACCAGAAGTCTCACAGCATCGCAAACTCAACTCAAAAGTTGAGTTTGTCATTCGAAAGTGTTGAACCTGCTACTCGCTACAATTTTCCCAAAACGCTGCGTACATAAGTAGCCACAACTTACGTATCAGGAGCTTGACATTCCAACGCCTCAATAAGACGCAGACGTCTTTTCTGATGGCTAATAATGAGCGCTGGCACTATGGCTGAATTGTGAATAAATCTTGTATACATTCAGGTGTGATTTCTTATTTAATGGAAATACTACAATTGCAAAATTGTGCTTTTTTTTTTTTTTTGTCATCCATTGAACATCGACAGTTTTGTGCACATTTGTAACAGAAACGCGGTCAAACCTGTCCTCTGAAGAGAATGTCCAGCTGAATCTTAAACATTCCGCCTGATCACAGACGTCTACCTAATTCACCTCAACAAACGTACACAGTGCAGCGCTGCAGTCGACACGCATTCAGACTCCTGGCCATGCACCCGCTGACCCATTTGTGAGTGGTGTGTGTGAGTATCATGTCCTGGACTCTGTATATGTATGTGTGTGTTTGTGTGAAAGAGCTCTATGCTCCAGTTGAACTGACCCCGTTCCCCTTAGACTAACAGGTGACAAAATAAACTTAGGCAGGACAAAAGGGAAGCCATGGTGAGGCTCTTGTTGTCAAAACACTGCTTGGGTATATGGCAGACTGCCATCACTTCATCCATCCATCCATCCATCCATCCATCTATCAATCAAATTCCTTAGAAATCTGTTGACTGCACCAATCCTTGATGACTCAGTATGAAGATTTTCCATGATGTTACTTGCTAGGTCCATTGGTTGTCAAGTCTTCTGTCCTGTCAGTGATTGGCTGTATTCAAACTCTCTTTATGTAAGGAATCTCCAGCTTCATCCAGTAGGTGTGGTCTCAAAGTAAGGAAATGTCACTGGCAAATAAAGATGACTGCAGCTTCCTTCAACAGGTTACCCCTTACTGAAGAAATCCCATGAACTTGATATTGACCTTTCTTGTCCTTGGCAGAGAAGGAGATATAACCTCTGTAACCTTTTCAAGACTGATAGATGTTAGGGACTTTCTCACCTGATTTTTTATAAACTGGGGCAGAATGTGTTTCTTAATTCATGTCAGACTGTAAATAAGCCTGAGTGTGTCTGGTGAAGCTGAACCAAGCAAGGAATTAATCTGTTTTACAATTCTTGATTTAAAACAAGGACTAATTATATTGCTGGATTGGGCCTCGTTGGTTCAGACAGATTTACTTTTTTAATAAATTAAATAGTGTGTTTTAAAAACTTCTTTTTGAGCTAACACAAGCGATCTTTAGCTTATATTTAAGCTAGTTTGATGAGCCGAAACATTTAAGCTCAATAAATCTAGTGCTGAAACAATTAATTATATTAAATGTGATGAATCGAATAATGAAATATTTGTCAGCTTATTTGATTAAAGAACAACATACTCAGGGAAGTACTTTAAACAAAACTGTAATATATATATATAATATATATATATATATATATATATATATATATATATATATATATATATATATATATATATATTTTACACACATTTTGTATTTAAGGTGAAAAAAAAACCTGTCTGCAAATATGTTTTATCCAAAACTCCTAAAGTGGCACAGTTTTATCATCACCTTGTCAAAATCTGTAAAAAAAAAAAAAAAAAATCTCATTTTAAGCAGTTTTTGACCTCTAATTAACTTGTTAATCAAAAACTAATCAATAAATCAGCCCTACATTGTATTGCTTTTTTTTTCTTTTTTACAAATGATCAAGCGTTCCCCAAAGGAATGCTGTGTTATTGTATTTCATTTAAGAAAATGTTTATTTTCTGATGTAAAAAAAGAATCGATTAATTTGCATTCCTTTTAACGTATTTCTAATGTTGCCGAAAACGAATTCTGCAGAATGTGAAATTTCTTCCTCCGATTAATCGTCAGAATAATCGATTACTAAAATAACCTTTAGTCCCGCCCCTACAGTAATCTGCACGGGTGTAAATACTTTTTTACAGCACTGCCAGAAAATGTAGTCCACAAGGAAACAATGAACTCTTTTTTTTTTTCCTTCTTCCTTAGCAGCGCATTCATTAAGAGATTAACATAAATGGCTGATGAGACTTTTTACTCCGTTTGCTGCTACGGTGTAATTACATATTCCTTTGGCGCTGCCTCTCATTTCCCATCACTCAAAGGTTTTATTATTGACCCACCTGAAGCACAACCATCCACCACTAAGAGCCGCATCGCGAACACGTCTGCCCGTCTACCACGTCTCCCCGCTCTCTTTTCCCAGCAGCGAGCAGATGGAGAGCTCTGTGATGACAATGACAGGAAATCAATCCCATCTGCAGCAAACGGTTAGAACGGGGGGCTTTGTTAAGAGTGCGTGAGCATGTGTGTGTCTGGATTAAAAGTCCTTTTGTCAGCATTTGTTTTCGTGTTCCAATGAACGCCGAGGCGAGTGTTGTGCATCGTGGGTATTGAGGTGAGCAGATTCCAGACGCATGGATCCTCCTCTGTTCCGTTTCCCTGCACACCTGCAACCCGTTGGTGTGACTGCTCTCCTGTCAGTCGTCACCTGGTTTGCTCCGTACTTTGCCCGTTTCCCCCCCGACATGTTTTATCCCTAATCTTCGGATTTCTGTTTGTTTGGACGCTCGTGTTTGAAATGCAGCGCTACAGTTCGTCGACTCGATAACAGCTCCGGCAAAACACCCAGCGCTCCCTATCACAGCGTGGCAATAAATATTCATCTGATCTGCTCTGAATGAAAGCTCAAAAACTGAAAACAGATTTGTGTATCAGTGATTTTTCTCCTTCGTCTCCTTCGCATGAGCGGGAGTTCCCCAGCCGTGCCACATGGACAAGTTCAAACTGGGTCCAACTCCCACAGCAGCAAAAGTAATAAAATAATGTCATTCAGCTTTTTAAACAGTTTTTTTTTTTTTTGGTATATATGTAGGTGGATTTTATGATGGACCAACATTTTCTTCACAATTTTCCCATCATAGTGAAGTCCTCTCATAACTCCTGAGCTCTAGGCCCCCCTTACAGTATTACTCTTTTTGTTTTTTTGTTTTTTTCAGTTACAGTTTCACTTTTTGAAACCAGGTTTCAAAGTGTAGGTTTTCTTTAACAAGTGTGAAGTTCTCCACAGGTGTGAAACTGCACATGTCCAGAACCCACCATAGCAGATAACCAAAACACTGGCGGCTAGCATCAAGCTAACTTAATATGTTTAGTTTAACACAACTTCTAATGAGGAATAAACATGCATTACCTGAGAAGTTAGTACACTTGTGATGGAGATGGGTTGCTGTTTTCTAAATTAGCTTGAAGCTAGTGAGGGGCAAGCTATAGCAACATGAGCATTTCAACGACTTGTTAAAATCACAGCGCCATATAGTGGCCTGGCATGACAAGTACACTGGATTTAAAGTGTCATGGCGTCTAACCGTTGTACTGACAACTTTCTGGGAATTCCTTTGAGACTCTTCAAAAACAATTACATTTGATTAATAAACAGTGACAATAACTCCCACCTACAGGTGGCAGTGTTTTTATTTCTACTACACTGCTGCCTCAGCCACATGTAGTCTGTGATCTATTGGCGAATAACAAAAAGTCACGTTTACCGTCATACAAAAAACATGCAAAATTCCTTGCAAATATTTCTAGTGCAGCACCAAGAAATCCGAGTTTGTTTTTTTTTTTTAAAAAACAAACAAAAACTATCACAAAATCCTGGAGGGACTGATTAGAAAAACGTGATTCAATTGCTGATTATTGAAATGGCATCAACTGGGACTAAGCCACATTTTCCAGACTCTTTTCCTTACTTTTCCACCATGACTCTAGATAACTGGACAGTGTTGCTGGGTCTTGAGCTTGTCTTCCATTTGCCATCTTTGGCAGAAAATGAAGTTAAACTCTGACCTCACCAAAGTGCCTTCTTCCACATCCACAGAAATATTTAATGAATTTGAATATGCATTCCAATTAGGCTTGGATGTTAGATTATAAGTATCTTGAAAAAATAACTTTTCATAATTCCACATAAGCCCACATTTCTGCATTAAACATGTTTTTTCACTGGTCTGACATAATATCCAAATCTTAAATGTCTTATTTTCACTGGCTATAAGTGGAAAACCATCATAGTAAACAGAAATAAAGCCTTGAAAACATCCACGTGTGTAATTAATCTATATAATTTTACTTGTGTTACTGAAATAAATCAAAATTTCCATTTACTTTGAGAAATGTATCTCATCTTTTAAGAATTTCAGCAACCAGGAGGCAGTAGTATTGCTTTATCTTAAATGCTTTGCAGAGTTATCATAGATATGCACATTTAAGGTGGTTTGATAATTACAAGAAAGGTAAATTGCATATGGAGTCTCCCAGGTGCCATCGTTAAAAACCATAATGTAATGTCACCAGAAAACACCTCTGGTTATCTCCTGACATTAAGACTGGGTAGGACTTAGTGAAATTAAAGGGCTAACTGTGTTAGCTGAACACCTTTTACTTCCTGTCACATATTCACCCTCGCACACGGTGAGATAAGAGGTTAGAGAGGAAAACTTCCTGTTTGGAAAAGCTGTCGGGGAAATTTTATTTTATTTTTTTTAAAACAGGGCTTTTCCTCTGCTTTTCGCTGAAGCTGTTGCAAGCTGCTAAACGCTTTCGCTTGGCAGTGCGACCATTTCAGTCGGGCTTCAGTCTGTATAACTGTATAAACTAGTCTCTTTTAAGGGTTTCCTACCATAATATTACGAGGCAAATGACTAAGTGCTTACATGCTGTTAAAGACTGGGGCCGAGCAGTGAGAAGCCCCAAGCTGGTGATTACCGAGCTCTGAAGCACATCTGCACTCCAGCTCAGCGGAGACCACATGAGCACAGTGTGTGGTGAAGAAGAAGAAGAAAAAGAGGGAGAGGAGGGGTGGTGGGGAATCATACGGGAGCAAAGGAGGCCCCTCAGGCATCTCGCATACTCAATGGAGTCATAGTCGGAGTAATTACAGTTTGCTTATGTCAGTGACGTGTCTTTAAAACAGGATAGAAATCGGGTAAAGAAGAGATGTTAATTTTGGATCTCGGATCAGTAGGAGACAAGAGCAAAGCTGAAATGACAGGGCAGGACACAGACTTTCCCATGCAGCACACAATGTGGCATTCATGCTAAAATAGCTGGGCAGCTGAGCTTCAGCGGCACAGTTTCTAATCACCCGATTAAAGAAAAGACGTTTACAGACAACCCCTGTCAAGATCACAACGACTTAAATTGTCACTGACACGACAAAGCCACTCGTGTGATTTAAAAGGATGAAACGCTGTGCTTTCATTTTGTGCGCACACAAAAACTTTGAACTTTGAATGATAAATATCAGTTCTGCGGCATCGGAGAGTGTTGCAGTTTTTGTATGAAGTAATTGGGTCAAATGCCAGCGCCGTCTTGTGACGTCATCAGGGTAAGTCAAAACGTAAACAACCAAGGCTGAGTACACAGAAGAAAGTTGAGAGCCATTTAATCTGGCAAAATGAACCAGTGGTTGGAGTCCTGATTCAAAGTAATTAAATACAAAAACAGATAAAACACACATACATTCACTAAAGAGGTGTGTGTGACTGTAACATGTTACGGTCACATCCCAAAGAGTCCATCCCTGAGTCACAAATCGCAGGTTTTGAAAGGTAAAGCCCCCCCAAAAAAGATGTTTTTCTGGAGAAGATAACTGCCTAACAGTAAGTCATCATGTAAACATGGAAATATTTGGATTTTGACGTTCCTGGAAAATAGACCTTTGCCATTGTTCTGGCAAACTGACACGTATCCACTCCCCTCTCTGCTGGTTAATGGAGAAAACCAGGTGGACTCAATTTCCTAGCAATCAGAGAGTGCAGGTACCTTTGGTGTGACTGACCTCTCACTCCTGTTTGAAAAAGTGCAAACAGTGCTGGTAGCACATGTAAATTAAGAGCTGTGCAAAAGTCTTCTAGAACCTGGGAAGGACAGCCGGTAGGCCTCACAATGCTGTGGCTCATTTCCTGAGCAGCACATACTGTCAGGGATCAAACTGAATGTTTTAGCCGTAAATTTGTGCACATTTCACAGCGATTACACAATGAAGCCAAACTATGATAAAGTGTTAGAGGAAATAAGTGAAATTTATATGTAATTAATGGATAAAGCTCTTTGGAAAGGGATTATAACCACACAGACACAGACTAACGTCAGCAAAACCTCATTTCTTAAAGGTCTGTTAATGACCGGGGGCGGGGTGTGAACTCACTCTGACCCCATAAATTGCTGTAAACAGATGTCAATGATTTAAAAATCTATAACAGTTAAAATTAAAAGAAAATGTTGGCTGTGAACTATTTTAAGTTAATATGAATGAAAGATAAACCTGGATCAATTCAAACAGTTTAAAATGTTTTGAACCTTTCCTCCAACTGATGCCATCCAAAAATGGCATCAGGGCAATTTTCTGGGACAAAAAATTGTCACCCTGGGTGGCAAAAACCATTCTGGTTCCTGAAAAAGGTTCCTCCAGCGGAAATGCGCCTTAAATCCAAGATGTGCAGCTTTACAAGTGCAGGGGGGCCATTCTGGAGTCCCATGCTGTCCTTTGTATTCTCTGGCTTTATGAATGGTTTTGCTCTTCATGGTCAAGCTTTTGTTCCCCCTTCCAGTCTTCTCTTCATGGTACATTTAGATAATAACATGCCTGTGGGCTGAAAACTATTATTTTCTGGGCTGGACTGTCTTATTTCTGCACTGAAACTATTGTTAATGCTGCGAAGTTGGCAAGCAAATTGTTTTCCTTGCACATTTAAGGCTGTAGCAATTCATGTGTTGCGCTACGGCTCATTTTCGACAATGAGTTGTGGAAGACTGCTCGGCGCAATTAGCATACCATAGAATAACCAAATGTCCTCTTTTCATTGTTTTTTTGGGGGACCAACAAGCATCCTTAAATTGACTGGTGTGATGCAAAGAATACAACAGCCTTTCTATAGTTGGACGTACTCTGCAGATGCTGCCTGCCGGCTCCTTCGGAGCGAACGGTGGCAAAGCGCACGACAGGTTCATGTGTACAAGTAGAGCGGAAACGCATGCAGACAGACTGAAAACGGCGAGTCGCTGCAGCTGGTGGTTAGCGCAAGTGTAACTTTACGGACGAACCAGAAAATAGACTTCATACCACCCTGGTCGCAACGAATGGGTGACAGAGCACATTGTGGTGTAGCTGGTATGTGTGTTTTTGTGTATGACAATGGTGCCAAAGATCTCATCACTCACATGGACAAAAAAGCTAAAATTGGCAGGGCAAAGTGAGAATTCATTCAGATTGACTGATGATCAACATGTAAACTAAAAAGTGTACACATTTTTATGTGTCTTTGTGAGCCTGCTCCTTTATTATTTCTATTTTTACTATTAAATTGGATACAGTTTCAGATTTCTGTGTTAGTTTTGTTCACGTTGACTTAAAAAATGAGCTACTTTTGTTAAAGGTTAATTTTCTAGGCTACAAAAGTGGAATTGTTAGAGATGGCCAGATATGAAAATTTGGGCCAATATCTATAGCCACTATTTTACTGCTGTTCTGGTATGATTTACCAATATTTTATGAAATTTTCTACTCCATTAATCATTGGAATAATTGATTCATTACTTGATTGATAAAACAATTGTTTACAACAGCCCTATTTACAATGTCCAAAATTCATAATATAGACTCTCCTAATATTAATATTTTTTGCATTACTTCTTCTCTCAGAGGATTCCCTTCACAGTTGAATTAAGAGCTTGTTTTGAGCAGGAGTTTTGGTCTTTGGAGGGCCTCCAGTAGGAAATCATCACAGTTAAGATTAAATAGCCAATGTTTTATTGGAAAAAAGGCATATGTAAAATAATTTTTTTTCAGTTTTTTAAAAAAATATACCAAACTTCTGGTAAGTTTTGCCATTTCACTATCTTCCAACTGCAACACTCTGTTGAGCGTTAAAGTGACTCTAGTGGGTCAGATTTGATGCATGAGCACTGTTTGTTAAAGCTACAGCATCCACTTGAACACTTCAACGGTGGCCATTAATCTTGTGTGAGAAAGACTTTGCACATGCTTAAAAAAGCACACCGAAGTACACACACACACATACACATACACACACACACACACACACAACACAAACACTGTGTTTTTTTTCTCTTCCTTTCATCCACACACCATCCATATCCATCCACGCTGAGAGCCTGACCCTCCTCTCCTGCTGGCATCTTACAGTGGTCACTACATCACTGTCAGCATCCAGACCACCAGGGAAAAGCTCCGGGTCACTCCACTGCTGTATCACCGAGCCCCAAGCTCCAAGTCATGGAATTAAGGCCAACCTGGAGACGTGAATGGAGGCGGGGAGACATTCCAATTTGTTGGCCTTTGGAGGAAGTGGACAGGTACAAATAGCCTGAGAGCTTTCTGGGAATCACTCACTTGAGGGTTTTTTTTTATTTTTTTATTTTACCTTTGGAAACAACCTGCAAGATCGGAAGTAGGTTGCCTAAGCACAAGAAGCACTACTTGTGTGTCTATTTCTTGCCATATGCTTAAAGTTTTAAAGTAACGTCAATTCAGATCTACAGTCTTAGGGGCACGACAAGAGGGAGGCGATGTCACTCCTTCTCTGTTAATTTCCTACGGGTAACGAATGCTTGTATTCCTTTGGTCAAGTGACACGCGACTGTATTCCTACACGACATTTGTGTATGTGAATTTTGCGCATGACCCAGTAAAGTTGATAAATATTTAACTGGGATTTTATAGGAGTGACCAACGTGGGACCTGATTGTGACACAGTGGTAGACGTTTGTCCTGCAATCAGAAGGTTGCCGGTTTGACACAATGTATTAAACACGGGGAACCAATATGTTGTTCTATACTTTTATTTTCTCTTGCTTTTCTTTTGTTAGTATTTCCTCTAACTCATGTAAAGCACTTTGAACTGCTTTGTTTCTGAAAATGTGCTGTACAAATAAAATGACCTTCCCTTAAACTGGCAAAATCAGGAAAACTTCCACTCTACAAACCTGGTGAAATACTGAAATCAGTTCTCATTGCCTCAGCTGCGTGGTGAAAATGGCGTCATATTGGCCTGCAGCCTTCTTGTCACAACTCCCCTGTTGAACCTTTCATCCCTCTCTCCAGGGAAAGGGATGACATTTACTCAATTTACTCAACCATTACTTACTACCAAACTTGATCAGAAACCCCAAGTGAAATGTGGAGAATCTTGTTGTGAGATGACAACACGCGTGTGGGTACCAATACTTTCTCAAAGCTTGTGAGTGACTGTTTCTGCCACAGCATCATTTCTCTGCCTTTCCCTGAGCTGGTTTTTAAATGCTGAATTAAACTGAGATGCTGTGATCAAAACAGCAGTTCTCCCAACTGGATCTCGGCTCTTGATTGCTCCCTTTGCACTGTGCTCTACATTAAGCATCAATAACAAGTCCTGGGAAAAGAGCAGAGGCTCTCGTCACACCACAGGGAGCCCCTCAGAACTCTCCTCTTACAACAGGCACCGCTGGTTGCCACGACACGCGGCACAGTGTCAACGACGGCCATCAGTTTGATGGAGGGGGGAGGGCTTTTTGGGCAGCCTTTTTTTTTTTTTTGGTCTTGCATACAAGTGTGCAAGCACAAAGTGAAGTAGTAAATGGCGGTATGGGGAGGGGCTGCAATCACTTCTTGACATCCCAGTCTGTTCATCCCTGACCAGATTCTCAGCCTACTGCCCCTTAAAACAATTAAATGGACAACACAACAGTGGATTTAAAAACATAGAAAATGGCAAGTCGGATCAAATTACACTTTTATCTCAAGTTTTCATCCAAAATAATGAAGCTGACATGCGGCTAGAAATGCTAGCCTACGTCATCAGAGGTCGTCTCTTTATGGCGTCCTCCCAATCATTGGGGAAAAAAAAGAAAGAAAAGGCCTCACTCGGATTATATGAGCTCATTCTGCATTTTTTTTTTTTTTTTTTTTTACATATTAGAATGCTGGCACAAATAATTCATGAAAAGATTCATGGGTTATAGGAATAAGTCATAGATTAAAAGGGACAGTCTGTGTTTTAAACTCTACTGGACTTGTGGGTGACCAGGGCGCTCTGTGAACTTTCTCTGCAGTGTGACGTTCTTGTTCTTGTTCTTGTTTTTGGAGCCAATTGCAGGCTAACCACAGCGGTCACTCTAACTTACTGTGTCAGAATTTGAGGCTTCCAGCTGTGTTTTATGCACACCAACCCACACACACTGCTTACGTTTGCACCAAAGTTATACACACACCAGGCGTGTTCTGTGTATGTGTTTTACCGCGATGGACTTCTGATGTGTTAAGATAATCATGCCTTTACACTAATACTGTGATCCGTGAAGTTGCAGACAGCTTTACTTTTTTTCCTTCTCCAACTTTGAGGCCACATGATAAAGTTGGTTGAGACTTTTTGGCAGGAAACAACTTAGAAAGGTCAGTAGACTGTTTGTCTGCCACTGACTGTTGCTCGGCTGACAGCTCCTGCTGTGACATTGCTGTGTTTTTACTTGCATGAGGAGACGCTAATCAGATCGCATCACTAAGGATGCATTTTAAGGCAATTTGTATTTGAATAAGAACGGTATGACACTTAACACTCTACCTACCAACCTACTACCATTTAAAAGTATTTATGCCCCGTTTTCTAATAAATATAACTTACTTTGATATCTGTAGCTAATATTGAGCAAAACCAAGGACCAACCTTCACAAGCCACCTACTGTATTTTTGGGACTATAAGTCACTTTTTTTCAATTTGGACGGTCCGATGACTTATAGTCGGGGTTTTTTGTTGTTTTAAAAGATTTTATTGGCTTTAATGGCCCTTATTCAAACGTGGTCAGACAGGACAGTGGGTAATGAGAGGGGGGGCATTTGCGGCAAAAGTTACCAGGCCGGGAGTTGAACCTGCGACAGCCTTGTCGAACACTAAGGCCTCCTTATATGGGTTATGCTTTGCCCCTGCGCCACCAGAGCACTCCTTCATGATGCACGTTTTTGACTGAAATTAATTATACTGACCGACATAAAAGAAGGAGCATTAAATCTGCTACACGTTGGCTGAAAGAAAGATGGGCAGTGCTGGAGAACCATCTCCACAGTTGGGTGTTTCAGTAACGCACTGTGAGGCTTGTGAATGATGCAGTTGCATCTCCACCTCCTGGTAGTTGCCAAGGAGGTGAATGTACGACTTTGCAAGTCGGCCTTCTTGGTACTTCAGTGAATGCAACCACCTCTCCATTCCCCCAGATTTATTGCAGGCGTCTCCGCTCTGCTGTGCGCTTCGTCTTAACATTGGCGAATTCGTTCCTGACCATCCTTACTTCGCAGACATTGTCGAGTCGCAAACTGCCAGCAGACTTCCAAGCCAAAACTGACAGTCTCTGTTAGTTTGCTTTAAAAAAAACCCAAAACATGGGTAACTGAAGAAAATGTGTCACCAGGACCAACATGGACTAAGTCCCTTTCACATCTGACAATTTCTAAACAAATGTTATATGTCACAACTTATCATTGCAAGTTGCTGCACAGACATGTCCAGCAGATGTCTGCTTTGAGTCTAGAGTACACTCGAACCCACATGGAGTGACATGGGGACGGCATGAAAATGCTACTGCACGAATTAATCAACAAGTTGTTGCAAGCCAACCAAAGAGTGAGTGAGTTGATGGCGCCAACCTTTATTACCTGCCTGTGAGAGGTTGATCGACCAAAGCTTTTCCTCTGCCTACGTTCCCCAGAATGCTGTGCAGTTCTGGATTGGAGTTCAGTGAAAATTATTGGACATTCTGTTGGATGCATTTTCTATTGACATTGATCACGTGTCTATCACAATAGACGTCGTTATTGTTTTGTCGTCCAGCCCTAGTTTATAGTCAAGGCTCAAATTCACCATCATTTTATGAACTAAATACACAAACAGCCATCTGACCTGCTCACAACCCAGCTAGTTCATTCGATGCTTTGCGAATGTTGCAGAAGAATTGAAGCTCTGTGGTTCTAGTAAACAGGGGGATGTCTAAAAAAGGAACACAGAGGTTCAGTGAGCAACATTTCTCTCAAACACAGATGGTTTAATAGCAACCCTTGGCCAACCTTGGACAGTTCCTTCCACCTTTTCTGCTTTGACTCACAACTGGAAGCCGTGCATTGAAAAGTCATTAGATGATGTTTTGCACGGTGTATCGATGTCAGGGCTCAGGAGGTGAAAGCGGAAAACAAATGCTTTCATTTGCGCTTTCCTCACTCTGGATCTGACTGCTCAACCTGTCTCTGACCTGTCAGGGCCTGGGAAAAGGTCACAGCTGGGAATCATGGTGGGCTCTTCCACAATCAGTCAGATGCTGGGTGTTTCCAAGCCTGGGGTGTTTTTAAGTGACAAGTGACATGTTCATCTTATAGGAAGTTTTAAATTTGTTGAAGAAGCATGTTGTAGGAACAGCCAGATCTATATTCTGATCTTATGAAGGGCTTGGCAGTGTAGGAATAAGATCAGCTCTGGTCTCCCCAGAAGAATCTAACCCCAGCAAGGGGGGCCGGGAGAACAGAGGGGAGCTGTAAATCACTTCAGTTTTCTGCATTTACTGCTGAGCAGCTCTGAACTTGTTCTACATGGTAAGAACCTGTGTGGTTGACACCCACCAACCCCCAAAACAACCAAGCAGGGAGGATTGGGGTCAAGCAGCGTGGCGACCCCAAGGAAAAAAAGAAGACCCCCACTGACAGCACCCCCCCATGCGCTTCTCTTACAAATCACAGAGCATTACGCCTGCAATGACATCCTTTTATCTCTCGCACAAAACCGAGGAAGACAACTTTATTGAGAGGAGACACGTGAGTGCGGTGCTCCCTAAAGACGGGCCGTGTGAAAAACAAGGGGCACGGTCGGCTACCGTTGAGGATTTACAGTAGAAAATCCCACATTGTCATCAATCCATCGAGCTGAGCTCTTAATGCTACCTTGCCCTAGTCTTTATTTCAACAGCTTCCATCTGGTTAAATGAAACCACTGGCTGCGGCTTGGCGCAAGTAGCTGGAGCCGACACCTCCGTTGTTACAAAGTGGGCTGGGTTCAGGAACCCTGTTACAGACTCCAGCCCCTCTTTCCTCTTCGTTGTTGAAAGAAGACAATAAAAATGAAGATCAGAGACTCTTCTGTCCTCCACACCTTCCCCTCTGCTCCACTACCCTTTGACGCCGACCGAGTCGACCGCTCTCGGTAAAGAAAGTGATGGACTCATCACTCTCTGTAAAGAGACCGGGCAGGCTCCCAGGGAGTTTCAACCCCAGACAATAAATTCGCATTACTCTCGCACAACACTTTCACTCGCTCTCTTTCACCCACCACAGCCCAGCTCGGATCACCTCTCATTCATTCCTTCACACTCTTTGCTTTTCTCTCTGTTGGGTTCTGCCAGTAATCTCTCCTTTTTCTGACGGCCTATCTTCCAGTGTGCTGCCTTAATCCCAACTTAATCTTTTATTTGAACTCATCAGTGCACGGCGCAGGCTCATATGTCTGCTTCCCTCATTTGTGCTTAATAAAATACCCCAAGCAGAAGACTGGATGTAACGGGGTTAAACGGCTGCAGTTGTCCAAATCCTTTCACCAGAGATGGAGATGGAGAGTTCAGACAAAGCATTTCTTTCTATTTAGTAAAATTGTTTTTAAAACAAAATGGTGACGTGAGTCATCTACAGATTTGGGCACGAGAAACCACAGTACAAGTGCAAAGCTTTTGGGGTACGTCTCTATCGTTATTGCAGGTTTCCGCCACAGTCTAAAGTAATGGTGCACAAACGGAGGTTTAATTTAACCGATCTTTAAAAAGCCTGATTGCGAACATGTCCGGTACCAATTTTTCAAAATATAGCAACAAAGTTGGGGTAACTCATTATAAAGATGGGTGAAAACGTTCATGGTTCAAAACTTTCCATACTCTTATTCCTATAGTTCAAAGTCCTTTTATTGGAGAGCAGAGACAATTGTGGAAGGACTAGAATAGGAAGTAGGAAGTAGGAAATAGCGTTGACCCTCCTTTGCATGTTGCTTTATGCTGCCGGTCAGCTGGCTGAAAGAATTTTACTAAACTTTTCCCTCACTTACAAGGCACTTTTTTTTTTTGTCTATTTATACATATTAAGGTCCGCACAATGATCTAGGTATTTTGTTCAGCATGTGCATGAAAACAAAAAAAATAAATAAATACTGAATAAATGTTTAACCGTAATAATTAGAAATGAACTGATTGCAGCTTCCTGATCCGATCTTTAAAAAGCCTGACCTGCTGAATCAGATTTTGACCAATACCAATTTTCTGTCTGAAAGGTAAATGTGCAGACAAAGTCACTAAGTTGGCAACAGTGGGTTGACTGCTGTTAACTGAGGACGGGACCTGGTTGTTGGGGGTCAGCCCTTTCTCATGGCAGAGCAAAAGGGGACGGTGGCTGATTTCAAGACCTTTGAGGAGGTGGATAAGATCAGTGTCTCATGTAAGTATCGGTCAATTGCCAATTTCCTAAAATTAAAGATATCAGGGCCACCATGTCGGTGCATCATCATCATCATCATCATCATCAACTTTATTTATGAAGCACTTTATACACAGACAGGACCAAAGTGCCGTACACAATCATAAAATACAAGGCAATTATAAAATAGAAAAGATCGAATATAAAATACATATTAATATGTCTAGGTGCACCCCTAGAAATAATCATTTTAAATTATTTTAGCAGCCTCCATTGAGTTATTGGTTTTTGTTTTGAGGACAAATTTTTACTGTGATACAGAGAAATCGTGGATATCTTAATTACAGACGGACCGATCCGATATAAGCATCGGTATTAGCCGTGATATTGAAAACAATTCTAGATCACGCCCTCATAGATCCATCAGGGCAGATCTATTGAGTCTAATTCTATGCTTTGTGCCGTTAGCGACATGGTGCTTTTTTATATATTTTACACTGTGTTTAGAATTCCTAATTGCACTTTCTGAACCATTTGAAAGGTTTGTTGCAGTTTATTTTTATATGTTTGACCAAGTTAGTCGCTTCTGTCAGTTTCATTTTCTTTATTATTCTTTTTACATAGGTCGTTATACTCTTAATTGCACTGAATGAACAAATTAAATCTTTGGTTTTTTTTACGTTTGACCGAGCTTGTGAAGCTACTGGTGTATTTAAAGGCTGTATCAAATAAATTTGTAATTTTTGTCTGTGTTTAAAAAAAAACAAAAAACATTTTAAGTCAATTCAATGCTGTTTTATTCTACTGGCTCGGTATCAGCCAATGCTAAATCTCAGATATGTGTATCAGAAGTGAAAAAAGTGGATCGGTGCATGCCTGGTGTTTATCTTACGTTGGCATATGCTGAAGATCCTGTACCAGCCCGCGCCTAATACAGATGGCCTAATACAATCATTCCGGCCCATTCAAACCCAATCACAACCCCATCTGGATGTGTCCTCGCATCGCCTTAAGAGAACGGGTCAGTGGTGTTTTACTGTGAGTGGAAGCAAACCAAATGAAAGGGACAATGCGAAGATTAGCAGTGCCAACCAGGCGACTCAAACGTCACCCTGGCTTTAATTGCTGCGAACGAGGGGAGATGTAGAGGGAGGGCAAACTGAGGACAGAAAGAGCAGAGCAGGAGGAGGAAGAGAGACAGGGGGTGAGAGGATCTGTGGAGGCTTGATGAAAAATGGAGGAAGAACTTTTATGGCGCTCTGACTGGTCCATCTGGTTGAGGCTGGTGTGGGATGTGTCAAGGAATGTGTGAAGCTCTGCCGGCACCTCGTAAACCACAAATGAAAGCCAAGGATCTTGTAATTACAGAGTCTCTGTGGTTTAAGGGGAAGTAGATGTCTTGATTTCGAAGAGTCTGAATAAATCGGAGAGAAAGAGGAGGCTCTTGGTGTGTAAAGCAACAACTTAGAGCAAAAGTCTGGGATGTAGAATGCTCTTAATTCTTAGGTAACATCTATAAAATCAGAATATGATCAACCAGTTTACATGATGTACTGAAAAACACTCACCCATCAAAAGGTAGGAAAAGAAACTATGGATTGCAAAGGATCAAAACAATGTTGTACAAAAGTATCAGTCAGGAGAAGAGTAAAAAAACAAAAACCCAGCGTTATTTATATCAATAATAGTTGGAGAAAAAAAACGAGACATCAGAATAGCATTATAAAAACAGAAGTTAGACTGTGATAGAGACACTGCTAACGGGTCGACAGACTTTGAAGGAGGTGAAGAAATGTTCAGTCTCCTGGACTCTTAACACATCTGGGATAAAAAAGTAGGGTTGTAAGAGATGCGGCTTTTCTTCATAGAAAACACCCAAGTCCAGCTAAAATCTCCCAGAATCTTCAAAAAAACTGTAAACCTGACTCAAAAACATTGTCTGTTTTTGGCTTCATTTACAAACACCATTAAGTTCTGACCCAAGTTGAGAGTAGAGGTGATACAAGGCTAAAGCCACGGAGGCCCCAGTATTCTTTGCAGCTGTCAACAGTTCGATTCCCAGCCCATTGACCTTTTCCACATGTCTTTCTCTCCCACAAAGCCACTTTAGTCTTGATTCACGATCAAAATAAAGGCCACTTGAGCAAAAATATTCTTTAAAATCCCCCCAAACCTTCAGGTATCAGCTAAAAAAAGTGAAAATAAAGAGGAGTTTCATTTTTCAGCATCACTGATCAGCACACAACTAAACTGAATTAGATAGTAAGCCTGTAAAGTGACTTGGGAAGAGATGTGATCACAATCAGGCTTGATGTTACAAGGTAAAATGGTCACATATTGTCAAGTAAGAATGGTGATGTGGGATCCCAACAAGAGGAGCTTCAACAGAGTTTTGAAATAAGGGTGTGCTCACTGTTATTGCACTGTTTCCATCTGTTTGGTCTTCAGTTGAATTGTGCTGGCTGAATGCCATGCTATGTAAAAAAAAAAAAAAAAAAAAAAATTGTTAAAATGATTTATGATGTTCAAATTCCTGGCATGCACTTTGGAGCAGTTGGAAATAGGGGTGCGCCGATCGCAGATTTCTGGCCGATCACCGATTACCAATCTTTGAAAAGCCTGTCATGCCGATTCCAATTTCGGTTGATACCGACTTTTTTTTGTCAGAAATGTTGCTAAATATAACAAGAAAGTTGCTGAGTTGGCAATATTGGAGTGACAATTAACTGCAAATGTGCAGACATGAGCTGGTCGGCCGGTCTGTCAGTCTGTTAGACCTTTGTCGAGGGACTAGCAATGCAATTATCGGCCAATCATTGATCTCCCAGAATTGAGGAAATTGGCTCTGATAAGTCGGTGCACACCTAGATGTTAGGACTGTTGCCTTGCAGCAAAAAGGCGTACCTCTTGCTCTATGCACTGCAAAAAGTAAAATCTTAGTAAGATTAAATAAATTAAGATTTATGCTTGTTTTTTTCTGACAAGATCATTTTTCGCACCAAGAGGTTTTTATGTTAGAATATTTTTCTTATTTTAAGAAAAATATTCTGTACTTAGTTACCTCAGTAAGGTATAAAAGCTTGATACTAAGAAAATATTACTTATTATGAGTAAATATATACTAGAAACTAGAATATTAATATTGTAAATATTACTTTAACTTATTTCTTATTTCTAAGTAAAATTTTCTTACTTCAAGCACAAAAAAAGAAATCACTGCTGTTTCACAAATCACAAACATGGTTTTAAATATTCTGCTATTGGAGCAGAATAATCTAGTCCAGGTTTGAACAGTTCAGGTATTGTTTTTTTTTATTATTCAAATAGAGCAGATTAAACACATGCGATGTAGTAAAAACACACTGTTAAACAATTAAGTAATTTTTAAGTCTTGGCATCTTGAATTCCTGTATTATTGTATTTGAGCAAATGAACTAAAATAAGACTTGTTTAATTTTTCGAGTAATCCAAGCCATTGTCATGGCGAAGCCTTTGCCAGACACCTCTCCATCACGTATTGGACCATCTACAAGAAACTTTGGGAGTTGCGAGTGAGGCTGTCCTTCACTTTCTTGAGGTAAGAAGTTTATGATACTTATTCATCGTTACACTGATTACAGTCCCTAAAACGTGGTTTGTTTTGTGATTGTTTCTCTGTTTGTGTTCAGGAGTTAGATCTTCATTGTTCTGTCTTTTTACCGGATTGTTTCAGAATCAATCCAATCCAATCCAGCCTTTAAATCCTGTAGTAATTTTTATTGTGTTTATATGAAACTTCAAGATAATAATAAGAAGAAGACATGAAGAAGACATGAGTAATTGAACCAACAAGCCGATAACATCTCTTGCTCCAGTATTGACAGGAACAATTTTTGCATTTTTGCCTTCGCATAAGAACCTTGAGCAAAATATGCAATGACAAAATATATATTTTAATCCTTTGTAGCAATAAAAGTAAACCAGTTTTAGATGTTTCAAGAAATTCAACGTCAAGTAGCATTTTCTTTACTTGAGAATATTTTTCTTAAAATAATATCACACATCTTACTTGTACAAGTAAAATTGGCTTGTTTTAAGTAAAAATACACTAATTCTAAGATATTTGTAGATTCATCTTGGGCTAGATATTTTTTCTTGTTTTGGAAAATCTTGACAAGATAAATTTTCTTGTTCTGCTGGCAGATAATTGTTCTTATTTTAAGAAAATTATACCCTATTTTTGTACTTGTTTTTCTTGTTTTTGAAAGGGGACTTTTTGCAGTGTGACCTCTCACCAATACGTGGATGAAAGTTAGAGTTTGCGTTCCAGGGGAAACCGCACAATGGAGTTTTTCATCTCAGCAACTTTTACCACAGCTCAGAGGAGTCCACTCACCAGTCCGGAACACGTTGATATGGCGGCCGAGGAGGCTGACACGTTGCGAATAAATCCCTGATACAAACAGTGCTGGAGCCCCTCATCGCCTATCGCCGTGGAGATGCCGTCCGATCCGACCGTCTGCACGGTGAACCCCGGGCCGACCACCGAGGACGGAAGCAGGTCCAGGTGCATGTCTTGCCCAAAGGCAGACAGCCGATAGTGCAAGGAAAGAGACAGGGACCTCCTGCTGCGACGGCCTCTCCTGGTGACATCGTGCGTCAGATATGTGCCATCAGAGTCCACCTCCACTGGTGTTACAAACACGTAGTCTGAAGGACAGGGATGGACAAGTCAAAGAGGTCCACAGGAGTATGCAGTCATGCAACAAACACAAAGTAGCACACAATTGCTAAATGGCATGGAAGTTATACGCAGTTTTTCATCCATCCATCGTCTACACCCGTTTTTTCTTGAAGGGATGCAGGATGGGCTGGCACCCATCGCCAATGATCACACAACTCTTGAGGAGCTGCAGAGATCCTCAAGAGCTCAGGTGGAAGAGTCTGTATACTGGTGGACTACTAGTCTCCATTCCACAAATCTGAACCAGTAAGAGGTGATGTTTGCAGTTTGTCACAAGCCATGAAGGGCAGACACCGAACTGGGAGTGAGGTGTTCTACCATCATCTCCGTGAGAAAACAACGTATCATATTGTGAGGGTGCCTGTCTTTGGCAAGAAAAACTAGTTGGAGCTGATAAGGAAAGAAAAAAATGCTGGAGGCCAACAAAGACTAGAGGTGCAAATCACTAATTTCCTTAATTTGGTGAGGTCAGCGATCAGCCGACACTGACATGAGAAGCCGAGCTTATCCCCCGTTCCTATCTGCCGCCGCAGAGGTCTGAAAATCAGCCGCTTTTGCTCTGCCATGAGAGAGGAATGACTGACAGACCCACCCACCTTGTTGCATGCGCAGTTAACAACAGTCACCCCATTGTTGCCAAATTTTCAATTTTGTCTCTAAATTTAGCAACTTTTGAGACCAAAAATAGTATCGGACAAAACATAATCGGGAGGTGGGTTTCTTTTTTAAAGATTAGTTATCAGCCAATAACTGCAAAGGTGATAAAGACATACACCAAAACCTGTGCACCTGTGTATAGCCTGAGAGGTGAGGGGTACAAATTTTCACTTCACTTTCTTGATTTTTACTTTTCCTTCCAGTTCACATAAAATCCCAATCAAACACATTCTGACTCCACAAAACTTAGAAAAACTCAAGGTGTGTGAATGCCGCACATAGATACACAAGCACATTTATTATTGTGTTTCCTATCTTTTCGGTGTAAATCCTTCAACACTGCATGCTTGGGACTAAGTCAGAGTGTGAAAATCATCTGCACAGTTTTTACAAAGCAGCTGTAAGGATTCCCAGAAAAGGGAATCCTTGAATGGGTTTTGCACCAACTGCCTCTCAGACTGAATGGAGCAATGGAGAGACAACACATCTTGACAGGGGGGTTGCTGAATTTTTATGACCCAAGTAGCTGGGATGTCAACCCAGACAATAAGTCTTGTTTTCACTTCAGACTTTCTCTTTGCCACCACTCCGGCCGGCTGTACCCACTCGCTCCACAGCCGTGGAGCAGTGCCAGCCGGGACACAGCATTCAGAGATGTCAAAAGACAAGCACTCACCATAATTTAATCCGTGGCTGTGGCTGGAAGAATAGCTGGCCGTAGCAGAGTGGGAGGCGTATGTGCAATAAATGTGCAGAGTCTGCAAAAAGAAAAGAGAGAGGAAAAAAAGCCATCAGTGGACAGGTAGCAACAGGTTGAGACCAGAGCTGGAAACTGGATACCATGCACAGGTGATGAATGAAGTTCCCCTGCTGCAATATGAGTTTTACACTTGAGTTTAATTTTGGCATCACTTTTCCAACACAATGAATGAAAGTCGATGTGAAGCTGCCACAGAAAATGTTTTTTAAAAAATTAATAATAGCAGCAATGATGTTTGTTTGTCCGCGTTCCCAGGCTAACGGTGAGGAAAATGGCTCTTGCCGACATGCCTTAACGATGTTCCAAGTCAAGAAGGTGGAGAGAAACTTGACTCTGCTGCAGCCGACCGGCGGGACGGGTAAGGTCCATATCAACAGAAACAGGCAGTCCATGATGACGGCACGCAGAGCGGACACCTCCGAGGTTACCTCCGAAAAAAGCGCAAAAGCAACAACAACCTGCGGCAGCGCATAATGCAGTGAACTCGCATTGTTTGGTGGCTCTGCTCCGCTCTGAGCTTTCAGGTGAAGTCAGCTGGCTGTAGCGGCCGGTCGGGAGCGCTCATGGGTGCGTGTGTGTGTGTGTGTGTGTGTGTGTTGGTAGTGAGAGTGTGTGTGTGTTTTGATGAGCGGACCGCAGCAGCGCGGTGTTATCAAGGGGAGAGGCGCTAACTGAGAGCAGCACTCAGTTCGGCTCTGCCAGGGTCGGTGTGCCGGATGAGCCATAAGTCAGCTGCAGGCAGCCAATCAGCTCGCAGTATCCTTCTGCCTCGCGAAGATGAAAAGGACAGAGATTCTCCTCATGGCAACGACAAACTATTACCGCTACGTTCAGAGGCAGCTCGGAAATGTCTGTTTCGAACTCTAAATGAGAGGGTAATAACTTAAGAGAGCTCTTTTTTTCTACTTTTTTAGACGCTGAATGAAGTTGAGGAAATACGTGTGATTCACGTCCTCGATATAAGGTTATTGTAAATGTTTCACCTTGTCTAATAATACGGAAATTACTGTGAAATTTTCCGAAGACTAGTTCACTAATTTGCGTAAACAAGAAGGATTTATCCTATGCTTTTCGTTCAGGATGTTACTAAAATAAATAAATAAATAATATTGTACTTAGTCTAGTAGTCAGAAAGTACACAACTGCATTATTAATTCTATAATATATATAAAAGCGCTGCAAAGAAAGTAATAGTCGTTTTTTAATCCCACAGTGGTGAAATTCTCAGCAGCACAGTAAAAACATGCATCCAAATGAATACAACAATATCTAAAAACAACATTAACCAAATAATAGTGAAAAATAAAATAAAATAAGATGAAGTAGAAACCAGAAAATCCAGGAATTTTTTTTATCTTTCAAGATATGTACATAGTATGTTCTTTTATACAAGGTTGTACGTGGAAAATAGGACTAGACTTATTGTTTATATATATATACTGCACATAAATATATGTTGTAAAAATCTTACACTTCGATGCAGCATCCTCATGGTAAAACATGGTGGTGACAGTGTGAGTGGGTTACCTTTGTTCTCCAGGAACACTGAAGCGTGTCAGTTAATAGGAAGATGTAGAGAGGGAAACGCTGACAGAAAAACTGACTTCAGACCGGAGTGTTCATCTTGAAGGAGGACAACAAATCCAAACATGTAATACCAGCCACAATGGGTTGGATTAGATCAAAGCATTTTCATTTTAAAATATTGAAAATGGATAAACACTTTAGTGTCGTAATGTTTGTAACTGGTTAAAATTGAGTTTTATAAAAATATATATATCTTTTCCCAAAATGAAGCCATGTAGGAGAACAGAAGGAGGTGTTTCTTCACCAACCAAGCGTCAATGTGAAACATACCTTAATAGAATTAAATGTTGGCGTACCAAACAACAGATGTGACTGGAAACATGTTCAATTCCACCACCAACTGGGAAATGCAGTGCACAACAAACAGACTGGAAACTCAGCTTTTTCTCCACAAAGACCAAAGACTCTGTTTCAGACAGAAACCTTGTCTGTTACCTGATGTATATAAATGTCAGACGACATTCTCCATGTTTCATCACCACATGCTAGAAGACTGCACGAAACTCCCCCGATGACACCGGTGGAACATCAGATCCAGACTGATGAAAACAACCCATTGTAGAAAGAAGAGCATCAAAAAGCGTACTCTGAATTTATTGATTGTTACGAAGCGAACTGGCTGAGCGCACTTTATCGTCGGGTCTCAAGAGTTCCTAAAAACCCAGTAATGTAATGAAATCAACTGCAGGTCATGATAAATAAATCACTTAGCACCAAATAAAACAAACAACAAAACCCCTCTGAGTTAAAGCGCTTCTTCAAAAACATCCTCTGCACCTTTAGCTGCTATTGAACCACTGACCTAGTAGCTGCCAGTTTTGTTTAAAATCTTGGAAGAAACTATGTCAGCCGCTGCTGACTGCAATAAAACAAAAGGACATACAGTATATCATAATCCAGATTGAAAAGCCATGGGACTGCTCTTTCTCTCCGTCTCTGGGTTCAGACCTTGAAGACAAGCTTTTCTGCAAATGTCTTCTTGTTGAACTGGACCATGCTTGACTCTACTTTGGATTCTCTTTGCATTTGTTGATTGTTTCATTAGTAGTTGTACTTTACGTTGGCTCTAATTTGTGTTTCGTTGTAACGCGCGCTCCAGAAATAAAGCTTTGCTTGCTTTGGTTAGTCCTTGCTTTGTCTAGAACTCCGGGAAGAACTGAAAAAGAAGGAGAAGAGAAGAAATTTGGATAATATTTAATGTTTTGGATTAAAGGTGCAGCATGTAACTTTTATAAAACATATATGTTTTTTTTTTTACATACTTGTTGAAACTGTCAGTGTCATAATGTGCAATATGAGACGGATCATTTATGAAAAGATTAATCTCCTCCACCTTTTCTTGAGCTACGATTGCCATCTGAAGAAACGCTGCCGACCAAAAACAACCAATCAGAGCCAGGAGGAGGGTCTTAAAACTGTCACTCATTCTCATGTACTTGCTGCTAAACTTTTGCTGATGGCAGAGAAACAACTAACCTTTATCTGCTGTTTATTCGCTGTCACTGGTGGCCATGCTAATTAACCTTAGCATTTATGACAGGCTGTGTAACAGGGAACAAGAGGGGGAGGGACGGAGTGGATGGGCAGCGCCACATGAGATTGTGATTGGCAGCGCTAAGACCTGCCTCACTCCTCTGACCAGTTGTTTCCAGACAGAGGGAAAGCAGAGGAGCTCAATTTTTTTTTCACAGATTATTTGTTGCAAATTATACTGTCACGAAACATAGACAGTTTTAACAAATGAGTTAAAACATTTTTTATAAAAGTTATATACTGCAGGTTTAATAAAGTCTTTTTTGAACTGATTTATTTCCTCCTGAGGTTGCATAAAGTAGAAAAGACGCAGTCTGTATTGTGACAGGTTTGGACGTGACTCATCGTATTTACTGATGACTGCATTAAAATTCATAGCGACTTTGGAGATTTTCACTTCCAGTTGTTCTTTTTAATCCTAAATTCTAGATTGTTTGAAAAAAACAAACAAAAAAACCTCAAGGTCTGAGTAGTTGTGCGGAATTTACGAGCTCTAAAAAAATACTCAGTGGCCATGTTTGACACACCGACTGTGCGCCGTATTATTCTGTCCTGCCCAAAGTTTTTCTTTCCGTGTGCAGATGTCCACAATGAAGTGGGGAGACGTTTAGGGCAAGAGGCATTTCTGAGTGCAGCTGATGTGGTTTCTGACCCAGAATCTACTTAAACTGTTGTGGCTCTGCCCGTTCATCTGTCTCTCTCTGCAGAAATATCTCACATGGCGGTGGCTACTGATGTTTTTATATCCAAAATCTGAATAGTGTTACAAATTGGCACGCTATAGCTTATTGCAGCGTGCCACGGTGTTGACAGACGACGTGCTTATTTATGGGACACTAAACCAACTTTCTGAAGCCCTGAGCCGTCTCTTCTTTTTCCGTAACGTCTTTTGCCCCAGTCGAGTTTTTGAGTTACCAGCGCCTGTCAGACCTGTCTGATGTTTGTTACCCAGAAGAAATGCGACATATCCAGTTGCAGCTGGAAATATAAGTACCTGGTTTTTCCTGGCCAGGGATGGAAACAGATTGTAGGATTTAGAGGCCATACTGGGACAAGTCCCCCCCACCCAGTCTAGGAACAAGACACTGCAGGCTGGGAACAGGGTAGAGTCCCCACTGCGACAAACTGATAGAGTCTAAGGACAACGGATTTTATGTATGCACAGGGTAACATAAATCAGTCTGTATACTTTATTTATAGAGCACTGTATGTCAGGTGTTTACAGCGGCTCAAAACAAAGAACATCAAGAGACATGCACATCAAAATGATTAAATTAAATCAAAATTTCATCTCCTTGTGACTTCATTTGATCAGGCACCCAGAAATTATACTCAAGGAAGAGTAGCGCAACTTCAACATATATTTACTCAAGTAAATGTAAGAGAAAAGTCATTGAAATAGCCGTTCAGGAAACCATTTTGAGATAACATGAGATTTGTGGCACCAAGGTGAAAGGAGCCATGAGAAGAATCCAAGATTTCATGGTGTTTTACAGTAATTGAGATAGAAAGGACAAGCAACAACATAATAGTACCACTACAGTATATTGCAATAGCATGATCTTGACGATTTTTGTAAGGTGGCGACTTCAATACATAACTTGAGGTTTTTTGGTTTTAAATCCTTCCAAATTTTGGCTAAACCTGAAGAAATGCAATGTTTTTTGTCTTTGATTTTAAAGATTATTTCTGAACTCTAGACTTTTTTACCCTTCATAAATAAGGCCCTCTGCAGTAACCAGTCATTGGAATGTGTTAGCCTATCGAGGTCTGTGACCTAAATGCTACAAATTGAAATGCTGGCAAGTTCAGCAACTTGTGGGCAGTTTTTCTGTTTTAAGGGAAATGACTGGCGGCTCTTCGACGTCAGGAACATGATGGGTTTGCTGATGATTTTTGTTCCCCCTTTTTTCTGTCTTTGATCTTTTCTGTTTGTTTAGCCTGTCACGAGCCTCGTCTTGTTTCCAGCACGTGTTCCAGAAAAGTACCCGTCCGACACGCGGTGCCCCCGTGCCGTCCTCTCGGCCTGCATCCTCTCTCCATTTCCAGACCCAGTAATTTCATTTCTGCTCGCATCGGTGGAGTTTTTGAGGTCAATACGCGACTATTTATCTGTTCTGGATTATTTTTAACTGTGTCGGCGGTTGTGGTTATTTCCAGCTGCGTCCATGGTGGCTGCAATGGCGGGCATCTGTTTGCCTGCCACTCGTGTCTTGCTGTTTGTTGCCCCATGTAACCTCATCCATGTGGGATAGAAATAAACAGACTTTGGGCAAACCACGCACAGGATTTGCATGTTTGCACGAGTGTCAACGTCTTGAAATAACAAAAGTGGGTTGAAGGTGCTTTGAAAACGTCCATATTTGCCGGTGTCACCGAGTACCTTCGCTGCAGTTTTGACCTCCTGGAGTAAGTCTCCACCCCGGTCCGGCATCAAAAGCATGAAGCGGTATGGTTTGGATCACAGATGTCCCGTCTAGGATTCTGAACCAACATCTGCGATATCAGTCACCCGTGAAGAAAACATCACAAATGATGGCTGTGCACAAAAAGGTGGCGCGTTCATTTGTTTCAACAGATCGCTCCAAAATCACAGGCGAAAATAAAAAATTTAAATGTCTGTCGGATTTATTGTTACTGTACATCAAAACATGTTTTCTCACACAACAGCACGTCTGCTTTTTCGGATATTGTTCACACAGACATGCACATCTCAGCAGGAGATGCTCCTTGCGAGACGAGTTCTCAGAACCAAGAATCTGGTTCAGTTCAGCTGCTGTGAAAGAGGCTGGACGCCATGCAAACAACAAATTAGTGTTGAAATTGCAATAGGTGTTGATAAGGAAACATCAGATAATGTTACCATACGGGGCGCAGTTGCACCCCGTGTCACTTTTTCCACATTTTGTTACGCGACAGCCTTATTCCAAATAGAATTACATTGTGCTGTTTGTAAAACTTATACACACAAATACCTCATTAGGACCAGGTGGGGGAAAAAAAGGAAAAGATTTTGAGTGTTGTGCAAATTTATTAAAATAAAAAAAACAAAACAAATAAAAATAACAAGAAGACATTAGGATTGGACTGAATAGATCTGCTCTTATGGATCTGGCACGCTGTCACGGATCCTCGATCTAGATTTTATTTTCAATGTCGGGACTGTTACCAACATTAGTATCAGATCAGTGCGTCTCTATTAGTTAATCTGTTTTAAAGACGCTGTCATTTACCTCTTCATTTTGGGTCTAATCTAAAAGATTAACTATGATCACATGAGACTATTGTATACTTTTTAGCAAAAACTTGTGTTCTAAAGTGGGCAAATTAATAAAATGGGTAGGTTTGACTTTTGTGTGTTATTTCTTTGTTCCTCCCTCCAACATCAGCATTTCTGTGTTTGACACATTAGCACATGTTCACAACCATAAAAGCTGCTGCCAAAAATAAAAAAAATAAAACAGACTTCACTGGATTTTCAAATACTTTTGTCATTAACGTTCGTCATTGCAATGAATACCACAGGATATCGCGCAAATGTTTAGACTGATAATATATGTTAGTTTTTAAGCCTCAAGCATCCATCACTGTGTACCACCAAGCAGGACTCAATAGCAGAACAAGCTGTTTGTCTTTGGCAGAGACGATCTGGCAAGTTTTTCATGGGTTCAGCCCACAGACTCAACCCGCGAATGCATTTTCTTTCCAAACGTTGCCCCGTTTAGAGGGAGATAAACTCTGACTTGACTCAACTGAAATGGATTAGAAATGGACTGGAATGAACTGAACCGTAATGAACCTTTTCAGCTTTTTCCCTGTATAACTCTGGTGTAAGAGCTGGTACCACTTACATAAACTGAACCAAATTAATTGCTAGAATGATCAACTCTGGCTTTTCTTTTTTTTTTTTCCTGAGTGATGCCCCAACCCCCTGCATCCCCCTAAGTCTCATTTTAAGAGTCCCATAAAGGGATCAGAGTTTGAATTGCTCTTTCTTTTTTTTTTTTTCATCCTACCAAGATTTATGATCTGTTTAAAAGGGTACATCTTATGCTTCTCTTTCAGTTTTGGCTCTTTTTGGTGTGGTCTGAAGCTCAAGCACAAACACACTGCTGTCTCCTAAGATTGTAGGTTATATTGGCTGTTTAATGTGGCTGACGGAAATCTTGGTTTCTCGCGCTCTCTGACTTATGAAAGAGGGCAGTTTCAGTTTGAAGGCAGACGTGCCACATGACTAATAACATAAGGGAAGGATTTTTTGTTTTTACTGCGCAAATTTAATAAGGGGAGTGAGAAAATTATATGTCAGCCTATTTGTCATCATGGTTCACAGTTCTTTTGCATTTTTTCCTCCATTTTCCATAAAATGGCTGGTGTGTCGTGAAATAGAACCTAACAATAATTGTGTAACTAATAAGCTTAATACAGCTTTATCAAAATATCTGCTCAAACAGGAATTCTTGGACATGTGAAATGCTGTGGTTTTGCATGAAAATCAATCTTAAAGGGGCAGCGTATGGTATTTTAAAAGTACGTAAAGCTATTTTATAGCGCAATCCGGTAACTATTAATTTTATAACAACTTCAATATGACTTTAAAGAAATGTGACGTTGTAATTTAACGCCTTGAAATTGGGTCTGTCTTTTTAAAAGCTCCTGCTCTTTCTGAAACTCCGCCTTCAGGATACCATCATGACTTTGACAATGTTTTTACCAGCGTTGCACTGAGAAGTGGCTTTTACAACGAGCTCAGCAGATCCACAGTTACAACAGGTGCTTACTAAATACTGCTGGCTAGTCTGAAGGAGCTGAGTTGGGGAGCCACCAGGGAGGGCTGGTGATTCCCCAACTCTAGCGGGGAGTCCCACCGGTGACATTCCCGCCAGCGTTTTGCACAACTGACTGGTTGCCACGTTAGATTGAAGGGTTTCTCAAACATGAAAGAATCAGAGCAACACTCCAGGTAGGGTTTTTGTTGAAAGAATAAAATTCTGAAATGATGGAAAGCTCAAAAAAGTCCATTTTTACACAATCCTTCTCCTTTAATGAAATAAAAACCATGTAAAATAACATTTTATTTCAGACATGCATTTTTTTTGTCTGCATTACAATGTTATCCGCAAGAAAATAAAAAAAAATCTTTTTGTTTTTTTTCAGCCAGTATGTTTTTGTAAAACCAACCAATCGGGAGCATTTAAATGTCAAAGCATGACCAATTACTTTCAAATGCCCGGGTTTAATTGCACAAAGATGGAACGGCACACAAAACTCTTCCAAACTTAAAGGCTCCAGCCCTGTAATCCTAAATAAGTTGATGCAGGTATAGAAGGACGGATCAGCGGATGAGAATAAAGTGCATGTGGACCGTTTTAGATCAGGGCAACCCACATTTGGACTTCATTATTAAATCTGTAAATAATAATTACTGGATGCATAAACACCACTGAAATCCCTTCACTCTTCAAAGGCAGACTGTTTTTTTCTTACTTATCGAGGCTGACAGTCTTGTTTTGACTCAACGTTCTGTTTCACACATGTGCGACATCTCCATAAGCTCTTCGGTGACAGCCTTGGCGTGTTGTGCCGTAGATTTATACGAGCCCTCTAGGATTTAGCTGTTTGCGTTCTGTTTGGGTTTGCTGTTTCCTCGTTGAAGAATATTAGAGCTTCTTTTTTTTTTTTTTTTTCCTCCTTCTGCATTTTGGATCTTGATGAGACGTTTCCTTTCTCTTTGTGCCATGCCAGAAAAATTCAAATCGGTGGGCGCCGAAGCAGCATTGTCACAAAATGCGTGTTTAGAGGGGGTCATTTGTTTCCTCCGTCTGCTTTAACACCAAGAAACAGTTTGTTGTTGTCTGTAGCGCATCAAACAAACAAGTCCCATTTTTCACATCACCGATTTTAAAACACCCCGTAAAAAGTTATAATTCTAATTCTGACATGTCTAATCTTCTATTCTTCTGTCTGGTGTTTTGTTCTTTTTGTGTGTTTTTAATTTGGGTTTTTGATGGGATCTTTGTCTTTTTGATGTGTGTTTTTTTTGACTGTTTGACTTTTACTTTCATTCATTTAACCAACAAGCAAACTGCCTTGCAAAGCTATTCATACCACTTTAACTTTTGAAGAAGTTTAAATCAGGGTTAGATTATAAAACATTATCCAAAGTTTTTAAGATCTGATACAAGACAGTCACTGGGGGGGGGGGTACCAAGAAGACAGAGATTGTTGAAACACCATTAGAAGTCCAGATTTTCAGTTTTCCATCGATTCAAGAGGATGCTGTTCGCTTTGTTTCAGAAAAAATTACTATGTACAAAATGCTCCTCTTATTCTTCAGTTTATTCTTCTGTAGATTATGTTCTATACTTGGTGTTTATAAAAAAACAAAATCAAATTCCTCGTTTGTTGCCATCACAATCTTGGCCAATGAAGCTGATTTTGATTATGATTCTGTTTTGAGATCCATAAACACATCCAGATGAAAACAGGACAGTTTACAAATACCAAAGGAAGTCACAGTTTAAAAGACAGTTATCCCCGATACTGACCAAATCTATGTCAACTTCTGAATTTGAAATAAGTCTCAAAAAAACTGCAAAAAAAAAAAAAGCTAAAAGCCAGAAAACAAATAGAAATAATTCTGGTAATTGTAACTTAAAACAAAGAGAAGGTGGGACTGATTTAACTTCAGACACTGGGAAAAAAAAAAAATTGTGTATGCTTCTCTTTGTTCGGTGTATGAGAAAATCTGCTTTCAACCGTGTGTTTCATTAAAAGCCGTATTTTGACATCTAGAGGACATTTAGACAAAAAGGAACCGCTCTCTATAGTCAGACTGTAGGAGAAAAACAAACATTTCTTTAACCTTTGCAGATCCACTCTGGTGGGATTTCCCACTTTCACTTTGAAGTCCAGGGGGATTATTATGGAAGGGGGATGTCATCAGGTGACAGCCAGGTGCCATGAGTAAGCAGAGAGCCAGAGACCATTTCCTCTCCAATCAGCACCTGAAATTTCTGTCCTGCACACACATTCCTGTGGAGGTGACCCTGCTGCGATTTGTCATCCTTTAAAGAAAGACATTCAGGCATTTTCTGTTTTTTTATCACAGTTTTTTTTTAATGAGTCCTTCCCCTTAAGTTACCCTTTAGATTTAGTACTTTGTATAAGTTACTGTGTAAAAATTAAAAGCCAACTTTCCATTGACGGTATAACTGGGCAAATTGGAAACACGAATATAAATCTGCTTAAAGGAAATGCGCCAATTTTTTTAAAAAACTTGTTTTTGGAATAGAAGTTTTAGAAGTCTTTTTGTTTGTTTGTTTGTTTGTTTTTTGGCTGTATCAAAAGTTGGTTTAGCTCTCAAATCTGCAATGAAAACATTTTTGTATCACACAAGTCATGTGATCAACAACCGGACGTTACTATTGGCGGGAAAAAAAAGACACAACAGGAAGTGCTAGGAGTGCTGCATGTAGACCTGAACAATAAATCAATAAAAATATATATTGAGATAAACATGTGATAAATATCAAAAGACAATACATCTGATGGAGTATGTGATATTCAATATACAGACTATTCACTGTACTCTGACTCAGAACCGCACTGCATTCTGGGGGATGTAGGCAGAGGGAAGGATTTAGCGGCTCATCCTTTTCAGGCCTGCTAAACAAGGTTGGTGACATCAAGTAACGCACTCTTTGGTTACCTAGCAACAACCTGTTGAGTAACTCGCACAGCAGCAGTTTCAAGTTTGGCCTCCAGGCCTCATCACTGCTCAAAATCAAAATAAAAAAACAGCAGTGTGGATAAAACAGGAAAAGTCACACCATCAGTTTGGCTGTATTTCAGATATGTAAAATATTTACAACAAATAACTAATGCAGTATTGATAGACAACTATCGGTAGACTGATAGTAAACGCTTATATCATCCATACCTTTCAGCATGTTATTTTTAATGACTTATTGCATATTCACCTGTGACTTTTAATTCCTTATTAAAACATGGCAATTGTGCTTTAGCAGAATATCAACAAAATTTTGTGAACATTTGAAATGCAAACGGCTCCGACAGTAAACGATCTGCTGCTCGACTGTAAATTTTACTGCGAATTTCTTGGGAGAACTTTTGACTGCTCCGTCCTAAAGCATGAATATGTTTTGGTCCAGCTGTATATTGTTGCTGGAAAATGACAGAAAGGTTTATCTCTGCCCCATTTTAAAATTTGAAGCCTCCATCTGTTGTCATCCTGTATTTAGAAATGGACGGAGTGTTCACAAGTTGACACTATGACTCCGAGCCTTTTTATTTTTTTTTACCACACACGGCGTCCCGCGTTTTGGCCGCAGAGTTCAAATTCAACGTCGTCTAAGCAGAACATCTGACCTTCTGTGCCTCCTGTAAGGCCCGCGCTAACTGCGAACAGGAGTTCTTACACTTTTCCACTCCACAGTGGTTCTTTCCTTGCCAGTCGCCTATAAACACCGGGCGAGCACTTCGTTCAGTGTCTTTTTGAACTGCGAGAGGTGCGCGGCATCCAACCTTTTAACTAGTCCCCAGCTGAAACTCGCCCCAGGATTGTTGCATTCCTCTCGGTTACACGGTGTGCACCTCTCAGATTTTACACCTACGTATCTCCGAACGAGACGTACGACTCGAGCTCGCTCGGCAGCGCGCGGAGCCTCCAAGCAGTTTGAGGCCGGCCAGAACGAAGAGACGACGGCGCTGCTTGATGAACTGGCCTAGCGGCGCCCGCGGGAGTTTGGGTTTCCGTGGCAATGCTCCCACGCACACACACACACACACACACACCACACACACACACACACACACACATACACAATCGCGTTGCATGCTTCATTGTCATTATGAATTCTCTATCAGGCCTGACGCGTGGGTGTCGTCTAGGTGTCGAAAGCCTGTAAATTGAGACGCAGGCATTTTAATTCACTGAACTGAAAATACCTCGGAGGTCTCTGTCAAGACTGCAACAAAATGGTGTTAATGCAAAAAATAATAAAAAGAAGCGGCATTCTGGAGAGGCGGCTGGGGGAGAGCAAAAAAAAAAACCCAAAACAAATCAAACAGATAGCGTTCTGCGTCTGGCGGGGCTCAATCCATATTTTCTGCTTTCCTGAATGAAACGTTTATGTTTTTGAATAAAAGACAGCTGAGAGACATACAAGAAGACATAATAAAAAAAAAAGATATATATTTTTTTTCCCAAACTGTCTTAAAATAAAATGATACAATAAAACATCCCTGAAGGACCGTGTTGCTAATGCAGATTTAACAGCTCGAATAACTTGTGCATCTCGTCTTCCCTCTATTATACAGCTACGTTTTTCTCTTGGACGTGGAACTGAGTGTTGGTCTTATGTGATGCCTTAAGCAGGTGTCTGACATGCAGGAGTTCAGATGTGTCTTTCGGTCGTCTGGCCTACCTAAGCCTGACAATGAGCTTAAAGGGGCAATATTAAGTAAAATTGAGTTTATTGAACTGTGCATTGGGTTGTAATGTCATCCCCTCATCTAAAACATACCTAGAGTGTTGCTCTGATTCAAGCATGTGTTAGAAATCCTTTAATCTCCATTGTTGTGATAATGTTTTGAATCAAGAGTTTCTTAAAGAGACGGAAGCCCAATTACATGGCCTTTAAATTACAACGTTTAATTTATTTTAAGTCAAATTTGATATATGCGGCAATTTTATAACAACTTAAGTTCACATAGTTACTTGATTGAGCTATGAGCATGGGAAATACATGATACTGTCCCTTTAAGTGGTTTGATGACAATTGAAATGGTTCCGTATGTCAATCCAGGTTTCTGAATGAACCTTTTAGAGTTTAATAGGGAGACTGCCAGTCTCTTTATGGACTGTGTGCTTTGTCCTGCTCTTAATAAGGATGGATAATGTCACTGAGTAATATTCCTTACCTGGCTGTGTTTTTTTTTTTTTTTTTGAGACAGTGCAGGACTTTGCTTTGTTTTGAAAACAAGGATTTGTTATCAAAATCCTTGATAACAAGGACTCTTCCTTTTATTGAAAGAGTTAACGTTGATACCGTGTTGATTTTTTTTTTTGTTTTCTTTTTTTACATTCTGGGGCGAGAGAGAAAAAAAAAAACATGAAAAGTGCCGTTGCCAATCTGTTTCCAATAGATCACAATATGGGCAAAAAATATTTCTTAACATGGGTCTGCATTCATAATAATAGGCCGATTAAAAAAAAAAAAAAAAAAAAAAAAGATTTCATTGCTAGATAATACTACCACAATGACTTTTTCACAACAAAGTGTTATCTTCAGCTACCGCTTTGTCTTAGTCACAAATATTATTCACCACGAAACGGACGCGCATCTCTGTCTTCTGTTTGTACATTTACTTGTTGGTGTGTTTGATGATCACCGCATTGGATTTCTCAGGCTTTACGCTCTAAAAGTCACATTTACCCAAAGACTTACTGTCTCGCTTAATTTCTCCACTAGCTCAGTGTAATCTCGCCGAGTAAGGCAGCGCAGTGCAGGAAAACAATGTGCAAGCGTAATTTCAACGGGGCATAATTTGAAATACTAGGCAGTTTTGGTTTCTTTAAAAACTTCTTGTAAATTGACGAAGGCTTTCTCGCATCAGACTCTGAGACCCACCCAATCTGGACTGAAACCTTTTACAGAACATTTTCATCCTCTCAGTTACAACACTGTTGACTTTAAAACGATACGCGCTGCATAAAATTGCATCTTGGGGGTCTGATTTAATGCTTGACATTTATTAAAAGAGTTAACATTGATGCCGTGTTGTTTTTATTTTTTGTTGTTTATTTGTTTGTTTTCTTTTTTTTACATTCTGGGGTGAGAGAGAAAAAAAACAAAAAAAAAAACATAAAAAGTGTTTGCCGTTGCCAATCTGTTTCCAATAGATCACAAAATTTCTGCAGCTTGTGTTTACTTGTGTCCTGCACCAGATTCTGCAACGACACACACATGGAAGCCGCGTCAGGAGATGACTCAGCAGCACATTCGGCCTGCATTTGGGTCAATGAGACGGATGACGCGCTGAACTCGAGGTATAAACTAGGTATAAACTAGGCCAGGTCTCCCTTTATCTGCTCTCTTAGAGGAAGTCCTCCATAAACCCTCACCGGACTAAAACGTTTACAACATTGTCAATGGGGATAATCCTTTGATATCTTAATGCTGCCAAAGACGAAGGCAAGCCTGAACTCGGGGGGGTGGAAGACGGTAGCGCTGCAGGAAAAGCAGCTGCTGCAAGAAACCTTTGGGGGTTTAGCCCTGGGAAGGTAGCAGGACCCCCAGCTTTGTTTGTCCACCAGACGGTGAAGGGTTACGATAGCATCTGCATGCTAACGTATCATGTAAACGGAGCGGCATTACCTCATTTTATTTCCCCAAAAGAGCCGCAGGTACAGGGAACAGAAAAGCAATTGTTTTCACCCAAAAGGCCTAAGACACCCACTTAATAGCCTTGGACAGACAAAAAGAAGCAGGCGTCAGGTAGCGGGCGATAAAAGGAGCTAATGTTTGGCAAAACCTTCCAGTCAGCATTATTTCATTCACGTCTAGGTCTTTTGAGAAGCACTGGAGCAGTTGCTTCCTCTTTTTTTCCTTTTTTTTCTACATCGTTTGATGGGAGAGGTGAAGGTCGACAAAGCTTCAGGTCAACGTGAGACACAAGATCTGGCTGAGCTGTGCCTGCGGAAAGTCAACACCGATCAAACAGCTGCCGTCAACAAACAAAGGGGAATTAAAAAAGCCGTCTGGCCTCGGAGCTGTTATTAGTCTTTCAGTGGGCAAAGTTTTCACTCTCAGCGGCCGTCACTCACCTTGACGAGCGGGGAGAGGGATTACAGCGCTCTGCCGGGACCTTGCTGTTCAGCTCGCTTTGAAGGAGGCAAATATGCAAAATGACTTCTTGTTGACAGCAACTTAGTTTTGCACCTGCTGAGCGCCACGTCAGACCAACGGTGTTTAAACAGGAATCCAAATTTCCGCTGACAGGGTGGACCTGGAGGCTCCTTTCAAACGCTTGTTTTTAGCTGTGCTTAAACAAACTAAGGCTCAAGTCCTGAGGTAGACGGAAAAAGCTACATTTTTTTTTATTTTTATAATTTAAATATGAAAAGAATGTATAGCGTAGCAGTTGTATAGTATTTATCTACCAAGTTTGCACTTCTAGAAACTGAGTTATTGGTGCATTCTCTGTAACAGTCAGTCAGACTGGAGGAAGATCATCTTTAAAGATTAATTTTTAAGTTAGTCGCTGACTTTCAAATGGATTTTGATCTGGACTTTGACTAGGCCATCACAATATCTCTGTCACACTACTGTGCATCTGCCCTTTATCTCAGCGGTCTCAAAATTCCACTTGATTTCCATCTCTTTTCACTGCTACATTTGGAATTTCTCCCACTGAGCTTGATTTCTCAGGATGAATTTCATCTTGGCCAATCTGCAAACAGGAGTTCTGAATGATGACCTTGAGTTTCGGACCCTTTTTAGAATCGCAAACTCCTTATATGAGGTTGTGGTTTCATCAATGACAGCAGAAAACGAGAACAAAGTCCGTGTTGGACACGCTTCCAAATACTGAGCGAATAACATTCCTCAAATATTGAGGAATGTTTAAGACATTCAAATGAAGGCAAAGACTGTTGTTTGACTCAGAACCTCTTTGCAGTGGGGGGTGGTATCATGGCCAACCATTATCAATTGGATAAAATCAGATCCATTAGTTCCTGGAGTCCACCAGGAAGTAATCGTTTCTCAACAGTTGAGCTTACAGATCTTCTGTACAAATCAAAGCATGGAACAAGGGGCTGTGAAAGTGGTGCTTAGTGAAGAAAAGGTAACCCGAGACCAAGATCAAACCAATGCAAGGTCAGTTTCTACGCCATTGGTTTAATCATTATAATGTAGTCGCTGCTGGGGTTTCAATGTCAAAAGATTTCTTGCATTCGAATGTAGGCAAGAGTTTCATACTGAAAATCACATTTTGCATCTTGACTTGTGATAGAGAACATATAGTCAAGACATAAACAAAACCAAGACTTTAACGATCTGAAGACATCTTCTGAAGTCTAAAGTGACATAATGCTACCTAGAAGGTTATGATGCTACAGGAGAATAAACCTCCTGCATCGTCTCTTTAAGCGTTTAAACACAAGAACAAGCCAGTCTCCTTCTTCCAGGATCGCTCTGTTTTTAATTTTACTCCACTAATTGCTACTTGTCCTGCCGATGGTTTCTCCCACCTGAGCAGTAGATCTTAAGTTACAATGTTCCTCTTGGCAGTCTTTCTTTTGTGCTATGAGAGAACTTTGGGGACTAATATTCCACTTTACAATGTTCAGGTTTCACTCTCCAAAAATATTTTTTATTAACAAAATTAGAGGGTAACACAAAAACCCTTACAACTTCCTGACCCTAAAATTATTTTTTGGGGGGTTTGGACTAGGACGTTTTTTTTTTTTTTTTTTTTTTTTTGCAGTGTTTCAAATCAGAAATATGTGGAAAGTGGACAGAACAAATTTTTGTGGGGGATTGGATTTTATGAGAAAATGTGTTCTTGCTTTCATTTTCCTTTTCATCTTCTTTCTATACATCTCCCTGTTTTGAGCTTTAAAAAGTCAGACTGAAGATCTAACGTGGTGATCAACATGCATTTTATGTCCCCCAATAATTTTACGTGAAAGGTAGTATACTGCTCCGGTCCAAGCTGGACTCTGATCTGGAGCGGTGGCGGAGTGAGGAGAGAACGAGCCACCAGGGGGAAAACCTCTGCCTCAGTGAGTCACTTCAGAGCTGATGGGATAATGAGTTCTGGCGGAGAGCGGTGGCCTCACAGTTCTGGATTTTCACGACTCTACAAACACAACGTGACAATTTAACAGTCCTCATGTCTCCATCTGGGGAGCATCACCTGCCAACTCCTCATCCTCCTCCATCCTAAGCACATCTCTGTGACCACACGGTCTACTGTCTGCTGGCTCAGCGTCACCACAGGCCCCTTAGCCTGGTTCTGGGTTAGTCCTGCTGTCCTCCTTTGGCCCCTTGTTTGCGTGGGGGGGTCACATCAAGCCCACTCAAGTCTTAAAAGGGACGTGACAAACCTCAGCTTTTATTGGACAGTGAGTCCTCTGCACGATGACATTATAACAGCCTAAAACGGCCCTACTTTAACTGACATGGTTGTTTAACATACCACTAATTGAATTAATACGTCTAGACGTTGAATTTCAAGAGGATTTTTTTATAGATGCAGTATTATCAGAAATTGACTTTTTTTTTCACCTTTATATCATGTTATAATGTTCTGCCTTCATCAAAATCAAAACCCTTAATCTCCCCTGCCAACCAGTCAGCTGGACTCCATTAGGCTGTTCACAGCCGTTTGTAGGAACTCTGGACTGAGAAGTGATTTTGTTTGCAGTTCCACCAGGTATTTGCTGATTGCTCATGCCACTAGTCTGAAGGGAATGTGAGGTGCAGGGGAACGATCTGAGGCAGAACCGCAACTGGAGACTGCAGCTCCGAGAAGGAGCTTTGTAGAAAAGTTTGCACCGGTTCGAGCTGACACTTTCCATTGCAAGTTTTTCATTTCGCCCCTCGTAAGAATGAAAAGAGAGCTGATTTGCACTTCATAGATATGTGCGTCTTGTGCTGGTTTGTCCCTCAAACCCGACTGTTGTGCTTCAGCAGAGCAACTGAGTAGACGAGACTTGATGCACCACTTGCAAACAACCCACTGACTTGGCTGTAAGTCCTGACTAATTTATGCCCTCAAAAACAAAACACCTTCCTAAAATAATGGCCCAAGTCATTTTTTTTTTTTTGCCAAGATTTGAAAATCACTTTTGGCAAAATATTATGTGAGCCATTAGTTCAGAACAGTGACATTATGTTATCTGAGTGTTAAACATCAGGTGCCTTGTTCTTCTCTTGAAATTATTCATGGACCATGGACACAGCAGATGGTTCTTGCACCAAGTACTGTAGATTTTATTTAAGAAACCAGGCCTTCAAAGTCCTACTTGAAATAAAACCATCTTTTCATCAGATCTTTTCATCTAAGGGCTACCTGGAAATAAATCTGTGGCCACACTACGTCAGAGGTGGTTTAAGTTACACCAGCTTTACTGTATCAACCAGAGGAGAAACTCTTAAGGCCTGCGCCAGCAGCCATGACCTCCCTCCTCCCACAGAGATCCACAGACACCGAGACGAATGTTGGTCCCAAAATTACAGCTCAGCCTAGGAAAGATCTCTTGCAAAAATACACCAAGTGGCCAGTAGGAAAAAAAAAAAAAAAAATCCAGCAGGTTCACCGACCAGGGTGTGACAGGGAGAAGGCAAGACGGTCTGCTGTATTTAGAAGCTCCAGATAGTCTTGAGCCTCGACAGTTGCACATGAATCTCAATTAGTGGCCTCTCGGACAAACCGAGGATCCAAGGGCTGCCCTTTGATATAGCTATAAATATGTATCTCTTGTTTGTAAAGTGGGCCACAAAATAAAAGGGAAACGGTAGGGTAGGGAAGCAAAGTACATAGAACTTTGAACCGCAGGGAGGTCATTTATTTTATGTTAAGTAGTGTCTTATTGCTAGAGCCAGAATTTGAGCCCTGCAGCTTGCTGTACTGTATTTTGAAAAAGGAAAAAAAAAAAAAAGAAGAAATAAGTTTTGCAATTGGAATGATAATTTTTTTTAAAAACCTATGCCTTTTCTTGTACTTTGTTGAACATTCAACCTCTAAGGCTCGGCGATAGGAAATGAGAAACCCCAGATACACCGACCTCCAGAGGGGACTACACTAATGACTCGCAGCGGTGTGTGGATGTGTGTGTTTGTTGGTGGGTAAAGCGATTTAACTTTTTCAATCAGGAGAAAAACACACAAGGAAGTACAGAGACTAAGAAGAGGACAAAAGAATCGGGGGGGAGTCTCAGTGATGAAGTGACCTGAAGAGAGGTGAGATCATTTCAGAGAGGATTACTCCCCCCACACACCCACACACCCCAGATCCATTGTCCTGGGAGTCTATAATATAGGGCAGGGTGTTGCCACACCATGCAGTCTTTTCAGTATGTGGTCTTGGGCTTGTTAGGGTTAACTTTTTGCAGGGTCGATGAACACTGACAGTTCTGAAAGGATCTTAACAGGCTAGGTACTCATGAGCAGACAGAGTCTTACCCTGCTGGGTGTGCACTGCTGTCATTCTGCTCCTGTTTGACAGACGTTGGCAGGATTTCTGAAGGATAGCCCAAACTAACAGCGGTCAAAAAGCAGATCCGTGAAGCAAAAAGAACAAACAATAATTGTGTAAAAAAAAAAAAAAAAAAGATTATTTAGAGTTGGCTTGCATCAACTTTTAATTTGTAAAACTTGTGATCTTTCAGAAGGTAAAAAAGAAACAAAACAGAAAGCTTTTTGCCTTTAAAAAAATGACCTTCATAATTTTTTTAGGGGACCAAAATATTTGACTGGTCAGCGAAAATACCTATTTTCTAAACATGCTGACCTATTAGCCCAGCCATTAAACTGACCGATCATCCCAAGTGTGTCATACATAAAAACAACAATGGCGGATGTAAAGTTCGCTTTCTCATAATTCATTTGTAGTCCAACATGACCTGAAGAAGGCTGACTGTCATCACCTCACACAAAACCTTCCACACACACTTTGTTTTTCGTCAGTCTTGTTTTCTTCTTGCATCTGCCTTTTGCAGAGGTTTGTGTGGATATATTATATATATATATATATATATATATATATATATATATATATATATAATATATATATATATATATATATATATATATATATATATATATATATATATATATATTCGCACCAAAGTTGTTTACGTTTCTGTCACAGCGTACTGATAAGGTGACTAAATTGTCGTAAAGACCGAAAGTCACTCCCAGAGACTCATAGAGGAAATAAAATTAAATTAGTAGAGAAAATGAGTGACACAGTGATTTGGGATAAGTAACTTTAATCTGATAACTGAATTTGAAATAGTAACGCATGAGATTGCTCGTTACTGGTTGCGAGGTTAGCTTCTATTGTGTATCCAGAAGTTTGTTTTTATGACCACTGGGTGGCACCAGAGAGCTAAAATATTATCCTGGTTCGAGAAGAAGCAGCTGATGTTATTGCCCGGTTTTGTGGCTAAATAAAGAGGTTTCCCTGGGATAATATCCTGTGTCTTTCCTCGTGTCATGGCGAGGAGGATGAAAACATTTTTTGCGAACGTCCTGTGAATGCAGTGTTTTTGAAACTGACCATCCGCTGGAGGAAGTTAATGTTCCGATGGGGTCCATCTTTGCTTTAGCAACGTGCTAGAAGACAATATATATATATATATATATATATATATATATATATATATATATATATATATATATTTTTAAATCAGCATTCTGTACATTTTGCTCCAATGAGGTTAGAGGTACGTCAACCACAATAGTTACACATGCTTAGATGATCTTGTACATTTCTTATTACATTATCTTTTTACACGATGCACTTGTAATACACTTTCCAAGAAAAAAAAAAAAGAATTAAGTGAAATTAATGGCATCAAAAAGCTGGTTGATGATGAAGCTTCTGTGGGTGCATGTCTGCTGATGAAAGTTGGAACAACTGCAAGCAAAACCCGGGCCGTAAAACACTGACTTATGCCGGACGCACGTGAGAATTACAAACCGTTGGCCAGAATCAAAGGCCGGATTGGCAGGAAAACAAAGCGGCGTTTGTTGAAAACAATTCACAGCAAACAATGAATACTCCACTGGGCTGTGTACGCCCAGTGGAATCCAAATGGAAGAATGGCTGTCTCATTGAGAAAAAGAGGAATGCAACTTGTTACAAAGGGAAAAACTATTTCTGTGATTTCTAAAAAAATGCAAATAAGTTTTAAAGTCGGTAAAGTCGCCCGACTGCCGGTCGCACGCTTCATCTTCAACGGCTTGTTCTCAAAGGCTAACATTTTATTCTCGGCAACTCTTTGGTAACCGACTAATGAGGTCATCCTTGTGCATTTTCCCAGCCTGTTGAAACACAATCTGCTGGTGAGAGCATAAGGGAACGCTGCCAGGGGAATCACTAGGAAGAGCTTTATAGCACTATAAAAAAAACAACAAATGAACCTATTTGAGTCTGTGCTTACTGTCCAGATAACGGGTCCTTGTTTATAAATGGATTCGATCAATGGAGGTGGTTTCGAAATGGTAATGCTAAGATTTAAAATAAGCAGACAGGGTGTGAGAAAAATGCATTAATTCTAAGATAAGAAGATTGAAGGGTAAGTTGATGGACGACGCTTCTCATAATGCTTAATGTTCAAATAACAAGTGACAGGAAAGTCACGGAAGAGGAAAATGAGGACTTTTTATACGCCGCACACTGCACACTTTTCAGTAAAATGAGCTGGGAGAATGGGGAGTATTTTTGTAAAAAGAAACTAATTTTAACTCGCCATCTGGTTGTGCCACAGAGGTCTTGTTCAAAACGTGAGCCTTTGACTAGAAAGTCAAACGACCTCATGTTTTTCCAGCAGCAAGCGGAAAATGTTCCTTCCCCAACTTGGAAACCTAATTCATCCCAAGTGATGTTGCCAATCAGTTGGGGTTGGATTGATTTTTGTTTCGGTACCAAAATTTATAAAAAGGCAGAACATTTTCAAATTATTTTCAACTTTCTAATGCTGCAGAAGAATAAAAGGCATAATCAGTTCCAGGGGCAATATTTACACCGCTTGTGATGGACTGAGTTAAAACAGGAGGAGTCACAGGATATATTTAGAAAAATAGTTTTTTTAAATTTTTTTTTATTTTAACCCAAAGATTATAAATGACAAAAGAGAAACTGAGTTCATAAATGAGGTCAAAGAAACAAAACTGAACTCGGGCAAAAAAATGTAAGCAAACTGGCTGCACAAACAACAAAACTGACCTCACGAAGAAATGACACACAGGGTTTTATATACCGGCTGATCAGACCCTAACTAAAAAAATACAAATAACAGAAAAATAACAGTACAGCTAATTTTGGCTAAACTAAAGACCCGAAAATGAAAAGCCATAGCCATGCATAGCCATGGTGCTTTACACCATGGCTATGCAGCCTTTAGCATCCTTTTTTAAACTATCTCTAAGGTGAGAATAACGTCAAACAGACTTCAAAAGATGAATTTGTGTAGATAATAGGGGCATCTTGAAATTAACTTAACTGATTATGTGGTGTCCGTGTAAAAATAAACCAGAAATTTTTTCCATTATTTCAAAAAACACTGTTTAAACCATCTAAATAAACTCTTTACAGTGAATATAAATGGCTATGGTGACTCTGTCCAAAATCTAAGAAAAGTCAGTGCAAAAAAAATTATAATAATCTGCTAAATTTGCAGAGGACAGTATTTGGATTTGTCTCCTTGTCTGGAAAAAAAGGTCTTAAAATTCTCTAATATGTAACTCTGATATTCTGATTATAAAACAAAGTTCTCAAATAAATCCTGACCCTTGTACAAAAGGCTGCCAACCTGCTGCCTTAGTCCCCAAAGTCCCAAAACATGAATCCAACTCAGATTTAAGGAGATCCACTGAGTTATTGCTGAACTGTAATGTTGAGGATTTACAGTTTTAATACAAGTGGGAGGTTTCACATCTGCAAAGAGTGATCGTAGAGTGATTTAATGTCTGCATCAAAGAGAACCGAGTCTCATTCATACGGGCTAGAATCCAGTAGAGCGTTTTCCTCGTATCGCTTTATAAGGTCGGCTGATAAACAGAATAAAATCATCAATTAGACGCCGGCACATTATTCCATTTGCAGTAATAGAAAGGATGCTATGATCTGACACATAAAACGCTGCCTGGTTGCCTAAAAACTAACAGTAATCCAGTATTATGCTGTCATCTCTGGAGCTCAGAGGATTTCCTTTTGATTTAAAAAAAAAAAAAAAAAAAAGAAAACATCCAACCCCTATTCCTATGTGCAGGACCAATCCTACTGAGGATATACCTGCTACTCTAACGTGACATAATCCTTTTAAAATGTGCTGTAGTTTTTTTTTGTATTTTTCTGTCTGATGGTGATATTAATCGAATTCCAGGAATTGTAAACAAAAATAAATGATTCAAAATTAGGAAGACTTGTAATTAAAAGGTTTTGAAGATGTTATGCAGCCAGAATAACTATACACGTTTTTTTTTTAAATCTTGTTTTAAATCATGTTTTTATCAGATCTGATGAAGACGTGTAAAAAAAAACAAACGTGTTCGTAATAAAATCAGCAGTGGCACAAAATACTGATTATTACTTTGTAGAACTCACTGTCTCCAATAGGACAGGACAGTGAACCCCAACCTGTTAGCCGTTCAGCTTTGATAGATTTTTCCGTGAAATCTGACTCCAAATTCTAAAAGTACATGTTGAGTATCTAAACTTTGACAAGACAAAGCAGCTTGGAAGGTAAAATACTTTGGCGCAGTGCTGTTTGTTTGACATGCTGTTGGCTGACGCTCGCAAAGAAGCCATTTCAGGAGAGCCTTTTATTTCTCTTGATGCTGATTGGCTGAACCCCAAAGAGCGGAAATGAGGAAGAACGTGGATATTCAATTCAATTCAAAAATATTTTACTGATCCCAAAAGGAAACTAAATGTTTTGGTAACTCGTTTTATTATGAATTATGGAGAGCTTATTTTGTAGTCGAAACTCAGAAATTCCAACTTCCCAGTTGGAGAAAAAAAATAAATAAATCAACTGGTACACTCCATCACCGAAGTCGGACTTCCCACTCGGTAGGCCAACTTCGAGTTTCTATATGCCCGGTCCTTGATTCAACCATGGTAAAATGTGGTGAAGAGACATTTATTTTACAAAACACACTGGTAAGACTGAGACTAAAGTCAATTTTACTATAATGTCTTCAACTCTAAACTGAACACATCGAAAGAGCTGTCAGGTTATGGAAAGTAGATCTCAAAGCGTTGTTTGTAAGATGTACTGCCAACAGTAACGTCTTGGGCATCGCCATGTTGGAATCCTGACTTCTCCGACTATGTTAACTGGAAGGCGGTTTCCTCAGGTGTGACATCAAACCGAGCTCCACGTTCCAACTTCCGAGGTAAACTGAACGCACCACTAGCTATTGTGGTAATGCTAAGACAGTTTCCACTTTGCGTATTCATGCCAGTTAAAGTTTGTTTCGTGTTTGAACAACTGAAATCTGCAGCTATATGAGTTTTTAGAGGGTATCTGTGGATTTTTAGCTATTTGCAATCAGTTTGCAATCAGTACTCAGTCTTCTCCTGTAACCTTTCACAAGGAGGGAGTATGCAGAGAGAGGACTTGTTTGTGCTAAAATAGCTTTTAGCAACAAACAGAATCTCTATTGTTTGACATGTTTGTTTTTTGTTTTTCTTGATATGTTTCAGCTCCAGCTAATGTTCCAGAGTTTAGCTAACTGTGGTGGTTTTCAGCAGGGGATTATGATACTGGAATTAGAGAATCATTTATTTCAGTCCTCTTGACACATCCTTACTACAAATGCCAACAGGTTCCTCAGAGTGCTTTTTCAGCTTCAACACAATTACATATATGAATTGTGACCTTTATTATTGTCCAGGTGATCAACACCTTCAAAATCAATATTCTAATAATGTTTGTGTTTCAACGTTACAAAATCAGCCACAGGTTTCAGCTGCTTTGTCTCACATCAGAGTTTCAGACCAACTGCAAGACGTTTTCTATTAGATTATTGTCATGATTTTTCTCCGTCTTTTATTAAGGTTCTCTTTTCGCTCTTTGCAGTGCCTTTTGGTTTGTCCTAATAAAACTTATTAGCCATTACTGTATCAACTTGACCAATGACGCCACCCGAGTAAACACGCCGACACACTTCCAGTAAAACACAGACAAGAGGACAAAGAAACACACTAGAGAGTCAGAAGCGAGAGGGGCTTGGATTCTGCAGGTCGTACTGGCAGGTTTCGCACCAAGTGTCTATAAAACTGCTTGTAAACGTGTTTTGGATCAGAAACGTTTCAGCTTGCATAAACTGCATTTGGTCCAAAACCAGAGTTCACAGTGTCGACATTATCAGTGCGTTGGGACTGTGAGTTAGTCCAGTATGTGGTTGTATGAATTCTGATTATGCTCTTTGGGTATTTGTTTCATTAAAGTCTCTTACTTCCTGCAGTAGCAGAAAATCATCAATACATGCAACACTGTTTATACATTAAGGTCAGAACTGCATAAAATATGCGAGCAATGCATGGAATACAAAAAACAAATAAAAAATAGCAAACAATGAAAAATAGAACAAGGGAATACATTTTTACTACAACTGCTTAGGGCAGTGTTTCCCAACCCTGGCCCTCAAGACACACCGTCTTACATGTTTTAGAGGTTTCCCTGCTTTAATGTGCCTCATTCAACTGATTGCAGTTCAACAGATGCCTGTTAATCAGACATCAATTGAAATCAGCTGGACTGAAGCAAGAATATACTAAGACATGCAGGGCAGTGAGCCTGGAGGACCAGGGTTGGAAACACTGGCGTACGGTAACCCAGAGCATCAGATGGGGCTGTACATCCCATAATTAGTCTTATTTGAACACAAATTAAATGTTTGTTTTGCATTGATAAATTGAAACATTTTAACGTTTGAAAGAATTGCAACGTTTACTTTGTAAAAATGGAAAAACAAACAAACAAACAAAAAGTCTTACAAGAGTCGATGTTACCATGGTTACAATCCGATGCTCCGAGTTAAATATTTTCTTTATGTTATGGAGCTAAGTTTTGTCCATAAACGCATCTCACCAAATAATTGTCACTGATTGTGTTAGGCTCCGCCCCCAACCCACCTTCCACCACATTTGTAGGAAGGTTTTTACATCAGTGCTCTGAACAGAAGATCAAGTTCTGCTAAAGATAACGTATGACCTTGGTCTGGCCCTGAACGGGCTGATCCAACTTCAAGCAATGGACTGCAACTTTATGTGGCAACACAGATGGAGTGTTGGAGTTCAATAATTACTAATAAAGGATTATGTCCCACTGACATAAACTGTTTTAGAGATGACTTGAATCAGCCATATTTAATATCAATCCTTTCAAAGACATTGGCGGCTTTGTCAAGGCTACCAAACGGATCATCATGTACATGAGCTCATACTTTGACTATCCCGGCCCAGGCTGCTGCAGAGGGGGCGGGCGGGGAGCACCAAGGCCACGACAACACTCCTCTAGTCATCGGTCACAATAGAAGCAGAACTCGGTTCGTCTGATCCCCGCCGACAACCTTCTACCGCCGCCAGGGCCGCAGGAAGCCACTCATGATCAGAGCGCAAGTGTGTGTTTGCGTGTGTGTTTGATGGCGCTCCAGCAGGGAGGGGCTCTCTTGTCTCTCGATTTTCCGCCCTGATTGGAGTGAATGAGCGGCGACTCTGTTCCTCAACCTCCATGGCTCTCTGCGTTTGTATCCGAGTGCACGTCGCCGAGGCAAAATGACACACTCACAGCTCGAGACGTGACATCATCCCAGCCTTGATGTCTGAGCATGAAAAGGATGCGCAACAATGCAGACAATTAGCCCTCTTTTGTACACCAGGAGCTCAGTGCTGCATCGGAACAAAAGATTGCAAGAACATTTAGAAACGATTGGATATTTTGCTTTTGGGGCAACAATCGCACCTGTTGCCACTCAACCTTCTGTGTAGCAAACTTTAGACTTCCTGTTGCATTAATCACAGAAAAAAAAAAAACCCTCTCTGAACTTGTTTTAACAAATCATTAAGTCAATAATCAGTCTTGAATAGTAGTTGTGGGGTTAAATGTCAAAGTAGGTTAAATCAACTTCCTCTTATGATTATCAGCATCAACAGAATTTAGTTGAGCAGGTGCTCTGGACTTTTCAGCAACACGAGTCACAAACAGAAATTTCACAGAACATCTGAGGTAAATGGTGATTATTTACTGCATCAGCAGCTTAAAACCGAACAACAGCAACAGCGACTGTTTTTGGTACTGGAACAGACGAACCAACCTCAAGAGGCAGAGAAATGGTGGATGTGGATGGAGAGTTATTTCAACGACGTATAAGCCTAACTTCTGAGTAAATCGGACGGTGAACGCGTGACAGCTAATTTGAATCAATAGAGTTGTGCTAAAAGCAGGTAAAAACAACAGCTAAGTCAGGAGGTTTTCACAACACAGACAGGAATGATGCATAGGTTGTAGGATTTAAAGTTAAAGTGACCTAATGTAATGCCAGACTTTCCATTGGCCTGCAGTTATGCATAATTGATACAACTATATTTAGTTTTGTTTAAAAGAGGTTTGGCAACTGCAGTTTTAAGGCTTTGTGGAAAATAACACCATCATTCATGTCAGCATGGACTGCAAAACACTGTTTTCATTTTTCTCTCATTGAACGTACATCGCAGGACTGAAGAGAAAGTCAGACCTGGCACTGGCGGGGTGTTCCTAATAAAGTGGCCAGTGCATGCACTTGGTTTCCTCCTCCTGAGGCAGACATTTCCGCCCTGGAGGAAAATCTTCCTGCTTTTCTGCTTAATTCGTGGCCATGAATTTAAGCAAGAGCAACAATGAAGCCGTCGTCAAAGTATTTCAAAAATAGCCAAAAAACAACAACTACAAAAATAAACGGCATAAAATTTACAAGTCGACCAAATTGTTGTCTCGGATCAGCAGTCACTCGTAGAGTTTCAATGTGACATTGGAAAGGAAGCAGCAGTAAAAGATTTTGTAGTTGATGAAGTCAAACTTAGTGAAGCGTTACATTTGAAGTGTCCCAGCAGAAACGTTCCTTCCCTCAAGAAAACTTTGAGATTTGTTCTAAACATCTGAGGGAACAATCACCTCAACATTATAAGAGTCTCTGATACCTTCATGGCCATATTCTGTAAATTTTGAAGTTTTGGTCAGCATCAACAGAATTTCGTTTAGGAGGTGCTTAGGACTTTGTAGCAATATGAGTCACAAACAGAAATTACACACGTTATATGTACAATATGTGTATGTTTCTATTTGTCTCGTCTTGCAATGTTTTTTTTTTGCTTTTGCAAAATCCTGATAAAGTTATTAAACCTTGGCAATGGTTCTTGGTAATTCACTAATTTTCTTTTTCAGCTTTTTGGTTTGATTTTGGCTGACATGACAAAACAAAAACAAAACACAAAGCCGTTCTCGACTAAAATGCCAGAATTGACGTGAATAGATCCAATAATAATGCACATTTGTGAAAAACAACAAAGCAAATGCCTCTGGACCGCAAAGAGTCGGATTTAATCAGTCAAATGTTTACAACCTACAAACAGTGAACCAAACCTTTAATCTTGTAAAATTAAGTGTAAGACGCACCTTTAATTGCAGCATGAGGCAAATGTTATGTTTTTGAATTTTTTCCCACAAAGCTGATGAAACAACAGAACATCCAACAGAAACTGGGATTTCCCTCCCTCCCCTCCACCCCTCAGATCAAGTCTTTCCTTTCAACTAAAGATGCTGCCTGCAGCCAGCTTATTAAATTACTGTATACATCACGGCATGCCGGGTCTTGACGCTGAACATGCTTGCGGTGTGGACGGGTGTTTGAGCTGCGTAAACTTTCTAAATCAGATTTGTTTTCACGGTTACCAGGGATCCACTTTAAATGTGTCAAGACTTCCACTTAATATCTCTTCAAAATCCCTGTGAAAACGATGACTCAATCACCGCTCCAGGTAATGACTGTTTACACTTTGATTTACAGGCACGTTTATTTATTTTTTTATTATTATTATTTATTTTTTTTTTTCTTCTCTATTTTTCAGGGATCTGCCTCTTCAGTGGGAGTGTTGATGCCCCAGACTCCCATCCTTTGCCTCGGGGTGCCTTCTTTCTATAATTTCCTTCAGCAATAATGAGCCTCTGTAAAGCCGTTGGCCTGAGAAGGATAGGAGCAGATATGCCATGTTAGCCCCCTTGCCAAAGGTGGAGGTGGTGGTTGGGGTACTGGATAGATGGAGCGCGTGGGCTCACAGCCACCCACGCACCAAACTTCCAGGCTTGTAATTCTGATCTTGTAATACATGAGGATACGCACACAAACACAGGCTTTTGTACGCTTTTCAGTATTTAGTCTGCGATGCTGCAAAGATCAACATGTGAATGTGAGCAAACATTTAGATTTGAACCAGCAATTATTAATGATCGTGCCACATTTTGATTTATAGAGGCGTTTTGGGTTGTTTTTTGGGGGGGGGGTTTCATCCCACAAATAGCTTTCGTCTGGCTGGACGTGGCACAAACAGCCGACGGATCCAATAAGACCTTGCATTAGCGATGTTGCCGGGAGACGCTAACCGTTACGGGGGTTTTGTTTGCTGCACGAATGAAAAATGCATATCCCAGCTCATCAATCAGTGATAAATTATTTATGCGTCGAAACAGCAATCAGGCAGTTCAGTCCCAGTTTACAACACTTTGTTGGCTGATTAAGATACGATGGACTGAGAAGTGGAGGCATTTCTTTTTTTATTACATTTTTACAAGCAGAAGCTTTTTATTTAACTGCTTGACCACACGAACTGCAGAGGAGCTGAGGGGTTCATCTGTTGGTCACGATGTCATGAAAGTCGACCTGAACGGCCCCAGAGTTTATTCTTTGGTCTAAGGATTCACTTCTTGCAAATCTGCGTCCCATAAACACGTTTAATATGTTCTGTTTCACATCAGTAGGTCAACTCTGTCTTTTGTTTTTGGAAATAAACATCCAATTTAGTTGCTCTCAAATGCAAATTGGATAACAACATACACACTGACGTTTGAACTTGCCAGTAGAACAGGATGTGAAGTAAATGGAGCGGGGCTTGGTCCAAAAAAGAACAGAGTGAGGCTGAACATTGGCACTGCGTGTTTAGTAGAAAGGGTACAGCTTTGCTCAGAAGTTAGAAAGAGCTCCAAGTTGGCAAAAAAAAAAAAAAAAAAAAAAAGGCAGAAAAGTTCCCTGAAATCAGATATGTTAGATCTGAAGGTTTCTCACCAACCACCTCAAAATTCCATACAGCTACATTAAAAAAAAAAAAAAACTCTGATAGCTGCAGTAAGACACAGTTTTATAACAATATTGTTTAAACTCCTTGTGTCTCAACAATTCACCTTCACTGCTTGTAGGACGGTACAGGACAGAGAAATAGATTAAACTTATTTTTGATAATAGCAGTAAGAAAATCCTGATGTTTCTCCCACTTCCAACTTGAATGTGAAATTGTAAAGGTCAATATTTTGGTATGGCGCTAAATACAGGCCACAAAGCTTATTGGAAAAAAACAAAAAAGGTCTTCAACTGAAAAATAAGTTTGAAATTGAAAAGAACATTTCAAAACCACTTTCCACTTTCAAGGCTTTTTTTTTCTTCAGTTTTAGACATATATGTTTTCAACTTCAAAATTTTTCTTTTGGCTAAATTTTATGGCTCCATAAACCTGGTCAACTTCACTTCTTACTTCACAATGTATGTAAGGCAATAAAACATATTATTATGAAGACACACTGACCTGAAATTTTAGAAAAATGTATTAGATGAAAGTTTTTAATATTGGCAAATTGGCTCTCCACCCAGGGCGCCACGCAGTGGGCAGGAAGCAGAAGTCTTTAGATGAACAAAGCAAACAAATCAACCCTGAAAAGACACAAAATAGGTTGCTTTTTTCATCACCAGACAACAAGGCATGGGTATGATTTGCACATTAAAGGATGTCAAAAATATAAAAATATTATAAACCTCTCGTAAATTAAGACTTCATAACGCTCAGGGCATCATTTATGCAAATGATTTCACATTTGAATGGCGTTCTTTGTGAAGGACAAAATAAATGTTCATCAGGACAAAATAAATGATCTTCAGGAAAACAGCTTTCAGCTGCTTTAGCAGGTTACTATGAAAACTCAAGAGGTCAAATTGGCAATATGCAAATTTCTCTCCTCCACTTTCAGTCAGTAGCTGTTGCGGGAAGTGTATACAGAGTGTAAACATGACCCTTTATTCTGTTATTCATTGCTTTCGCTACAGCCTTAAGGCGACTTTGGTTGGCAAACAGAGCTCTGTAGAGCAAAAGGAGTGCACTGCAAAGACTCAGTGTATAATGAGCTGTTATAAGAACGCACATCCAGAAGCAAGGCTTTCAACAGACTAGAGAAACAATTAGCAGTGTGCAAGGCCAAGTGTGCATGGGGCGGGGGACTTAAAGCTCTTCAAATGTTCAAGTGGGCAACATATGCAAATGAGGCTCCTTTTCCCACCACCAGAGTTTTAAATTAAAAATATATCTAAAATCTAAAAAATATGTCGATGATTTTTGCCCAGTAAGCTTTTAGAAACGCGTCAGAAAAATTTAATGTCAAATGAAATGCCATTCAGCTCGGAGACTGAGCTCGGTCTTACTGGAGTAGTTGAACAATTATGTGAAAAAAGAAAGTTGGGAATATGTGGAAGAGGTGGGAAGAAGAGAAAGAGACACATTTACCTCCCAAAGGTTGGCTATAAAGTTTGATACAGAATGGAAGACCATCAAAAGAACTCAATACGACAGAAATACTGAGACGAATCATTTCTGTTTCCCAAATGACTAAACTTGCCACCTAGAAAGAAATTCTGTCATCCATGTTTTCATAACGTGTATACACTTTTAGTTGTCATATCCGACATATGGGTATCAGCTGCACCATTCTGCTGTAGTTCGGCATCACATAAAGAAAAAACTACAAGGGAAAACGAGCGCTTAGCCTCGGCTCTATTTGTAGTTGTCTGTCACCATCTGGTGGCGTTGTTTGGTACTGCTGCTACTGATCTTTCCTTTTGGATTTGAGGGAAGCCTTGAAAGTGAAGTTAGATGAACTCATCGCAATAGAAACAATAAATAAAGATAAATTTGTTGCTTCTGTCAAAATCAAGTATGGTGATATAGAATCTGCACATATTCAAAACGATATGATTTTCCATATTATCGTTATTTATTAAAGAAAAACCAGTAGGACAAAAGCCAAAGCATTTTTTTTCTGATTTAAAATGATTTATGAAGGAGAAAAGTATCGGCTTGGTACTGGTGATAACAGGTACTTGATTAATAGGAGGAGTTTCAGAAGTTGTGATTCAGTAGGGAATTGTTTGCCATGACTAGAAGAGATTCTTTCTTTGTAAAAACAAGATGTTGACTTAGTTTTGCAAATATGCAGCTCAACAAAATAGATGACTCCTGAAGGATGTACATTTGTCAAGTTTGCCAAATGTAGCTAAAAGCCACATAAGATAGCTCTATACCAACTATCACACAGAAGCCAGGACGTGGATATTTGTGGTTTGTCTGCTCGGAGCGCCTTACAGTTGTTGATTGATTGACAAATTTACCTTCAAAGATCCTCTACAATGAAATCAGTCGTTCACAAACTCACTGATGATGGCAAGTTAGTACATGGTAACCACAGTCTCCCAGGGGAAGTCTGATAGAAGTCAGGCTGGCATATTCCGGCATCGGCCCTACTGACCAACACCAGCAGGCAAGGAGGCATTGACAGAGGTGGATCGAACTGGCAACTGTAAGGCAAACTCCTACTGCTGGTTCATCCAATGAACTGACAAACTCCTCTGTACCCTAAAACAGAGCATAAAGCAATAGAACAGGTAGGATGAAAATATATTCTAACTATCTTGGATTCATCAATGAGCCAGCCTACATCAAACAGGAAGTTGACTGGAACTCCTTCTCCTCTTCCAGACCGTTTTTGTGTTTACCAGAAAATGTACTTCACTGTTGCAGACTCAAAGAGAGAGAGAGCAGCTCTCTATCCAGGCTGTTCCTTGGCTTGGACTTAGCCTTTCAGTCTCCCCATCTCCCTTTTATTTTCTGTCAGCTTCCCACTGTGAGGAGCTTCTCTCTGACAGGGCCCGGGGGACGTGGTGCTTCCCCCAGTCTCCTCGCAGGTTTCCCATCATCCCTAGTCTGAAGTCACTTTTGCCTCAAAGATAAATGCACCACATGTGGTCCCACATGAATGTCCCTTGTTCCCCTTTGTGCTCTCTGTTCTCGTTTCCTGCTCCTAATCATTCAAGGGTTTCCATCAGGGTGAATCATCTGTTTGTTATATGACTTTTCAGCCACTTTCTCTCACAGGTTCTGCTCCTTGTCCGTCTGCACGCTTCGTTCTCACATACTCCACTCTTCCTCTGTCAACGCACGGAAAGCATTAAGCTCTCGTTTTGGCTCACACCTCATTATTGAGTTTTCCAAGGAAGCTCAACACTTATATGGGAATAGTGCAGACTGGAAAATGGTAATAGTTTATCTGCATTAGTCTAAACCAGCAACTGATTCAAAACAAAGTCACGTATCTCTGTCGGTTATATCTTGCACACCTCAGTGAACTTTATTAGGCTAGCACATAGATTTTATTTTATTATATGAATTAAAAGATTGATTCTACAGACTGCAGAACTGCATTTCTGGTGGGTTCCAGATAAAGTTCTGTCTGTCCTTCCTGCAAGAACCAAGCAATCCTAAAGACAACAAAATATACCTGGTGAATGCACAATTTTGATTTGCCATACGGTGCACAATAGCAGGGTTCTGGTACTACTATGTGGGCCTATTTGAAATTTCTCCATACCAGATATCCACAGAGCGAATGGCGCCCAGCTCAAGGTTGATCCGATTTATGAACGCTAATTTCAGCCAGCCGTTCTCTACCGCTCCCTTCTCAAGCGCTCAGAGGTTCACTTAAGCACTGCCAACAAATTTCCCAACCAAACACTCCTAAGAAACAAATGTAAATAGATATCATGCCTTGTGATCAACTGACACAAAATTCTTGCTGTTACATGAGACACACTGTTCTCTAGTGAATGTTTAAGTCATACTCAATATTTTTAATAATTATAATATTAAAAAATTATAAATTATAATTAGCAGAAAATGACAATAGAAATATACTGAATTTTTTGGAACTTTCCTTTTTTTGCACCACCCAAGTCTGTTTACCAGTTTCATGAACTGAACCAAACCCCCTCAGTGTCAGCTTGTTAGAGGAGATTCCTACCATGAAAAGTCTGGAGCAGAGAATTAAACTTCTCTTTTCCTTAGGAAACCAAATGTGCAGTTTTATTTATTTTCACAGAAGCAAAAAGAGCAGAAACTGACTTGCACTTTGCAGAGAATACTACAGTATACAGTGAAATGATGAAGATTGCATGACTGCAGTCTGGATAAATGAATGTCTAAATGACAAACAGCCACAGTTTAACCTGAGTTCATCAAACACTTTTCCTCATCAAAATCGTCTTTTGATGAGGAAAACACTGTTGAGCAGATTTAATGGGAAACCGGGTGATTGTGTTTTGCACATTGTTAAGACTTTATCAATTACAGCCACATTGGCTGAAGCTAGACTAAATTGGTGGAAAAAGTTACATTTGTCTCAATATGAATGACTTTATTTGGAAATGTTTTGATGGTTTTAAACTTCTCCTTCTCTAGAAAGTGTGAATCACTTCAGAGCTTTTCCTGGTTACCATAGCAATAGCAACTAATGTTACACTTCTACCTACCTTGTCAATTTAAAGAACAAGATGCTTCTTGGTCAAAATTGCCGAAAGTTCAGAAATATTTGGAACAAGAAAGGAAAGAGGCAGAACGATAGCTGAGAAAAGAAGCCAGAAAAAAGCAAAGAAGAAATTTAACTCTGTCAAATTGCTCCACGACCACAACTGGTTCAGACGTGAGTAAAAGTTCAGAATTAAGCTTCGCTTTGGAAGATAGGAGTGATATCGAGGAAGTGATTGAACTAGATAGTGAATACAGGAGAAAAAAGGACGATAAAAAGAGATCAGAAGCTAAAATTTTGGGGGAAAAAAGAGTAGAAAAGGATAATCAAACAAGCTAAAGAAGTGAAAGCATTAAAAGTGGGTCCAATTCGGAAAACGACACAAGAAGTTTTAGATTTGACCAAAACCAAATGCAACGAGGTGGCTGAAAAAGGCAAACACGACAAACTGTTTACGAAGCCTTTTTCATGTGGGAAAATACAGAAACCAGACATAGCTTTAGCCCCCTAAAACTGTATCTCAGCACCCCTGAATAGCATTACCACCCATCCCGTAAAATATGAAGTCATCCCATATTTAGCCGTTAAATGTGCGTCCCATATTGAACCGATACATAACTGTCCGATAGACACGCTTATAATAAACACATCAACACTAAGTTTAACAATAATAGCTCAAATAAAACACCGGCAATATTAAGGTCAGCTACACTGTCGTGGCGGGAGCTAAAGGACCCCTAAACGCTACGGACCGACGCTGAACGTCACGGTTGCCTAGAGACGGACACTGCACAGCCACGGTGAGTTGCTATAAACCCGCGTCTTTTTAAAACGTCCTCTACCCAATTCCATGTCCGTAGAAGAAAAAAAAAACGCTTTAAAAAATACAAACGTGAGTGAAAAGACGCACATTATAAGCTGAACAAATTCCGTGAGGATTGATACTGTGAACGTCGATCGACAAAAACAACAATGTGTCGTCATGGCGCAGTTTGCTGCTGTGTGATAGACAGCTAAAGAACCAGCAATCAGCGTCTCTTCATCCATAATCATCTCCTGAGGCTGATATGGTACAGAACATTTTGCTATGATTGATTCAGTTTCTTATTGTGATTTTAGTTGAGTTTAGTTTGATTATATTTTTGCTTAGGATGCTGAGTTTGGAAATTTGATAAATAATAGCATTTGCCAAAATAAGTGGCCAGTTAAAGAACAAATCATACTACCAGATGAACACTAAATACATCAGTATTTTCTACATTACATTGCTTTTTGTGTGTTTTATTCACAAATGTTGATATATTTATGAATAGTTGTTCGGTGGTCATTTAATGTATTACCTCATTAATATTTTATTAATATTGTTTACCAGTTTGGATAACCTCACTTCCAATCAATGAAGAAAAAAAACCCATATAATCAGCTATAACGGGGCAGACTTGTATCATCAGCACTTCAATTCAAATGGCATTGCAATTTTAAGTGGCAATGCAGTACTTCATTTATAATTATTTTTATATTTATTAATGGAAATTGTGTACAGTATTTGATTTATTTATTTGAAGATTATTTTGTAGTTCAGTACAAAATTGAGTATGTATGCAAAAATTTGGATAAATAATGGGTCAGTCTGATCCTGGTTCTTATTGCTCTTTTTTGAAGTTTGATTGGTGACTGTTGTGCTGTTTTGTAATTAATTACCCAAATCTCTCTGGAGTCACTTAAATAAGGTAAAACTAAAGAACAGTGCAGAATGTTAGGATGTTTCTGTGTCTGTGAACCAAAAGGTGTTTGGTACTAAAACTGTGATAGACTCACTTCATGAACTGTGAACTGAAATAGTAAAACCCCGACTCATAGTGTTAACGTTTCCATAGATGGACAAACATTCTTATTTAAAGAAAAAAAAGCCAATAGCTACATAAAGTTCAGATAAAAATAATGGTAATGCAATCTCTAAGTATGATTTTCAAATAAAGTTCAGGCTAATGACTAGTTTTCATGAGTCATTTACCTGAACTTCTACCTTGATAATAAACTGGTTTTGATTGCATGACTGCAGTCTGGATAAATGAATGTCTAAATGAGAAACGGCCAGAGTTTAACCTGAGGTCATCAAACACTTTTCCTCATCAAAATCGTCTTTTGATGAGGAAAACACTGTTGAGCAGATTTAATGGGAAACCAGGTGATTGTGTTTTGCACATTGTTAAGACTTTATCAATTACAGCCACATTGGCTGAAGCTCGACTAAATTGGTGGAAAAAGTTACATTTGTCTCAATATGAATGAATTTATTTTGAAATGTTTTGATGGTTTGAAACATCTCCTTCTCTAGAAAGTGTGAATCACTTCAGAGCTTTTCCTGGTTACATAGCAATAGCAACTCATGTTATACTTCTACATAACTGATAATGTCACTAGGTTCCCATACTTTGTGACATAGATTCTATGCCATCACCTCTGAAACCCCTTAAATAGAGTTACGTGTGTTCAAGAGTCATATGTGCAGAACCCAACAGATATACACAAAGTTCAACTTTGTTCAACTTGAAAATGATGATGAATAACCAACAACTAACCAAGAGGCTTTTCCCTTTAATCGTGAAAAAGAATGGAGAACTAAGTCTAAACCTATATTGTCAATTTAGAGGACAAGATGCTTCTTGATCAAAGTTGCTGAAAGTTCTGAAATATTTGGAACAAGAAAGGAAAGAGGAGGAATGACAGCTGAGAAAAGAAGCCAGAAAAAAAGCAAAGAAATTTAACTCTGTCACATTGCTCCACGACCACAACTTCAGACACGAGTAAAAATTCAGGATCAAGCTTCGCTTTGGAAAATAGGAGTGATATCAAGGAAGTGATTGAGCTAGATAGTGAATACAGAAGAAAAAAGACGATAAAAAGAGATCAGAAGCTAAAATTTGGAAAAAAGGAGAATCAAACAAGTTTAAGAAGTGAAAGTATTAAAAGTGGGTCCAATTCGGAAAACGACACAAGAAGTTTTAGATTTGATGAGAACCAAATCCAACGAGGTGGCTGAAAAAGGCAAACACGACAAACTGTTTACGAAGCCTTTTTCATGTGGGAAAATACAGAAACCAGACAAAAAGATGACAGAAAATGCAGAAGAACGAAAGTATAATAACATTAGTCAAGACATTCAGCAAGAATATAAACATCAAGAGAGGGAGAAAAGGGTACTTAGATAGATCTAGCTAGCTAGCTAGATCTAGCTAGCTAGCTAGATCTAGACAGACAGATAGATAGTATAATAGATAGATATTGTCTGTCATTTTCTTTATTAGTAAAATTAAGTAATACTACTTTAAATGAAGGTTTTCTTTTTTTTAAAAAAATATTGAAGCCTAAAAGCAATTCCACCAATTCCTGCACCATTCTACTGTAGTTCAACATTAAAGAGAAAAAATTATTGCAAGGGAAAACTAACGCTTTTGCCTCGGCTCTATTTGTGGTTGTCTGTCACCATCTGGTGGCGTTGTTTGGTACTGCTGCTACTGATCTTGCCTTTTGGATTTGAGGGAAGCCTTGAAAATAAAGCTAGATAAACTCATCGATACAATAAAGACAAAGTTGTTCGTTTTTCGTTTTTTAAAAAAAAATCAGGTCTAGTGTTATAGAATCTTCACATATTCAAAACTGTCTCATTTTCCATATTATCATTTATTAAAGAAAAACCAGAAGGACAAAAAAAATTTTTTTATCCTGATTTAAAATGATTTATGAAGGAGAAAAGTATCAGCTTGGTTCTGGTGATAACAGGCACTTGATTAATAGGAGGAGTTTCAGAAGTTGTGTTTCAGTGGGGAATCGTTTCCCATCAGGGAATTCCTTAGAGTGAAATTCCCAGAAAATTCACCTGAAAAAAAGAACTGAGCTTTTTTTTTTTTTTCAATTCACTCACTGCTCACCTGAACATCACAGAGCTGTCTGGATAGCAGTGACATTTTCATGCACCTGAGTTAGGTGAACTGGGGGGGTCAGGATCCGAAGCAGCTAACCTAGGCTTTCCATCTCTCTGCTATGTCAACAAAAACAACTAACAGAGACCAACCTCAAAAAAAGGCAAATGGAAACGCTCTTAAAGCAAGCCGAGTAGAGTGGAGTCGGGACCATTTGTCTGGCCTGGGAACGCCTTGGGATTCTTCCAAAGGAGCGGGTCCAAGTGGCTCGCTCCCCTGAGACACCCTGCTTAGCCTGCTGCACCAGCAAACCAAGCCCAGATAATCAGATGGATGGATACTGAAGCACTTAGAAGGTCTATTCAGTTGTTGAAGTCAGCATAATCTAACCTTCATGAGTTGCTGGGAATATTTAGCGGTCTGTATTATCTGTTTATTCTGTAAGGACATAAAATGCATTGAGTGGGCCGTTAATTATGTGAGGATGTTTTATCAAAACCTGCGTGTTGCAGGGTTTCCCCCAGAAAACTTGCGAAACCTGGCGGTCGGGTTTCGGGTTTTCATTTAGCTTAACCAATTCTGACTACATTTTCTTCAAAATGCTCGGAAGCGAAGCTGGTGAGGCAGCAGTGAGCTGAGCCTCACCTGGGATTGATCAACCTCTCTAACTGCACTGGTTGCCATTCTATGAGACCATGCTCTTCCTGGTTGCCAATAAAATGGCTAAAAAACATTTAATGTTTGAACTGATTTTCCATAATTTAGCTTATGTATAAAATGTACAGTGTTTTTTGCCACCAACTGTGTGTGTAACGTGTTTCGTGTGCTGAGGAGCAATCATAGCATGGCGGGCCGCCAGGCTTATAATACACTGGGGTAAACCCTGACGTTGGGAAACAACACACCTGTCAGAGTGAATTTGATGGAGGTACCTTTGATACCTCATTCTTTAAATTAGTCACCACAGCCTTTTAATTAAGCTGCGGACTGAGGCCAAAAGCTTTTTTTTATTATTGATCCCAAAACACAAGAGTGCTTATATTAAATATGGAGCCTCCAAGTGACAAATACTGTCCCCAGGTTACAAAAATCCCATTTCTACATGAGTAGCACAACTAGAAACTGATTTTTCTTCACATTCTTTTTCGTAAATAGCTCACCTACAGTTTAATAATTCAGTGGTCACTTTATTATGCCAAATGAGAGCATGTCCAGACATCATTAGATGAAGAATACCTGTGAACTTAAATTTTCAACATTTTCTCGGATTCTCAATTACAACTGATCTTCTGGTCATTTTTTGAGATTTATTGTTACCTTTGAGGAATTATCCTTAATGTTCTTCTTAACCTCCAGGTAGACCGTCATGGTAGGTCTACCACGATCTTTTCATTTTCAGACGACGGACTTGGCAGTTCTCTGTGAAATATTTCAATTTGTAGATTTTATAGAGTCAGGGATCTTAAGAGTCAGAAATATCTAGAGCAGAAGTTGAGGTCAGCAGGACATGGCACTCTGACAGAATTAGACGAAGGTGAAACTTTGCTTTAAATGTATGGATATGCAACAACAAGATTAAAAAAAAAAATGCAAAAAAATGATTTCTACATTTATTTGGCAGAAAAGAAAGACCAGAATAAAACTTACACAGTTGACCAGTGGTAAGCCGTATGGAGGTCTTAATGTACCAGATTTAAAATTATATTATTGGGCAGCACAATTATATGCAAGTGTAGATTGACTAATGCAGAATAAAGAAACAACATGGCTGACACTGGAACAAAGCGCATGCCCTAAATTTTCATTACAGTCCTTTGCATTTTGCTCTACTGAAATCTGGAACAGGTACAAAATTACAAATATGTGGATGAAAAGCACACAAAAGACTTTAAGCATGATTAGAAAAAATATGAAAGCTCCTCAATCTATATCTAGAGCTCTAAAAATTTTGGATATAATAGACTTTATACCAGGGCAAAAAGATCCAGGATTTCGAATCTGGCAAAACAAGAATTTAAATTTTTATTGATGACTTGTTTGAAGGGGAGATTCTGAAATCATTCAGTCAGATTAAGGAGAAGTATGGGTTAACTACATCTGATTTTTACAGATATTTGCAGTTGAGAAGTTACCTGATGTCCCATACCGAATGGTCTCTTCTTAAATCACGACCTACTGATTTAGAATTATTCTTCATAAAGATCACCAAAGAAAAAATATCGGATAACACTGTGTCGAATCTATACAAATGTTTACAGTCATGTCTGTCGAAGGGACCTCCTGGGATAAAGGAAAGGTGGGAACTAGAAATGAATGTTGTGATTGAAGATGAAGAGTGGGAGCAAGTGTGCGTAAATGGACATAAACTGACTAACAGTCCAACATGGAAAGAATTTTATTGGAAAATAATAGTTAGATATTTCAAAACACCATATATTATTTCAAAATTTGATCAAGCTAAATCAAATTTGTGCTGGAGACAGTGCGGACTAGTTGGAGATCACACTCATGTCTTTTGGGATTGTCCAAAGATTAAAAAGTTTTGGGAGGGAATTAGAGAGGAAATTTCAAATGTTTTGCACACTTATATTGATTGGAACCCCCTGGTCTTTGTTCTGGGAGTACCCCCAAGTAATTTAAGTAAAGAAAAACAGTACTTGTTTGGAATCCTTGTACTCGTAGCCAAAAAAATGATAACAGTATGTTGGTACAAACCTTTACCCCCTACTGTTAATCAATGGAAAGAGAGACTAGTGAACATTTATACAATGGAGAAAATAACAGCAAAACTAAACATGTAAACTGATTTATTTAAGAAAAGATGGAACCCTTTGATGACATATTTGCAATTGATATTGTAGTAAGTAAGACAAATGTAAACACACAGGTATATATTTTATAGGTATATTTAACACATATCTCTGTTAAGATGCAGGAAAAAGTTACATGAGAAAGATTTTCCCTTTATTTCATATCAAGTTTGTATTTCATTTGTAATCTGTTTTATATTCCACTGAGCGGTGGAGAAAAAAAACAACAACAAAAAAAACCCCTTGGAACTCCAGCTCGTCAAATCGTTTGGATGTTATTGTTCAACTGATTTGTTTGGTTGTACTGGAAATTGATGTTTTTGACTTAATGTGTTAATCACTGAATCTGAATGCAGAACTAATAAAATAAAGTCTTTGTTCAAAAAAAAAAAAAAAAAGTATGGATATGGTTTGGGGGAGGGTGACCAGCAGAATAATCTGCTGTCACACAGCTCAAAAGACGGAAAGAGATTTTTTTTTTTTTAGCAACATCACTAACCAGCATGTGTTTTTCAGTCAGTTCATTCTGTGTGATACATGGATGACAACCACCTGTGGAACAGCTGCATTAATTCCCCTGAACCTGTCAGCCTACTCCACCGCACATAATAATAAGTCAGTTTTTCTTTGCTCACACACGCCTCCAACCCCAAAGCCACCAAGGGAGGATGTCTGGCCATGTTTTAGCAGAAGGTGTGAGAGAGGTGCAGATGTGTGATTCCACGGGAGGAACTTTCTCCATTTCAGCAGTCCATCACAGCACACCCCATGAGTTTGTCATCTGCGATTATGCTCATCTCTGTGAACAGAATGCACCAACAGATAAATACAAGCTGGAGGTTGTGTGTGTGTGTGTATGCGTTTGTAAAACCTTGTGGGGACAATTTTCCTGACACATACTATGTTGTGAGGACCCACTGCTCCTTGTGGGGACCGAAGCCTGGTCCTCACAAGAGAAACGCTGTTTTTGGGTCAGGGGTCAGATTTAGGACTTAAGGTGTGAACTGAGTTTTGGTTAGGGTTAGGTATGTAATGGTTAGGGTTAGGTTAAGGGTAAGGTTTAGGCTGTAGAAATGAATGAAAGCCAATCAAATGTCCCCACAAAGATAGCCACACAAACATGTGTGTGTGATGACACGTTGACAAAAATGAACAGAATGTGAACAGAATGAGAGAAAAGCAGATGTGAGAAACATTTCTGCATGTTTTCCCTTGGTCTCACTTGTAGGATGTACCTCATACTCGACATGTTTGATTTCACTAAATTGCTGCCAGCAGCATGAGGGCTACCACCAGTAATGGCAACCCTCCAGTTAAAGTCTTCATGTAGAATGCAAACAATTCTGCATAAGATAAAGTGGCGTAAAATGTAGTGAATAGCCTCTGGGGTATCACTGTGTTCACTGATATGGACTTACTCCATTCAGTATGCAAGCAATATTGTGTAAGCTGAAATTAGCATCAACGCTAAAAGCTTTTTGAAAGGAGAAACCTGATATATTTGCTCAGAAAGAAGGTTTTTTGATTATTATTTTTAATGTTACTACAGAACGCCTTCACAGAATTTTACTGGTTATCCGTGTTTTAATTCTCTCACTCATGATAACTAAAGTCACATTTTTGAAACCTCGGGCTTAAACAGTCTGATTTATTGAACGCTGCTGCATCCTGGTGGCTCGATGGAGCATTAATCATTCTTCAAAGTTAATCAGCAGAGCAACGTTACATCAAGGATAATGTCTCTGGATTGCTTCTGAGTGCTCTTTAATCGTGCAGCAGTCAGGCGGATGGGGACATCATCCAGTTATTTATGGTTTGGGGAGTAACAGAAGACCTACAAGTGTGCCTTCTGAACAGTAATTTATCTTTATAAGAGCAGCTCCCTCTTTAAAATCCCTGCTGCTGCTGGAAAACAGCTTTTTTTTCTTTTTTCTTTTTCCCAGACATAACACCCTCAGAAGAGTATGACTAATTGGCAACAAATCTGAAAATCTTCCTAAAATCCTATGGGAGCCATTTTATGTAAAAGAGATTGATTAAAGAAGACAGACAAGAACTCCTCTCTTCGGGTTCTGAGTTGATCTGAATATATTGAGAAGGAGACAGAGCTCATTCGTCTTATCCTCTCGCCCACCTCGCCGCAAATCAGTAAATCTTGCAGGGCAGCAAATCCAGATGTGCTGCTGAGGTGGAGACTTGTGAAAAGTATCCAAGGCCTTGGAAATGTATTTATAGACCTTGAACATTTTTTTTTCTTCCCCATTTCATTTTGTCGGTTTCAATAAACGTCTAATTTCAGTGGTAATTTATGAGATGGACACTGGGGGTGTGCATATGACTGTGAAGAAAATTGTGAAATGGTTTCTGAAAAGTGCAGCTTTCATTTGTATTTAGCCCCGTTTATTCTGATAACCCAAAAATAAAATCCAGCAAAGTAATAAGATCAATGGAAGAAGGAGGTCTAGTCAGACAAAACAAGTTTAACATTTTGACCTGCATGGAAAATGCAGCGTCCATTTTCTATGCAACAAGTTGTGGTGGCAGGATCATCCTGTGGGTTTGCTTTTGTTTGGCAGAAAACTTTTTACCCTGGAAACAGCTTGAGACTGGAGCTCGCCTTCTGTCAGAACAACTTGACCCTCCAACCAGAGCAACAATCCAACAGCTTCGATTGAAACGTTTCCACATGTTCGAAGTCTACATTTCAACCTCACTGAAATTCTGCAGTAAAAAAAATTGAGGAAAGGTTCAAGTTACAAACTCCCAGAGCACACACACTCGCACACAAAATGGAAAGACAAACTCAGGAAAATTTTTTATAGTTTCTATCATTTTATTTGAGACAAAAATATGTCTTTTACAGATCTGGTTCACTAACAAACACAATAACGCTCTGATGAACAATGGCGACTTTAATTAGACCCATCACTAAAGTTGGGTCATCCAAAGAAGTGTGTTTAGAGCTTTAATCAGTCATGCTAACGGATGCACACATACAGTGAAGTCTAAAGGGTACTCAGCTCAAAAACTTCACATGAGCAGTAGTCATTGTCATGCAGAGCCCTTCTAAAAGCTGTTTTATACTTAATTACATTCAGAAACACGTCCCTGCAATCTATGACAGAATGCACCTTGGAGAAGGACTCAACATGCTACCCTAAACACTAAATCGACATGCTGAAAAGAATAACACACAAAACTGTATAAGTTAAAAAAAAAGGTCAGGTGTGGCGGTTCTAGGTCAGTCTAACAGCTTATTTACCGTGAAACTGGCAGAAAACGATAGCAAAGTTAACTGCTTTCTAATTTAAGTCATCAGTCAAACTTATTCAGTCTCCCCTAGTACAGAACACATAGGCAGGCTTACAGTTTTAATGATAATCTGCCAGATTACAGAGAATTATATCTGCTGGCGAGACACAGAGAACAGTTCCACCTGAGCTTTGTTTGTGAGCAACATGAGATGAGTGATTCTGAAGAACCAGGTGACACATTTTCTATGAAAAAATACTTCCACATTTGAAAGGATTCAATGGATTTTAAATGGATGCAATGGAATCTAAGTAAGCATTGAAATCAAGGTGAAGCAAATTAGCGATGGTGACTTTACATGCTGTAGATCTAACTAACAGCACACGGGTCGTCCTTGCAGGGCTTCATGTCTCCTTGCAGCAGCTGAATCATCACCGCCTTGGTCAGGTAGCTGGAGGTCCCTCTCTTTCCTAGAGGCGGTGTGTTGTAGAACACCTCCATGTCACCCTGGGGCCAACAGTCATAGTTAGGGACTTGCTACAGCAGTTGCAGTTTGGTATGCAACAAGTCCAACCAGAGAGGTTCCTCAGAGGCTTCCATACCTGTTTCTCCATCCCCTCAAAGCGACTCTGGTCTCTCTGGAAGTCGTTAAACGCCTCCTTCACCAGAGTGTCCAGATCCACCTTGTCACCAAACTCCAGCTCGGGGTTTCTCTCCAGTACTACGGCCACAACCATCAGCAGCTAATGCAGGACAGGATTGCGAAAGACAGTTAAAAGAGCTGAAAATACAAAGATTATCATTTTTTTTTAAAGTTAATTTTGCTTCAGCTCTAATTGCTGCATGTCTGTTGGTGTTAGTTAACGGGGTTCTTCACCTCGACAATGATTTGTCTGTACTCAGGCAGGACAATGTTCTTGAGTGTGTCCTCCACCAGCAGGGAGAAGTTCATCTCGTACATCGTCATGTCTGACAGTGTTGGTTGCTGCGTAATGACAGAGAAGACCTTTGTCATGTACTGTTGTATCTAGCAAGGTAGGAGGCATTTTACATTTGTTACAGAATAAAACATGATATGATGCTAAAACAGCTAGTAACAACGCTGAACAAAAACAGAGTGGAAAAACGTTGCCTGGTCCAAGTTTTGATTTTGGTTCAAACCAAATAAAAATAAAGATCCGTCCTGCTTCGGCATCGGCATTTTTCCCAACAGATTGTGATGCAAATTTTGAACAAACTTTTAAAATGTTGCAAAAATAAAAAGGAAGCAAATTAGGCATGTTTCCATCTACTGGTTTAGAGTGAGTCAACCAGCAGAGTTTTGTCAGATGTTGACGTTACGCATGGCTGTGAGAAACAGGAAGCAGAGATTGACAACTAGCATGGACCATGGACCATATATATCAGAAATATGGGGAGAGGTTTTCAGGAATCTGTTGCTTTTGGGCAAGTTGGAGCTTTTCTGTTGAGTCAACCAGTATTGGCAATGTTACATGCTGTCTGGAGATGCAGATAAAGGAGAAACCGGATCAGTCACGAACTAAATGTTGACCACGGCAAATATTTTTCCATCTCCCCTTTGAGGCACTAACTGTTTTGGAAAAGCCAAATAAAAAAAAAAACACACACAAAAAAAAACCTTAAGCAATTGTGAAAACTTTTTTATTTTAGCAAGACTGAGAAAGTTATTTAGAATTTAGCCATTTCTATCAACCTAAAGTGATACTTCAAAATGCAGATAACAAAAAACGTTGCTGAAAACGTGGCTATTAAGTCAGGACGGCGTAGAGCAGGGGTCTCAAACTCCAGTCCTGGAGGGCCGGTGTCCTGCAACTTTTAGATGTCCTCTGCTGCACCACCTGAATAGAATAATTAGGTCATTAAAGCTCTGGAGAACTGATCTACACAAGGAGGAGGTAATTAAGCCATTTCATTGCAGTGTTTTGTCCCTGTGGCACATTTAAAAACTGCAGGATACCGGCCCTTGAGGACTGGAGTTTGGCACCTGTGGCGAAGAGAGATATTGAAATGCCTTGGGCCCCAAGACCGATATGGCATTGTTGCTGACCAATGTTCATCTCTTTCTGACCACAGTGTACTCCTCTCCTAATGGCTACCTCCACTGTAAAAGGATTACGTACCTGTGGGAGGTGAGTTCCACCCACCACGATACCGTTGGGCGTCCTCTCCAGGATCTGCCACACGCGGTCATAAAACCCCAGAGGGGTTCTGTTCAGACTGCCGTCGATCTGACGCCTGTTCAGCCAAGACCTGGGGTAAAAAAACCAGAGTCTTATGAGAGCACATCCTCAAAATAAGGGCAGCCGATGTCTTTTAAAAAAAGATTGTTTTTCAGTCAATGCTAGTTAATTAGATAAGATAAAGCTTTATTAATTCCCTAAGGGAAATTGGCTCCTGCTTTAATTAGATGATATGATATAAACCAAGGGAAGAAGGTAAAACAGTTAAACATCAAGAAGATGTTTAAACATACCGTAGCTACCAAAGAAGCTCTGGTATGTTTAAATTTGAGTTAAATGGAAAGTAAAAGCATAGATTTAGTCGGGATCGCGCATCATTTATGTTTATTCAGCGTACCTGGCAGTGTGCTGCGGCTGCAGGACGTCCAGCAGCAGCTGCTTGATGTCACTGGGAGAGAGCTGGTAGATGTCCTGAGGTGCCAGGTCTCCAGCTCGGATCTTCAGCTCATGTTTCATGGCCTGAACGATCCAGCTTGGTGTCCACACAACAGATGGATTATGTTAGAGATTACAAATCCAGCCTCATCGCATTGCAACGAGGACATGATCAAAATCAAAGCTTAACTTCTTGACCCTCACTGATCTCACTCAAGGTGTACCACAAGTCTGTGTACACGGACGTCTTACTTTTTCATTCTGCCTGATGCCACCCGGGGAAACTTAAAAAGATCAATTTCTTTAGGGATCCATATTTTCTGGATCCTTAACTTGTTTTAAAGACACAACAGAAGTTCAGAAGTGATGCCACTTCTGCTCTCTGACCTTCGACCTAAGGTGAAGTGTTGACTCGTTATTCTCACTCTTTGTTTTAATTCCTTTAGTATAGTCTCTTTACACCTCTTGTATGATTGTACCTTTTATCTTTCATTTCTCTACTTCCAAATCACACAATCAGGATAGATTGAAGGATGTAGCGGTCGGCTGTAAGTAGCGACTCATTTCCAATGTACTGCTGAGGCTGATATCGATCGAAACGCTGTTTTTTTTGTGAAGCACTGCCTGAGGGTTTAACGGTCACAAACATCTAACACCGGTATCCAGCTGGGGCCTTTATGTCCTGAGATTCCCGTTCGGCCTCCTTTTATACAACCAGTTTCAATAATACTGCAGATGCTGTTTTAAATGGCCTCTATTCAACAACTGCTTACAGAGTTTGTATCTTTATACACAGCTTATTCTTACAAAGAAAACTGCAGGCACCATTTCCAGGAATCAGATTAGATTTCAGGGCCTATTTTTGTCTCTTTTATTTCCACTGGAAGAAGTAGGACGAAATCAGAGCAGGAAGAACCGCTGGTTACTCTTTATGGGAAGAACAGCGGCTGGTTTTCTGCAATTGAAACTTTCCTCTTTTCCTGCTCATATTTGGGAGTCAGGATCGGTCCAGTTAGTTTACACATTTCAACACAAGAGTACACTTAGCTTTTAAGCCATAAGTGCTATGAAACAACTAGATGTCAAAGTTGCTTTGCTCTGATTTTACTGTAGATCATTAAAGCTGATGTTCCTTTAGGTCAAAACATGCACCGAACCTGTTGGAGGTTTTTATTATTGTCTGACAACGTTCATCATTATGTCCATGTTCCAAATAATTTCCACCATTGTAAGTTTTTGCACCTGTTTCTTTTAATGAGTTAAACGTCTGTTTGTACATTTACAAAAATAAAACAAACACCACCAGTGTGGCAGTTAAAGGCTGGAAATAGTCATTTTCAAGCACCAAATTACAGATTCAGTCACGCTGGAATACAAAACCTTCTGGAAACAAACCGTTTCTAGAAGTCTAAAATTTAGACCCATCTTTGGTAAAATATCACCATTTTGTGTTCCGAAATGCTTCTACAATGGATTTTCTCTTTGATTTGTTGACATTAGGGCACAAAGCTGAACATAATTTCTGTGAGACAAAGCATGCCACTGTTGCTGAGCAGTTAACAAAATCCCACACAATACACAAGCCTGTAGGCACTTTCAACATTTTCAATTTTCCTGATAACATGACGCCTCAATCCAATCGCAAGAAATTGCAGCGTGGGTAATTTGGAGTGTGAGAGAAACACAGAAAACAAGCCACATTACTGAATCTCAGAGGGATTTGACAGCAATTTGTTTTCTTGAGTTTTCTTTTTTTTTTTTTCTTCTTCTCTGGCTAACACCAGGGAGGGGAAAATTGCATCGAGGCAAACATGCTGCATGAGAAAATCCCAATGGGTAAAAACACATAAGATCTGCTCGAGGTTCAAATTCAGCCTGATATCGTCCTACCCGACTCTGATTTTGAGCATGCCGCTGAACAGCTCGGGGTTGTTGGAGACGATCCAGCCGATGTGGATGACCAGCTCCTGCTGGAGGACAGCTTCCCTCTCCCCGCCTTGGGGAGAGCACTTGCTGTAGATGATGCCCTGGATCACTCCTGGAGACAGCGGGTTGGAGATTACCTCCTCCTCGTGCCCGAACAGACCCAGGGTCACCTGGTGATCATGTGCAAACAAAACAAAACAAAAAAAGTGCTGAAAATCTACCAAAGTTTTCAGCAAAAAACAGAAGAAAGAAAAAGAAATCCTGTGCTATTATGCAGACCACTTTATCAGGAGACAATTTCAATATGTCTTCTGTTCCTTCAATTTGAAATTGGCCTCCTCTCTCTTGAGTAAAAGTGAGAGAGCATGTGACACCTTTGTAGTTTTGCTCAGGAGGAGCATCAGAGGAAAATTACACCATGGCAAATTTCACTGATGAGAGGACACGCTTTTATGTTTTCGCCTCTGTCTGATGAAACTCCGAAACGTAGACGCGTCGTTCATCCGAGTATCGGAAGCGCGAAAAGCCTGCAGCTGAAATGAAGTTTTGGATTCGGTGCAGGATGCGCTGTCAAGATTTCAGTAACAATGTGAAATATAATCAGAATGAAAACTGACTCAAATGGGACAGCGCCGCGTTCTGCCTCTACTTAAGACTTTATTGTAAGGAGAGGAGCGGCATCCGTCTCCAATTTTAAATCGGCTTTTCCAATCATGTTGAGAGGAGCCTACCCTCTTGCCTCATTGGCAATCTATATGCAGATTCACACCTTGAGCTACTTCAGCATAATGAAATACCTAAAAGTGTTCAAAGGGTAAAAATGCAGCAAGATAACTGAAACTCTCGAGAGGAGGCTAATCTCTGAATACCACTTGAGAGAGAATGATGCATTGAAAAGCATCCGGCATGATGTGGTGAATCCGCACAATTCACGAGTCAGTGTGTCAATCGTGTATCCACACAAGTTGCAAATTATTGTGTTGCCAAACGGGGATTGGGATGGGTGACGTGGCGCGGGGGATAGGTTTTGCTTGTTGCCTTGCTGCATCTGCAACTACAGCTTGGATCCAAACACAGTCGATGTAAGCTTTGATGAGGGACATGCGCAAGCAGCTGGCCCAAATAGTTCCCATAGGATGCAGCATGAGGAGCCTTCAGCGATGTACACATCGAGATTTCCCTTTTTCTGCTAATCAGTGAACATTAAAATCACTGGCCAAACATGCCGCCAACAGTTTACCCCAACATACTGCGCTTAGAGAAGGGGTAGATTTTACTCAGGCCCCCTCTGACTCTGTGTCCACTTACCTGCTTGCCTTGCACTAAAATACTAGTAATACTGGGGGCAAGGCTGTCCACTAGTTTAGTTAAGAGACTGGCAGCAAGACGGACAACAGACCTAATGGGCGAAAAGACACAAGAACATTCTTGAGATATTTAGGACAAGTAACAAATTTACAGCTTGGACTTTAATATACACAGCGCCTTGTAGAGGTCTTTAAATCACTTTTGACATTTTGTCATGTTACGACTGTAAATTTGATTGCATCTCATTGGGATTTTACGTGATAAGCCAACATAAAGTAGCACAAGATTCATCAAAAGTAAACGGACTCAGGAAGAAGATGATATGACAAGCTTTAATTTAAGCTTGTTATCAAAAGGTTGGTGTTGGTTTATCACAGTAAAAACCAAATAAAAATATTTACGTTTGTATCTGTGACAAAATGTGCAAAAGTGGACCTTCATAAAGGACTGTAGCTTCTTTCTTTGTTTCCTTTGTACATTGTCCAATAACACCAAGGGTTACAGAAAACATCTACAGTTGCAATGTACTGAGAAGTGTTCATCCCAATCACATCGAATCATTTGGATTCTGGAAGTTCCAATATCAAGTTTGCTTTCCAGTCAATATTTTAATGTTCACGCAAGTTTGAATTTGTCATTCATGAGGTTTGACGCGGTCTGCTGGATGCTTCCTCTTGTCTGCAGGAATCCTATTAGGAAAAAATGGCACACTGAGATGGCAGTTATCTAAATACAAAGCCAGGGATGACTAATGACACACAAAAATGATTCACATTTCTTACAGCGGTGGTGGAAGCAAAGGGACGATGTCGTGAATAAGCTGGAACACAGCCTGCTCTTATTATATGCTGAGTAAAAGTCCCAATCAATTTTTCTATCAGAGAAGTTGCAGAATTTCATGATTACATTTGTGGGGAAAACAAAGGTACAGCTGGAAAATCAACAAAACATTACAGTTTAAAAAGCATGGTTTGCTGTCAAAGCACTGATCCTTAGAAAACCTATTTCAAGCCTCACTTGCTGGCCCATGTTAGAAAAATGAGAGCATATACACAGTCAAGTATGGGAGTAGTTTCCCTATTGAGTAAAACGAAACAAACAAAAAGACTACTCCATCTTTAAATGCCATAAGTGCATTTCTCTTAGCTGAAAACGTCGATGAATAAAACAGCATACAATAAAAGTTGCAGTGTCAGGAAGCGTAACGAAAGCAAACGAGGAGCACAGAAAGCACTGGCCACTGATGAGAGGAACAAATACTCAGTTATGACATATGACAACCACCTGCAACATTTGGTCAGTATTTGTGGATGAGGCCGGCAGCAAACCACAATTCAAATAGAAATTCGACATTGTTTCAATTCCACACCCAAAACAAACACAAAATACAAAACCCATTTCTGCTATGGTCAATGTAAAAAGTGGACAATCTTTGCTTTCGTGGATAAGAATGTTGTTTACTATTTTCCACTTTTCTCAGTAACTTTAAAGCTCTTCCAGCCACGCCAAGGTATTCAGATGGAATGATCTAAAGAGTCAAAATCTATTTAGTTTGCAGTGCACGGCCAGCCTGTGAGCCACTGGGAATGGACTTGGGAGGAAAGGGTTCAGCCTCTGTGGTTTTAATGTAAAGAGAAAGCCAACACTGACCACAAGCTCAGCTCCGGATCACATCCAACTCAAGGTTCCTGCAAGCATCCTAGCTGGCTCGCCAAAATCCTGACTGTGTGAGCCAAGGTTTCTATAAACCAGTTAATGCACTAGAAATAGCGCAGTGTGACAAACTGACAATATGGCCAAATAAAAACTCCCATTTTTAGGTAAATCAGAGCAGAGTGAATGTTGGTGACTTAAACTGTTTGAAGAATTTCCCATTAAAAATGATGTTTCGAAAGAGATTGTTCTCCACCTATTTTCTTTTATTTCTGTCATCTTTATTCACATCAATCACAGTTTTTCTAATTTGAGGTTTTTAAACTTTTAGATAAAAATTTACAACTGATTTGATTATAAAATAAGCAAATGTATTATTGTAATAATTATTTGTAAAATTAAATAGAAACATCTTAATTTTAAGGGTTTATTTTTTTGCTTAGAAGAAAACGAGAATCCGATTAGAATGAATGTTGAAATCTTACAGGTCAACACACAGCTCACACAGCTAGCCAGCTAGCTAGGCAACCAAAACATGCGGGAACATTTACTGTGTCGCCCGCTGAACTTTACCTGTTTCCCATGAACCAGTATTGTGGTGATGTGAGGGGCTATACAGCTGGCATACTTCTTGGTAATGGCAGCCGCATGCCGCACTGCCAGCCTGTGGTTTATCCAGATCACGTAACAGTTCGTTTTATTAGTTTGGGAAGTCGGGACAATGTGATTAAATGAATTTCTACAGACACAAGAAATAGCAAAAAGCATTTCAAGCTACTTTCAGAGGAAGTCTTGTCTCATGAAGCCATAAGGCCACTAAATGACTCTACATGTCCTGCGATTATGTTTTGGACAAACACTGTGTTTGTGTGTTGAAATGGGAATACCAGACCAAAGTTTTCTGCTGCCGGCTCGTCTGTAGATTCTCTCCAGTTCATCCATGAGGTTCTCTGGAATCACAAATATGGCTGACTTTATAACATTTTCTAAATTTTGCCCTTAAATGGTTATGGAAAGCGTGTAAGGTTAACATAGTTTAAACGATAAACCAGTCATATCCCAGCTCCAGCCCTTGACAGACGAGATGTTGAGGGTTTTTACTGTAGATGCTTTTCTGCTCCAACACACCTCAATAAAAAAAAATGTCATTTTAGTCCCAATGTCAGCTTAATTTATACAAATTTAGATTACTGGATTGATTTCTGTAGTATTTGGTAGAATTACCTTTTAAATGGTATGACTTGGTTCAAACATTTGACATGTCTTTTCACAAGCTTCTTACCATAGTTTGCTGGGATTTTGGCCCATTTTACCAGATAGAGCTGGTAGAACTTGGTCAGGTTTATAGGCTGCAGTTTATTTGCAGTGAATGTAAATATCTGATGTGACCTGTGGACGTGTTAGAGCAGAAAGCTGCAACTCTTGTCTCCCAAAGGACCAGAATTGGGAACCACTGCGTGAATCAACAGGATAAAACTGCTAACTGATCGTCTTCTAAGATTATTATATAATTCCTCCTAAAACACCCTGCTGCTCTACCAGAATCTATATTTATGAACTAATTTGCAGTGTGTCCATACCATCTTTTTCCAGGAAGTCAGGTCCTTCTCTTCTGAGGAGGATACAGGCGAGCTGAGCCTGACTGGCCAAGCAGTTGCAGTCCTGCATAAATACGCAGACGAGATGAATAAAAAAAGACAAGAGTCATATCGAATGCAAACTCAATATTTTTCAGAAGGCAAGAGAAAAAAATAAATTATGGTATTATTAACTGACTTAAAATGGTGCCTTGTTCATGGTTTATGCTAATTGGAGTATTGATTTTGATATTAATGGGCAACAGCAAAAAAAAAAAAAAAACCCAACCCTATTGATCATATTTTAGTTGAAATGTTACTACTTGATTGAAAGTTTTACACCTGATTCTTTAAAATAATTTCTCTGAACACAGTGATAATCCGGATCATCGTTCTGCTGAAACAATCAGCTTACATGAAACTTCTGCAGGATCTCATAGGTGGGCTTGTTTTGCCACTCCTCCACACTGATCTCCGGCTGCTGCTCCAGGTCCAAGGCGTTGGGCGTGCTCGTCTGCCTCTTCACCTTCGAGTGCTTCGGCAGCTCCAGTTCCTCAAAGCTCTTGAACTCTGGGATCCTTTAGCACACGGAAACAGACTGCGCATGTCTCTCTTTTTTTTTTTTTTTTTTTAAATGAAGCAACTTATAGCCGTTACTCTTCAAGCATTAAAATGAGACAGGACTAGCTTCTGTAACCGACCGCCATGCGACAAGTGACACAAAACTCATGTCACAGCCTCAAACTGGAATTGCAGATCATAGTTAATGTTCAAATTACGTTCAGATGATTTGACTTTAAGATGCATATAGAGAATTTGAGGAGGAAGCTGAAGATTAGAGTGAAGGTGTTTCAAAGTCAAAGATCTGAAGATCATCACCAGCAAGAAACAGTCAAAATATCAGAGGAAACATGCAATAATAATAATAATAATAATAATAATAATATGAAAACACGTTATGTGTAAAATGTTTCATTTAAAACAAAAATTACTTCTCATATAGTGTATTGAATGTTGAGGAAACCATCCAGTTTCTTTCCTGCTGTCCTTCACATCTCATTAGCTTAAATCCTAAATATCTTGCCCGAAACGCCCAAACACTGGGACCTTTGACCTTAAATTAATCAACCTGTGTTTTAATGGCGGATGTAAACAGGAAAAGCTATAAAGGAGAAGTGTGTAAAATCGACTAATTTATTTTTAGTTTTACAACATGTTATATTGTTCCCTCAGCAAAAACATACGTGGAGTGTTGCCTTGATTCGTTCATGCATGTCTGAGAAATCCTTTAATCTCCCATGGCAACCACTCATGGAGCCGTGATGTGGTGACTTCCTGAAGGCGGAGTTTTTAAAGAGACAAAGGCCCAATTTCAAGGCCTTAAATTAGGAAATTATTATTATTTTGGGGTCATATTATGCGATTTCTAAAGCACTTTTATGACAACTGATGTTGACGCAGTTACTTGGTTTTGCTATAAAATGCATTATGTTCACATAAACACATAACACCGCCCGACAATGTCAGTTTTATTTGACGCATAAAGTCAAATAAAACTGAGTTTTTGGTTCAATAACTTTTTGATTTCCTTTGGTGAAACAGAAAAAGCACTTTAACCTGAATTTTCACTTTTACTGCAATCACAGCAGAGAAAGCATCCACATTTAACAAGGAAAGCATGAGGAAGCATGAAGGGAAGCTCTTACTCTGCCTCATTGACGCGAAGGAAGTCCAGCTGCTCCACAAATGCTCCTGATATCAGAGTCTGTGAAAATGACAGTGGGGGCGGGGGAATATCACATTTAAAAAACTATAAATTTATTATTCTGGTGATATGGCCCCAACCATCCAAGAGACATAACAGTCATAGAAGATCCATAATGGCTTATGTGCCAGCAGGAGTGGAGGAAGCAATCTGGTACACAAGTTTTGTTGGGTGACTCAGTGAAGATGAAATGCTTCAAAAAATGTCATAAAAAAAAAAAAGATCCACCAGAAAGGTGCAAAACCAAGTGAGAAATAAAATTTGTTAAACATACACAGCTGCCGCATGTAACGATGATAGTTAGAAGATCTCCAAAGAGGAATAATAATAATAAAAAAAGAAGCAATTCAATTTTCCAATTTCCCAATTTTCCCTTCTCCTCAGGTCCAAAAGTGATACCACTCACTCCAGCTGAAGTCAACTCAAAAACAAAATGAAGTGGCGCAGGAGATGAGCGATTGTGCTCTCCATAACAATGAGATGATGAAGAGCACAAGTGTTTCAAAGCTGTGAGGTAGCTGTGAACTGAATGGCAAATAGGCAAGGGGTGGGGGAAAAAAATAAAAAAAACTTTAAAGTTAAAAAAAAAAAAGGAGAGGAATCTTGTGTGGAAGTCTCTGTTGAGCACCACAAATACAGTCTGAGACAAATTGGAGGAGGAAAACTTGTCAGGAGTTTGACAAAGACGTTAGTTAAAGTTACCCATGTTGAAAGTAGCTCTAGTTCTATCTTGGCCTCATTTTCCCTGCAGTCTGTTCAGTTGTCTCAGTGAGGTATCTTCGAGTTTAACTTTGGGTTGCTTACAGTTGCATGTCCCCATGGCAACCTTTGTGGGAAACTTAAACGAGTATATATATATATGTGTGTTTGACTATATATATATTGGACATATATATATGTCCAATATATTATATCTAATATAAATATTAGATATTTATATTAGTCAAACATATATTATATATATATATTATATATATATATAGATATATTTGACAATATAATATATATATCTATATATATATATATATATATATATATAGATATATATATATATATATATATATATATAGACTGACTGAGCCATGATAAAAGCTTTATTTTGTTCATATTGAGCTATGATGTAACACAAGAATGTTTTAGATTCACAAACAGAAATTCTGTGTCACAATTTTATGACAAAGAGCAGAATTTGGGGTTTCGTTAATGACATATCATCCAATTTCTGTGATAGCAAAGCAGGTTCTCAGAATGTCGCACTACTACCACCATGTTTGACTGCAGGTATTTTCTGAAAGGTTGTTTTATTCTCGTTCCAAAAAGTTCCACTTTTCACTGTCTTATAAGTCCAATGGATATTTCCTTGACGCTTTAAGAAAATATTAAAATCCATATATATTTGTTTTGGTTCTTAGAGGTTTTTTGGCTCAGAATTTATTTATTTATTTATTTTTGCTTCCTTCCTTCTTTTTATTGTTGAATCATGAACAGTGACCTTAACTAAGGCAAGTGAAGCCTGAAGTTTCTCAGATGTTACTCTGAGCTCTGTTGTGACTTGTGAAATAAAAAAAAAAAAAAAAAAAAAAAAAAAAAAAGGATTTTTTTTTGGGTTTTTTTGCTATATAAAAAAACGTGCTATATAAGCACGCCGGAAAACAACTTCACCCAATATGATACACGCGATCCGAGCTCCGTGGTCCGAGAAGTATATAAAAAGGATTTTTTTTTTTTGTCAGAGTATTGGTTTGACTCTTGTAACAGTACATTATTCACGTATTATTTCTACTTTATTCTTGTTTTCTTGTTCGTTCTCGGGATTCTTTCCTTCTTTCTTGTTATTTGTTTTCTCAGTGTGGCCCTGAATCGCCATATTGCTCAAACAATAACCGTGTCCACAACGAGTCAGACAAAGGCGAAGGAAGAATGGAAGTTAATACTTTGAACAAATAAGGGACTTTATAACAATGTCAAAGAAACAGCATGCGGGGACAGAAAAAGCAGGGGGAAAAGTTTCTGCTTTGGAAAAACACCAGGATGAAGAAATACTTCAAAACAAAGAAACAGTGCAGCCAATTCTCTCTCACCTGTAACAATCATGAATACTTAAGAGTCAAAAAGTGATTTCCCACTGATCCTTTGAGGAAAACATTTTCACAAAGATAGAAACTGAGGAGGAAATGGACACAATGACTTCCTGCTCAGCAGAAAATGCATCTCGACCAAATACATCGTCAGAGACTTTTCTACAGACTGCACCTTTACAAACCAACACTGTTACATTCACTCTCCAGCTGTAGCAGCGCCAAAGCAGGTCGGACGCAGTGCACTGACGCAACACCTTTTTTATCGCGCATTCAACAAGGCATGGGGACGTTTTCTAAATTCACTGTCGCCGGAGCCGTAAAAGCTCTTCGTCCCTCATGTCCAATATTTAGTTCTGAATCTCTTTTCCAATACTTGAACTCCAATGGAATTCTGACTGCAAACTTTAGTGCTTTCATTCATAAAGAATTTAAAGCGCGTTGCTGTTGCACGGCCGTTAACTCAGTACAGCACATCCTGACACTTTTCATTCCAAACAGGTCGCTTTGAAAAAACCGCTTCGATTCTCTCGATTCACGTACCTGAAGTCTGTCGACGTGAACTTTGACCCCGCCGATGACGCCTTTTTTGAAAGAGGCCAACATGTCCAACACTGGATTGAAGCGGCTCCCTCTGGTCAGATAAAATATTCGATAGTGAAAGCTGCCAGTCAGACCTTCCTTGAACATCAATCAAACTCGCTTTAGTTTGTTGGGTGTAGAAAAACTTGATCAAATTTTCTATTAATTTTTATTCCTTTGTTGGACATTGATTTATATTCAGTATGCACAAAATAAAACAAAAGCTTCCACCCTCAGGCGTCTGGTAAACTATAAGCTCTTACATTTTGTGAATTTAGTCCAATTTTTTTTTTTTCTTCTTTTTTCTGTAGCAGAACGTTTGAGCCACATGTGAGAAACTGTCTTAAAGATTTGTCAGCAATAAAGCACATCAACGTGTTTGTGAAGAGAAACATATTTAGAAATATTTACAAGGAATTTGGCATTTTTCCTTCTTAAATCCCTTCCAAAATCTACAGATAGAAGAAAAAAAAAAGATAAGAAAAAACAAGAACCAGGCAGATTGAACATTCATTCATTCTGCAGCCTGAGGCCGAGGCAGCAGTGTGATAGGAGTAAGAATTACTGCCACCTGCTGGGGGGAGTTGGCATCATTTAAACCTGGTGTTTTTGACCATTTTTTTTTTTTGGAAAGTTTGCAAAATTAGCACGTGCAAATGTGGAGATTTGTTGATTTCGTGTTCATTTTTGCAATTGGAAGATGGTGAAAATGGAGGGCTTGAATCAGAGTCAAACTACACAAACACAAAAGAGTGAACTCCTTGGTGATACCCTTCAAAACCTACGTCGCAAACTGCCATCAAATTCATTAAATACAGCAGATCAACTCGGTGTTTGTGCCTCTAGTGACGTTACTGACCTAAACACAGAATTTCCAGTGTACTTTTAAGAAAAACTTATTAAGGGGAAATTCATATTTTATTACCAAGGTTGGTTCTTACCGCCAATATACATCTGTTAGAAAAAAAAAAAAAATACAACAACTTGTGGCTGGATAATATCTTCAAAATTTGATTCATTCTTGATTTTTTTTCTTTGCTAGTCTCAATCAATCTTACAATTCGTAGCGAACGTGTAGTAACCATACAATCTGGAAATATAACTAAACTTCAATATCATTTATTCCGTCCTCTGTCACCTGCCGTACGGGTCATCGTCCTGATCAATGGCAAACTAATGACTATCGAGCTGCTGCCATGAGCGCCCATTGATTCATTTTTGGGCGCCGCAGTGAGGCTGTTTAAACATTTGTAGCGCATTTAACATATGGCTCCCTGGGTAACAGTCAATACTTCTGTAATCAGCCCACCAGCCAGGCTGTAGTGATACAAATGAGAAACATTATCACCCAATCAGCAGGCAAATACAGTAGCACCGTTCTTCTACTTAAGATGAATGGCACGCACAATATGGGAACAGAGAGGGAGAAAAGTTAGACAAGCCCCCCCACCCCACAAAAAAAACAAAGTGAACTGGCTTTTTAAACGCTTCACTACAGGCTTGAGACGGCGATAAATATAGTGATAGTGACGCAAAATGAGACAGAGGTCGGAACGCCTTGGGAAAACGGCCACATCAAAGTAAAACAGCGGAAAAGATCTGCTTTGGAGTGTGAGCGTGTGTATTACTTGATGTTATCCTCGCGGATGAGAACCAGGAAGAGTGGACGTCCCTGCATCTTCCAGCACTGCTTGATGAACTGCAGGGCGTTCTGCACACACACACACACACACAGAGCATCTCAGGCCCACGTGCTGCAGCTGTAAAGCTTTCAATTTCCTTTATTTTGTTGTGGAACAACTGAGTCAGTGGCATTTGGAAAGTTCAGCCTCCTCTACTGTCAAGCTGGGTTTAAGTTGCGGCGCTCCTCAGGCAGCTCAGCGTTCAACACAAACAGTTATGATGTTGAGAGATCACAGCCGGGCGTCTGCAGCATTCCTGAAAACACGGCTTAACGCCGGATTCACGTTGCATTGGAAAAAAAAAATAATAATAATAATATCGAACGTTTGGGAAACAAAGCTGTGTTAACACCTGCTTTCTTCACTGAAACGAGGACATTTTTAAATATCTAGCACTAAGAAGTGAACGGATTTTAAGGAAAAAAATGTTCTCTACTCTGCAGCACTGCTGGACTAATGTTTACTCCGCCAGAGTCCCGCTGGTTGTGTGAACTGGTTGACTGAATGTTCTGGCACCATAAATTTGCCAGAGATAATGATTTACTGCATTCCTGATTGAACCACTCGCTCTGGACCAGAAGGTGTTTTTTTGATAGTCTGTGACCTGACGGTGTCTCTCAGGTTTCTGACCCCTCTACATCAGGCCGTCCTCTTCACTGCCTGAATGTCAACGCAAAACAGCACATCTCTGTTCCTTGCCCTTTTCGGATTGGGCCTGTTTATTTAATGTAATTGCTTTTTATTGCCACAAAACGTTCAAACCTAACAAAGTATACGCAATACCTGCTTTAAAGCTGGTAAAAGTACATCTTACCAGCTTTTTCTTTTCCAGCTATAGTAACCAAAATCTAATTAGCATATTATCTATCTCTGACTATTTTAGTACTTGATTATTCTGACTATTAATTGGATTTGACCAATTAAGCTTCTTTAGAAAAAAAACTATTGAAATTCAAGTACGTAAGTAATTGAAATCTTTTTTAAATAGAAAAATAAACATTTTATTCCCTAAAATGCAATAATTTTGTATCAAAGGATGCACCTGCAATTAAAAAAAAAAAAACAACTTTTAAAATCAACATGGGAGAAGCTCAGCTCTATCATCGATACAGTGTATGGCTAATCTGTTTTTATTTTTGTATTTGTTTTTGGGGTTTTTTGGATTAACTAATAGTTGGACAGCAAAAGGTGGTTAATAGGAGAATTTAACAGAACCAGATGAAGGTGAAACTGAACCACTTGAGGAGTTTTTACAGACGAAGACAATATTCTCATTCTAAACGCAAAACGTGCAACTTTGAGTTGTTCTTTCTGCAAATGGCTTTTTTCTTTTTTTGTAGTCTGCATATTCTAGTTAACGATTAATCGGTTGTTTAATAACGGTGCAAAACTCATTTTTGTTTCAGGCCGCAGCCAGGTCATGAATGTCGTCAAAGGGCCGGTTGAGGCCCTCAGGCCAAATCGTAAAGTTTTTTTTCTCTGCGTTTGATTAGTACATCTTAAAATAAAACAACTTTTAACATCTTTTTTCACAGTGATGTATTTTGGATCCATATCAATAAAAACCGATTCGATTTAACTGATAAAAAAAAAAACATTTTAGCACACAACTACCACTATAAAGATTCATTTCTACGGCCCTCTGAGGTTTAGCGGGCCACATAAATAGCTGCGTGGAGCCAGACCTTGAGTTTGACACGTGTCCATTAAAGTGTTGCATATTGTCTTGTCTGTCTTTCGTTTTACTTCTGCTCTTTAATGTCTTCTCAAACCAGACAAGGTGAATGTATTTAAATCACATAAGCTTTTCCAAATCAATGAAATGTGACATTGACTCACCTTAATGTCGTCAATTAGAAGCATAACATCTTGAGACAAGTAGAAGTCACTTAGATCAAACACTATTGGGTAGCACACCACCGTCTTGCCCAGGATGCGATAAATCTAAGAGACAGACACGTGCGCACACACACACACACACACACACACACACACACACGCACACGCATGCTGTGATATCTGAAGATGGATGGCCCGTAAGCAGTTAGAAATGTTTTATTCTGGGCAGGACATAAAACGAGCCATCAGTCCTTGGTGTAGAAGTCACAAGAAGACCACTTCTGATAAGTCACAGCATCAGCTCACAGTACACACAGAGAGCTGATGGTGACGACGATGATGATGTCCTCTGGCGTGCTGCCATCTTCCCAATAAATGTTGCATTATAATATCGTCTTAATGTCTTTGGAGTCATGATTCATTTGTTTGCCAGTGGCTTTGTTGCGGCGCTCCGAAGGTGCGACTGTATTTGGTTCTGTGACCTTCATTCAGCACAAACTCAGATATTTGCTCATTAGGAGTGAAAGTGTGGCAGAATAGGTTATTAATTGTAGATTTTTTTTTTTAAGCGTTGCGTGAGAAAAAGCAGTAGGTGCGTTGCTCTTGAAGCGCCTTGAAAAGTGTTCGGACCTAAATTTGTCTCGTAACAAAGCGGACTCCGGGGGACTTTACTGTGATGCACTAACTTTGAAAGTTTTGTCTGTTAATTTAAATCCAGATCATGATCACTTAGTTCGGATTGAGAATATCTGAACATTTCTGACATCGGTATCGGCCGATTTAAGTCTTTTTTTTTTTTTTAACATACTGCTATTGGTCCTATAAATAAAACGGGGTTGACGCTAATCACCAATATTTCCTTCCATCCACTGGTTTCTGGAGGGGAAGCGGATTGGTCCTGTGGGATTTGTTTGATCATGAGACAATGATAGTGATGCAGTGCGGGATTGTGGGGAAGAAAAGAAGCAGTGGTGAAGTCAGGTGTGGTGATTTCCCCCCCCCCCACCCCCCCACCCCAACATAGTAAAAAGGTAATAGAACGATGACACTTAATGACAACAGTCATAAATATTCATGAAGACTTCTTCATCCACTGCAATATCGACACCCGCATTTTCACGTTGGTACATTCCTAATTTCAAGTAATGCCACAAATTCTCCATTAGATTTACACTAAGCTCAAAATTATTCTTAAGCCCACCACTGGCATGATTGGATTTTAATCTGATTTTTCAGTCAATATTTTCGTTTGGTAAAAGGCATCTTCCATTTTGATTTATATATATATATATTTCTTTCCAAACAGCTTGTCAGAAATGATTTATACTCTTCTCAATAATCAATGGAAGCATCTCTATTGAACTTTGAGGAATCAAAGCCCTTTTATAATTGCTTTTTGTTCCACTCCGCAACCATGTTGTGTTTTGTCTGTCGCTCTGCTCAACGGGTTCGAATATTTCAGAACGTCAGAGTATGACAGCAGCAGCTGTCATAATTAAGTGTGGATTATCAACCGAATCTGAACAACAGTCACTGATGGTGTGTGTGTGTGTGTGTTAGAGAAAACTAGATTCAGGAACAGAATGCTGTGTGTGTGCTTCACGCTCACACTAATGTATTCAGATCAATATGTGCTGTGTGCATCAGCAATCCCTCCTTGACCCATGCAGCACAACTACAAATGCATTCATATCCTCATGTGTGGTGTGTGTGTGTGTGTGTGTGTGTGTGTGTGTGTGGGTGGGTGAATGAGCACAAACTCAAATACCTTGCAGGTCCCGATGCAGCCCACTGGCCTGTCCGGGCGCCCACTCAGACCCAGCTTCTTATTGACGGCTAGAAAACGGTACGCCTGCAGAAACACAAAGACCCGATCAGTGTGCGCAGCCTTCACGGCATCCTCTCGCTGACCTTTCTGTTCACAGAGAAAACACTGCGCAGCACACCTTTCCATATGGATCCCCGCGATTGCATCTGTGCCGCTTTGAAAATGAGAATACAGCACTTGATTTGAAATGTCATGCTCCGGGATTTCATTCCACGTCGCGACGGAAGCACGAGCCCAATATCTCTCCGTCCTGCTGAGGCATTCTGTGATTCTGCCACTCATGAGCTGAAATATCGTCCCCCGTGATAGAAAGCAGCGACGGATATTAGCTCGGTGTTTTGAGTTATAAAATGCAGCAGTAATCAAAGTCCCTGTGCTGCCGTCAGCAGCGTGCTTAGTGGACAAAAGTACACCCAGGAGCCCCAAACACCTGGAGCCTGAAAACAGCAGTGTACTGGCTCACAGAGGCCCTTGGAAACAAATGCTAAGAATTGAGCTTTTATTACAGTAGCTAAAACACAATCCATTATCTTGTCATCTGACAGTTAAAACATCATTCGCTGCCAAACAGCCAGACATATCCATCCAAATCACACAAAATTTTTGTCGGTCATATTTTTGCACTGGCTTTTACAAGACTGGGGATCATTAAACGCATAACCAGTTAGTGAAAAAGCAGCTTATTTCACAATGCTGGTGTGTTTTAGCTGAGTGAAGCCGACACCTCACCCACGTCAAAATATCCAGCACATAGTCTGAGTGGTTAGCGCTCCGTTTGTGCAGGTTTGTACCATTAAAACTATCGCAGTGAGGTTGTTTTCAAGTCGGATATCCGCGGAGCGAGCGGCGCCTCGCTCAAGGTTGATCCGATTCATGAACGTTCTCTACCGCTAACTCTCTAGCGCCACCTATTTATGACAGATGATGATTCTTGGTTCATATCAAGTTGTCAGAACAAAAGCATTTTAAACAATCTCAACTTTGTATTTAAAGCGTCATTGTTTACCGTTTGATACTTAATGGCAACGGTCATAAATATTCATGAAGACTTCGTCATGTTCATGACGGGTGTCACGTTTATTACAGTGTCATTACAGTCTTATGCACACCCTTTAAATAAAGTGTTACGAATGTTCAATGTTTAATTTTCAGAAGTACTCACTGAATGCAGAGGAAACCATTTATTCATATTTTAAATTTGTTAATGAGTGGATTTATCAGCACATTTTGCTGCAATACATTCACAATCTTGATATGGACCAAAATCCCAGAACGTACAAAAATCCCAGAGCCGCTGAGATAAACAGATCCTGTCAAGGAAGAAATGACTGTCTGGGCATCGGATTAAATATTCAGCATGGTGCCCGCTCCGACTCCCGACTCCATATTCCATCTGTGAGGCCAAGTGCCGCGCGGCAAAAACAGAAAGAGGCTGAGAGGAAGAAAAAGCAGCAGGTGTGACAGTTCAAAGGGAGATGATAGACAATGGAGAAGGTCTCTGATTTAAGAGGCATAATGGAGGTGGGACAGGATGTAAGCCTGGGGGCAATAATGGGGTTGGGGTAGCGAGTGGGACGGCCGGCCACACAGAAGGCAGAGAGATCTTCTGAAAGAAACCAGAACCCGGAGAGACGGCACGACCGGAGAAAGCGGTTGTTTTTAAAACATGACGTCGAGGGAAGGCGTCACGCAACAGATTGACAGACGAGGAACGCCAGCAGAGGAAGAGACGAGGCTTTGAGCAACAGATGTGACAGAGGAGCGACAGATGACACTGAGATGGTAGACTTCCAACAGCAGACATGCAGATGAGGGACAGGGTCTGCAGGCAAAAGCAGGAAAACCTGCTGCAGAAGCAGTGCTTGGTGTAATGGGTGTGTCAGAACAACTTGAATGATCTGTAAAAACATTACAGAAGCAAGATGGAGAGGACTGAAGTTGTCACTGAACACTTGTGCACAATTTTGTTCATTCAACACCAACAGTTTGCTTAGATTCTCCAGTAAAATCATGTTGACTACAGAAACTTTTTCTGTTCCTCATGGTGAACCCCAAGGTTCAGTCCTGGTGCCTCTCTTGTTCGGTACCTACGCGGTACACCGTTTTTGCTTCCATTTTTCTTGAGCTAAACTCGAAGATGTAAAACATTTTCTACACACACATTATAACCATTTCTCTCAAATATTGTTCGCAAATCTGTGAAAGCTGGGGAACAAAAAGCAGAACGTTTGCGTTTGTATTTTTGTTCAGCGTCTGCATCTTCATCAGACGCTAAATGGGAGACATATCTAATATTTAACAATCCATGAACATTTTGCCCAAAATCTGTTTTTATCATTAGTGAAATTCTTGCCAAACTAAGAAGGTTAGTGTGAAAACACATAATTCAGATTGTTATTCAGACTTTCATTTGGTCTCATCTAGGTTATTACACTTTTCACGTGGTACAAAACTCTGCTGCAAGACTTTTAACTGGAACAAACAGAAGTTTTCACCGTTCAGCTCCTTCCTGTATTGTTTTTGTAAATGTTCCTTTATAACTGACCTGTTAAAGTCCCAATCTAACGTCTGAAAACCAAAAACTTGACATACTCCCAATAACCAGATATAAAACTCCAGCGGATTGCTCTTTCCAGGCTGTTGCTCCTCGACAGTAGAAACAACTTCCTTTGTTTCTTCACCATCTTGAGAGTTTGGGACTCAGCTGAAAAGCAGCTTAAGAAATTCTTATTCAAATATACTTTTCCCTTAGATTCCTTCAAATATTATCACAAATTTGTATTTAATTCTGTATCATTTAATAATTTAAAATCAATCATATTTTATTTGTATGCTCTGCGGAAGGTGCAGCCTGCATACATTTTGCTGACTTGGTTGCCATTGGAGGATTCATTGTAAGTTATGAATAATCTCAAACAGAGGAAAGAACAAATTGGGAATTTGACAATCATTCAGTATTACTCCCTTTTTTTTTTTAGGTTGTCAGTTTTCATTAAAGTTAAACATGAACCTGCTCAACAAAAGTATCTGGGAATATTGAATGAGGAAATACCTGGTTGGAGTCAGAGGCAGTGAAATTCTCAATGTCAAGAAATAGGCTACTTTATTTCTTGACAAAAACATGAGATTTTTGTAATTACTTGGAGTTACTCTGAGAAAGTCTTACAGCTTCACTATTTGCAAAAATCCTTTCTGAAGCACCTATCTGATCATCATTCTGAACACACTGCTGAAAAAGCTGTTGCAAGAAAACCAAGATCCCTTTAGACTTCAGCAGAAGATAAATCGTTCATCTCCAGCAGAACTGTGAGAAATGTAACCTTTGGAGAGTAATTCTGTAAACTGTGCAGGTTTATGGATTGTCACTTTGGCAGAGTAGCGACTTTACCATTATGCTGATCAATCAACACGAGGAGCCACTGTTGGGATAATAACTCACTCCGGCGTCGCTGCAGCTCTGCAGTGAGTGATGGGACAATCAAGAGGAAAAACTCAAAAAGGACAAGCTGATGGCTTGACAAGCACATGGAATGACTGAGCCAGGATCTGTTGGGATGCTGATGGATAAATCCTGCCAGGTAGATTTGTGCGCTGCTGGAATGACACGCAAAGGCTGTTCGAATATTAATCTTTTCTTTCCACTGACTCTTGGTAGATTAGAGGAAAAGAGCAAAGAGTGAGAATTTTCCATTTCGAATTGAGTACAACGACAAAAGTTTGTCCATAAAAGCCAAATAGTGATCACTGAATTATTGCATGACTTAGATGAGACTGTCGGTTGAGATTCTACCAGGTTGGTCCCAATCAATCAATACGTTTTCTAATCACACCCAAACAAATGTTAGTGAAGGGTGAAGCTGAATAGAAAGCAGTTTAAATGTCAGCCATAACATTTTATGGCTTTTTCTGTATATCCTGCCTACATAAATGTAACTTACACTGCAGTGAAATATGCATGGAGCCAAATTATGAAGTGTGTCAGCCCCAGATCCAGAGGAGTTCAGCAGGGGGGCATTGGCTACCAATAATCATTGGCTACCAATAATCATTGGCTTATTGGTAGGAGGTAGAGTTAATGAGCTTTTACTTTGGTATAAATACATAAACAAATCCTTATGTAACCTTTTAAATAAAATACTTATTAATACAAAATAAAAAAGGATGTAAACAGTGACATGTACAAAATGTTGAGTAATGCTCTAATTTGCATAAACATTAGCTCTTATGTTGTATAAGTCCAACAATCAAATGTTTCCAACCTCTGAAGTCTATTTCTTTAAATGCAAGTAAGACTAGCAATAATAAAACATGTCACGACATGTCAGCGATGGATTAAACTGTCAGAACGGCTTTAAAAAATTGCAGGAGACAGAGGGCACAGACGCAGCAAGTGCAGGAGACCCTGTTGTACCAAATCGAGATAGGAGAAATAGAAAGTTGGCCACTCTGAGGTTAAAACAAGAACAACAACCAAAAAGCTTCCAGCCCAGCTGACTCTTTGAGCAGGCAACCTGCGGCCATGCCGCCGGGGGAAAACAACCCCAGTTCAAAGAATAAACACTTTGAGGCGGTGGATATTAGCTTTACAAAAATGGAGCATGCGACCGATGCAAAGGACTGTTAAGATTTGAGCAAAAGTTGATGGTTCTGTGCAAAAACTCGGTGGCCGCGTGACGTTTGATCAAAACGTACCTTGACCAGTTCCTTCTGAGGCCAGATCTGGATGGGCTCCACTTGCTGAGGAGTCTGGGTCTGAATCCCATATGTGTTCAAAAATACCTGAAGTCTGCAGAGACAAAGGATTCAACACATTGACACTCTTCGTTCACACAGTGCACTTAAAATGTGTCAAATTCAACCTAAACATGTTTGTTTCATATTATTCGTTTGATTTCGCTCAATCTTAAGCCGGCTTGAAGACCTCATAAAATATTAAATGCATCAATTATTTTTCCAATACCTCAGGGAACTAATCACCGATGTCTCACCAAGATGGTCTTATTTTGTCTAACACACACAGTGTTTTTAAAAAAGCTGTAAAGTCTATGCAATTCATAAGCAACAAGATATGTGTTTAAAACCGTGATTCCCCTATGAGCTGCTTGTAAAATAAAATAACTAAAAATATTCTTCATGTTTTCAAAAGGTAAAATTGCTCTGCACAAATGCATTCATGAGTGATGGTAATCTTTTCAGAGAACTTCCGGCCTAATGACGAAGAACTTTACGTTCTCCATTTTTCATCAAGTTGAAAACGAAGCTCATCCTGGTGTCACTCAGTAGCGCTGCGCTTCAATGTGAACAATATTAGACAGCTGGGGTTTTCTGGGGAACAAACTTTTAATACCATAAAACCAAAAAAGTGTGTTCGGAGCACACAGGCTGTTCTTGTCGGAACCTCACTGCTTTAAACGCGACTGTAAAGGCATTCCTTGTAAACTAAGATCAACTCCATCGAAACATCAAAAACACGGGGGAACTTTCCAGGAGGGAACGCAAACGGCTTTACAGGTAGAGCTGGAACAAAAAAGCCGAAACTGAGCTGCAGCTCAATTCGTTCTGTTGCTCCTAACGTTCTCTATGAACTGTTTCACAGGCAGCTAAAATGAAAAATAATCCACATGTAAAGATGGAAAAAAAATGGAAGGGAAAGAGTACAATTTGAAATGAAATGTAAATCTGTGTCAATCACAAAGCTTCTGTGCAGCAGGCTGTGAAATGGGTCGAGGAGGAGGAGATGATGATGATGATCGTGATGCGGGAGTCCTTACAGGGACGTGGCAGAAGCTACAGGTTGACAAGCTTCACAGTCAGTTAACCCTGTTTAAGGCCCGCGCACACACACACGCACACAGACACACACGCATCCACGCATTCACACGATCCCACAATGAAAAGAGTGACAGATGACGGTGTGATAGCGGAGGTCAGACTGAGCTCAGCACAATTACAGAGCTGAGTGGGAGAGAGAGGCGAGAAATAACCCGCCTCTATGACCTGGAACACATTAAGATGTGCACATTGAACCTTTGTAGACACACACACACACACACACACACACACACACAGAAAGATTACCTCTGGCTCTCGGCTACCAGCGACACATGAATCACAGCGTCGTTGTCTATGGGACCCTGTTAACAAGACAGAGGAAGAAGAGACGATTAACATCAGAATCAGTATTCTGTTGTGCTGTTGCGCGAGTTGGTGCGTTTGTGGCAGAGATGTGAAGTTTAGGACATTGCTAAAAGTTACAAATGTTGCGTTGCCTCCTTGTCACGCTTTATTCATGCGGCAGCTGCTTTTCTTGCACGTAAATCTCTTGATTCCTTCTGTTTCAGTGATGCGGCTCTACCAACGTCAGTGGCAAAGCAAAACACGAACACGACTAATGTGAATGTAATTAAACCGAATCAGACGTGCGGGCATGTGTGTGAGAGAGAGAGGAGGAAAGAGAGATAACACAGAGGGAGGCAGCGGCTCAACTTAAGATTCAGCTCACTCATTTCTACGCCAACAATAGGTTTTGTTATTGCTACCCACAGTCTCTGCTGAAAGCGAAACAACCAATAAATGTTGACGCCGAGGTAGTTGGCAGCAGGAAGCGGGAGGCAAATTAGCAAGGACAAAACGAGACGTAAGGTGAAAGTTAGAGCACAGATGGAGAGTAATTTTGGGTTGTTAACAGATGACGTTTTCTTGTGCTCCTCTCAGAGATGCAGATGAAAAGGAGGACATCAGAATTCACACGCAGGTTGTTTGATCCCGCTAAAAAGATTTGGCAAGAAATGTCCGATTCCTTTGACATGTGGGGCCGGAGGTAACGCACATATCAGGATGAGAGGCAGAGCGCTGCCTACGGACAGGTCGTTAGTCCGTCTAAGAGCCTGGAGTGGAACAGCTTTAATATTTTCAGTAATTTAACAACAGGGCAGACCCCCCGTCATCTTCGCACTTCGACTTTATTAAACTTGCATGATTAGAAATAAGAAGCTGCCTATGAGCTGCTGCAGACTTGACTACCTGCGTCTGTCTGATGTTTGCTGGTTTGTGATCCTGTGCTCACTGTCTCTTCTCTTAGCTCTCCTACATCCTGCATTGGTTTTAGTTATCGTTGACTGGCTGCATGTCCTTCCGGTGAGTCAGTAATATGTCAACAAGAGGATTTTTGTTTTTCAGCTTTGTGGCGACAGAGTAGTTTTACATAAATAGTGTTTTTTTGTTTGTTTGTTTTTGTTTTTTTTACTTTGCCTTGATCTAGGAAGCACTCAAATTTTAAGCTTTGCTGGAGGATTTATTAGGATCGCCTTGTTTTTCGCAAATGAATATCTGAATATGGCATGCATCCGTATTCGATTTCCTTGAATGTGGCGCTCCTAAATAAATCCCACTGCCACCATCTGCCTCTAGAAATTCAAACAGTTTTAACGCTGCGCTGCCCTTCGATTGAAACTCAACAATCAGTCTAAACTGATTGTTGGAGTGACCGGGGCTTTTGAAATGGCTCACTTTCCAGACACCAAAAAAACACATCAACTCGTTGCCAAAAAAATGTCTGGGTGTTTTTTTTTTGTTTGTTTGTTTGTTTGTTTGTTTTTTGTTTTTTTAAATGCTTGAACTGTTTTTAGAAGCAGTTGAGAAATTAAAGTATAAAAATGTGCAAAATGTTCATTTTGCACAACAGTTTTGGGATTTAGTTTGATTGCAAATGCATCCGTTTGATAAAGGCCTCAGACCAGGTCAAAGGAAAATCTGTGGAGAAGTTAGATCAGAAAACAATATACTTTGAAAATCTCACTAGTCGTTGCTCAGTCTGTCATCCATCTTTTGGGGGGGGCGGAAGTAATGAAAGAAGTTTCCAAGTGGTACTCTAAAGGAACCGTAGCGATGTGCTGCTCAGGATGGAGAACTTGCCAACAGATTATTGGTTATTCACTCCAAATGTCTGGAGCAGGGAGATTAAAACTGCTAAAACAAAAACCACACTAACATCTATTTGCGGTTTGGAATAAGCCATTTCTGTCCTGCGTGTCAATCTTTTTGTGACAGATAACCAACACTTCCTGCTCAGATCTGTAACTTTTTCAAATTCCTTCACAACACAACTGACCGTGACAAACTAGAATATGTGTACTTTATGACTAAATATGAGCAAGGAGATTTGCTCTCTAACGTGAGATTGTTGCTCCTATTTTTATCCACGACGGCTTCAGTTTCTCGCTTTTCAACGACTGCGTATGTCTATTTGCGGGTACATATCGTGTAAGATGTCCTTTCGGCGGTGGTTGCCATTTAGTTTGTGAGTTGGTAAACGGCAAGCAGAGCTGTTCATCAGCACGCTGAGTGACTATCCAGGGCCATTTAGGAGGCAGACAGCAGCTCGTGACTCACAGGAGTCTTTCATCTCGCTCTCATCGAGGAGACGCACACCCACGCAAACACACGCACGCACGCGCGCTCACACACACAGACGGCTACAGACACAAACACGCAAGAGGAAAAAAAAGAGAAAAAGGGAACATGGCAACGTGAACACTCCTGCCGGCAAGCACAGATGCTCCAAAGTGTTGGCAGCGGTGGAGCACGGAGCAGGGGAATAATGCACGCATCAAACAGACAAACAGGCAGCCATTTTGTTCTGTCGAAACAGGATGGAGATGACTAACAGCCTTGTCTTTAGGCAGCGTACAGGAGGCGAAGAGAAACAAAGAAATGTCCCGCTCTGATTTCTGAGAAAAAAAAAAAAAAGAAAAAAGAAAAAGGTCATTTGGTGGAGGAGAAGATCTGAAATGCATGATAGAGATTTCCATTCTCTCTTCCTTCAGTGACTGTTCAGCCACAGGGAGGGAAAGGAAACGAGTGTTCAGATGTTCCTTTAAACGACCTATTCAGACTCTTTTTAACAATGTCAGTGTGGTGTGACTGAGCTCCGGCTGGGGCCGAGGGAGGCGATGGAGAGACGGGTAATAATAAAAGGATCCAGGAATAACCTGAGCCTGCGACCGGCTCAGTCTAGACCGGACCTTATAGTTCCAGAACCTCTACCTTCCACGACAACAAATGTCAGGCTTTGAAATAGAGGCATTAGTAAATACAGACATCCAGTGACGGCAGTGAGCTTTAACTTCTATCGGGTTGCTTTATGACTTTAAGTGGACCGTTTCTCACCATTTCGCATCAATCGGTAAGGGTCGAATTGTTTCATCGGTTATTTGAGGCGTTAAAACGATCAAGTTGATCTGAAATTTTCAAAGAAAGTCTCCAAGTGATCAATTTTTTTTCACCCCCAATATCCAAGAAAACTAATCACCGATGCGCCACCGATTGACAAATAGTTAGAAGTTTACAGCTGCTCACTGTTCGCTTTGTGTAGAATCTCAAAAGCATGTTTTCATCTTATATTTTCAATACTCTGCAGACCTAATTTCTCCCAAAGCTCATAAGCAGTTTGACCTGTTTTCACAAATGAAAACATACCAAAAATCCACAGAAGCAGCTCGGTAATGCTTCGTTTTAAGGTTTCACATTTCTTAACTTACACCGAGTGAGCGTGCCAACATGGAGGAAAGAGGTACAACTGCTCCTCCATTTTGTTTTCATAGATAACGTGACGCAAGCAGCGTCTCCACGAGGTCTGCAGGGTTTTGCCTCTCCCCCTACAAACAATCCAAGTTACTTCTGCAAGGCCAAAAAACAATGTTGGGGCGTTAACAAATCTCACCGCGCCGAAGCCGCCCAACGACAAAAACACAAGCGTACAGATGATGGATGGTGAGAATCTGTGGAATTTGTAAAGACGTTTTAGGAATCAGCAGGACGAACAATGTCAAACGCTTTATCGAGTTTATTGCCTGAACACAAAGGCAAAAATACAATCCTCCAATAAAATCGAGAACGCGCAAGAGACGCGTTAGTTCACACTAGTGAAGAAACAACTGAAAACATAAACAGCACAAAACAGCAAGAGAAAACCTCCCTGTTTCTACGGGTCATCCCTTTAAGTTTGCAGGTCAAGCATATTGTTTAAAGAGGCATCTGGACACCAACTGTTTATCACAGCATCAGTAATTAATTCAATACCTCTGAGTGCTCCCCTTTTGAAGCGACGCATAAATTAAGCAGCTGAAAGCTGAAACAATGAAACAAAAATATTCATTAAAGCTGCAAGCAGCGTTAAACAGGGCCGGGTGATGCCAGGACGTGACCAAATATTGTAGTCGGACATGGAAAATAGATCCATCTGGAACCTTCTACGAGATACTTGCAGTGTTTGACAAGAAGGCAAAGTTTGAGGCCTTGTCCCGCCTCCCGGACCGGCTCAAAAACTCAACGTTTAAAAAAAAAAAACGATTTAAAATCTGATCCCTGAAGCAGACACTGACAAAATTTGAAGCTGTTTATTCAAAATGTGTAGGAGGAGTTTTTCAAAGTTCAATATTTGTAAAATGTAAAAAAAAATAATAATAATAATAAATAATTTTTTTTCTTAAAAAAAAAAAAAAAAAAAAAAAAAAAAAAACAAAAATTAAAAAATTTTTTTATATTTGTACCGATTCACCAGGCTGAGTCAGGGGGCGCTGTAGAGCAGTTTGGCCACGCCCCTGTTTAGCTCCACTAAAAAAAAAATACTGGCATTTTATGTGTGACTGAAGCATGTACAAAATTTGACGCAACATCTTTCTATGAAATCTGAATATGAGCATGAAATCAGCAAAAAAAAAGAAAAAAAAAGAAGCTTACTTTCATTCAATTTGGTTTCAACTGAAGCACCCAGCTGTGTTCAAGACAAAATTATATCCTGTTACTGAATAAGGGACTTAATCAGCTGCTATTAACACAAATATATAGCCTGTGCAGCAGCACTTAATTCATAGATGCAATCTGTCTGAAAGGCATTTTAACTAAATCTTTCTGCTGCAGCTGCAAAAGGTCGTTCATCTTTACCCTGAAATACAAACGCTCAGCACTCTGAGCAGGTCTGGTCGGAGCCAGATAAAATGTGTTTGGTCTCTATTTTCTGTTATCAGAAACAAGCAACAGAAATACTAAAATGAGCCATGAATCAGAGTCCTGGAAGGTTGGACTGTTACATTTCACCTGGGCAGCAAAGCCTTTTGCCTCCTCAGCCTGCTGGTTAGCGACTGTTAAAGTTAAATGTTTTCAATAGACTTTACATTTTTCTTTCTTTCTTTTTTTTTTCTTTTTTTTTTTTTTGGTGTGATAGACCAACACAAAGTAGATGAAACCTTAAGAATGAAAGGGAAGGTGGAAGTTTGGAAACTGCGGCTCCGAGGAGGAGCTGTGCCTTGAAGGCGGAGCTAGGTCCACCCCGGCATTTTGCACAGGTGAATGGCTGCCTTGAAGATTAGAGTTCTCAAATACACGTGGAAAAAAAAATCAAAGTGACACTCCGGGTGTGTTTTTGATGACGGAATAAAGCTCAAAAAAAGCAGATTTTACGTCGTACTGCCACTTTAAGAACTTCTTATTACACCCAGTCAACAAACTCATCATGTCCCAATGTCTGCACCGACAAACACACTATATTCTACTGTGAAGGTACAGGATGACACACATCTTTCAAAATAAGCGTTTGAATAAAACATCCTACAGTTTTCACCAGGGAGATCACAGTCCTAGAAAACCAAAACGACCCTTTTTTAGTAGAGAATGTTTTTTGTGTCATAAATTTTAGTCCTGGATGCTTGAGGTCAAACTGATGCAAGAAAAGCAAAAAAATATTCGAACCACAATTGTCAAGAGGCTAAGCCACTGTCTTATGCCTAGGATTATAAATTGATGCGGACAATTACAGATTAAGAATTTTCTTCCTTCTTGAAACCTCAATCCAAACCTACAAGAGGAGGAAGGATAAAAAGGAATCAGAAGCCGTTTTAAAACGGGGACACGCCGTCGGTGCTGCGGTACGCGATGCAGCAGCAGGATGGGCTGCCTACGGTTACCAGCGGTTACCGATGGGCTGGCTGGAAGCGAGCTGCCCCTCAGAGATACGGCAGAGCTAAATCTGACAAAGTGAAAATCCATTTGCAGGAAAACGCTGCTGTGAGTCCCTGCAGAACCCAAATGAATTTCAGCTCCGCTTCATTTGACTTTTCCCCCAAAATTAAAACCACTGACTTGTGACACGAGATGGGAAGTGGTTGAGATGGTTTCCTCTTTTTTCTTTTTTGTCCCTTTCTGTTCTCGGTGCTTCAGTTTCCTCCACAAAAATCTTTTGTTCTGTTCTGCCCCCACATTCGGGTTCCTTTATTTTCTATCTCATCTCTTATTTTCTGTCCTGTTTAACTCGCGTCCTGCTGGCTCAGAACAAAATGACCACACTAACTTTTCCACATGTAACGTGACATTTTCTCCTGTCCGGACAGTTTATTGTTCAATAATCTATAATCATAGGTGTTTTCAGACATAAATTACTAGTTTCTTGAATCACCTTCGCATTCAGTTCAAGCATTCGATCTAATAACTCTTAATTATCAGGACATTTATCGTCCACAGATCTTTTCAGGTGACGTTCTGTCAGATTTAGTTCTCAGTTTTGGCTTGGACTTTCTAAATCTTACATTTTTCCCATTTTATGTTTGCCACTTAAAAGTTGAAAAACATTTTGAACTGAGTCATCCCGGAAATATTTTGGTATCCTTTTGAATTTTTCTTCAAGTTTTTTTTTTTTTTGTGTGTCACTCGGCAATTTTCTGTTTCTTTTCATACATCCTCCATCTTTTTTTCTGCCAAGATTGGACGGATGGATAATTGCTGACCTCCAACACGCTCCCCTTTCAGTCTGTTTTCTTCTCTTTCCTGCCATTGTTTTGACCCCCTCCTCAGCTAATCAGTTATTTTCTTTTTGCAATATTTCCACACTTTCCTTTTTCACCGTATTTATCTTTCAATCTGGCTGCATTTTCTTTTCCCATTCCTGTCACAGATATTGCAGCTAATTGCTTGCAAACAAACAGCATTTCATAAAGTCAACACTAAGATACGTTGGTGAAAACAGCCAACGCATCTTAGTGTTGTAAAAGATGCAAAATAAAATAAAATAAATACATTGAAGGTAAAACAGAGATAATGGGGATAGAGCTAAAGATTAGGGTAATGACATGGAGGTCTTCCCACCGTTAAACCTTCATCAACTTAAAAAAAAGAAGAAAAAAAAGGAGAAAAATGCAAAAGCCGTTACAAGGAGGGCTTGATTGCTGAAATGCCAAAAATGATTTTCACAGTGATTATCTTTTGAGAAATCTCAGCCTCATTTTCTATCACAAATCTATTGGTTGAATAAAAATCACCTTGAATCTAAATCTGCCAGAGCTGCGAGTCACTTTGGGCGTAACCGTATGGAAGCTTTGACCGACTTACTTTCATCATGCCATTGAGCATCACGCTTCTGTAACGACTCGGACCTCAACCCGATTGAAAATGTACGGACTGTTTGGCTTAAAAGTTGGCCATGTTGCAGGAAACCAACAAAGTCAGCTGAGCTCTACCATTACTGATGAGACAAACGCTCAAAAGTAGAGCGAGAGCCACGGCGAGATCTGGTTGGTTGCTGTCGAGAGCGGGTGACCATGATGTGAACAGATTCCTGCACTGATTTAAATGTGTTGGCTTCTTCTCTGACCTCCTGGACGCATCATTAATGCAGCGTTAAAATGTTTTGGAACGTCGACCACTCTGGCGAAGGCTCACATGTTTTCTCCATTTGTGGAAATGAAAATTGGCTCCACTGACCATATCATAGCTAAGGCAATTTTGAAAAAAAAATTGTTTTCTATAAAAACTTTTGCCACTAGGATGAGGTGTTTATTTTTATTTTGGTCATATAGAAATTGGTTTATTTCACAAAACTGGAATAAACTACTGTTTTTTGATTTTACATCACCAAAAAAAAAAAAAAAGAGTACGATTGTTGATCAGACAGCATCCGATCAACAACCAGATGTTGCAAATCATGAAGAAGGCGACAACAGGAAGTAGTTGGAGGATCATGAATGAACAAACTTAATTGTAGGATTTTATCCGTGTTTCTTATCAAGTGGAAAAATCGCAATCGAAAAGTTGTGTTTTAGTTTTTTACATTAGTGGAATATTGGCAAAACTTGTGCACATTTGTCATGGAAGTACGTCGTCGCTCCTCTGGAGACGTTCTTTCAGCCTACTTCATGTTGCCAGACTGGTTCAATTTAGGTGAAATCTTGATTCCACAGATGTCGGTCAGGCTGGGGAAATTTAATGCAAGTTTTCAATATCGTGTATGTGTGATGGACCGCTTTGTTAACAGGACCATGAAGTCTGACAAGAAATTTTTCAACGTTCTGCCCTGAAACGTTGCAGTTTTGTTTTTCTTGCTAAAAAAAAAAAAAAAAAACTGCTTTTTTTTTTTATTCTTAGTAATCTTTCACCGATACTAAATCTCATCCAAATGATCTGAAACATTTAAGTGTGACAAAAAGAAAAAAGAAAGCAAAAACAGAAGAAGTCTTTCGCCGTCTGCATGTTGCCTGTTCTGGTTAAGTTCCAAAAAGCGAACATTGTCACACTGCTGTGAAACCCAACAACCAGCTGGCAGACTTTAAACGGGGCGTCCTCGGTTTGTGGAATCACTCGGGCAAAATAAACCCGGACGAAATAAACAACACCGATCTGAAGGCCGCGCGATCCCTTTCAAGGTCGGACGCGCCCCAGCGTGGCGGCTGGCGAGGCGCCGCCTCCGGCGAGCGTCCCGCCACAAAGGAATAAAACATTCAAACACTTTCATGGATTTAAAGCGGAAGCGGAGGAATTCATCCACCGTCCGTCCCTATCTGGATGAAATATAATCCCTTCTTTTAATGTCCCTGCACGGACGCTGAGCTCGGCCTTTTCTGCGGCTCAAGAGATCCAGATTCCGATGAGCGTTTCAAAGCAAGGGATTGGCACAAACGATACAAACTCATTTTGTGTGAAGAAAACGCCTCCCGTGTACGATTTATTATTTTTTTTTTTTGAAATCGCTTCGAAAAGGTCAAACGATAGCACAAAGCGATAAGGAGCGTGACCGGGAGGTTTTTCACTGTTAAAGAGAAGGTAATAAAAATGGAAGTCCTCCTGATCTGATTCAGGGAATCGCTTCCAGTCTGACAGAAAAAGGAAAAAAGAAAAAAAGTGTGGCTCTCCGGGACGGCAAGACAAAAGGAGAAAAGAAGGAAGGAGGGCAGAATCACCTCCACAGAGGAGAAGCGGGTGAAGAATTGGATTGCGCGCCGCTGACTGGCATAATTGCAAAGGCGCCCCGACTGAGAAAGCGATACATTGTTCCTCAGCCTGGGCTCAGGAATATTATCCTCCACCAACGGAATCCTTATGAGCGGCGGAGGAGGAGTGGGAGGGGGAGGAGGGATCGATTGATATTAAAGGCGAGCCACGGTATGAGCTACAGGAGTCCCAGCGTGTCAGAGCCGCTCTGTTTGATACCAGGCCTGGAGAGCCGAGAGGCTGGGGGAAGATAAGTGGCCTGATTACTACCGTCTGTGTGTGAGCGGGGAAATGCAGAGGGGGGCGTAATGACGCGAGCGCCGCGGTGAAAAATAAATATACATGCAGGAAAAAAAAAACAAAAACGAATGCCTGATGGTGACAGGCTGTCTGGCAGAATCGTGCATGTGATGTTCTGATGCATAAAAAGAAGAAAAAAAAAAAGTTCAATCTTTCTTTATCTTCAACTTTGAAAGTCAGTTTTTCCTCCCTTTTATTTAAATGACAAACACAACGCTGGAAAAAAAATAAAAATAAAAATAAAAAGGACTTGTGGTGACTCCAACTTGCCAGTGTGTGTTATTGTGACGAGCTTTATTGCAGGCCTGCAGCCTGACAATGACCCTGGAACAGAATTATTCTCCCCCGTTTCTGAGCCAGGCTGCACTCTGAAGATGCAAAATGGCATCCGCGTATAACTGCAATCTTTGGGAAGCAGATGGAGCGCGTTAGAAGCGATAATGCCCATTTCGCCGATGTAATGCGGTGTTAAAAGATGCCCAACATTTCCCCCCCTTTGGGCTGGGAGACAATAGGTTTATCCACATCTGTTTCTGAATAGTCAAAATTAACAAATTAACCTCTTTTGTCTACTTGGTGGTATAACATCACAGACTTGTAAACGTTTTTTATTTATTTTATTTTTTACATATTTAAGCAGGTGTTACTGATTTTTTTCAAATGGAGACCTATCCAAAAAAAAAAAAAAACACACACACAAAATGAAACAGAGATGGAGACAGGATGATTTATGATGTGAATAAAATGTAGGAGTGCATTTTTAAAATCAGGTTCTTTAGATTGAATCAGCCTCACGTTACTCGTCATTTGCATTTTCCAGTCAATCTGGCGCCTCTTCCATTCGAAAAGAAAAAAAACCCCAAATGGATGAAATCCACTTTTAACCATTTCAGTTAAGACTTTGATAAATCCGGGATCGTAAGCATTGATCCTCGAAGGCATGCGCTCCCAAACGGTTTGCAAACCAACAGACAAAGCTGCACAACATGTAAAGAAACATCACAATGTTTTTTCCCCTGACTTTTATTCACTATTCAATAATTACTACATTTAGCACACAGTGTTTGCTGCCTCTTACGTTTTTTTGACAGAAACCTGTTCCTTTCACGCTCGCTGCGCCACAGCGTCAGGATGAAAGCAGGTGGGTGAGTTTGACCGGCAGCCCATCAGACAACCCAACATAGATAGATATATTTTTTAACAATGACAAATAAGTATTGGATGAGACTTAATGAAAAAAAGTAAGTACCAAAGAAGGCTCGTAAAGTGCCCAGGTGACCCTGGTATATATACCTACATGCCTTCATATGCTTCAGTCCATAAACTAAAGCAGCTCTGCTCACTGTGACAATAATCCAACCTCTGCAAACCTCGTCTGAATGATGATGTCAGCCCGTTTGGGAGCCACATTTTAAGTTTAACCACAGGTAAAGATGAAAGAAAAAAAATGAATGATTTATTTAACAGATTTCTCCGGGTAAAATAGGATTTTGTGACAGTGATGCTAAGCAGACTGAGCACATCCTAACCTTTACCTCTTTCACAGACGCTGCACTTCTGGAAAAAGAAATAAAATAAAAAATGAATAAATAAAAGTCGGCTTTGCTGGAATTAATTCTGTTCAGAGACAACCACACATATCTGGACCCTTTCCATTCGTGCTTCAGGAGGTAAGAGAGACATCAGGAGCATACAAATACAAATCCGGTCGGGGCTTCTTGCTTTCTCTTGCTGGGCTGCAGCTCAGAGCCTGTCAGGAGGGTTCAATCTCTCCCACCAGGCAGCCTGTCATCAGTGGGGATTTCCATTCAGTAAATTACAATGTTCATTCAGTGATTTTGTCTCACTTCCTAACATATACTTAACCGCACCCCCTGCAGTTGTTCCTCGTCGGCTAAGTCGAGAATAGCAGGGCTATTTGCTGATTTTACCAACAAAACTTCGCCAGACTAAAAGTTTACTTTCCTGTCTGCATGTCAATCACCCGTCTGCACTTTGCTGCCTGGCAAAGAGGAGCTGGTCACCCACATGCTGGACGCTTCCAGGAGCTGGTCACCCACATGCTAGACGCTCCCAAGGCAGGCAGCAGGTTGTTGCTAGCAACACCACCAGCCAGTGATAGGTAATACTAGCGCAACTGACTTAAGCTGTTAGTAGTGCTAACCCTACAGCACTAATCATGAACATTAGCTCCACTAACGCTAAAGTGCTAATCATGAACATTAGCTCCACTAACGCTAAAGTGCTAATTATGAACATTAGCTCCACTCACACATTAGCTCCACTAACGCTAAAGCACTATCCATGAACATTAGTTCCACTAATGCTGAAGCGCTAATCATGAACATTAGCTCCACTAATGCTGAAGCGCTAATCATGAACATTAGCTCCACTAACGCTAATGTGCTAAAGCGCTAATCATGAACATTAGCTCCACTAATGCTAAAGCGCGACACCAACATGCGGAAGACAAGGGTTGGCCAGACTGCTCACTCACTTAGGAGCACAACATTTACAATTTCCTAATAATTGACAAAAAATATTTTCTTGAAGCAAATACATAAAGATATATACCCCCTATCTTTATGTGGTCTAAGCAAATATCACTGCTGGTACCCCCTGTTCTGGAGGGGAATCGCTCAGCCCAGTGGTTTATTCATCTGGTGAGTCACCTCTCTGTGGGATCAACCAATCACCTGGCAGAGATGGCCATGTTGACTTCAACATGTGTTATGTTGCCCCCCACAGGATAATGTATATCATCACTCATCTGTCTACACAGTGTGCATCATGAAGTGATTGTTTGGAACTGACTTTTCACTCATGGTTTCAGTTTTATAGTTGATGAATTTTGCTAACTCTTCCCGATTTTGTCTGATTGACCACTGCAGAAAGCGTGCACATCACCAGCAGACTATTTATTAACTGTGAAACTTAGCGATGCAGAATAAATGTCCTGCACTGCATCTCGCCCGGAGAACGTGAGGAGTACCAACATCAATGCTCTCAAAACAATTCAGAAATGTCATTCGTTTGTTTGTTCGTTCGTTCTACACGTGCAACTTACTCAAAAACGTTTCTTGGGAGAAAAAAGAAACAGAATGTGATTAGACAGACAGTCGTCACTCACTTCAAAATAGAAGCTTGAATTCTTAACCAATATATATATATATATATATATATAAAATCAAACTTTATTCAACTGAAAGCTTACAAAGCAGTAAGTAAATTAGCACTTTAGAATTTAGCCCAAAAAATGTATTTAATGGAAGCTCAGCAAAATGTTTTCAAAGTTGGCAAGAATAATAATGCGCCAACAACGGAACACAATTTTAATTTAACACTTTAACTACTTTTGTGGCCATAAATTCATACGACTCCATTCTTTAGTTCTCAGTCGTTGCTTGTTAGTTGTAAAGAATCTGTCGGTCAGCAGGTTGGAGGCAAAAACCAACAGCTGAGCTGAACTGGAGAATCTTCCTGGCAGCACAGTTTCTTTCTTATCCAGTTTATAACACTGGGACAGATCATGTCACACTACAGGTACAAACTACAAACTGTTTTATTCAGAAAGTATAAAGAAAATAACACGATTCTGATGTGACTTTGTGTTCAGCCCCTTTTAGCAAATACAATCTTTTTAGGTTTAAATCAAATAAACAGGCTCTGTCTCTCATGCAGTGTTGCAGTCCTTTGGATCAGAGGAAAGCCCACAAATGCAGAGTGCGGTGAAAACAGCTGCAGCGGTGAAGCCTTGGCGCTTTCACTGTCAGCAGTAACCATCAACAAGCAGCTAATAGAAGGCCAGATGCTGCCTTTCAGCACACCTGGCACCGCTCACACTCCCCGCGTTCACCTAACACACCGATTCCGGTCGCGGGAGGCTCTGATGCACCATAATGTGCAAAAGGATGTGACAGCAGCAGGGGAGGAGGTCGGATGAAATGAGCACAACAGGTTCAAACATTTGATTTCTCCCCAGGCGCCTCCCTTGCTTCTCCCCAAGGTTATGCTTCCTGGCAGCTCGCATTCCCTTTTGTCTCTCAGCGATGCATTAACCTTTAACAGGAAGAGGTGGACAGTGGAGCAAGTCAGCAGCACCGACCAAAAAGAAACACGAGGGGCAAAACCAATCAGACGCCTCTAATGGGGTCCAAGTTGGAGAGAACAGCTTGTAACTGGACAGGGAAAGCAACGTTCTGTCTGAGACTGACACAAACTCTCCACTGTTAGGAGTTTGCAGCAGCAGCAGCAGCAGCAGCTGGTGTATGTATTGGTAGGGGTGTAAGCAGAGGGCGCATTAGAGCATGGGTGATGTTTCCAGTGTTAATGCTTGCAAAGTGTTTGAGTGTGTGAGTGATGTCCATTTCCCTGCAGGTTAAGGTCAATGGCTGTCTCTGTGAGGCTTTTACTGTCACAGACCACTGGGCTCAACATTTCCTGCCCACCACTTGGCCATTTGGCAAACAGCATGGCTTAGCACACTGTGCATCTCCGTGCGTGTGTGTGTGTGTGTGTGTGTGTGTGTGTGTGTGGGGGTGTGTGTGTGTGTGTGAAGCCAAGGCTACAGCAAGAGAATGAGGAAATGTGTGCGTATTGGCACTAAAGCGTGTGATTCAGTTCGTGGGGCTGGTTTGAAGTGGACGTAGGCTGGAACACGGTGTGATGTAGTGAGCTGCGCATGAGAGTGCGCCCTGGGGACAGACACATCCCCGTGTCCATCTGCTTAATGCTGCTGAAGGTGTCACTGCGCTCTCCATACGTGGGAAATGTTTAGATTATGCAACACCGTCCTGCCGCCGACCTGCGATTTGTACGCCGCTGCATGAATCCGGCGCCATTCGCTTCGATGTCCGTCTCTGTTCCGCGCCATTCCACGTAAACACGCCTCGGTGAGACACACCAACAGGACGACAGTGGAGAGTTAATGTGGAGTTTCTGCATATCTTTCAACAGAAATTACTCCACTGACCCATCAATCAATCAGTCAATCAGATGGAAAGGACAGGAGGTACTGAGTGAGCTGAATTTTCAATGTCAAACAAAGATGGCATAACAAAGCAGGAATCGTAGCATTTAAAAAAAAAAAAAAAAAGATCTCCATATAATGCATTGCAAAAATACTGAATGTCAGATGAATTAAAACGACTATGAAGCAACTTCCTTCTTCACAAAATGTAAACCAAACTGGAGCAGCGTCAGACTCTCGTAGTTGTCGTCGTCTCTTTTGTCGGTGGTAAAAGACCAAGAATCATTTCTACCACCAGTGGTCGACTCCCACCTTTGTTTTGGTTGCATTTACCCAGAATGCCTTCTGCTATAGCCCTCTTCCTGCTTTTGGGGCGGTTTCCTATTCCACGTGGCATTCACATGTGCATTCTAACCTCAGCAGAGTTCACTTCAACCGAACCGAGACTTAGGTTTTTAGGCAGATCATAGTTCAGAGTTAAATTACGCATTCACATCTCCCTAAGTGAACCGGACCTTCTACATAAACTACCTAGAAAGTGGGTCCTGGAGGGCCGGCGTCCTGCATGTTTTAGTTCTCTCCCTGGTTTAACGCACCTGGATCAGATAATGGCTCATTAAAGGCCTAAGAAGAACATCGACATTCTGAAAAGGTTGTTGTTACAACCAGGGAGAGAACTAAAACGTGCAGGATGCCGGCCCTCCAGGACCCACTTTGGGCGCCCCTGATCTAGAGTTTGACTAAAATAGACTAAACAGGGCTGGTGTGAATGCACCCAAAACCAGTTCTAGACCATCTTTCTCATACACGTCTTTATTACCTCTGTTCAACAGCGATGTGTGAAGAATGCCAGGGTGTTGGTGACAGATCTGGGAAACACCAAACAGATCCTTGAATCCTACTTCAAAGTTGAGTGCATACTAGATAAATATTACTAACATTTACAAGCACATTAACCTCGACTGAGTGAAACAAACTGAACTGTAACGGTCAAAATGAAGGAGACAGGACTCTGACACACAGCTGGTAGAACTCTAGGCAATAAATGGACAAAGGTTCCTGCTAACACAATCACTCAAAGCGCCGCGTTCACAACATGAGCATATCGGCAGGCGACATGCCCAGGGCCCATCGCCGTGCAGTGAGAGGAAGTTGGAATCACCAATTGCAACAGGACTAATGTTCCCAGTGAGCCACAGCTGCCTGCACAGCCCCACATAAATATGCAAAAGCCCCCCCCAACTGATACCATCTGCATAATGGTCTTGACATAATTTAAGACCAGAAAGTTCAAACCATTACAAAAAGCTATCTGCTATTTCACCAAAGTCATCAATACACAAAACACATGGTATTATTATTCTTATTATTGTCTATCTTAAGAGGGATTTAACAGTAACGTCCAAAGCTGATGCGCAGCAACAACATTGCAAAAAATGAAGTTTGCAGAATATAAATGACTTGCGCCGTAAAAAAGAAATGCTGCCAACACAAAGAATCGGTTTGTTTTAGGTGTCTCAAATACATCAACAGGAGATTTCAAAACTAAATCAAATGTTGTGAACTGATCCATCAGAACCTGACAGTCTCCTGAGTTTTCTCAAATTGATTCAAGGAAATGTAATATTGATAAATACAAGCTACTAAATTTTAAAAAAAGAGGCATAGAACCTTAAAAATAATCTATAATTGATCAAATTGGATTGATGGAAAAGGGTGGGTTTATACTTAAGTATTGTTTCTGTCTGTTTCAAACTCTTTTGAAGTTGCTGAAATGTTGTGTTTTCGTTTTGTTTCGTCATGTCCTCGTGTAAAGTTTAAAAAATGTTAAAGCTGTTGAGGCGGTGGATTTGAATTGTGTTTTGATTTGGTTTGTGTTTTAAGGTATTTCATTATGTTTCTTTTTGTTTGCAGAAGTATGATTTTATTGTAATGTCTGTGGTGTGAACCCCCGGGAGAACAGTCTAGAAGAACTATGAGGATCCTTAAATAAAGTATAGAAAATTCTTTCTGTTTTCATTATTCCGGCATTTAGTAACAAAAAAAAAAAATTATATTTTAGTTAATCTTGACCAACTTAAAACAAAGAAAAGTTTAAACTACTTCCAAGTCAGACAGTGAAAACAATAGATCTGAACTGCATCGAGTTTTCAGAAGAATGATGTTGAAGTTAAACTTCATGGAATCTGTTGATGTATGGAACAAGTTCCAGCCTTCATTTACTCCAAATCCCTCGGACAGATGGACACTCCCTGGCTGTCCAACCAAAGTCTGCAGCTTTCTCCCGACATCTTTGCTCAGGTGGTGTTGGGAGAACCTGCATCGTGTTATAATGAGGGAGTCGGGGGAGAGCTGCTAAATGTTGCATCGGAGCTCTGGTGGCTCTCAACTGGAGGATTCTGTTCTGGTTCCTGGTGATGTTGCATCATGCATCCCCTTTGCTCCTGATGTCTGCTGATATACATAATATATATACACGAGAACACATCCAGTAGCCTCTATAAACCCATATTTTACCTCTGGAACCTCTGTGCAGTCATTCACAGAGCCGTCTTTGGCTACGTCAGAGAATTTTCATTTGAAGTGGTGGATCATTTTAATTCCCACATGCATTTCCTGCATGTTTGTGGAGCGGGATATGCTTAGAGCCTTTGGTACATTTGCAAAAAAAAACAACAAACAAACAAAAAAACAGGAAAATTCAAAGAGACAGAAGGAGTGAACGACAAAGGGGGCAAAAAGACAGACTGAGAAAGCCACAATGACAGCGTGAGCATTTCTGAAAAGCTGAGCACATTAAGGGAGCCACATTAAAAGCAAGAGTGTGACTTAAGAGAAATAAGCAACTAATTCTCTTTCATTGCCATTCATGACTTCTCTGATGCGCCGCTTGCTTCGCCCGCTGAGTCATACTGCATGTCTGTCAGTGGGATGTCATGCCCTGCTACTCGGGGTGCGTTTCATCCGACTCACCCACTCAGACCTCGTGGCTGTGCGCCGAAAACCCCGCAGAGAACGGCTGCTGCAGATCACGGAGCGCTGCTTTTCTCCACGAAGCAAAGCTGGAGCTAAACAGACTCATCAGGAACCACGGCGCCAGCCAACAGCAACCGAGCAATCATCGTCCTGATTGGCCGACGAGTCGGCAATTAGTTTTATTTCATTCCTACTTTCATTTGGCAAGCCTCCATTATTTATTTATGTATTTGACTTTGAGTTTTAAAATGAGTATGTCGCATGTTGTTATTAACGAAACAATTTTCAATGACAAAGAGTAGCTGGTAGAAACAACAAAAAAAAATTAATTCCACCTAGTTGCTCAAAAGTCCATTTGCTATCACATAAGCAGCTAAGCATCAATCAAATGTCCATATAGATACAGCCGTAAACACAAAACAGGCAATGAATATGAAATATCATCATTAAGACAAGAAGATATATTATCTTTGCAATGATGCAGCACTCTACTGAGACAGTATGCTTCATTGTAGCTTGACAGCAGGTCACATTTTATTATTTTTGTAAAAGTAAAAGTCGATCCACTCTCTTTGGTTTCTTTAGGCAGATTGTTCTGCAGATTTGGTCCATGAATACGTTTCTTTAGCTCCGACTTAGATTTTTTAAATTTTTTTAAACACTCTAATCCTCTCAAATGATAATTTATGTCTCTTTTAAACGCCGAGGACTCTGTGCTTTCCAGGCACAACGCATCATTTTACAGCACTATCAATTAAGCGTTTTAACTTCAGCTGTCATTCTTTATAAAATATGACTTAAAAGAAATTTAACTTGAAATCGGGGCCCCCCCAGGCGTGGGGCGCAGCTGAATGGTTGCCATGGAGATTCAGAGGCTTCCCAAACGTTCATGAGAGAATCGAAGCAACACACCACAATGTTTATGATGAGGGAGTAACATTATGACGTGATTTAAAGTTTAAAAAGCAGATTTTACATAACACTGCACCTTCAATAAATCGTTTTAGCAAATGTATTGGCAATAGGCTGTTTTTTTTTATTTTAAACATAACCTGCGGAGTTTAATAGTCAAAGTCAAGAAATGTTATTTATTTTAAGTGTACAAGTTTATCAGCTGCAAAAGCCTTTCTATACTGTACAACTTTCTTTTTTCTGCAAAAGGACAGTTTGGCTCTAATGGCTAAAACGTGCATTAAAGGTCCCACAAGTAACGTCACGTTCGTGCTCAGTGACTCTCAGCTTTTCAGCAGGACTGAATTACCTTCACACAGAAGAACCTGCCGCACTGCAGCTTTACTTTTCATCAAATTTTCCACCATTTGTCCCATAGAAAACATGCATATTTAAAGTGTTTGGCTTCACACATATCGTCCCGCTACAATAAGAGCTCGCAGTTCCTTGCTGCAGAGAAGTTTCTCATACGTCAGGAAAGCGTTTAAATTGCATCAATGCCTCGTATACCGACAGAATTACAACTTCCTCCCTGTCAAATGCAAAACGTTTGAACTGCTGCACTTCAATCCGCCGAGGCTTCAACGACGCAGACGTAATCCATCATAAAACGTGGGGGAATCTGCAATATATATTTTTTTTACTATAGAGTACGTTTTGAAATAATACATAATTTACATGATTAACTCATAATAACGAGAGTAGACTATTTGTGGATCAGCTCAGGAGTGCTGCATGATTTTAAGGCGTGATTGGAAATGAATGTGTTGAAGTTTAGCTAATGAAGGTAAAAAAAATATATATATAAAGATTTTAATCACAAGGTTCAGATCAACAACAGTTTAAATGGAGCGGGATATAAGCTGAACAAAGTCAGTATTTTTGAAGCAACTCATGTTTGCAACATGAAAAAAAAAAAGTATCTATGTATGAACTTTTAAAGTGGACTGAGCGTCTATTCAAAACCAAGTCATTTTCTTAGACTGTGATGTTAAAAAAAGACTTGGAAATATTCACCTTCTGTTTTAAATGCTCCAATATTCTCTACTGCTGATGATAAGAGCATAACAACCTACAATACAGCATATCTTTAAAGATAAGAGAAAATTAAGCTAACTACCCACAGGTCGGTTTCCTCACTGCCATTGCAGAACGCCTCAAATGTCTGCAACACAAACTATTTAGATTCCATCAGCATCAATGCACTTACTTTACAAAGCAAAGTGAAAATATTGGACTGAGGCTCTAAAAACTGGTTTTCCATCTTAAATGGAAGGATTTTTTTTTTTTTTTTATTGGGAAAAAAATTTAACTCCTTTCTTCTGAAGGAAGACCGGTGAGGTATTAGATTGCATCATGTTGGGGGAGTCATCAAAAATGACAATTTTGCAAATAGATTGGTTGATAAAAGTCCAAGAAAACTTTTTTTTAATTAGTTCCCCCCACTCCAACTTACAACAGAAGCTCTTCGGTGTGGCTGAATTAAAATTATTCTCCATTCTTGTCAACCCTGTCGGGTTTAGGGGACGGCATATGTTATATAAGACAAACTGAACTGAAATGGTTGCTTTTGTAATCCTCATCTGAAAACTGTAATTTAGTCAGATTATTTTTGTTTGCCGAATAGCAACATTTAAGTGATACAAAAACAGAAATCTCTAAGGTGGCAAATGCTTTTTAATAGCATTGTCTGATCATTTACTCTTCCTCTGAGACATGAGTACTTCCATATATGTGGACAGAGAGAACAATAAGTGCTAAAATCAGTTCCTAAGAGCATGTGAAAGCTCGGCATGGCCATGTGTTTGCTCCCTGCCTGGAGACAAAAACGCTGGACTTCAGTGATGAAGAGCCAACCAGACGTTTGAGCACGCAACATTTACCCCCCGCTCCTCCCCCAACCTAAAACACAAAATAATCATCAGAAAAAGTGGCAAAAACACCTTTTACTTCATCCCTTTATTTCTTTTCTCACTTTTGTGTTTTCCTCCCAGCCCATCTCGGGTCTCCTTGCCAACATAACATGAAAGCTAAGTGTCTGGCTGAGCCAGAAAAGGTGCAAGGGCTAAGATTCAAAAGCAAAAAAAAAAAAAAAAAATTGACATAAAAGAGAAATATGGACTAAAAGGCTAAGGTGAAACAGTACGAGAGGGAGAAAACAAAGAGAGCTGGAGGAGAAATGCTGCTTCATGAAGGTGGAAAGTAGTCGTCCACACCGCGCCCAGCTGACCCCAGAAGGTGCTCTGCTCAGCCGCGGCGTCATGAATAAACAATCACAACTAATTTGTTCAGACTGAGGTCAAGGCCACAGGTGCCTGAAGGAAAACGTTTAATTTGAGGCATTCATGTTCTCAGAGATGGAAAAAAACAAAAAAACAAAAAATAAAACACCTCTTCCCTCTCCTTTTATACGATGAAATCTGCAAACAGATCAATTCTAAGATTTTCGATAAAACTCTAAACGTAGAGCGGCAAATCACCTGCGACGGGTTTCTGTGGGGCAAAGGGTTTATTTTCTATCAGGTTTGCAATGCCTGGTTGGAAAGGTGATAATATGCAACTGGGTTTCTCAGCGAGGCCTGGAGGGATGTTAACAAAACGTCCCGAAGGCCTGGAGACGTGAGAAAACCCGAAGTGCCTCCTATCAGATGGAGGACGTCATAAAAAGCAGAAACACCATATAATTTGAGTTCAAATTCTTTCAAACCAACATGAAAAAAGCTTTTGTTAGATTAAAAAAAAAACAACCTCTTGCCCATTGGTTGGTAACGCCTGCAACGTTTTCATCTATACGGTCCGTAAGCTGTTTCCTGGGGACACGTTTCTTTGCTGCACCGCCGTGTGTAGAGGAAGTACAGCAAAACAAGTCAAGTTATTTAAGGATGATGGCCGAGAAGAACTTGGGTCGGTTTCTTTTGTGTGGAAATGTTTCGGGTTTAAACGACGGTCATTTGCAACTTCTGCTGAAGAAAAGTTGTCAGCGTGGGCGGTAACATGAGACTTGATAAACTGTTTCTGAGTTATCTGATGATAAGATTTTCTATAAATCTCTAAACGTAGAGGAGCAAATCACCTGCAACCGGCTCAAATAGAAACAGTTCAAATAGTTTGGATGTATTTTTTTCTTACTTACCTAAAGTTTCTGTTTATATCATAGGTTTGTGGCGCATTTTTACCCGAAAGAAAAAGATATAAAACGTCATATGTGTCACAATGAGATATTAACATACATGGAAAAAAATCACAAAAACCTTATGCTATAGCAGGAAGTATGATAGCGACCGGAAGAAAGGCTTACAGTTAGGGGTGTTGTAAAAGAATATTTTATCTCACGATTAACCGAGGAATCGGATCGATCTCTCCCTCTCTCTCAGCGCCATTCCTACCGTTCGCTCCGAAACCGCGACGACGCGGTTCCGACGCCACAAACTCGGTTGTAGTCCAACCATCGCGCCGCAAAATTCAACAATCCTCATTTCTCCCCCAAACCCTGACAAAACGCAGCACAATTCAACACCGTGCTGCTGTCCTCCACAAATAATGACCCGGGTCGAACACAGTGTATAATAAAACATAGTTTAGCTTCGAGGCAGATGAGACTTTCCTCGAGATTTTAATAATCAAGGTACTCGAATCATTTGAGGAATTGGTGCATTAAACCAACATTCGGGGATCAGGTATTTTCGGTATGAACATGTGAACTGTTACATCACTTAAGTCAATATAGCTGTAAACTTCAGATCTCTATAGCATATTTTTATAGTGCCTATAATATTCACCCTGTATTCAACGCAGCACATAACATCAGCCCAGCTGCCTTGTTCTCATCCATCAGTGGACAGCCGGCCGGCCGGCCGGCTCTGTGTTTGTTTTGAGACAGATTTCAGAATTGCACATGTTTGTGAAAATCCATCTCAATTATTCCCTGGCCAACTGTCAGTGCTAAAAGGTTTCTCTGTTCATGTTGTCTGCAGCATTTTTGAGGCTGAAGATGAACCTAAAACAGAACATTTGGATGCGTGCGTACACAGACGGCGCCGATTATCTGCCGGTAATGGATATTTAGAGCAACACCGGAGTTACAGCAGTGGATGAAAACAGTTCTTTAACAGAACACAAACAGCAGCAGAGACAGGCAGCTTCCTGGCTTTGTGGCACGTAACACAGTTTAGGTTAGAGATAGCCTGGCTTTTGTGACACTTTCAGTGACGGACGCCGTGGTTTTGGTGATAAATGCCACAAAAGTCGTGGCACCTGTCACACATGTGTATGTGTTCTTATTTCTTTTTATTGATCTGTTCAAAATAAACTTATTCATATTCACCTGGCCACAGAAGCTGTGTCATATGTCACAAAAGCCAGAAGCTTGGTGGAGTGGTGGTGTCAGCTGCCAAGCTGTGGCCACAGCTTGCTGACACCACCACCACTGCCGCTGCCACTGTCCCAGTTTGAGCTCCACGCTGCTTTCTGATCACAGATCTGATCAGTAACTTCATTAATAATGGCTACAGAGTCTAACTCTCATTCCAAATGCTGACGGAAACGACACGCCACAGCCAAACAAACCAAAGCATCTCACGCAGATAGCTCACTTAAAATTCTTTCCCCATTTCCCTGGAAGGATTGTGGTTTAGAAAAACCCCCATCCGGCTAAGGGTGGGGGTCTTTGTTGGTGTAGTTGCATGCTGGGTGGTGTTGGGAGTATAGGTTTGGTTATATTAATTTTAGAAACAGTTAACCTTTGTGCATACAAAATATTAGATGTAGCATGAATATTTTGAGTAGATTTTAAGTTAGGTAGATTTGGATAAAGATTCAAACTAAAACAACTGCTGACTTTCTGAACTTACATAAATTACGAAAGAGGGCCTTCAGAAAGGGAGTGTGTTGTACCAGCGGATAGAAAGCAGAGGTTGAGGGGTCTGCTTGTTCACAAGATGAGTCACATTCTTTGGTGTTTGTTTAGGAGTTCAGTAAAACACTAAAACCTTTAGAAAACAATTCTTCTAGAAGTATAATCAAATATATTAAGATATTTCTCTTAAGTATTAACAGCAAGTTATGAACTAGTTAGTGTCTAACCATAGTAATTTGCATGCATCTTAGATTACTAAAATAGAACAGAATTATGAAACTAAAACTTTAGAAGTAAAATATTTCAGGCATTCTAAAAAGAGTTTTTTCTAAAAGAAGATAATCCTGCAATTTTTAGATCCAAACTCACAGTTATTATCTGACACCAGATTTCTGTGTCAGAGTGTGTTTATAACAGGAATCAGTTTCTTGATGAATCGTTGAGGCAGAAGAACCACCAGGTTTAAGTGAACCATAAATTTTGGTCTGGAATGTCAAAGGAGGACTCAGAGACTCGTACGGGAAGACCCTGTTTGAGAATGACCTTTGTTCTCTCTGGATATTTGTTTTTGGGTTTGAGCAGGTGTCAAAGAAGGTAATAAAATTAACTTTAAACAGCCCTACAAGGGGAGGACACGCCTTCAAATGCATATATTTAAATTAAGGGAATACACCTCCTTATAAAAATGTCTGTTTTACAGCAGAAAAACGAATTGCTTTGTTTGCAGCCGTGAGAGCAATTTCCAAGAACGCATTCTTGTGTTTTCCTTTCCAACTCGTTGCAGGTAATTGTATGTTTTGTTATATGTTTGGACTTCTTGATAATCTGGGTGTAATGCTGGTGTGTTATTCTATATGCATTGAATTCTCTGAATTAAACTCTAGTTATGTCTGAAGTTATGTCGAATGGATGGTGAATGGTTGTTCTCTCTGATTTCCACTGTGCATACGGAGTCCCTGGATCCGGGGGACTGGAGGAAAATCAACGAGCCAAGTTCATTTTATTCCTCTAATTTCAACAGTGGTGACATCAGAGGCCTGGCTCACAGCGAGCTGCACCGCTGCTACTCTGAGCACATCCAACATAAACCGGCTGTGATAAAACTTTTGATAATCTTGACAAAATATGCTTCCGACCTCCCTACTGGGAGAAATCACGCTCCACGCAAAGAAGCCGGCGCTGATTTTCTATTGATTTCTAAGACTTTAAATCAGATCTGTATGGATCCCTGTTATATAGAAGGATCAGGGTTTTAATAGCTGACGTTCCCCCCTGCTCTGCCAGCACTGGAACAACCTGATTATTTACAGAGCTGAGCAGAAGATGTTTCATCACTACATAAGCGTGGTATGGATTTTGGACTTGAAATTATTTATCTACACTGTTATTGTTTCAGGGTGGACTGACTATGCAACAAACAGCTTCGACAATCTCATAAAAAGGAAGTAGATGTGCAAGTTTGAAGTTATTGTGTTTCTCTCTAATCTTCAGAGGATCATAATTAAGCATACAGGCTCAAATAGTTTGCATCTCCACCGGTACCGGGTTAGAACGCTTTTTGGAGCCACCGGAAAGTTTTTGGAAACTCCGACGAGCAAAACTGGTTGAACTGATTCGGGGTGTTTTCACACCCGACAGTCTGATCGACTCCGTTCGATTTGGGACCAAAACTGCAACATTTGCTACGTTTTCAGCTGCTGTTGAGTTTCTGCGATCCAAATCAATCGAAAAACCCATTTTGATTTTTTTTCGCCATGTCAGAAGGGAAATAATCTGCCAGCAGAACTTGTTCTTTTTCATCAATATTGAGGAATTATTGACTCATAACAAGTAAGTCTATCTTGTATTGGATTACTTGTGAGTTAGTCTTGTCTTACTTCAAGTGCACTAGAATATTTGGGAACTAGAACAGAAATACTGCTGAGACTGTAATCATTCTAATCTGAGAAAGAAAACGCTTAAAATCGCATTTATTAAAAGGCCCGGAAGAAACATTTCAGTCTTAGCCACGGTGAGTGGATGTAAACTTCTGACTCCATCGCATTTCAAACGCCTGACGCTGCGCTCGGTTTATTACGAGCAAACAAAAAAACAAAAAAAAATCCACCTTTTCTGACACCGTCGCAAAGTGAAACATTGTTATCTACAACGAGACAGGAGACAGTAAGAAAGTCAAACGCAGAGGCCGGCTGGATAAAAAAAACATTTCCTTTGTTCCCTCTGCTGATATTTGGATTCATTCTGCCAATTGTCATACCTGCTGCAGCCTTATCCTCTCCGTGTGCCTTGTTCCAGCTTTGTCTTATCAGCCAGGCAACAAAAACAGGTGGAATATAGAGGTGGAAAAATGGTTTCATGAAGCAGGTGAATATGTATCTCCAGCTTTCATCAGCGTGATCCTCGGAGCTGCCAGCCATAGTCGATATGGATTAAACCTCACCGTGATTGCCATTTAGAGAAATAAATAGGGCCGGGTTTAATCCTCATCTGCCAGGTTGGCCTCTGGCAAGAAAACCCCAACAAAACATATATATGTATAATATCTGCTGGTTTGCTCTTGATTTAGGGAAACACAATTAAGACTTCATTGCATGTGAGGACCCAGGAGGGAGATCTTTAAAAAAAAAAAATGCATTTAAGAACAGAGTGTCTGATATGAGCCAACAATCGAGTCTTTGGGAAGGAAAAAGGAATTAGAGAGCAGAAACAACGAGACGGAAAGTTTAAAATAAAATAAGAAAACAAAAACTGTGCAGCCCACATCAGCTTCTTTTAATGCAATTTCTATTTTCATAGAACATATAAGCAGCTTATATGTTGTCATTTATATTTGATTGATTTTTTTTTGTTAGATAATTATATAAAATCAATATCTGAGATTTTTGACGTAATTCGACCGCTTTGACCAATTTCCTTGTGACTTCATTCTAGAAGTTATTCTTTCCATGACAAAAATACTATGTGAAATCAGACCTCTGTTAATATTTTAGACAATTTTCGGGTTATGGCCTTTTTTGCAGCCATCCAAAGAGGGATTTATCCTTTTTTGTAGTTCATATCCTCCCAATGTACCATATATTACCATAAACTGAAAATATATTTTCCTTTTGAAGACCGTTTCCAGGACCTCAAACATTTCTCTAAAAGAAATGGACCCACATGGGGTCAATCGCAAAAAACATGAAACGTTATTTGCTAATGTAAGCCCACAGAGTCTCCAGCAGTCGATCCAGCATGAATATTTAGTTTTTTTAGGCCGGTGTGTAATCCCGTTCCTCCAGCTGAGTTTCCTTCCAGAAGAGGGTACACACACTTGCAGCTTAAACCAAGGAGGTTCATTTTTACACAGGAACAGATTAGCTTCATTTAAACGTTTTAAGCCCTTAAATGCTCCCTTTTAATAGCAAAGAATACAAAGAGCTGCGGAGCTTCTTTTTATTTACAGCCTCGCTACCAAAACTGGGAAGAAGTCTGCCTCACAGGACGCTGACCACACTGCAGAGGCTTCAAACAAATCCTGCTTATCTTTTGCTGTCAAACTGGATTTTCTAGGTGGGGTGAAGAACAGTCCAGAACAGCAGAGAACATGATTTAAGGAGACAGGGAAGAACATAGTGAGAGCACAGAGAACAAGTGCTGGAGATGTCAAAGAAACGGATGATACCTGGTAGAGTCTTTGGTAATCTGTCATTTTAAGCTAAGTTGTTATCTTCCTGTAGAGTCGGTTTGATTGGGAACCAAAGTTGCAATATTTGCTGCATTTTCCGCTGCTGCGGTTTGCTTTCACACTGCCCTGTCAAGTGAACCAAACCCTCTGAAAAGCCACAACAACCTCCTCGCCTGTGGTGGCGCTGTAACCACGAATTAAAACGTCCAAACGAGACACAGAGGGAGACTTCCTTCTTCACGAAACGTAAACATAAACGTAGTGGCGTCGGATTTTCTCTTTCGTCTTTGGCATTTCTCCCACCGGCGCTTAGGTTTGTGTGTCTGTTTTGGTTGTGTTTGCCCAGAATGCCCTGGGGTGTAGTCCAGACTTCCTGCTAGTTTTATTAGTTTCTGATCCAGTGTTTTATTTTCATTGCTGAGTTATCCTTCCATGTTCACGATTTCATACTTTGGCTTAGTAGACGTCATTAAAAATACAATTTTAATGGAACAGCTTCAGTGTTTATGATTGTGCATGGAGTCACTCACTTATGAAGCAGAACTAGAGTAATTATTTGACATTGATCATTAGTTATTTTCCCTTATTTCTCCAAGGATAAACATGTACCGGTAAGTGATGGGGAGAAAAAAGAGGAGCTCAGAGGTAATAATGAGCAAGATATTAGGTCAATTCCTATAGACTTATAACAAAAATGAATGTCAGATTTCTGTACTGTCAGACATCACAGCTGCGTGGAGGCCTACCTGATTGGAGTATCTCATGCTGACGTTGCGCTGGTCTTGCCGTGGGACGTATCGGTGGATGGGATCAATGTCTTTAGGGCTGATCAGCTCATCCGCTGGAAAGTTAAGAAACACACACGTGCAGAAACAAAAGATTATGAACGCCATTAAAAGATTTACAGAAAGGGGAAAAAAAAAGAAAAAAAAAAGACTACTGATCAAAAGTTATCAAAACCTATCAACTTAATGATAGGTTTAAAGAATCTTAAAATAATAACTACATGACAAACCGTTGTTAAGTTAACAATTCAAGAAACGCACCCAGCAGCTTAGCAATGTTGTACATGGCCTGACCCCAGAGGAACATCTTGCCATCACGACCAGAGTTGCTAGGGAAACGCTTCTGGCTTCCATGTTTGTTCTGCTCCGCCTCCACAAAGTCGGCCGGTACGTAGTAGTACTTAGGGATCACAGCGTGGCCTGTCAAAAAAAACCCCAAAAACAATAAAGCAGTGTTTACATAGACCACATCCTCTCTGGACCTAAAGCACGTCCAAATCGACGCAGCACAGAGAACGAAGCAACAACTCGAGCTTAAAGGAGTCATTTATGAACCAGTCGTGTACTTTAGAGAACTTTAGAGAAACAGATTCATGCCTTAGTTGGTATAGACACAAACATGGACTAGTTAAGAAGGTTCTGCATTAAAAAATAACAGTAATCTTTTTTATTAGAAATATTTTAGTGAGGAAAAATGCGGAATTTGGACAGCATCACTATCCACAATCACTCTTTATATTAACTAGAGTGACATTTATCTTCCCTTCGGGATAAATAAAGTATTTTTCAGCTGAATTCAATGACCTCTATAGTCTGATTTTTGTGCATGGACCTGGACTCGTTCTGTTTGCTGAATCGACCTCCCTGCCAGTGAGTCTCAACATGTTTCACAGCCGCTTCAAAACTTAGCTTAGGCCTTTTCCAGACCACTTTCCAGGTGAAAAAATGATATTTAAATGATATTTAAAGCTTTAAAACATCTCACAGAGGACTGCTTATGGCACACAAATTCAAACTGCAGCCAGCAGTGCAGCCGAATGGTTAAGATCACAGCATGTCAAAGTGTTAGAATAGCTTGGTTCACATCTAAATCCAGTTCAGAATTCATGGCTCAAGCTGAACATGTTTATTGGCAGGAATGAGACCAAGCTGAATGTTTCAGCATGTAGATGTGTAAGGCTCACTCTGTTTGAGCTGTGAAATGTGCCTCCACCAAGTATTGAATCAGGGAGGCTGGAAGTAAAGGTAAAGCATACCTTTAAACCTTTTATTTCTAAAACGAAATGTGCAAACAGTTTATTAGGCTTCATCCTTTTACTAACATACACATAGTGTGGCTCTGATATGTACAAAAAAATAGCTAAAGGGGGATGAACGATTTAGCGTTTTGCTGTCGTTTCTGGAGCTGAAGATGAACAAAAACAAAACTATGTTTCCTATGTTTTAGGAAACATAGGAAAATATGTTTCCTAAAACATATTTTAGGAAAATAAAGGAGACCCGATATGAAACATGAGCCGCCTTCCTAAATGTGCTCTGAACAACAACAAACAAGGAAGAACATTAAGATGTAAGGGTGCAGATTTGACCTGGTGTCCTGCCTCCTGTGTGATTCCCCCCCACCACCCCCTCCTCATGCCACTCCAGATTATCTTCAGAGTGCGATGCCAGCTGAGAATCTCCTGCTGTAAGTCACTTCTGACCCGATTCTCAAAATATTCACCAGTGTGAAACGGTTTTCACGTCTGTCGGGTCGGAAACTGTGACCGAACAAACACACGCATCACTGCGCTCACTTGCAGCAGGAACTCTGTTTGTGTTTGTCATCTTGGATGCGACATACATTTCACTGCTTTATGCTATGTAAGTAGCCACGCTCACAGCGGAGGGCGGCGTGTTTGTGCTTTAGCAAATCAAATTAAAGTCAACGAATTCTTCTGGCAGCAGCGATCACATTTGTTTTTGTTTTTTTTTTTTTTTTTTCGTTCCCTCATTAACATTAATGATGAAACAAAAGAAAAACCTTTTTGATTCACCTCCAAAGCTCAGACATTTAACTTTAGGAGTCGCTGCTAATTTACACAGAACAGGTACAAAGACTCTATGGAGGCAAATAATGTCTCAGACCATCATCCTGTCTACACTCTAATTATTCCCAGTCTGTTCTGAATGGACCAGAGGAAACGCCAAGCTGCTGACTTTCCTATTATGTAACCGTCTCCCCTCAATGCAGTGAAGGTGAAAAGATGTACATTTATGTCACGTTTTTCTCATGTTAAAAGTGACAGGACTTTACATGAAAAACAAAAGAAACAGGCAGAAATCAACCGCTGAAACTCACCCTCGAACGACTGGAAGATGATGGGCTCCAGGAGGTCCTGGTACTCCTTCACCTGTGCCTTATTTCCTCTGAACACACCTTAAAGAGACAGAGACACGTTTCGGCCTGGAGGCTGAGGGAACCGGCTCTGGGCTGAGCTCTCTGTTTCTCTCTGCCTGTATCTATGAGACAGACTGTAATCCCAGAGCTGAGTGTTTGTACCACTGTTTGTGACTGAGTTGGTCCTCACAACACGAACAATACGCTCATGCACCGCTGTGCCGGTGTCACTGTTTCGAGAAGACAAAAACCCAGTTTCCATAATGTGGATTTGTTTTGTTTTTTTGAGTTAGGCCAAGACAGAAAGTTTTAACTTATACTGAGATGTTGAACGGTTTTGTGCAGATATGTGAATTTGTTGAGTTTCTGAGTTAAACTCTTGCTCCAGCCAGGGACTATGATGGATTTGACTAGACCGTAAAGAAGCAAACCTCTGTACTTTAACTATAACAGCTTTGTAGAGCGGTGGTGTCCACACTTTTTGCCACACGGGCTGCAAAAACTTGATTTTTAGCCCTTTGACTGCCTTGAAAACACTTCGATGTTATCTGACGGGTCATGAGACAGTTGAGGGGTTTTAATAAAAAAATAAATAATAATTTGATTGTTTTTCGCTTGTTTTTATATTTGTATGCTCATCAACAAACCAAACAAGGATTATTATGAAAGAAATAAATTGGTCTAGTTTTCCTAGAAAATAGGTTTGTAATTCCTGCAAGATTTGAAATACACACACTTTCAACTTTTATTCATTGTTTTTTTTTTTTTTACACGTTTGTTGAAATTATCACTATGACATAACAGTCTGCGATGGATAATCTGTGAATAAAGAAAAACGAATTGCCTTTCTACCTTCTCCCAGTGCTAACTAACAACAACCATTCACGCCCACAGACTTCGGACGCCCCTGATGTAGAGCCTTAATGCGACATGGACACAGACTCTCTGTGTTGGAAAAGTAAACGCCTTTATTACCTCTTTTGTCATGTTAAACATATGTTTTAAGAATCAATTATAGTTTTTTTTTTTTTTTTTTTTTTTTAAACGTCTCTTCAAAATAAACCAAAATGTCATTGTCTTTCAAAAACGCCACACGCAGGTTTTTCTCTCTCGTCCCATTGAGGCATCATAGCAGCAGCGGCGAAGAGAGCGAGGCTTACCGTCAATCATCATGTAGATGAAAAACATGGGAAACTCGCATTCGATCCCATCAAAGAGCTGCAGAAACACACAGAGAGAAGGAATTAGACTGCTTTCTTGTTTTACAAAGCAGCCAGCTTGAACTGAAAGCAGGAAAGCTTCTTAATATGAAACGGCAGGGAGCAAAGAAACACACGGAAAACATTCTTTAACGCTCGCCGAGATTTCTTCTTCTCTGTATTATTGTCATTTTAGGCAGATCTGTTGATGGAAAAGTGAAGGTTTAATTCGCCACTTCAACAACAGCAATACACCTACATTATATACATCATTATATGCATTTGTTACTGTCCCGGAGTTTGATTGCTCCCTCACTGTGATGGTATGAAGAGGCTAAAGAAGGCTGTTGTGTTATATGGACGTTTTATGGTGGAAAACACATGCAGCATTCTGATGATGGGCAATGAATCGGGGATGCAGGTCAATAATATCCCACATTCCAAAGTCAAAAGATCTCGAAACAAAAGAAGTAAACACGAAAACAATTTCACACCCTTGGAAACGTGGAGCTATAAATAAAAAGCTTGATAAATGACCAATCGCATACTTTTAATTAAGGCTTTTGATTTAATTAAACTCGGGCACTCCAGGGGCAACCCGCGCACTGATTTGCTGCCATCTTAATGCAACAAAGCCTTGGAGGGAGAGCATGAGGCAGCGGAACGATCCTGTGGCATGAACCACGACTCTACGGCTAGTCGGCCAGGCATTCTGCTGCAGGCACGCCCAACGCAGCCGTCACAGTTATAACATCACACACATTTATTGAAAATCCGACCTGGAGATAATCATGATAGCACATCCATTCCAACACCTGGATAAAAAACAAGTCAAACTGACAGAACTAGGGGTGAAGATTTATGTTCTCCCTGTGCATACGTGGGTTCTCTCTGGGTTCTCCAGCTTCCTCCCACAGTCTGAAAACATGACTGCCAGGTTAATTGGTTTCTCTAAATTCTCCCGAGGTGTGTCTGTCTGTCTCTGTGTTGCCCTGCGACAGACTGGCGACCTGTCCAGGGTGACCCCGCCTCTCACCCAGAACGTTAGCTGGAAGATAGACACCCGAACCCGTCCCGACCCCACTAGGTGTAAGAAAATGGATGGATGGATTTCAGCAACAAGGCAGTTCAAAATCCTTTACATCATAAAATCAAAATTAAGCCAACAATTATGAAAACCAACAACAGGCATCACATTTTGTCATGTCCCACTGTTAAAATAATCAACAAACATCAAATGTGTTGGTCAATGTTCCATTTTTCATGGTTCAAAGGAAAATCTAAGCACTCGGGTTTTTAGTCTTCTTTCAAAGGAGCTCAGTGTTTCGGCTGTTTTGCAGTTTTCTAGAAGTTTGTTCCAGATTTGATGTGCAGTGAATCTGAATGCTCCTTTCTCCATGTTTGGTTTAAATCAAAAAACAAAAACCCCAAAAAAGGAAAAAAAAAAAAAAGGATTCTGGTAATAACATGACACCTAAAACTTCATTAAATAAAACTCCAACTGTAATAAGATCAAAAACAATAATCGCAGGGGTGATTATTTAGTTAGTACAGGCTGCAGACAGGTGTGTTGTGTTCACATGTATACTTCTTGTAACCGTCATTTGTTCTGATTATCTCTGCACGCCTGTCTCTGTCAATCCTCTCCACATCGATGGAAGATAACAGAGATTAGATCTTAATGCAGAAACAAACGCCTGATGGAGCCACACACGCCGACGCCGTCACCACCGCTCCACGGATACCTCTGTCTGAGCGTGCTTCTTTAAACGCTCTGCGTCTTCATGCTGCCATTATGCAGATCTGCCGCACCTCAAACTGCTTTTGCAGCGACAGAGGGAGAAGGAACGAGGAGAAAATGACAGACAAGAAAAATGCATAACAACGCGCAGGAGCAGGGGAGGCTGGTTAGCGGCGGCGGTGGGGGGCGAGGCAGCCGCTCAATGAGGCCCGTGCTTTTTCGCCCTTTCAGGCTGTAAACACGCAGCGTTCCCTGGTGTTTTGTGCTTGAGCGGCCTGACTGATTGGTAAAACTGTCCGTCACCGAGGCAGCTGCTGCTCTCAGTGAGCAGACAGGAAGCGCAGGCGTCTGCCCCCGCCGTGGATTCTCTCTGAACGCCAACAACAACAGCTTCAATCGATGTCCTCTGCAGGGACACCTGGTCTACCTGCGACCCCTCGCCCTCCAGACCGTCTTCACTCCCACGGCCTGCTATACCATGTCACCGTCTTCTTACTGTAGACGCCAACAGGGTCTGAAAATCTAATCCACAGCAACCCCTCCGCCTCCTAGGAGGACAGCTAGTATTTGTATTAGAAAGTCATTCTGCAGTAATATTTCCAGACCTTCCACTAAAAAAAAATAAATAAATACAAAGTTTCTGACCCAAATCAAGCCATGTACATATAAAAGTATAGACACTACTACTCTAGAAGAAGAGGAAACAGCAGCTTGTGTGTGTGCATATGGAACATTTTGTGTGTTTTCTCGTCTGAATGAAGGTGTGAAGGAGCCTGAAGAACTGCTGGATAATTCGGAGCCTCAGAGTCTTTTTATCCTATTAGCTGCAGGATTAAATGCAGCTAATTGCAAAGTGGTTCAGACTCGGCGCCTCATGAGGGCAAATCAAGGGAGCGCCTTCAACGTCTGTGTAATTTATTTAATTAATTATTTATTTTTTGTTAGTCACTGTGCGGTTGTGTTGCGGTTCGGCTTTGGCCTGCAGTCAAGAGCCACCAAAAAACGTGAAGTCTTTTCTCAGAGCTCCAACGGTTTCAGAAACTTATGTGTACACACAGTTAGTTTGTTAGCTAAGACTCAAAGGAGACTTGTGCTATGAATTCAGATGATCAAATTTGGCTGACAGTGAAAACCAACATGGTTTGCCAGATTCCTACATATAAAACAACAGCAATTCCTAAATCTTCTCTCTGCAAACACCTTCTGATCTCCTGTCTGACCGATGCAGTGAGCTTGAAGAGAAACCCTCTTCTTAGCTCATCAGCTCAGTGACAGAAACAGGAAGCAGTTTGTAAAAGAGTCACCAAGGCCACGCAAATTTTAGGATTATACTACTCAGTATATTTGAAAATGGAAAAAATAAAATAAAATTTTTCTCAAACACAATATTTTAACTAAAACAAACCTTTTATGTTGCAGAGATTTTTTTTTTTTTTTTTATGCGTTGGTTTCGAGTATCTCTGAAGACCTGATTTTACTAAAACCAATCCCAAAACTTTAACTAGGCCCTGTTTGATTTGCTTTTAGAGGAAGTCTGCAGGACGACCTCTAAGTTCAAACTGACAGGTTTAAAGGTCACTAAACTAAAACATGTGACCATTACATTAACAACACATCCTGTTTTATGATGACTGAAAGTAAATTTTAGACATTTTATGTGTTTTTTCAGACTTATAAGCTAATTTCTGAGTTTGAGTTGTTTTTCCATTCTCTTTACCATTTTCAGATGAGATACTTTGAGATACTCAAAGCTGGAATAACAGAACTTTGCATTAAAACTTCCTCTTTTTCGCTTTACAGTGATGTGCTACTATGTATTGGGATGTCTCATAAAATCCCAATTCAGATAAAATTCTTCAATATATATATTTTTATGTGATTGTATTTATATCATTTATATATCACTATTTACGCTGCTTCTCTGGTTAAGATACCAAATTTCATTTTCATTGCTCTCCACCTGATCATGTGCTACAACAGTGAAGATGAATCTGATCTAATCTAATGTCGGGATGACGGACAAAAATCCCAGGAATCACGAGTTTGTAATGTAACAAAGCGTACAAAAGTCCAAGGGAGACGAGGGGCATTTTGTTCTGATTTTTAGAAGAATTGTTCAGTCACTGAAAACTGAAACGGATCCATTCTTGCTGCCTGGTGTTTTTCGTGACTGTCTCTTTTAGCCCCAGTTTTTCGTAGCATATGATTCATCCTGTGCTGTAAGGGAGCTAGCTGGGTGTGTTTGGTGCGTTTCTGCTTCTTGTAAAGCTGCAGGTTTCCACCAGGGGGCGTGGCTGTGGCTCCAGCACACCTGCTCCATACACCAGCAGGTGCTTAAGAGCAGCTGGCTGCCGGCGTCTGATTCGACCCCTCTGTGTCAGCTCATGAGTAATTCCTCGTTGTTGACTCAACCCTGACCTCGTTCCTCATGCCTGTTCTTAACGGTTATCGCCCGAGTTCCCTCCTGGATCTGATCCTCTAGAATTTACTCAACCTTTTGAATCCTCCGCTGTCAACTCCCCACTTCTCTCTCTGCATTCAAACAATCCTATTCAACCAGTAAGATCGTTTCCCGACTCTCACCTTGAGACATTCGTCCTACTGCTCTGTTAAACCCCCCTGGACCAGAAAGGACCAGAAATCTTTGCAGCTTCCTGTACTTTAATAAACCTGCCAAACTTCAGAACCGTTTCCTGAAAGTTCTTGTACGTGGGTCAGAAGTTTACCATAAAACATGACAGGGGCTGTCTATGTAAAATCCACACCTGTTAAATAGGGGTGTAACTATACATTGATATATATAAATTAAATGATTCACGATATGATTCACAATGTTAATTTATATCATCAAGTTTAGGATGTCCTTTATTTTGAAAAGTTGAACTTTTATTTCAATGCCTGTAGGAATTGAGAGAGAAAATTATTTTAAATGTTTTTGTGAGTTGAACTAGATGTAACTGACTGTGTTAGACAGGCAGAATGTATCGCAGATTTGTGAATTATATTGAATCATAATCATATGGCACACTTTGTGACATTAAATATTTGTCATTTAAACAAATCAATATATCGTGATAAAGCAGGTGATTTACTCCCGTACCATTAAATAGTGAGGTACACACTGGCACATATTGATCTGTTCTTAAAATCCACTTAAAAAAATAAACTGGAAAAGTTTATAACTTAGGAAATATGGAAAAATGACAAATCCAAACACGCTGCCTTCCATTAACCATAAAATTGCTCAAATTGGAATTATAAAAATAAATGTACTTGATGGAAACAAAACAATTTAAAAAAAAAAAAGAAAAAAAAAAGAAACTTGCATTTTTTGATCAAAATGTTTTGCACTAGGCTGAAGAGATTTTTCTAAATTTGTATATTGTGGAAACACAATAACATCTGCAGGGTCCACTGGGTTTCAGATTACCAGTCCAGAACTTTTTGAACATCCATTTAACACGAACACGGATCCCACCTGGAGTCCTGACGCTCACCTTCATCTCAGCAGGTTTGTAGTAGCGGCGCTCCTTGTCTTCGTTCGCCGTGCGGTAGCCGTCGCGCAGGAAACGCTTGAAGCCATATTTGCCTCGCAGCTTCCGGACGATCTTGTCGAGCGTCTGGCTGTAGAGAGCGTCGTCATCGACCGCGAAGGCCGGGTAGCTTATGGTCGGGAGCAAGGCGGCGTCGGTGTTCTGTCAGTGGAGACGAAACACAGCGAGTCGCTGACAGAGTCTCAACTTAACACAGCACCATAAGCAGCGATGCGACTGATTATTTTAGTTACCGATTTTATCGATATTATTTTGACAATTAATTTGATTCTGTAACCTCTTGAGCTTATTTTGTAAAACAAAATGCAAATACGTAAGTCGATTCCTTTTTCGAATAAGAAAACATTTTTTTGTGTGTGTAATAAAATAGCTAACATTCCTTGAGTGAATGCTTGATCGTTTGCAGCAAAGGATCCATCAGCAGCTAAAAACAATACATCTAACATCAAAATGTGCAAAGCTTATTAGTTCCAACACAAACACATCACAGAGCTGATCTGTTGATTATTGTTGGATTATCAGATCATTAACTGGATATGAAAAAGGTCCTTTATAGGAGATTTTGAGATTTTTCGTTATTTATTTTTTACAGAATTTGAACCAGGTGAAACTAAAACTATGCTACTTGATTTAAAACAAGACAATAATAATATTAATAATATTAATTTAAAAAATTTACATAATATTTGTTGTCAAATTTTGGCTTTTGCGCTGACGATATTGATCTTTTATAAGTCAATATAGTCCAGCTAACATTAATTAATCTATTACTAATTTAACTGATTGTTTCGATAGTTGATTTAATACAATTTATCAAAATGTTTCAGCTCTCATTATAAGTCAGCACCAATAAAGGCTAAAAGTATTTCTGTATAACTTTCCTCCAAACGGAGCCGTATCTGACTGAACTGGAGCAGAACCACTCATTAGGTATAAACAATGCTATTCCAATTAAGAAGCCAATATGACGAGACAACAGGGAAAAAAGAGCAACCAGAAATCTTTTCACTTCATCAGTCAGAGGCGAGTTTCCAAAAATAAAGCTCCTGCCGTTTCTGAATGAAAAGGCTCGGCTGCCTGGACAATAAGTTTCCTCAGAGCTGCGGTGATTTTATTCAACAGGCGGCCAAACGAGTGCGTCTCCCTCCAGGTCTGTTTGATGCTCCTTTGTATTGGATTCACTCTCAATTTGCGCTGATCTTTGCAGGAACAAAGGCTGGGGCAGAGGCATTTAGCCCCCGGCCCTTTTATCTGACATCTCATTACAACTCCAGTGTGCATATTGACAAGGCAAACCGCTTGGCTACAGTCGCTCGACAAAAGAGCAGAGCAGAACCTCGTACGGGCGACCGAACATTGAAATTGGATCTTTTGACGCACAACAAGCAGCGCCGATATGGTATTAGTATCTTTATCTTGACATAATCCTGCACTGTTGCAACCCCGACACTTCGTCCTCCCCCTTAATGTCAGCCTAACATAGCTGAAACGGCTGAAACGGCCCTCTGGTCCTCTAATTACACTCATTTGACTCCTCAAATACTGGCGGCTGGCTTTCCTGCCCGACACATTCGGCACGCACTGCCTCTCACAGACGCGCACTAATATGTACAGATGTGATCACTTAAGTGTCTGTAAGAGGTGGAGTGAAAGAAAGGAAACAATTTTACGCCTACTTTGTCTTCCTGATTCCGTTTCATTCCGCCCCCCCCACATTTGCTGTGAGGCCGCCTCTCACTTTCACCAAATCTTTCTGAACGCCGAACAATCAGCAGCACAGGTGGCGTAATGATCGACTACAAGGGAGAAACACGGCTCTAAATTGAAATTTAGAGTTGACACGGGGGTGTGGGTTCATCTGATGTGTGCTGTTAGCCTTTGATGTGTGTGTGTGTGTGTGTGTGTGTGTGGGGGTGTGTGTGTGTGTGTGTGTGTGTGTGTGTGTGTGGCAGGCTACAGTTTGGGAGGGAATAAGAACAAAACTCCCGGTAGGCGAAAACTGCGGGACGGCCGTCTTAAAATGAGAAAATTGCAGATACGGGTTTTTCACAGAGAATCACTCCGCAATGTTGCTAAAACTGTTACATGAAAGAAGATCAATGAGAGCATCAAAACTTAATAAATTTGAAAACAGGATTACATGTAGGTAACGCATGCAGGTTAGTGATACAAATCACACATCATGTGACTGGTGTCCTACAAAATGAATTGACAAATTGGCATGTTTTTCCAAGTAAAAAAAAAAAATAAATATAATGTCCCTTTTATCACAATCACAATAGCATCCCAGAATATTGCGATGAAACTTTAAGTTTACATTCACCCCACCACCACATGCAGGGTCATTCTGTTTTACCCTGACAAGACTGAGACGTGGGGAGAATCGGGCATTAGCAACGGCAGCAAATGTGGTGTAAAAATGTATATTCATCTAAATAAATTATCTTCAGTATTAATGGAAAAGCTATTCAGCAACGCCCCAAAGCAATCTGTTTGGAGTAACTTTTTTTTTCCTGCATGGGTGAACCAACTTTTTGTGTTTTTTTCCCCCCTTGCAAACACACAATGATGTTTTCCTGTTTCCACCACCTGCAGAAGGAGGGAAAAGAAGGTCGAGTTAAATCCTAAAAGAACCCTCCTGCAGTCAGCACTCAGTCTTCCTGCTGCTAATGCTAAATTAATTATCGTTCAGCAGGATGTTTTTGGAGGTGTCAGCACAGAGTCTACTTTGTCTGTTTAGCTCGCTACCAGCTAGTCGCGAGTGTCTGCGTGGCTGTTATAATATTAATTATACGAGGCAGGTTATAATGATTGTTTGCATTTTGGCAAAAAGCATAAGAAGAAGTGAAATCGGAGCTGGTTGGAAACGACATGGTGAGAAATGAACTGGAGGAAGAAAGCAGGCAGCTGGATTTGTTCATGTAAATATAAAGCAGTTAACAGACATTTTTTGTCAACAGTAGAAACATTACCCTCTACATAGTGTTGGTGTTTCAAATGCAAATATAGGCGCCTTTACTAAAGGGCGGGGTTTATGCAAAATTGACTTGTTTTGAAAGTTTTATCTCATGTCACGCCATTTCTGTATCACAAACATACCTGGAGTTTTGCTTTAATTTGTTCATATATGTTTGAGAAATCCTTTAATCCCCTGTGGCAGCCATTAGGCTACAGCTTAGCACCGTCATCCAAAGCGCTGCATATTTCTCTGAAGCTCCACCCACAAGCTTCAGCCCCCAGTCGACCTCCCACCTCACAGGGAACCTCCTCTCCACTCCAGCTCCTACAGACTAGCGGCAGCAGCAATGAGCAAACACCTGGAGGAACCGCGCGTCTGCTGAGCTCCTCGTACGAACAACAACGCTCCTGAAAAAGGCTGCAAACGGCATTATGGAAAAGCACTGGTGTGATGAAGGGGGAGTGTCCTGAAGGGAAGGAGGTTCTTAAAGAGACAGAGGCCCAATTTTACGGCTTTGACACAAACTTACATTTCTTTTGCTATGACTCCAATAGTATTGATTAAGAAGAAACAAAAATATGACTTTTTGAATATTTTAAAATATTGTTCACCAAACTGTGATGATGCTAACTGAGGGCTATGTGTTGTGATTATTGTGTACAAATTTATCAGATTGTTGCACTCCTATTTACATTACATTGTGTGCTATTGTTGCGATGAATGAGCTGAACAACAATCAGACCTTCAAATCTTCACAAGAAAATCTGGGGTGCACTACTATGAAATTTGAGCTGAAGCTGATATCTGATGTCAATATTGCTTTTATGCCCAATAACTAATATTTACTTATGTCGCATATACATTACATTCATCTTTATGTTTTTCTGACACCTTAAGAACATTGGTGTAGGGCTAAACTTCCCACAATCCTGTGCTGCATCACTACTGCAGACACATGAAAAAAACGTAGACGTGACAACCAGTTGAAAATAAACATCTGATAATAAAAACATATTATTATCAGAGCCAGTTTTACTCATCAGATCGATCCAAATATCATAAATATCCACAAACATGGACCGATACTGACAGTATTGCTGATTTATCGTGCATCAGTTCACAATCTAAATGTTGTGATTTTCTTGTTTCTCGAACTTTCTCCGTGGAACCTGAGAGAAGGGCTGATCCAGGAAGCACAAAGCTGTGATGGGAGATATCATCCTCATATCCATCAAACTGTGTGACACGAGTGAAGGTCTGAGTGGTTCTCGGCTGTGATTGGACCCGAGGGGTTGGTGGACCGACTCACGTGTGAGCGAGACTCTCTGGGCAGCAGGGAGGACAGGGTCTGTCGGTTCCTGTTGTGGGCGTCCAGATCCACAAATATCACAGACCACGAGCAGCCCTGCAGCGGAGGAAAGGAACAAACAAACAAACAAAAACAAAAAAAACAGCACAGTTACTTAGGGGCTGTTCATGCTTCACAGGTAAAGTGGCAGCTAATAGTTTTCCAGCACAAACATTCACTCTTGGCAAGTCATCCATCATTTATCTGAGAAAAGAAAGAAAAAAATAAATTAATTAATAAATAAAACCACATTGGCTTTAAAGCCTTCAACTTCTCACCTCATGCCTCCACACATCAAAAACACGGCGTTTTCCCCGCAAAGTCGGGAGGATATTTCTGGCTTGCATACTTGTTTGAAGTTGAACGTGGGAGTGTTTGAACAGCGCAGGACTGATAGTTATTTTATCACTTCAAAAATCCTCACAGGGAGAAGAAGTGCAACAACCACATCGGCTGTTCATCCGCTGCACTTAAATATCTTTAGGAAACGGGGGAGGAGGAGGAGAGGGGAGTGAAGCTGTTCAGGTTGTGTGTGTGTGTTTTTTTTTTTTAAGTGATCAAACCTTTCCGGCTCCAGTCCGCTTCATCAGCTGCGCTCACATAAAAGCAACCGAGTCACCCCTGCAACCTGCTAAGCAGTTTTTAATGCAAGTCTTATGCATAATGTATGAATATTGCCAGAATCGGTGTTTCTTCCCCCAAACAGGTCTGGGCCTTTAGTCAAATCAGCAATCTCTCCTTTGGCAATCTGCAGAGTGCCGAGTGCTGCTGGACAGAAACGGAGGCAGCTGAGCGACACGACGGTGAGAAATAAAATCGGCGTGAAGCTGAACAGAATTATATACATCTGTAGAAGTATCAATAGACACATTCAGACCTGAAAAGGCAGCTTAATGTACATGACTGGGACTAGACAGGCAGCAGAGTTTGAACCAGCATGCACTTCCATCAATTGTGTCTCTTTTTCATAAATTTTTAGTGTTATACAAGGTTCTAATATACTTTTTTTTTTTTTTTTCCCCCCTCCAGGGGGCTTTTTGTGGGCTCTAGTTTCCCTTATATGACGGTGGGTGACGGGATGTGGTGGGGGGGGGGAGAGACATGTCGGGTCCAGGAGTCGAACCCGCGACGTACGTTTTGGGGACTCAGGGCCTCCAAATGTGGGTCGCACTATACCCTACGCCACCACAGCACGCCCTCATACAAGGTACAATCAATCTAATCTTTCAGTCAGTTTTACAGAACTTTTTTTTTTTTTTTGGCTTTTTTATTTGACTGAAGTTTGTAAGATATAAAAAGCTATTTAAGCAGAATGTCACTGGAAAGTAAGAAAAGAATGGGAAATGATAAAAAAAAAACAAGCTAGTGAATCAAAACAAACAGAAAAACGGGGAAACGACACATGAGGGCCTTATTAGTCTGTCTGCACAAATGTGAATGGTTTGTTTTCAGAGCAACAATATGTCAGATTGTGGTACGAGAAAAAACCTCAATCGGCCTGCAGGATAAACATAACACGTGGTTGATAAACGCCACATTCAAAAAGCTTCTGTTCATGTTTATATGCAAATAAGAAAACAACATGCCAGCTTAATTTCAATCCAAAAGGTTTTTACTTGGAGTCTTTTGTTTCCGTAAGTTTCAGAGCAAAAGGTTGAGGCATTAAAAAACACACATGCCTCAATGGGATTTAAAAATCTCATTTCCCCTAAAATGCAGAGACTGTAATGAGGTTGAACTTCTGACCACAGGACAAAATGAACAGAAACCCTGATCTGTAAAATACATTAAATATTTTACAGTTTTTCCCCAACATGGCCGTAAAATTAAGAAAAGTATAAAGTGTCGTACTACTGATTAAATTGCCCGCTCTTTATTGATTAATCAAAATTAAATGGAATTGAAAAAACTTGGCTTATTGCATCAAATATGATAAAATGGTGGTTAATCATAGTAATTGATTAAACTTGGTGGTTGGGCGCTCAGGAGTCATTCATCCAGTGGCCCACTGTTAAAAAAATGTTTAAGATTGACAGGAAATATGAAAATATCACTTGATAATTATGTCTTATTGGAAGATTCATGTCTAAATACCACCTAAAAAGTCTTTAAAAAAGGCAAACATTTAAGAAAAACTTTAATAAATAAGCAATGCTAAGCCTGGTGGCCCGCCAGGCTTATAGTACACCTGCAGAGCTACTAATTAAACAGATAAATGCTTTTAATTGTCAATAATATAAACTATTATAACTTGGATCAGTTTTTGGAAATCGTGGACAAAATTGTTTTATCATTTTTGTAGCAGAAAGTGCTTTGTAATGTCGATATAAAAACTGTAAAAAAGCCACACAGAAAATGAAGGTAAACAGTAAATATAATAAGAAATATTCACGATTTGAAAGATCTTAAAGGACAATCTAATATAAAACATGCTGGCACTGCTGATATGGAAGACAAATAATAAAAAGCGGTGTTTACATGGATTCAAGGAGCCGTAAATGTGCCTTCAAAGCTGACTATATTAGTTTTATCTCTCCAGCTCAGTTTGTCTGGAGCAGAAAAGCTGCTGGTCGGAGGCGGGGGTGGTCGGTGGAGGAAAACTATAAACTCCCTGAACCTGGAAGCAGAGTGTCCATTGAGCCGGCATAAAGGCTAAATGCGATACACGAGCACACGGTCTGGAGTCAGCGATAAGTGCGATAGCAGACTGTGGTTTGTAATAAATGTTCCGCTTTGAGGCGCTGGGGGAGTTTGGTTTGGTTTTGGACAGCTGAGAGTCAGCTGGGAAATCAAGATTGATAAGGGTCATTAATAAGAAAGAGGAAAGCTGGTGCACAAGCATTCCCACGTAGGAGTAGCAGACTTGAAGAAACACACACTCACACACACACCTACAGATGCTCTGCGCAGCATGGATCATAAAGCTGACACGTCAGTAAATCCATTCAACAAGCTCAGCTTGAAAACAGAACCCATTTCGAGAAGAGAGCTGCTGATAAGGCTTCGCCTGCTTCCTGGTTTCTTGTAAGGTGCAACCTGCCAATTCCAAGTCTGTTTAAATCTTGTTTTTTTTCCTTTATTTTAAAGAATGGAACTCCAACCAAAAGCTTTGATAGGAGCAGAACCCTGAACACATAAAGTTCAGTCCAACGTTACCAACAGTTATGCACTAAAGCAAATGTCTGACAATTAAAGGATTTTTACAAACTCAAGACACAGTTCAGTAAAGTATGCACCGTCTGCTGAAAGCAATAACTTATGTGACTTCTTGATTTTGATACATTTAACCAATTTTATATTGCATTAGACTGACACTGTCATAAACATGAAGGAGTCTTTATGAATGTGTATGACTGTTGTCATTCAGTAAATAATGACACTTTTATTCCAAAGTCGTACTAAAAGTTGCATCTAAAGTCTATTAAAATTGCCAGCTTTACATTATTTGGTAAATAATAGCATTTTTAATGCAAAGCTGTTCTAAAACCTCCATTAAAAATGTCGTCGTTGCATTAAAAGTGTCATTCATAAAGACTCCTTCATGTTTATGACAGTATTATGCCAGTCTTATGCACACCCCTCCAACTAAAGTGTTACTGTCTTAATTAAATCATTTATTTATTTTATTTCACACAATTAAAAAAATAGTCAAACGCAAAACAAGAAAACAAAACAAAGTGCCCAAAAACCAATAGGTAGAGGTAAGATGTATTCTTACTACATCTTTTTAACAATGTATAACAATAGTTTATAACTAGAAGAATGTATTGTTTACTTATTTGACACAATTCAGTTTACATTAACTGCTAGTGAAACACGTCGTAGCTCAGCTGTTTATAACCGAGTCTGGACTTTAGGTGATATAGTTTATGTTGTAAAGTTTATTTTATTTATCTGGCCACAAATCCACAGAGAATTCATGGACCTCATAATTTCCACCTGAAAAATCTATACACTTGGTATTGTATCAGTTTTTCCCAATTACACCTTTTAGTACATACACACCTTTGTTATCGTTATTATTTTTTTCCCCTAATAATTCCGTACAACAATAATCCTTCTCGTGATATTAGTTAAACTATTTTTGTATTTTCTGTATCTCCGTTTTCTCTACATGTATTGTTCTTTTTCTGATAGGCATTTAGCAGCCATTGACCTGGCTGTCATCAATTAGAACCAATCAAGGCAAAATTGACCGATTCTGTTTTCTGGCTGACGGATCGGCCCAAAAACCTTCTCTTTTTCGCAGCAGTTCAAAAAGGAGGAAAAAACAAACGGGAGCTTTGCAGTAAAACCCGCAGCGACGTATAATGATCGCAGGATCTCTCTAAACTTCTGAGGGATTTAATGGCCAGATGAGCTAATCCTGGGTGCCGTCCAATTGTTGACAAGAACGAGAGGAAAAAAAATATCTTTACTTCTAATCCATTGACAGGTCTAATGAATGACTCTGTTTTTCTGTCTTACAAAGCACAAAAAAAAAAAAGAAAAAGAAAAAAAGAAAAAAAAAAGTGCACTAATGGATTTAGCGAAAGAGCGGGCGGGTGAGCCAAACCGGGATCAACTGCGGTCATCGATCACAGCGTGTGCAAACGCAAAGTATCTGCTGAAACGGACCCGGGCGTTCAGACAGAGCCCCGTCTTGAATTCAGAAGTAGCGCATTTCATTTTTACTCAATCGGGGGGAAAAAAATATGTGCATGATGAGGTGAAGTTCAAATACCTGATTTCCAAACAGGTTGAATCCATTGATGGCCTCCAGAGCCGCTTTAGCGAGACCCACGGAGCTGGAATGAGAAGAAACACCGAATATTAAACACTTTATAACCACACTGAAGGTTTTTAGCTGTCACAATAACCTTCACGTTACAGTATTTAAGACTGAAATATTGTTTCTGTCTGTGAATTATCCCATCCGCTTTCATAAAACCGCCCAACTCAAATCCTGATCTTACAGATCTGGCGGGACTTAATAAAGCTGGAGGCTCTTGATGCTGTAGTCTAGTGTAATAATGCCTCTCTTCAGAAAAAAAAAAAAGAAAAAAAGAAAACTGAAAATCATAAATAAAGATGCTGGAGTGGATTTCACAGTGACTGACCGCTGTGATTGCAATGCAGATAAAAAGCAAATCCATTTCACTGCTGCGTCTCCATTTCTACCCAGTGGAGATTGGCACCAGAAAGAAAATTAGACGGGAGACCTGGAGGAAAAGTGAAGACGACTTCTGATGTCGCTGCAGATGCTTCACCCAAGCAGCGGAAGTTAAAACATTACAGGTGGGTTAAATGCAAAGTCAAAACTTTCTTTAAACAAAGAAAGTTTAAAAATCCTCCTCAAATAGTTTTTCAGGATCATTTAAAGTGGCCATCACTGCTGTGTAAACCATCAAAGGGTGTTTTCACGCCCGATAGTCCGGTAGACATGGTTTGATTGGGAATCAAAATTGCATTTTCACTGCATTGTGTCAAACAAATCAAACACCTCAGAGCAACCTGTTCACTCCACCGTCTGTGGTGGCGCTGCACCAACAACCGCTGAAGGACGCAACGCATAAGCCTCTGAAGAAGACGCTGAGCACATCTTCCTCCTTCACAAAATGTGAATAAAATTGAAGTGGTGTCAGACTTTAGGGGGTTTGTAGGATTTCTCTTGCGAGTGACAGATGCATTCTTGTTTTGGTTGCATTCACCCAGAATGCCCTGCTGTATCTTCCACTTCCTGCTTTTGGCGCGGTCTCCGGTCCGCTCGGCATTCAGAAATGGGTTGGAACCGCGCCAGAGTTCCCCTCAACCGAACCGAAACCTCGGTGTTCAGGTGGACAGTAATTCGTGTTTTTGATCCGCACCAGAGCCTTGTTACACATTCACGCCTCCCAAAACAAACCCGACTTTCAACACAAAAAACTGGAGTTGATTTAACACCACCACGGAACGACACCTCCTTCTGCTCAGATTAGCTCCACGATGTTTTACTACAGCAAAACAAAACCTCAAGTCCTTTTGAATTCTGCTTCCAGCGAACCGAAATGCTGACACGAGCTCATCTACTCAAAGTTTGCTAGAAAAAAAACCTAAATATGCTTCAGTTTGGCAAGGGAAAGCCACCAACTTTCCCAGCGAGAACTTTCCTGGTTTCTTACAAGTTGGTGGAAGTTTTACTAGGGAACAGAGCCGCCTGCTGCAGCTTTCAGAACATAAGATAAAAGCTGAGCCATCATGTTCACAGAGCAACACAAATATAATCGGCTCAGAAACAGCTCACGTTTAAAGAAATAAAGCCAGTCACGACGTCTCCAAACACCTCAAAAAGAAGTCCTCATATCACAGCCGCTATACCTGTTTGCAGTGCGAAAACACAGACATAAGCAGGATCAGGGTTTATTAGAAAAATGAAAAGAAATTAGAAAGTGCCTTGAGAAACAGTTTCCATGTGCATAACAAAGCCACGAAAAGCTTTGCTTATGCTGCTGTGGTCTGCCAGTAAAACAGCAGGTGGAACAATGAAGAACTGGAGGAGCAAATTTACACTCTATAATCAGTTTCGTACTTTGAAACTTGAAATATAATTTATCAAAACTTCACAGAATAAATATATACACAAACACTAAAGCTAGAGGTCAAACTCGTCACCCATTCTTACGTATTGAAGAGTGTGCATTGGGTTTAGGTGGGACATGTTAATGTCCTTGTTGATTTTTAATACCCAATGATCAACTGACCATCCAAAAAAATGTATGTTAATTCTCATAGTGCCGTAAACATGGCACTGTGAGAGCCATGAGTGGCAGCCTGGCTTATCTGCTAATCGGATTGTGAGTGCTACACTTTCATATTCATACAAAGGCAAAGCCCTGACAGTTACTTTCCTCTGGCACTGAAGGAACAGGCAGATGCCGAACAGAGTGAGTCAGATTACATCTGACTCATTAAAACCTGAAACAATGCTGGTGGGATTAGACATGCTTCTTTCAGTCAAACTTATCTTCAATCTTAAATCTATTTGATAGATCGGACGTGACGATAAAATGTTCTCCAGAGGCAAAAGTTAGTCAATTGTTATGTACAAATAAATCCTCTCCCCAACGCAAACAGGCTTTCCGGTTCATTTCTATTTAACCCACAAGCAGAGCGAAAAGGACTTTTCCGTGACACGGATCGAGTTTACACGAAACTGCTTTAAAACAAGTCAGCCTCATTGTTTCCCATTTACACACAGCATATGAATTGCTTTCACACGACTACGCGGAGGAACTCGCTCGCTAATTGTGAAAATCAAAAGCGTAGCAACAAGGAGCACAAGACACATTGAATTAGTTATCTCCCCCGCAGGATATCTTGGCAAGCTGCTGCCAATAGTGTTGGATTGTCAGAGGGGAAGAAGAAGAAAAAAAACATGCTTCCAGGAGATAAGCCATGGCAGAAATTGAGGATCTTTATCAAGGCACCGATAGAGGAGAGGGAGGCCAGCTCGACCTTGGATGATAAGTTAGTTAGACGCAGGTAACAAAAGCTCCCTGCAGCGGGTCAGAACAGAGCTGCTGCTGCTGCTCAGATATGTGGGCTTAACGACCAGCGTTGGGATTGTTGAACTCTTACTGTGCAGGTTTTCATGATGGAGATTACTTGCCTATTTCTGATTGCTGCTTTGTTGCCCATTTCAACAAATAGGCACATGAAGATCTGCGTTAGGGTTTCTCGCATTCTTAAAGCTGCAGTACGTCGCTTTTATGAAAGAATTTTTTTTTTTTTTACGTATTTGTTGGAACTGTCGCTATATTGTGACAGTATGAGGCAGTCTATGAAAATTGATAAATAAAGTAAATAAATAAATCAAGATCCTCTGTTGACCAGTCAGAACCAGGAGGCGGGTCTTAGTGCTGTCAATGACTCTGTGTGGCGTCGTTTCTGCTTCCTCTCTCCGTTCCCACGCTGCACACAGCTCAGCGTGTCATAAATGCTGTAATGGTAAGTTGTTTTTCCACCATTAGCACATTTACATAAGAATGATTGACAGCGCTAAGCGCCTCCTCTCTGTATTTATTATTTATTATTTACATGAACCTTCCAATGGGAAATTAGCTGCCTGGCTATTATCTCATGCATTTACATGTAAATGTTCATAATTACATTTATTAAAAATGTCCCATTTTTATAAAAGAAGCTTGCAAAGCGGATGTGAAGGAAAGGACGCTCGTTTCGTGTGGCGTCTTCACAGCCAGTTTCAGCTTAAAACCTGGGATGCCGTTTCTACAACTGCTGGGAAACTTGATGGCAACAGAGACACACTGCATAAAATCTGCATGAGGGATGGAGAACAGGTTTAAAACACTTCAGAAGTCATTTCAGAATCCAGCTCCAGTCCTCATCATGGCTGTAAACCGTCATGTTGAGAAGCAGCAGCAGCTTTTATTTCGACATCAGGCTGCGGCGCATGAAGGGAGCTGGATCAAACACAGATGAAGGGGGGCGGGACTAAAGTTCAGGAATCACTTAGAGTACTTATGTTTAGTTTGGTACTTAAAAAAAAAAAAAAAAATTAAAAAAAAATATATATATATATATATATATATATATATATGCATAATTTTTTTGTAATAAAACTTAAGTTTTATTTTGAATTGAAATGCATTTACATCGAATGGCTCAAAACAAAAGTATAATCAGGATTTTCCAGATTTATTGGAGCAAACATTGGGTAATAATAGGGTTTTTTTTCCCCAGAGTGGTGAATTACAGCAAGTGCGGTACACTGCTATTTGTAAAAGCACAGCAATGTGTGATTTTACAGCTTTTTGGTAGAGGTGAGCAATACTGCATATCTTAAAATCGATTCAATACCAAGTAAATGCAGATACTGATATACTGATATCAGTATATCAATACTGATACTGATATTGATTATTTAAGTTTGACATATTATCAAACTTCTGAGCTTAGGTGTTTCCGCGGTCTTTCCATTTAAATATATTTTGTTAAAATCAGGTGCGGTATTTAGATTTAGAAAACAGATATTTGTCCTTGATGTTTTAACATGTTAGAGGATTTTATTATTATTATTTTTTTTATTCCAGAACATCTTCACGTGCCTTTTGTTCAAGTCTGACTGACCTGGAATGCAGCTCTGTGCTGCCGTTATTGTACTTGCTGCCTCGCTCCCACATGCCGTAGTCGGGCACCCTGTAGGCTCTCTCCACACAGAACACCAGATTCTGGATGAAGGAAACCTGAGAGGCAAAAACAGAAACATCAAAACATCAAAAACAGAAAGGCTTGGGACACAGGGAGCAAACACAGCACATAATCACACACACACACACTGAGTGAGCCGGAGCTGGTGATCGTAAACATGTTCCCAAATGGAAAGAAAAGAAAAAGAAAAAAAGCAATCGCAGCAAATGATTTATGCTGCACCCACACATTGATACAAACACACAGGACACAGAGACACAACAATACACGATTATACAATACCCAATGACCTTCTTTATTGATCTGGGATGAAGGATGTAAGGCTGATTACCAAGGTTACCGGAGAGCAGGAGAAAACTGATTTCTCATCAGCACTCAAGGTGAAACTCTCCCTGCAGCTTCAGACAAGGTTTTAACTAACTCATAAAGTGCGCCATTAATATACGTGAAGGTACATACAAAAGAACAAAACAAAACAAAAACCTAAAACACGGCGCTGACCCCGTCAGCAATATTCACTTGTTGCAATATTTGAATTCATTAAAGTAGGATTTAGAGCTCGAAAAGATGCACCGATCAGGCTTTTACTTTTGAAAACAAGTTCCGGTATTTGATACAGATCCAGATTAGTCTGGATATTTATCCTGCAGATCAACAATCGGAAACGTTGCCTGATTTTTGATCTCTTGCCAATTTATTGGTGATTTATTGGTTAAACTACAACTGAATGTAGCCTCCGACTTTTCTTGCATGCCTCATGGAAAGACACGGTTACGACCTGTGAGATGTCAGAACCTTGACTTCGAGATGCAAGACGTTGGGTGGGGGGGAGCTGAAAGACTTTCTGGTCTTGCATCATTAAAAAGACCTGAACGCGGCTGTGCTTTCAAGTGTACATGAGTGACGGGAGGTTTAATCTGAAATGGCACAGTGAGAAAAAGAAAGAAAGAATGAGTAAAAGAGAAAGATGGAGGGGGGTGGGGGGTGAAGAGCCTGCACAGGTTTTAAATAGGCCAGTTTGAGAAGGAGGCCAGGCAGGAAGAAGGAGAAAGGTGTTTGCCGCGTCTTTTATTTGGGGTTTTATGACTTGAATGATTAGCGAGAGGAACTCTTTAGTATCTTAATGGTATCTTAATGAATGTTACTGCCCACTGGCCAAACAAGCCAGTGGGCATCTTGCTGATGCCAGATTACTAATCCTGCTTCTGTTTTGGGACGGAGTTTGTGAACACGGGATACATGTGGAAAGCCAAGTACTTTTTACTTTTGCCCAAACATTCGCAACCGATGAGCTTTTTTTCCACATTCGGCAAATCACAACCAGAAATTTTCATCAGTTTATACAAGAAAGATCAACTCAAAATTAAGGTTTTTAAAATCAAAAATGTGGAGTGGATTTAATCCCCCACTCAGACTCCATTATAATCAATAATAACAGAAGCAATTTTACACTGTTACGTAACCCAGGCCTTCTAGAGAGATAGATTTTATATAATCTAGAGACTTGAAAATAGATTTTCAATTGGATTTAGACTTGGACTTTGACTGGACCATTCCACCAGGTATGAATATACCTTCACCTTATCTAATCCACTGTATCTCTGGATGTATGATTAGTGTCAATGGATGCATGTCCCTTCAATTGTCAATCTTTTAAAATGTCACAAAATTTTTAAAAAATGTAAACATTAATTAGGTATGTTTTCATCAACTGTTTTAGGGGGAATCAAAGCATGATTATGTAAGATGTTGATGTTACACACAGCGGTAATAAAAATCATGTTGCATCATATTATAATGTTTATCCCTCATCAAAATCAGACATGGAGTGTTTCTTTGATTCATTTGTGTAGGTTTATTCTCCCATGGCAACCACTCAGCTGTGCAAAACACATGGGTGGACGTAGCTCCGCCTTCATGAACGAAGCTCCTCCTCAGAGCCGTAGTTTCCAAACCTCTGAGCTTCTGCCTCACAGGGCAGCCCATCGCTCAGCTCCTTCAGACTAGCCAGCAGCAATTAGCAAACACCTGATGGAACTGCACATCTGCTAAGCTTCTTCTACAGGTAAAAACATTGTTAAAGGGTTAACAGAGGAGCCATGTTGTGATGACTTCCCAAAGGAGAACCTTTAGAAAGAGCAGGAGTTTTTAAAGAGATGGAGGCCCAGATTAGTGAAGTACCATTATGAAGCCAAATTTCTTTGTGTGATATGTATGCAGCATTTTTATAACAACTGAAGTTAAGATAGTTTATTGATTGTGCTGTAAAATGTGCCTGGAAAACACAATAATGATTCCTTTATGATGTAAAAATGCGAAACTTTCTCCCTGACCTGTCTGCTGTCTTGACCTTCATGATGTAGTTTGTTTGCTAAGGTTTTCTAACAAAACAGATTGAAGACATGTGCACTCCATTTAATGATTAGGTGATTTTTGAATCACCTAATTCCACTGAATTTATTAAAGGGTACCAGAGGCAGACACAATGCAAATACACATCACATAATGCGTTATCACACGTTGGGGCAATCCAGTTGAACACCAGACTTGTGAAGTACAAAAAAAGCAAAAAAGGCAAAAAAAGGCAATTTTGATCCATGCAAGGCAATGAGTCGCAGCATCATGAGACTGACAATGATATAAGGTTGATAGTGAATCTTTCCTTCAGGAGACGTGCGCAGCCTTTCTTTGCAATCGCAAGAAAATGAAAAAAGAAAAAAGAAAACACTGCATTGCAGCTTCCAGGCTCGGCCTAGAGGAAGCCCACAGACTTCACAAGCAGTGACAGCTTACAACAGGCTAATAAATATGGCGCTAATGTGATTAGTCTGAATGAAATACATTTCAAACAGCTTTCAGTGGGAGCAGCAATCACAAAAGCTCCTGCTCAGTGCATCTGATGTTTGCTAATACGGGCTTTGGGGCGCCGACCGCTTCGGTTTGAATTATGCAATTTGGTAAGCGCTGTTTAACCAGGCAGAAAAAGCTGCTGCGCAGCCACGACTGCCCTCATAAACATAAAACATTGCATTGTTAATTTGTTTTGTCAGTGGTAAGAAATGGAGAAAAACGGGAGGTTACCAAGGTGATATGCGTGTATGCGTTTGGGTGTCTAATCAAAGTGCAGGCAGCATGCATTAATTGCTCAGCAGCATAATATTTGACCACATTTCTGCTTTCTTCAGATGAGCTCAATTTAGTAAACAAATGGGTTTCTCTACCAGGGGCACAAATTTCACTGCTCTGTAGCAGTAAGTAAAGATGTGAATGAGCCGGCTGTTAAGCAAACTGAATTAATGATGTTCTTGTTGCTCCTAGAGGCCACACAGTAAAAAATAAATAAATAAAAAGGGACGCTGTGGAAGCCTAACAAGCAACTACGTCTATTTTTGTTTTTATCAAGAGCTAAAGATATATAAAAAAAAACAAAAAAACATGCTGGACAGATAAATTAATGTACAGGGAGACGCAGATTTTCGGTAATAAAGGCGCGAATCACTCAAATAAAATGTGATCGGATCATTTCCCAGGAGGACATTTAGACTTCCATACGGAGATCATCTAAATGTTTTTCTCCTGGTGAAGTTAACTAAGCGTTTGAGAGAGACTATAAATGCAGAAAGAGAGATATTGGCCCCTCCTATTCTGCTTTTTGTCAGCTCTATGGTATCTGCTGAGAGCTTAATTCAAAGAAGCCCCAATTTGGAGGCCTACAGTTCCTATCAGATACTTTTAAAGGAGCAGTAAAATGTGTTATCCAGGCACATTGTGCTGTAAAATAGCACCATCAAGAAACTATGTTAACTGCAATTGCTAAAACAATGCCATATACACATATAAAATATGACATAAAATACGTTTTACTTTGTAATTTAATGCCTTGAAGATGGGCCTCTGTCTCTTTAAAAACTCCTGCTCTTTCTGAAACTCCGCCTTCAGGAAGTCGTCACAACAAGGCTCCTCTATTTTAACAAGCAGCTCGTATAATAGGCTCAGCAGACGTGCAGTTCCACCAGGTGTTTGCTAATTTCTCTGGCTAGTCTCAAGGAGCCAGGTGTCTTTCATGAGGGAATAACATGATGACAGAAAGTAAAGCCCAACAAAGGTTACTTTTACGTAATACCGCCCCTTTAAAATCTCAGTGGGATGTAATATTTTGTACAGATGTAGAAAACATTTTTTTTTAATATTGAGAAAGATTTGATTTCCAGCAGGAAATTAAAACTAATTGAAGCTCATATAATAAAAGTTGGAAGTGATTCTTTGTAAAGAAATGAAAGCGGGACTCTTGAATGGACCTCTACTATTAGAACAGCGTTTGTGTGACTTGAGATTGGCACAAATGGTGAAATACAGTCATGATGTTTACATTTTTATACCTTATTTTTGTTCCACGGTGCCTTTTCGTTATGGCTTTAAACTAAAACTACTTCGGCTGTCTACTTTTCTATGGCTGACGACACCACATTGACTTACAGTCGCCTTAATTTTTGACAGCTCTCTTTACTTAATTTGCTTGATAAGTGGAATTTAATTTCATACAGTAATTGATAGACAGTTGCAACCTCTTCGTGTTTAATAATTAGCAAACGTTTTAAAACATCTGTTGTGTTTTATAGCTCTGCTATTACAAATGTAGAAATAATTTGATCTATAATTACCCATTTAACTTGACTGGTGTCTTGTCTCACAATGTGAATATATAACGATTGAATAGTTTAGATTAGTGCGTCGTGACTTGTAAAACTTTGTTAGGTGTCCATTTATGTAATAACATTTTCAGATTCAGAATGAAGAACATTTTCAAATTCCATTAAAATTCATATATAAATGTAAACATGTCTTTTTAAGTAAATCGAGCAGAGAAGTTCACTGGATGGAAAACAACCCTAAAGGAAGAAATTTATTACTTAACCACATACTTATAAAATGTTTGGACCGGCTTCTAACTGCTTCCAAAATGGCACAAGTGCAAAATGACTATGTTTTCTTATTTTTATTTTATTTTATTTCATTTTTTTTGTGTTTTCTGGTGTCTTGTTTACCTCATCGGTGTTGTAAATGATCTGGAGCCCGGAGCAGATCATCTCCACCAGGTACAGCAGGAACAGAGAAACCGCATCGATCTGCAGCGACGACAGAAAAGGTTGGGAGTGAAGCACCATTAGAGAAATGACTGTCATTTCCACGCTGCATGCTACTCTCAAATCTGACAGTCCAGCCAAAAACCATTGCATACTGCAAAAAAAAAAAAAAAAAAGACATGTCTTTAATGTTATCTAGAATAAGTGACACCGAGACATCATCAACAATAAAGTGGAGGGAAAAAAACAACAGGAAAGCACTTAATGTGAAGAGAAAATCCTTCACTTCTATACGCTCTTGTTGATTTTTCAATGTCTTTGTCGCAGCATGGTAACTTCGCAGCCTTATTTTGATTTTCAATTTCTGGCTCTCTCGCCTGTATTGGACTCGCTTCACTGGAAGTACAGGCTCCATCCAAACGCAGCGCACCAAATTGACCTCTTTCAATACCATTGACAGCAGAATAAACTGTCTGAGCGCCAGTTTAAAGCACATTCACCTCTCATGGAGAGAGAGAGAGAGAGAGAAAGGCTGCAGGACTAATACTTTATAATGTGTCATTTATTTGCTAATTTATTCACACCATTTCATCTTTAACAAGGTTTACCCATCCTAACTTCTGATATGAAAGTGAATTTCCTCCCGCCCCCATTTCGCTATTAATCTGAATATTCAGATCGTAGCAAAAATAAGACAAGCCGTCTCATTTCTACAGTTGGCTGTTTGGCGGCTCACCTGCAGGTGGTGATAGTCGCCGTAGGCGTAAACCTCGTCGCCCGTGTCCACGTTGAAGACGGAGTGGAGACACTTGGAGGGGCTGGGGTCATTTTTAAACTCCTCCACCTGAGACAGAGAGAGACGAACACAGGCGGAGATGGGCGAGATAAGACGGGCAGGTGAGGGTGAAGATGGTGCAGAGGAAGATGAAGGCAGAGATTTCTTTCACTGCTTTTGATTTCAACACGGTAACAAGTTTGAAAAGGTGAGGAAGAAAGCGTCCGCAGGAAGACAGAGAAGGTAAATATATGGTGCCTTACAAAAGCATTCTGGGTCATTTCCTCATTCTCAAACTTTCCTCATTTCTTCACATTACAACCACAAAATGTGCTGGATTTTTTTTTTGTCACAGACAGACAACAAGTACATTTAAAAGTGGAAATAAATTGATAGTTTTCCATTTATTTTAGTTCAATAGCCATCAAGAAGTGTTGTATTCGCCTAATTTCTAACCTCCTAAGTAAAATCAACAGCAATCAGCTGCTTTGAGAAGAAATCAAATTCTTTTTTTTTTTTTTTTTACAGATTTTTGGTTCCAGTGGCTTTTGATTGTAAGTTGACAGGAAGGTGGGTTGTGATAGAATAGGAAGATGTGCTGCAAAGGTCATCGTGTCGGGATTTGGACTCCTTCGTACCCCTTTGCCCCATAAAAATAGTTTACATTTCTGTGATTTAATGTCAGTGAAAATCCATATTTTCCTGTAATTAGAGACCTTTAGAGAACAAAGAGCAACATGAAGACAAAGGAACAGCAGTAAAAGCAGGTTTAGGTAATAAAACTAAATGTAAAAGTTCTGAATATGTCACACAATTCTGTTCAGTCATCTGAAAATGCAAAGAGTTTTGGAACGACCATAAAAGTAAACTGCAAACCTTGAAGGAACCATGGTAACTGTGGAGGATCAAAAAGGTTACATATGTGGGAAAACTATCACCAGATATCACCCTGAACACACCGTTCCCAAAGCAACGCATGGTGGTAGCAGAATCATGTTCTGGGAGGGTGATTGGAGACACAACCAGAAAAAGAGACTGGGCAAAAAAAAAAAATCCAGTAAAATGTCGCAAAAGGTGGTTCCACTAAGTGCTGACTCAGGGGGACTGAACACCAATGCACACCGTTCAGAAAACTGAGTACTTTGTGTTGAAATCTCATTGGAATACATTACAGCGAGTGATTTTGATGTGATCAAATGTAAAATGAATACTTCTGCAAAGCCCAGTGCCGTCCTGGAACCCGTCACCGTTCGTTGCCGGCGCTTTAAGTCTTAAATCACATCCGGCGTTGCAGCAGAAGCGGCTCTAGCTGTGCCAGTGACACATATTGAGCATAATCTTTTATTTCAGAGTCAACATGCTCGTCCCACGAGGAACGGGCCGTAAACGGATGCCGTGCGGGACGGACTGCGTCCTGCTCTGTGGCAGATAAGGGTCACATTCAGGTCACCCAAACTGTGACATGGTTTGCAATAAGCCCGCCACGGTTTCTTGGCTGCGTTGTTTTGTTCGATGGTTTGTCGGTGGTTTTGTGTGTGTTTGCTGCATCGACTCAGCTCCATGCTAAATCACAGCTGTGCTGCCAGTCCTGTCATGCAGTTATAAATAATTGGCCTTTTGTCCCATTTTTCCCTCATTTGTTTCCCTTTTCTCCCTCCTCTCTTCCTCTCTCTCTCTCTCTGCCATCTCAGTCCTGAAGCTCCTTGGTTTTTTTCTCTCCTCGAGTCTTCCTTTTCAGGTTTCTATCATGCACGGTACTCTTTTCATTCATCATCCTTTTGCTCTTTGTATCTTTATCTTTTCTTTTGCAGACACACCATCTTTTGTTTGGCGCTCTACCTTTTCCCACCCTTTTCTGCCTTCGTGTTGCTACGTGGTTGGTCGTAGTCGAGACCCTCTGCTCTATTCCTGGAACTGCTCCACTTCTTGCCGTCCCACAGTAATACGGAAATAAACATAAGTGTGCATAGAGAGTCCAATGAGTTCTGCTGCACATATTTCCATAAAAGATGCTTTTTTTTCTTTCTTCAGTGGACCACCTGAATCTCACGCCAATGAAGTCAAAATGTCAACTGGCTCCACTCTTGAAAAATGTGTTGCAATTGCTACAAAGCGCAATCAAAAGTTGAGTGGAGCACCCAGTGATTCTTTCTAATACCCCGCTGTAAGGGAAATGATCTGAAACAAGTGACGTTAACGGGATTTAAAGGTGCAGTAGCACAGCTTGTAGCCCTGGGTCTTGTAATCCTGGGTCTGGGGTCTTTCTACATGGAGTCTGGGTCCTCTCTGGGTACTCCAGGTTCTTCCCATCCTCTAAAAACATGACTGTTGGGTAACTTGGTTTGCCAGATTTGCCATTAGGTGTGAGTGTTTGTGTGTGTGGTTGTCGTGTAGGGATGAACCGACATAAACATTTGAGCCAATATTGACAGCTGATGGCAGATAATTACCAATAACATGTAAATATTTTACAATCCTGCTTTGACGTTTTGAAAAAAAATGACCCCACTGTTCTACTTATCGGATCAATTCAGATATGTTTAATAATGACTAATATCGCCGAGAGCCGATGTTGGTGTCGGTATATCGTGTATCCCCAATTATATGGCTGGTGTATTATTTGTGCTGCCCTGGCAACCTGTCTGGAGTGTACCCAGTTTATTCATTTTATTTTGGTAATCTAAGAGTACAACAGCTATTTCTTGTGAATCATACTAAAATTTAACGTTTCATGTGATTGTAAAGAAACGTCCTAAAAACGGTCCTTTATGCAGACATGGGCCTGTGTCACATCTTCAATAAAACCTCCATGTGGTTCTTAAGTGCTGGAGACGGGGCCGTGACGAACGGCGCTTTGTGTAATTAACTGTGTAAACGCAGCTTTGTAATTAAGACACAGGAAAGCTCTTCTCTGAATTAGGTCGTGAAGGTCGAGACGAGATGAAGCAGAGCGGCTTTCTCAGAGCACACACAAACACGCGGCAAGAGAACACACACTCTGAAAAGACGCTGCTCGTGAAGACCAGCGACAATATCCAGCCAGAAGATCCACTTGGCCCTACTTTGGCGGCATAAGGCAAAGCGCGCTCATTAGGTTTACTGCAGACGTGGCATGAAATTTTCCCGTTCGGAGCAAAAGTCCGAGGTAATTAAAGGACATTGTGTTATTAAGCCCTGAGGACTGACGCATCCATCCGCTTCCTGTTGTCATTTGCAGGAATATGAACAAAGGGACCGAGATGCCTCCGCCGCTTTAAAGAGGCGCTCTGCGTGGAAACGCACTTCTGATGGGGAACTGTGCATGACTGCAGGCTTTCCTGAGGAAAACGTGCAATTTAAGAGCAGACACCGGAACAAACTCACCTTATCAGCCTGCCTCATGTAGCAGTAGAGGATCCCTCTCATGCACTTGATGGCAGAATGCTCCAACTCATGCGTGCGGCCCAGATCATCATCAATGCGCCTGCACAGTGAGGGAAGAGAAGAGAACTTTAACAGCGCTGTTCACACGGGACATGAATGAAACAACGGAACTGCCGGTCTCTCTAACAGAACAGGAATGATGATACACTCACAAAAACAGGCCGATGAGAGGATTAATTAGCATTTATGGAAGATGGAAGTCAAATTGTTAATTATAGCATCTGACCACGTTCTACTGACAGCACTGCCACGTGTTTCACCTGACTTGCCACTCGTCTTATAAGCTCTTGATTTGTTACAGTTCAGCTCTGGATTCTCTGTATTAACACAGTTAGTTCCATGCACTGTTCTTTTTTTAAAATTTATTTTATTTTATAAAAATTCACTAATGCCTTTCACCATTTGCTGTTTCACCACTAAACTTGGCAGATTGCTGTCGTCCCTCGGTGGGGGAGCAGAGCGCCGTGGCTACAGGCCGGGACCGTGTGTGAATACTGACGGAAAGAACGCAGACCGACGTAACACCTGGGATTCGAGGTCGAAGTTCAGGTATTATTTCAACTTTTGAGATGCTGAGCACCTGCTCCCGGTTGTATCAAAACAAACTCCTGACTGCCAAAACGCGTCATAGCAAATGTCTAAAAGTAAAAGTAGTAGAATTAAAAGAATTATCCCAGCTGCACAGCATCCAAAATGACAGGGAATGGTTGATAAAAAAAAATAAATAAAAAATAAAATAAACAGTGTTTTATCCAAAAACAAAAGTCTACAAAGAACAAGCGCGACAGAGCTACTCCAAAATGATGTCAACATGAGCAGCATAATTCTATATCAGTATTTAGTGATGTAATTAATAGAAACAAGCTACTCTCTGTAAGATTTCTGCTCATCTCTTGAGTATTTAGAAATGTTTTCATGCTATGGGAAAAGAGGGAGCAGGCCTGTCACAGCAAATTGTCAGAAGTTATTGCGATAAACGATAATATCGTTGTTCTGACACCATTTTCAAGTAATTTAACAGTAATGGCATAACAATCCAAGAACACATTCTCACAGATAAAAAGCTTTCTTTTCTAGCGAACATTAAACACTGGAACAAAAATACACTTCAAATTTCCTAAATAAATCAACAAAAATGGAAGCTGAAGTCTCAGTAAACAAAGCTATGCTTCCATAAAGAAGTCAAGTTGAGACAAAAGCACCAAACTGAAGACTTTTGTCATCCAGACTTTGGTAATAAAAGATACAGACATGAGGAAAAACGACCATGTAAATGGAAAGTATCGATTTATTATGCGATTAATCAATTTATTGCTTTTTGCATCAGGCTTAAGAGGAAATATGTAAAGCCTGTTTGGACAAACACACTGAACCTTTACTCACCACTTGCCATCTTATGGCTACTGAAAAAATTAAGAGAGAGCTTCGACGGCAACATAACTGCAACAACTATGCCAGCAGTACATGTATAAAACATTAGCACAAAGGTCAAAGGAAGAGCTGAAATCATGTGCGCTTAGAGCAGAGGTTGTAGAAATTCCAGCCACTCATCAGATCCCTGAGTGTCTCACACTCACTCAGACACATATGCGGCAGCTGACTCTGAAGTAAGTAATGGCACAAGCCAACCCTGTCAGATGAGAATCATCTTAATTAAATCCCAGTGACAATTCTAATAGGAGGCAGCCATGACTGATGACTGGGATGTGCCGCTGGTCACATCACTGGAGTACACTCTATTTTTACCCCTCTCTTTCACTCCGTCTTCCCCCACAATCTAATTTCCTCGCTCGCTTTTCCCTTCCTATCCCTTGTTTTCCCTGGCTACGCGTCTTATCTCCTCACACACGCTTTCTGCTGACCTTACCCCTCCCTGACATTCCTCCCGTTTTCCAGCCTGCTCTTCAACTTCAAGCGATTTTAGTTCCACCATCATCACATCTTCCTTTCTCCATAGTTTTCTGTCTTTTCTCTGTCTTTTTTTTTCATTCACACTTCAGGGAAATGCCCTTTTCGCAAGACACTAACCACTGATGAATGAATCAAATAAAGGAAGCTGAAAGAGAGAGGATTTTTTTAGCACTTAAGTGAGATGCTAACGTAGCATTCTTGTTTTAAAATCTGAAGACAGATCAGCCGTTTATTTCTAAAAACATTTTTTGTACATATTGTGTTTTGTAAACAGGCCTGAATCATTTTGTGCTTCAACCATAAATTTCAAGTTTTGTTTTTATAACCCGACATGGATTTTAAGCTGCGCCACAATTCTTTTCATTTTTATTTTTTGCTGTTTGTTCTGTAATATTCTCAAACAAACCTCCAGGGCCTCCAGAGAACAGCTCAGTCCTAAATTATTCATACTCCTGGCAGATTTAGCCTGAAAGTAATCTTTGAATTTTTCCAACATGACTCAGGTCTGACGCGAATCGGATAGTGAAGTTAAAAAAATGTAGGCGGTGGCCTACAGCCGTCGTTATCAACAATTTTGAACGAATATACGAGTGGCAACAACGTATGATTTTGTTGTTCAATAAAGTATTTTTGTACAACAAAAAATCTAAATAAGTTAAAAATGTCGAACATGTTTAGTGTTTAAAGTTCAAAGGGTATGACTATTTTTGCAAAGCATTCTATGTTGTTCTTTAGGTTGTTATCCAGGGACTGATATATTGAGGAGATTACACTCAGTATTTCAGTATTACATGAAGGTTTTGGTTCAATTAAACACAAAATAAAACCATAAACTATTGGAGTCAAGAGAGGCTTTGCTCAAAAAACAGCAGCCGGGAAAATGAGACACACAATCACCTGAGTGAGTGTGTGTGCGGGCGTGTGGGTGTGTGTGTGTGTGTGTGTGTGTGTGTGCGTGGTGACAGATATTTCACAATTACACGCAGTCCAGCTCTCTGCCAAGTAATCAGTATTACTATAATTACAAAGCACCTCATTAATTAGCTAAATTAGTCATGAAAACAGTCCCAAAATAAGCACAAGATTTCAAATATATCATCAGCCATAAACAGTGACAGAAACAGGAGGCTTTTCAAATCATAAAACAGCCTCATTGTTGAAGTAAAGATTCAAATGATGAAACATGAACCCATGTTGGAGTTGACTAACCGGTACGCCATAGCCAGGGCCCAGGCACAAGCAGCGCAGTACAGAGAGTCCCGGACCTTCGCCTCCTTTAAGTCGGAGAACGTCTTGACGGGGAAGAGCCCGGTAGTGGGGCTCTGGTAGTTCAGGATGGTTGTTTTTACTGGATAAAGACAGAAGAGAGAAGAGAGGAACAAAATGGTTCTTAGTAAAACTCCAGCGATGGCTGCAGCCTCAGCCGTCTACTCCATATCTTACGTTGTCTATTTTTTTGTTTTTGTTCTTTGGGTGGGCAACACGGAAACCAATTTTCAGTACACCCCACTTTGTACAACGTCAATAAAGGCTGATTCGAAGGATTCTGGTTCTGAAAACTGAAGATCAGCCAGTTTAATGTGAAGTTGTAGTTGTTTTCGAATAGGAAAGAAAACATAAAAAAGTGTGATGCAAAAAAACAATGTATGCAAATGTACAAGGAGAAATAACAGAGATATAGGACAGATTGAAGTTCTTAATCCATAAAATAAAGCCTGTAGACATTTCGTTTCATTCTACGCAGTTCTCTGCTTTGAAAAAAAAAACGTCTTCAGATGCAGATTAAATTCTAACGCCCTTTTAGTTTTTGAGGGAGTCAATACTTTAATTTAAATAAAAAGGTCTATGTCTGTGGCCCTCATATTTTGCACAAAAGCATGCAGAACAGAAAAGAAAAAAACAAAAGATTATTCTCTTCTGATAAAAGAGAAACACTTGGCTACATCATGTATAATGGTGGTCCTTGCAAAAAGGACAAACCTGCAAAAGAAACTGCAGACAAAATGTCAGCAGGCTATTCGGGATTAAACTGTTTTAATCCATTTCATTCCTGTTTTGTTTCTTTTGGACTGAAAAATGTTATGAAAATAGAGATTTGAACGAGACAGATGCCCTTTTGGCCCTTGATTCTAAGAACTGTGTTCAGTCTAGTTTTGGCAAACCAGTATTCATTTCTTTCTGTACCACTTAAAATGTAAAAGATGATCAGGCTCCTTGAGCAGCACTGCAGCAGCTTTCTTTCTTCTTATGAATCTAATTGAATACACTCCATTAAACCCCATTAAGTTACAATTAGAATAAATAAAAGTGCTAATCATTTTTTTTTCTTTTTTTTTTGACTGCAGAAAGTCAAAGCTGACTTTTCATTCAAACTCCGGCTTCTTTCTGTCCTTGCGGGTTTCACAACAGAAGCGACTTGAACCGAAACGCTAAAAGTTGGATTTAGCATTTAATCGTTTCCTTCAGGACATGCGTACTCTTCTCGTTTCATGTCAGAGCTTCTCAGATGTTCAGACAGGTGCCGGTTTGCTGGCTCCACGCTGAGAGCAACAAAACAAAGCAGTCGTTACACAACCACTGTTAACAGTTTAGTTTTTGCCTCAATAACTTTGTTCCTTTTTCTCTACTTATGCATCAACGTCAAACAGGAAATGAAGAAACTTCCTCCTTTTCAGCCCCTCATGTTGACCTTAACCTGAAAATCCTTTGCAATATATATTACTAATTTAGGGGAAAAAAAGAGCCATAAACTTTACATCCACATTGATTTAACAATGAATCTTCCTGAAAGCATCTGAAGTGCAAACCTTCCAACTATAAATACAAATATAAATCTGTCTTGCCCTCCGGTAAATATCTCTTGTGTCTGATTGTGTCTGGATGCATAGTAGTGACTAAACAGATGGTGAACAATGATCAGGTAATGCAGGCAGATGGCAAACCCTGTAATTATGTCTAAGTTTAGCAGGTGTTGGACGGCAAAAAGCAGACTCGTTTAGATTTACAAAATTGACCATTTCTGGAGACGGGGTTAATCTATTTCGAAAACAATAACATCCCCGACGTGATTATGTCTCCTTTCTGCCTCATTTCGCTTTCGGCGTACCCGTTAAATGTGTCGTCGTGTTCAAAAAGCAGCTGCGGGTTTAAGTGATCCCATGACTCTTTTTACAGTGATCAGGGATCTATTTGCAATTTTGTGAAAAAGCAATTTTGCACCCCTGACTGAATACGTCTGTATTTCGGTTTAGCAAATTTGATATTTTTTGGGGGTGGGGGGGCAAAGATAACCTGTGTTCATACAAAAAAAAAAAAAAAAAAATCATTCATAAATTTAAAACCCAATAAAACCAACTTATTACAGTGTGAAAAAGAACAACAACAACAAAAAAAGTCAAACCTAAAGGCAAAACTCAGTAAATTATTGATTGAAAGCCTTAGAAAGTACAGTTTTCACTGGCAAAGATAATTAAAAAAAAATCAAAATAAAAGTCTTTAGAGTGACAAAGTCAAAAGTCACTTAAATTTGATTAAGAGGCTCTGATATGACTTTAAATATGATGTTCATGCTCAAATTTCCTCCAAGCAGGTAAAATTGATAACATGTATCAAAGGAGGATGAGCAAAACTGATGCAACAGCTAATTGTGGTTATTGCTAACAGCTAAGGATGGCGCAACCTTTCCTCTTCATAATAAAAGCTTCGTGCTGCAAGGCAAAAAATAAAAACTGAACTTCTACGTTGTTAGGAATAAAATCAAGAAGGTGATGCTTGAATTTGTATACAGCTTCCCAGGAGATGGTGAAATTTTATATCCTTAATAAAATAAATTTATTGTTATGGTTTTAAAGTGACAAAATGTGAATAAAAGCTTACAATGTGCAAGCACTTTCAGCAAGGCAGCAATATGTACGCTGGATCTGAGCTAAACGGCCTATTGGTATTCATTTTAATCCCCACAGTTCCACCTTAAGCTGGTAAAAGATCCCAGCATCAACAAATTATTCTAGTGAGACCTGAGAGAGAGGAGCGCTCCACAGCAGATAATGACCAGAGTCGTTTCTTTGGGAAGACAAAAACGGGTCTAAAACAATCAGCTGGGGCTTTATTAGGAGAATCCACCAACAGAAGAAGACAGTGCGGGAATAAGACTTAAAAAAAAAACAAATGTTGACTGAGGACAGGACAGAGGTTTAAAGCATAAACACATCATAATCCTCTGAAGTATCTCAGTGACACAGAGAGACACGAAGGCAGGGGTCTTCTCAATGATAACTAATGTGTTCAGAGAGACGGCTCCATTTCTCCTCCTCACATTATTCCGCTGCTAATGAAAAGCCCGTCCACCATGGATCGCACTTTGATTCAGGACGAACGAGAGAAAGAGAAAAAAAGAGTCAAGAGTGACTGTGAAAGAGACCGAGGAGGACAGACACAATGATGAGGATGTGTGCGAGTGTGTGTGAGCACGTCAAGTGGAGACAGAAAGGATGCACGAGTGTGTGTGAGAATAAACAGTGGAAGTAGTGCGTACTAGAAGGAAATGAAGGGCTGGAGCGGTGAGTGGGTGAAGTGGTGAAGTGGGGCTGGCTGTCACGTTGGCAGAGATAAAGTGATTAATGGGATGAATTAGACGGTTTAATAATAAACCTCTCAAAAAGTCCACCTCCTGGTAAAGTACGAATGAAGTACCTGGAACACACAAACATAAAGATCTGTGCTGCAACCAGCTGGCTATTACAGTTAAAAATGTTCACACTACACAGAGAAAGTTTTAAAAATAAAGCTAAATTAAATCTGTAATGGTATTTTTATTTAATATTTGTAAAATTATGTTCAATTCAATTATTTTTTTTATTTGATAAAATATTGCTGCAGCTCACGCCATCAAAATGTCTCCAAAGAGTCGTAGAAGGAGACGCTGCGGGCAGGAAGGCTCTCCAGTAGCAGTCAGTCTTACAGCAAAACCATAGAGGCCTCTGACTGAAGACACCGTTGCTGTATGACAGCATCATGACTCATGACATGCCAACAACTGCATTTAGCAGAAACATGTCCAGGCTGACACACATTGTTAGCAAGCAGTGCTGATCCACCTCATTTGCTTTTGCTTCTTTGAATTTCTGTCCGTATGTCTGGAAAGCAGGGAGACATGGGAGTAGGAGATCACAGAGTATTATTTGAGCTTTTGAGATTCTAATCAGCTACATCAAGGTAAAAAAAAAAGTAAAAGCACAATACCCCGTTGCCATGGTTACACATCGTGGGAAGAGGTCAAAAGTAAAAAAAAAAAAAAAAAAAAAGTAGAGCACAAATTCTGCCGGGTGCGTAGCATCTAAAAGAAGAGCAAATAATTGTCCAAATGTGAAACATCTCAACCTAAAAGTGACGAACAGACGTTTAGAAAAAGAATGAATCGGAAGTGGCTTTAGAGTTACTCTTCATGGTGCAACCATGAGCGAGCCATTAGCGAGAACACATAGTCAATATATCTGAACAGAGTAAATTATTTTAGGCTTACGGTGTTAGTCTTGATAAAGTGATTTGCCAAAGATTTCACCCAGTTCTTAAGAGTTTTCTTAAAAAAAAAAAAAAGATCTCCATTTTTTTATGTAAGGTGGGAGGTGATTTATTTCTGCTTTGGAGAGATTTAACACTACATTCTGGATTAAAAAGTAAAATAATGAGCAAAAACAATGAGGGGCTGAATGTTGTTTGGTCTCGGGCTGGAAGTTTCTCGGCATGCAAATCATCTGTTGTTGGGAGTTTTCTGTGTCGCCATCCATCAAGCTAATGTCCCACTAAATCAGGAGCTAATGTCTCAGGCACACACAGGCTGCTCTTTTACAATGGGCCATTTCACTGCTCCACCAGGCTGAAGAAATGATAATGAGAGAAAAAAAACATAACAAAAGAAGAAGAAGCAACATGATACCTTTTCGGAGATATCATGAGAGCAAAATAGAAACACAGCCTGCTGCGATCATCATTTATATTAACGTTGAGGCCGGTGGAGTATTTTCAATTGCTCGAATTGGTGGTTTTTGTCAACAAAAGCGAAACAAAATAAAACCTTTATTACCCGTCTTTCTGCTAGCTGGCAGTGTGCAGCAACAGGGAGGGGAGGGGAGAATAGTTCTACGGTAAGAAGAAAGCAGCAGAAAAAAGGAAATCCTGTCTTTTAGGCAACTTTATCTGGCAACTCACAGGAAAGAAATGACAAAAATTTGTTGTGGTACTGAGAACATAACTTTTCAAACTTTATCTAAAATGTAGATAAAAAAGGCAAGAATATTTTTCCTTCTAACAAATAACCTATTTTTATTTCCTTATTCATAAAATAAGAAAATTAAACAATTTTGTTCATTTGCATTAGATTTTTTGTTCCTATTTGGTTTAGATTTAAATTCTGTACTCCGCCACCTTTTCCCAGTCAGACTGCTGGTTTGCTTAATAGAGTAATTAAGGGACAAATTAACCATATGCACTGGGGCAACACAGTCATTCCTGTATTGGGGATTTAAAGGCTATTTTCTATTTGTGTGACCAGATTTCCCTACAGCATTAATGAAAACATTTACAACTCCAGTGTGTCTTTTAGCACTATTAAGGATAAGACGTGTCCCACAAAGTGACTTTTTGTCTCTTTTACAGAAGGTGAAGGGGACATGGAGCTTGTGCTCTGTTTTCTCTACACCAGGGTTCTGAGCCAGCGCCCTGTTGTTTAATGGAGACACATTGTCCCTCCATAAGGCCCTTCTGATCCATGCAAGGTGAGATGGTTAATAGAGCAGTAGGATGAAATATACTAAACTCACATAACATTAGACAGCTGAAGTGATCAGGTTTTATGAGAAAAGTTATTTTTAACATACTTGTTAGAACTGTCGCCATGTTCTGACAATACGATATATAACAGATAATCTGTTCGGCTCAGTCAGAAACAACCAATCAGTAATACTGTCAATCGCCTTTGTGTATGCACCCTCTTTCTCTCCGCTATGCTGCAGCCTCTCCCTGTCAATGCTAATGCTAGTTAGCATGGCCACCATTGATGGAAGACAATGGTTTCCTGTAATGGTCAGGTGTTTCTCTACATGAGGTCGATTGGCAGTTCTGAGACCCTCCTCCTGACTCTGATTGGTTGTTTTTGCCCAGGAGAGGCTGATTTTTTTTAGATCTCTGGGAAAAGATACAGGAATTGATCTTTTCGCATATTATCTGTTTTGTCTAATACTCTCACAACATGGTGACAGTTTTCATAAATATGTGAAAAAGTGACATGACCCAGCTTTAAGTAAGTAAACATCCATTGCAACAAGCTGTAATGAATGTTGATAAATTAAAAAGTGTTCAAAGTTTGATGTCTGACATTCAACATCTTTTTTTTTTTTTTTTTATCAAATGAGCTGTACAAGTAGCAGTAAACGTTTTTTAAGACAAACTCTTTCTTTCAAAAAAAAAGTGCCAGAGACAAAGCTCTACATTTTTCGTAAATAAATCCAGGACAAAGGCCGGACGTGACCGAAAGTGTGTAAAACGTGGGGAAAACTGTGAACGTGTAGCTTCTACAACTCTATTTAAATATTACGCAAATGAAACCAATAAAGGAAAAAAAAAAACAAAAAAAAAAAACCTTTTTACTTCCATTTTCTAATCAGTGCGAGCCCCACAGCTACAGCAGCCTACCTCCTGCCACCAGCGTTATCATGGAGCAGACCGAGTCGGTCGAGTGGAGCCATATTGGCACATAAATGAGAATCCAGAGAAGTAGCAAAGGGAGGGGGAAAAAAAATGAATGATGAACCATAAGAGATGGAGGGAAAGCTTCCCTTGCTATTCTCTTCTCGATAAGAGAAATATAGTGCTTAATCACAGCAGCAGCAGCAGCTTACTCCCGCTGCTTTTTCGACTGAGCTGAAGGCAACACGGCACACCTGACGAACAAAAAAAAAAAAAAAAAAAAAAGTATGGAGAAAATCTAACTGGTTTGATTTGTCATTGTCATCCAGCCTCAACCCTCTCCACCTCTTTTTTTCTTGCAGAAACCGAGCGAAAGCAGGTATATTGGCGAAAGGGCCTGCGCGCCGGCGATAACAATGTTGGCTTTGTTCCCCGCTGGTAGGAGGAGGACGACGGCTTCCAGCCGCCACCCAACACAACAATTAAACAAGCTCGCTGTTTAAGGTGCCGTTCCACAATCTGGCAGAGGCTTCTTTATTTTAAGAATCTGAGGTTTTGACAAAACCGCTGCTCTAGGCAGTGCTGCGCTCACTGATAGCAACAAATTGGTTTTAACTGAGAGCTACACCTGTTGTTCACTCAGCTCCCTGCATTGTCTTCTCTCATTTTTCTAAATGAATGCGAGCTAATGAAAACACGCAAGCCTTGCGCTGACTGACCTTCCTGAACGCATAAACTGAGGAAGACACGTACACCAACAAACACACACACACACACGTTGCCGCCATCAGAGCTGACCAATGGGCTGTGTCATATCTGCAACAGGAGTGTTCATGGGTAAAATTGGTCATTCCAGCCCTGAAGAGACGTTTTCTTCACAGGATGCATTAACAACCCGGACGCGGTTCACACGGGGAAAACTTTGATTCTGCTAAGTTTAAACTGTACAGTGATCCAGGAAGACGTGGCCCGAGCTGGAGGTCACTCACGTCTTACAACAGGTCTGGGAATGAAGTTGAATAAACTTTTCAGTCTTGCCATGTTTGCTAGCATTCGGAAAGGCACTTGAAAGGAAGAGGATTTCTGTGTCGCATCTTTCCAATTAAACGGATTCACCTCCTTGGAAGATTTGCCCACTTTTTGTGGGGAAAAAAGTGAAATCATGTTGATCATGATTGATTTATAAAAGCAATAATTTATTAATCATCTTCATAGATTAAGTAATATTAGCTCGTGCCTGTCATATTTGGGTTGCAGAGAGCTGTTCTACAGTATAATTTCCTCCTATGCCACCATAACCAGAGCTAAATATGTAATAAAGTTTTTATATGTGTTTATTTGGGGGTATGGATTGTATTTAACTGGCAGCTAAATCAGAACAAAAACTCTGTTGCACTTATATTCAATGACAAAAAAAATTGTCTTTATTTTTAAGTCTCCATTATACAGTCAATTTAGCTGTATTTACAATTTAACACTCTCATACTTCACATTACACATTCAGTATTAAAAAAAAAATGCTATTCTCACATTTGTCACTTTATTCTGTCACTTTTGCTCTCAGACAGTACCAGATACTTGATTTTCCTCATGACTGCTCTCTTCTGATCTTTCTACCTGATTTGTCAGAGCTACACTCTGCTCATCTGGGTTCGCAACAATCTCAGCCCATCTCTCAACCACTCCACAAGCGCTCACTACAATCTCCAGGGTCCCGCTCCAATTTTCAGGATTCATTTCTTGTTTGCTCTTGACTAACAATTTATTTGAGGTTGTCGACCCTGTGAAAGGATAACATCCAACGGAAAGTTGCCAAGGGTTAAACAAATGCATACCGAGGTAGAAAAATAGCGCTGATTTCTAAGTTGTGTCGCTCCAAATTCTGCAAATGTGTGCTCTAAAGATTTCCAAGCAATCTTTAGAGACTGGTTGAGCTGCACCAAGAGAAATTAGTGCTTTCTAGAGAGACTAATGAAAACTCCCCATTAGCTTGTCACCGTACTGTATCTACAGGGCACAGGCAGAGCTCTTCTTTAAATTAACTCTTTGAAAAATAGTGGTAACTGATGCACTTAGCAAAGAGCAATGGATACAATTCAGGCGATTCAATACGTAGAGTAACTTAAAATCAAGTGGAGAAGCAGTATTTTCCTGTCTCTGCTTTTTAGTGCGTGTTAGTGGTAATCACACACACTGAGACTGATGGGTGAGATTACAAATACGGTCACATAATTTACTGGTTCTGATTTTGACTAAATATTCTAGGGCCTAAAGCACATCTGAAAAGGGGGGGGGGAAATTAGGTGCAGATTATTTGATAAAGTATGGTTTCAGTTTTAAAAGATCATCTCTATTTATGCATCACCACGAGTCCCCAACCTTGAAAGATTTTTTAATAAACTAAAATTAAAAATTACAACAAAAAAAAAAAACAGTACAGATTGTCAGGATGTTGCTATAATCTTTTGTAGCATTTATTGTCATTACAATACAATTCAATATTGTGAAGCAGGCTTGTTCAGGAAGGAATGTGATTTTTTTAAATTAAACTGCAGTTACATTAGATGATACTTCCGAGCCTATTGATGTGTATTTATGCTCACAGAGAATAAAAAAATAAACAAAATAGTACAAATAACAATCCTGGCAGTCAAAGATCAATCAAAATTACTATCACTATAAGATCATTTTTGCAAAAACGATAAATGATACAATAAATGTCCATCCTATCAGATTGATGGGTTTATTGACTGAAAGTGACAGGAGTTTTCTTTGGTTTCTATGTATTTAAGAACAAGTAAAAACTGATGTTCCGGTATCGCAGATCAGAGCCGAACATGAAAAACTTTTAACTTCTGGTTGACTACTCTATGAATTTAAAACATCTAGATCAGGGGTCCCCAAAGTGGGTCCTCGAGGGCTGGCATCCTGCATGTTTTAGTTCTCTTCTTGGTGGTAGTGACAACCTTTTCAGAATGTCAATGTTCTTCTTAGGCGTCTAACGAGCCATCATTTGATCCTCTGATGTTAAATCAGGGAGAGAACTAAAGCATGCAGGATGCCGGCCCTCCAGGACCCACTTTGGGGACCCCTGGTCTATAGAGAAGTCTCATTTTTCTCATAGAGTAAAATCCAAGTGTGTTTTCTGCATGTTTTTAAATCCGTAAAGGTAAAAGGACCACAAACAAACACCTTTTCTCCCTCACAGTTATTCTAGTTTAATACACACGTACAAGCTGATGAAGGACAAAATGCAGCTTTCGCTCACCAGATTTGAATCTACCTAGTTATAAATTATTCATGATCAACACAAACAGATTGAGAATACCAAGATCAACGCACAAAGCGAACCAACATCAGTTGAGGCTTCACCGTCAGAATGGGGGTTCAATGCCGACAACTATGAAAAGTCCAGTTTATGGGTGCAGGAGTAACACCAGCGCTGGCCCTCAGGGACAACAGGTTTTGGAATACCAGAAACTAATAACCACATGAACCCAAGGTTAACATGGTCCAACACTGAATACTAAATGGAGCTCCAGCAGCGGGGATGAAGTGCTGCGCTCGGCCCGTTCCCTCTGCCACTCTCTGCATCGACTTCCATTGATTTCGCTCAGAAAAAAAAAAAAAGCAGGGAGAATGGAGTTTGACATCTCGAGGCAAAACGAATAGAAAAAAAAAGGGGCTGCAAAGTATCCACACATGCAGATCTGATCGCCGTTACCTGTGCACTCAAAACGCTCAGTTTTGTAGGGACACGTTATCACACTTATTGACTTGTTAAACAAATTTGTAAAAAGTAAGATTAAAAAGCAGAATTTTGTTAAGACATGTAGACACGCAGTCTACGTGCATATTTTTTAAACTAAATCAAAACTTTTATTAATATTAACAACTGCTTGCATCCCACCATCAGCTGTTGATGACAACCATTGTGCTGTCACCGGCACAGTTTTTGCTGACATCCGGTCATTTCAGTCGTGCCTCTAAATAAGCTACACTTCCGACGTTTCAACGATTTGTCAGCTGCTCTGTCACTGGTTCTGTTTTATGCCTGTCTCCTCTGAAGACTTCCACTGGGAAAATCAGATGATAGTCATTTTTCTCTGATTGGAAAATAAATCTATACTTCTGGTGTAAAACCAGATTCTTTTTGGACAAACACTGATGCTATACAGCAGCTGTCACTGCATTTCTATTTACCACATAATTGCATTATTGGTTTACTGGAAACACACCAATTTAAAAAAAAAAACAAAAACAAAAAAAAAAACAAAAAAAAAAACAATCTTGCTTGATTAAGAAAAAGTTTTGCTCCTAGGATGAGGTGTTTTTTTGGTTTTTTTTGCCATATTAAAATTAGTTTATTTCAACCGAATGTTGCCTCTGGCACAAATCACCAAGAAATAGACAACAAGAAGTAGATGTAAAGATCACGGCATGTTTTTTAATGACTTATTGTGTGAACAAACTCAATCACATGATTTGAATTGTGTTTCTTATTTAATGGAAACACTGCGATTGCGATATTGTGGTGTTTTTTGACATTTGCAAAATACTGAAACTTTTGCACACGATAGAAACGCTAGTGTCTTCAGTTAGAGGCTTCTTCAGAACCACTGTGAAGCAAACTGCTGCAGGAGACCCTTCCTGTCACAGCAATCAGCTCTGTGAAGAAAATTTTTATAAATTGAGTTACATTTAATCTCCCATTGAGTTTAATAAAGTACTTCTGAATGTAGTTAAACAACTCAAATGTATCACCCAATTTGAAAGCGTTATTATTTTCTCTTATTCACATCTCCACCAAACAAACACTTGTGATCACAGTATTTTAAACTAAATCGACTTATGTGTTGATCTTCACTTTGTACTGCAAAGTGAATTTGTGTACATCCAAAAGAAAAATTTGAGCGAACACGAAGAATCAAGGACAATATATGTAGCCGTGTGGCAGCGAGTGTGTGTGTGTGTGTGTGTGTGTGAGTGAGTGAGTGTGGGGAGGTACTGCTGTTCTACAGCGCTGCACTCTCAGCTGCTGGTAATTCAGCAATCAGTGCTAATGTGTATTTATCTCTCCTGCAGTGGTGCTGCAGCCTCCTTCACTGATTACATATCCTAGAATTATCACCTGCACCGGGGCTCCGCCAGCCATCCGTCATCAAGTTTGCGTCCTTCTCGAGTTCTTCAGAACTTTTAGGGGGTTTATAAAACTACTAATCAGAGAACCTTTCACAGATGCATGCATCTTGTGTTCTTTTATTCATGCTTTTTATACCCAGACCATACATGGCACGTGGTGGTATTTTTGATCAATGTTTCTTTATGTGACTAGTCGGTGCTCACAGTCTACGTCTGCCGAGGTGTTTCTGCGTCTTAAAAATGGCATTCAGGCTCATTTAGATAGAATCGGTTTATGTGGCATCAAAAAGTTGAGAGAAATATGTCTGTGGGAGCTAAATCAACTTCCTGATTAATGGAGACAAATTTGCCAGAACTACAAAACAAAATGGACTCTTCTAAGTATGATTGCTTACTGGAGGTGCGGACTTTGTTGAACTTTTAAAAGATTGGATCTGATTTTACCCAACTGCTAACAGTTAGACATGACGTATGTAAAGCACTTGTTTGATGAAGCTTACAGGAAATGGCACGCATTTTAAACAACCTGCTTGGGAGTAGGACTTCTTTGTCAACAGTAAAATGTCTTAAACCTTCCTCTTGCTCTGAATAATTGCTCGATATTTGGAAACAAGGCCAACAGGGACTGAATGGCTTTGTTCACTTCCTCTGCTCCATTACCAAACCACAACCAAAGGGAGGCTACAATTCTGAAACGGTGCAGAAAATCGTAATTGCGTAAGAAGGCAATGGTCGGCTAATTCAAAGTAGTCTAAATTAATGCATATTTTAGGCAAAGAAGATATTTATTGAGTCAAAAGTGATCAACTAAATTTCCATGGGGAGTGAATGAACTTACCTGCATTGTAGTAACGGTCCAGCTTCTCCCATAGAGGCTCATCCTCCCGCTGGAGATTGGACAGCTTTAAAGGTTCATAGATGGAACCTGTAGAGGACAAATTTATTACACAAAAACCGTCCCATACAGTAGCACATTTCCTTTTTTTACTTCAAATGATGCTTCATTTGTCAATGTGGGTTGGAAAAGGAAATTAACAACACGGGGTCTTGTTGTGCATGTCTAGCCGAATAGACTCCTATAAATTTGACTATTTCCAGTTAATGCAAACAAACAAGCAACAGAGAATAGAAGCAAGACAAGATGTGCTATCAACAAATTCATTTTTTTTTCTCCACTGCAACACACTGCATCACAAAGGGCTCAGATCAAACCATGATAGGCACACCGAGAACGAGGAATTCGAATAGTAATGTAGCACTCAACCAGGCGTTACAGAGTGAGCCGAGAGAGCAGGCAGTGGAGGGAACCCCCCTCTGCTAGGCCTTCTCTATTTTTCCACACACTTTTCTCTTTGTTAAATTTGCATTTTAATAGATTTGACCTTGGGTCAATACCACAGGTAGCCCACTGAAAAATTCACATTCTTGCTTAAATTAGCATAATTTCCATCAGCTTAAAAACTGCAAGGAACAAAACCAATCTCTTTTTTTTCTTCCCCCTTTCTGAGATAACGCTTTAAACCGGTGTAGTGGAAAATAACATTATTTCTTATATAACAGAAAACGTGAGCTGTCCACGTTCAACTAGTTTTAAACAACCCCATGGCTAACTTCACTAATGAAAACCACTTGAAGCCACTTTGTCATAACTGCATATTTAGATCGCCGTCCCTTCAGGGTTTCCAAATGATTGAAGGGGAGGAGCAGAATACTACAGCCCATAATGTTTCCAAAACCACACGATTGCTAAAATAAGTTAATTTCATTATATTCAAGAGTATCAGGTGCCAAAATCAAAGTTTAAGGCTTATGTCCTGTTATAATCTGAAAACATTTGTATCCTAGTTATACGAAACCCTCTTATGTTTATGTATTTATTCAGAATTTGCTGTGAAATGAATATTCCTTCTTTCTTGTTTGGGAAAAGGAAGGTTTCTCAACCAACCCAACATTAGAATCCAATATGGCTGCCACAACTTTAAAAAGGGAACGGCGTGGCACAGAACGTTAATAGACACTAATCAGCACCACACCCACACCAGAACGACGAGACAGACTAGACATCTGGACTTCAGGTGTAGACGGCTTCATCAGAGGCCTTTATGTGAGCCGTTTAACAGAAAATAATGCGGGTGCATTTTGTGAAGTTTGATGCCACCATTAAATGCAGAAGTGGCTGATGCAGCGATTTAATAAAGATACATGGCAACAGAAATGCAAACAATTCTCATACAGTGCAACAACTTTTAAGTTGTATGTGCTGCTAAAGCTTTGCATTGCTAATAGCACTAACCTGGTCACTGGTAACAGCAACTTTTGAACTCACTGGTCTTCCTAGCTGATACTTGAGCACTGATAACTGATTTCAGAGGGAAATAGAACATGGTATACAACATATAGGCCACCAGCACCTGGAGTTTCCTACAATATCCTGTAAATAACTACTCTGCAGCACTTTTCTTTGAAGTAGTTTTCAACTAGAGACCGATGTGACTGAACTTACCTTTATAGATGTTAAGGTTTATTAGATCTACCTCATAGTTTATCTTCATATTTATCTTGTAAACATGTGACATGGAAACTTCTACTGAACCCAGCTCAATTAGGACCTCTGTTTTGTTGAAGGTTATCCTCTGTTCCAAATAAGTGAAAAACAAAACAAACTACTATCATCTGTTTTTTTTTTTTTTTTTTGCATGACTGTGTGTGTGTACTTTAAGCTCTCTACTGAACATGTGGACATATTGCGCAGTTTAAACCATTAGTTTACATGCACTGAATACAAGACACTTGTTTTGACTCTGAAATTAAATCTGACCAAACTTCTTATTTCTTGGAATGAATAAAATTATTTCTATTTGCTAAACCAAAATCTGTTCATCCCTGGGATCATAGAACCCATCTCGTTCCTGAGCGTTTTGATGACTGGACACTCCCATAATGTCTGTACTTGTCTATAAATGCTTGATCAGATAAATGAGTCACCTTCAAGTATGTGGAAATTGTTCCCAAAGATGAACCAGACTTGTGCAGCTGCCATAATGGGCCAAGAGATGTCTTCCTGGTATCTTGGTTGGTTTCTATTGACTTTCCCCCTCATGTCAAACAAAAAAGCAGTGTGGATCAGGTGTGGCTCAAAGCTCAACAGCTCTGAGCTTCCGACTAACTCAGGTGTGTCATTTAACACATCAGAGGTTTCCAAAGCCACATCATCATCATCTGGGTTTTTTGTCATTGTTTTAAAAGTTTTAGTAATCATTCTTTATGTCAACTTCTGCTTCTGAAGACATGAATAAATCTCCAACACATTTCTGTCATGAGGTGTGGCTTCGTGGTAGAACCAAAATGCAGACATGAGGTGGGGACGTGGATCATATCAAGTGTTTAATGGAAAAATAACAAGTACAAAAATCACAGGAGCAAAGTCAAAACTCAAATAATAAATCCGACAAAATCACCTAACCAGGGGTACACAGGGAAGCACGGGGTTGAAGTGAGGATCTGACGAGTTGTGGGTGAGACTGAGGAGCTTACATACTAGGGGAGTTGTGACTATTACCAATGGACTGGGCTGATGAGTTAATAGATAACAGCAGTTGGAGCAGGGATCAGGCTGAGGGGAGGCCAAAATGTGGCACGGGCAGCTGGGGAGATAATCAGGGGAACACAAAAGAGTGAGGGAGGAAACACAAGGGAGCTGGAAATAATTCTAATATTAAAGAAACACTCAGACTAAAGAAAACATGGTAAAGAAAGAAATAGAGACATGAAGGGCAACTATGAAAGAACCAAAACAGAAACAAGGCTGATCTAAAAAAATATAAACTAAGGATCACAGAAACTAGAATAACACAAAGGACTAACAAAGAAATAAACCTAACTAGAATCACCAAGGATGGACATACATAAACTCTAACTTATAAGAATAATTCAAACTAAAGTAACAAGATAACTAGGAACACTACGATGGGGCCAAAATAAAGAAACACAAGAAAAAGAAAGAGCCAACAAGATATCAGTAACAACAAATAATAAGACAACAAAGAGTGAACTAAAACAATGATAAGAAGATGAAAACCAAACCCAAAAACCCACTCTTGACAATTTTCTCTCCCATTATTGGGACATGTAGCAAATAGAAATAATTTTGGTAATTCAAACCAACCTAAAATAAGAGACGTTTGGTCTGATTTAACTTTATGCAATGAGGGAAAAAAATATAGAAGACAAGACATAAATCTTGTCTTTTTATTCCACATACATGAACTTCAGGTTTCTACTGCATTTCTCTAGCATTTCTGTTCAACATAGTTCTTAATGAATTGCTAACCATCAAGAATTAAGACTTAAATTTGATTAAATTAGGAGAACAAGCTGCTGTGGGCATATCGCGCAATGACGTGGAAAAATGAACCCAGTAAGTTTTCTCATGAAACAAGCAAGACACGGAAAACCATCCAAGGATCTAAAAGATTTCTGAATGCATTTCCTGTCCGCTCTGGCTTTTGTGCATAACTCTGACCCATATTCACTCCTGCTACTTACCGAGTCTGTGAACTTCTCGATGGGGCTGGGCAACCGCAGCCATTGAGACAGCCATGCTCAAAAGGTGAAATTAAGGCCAACCGTCTCTCTTTTTCTCTCTCTCAGCTAAATCAGAAATCTACAGCAATTCACAGGAAGCAGTTAGTAGCACAGCGTTAGAATTGACACATGCGCCGATCAACAATGAATTACATTAGAGGCAATGATAATGAACAACATGCACAGAATCACAGGACATATTAACAATGACTTGCAAAATTATTCATACCCACTGATTACTTATTCATATGTATTTATATAGTTTTTTTCTTTTCAGATTTTATCACACAAAACATAAACTTCAGTGTATTTTAGTGGAATTTTATGTGGCCGACCAACACAATATCAACTGTTTCTTAATTTTTTTCCCCAAAATTAGAAGTCGGAACAGTACGATGTGCAGCCTTATTTGCTTTGATAGTGCTGAATAAAATTCAGAGCGTTAAACTTATTTAAGAAGTTTACATTTTTTTGTATCTCAGCATAAACACAGCTGTTCTATTAAGGTTTGGGGGTTTATTTGAGAACATTGATGAACAAACAGGATCATTAAGACCAAGCCAAATACCTCAGACTGGGGCATAGACTGGACAACGACCCACAGTGAGCCCCTAGACCTAAATCCTTTCTGACTGCATTTGGCGATTATTATTTTGCAAAGATGTATCACCGCAAAATTTAGTCTCTGGATGTGCAAAGCTGGTGGAGACATAACTCAAAAGCCAAGGCTGCAGCCAATGCTTAATTTTACTTTAAAGAAAAAAAGAAAAAAAAAGAAAAAAAGACTGTCTATAAAAAACACAAATAACTCTTCAGGTTTTTTTGTAAAGAAAAAAATAAAAAATAAACTATTTCATCTACTAGTTTGTTCTGGTCTATTGCCTAAAATCCCAGGGAAATACACTGAAATGTTTGGTTGAAACATGAAGAAAGGGCTTTGAATACTTTTACAGAAGTCATTTGGTGAACTACATAAACCACAATCTACTCTACAATGATGATGTAATTATGAAAGTAGACAATAACTGCAATTAAATCACTTATTGAAGCTGTTGAATTACAGGAATTTTGAGATGCTTTCTATAAGCTGGACCAGTTTTAGTAAATTACCCAAATATATGAGAAGGATGAAGGAAAAGATCTAAATACAGGTAAAAGATAAACAGGTCACCTTTTTGTAATGTAACTTTTAAGACTTTTTGTCCCAGTAAGAGACAAAAGTGAATTTTTACTCTCACATTTGTTTCTCGCAAACTCTTTAAAATGAATCAACCTTTATCATGTAAGAGGCCCAGCAGGTTTGTGTACAATGACTCCATCAGGCCAAGGCAGCGCAGGAGCAGAGAGGAGTCCCAGCGAACCGCGACCCTCCGTGAAGCTCCTAAAATAGCGCCGAAGCTTGGCTCACGAAAACCCCTGACCTTTCCTGCTTGTACCATCACCTCGGATTTGAATAGGTTGAGAGTACAAACAGACCAGTCAGGCCCGAGGTGGCCCGGACTTTCACAAACAAGCTGCAGCACAGCAGACACCGCCGGGGCGCGCCTTACAACGTGAAACGAGTAAATGAGTCAGACCTGATCTCTTCGATCGGGCTTTAAATTCCAAGAGTTTCCATCCGACATCTGCCAGACTCGCCATGTTTACGCTCAGTCAATTTTACCAGGACTTAACGGCGTTTCTGCTTCGTGCCCTTCAAAATAAAACCTTTATGGCTGTGATTCACGGTCAGGATGGGAATAAATTACATTTTAGTGAGTTTGGAGGAAATGTTCAAAATTAAGTATTTTGTGGTATAAAAAATTATTAGGTTTAGTTTTAAATGTTAAGCTTTGAGAATGAAATGCATTTATTTTGAAGAGCAACAGCAACACTTCTCTTGCTACCGTTCTCCAGCTTCAAACACCTGTTATCTGTCAGGCAACCAGTTTGCACGACATTGACGTAAATAATATAGTCATTTTAAATAATAATTAAAAAAATAAAATAAAAAAAGGCGTACTTTTTGATTTTGCGAAAACTAACTTATGATAAAATAATAATACAAACAATATAAACAGATCTTCTGAAGAATACTTATTGTATTCAGAAGATGGTTGCGTTCCTCCCAGCCGTAAAGCGGTGTGCCGTATTCTGGTTGGTGAATGTTGTGGAGCTGCACTTGTACCAGGATGCGGATGTTTACCCTGAATACCTTTTTAATAGCGTTTTTGTTACTTTTATTGGAACAACGAGGCATCTTTGCTCTTCAAGATGTAACTGTGGAGCTGTTCGGGACCAACAAGTATGGGACAGTGGCGGCGTTTGGTGACTTCAACTCGGACAAACAGACTGACATCTTTGTCATCAGAGAGCGTATGTAATGCTGCTGTCATTAGCGCACAGCTAATCAGATGAATATAAATATACTTTTATAGTAATAAAGATAAATTGTCGGCCGATGTGGGTTTTTTTTCATGAGTATTAATTTTCGAGGGGAAAAACGTTTCTGTAACGCCGTCGCTGGTCAAATGTAAACTTCCTTATTTAGTCAGTTTAAAAAATTACCACAAAATATATACTTTTTTGTACAGCCGTAATGCGCAGGTGGAATTTAGTGAATAAATCTTGACCTCGTTAAGCTATTGCAGTGATTCAGGAAATAGACATAGTTAATTAAGCACACCTGTGGTGTTATCTGCTGTCACGAGACAAAAGTATGCGGTCAAAGCTAGCTTGTTTATTGTTTTTAATGTGAGAGAAAAAATTATAAAACATAAATTATTCCAGCTCACTCTAAGTAAAGCCAGTTAAATACAGAGCTTTGTCTGGTAATGACAATATAAACTCTAAACGCTGTCTCTAAGTAAATAAGTGGGGGGAACAGCCTTTCTTCAAATAGAAATGAACAATTATTATGAACGAAATTGGATTTTATGTTTTTAATTATGTAAATCACTTTGAACTGCCTTCTTGCGAAAATGTGCAATACGAGTAAGCTTTTATTGGTAATTCTTCAAGACACTGGCACAGAAAAATATGCAAACTACTGTTGTTTTGGTCCATTAAAGCTTTGATAATCAAAAGCTGAGGCTCTCTGGACCTAACTCAGCAACAGAACCTTTGATTCTGAATAAAACACAGTAAACAGCAGAGAACTTAAAAATTTTCTTGGAACATTTCTAGATTATTATTGTTTGTGAGGGGGGAAAAAAAGAACAGCAAATATAAATAGCAAAAACTTCAACTCTTGTTTACATATAAACAGTTATTGATTACTATATTTTGCTACACCATAGGTGCCAGTCATGCAAGTTTTCCCCTCATATAGCACAAATAATAAAAAAAAAAATTGATGGGAGTGTAAATGGCATTTTAAAATAACTAGCATTGCAATGATTATGTTTGATTTAAAGTAGGTTTTATCCACTTTTTTAGTAGTTGAAATCTGGATAACTTTACTTCTTATCACATACTTTTGAATATTCATCAATGACAGGCTGCTTGTCCATACCAGGGGTTTGTTGTGATGAGTAACAGCTCTGTTTTAATTCTGTGTTGTCTTCCAACTTTTGCAGAATCTGAGGTAGTGATTTTCTTGGCTGACTCCAAGTCTCCTTACTTCAAGCCCAAAGTTAACATCACCAAGGAGATGTTGCCAGAGTAAATATTCTCAGAAATAACGTATTTTTGGTTAGCTTTTGATAAGTAACTGTACAAGTGGTACATTCAATGTTTATGACTGCTGTATGCTTGCAGTTTGCTTTAGTGATGAGACACATTTGGCCACTGGCTATCATCTCAGTAGCCCTCTTTCCTTTTCCAGGGACACAAAAATTACCAGTGTTGTTCCTGGAGATTATGACGGAGACTCTCAGATGGATGTCCTTCTGACATCTCTGGACAAATCTTCAAAAACATCCGTTTTAATTTTCTGGGGAAACAACCACACATTAGGTAATTATTAACAATAAATGATAGCTTGGATTGAATTCTCTCTTCTTTGTGTTTCTTTTCTAGTTTCTTTTTTTCACAAAATGTATGTTATAAATACAGTAGTGTGAAAGTGTTTTTCCGCCTTATTCTTTTCTTCAGTTTTTGCTTTTTCCTTTACTCACAGTTTGATTTTTCACATCATAAAATGTGTTAATTTTGGAAAAATATTATCTAAATAATAATAAAAAGACAGTTTTCAAAGTATTGTCATTTTTAACAAGGTGAAAGAAACTAATAAAGTCCTCTACTATGTGAAAAAAGTTGCCAGTTTTCCGGTAGTTAGCAGGAATCACGGGTTTCAGATAAATGGCAATGAATCTTTAACATCACAACTTAGCATGAGGACTGTTTCTAAGGTCATATTACCAAGACTATATTGAAGTCCAGACTTTTTCTAGGCCACTCCAAAACCTAATTTTGCTGGGGTTTTTAGTCATTTGCTAATGTGCTGTGGCTCATTCTCCTGCTGCATAACCAAAGTGGAATTGGGATAATATGGCTGGACTTTCCTCCTAAAGGATGATCTGGTAGAAAGCAAAATTTGCGTTTCCATCTGTTATGGTAAATCGTCCAAATCTTGTGGAAGCAAAGTGGCCTCTAACCCTCACTCTACCAGCACTGAGTTTGACTGTCAGTGTGATGATCTGTTTCTGAGATGCTTTTCCAGTTTTAGGTCAGACTTAACACAACTCACACATTCCATAAAAGTTCATCTTTTGTTTCGTCAAAAGAAACAAAAGATGTTTCGCCCTGTCTTACTATTAAACAATGATCTTTGATATGAACTGGCTAGCTTGAGGTCTGCAGAGCTTTAGATGTTGTTTTAGACTTCCAGGGTGGATAGTTGATGTGCAGTTGGTTCACATTTGATTGAACAACCTCTCCTATGAAGGTTCACCACTGCTGGAGGTTTTTCTCTGGTTGTGAATTTTGGTTTGATGGTCTCCCAAAGTTTAAAAATGGCTTTGTAACCTGCAGTAACTCTGTTTTTATGCTACTTTTTCTTTTAGATGACGTGATGCTTTTGGAGACCTTTCAGGTGTTGGGGAGCTTTCCAGAAAAATACTTTAATCAGAGTTAATTTATGATTTAAGATGGTGCAATAACTTGTTTCTAGGTTTGGATGCCTTTTTGTTGACCTTGTTGAATGAAATCATAACCTTGTTTTATTTTTTATTCCACTCAGGTTATTGTTGCCTAACGGTAACATTTGAGGTCTGATAGAAAAGCAAAAGCAGAAGATGTAATTAAGGGCGTAAACACTTGTCCACCTCCTCACTTAGTATATTTAGGTGAAATATATTGTGAGCGATTGCATGTTTTTGTAGAACTGGAGCCACTGATAGAAGCTGTTTTTATCATGCTTTTCCCATAAGTTTTATGGCAGATTTTTTCTAGTATCCAATAAATGACTGCACTGTAAGGATTTTATGTATGTTTCCAAATCTCTCAAATACAGACTTTATGTTTCAGTTGTGTTGTTAATACAGTAAGTGTAAACAGCTTGTGCTTCCATATTGTTGAGACAAAGCAGTGTTTCGATTATCTTCATTGTTGTTTTAACGTAGTCATTCTTCAGCGTGAAACTAAATCACATCTTTAAGCAGAACTGGATTCTTTACAGTCCTGATCAAAGCATTGAGAGGAGAAAAACGATTCTCACATCTGCTGTTCATATTTTATGCTGCTGGATCATAATCGGGTTAAAAGTTGAGCTCCAAATGCAAAAAAAAATAAATTCAAAGGCAAAACAAACAACTTAGTTAATTTATTAAAAATCGAATTTATACTGGAACATGGTGCTTGTTATGTAGTCAGCAGTTTAAGATAATTTAAAAATCATCTTTAAAAAAAAAAGCCTAAAATGAAATGAAACCTAAAAGTGTGAAAATTCTTGACTGGTGACAATGTAGAGCAGGGCTGCCAAACCCATTTTCATTTTGGCCCATATTGAGATCAAGAATGTATTTAAATGGCCAGCTGTGGTAGATAGTATTGATAAAACTACCTATTAACAATCTTTTAAAATGTGGATAAACAACTGTCTTTGCATTTGATGAAAACCACTTGAAATTTAAAAACATCAAACGTCTTTTCACATTCATGTGATTTGGGAGAATACAGGGTGTCCACACATCCTTACAAAATCTTAAATTCATGTGTTTAAGGCATTAAGTTCTCTTAAATTAATTTTAAAAATATAAAGTTTGCCATGAATATGCTTATATTTCATTATGGTCATTAAGTAGGTTTTAATGACCATAAGGAAAGAAAGTTTTCAGGATTTTCTGTCAGGCAAATATTTGCATCACACTTGGACATCTTTTTTGCCTTCAGTACTTGAGGTGGTCATTAAAAAGCTGCTAATATACCCTTGCTAGCTAGTTAGCTTTTTAAAATGTTTTTTATAGGTAAGTGTAAATGTATCACCAGTTGACAGGATGACATTTGTTTGCGCTGCCAGCTTGCTTCTCTTGCCAACCCATAAGAGCCAGCAGGATCCCCCAATCGTCCCCTATATTAACAGATTTTCTGGTCTTAAATTTCATTCAAGCTGACATTTAAAATGTCTTAAAAAGTCGTAGCTTTGACTTGCTGAAACCTGCAGGTGCCTTGGCTGTGATTTAATTAATAAAATAATTTTTAAGCACACTGTTATCACAAAAGTTTTATTTCTAGAGACTACGTGGCCACATAAAAACATCTGCAGGCCGGATCTGCATGTGATGTAGAGAAACCAGTTTAGAGCAAACAGAAATGTTTTCAGGGATGATTGCCTTCCGTCAAGAGCTCTGCCTCTTGCAACGTGTCAACATATCCCACTCTGCTTGACGCCTTTGCACAACCAAAAGCTTCCTTCCTCTGTTGAATAAATGGATTTTCCTTCACTCTGCTGTGTAGAAAGTAGAAAATTCTTGTCATGCCAGTGACATTAGAAACTTTCAGAAGAGTCTGTAATAATTTACTCTTTAGAAAATCAGAGTTTCTTTCACCTTTTTGTGTCCTATGCCTGGCAAAGTCCAAAGGGGCAAATTTTTAGAGTGGGAGGAAACATATTTTGTTCTTTAAGATGTCATCTTATGGATTTTGGGCCACAGTCGGCATCAGTAAGGGTTTTAACTTAGATTTGGGATTTGCCCGTGTCTTCCTGGAAACCCCGTTGGATCTGCTGGATCAGTTCAGGACCTTTTATTCTCCTTGCAAAAGATCTTAGTTGTGCAACTCAGCAGTCCTCTGGAAAATCTTTTTTTCTGTGCTATCTGAGGTTCATGAGAGAGAATATTTGACAAAAACAGGACATAAAACTCTAATGTCTGCACATGTGCTGCCTTTTAGTGCCATAGATTAGAATGATTTAAGTTTAAATGCAGTTTTCAATCATTTGTCTGTTGCCTTTCTCCTGTTTAAGTCTCATTTTACCAGTCAGACTCTGCTGCCTTTCTGTTCACCTTTGTAACTCATGACCTGCCTTCTTTGTTCTTTTCCTGCAGAAATCTCTAAGTTGTATATCATAAATTTCACCTTTACAGATCAGCCTCTTATTATGGAGTAAGTATTAGTTTCAAGGTTTTTCAGAAACATTATGCTGGGAATATTTTAAATACTAATTGCATACTAATGTCCCTAATGGGTTTTTCTTTCCCACAGTTTCAATGGCGACATGATTCCAGATGTCTTTGGGGTGACCACGCCTCCCCAAATTGTAGTCTGTTATCTTACCGAAAGGTGAAAGTAATACCTTTCAAAATGCACATTTCTTGGCTTTGTCATTAACTCACTAATTTATTCAGAATAATTTAGAATCATGATTTTCCCCCACCCCCCACTTTAGGATTCAAGAGTGCAGGAATGATTTTAATAAATCAATCAAAATGCGCACTCCTCACTCTAATGCTTTCATTGACCTCAACAAGGACTTCACAGCTGGTGAGTAACAGATCATTTATCAAGTTTCTGATAAGAAAAAAAATGAAAAATGTGTTTTGTTTGACAGCTCAAACCAACTACTTTATGTTTGTCGGCTACAGAAGCTGAATGACTGGTAATGGAAACATACAAAGCTGCACTTTTCCTAATCCGATCAGTGTTTAAGTTTTTGTCATGGGTACTTATCATGTTTATTACTATTTTGTTTTAAAACAGTGTCTGTAAAAGCATCTGATTCTGTGGTCGTATTCCTGAAGCAGCCCTGATCACCACACAGCTGTAACCGGAGCGTTTCAGTAAATAAAAACTGACAGCTCCAAAATTACACCAAGACTGACTACAGGCAGAAACCTTAATACATCTGCCTGTGAGTGTTGTTTTCTATTAGACTAGTGATATTAGTGCTTGTTGTCACTGAGATTAGTACAGTTAAACTGGAGTTTTTCAACATGTGAATGTCAATTTATTACATAGATTTTAACATGTTAAAATTTTTTTGATTAAAACTTGTTTTTTACCTTATACAAGGTTCAGAAGGGAGCCACTGTGGTGTTACAAACAGGTTTTTCAAAGGTTTTAGTTCATTTCACACAGTGAAAGCGAACCTCAGCAGCTGAAAATGTGACAAATGTTGCAACTTTGGTCCTCAATCAAACTGAGTCTACCAGACTAAACACTCTTACACCATTCATCCTCGGAAAAACTGTTCAGGTTCTATCTGGTTGCATGTGGATTGCCTTTGAACAGCCCTTTTCAAGTCCTGCCACAAATTCTCTGCAGGATTAAGCCCTGGGCTTTGACTAGATCACGCCAGAACATCCACCTTGATGTCTTCAAACCCTTTCTATGCAGCTTTAGTTTGGCTCTTTGTGTTGTTAACGTGACAGAAGTTAAATGTTCTCCAAAGCAGATGGAAACTGCATTCGTTTCACCTTCTCCATTTGCTTAGAAACATCACCAAAGCATGACTCTGCCACTTCCGTGCTTCACACTGGGAATGTTGTGTTGGTGGCGATGTACATTTGCTGCCAACCGTTTTTTTATTTTGTAGAAATCCGTTTTCACTTTGACATTAAGGGGATTTTTTATCCTTTTTCTTAGTCAAAAAAAAAACAAAATTTTGATGATCATGGTTGATTTGCTAAAAGTGGTAAAACATCTGAGGGGTGGAATAGTTTTTAAAGCCAACGTACAATTTGTGCCTTTATGTACCAATCAGAAGAGCAGGGGGATCTTTGTGGTAAATCTATAACTTTTTATGAGCAGTCAGCCCTTTTTACGTTGCATTGGACAAATGTGTAGCGGAGACATGAGAAAATTAATTGGAGAAAGCTGAAGAAAAAAAAATGCACATCTGGTGGGTATTTACTCCTGGCTGCTGCTGCTTGTGAGGGGTGGCTTACAGAATGCAGGAAGAAAGAAAAAAAAAAAGTGAGAGAGAAAAATAGGCAGGAAGCGATGGAGCGATGAAGCTCAGCTGGAAAGGAGAGATGGTTTGAAAGAAGAGGATGGCTAGAAAGATAAAAGAGGGATGAGAGGGGTGGGGGGGTACGAGCTTTTAGAAAGGCTCAGTTCACTGTTTGTGGAGGCCACCTGCTCCTCTAAGCGCTACCGGCTGGAGCGTCACAGAATGGAGCAGGGAGAGCTTCAGTCTCTAAGATGGGCAGGTTTGTTCTTGTCAGCTGGTTCTCCCTCCAATGGATGATGAGAGTGTTTGCTATGCTACTGAAAAAAAACAAACCCTGACAGTTAACTGACAGTTAAGTTTTAGATGTAGATTTCAGTAGCAAGAATATAGTCCCCAGATTATATGTTGAAAACAAATTCATATCATTCTTTTCAGATTCTTATCTGCACCAACCTTTTGCCATGTTTCCTGTTTTTCTTTTTACATCTCTCGCCTTTTTATTTTTTTAGTCTATCAAAGGAAATATAAATACTCTGACAAAAGCTGGAAAGGCTCAATAGATAGTAACATCCTGCACCCAGAGGTACTGTCTTACAGCGGCTTTGTGTTTTACCTGCTGGGTATTAAGTGTTGTACCTTCATTTTTTGATTGACGTATCTTTTTGCACAAAAATGTGGTTGCCTATCAGGATTCCTTACAAAGAAGCTGTAGGCTGAAGGACTGAATTCATTTCTCCTATTATGCTTGAAGCCACATACTAGTAGTTAGTGTTTTAAAAGGTTAACATGAAAACAGCCCACAACCACTTTTAAAAGAAGAGCTTTCACATGAGAAGAAGCACCTGGGTCATGAAGTTTCTGTATTGACAGTGTTTCTTTCTTTCTTTCTTTTTTTTTTTTGTGTAAATCTGCTGGGATAAAAGGAGTTGGCGGCCTAAAATGTAGACATCTTTATAAATTAATCTGCATGGATATGAATTACCAGCGAGTCAAAGCCGACACAGAAAGCATCCCACAGAAACCAAACAGAGTCAATTGATATTTGTTGTTTTAAAGCTTTTCAATTGCTTTGACCTTTTATCAGTGCAAATCTTTATCTTGTGATTTTATTCAGTGTTTCTAGGGGGAAACGGACGGCGTTCCCCATTTGATCAAACACAGAAGCAACACACTCTGGTCTTTTACTGGTGCCACTTAAGAACAGGAAGGGCGGTTTCACTGCAGTGTCAGGATTCCAATCCTGGTCTGCTCAGTGCCGTCACTGTAAACAGTTTCATCATGGTATATTGGCTGACCCCCGCTATATCAGCAGTTCCAGCTAAGGAAGGGAAAAAAAAAAAACTGGAATTGTTTTCTGGCTAATGTCATGGCCTCATTTAGCCTGCTTATTGGTCTCTCAGGCCAAGCAGCCTGGCGGTGACAGTGACATATAGCATTCGGCCCATAATCTTTTCATAGTGTCATTTTTTGGCAGCCATTACCTCTAACAGCAGTTTATTGATATCAGATTAGTGTTTTATCCCTTTCCCTTACTGCCAGTTAATTTGTGTTTGTCAAACATATCAAGAAACTTTAGGCCTTGATAAACCTCTGTGATTGTCTTGTTTTTGGACAAAGACTTCTTGAAACACTTGAAAACCAAATGGGTGTAATAACACTTTGCAACTGCCTGATGGTTGGACAACTTAAATAACAGATTCCAGAACAATATCTATCTTTGTTGTTGAGCTCATCTGTCTAATTATTCAATAATTTAGCAGGGAAAAAGGATTGTTTGAATTGAGAACGTTGCTGTCTTTGTCGATTATATTAATTACAGACCCTGCAATTAACGTGATTCAAAATTTTAATTGAGTCCCACCACAAGATTAAAACCATGATATACATTAAAACTGGTAACTGGCCTTCCCCTGTTATATTCAGGAAGCGTCCCCCTATTTAGGTCTGTCATTTGAAGAGTATTATTATGGCTCCAGGCATCACATCACATGTCTGAAGAAAATCTGTGGAGCAGGAGTCTACCAGCAGCTTGATTAGAAACTTTGTTGAGAGAAAATGTTGTAATTGCACAGTACTTATAGATGGTATTTTGTGAGAAAGGCATGCACAAAGACAACAATACTGGCATAAGGATTCATTGCTAGGCAACAGGGATGGTAATTCTCTGCAGCATTCAATTAAACTACCTCTGTGTTGAAGTGGCTTGTTGATTGTCTGACTAATATCACAGGGGGGGTGGGAGAAGAGAACAGATTTGCCACCTAACAAGGCTGGCCGAGAAGAGCAGTTGCTTGTTCATAAATTATGTTTACATTTTGCAGGGCACTGTAGCAGAAATTTTAGTTTTGCTTGTCATCACATGAAAGGATTTGCATGAGTTTTAAACTTACCAGTAACCACAGTGGTAATGTCTGAAATATACTGCTTAGCTATTTCTGGTAAAAAGTCTAAATATATTTCTCAGCCTCCTCAGTAATCCCAGGGAAACTCTGTGTATCCTCGTTTTGCAACTTTCTGCCATCTAAAGTTAGCAACTGGTAGGCTTATTCCTCATTCAGATTTCAACACACACTTTAATTTCTAAATATTCTCCCTCCAGGAATGATCCCCTTTCAGATCACAGGTCTGCAATAAACATGGTCCCACAAACCAACCATTACGAATGATTTTTTGTTTCCATTATATTATGCAAGTTGTGTGCTTTCAGAACAGGCAGTTGAGATTGCAGAACCAAGGGTAGTGACTTGCTACTCACAGCGTTCACCTGAGCATTATGTATGAGGGGAATTTGCTAAATGGTTGAACTTTTTCATTCCACTGTGTTAAACATATGCAAAGATGTGTATTTTCTTTCAAAAGAATCTTTAGGCACTTGGGGAATCAATTTGATTAGGATTCGGAGGACTAAAATGGGATTAGTGGATTGAATACATTACACTGACACATAGACCCCTAAGTACAGATCTATCACTGCATTTGTAACTAAAACTAGATCCTTCTTAGCAGAAGATGCGTGCTGCCCCCCATCAGAAAATGCTTTGCTGTAGAAGTCTAACTTTACAGATTGTTTTGCCTTTTCTGAATTGTGGAGAATCTTAAGCGTTGCTAGCTTGGTCGGCTTTCAGTGTTGTTTTACTTCAACCTTCACGTCAAAACCTGTTAAAACATTTGTCTGTTTTTTGTTTTTTTTTCCATTTCTAAAGATTTTCTTTCAATTTCACACATCCTGCATATCACCTGTATTCTGCAAAAAGGTATTTTTTTTCTTTTTGTATTCTTATAATATTTCCTGTAAACTGTCAAGAGGCCACAATTTCAGAGTTTCGCCTTTTTCATGTTCGAAATGAACATCAAGATATTTGAACACTGTTGTTTGCTAACTGAGTCATAATTGTCCCAACATCGCATCTCAAATGATTGGACTCCCTTTTTCCAGATCTAATCCTTATCATATTACAAATAATACTACTACTGGTATTTGAAAATGAAGGGAAACAATTATTTTTTTCTACTGCTAAAATAGTATAATATATTTTTTATAATGTCATAGTCTCCTATGGTGTTCCACAAGGTTCAGAGCTCGGTCCATTTCTGAACGCCCTGTAAATGATCTTGTTGAGTGATGTCATTAGGAAACGCCACGTAAATTTCACTGATAACTGATGCAATCAAGATTTATTCATCCATTATACCAGGTAACTCCTACCACTTTCTTAGCTTTTGGGCAAGGAAATGGAGTTTCCCCTGAACTCCAACTAATCTGAGGTTGTCCGCCCAAAAAGGCTCCAGGACTAAGCAGCCATCCATATTCTTACACTGGTGAGAATGTGGCTGCAATATGTGGCAGGCTGAAATATCTCAAAAGCTGGGCATTAAAACTGTGCATTAACGTTTTACAGCTTGGCTGGATTTTTGCTTTTCTTTTATCATAATTACAAAGTTACTTGCATTTCATTTACAATTTTGTTGTTTTAGAGATATTTTTTTGAATAATGCACTGTATGCAAGGTCATTGTAGTTTTACCAAAATGAGTGAACCATCATGGCTTTGTACTGTTATAATGGACACTGCTTTTGATGGCGATAGCCAGCGATACTTAAGGTCCTCAGACTTGTGAATCCACACCACATTCCTGTCTATGAAATGAGCTTATATGAGCTTGCTACCGTAGCTTCTGAGAGGAGTTTCTTTTTACGCAGACGTGTTCAGCATATAGGAAGTGTCATGAGCAAAATAGGCTAGCAAATGTGTGCGTGCGTGTCTGTGCGTGTGTTTTGGACATAATCCTCCCTATAGCTACTGCACCTACGTTGTTCCCTGTAATGGTTTTAGAAGATTAGCTCTTCTGGGAATAGCATCGCTCCATTCTGTGCGTGTGTGTTTTCCATGTTTGTGAATGAGCCGTTTTGATGGATCGGGGTGGAAGACACAATGTGGAGTAGGGCAACATATTGGCTTAGAGACGGATTTATTCTGCGGAGCTCAACACTTTGTTCCTGGCCTCGATTCAGTATTTTATCAGTTTCTGTGTGTGTGGTGGGTGTGCATATCAAAACCAGCATCAGGGTGTCGGGGACAGTTTAATAATGGTGTTGCTCAAGCTTGTGTGGGATTAGTTGGGCTGTTACAGCCATTGAAGCTTACATAATTATGTTTGCATTGATTTATATCTGTGTGTAGGGGTGTAATGTGGAGTGTATCTGTTTAACAACATTCATTCTTTAACGTTGTACCACAGTAACAAGTAGGGATGATCTAAATTAGCAGTTCTGAGTTTTTAGCTCTGGCCTGCTCCTCCTAACACACAAATGCTTGTAATAAAATGATTTTATAGATTTATAGCTTTTATGAACTGGAGAAAGAATCTTTTGTTTTTTGGCCTTTGAACTGCTGATCAGTGGTCAGAGCTGACGAAGAAACAGCTGGCTGACTGGTTTGATGCTTTAAGAATTCTGCAGAATTTAAATAGTGTGCATACTAGGAAGGTTTTTAAATCAAAATGAAATGTTTGGGATTTCTCTATAATTATTTGTCATGAGGAATATGCATCATTGATCTATGTTTTAAGTGCAACCTTCTGAAGCTTTCTTAAGACTGGAAAGAGGACAGAGCCGGTGACTTTGTTCTTACATCCATTCTGTTAAAATGCCAACCTTTACAGCAAATGTAAACAATCCACCTTTAGCCTGTTACACTACGTAAAGTTCTAAATAATTTTGGTTTTGATAATTGTTGTTTGTTTGAGTTGTGTCGGACCACAGTTGTTTGTACTTTTGCAACATAGCAAGAAGGACCAGACAGAGTTATAGCTGTTCAGTTTGCAGTTTGCAAAGTCCAAATCTCACCTATGGCTTTTATAAGTGAAGTTTTCCTTTAGGCCAAAAATTATGCATATTTGACTAACTGGCCACTCTAAATTTGAGCACAAACCGTCATGGCTGAGTGTATTGTGCTTCTTTGTTGCCTTGTGTCTTATGATCTGTTCAGGATGTACCCTTTATTTTACAGATTGGTTGCAGATGATAGACATCTGCACCTCACGATCCTGCAAGTAAGCCAGGTGTAGAAAAAGGATGAATACTTTTTATTGTCCTTTTATAACTTTCATCCTTCTATTAATATTTTAAATAAAAAATTTTTTAACCAGTTCCCTAAAATTTATCAAGCAATAAGGCCGAGCTGTCTAGCCAGCCAACTTATAAGTGGCAAAGCTTACAACGCTGTATTTAGAAAGTGTTAGTTGTTCAATAATTATTTGAAACAAAAAAAAAACAAAAAACAGCACACTTGTTTTAATTTCTAGGGTTTTAACATCTAAATCATGGAAATTATTTATATTACTAAATCAAAGTGAAAAGGTTGACTGGTTCAATGAAAACAATCCAGTAATGTTGTCACTGTAATAATCTTGCTCTCCTGTCTAAAAAATGATCTGTTCTTTTGGATTTTGTTCTGTTTCTAATTCACATCACAGGGCAATGGGGGTCACAATCATGATTGAAAGCCCAGTCATCTAAAGACGTTACTCTTGGTGTGACGGGTGTCTCGAGGGTCAGTCTGCAAACTGAACAGCTATAACTCTGTCTGGGCAAGGAGAAACATACACAAAACTGTGTGTGTGTGTGTGTGTGTGTGTGTGTGGGGTAAATAGTTTGAGTAATGTGTTTTGGGTGAACGGATGATTTTTGGTAATTGTTCTAAAGTAATCTTGCCCCTGAGAATGATCCACATTGTGTCACTTTTTAACCTTGAATCTCCTTCTGTTCTACTGAGGATTCATTAATTAGATAAAAACACATTTGTGGAAAATAGTGAAGAGAAAGGATGCATATTCTTTTTTCCACATTAAGATCTGATAAGTATACAGTGGATTTGTTTTTAGCTTCCCTTAGTTTATATTTTGTAGAGACTCAGATTTTTATTTGTTTTTGTCAAAATAGTTCAGTTAGACTGAGTTGAGAGCTTGTGTAACAATACATTTTTCAACTTTTGCCACTGATTATTAATTAGTTTTATTTCAGGACTTTGACTGAACCATTCTAACACAAGAACATGCCTGGATATAAGCCAAATCATTATGTTTGACTTACTTCTTCTGATTCCTCCATCAGAAGATGGAGGAATCAGGTCAGCTTTAGAGTTTATGATTTTTAGTTATCCTGCCAACAGGCTCCAGCTAAGCTCTGGATCTATGCAGCTCCTCCAGAGTTACCACTGGTCTCTTTGCTTTTTCTTTGCATAATCCCTTTACCTATTATCTCTTGGCATGTTTTTTCATTGTTCTTTCAAAGAGTTTGAATACGTTTGCAATACACTGCTTTCCTTTGGCGAGAATAACAGGCAGCAGTCATTGATTGCTGGGACTCTATTTGCATGTCTTCAGGGTAAGTTTGTCGGTGAGGGAACCCTGGTTTCAGTTGGACGTATCTGTTTCTCGGCTGACAGCTGTGACATTTCCCTCAGAATGCCAAAGGCTCCCCCCCGTCCAGCTGAGGGATGACCCAGTCGAGGGGTTAAAGAGAGAGGGAACAAATCGATGCAGCTAAACACTGAGGTCTTGACTGATAAGCTGCAGGATGTCTTTTAGCTTAACTATGAACAAATATACACAAGATACAAGAGTCACAAGAGCAACCGAAGGCACACACACACGCTGTGACTTAATACATGCTATTTTGCTTCATTATTGTCAACATCATTCAAAGTCCATCTCAAACACAAAGTAGACATCCTTCCTGCAGACCCATAAATAAAGCAATTTGATCATTTGGCTGGATTGCCTTCCTTGAGCTCGTTTTTGAAACCGCCCTGCAGGGATGAGAACCACATGTGTGTGTGTTGCTGCTGTGGCATTTACTATATCCCTCTGACAGCCAAGGCAGAATAGGAGTCACAGCTTGTTTGCTGGGTAACAGGCTAACAAATAAGCCTCTCAGGGGCAGTAGAGACATGAAGTAAAGGATTGGCTCTGTGCCTCGCGCCTTCCTATCACTTCACATCATTTTCTTTACCTCCATTTCTCTTTTCCTGGTTTTCAGTTGGGCTTTCTGTGCTGTTCCTACTCTCGTCTTGTTTTATGATAATACACATTTTCTTTGGGAAAAAAAAGTAGTTTTTTTTTGTTTTTTTTTACCCCACACAAAGGCAAACATACACCTAATGGCTTGTCTTCTTGTGTCGCCGAGTGAGGCAACGGCGTACACGCACAAAAACACAACACATATCAACGGCTAATACAGCAGGCGAAGTGCTGGCTGTCAGATCTTCTTTAGACACGCTGCCTGAACAAACCAGAGAGCTGCTGCTGGAGCTGGAAGGTGTTTTACAGGTCCAAGATGGAGATGTTATCCTGATGTTCTTTGCTTTCGATTGCTCTTGCAACCTGTCTGTGTAAAATTAAAAAGTAGGACTTAGTGCTGATTTTTGAGTGGAGAAGGTATTTTGAATACAGAATTCATGTTTTGATATTAGAAATCCCCCCCAAAATTAGGTAATTTAGCTCAAAACTAAAGAAGTAGATGCTGCTACTTGAAAAATGAGAGTATGTGTAGTTTTTTTCTATCAAGTTCTAGTTTCACTTATCTAGGTAAGAGTTGTTCTAAAATAGAAACTGGCAGACAAAGAAATGAGTTCACTCATTAAAGAGTCGCACAGTGATTCTGTTCAGATGTATAGGCTCTGCACCAAACCGCACTGCGCTATCATAGTTCTTTGGCTTCTGTCACTTTCTTTTATGCTCTCCTCCATCTCTGCAACTATCCAAACATCGTCAGTGTTTTACAATCACTTTAAAACTGATTTTAACTATTCAACAAAATTCACTCAACTTTTTAAAAATATAGACTTCCTTTACAATACTGACAAAGTACACACTGTTTCTTTCTTGTTCCTTTTTTTTATCCAAAGGGGATGTTGACACAACACTCCGATCTGTCTGCACCTGCAAAGGTGTTTTATAAGATCAGGCTGCAGCTGAACCTAAGGCGACTAGCAACAAACCTGCAGACTGACTGTTGTGTGTTGGCCAGAACGCAACACTGCACATCGTAGCTGAGCTAAACTTAGACTGGGTTTGCATGTATATGTTAGATAGATTTTGTTATTACAGACTCAAAGTCCAAATTACATAAAAAATAAAATAAATACAATAAAAGAATAAAAGGTACAATAAAACAGGGTCATAGCCATTCAGGAGGCAATCATACCAATGTCTCCAAAGTATTTTACTGCTTAGCTCACTATATTTAATGTTAGTCAACAGTAGGTTAATTCTATTATTAGACTTGTTTAAATGACAAATAAATTTATACATAAGGGTTCTTAAAACAGCCATCAAAGTGCTGATGCGAACAAATACAAACAGATGAGCAGATGTGGAAGTTTTCATATACCTTGCCATCAATAGATAGATGCCAATATGAAGACTGGGGCCAGAAAGCCAATGAAAACATTCATTCAAAGAAAGGAAATCTTCAACCTTGAAGGATTTGTCACCATGAGCAAAAGTTTTACAGTTTTATTTGATCACCGACATGAACTATACTCTCCTTTTTTGAGCATTTATTTGCAGTGCAATTATCAAAGCCATAAAGAGACTGCAAACCTTTACAACTGCTTGAAAAATAAGATGAGGAACACTGACCTTTCCTGCTGAAATTTTAATAAGTATAGTAAAGTAGATAGTTGATGTTATCATTTGTAATAAGAATATAACAGGTGATCATCAAAACCCCCCAGTGTGGACTTGGCTCTGAGGTCATTCCAGGTTATTTGCTACATCCATTAAAAAGTGCTCTTCATTGTGAATCCAATTAGGACCAACTTTGCAAGAGCGAGAGAGAATCTGAATGTAAGCCTCTCACCCTGGAAGTTTGTCGTAGTCTGAATTTAGAGATTAGAGATTTCCTGTTTTCAGATCATTTGGGATAATATTCTTGTCAACACTCTGTCCAATGTCTTTATGGGAATGGATTATATTTACAAGTATGTTTTTAGTTAGGACATTTACATTATTTCAGGTGAAGGTTAATGACTTTAAGAAGACAGAGAGAGAGGTTTTGGAGCCAGCCTTCAACAAGTCAATAACCTGTCTTGATTATACACAGGCCTGAATGCCAATTATCTAGAATTTGCATGGATCGATAGACCGATGTTGGTACATCTCTCAAAGAATTGCACATCTAACTTTAAGCCCCACATGCTTGATATTGTATCAACAAAGGTTGATACTTATTTACTATTTAAATAAGTAATAAGTTCAAAATGACTAGATATAAACAAATAAATTAATAAATAACAAGCAATCACATGCAATATATTAATCAATAAATAACCTATAAATCAGTGCAGAATTTTTTTAAATAAATTAGCTCAGACTTTGCTGTTGTAAAGCCTGATGGCAACAGGCACAAATGGCTTTCTGTGGTGCACTTTTGCAAAATGAGTCTCTGGCTGAAGGTACTCCTGTATCCTGCCAGCACGTCATGGATTGGATGAGGCTCATTGTCCAAGATGGCCTGCATCTTGGACAGGATCCTTCTTTCTGACACCGCTGTCAGAGTCCAGCTCCACTCCAATGACATTAGGAATATAGCAACGACTAGTCTTGATACTCTTTATTTTGCAGTCTTAGTATCAGCATTGTTACACTGTGCTGAGCGTGATGGAAACCAGATTTGGTAGCTATAAAATCTAAGGAAACTTATGAATTATTTGCTTCCTCTGCCAATTAGTTATCAACCCTTTTTTGTTCTTATATTCGCAGCATTTTAAACTCATAATGTTCTATTTTCTCAATTTCTGTTTTGTTGCCATGTTTTAGAGACCTTTTACTCTTAGAAATCAATCAGCTACAGAAAACCCACGATTGTACCCTTTAAGGGTCAACAGCAAATCTATAGAGATTGTGACATTTATTGTTTTTGTGGGTCCGAAAAAGATTACGTTTCCTCACAGACTTTTCAAAGTTAAAGTTTTTCTACTCAGCCAAAGTGAACCCAGCAAACATGAGTTAATGGAAATGTTTTGCATTAAACAAAAACGTAGTTTAGATTTGTCTCAAACACAAACTGTTTGTAAAAATGTAAAGGCCAACTTTGACCTTATAGACAACTGCATTGTGAAACTTTAACCTGAGTAACAGCTAAATGTGATTAAAGTCTGATGCCCTTCCTTCTATCCTGAAGCTACACTTAACATGCCACATGCACAACAAGCATGGTATGTTATTTCAGAAAAAGCTTAGTCTGAGATACTTAAATCACAACCATGATCGTGCTGTAATCAGTATTCTCACTGATTATTGACAGACATTTACCCTCCTGTGCTTATGTGCCATATTCGTTTGGCGATGCGGTTACCACATTTTCCTTTTTCGCAAAAACCATCAAATGCTTGCCTCTCAGAAAGCATCATAGCACCTTTTGAGGCTGCAAATAAAGGGAAGATGCAGTGGCAAGTGGGGAAAATGATGTGAAAGTGAGTCAAAGCAAGCAGATGGTGCACACTCATGTCTGCTGCCATATATCTTCTCAGAGTCAGAGTTCACCCTCTCTGCTGCGACTCAGAATCCTCAGAGAGTCGCCCTATCTGTTTATACAGAGGCTAATAGGACGGCCGGTCTTCATCCCCGTACGGCACCTCAGCATAATGGAATACTGGGACATAATGCTGCTCCAGTCAAACACTCAACTGAGGCCTTCAAATTGCCTCCAATCCCCTTAACAAATCTGCAGAGAGGCTATGAATAATTTGAGGGCCTGCTCATCTCTTCTGTCTTCTGTTCTTCTCGCTTCTCCTCCTCCTCTTCAGATTAAACCTGAGTCAGATAACTTGATTTTGCTCTTTTTTTAATTACAAAGTCCCAGACAATTTACCAGACTGATTTAGTTCAGCTTGAAAGGTCTTAAGCAGAAGTAACATTTGGAAGAAGTAACCTGAATGAATACAGAGTAAAATGCTGACTGAGTGGAAGCAAAAGTAGACCTGTTGTCACAGTCACAAATTTTGATAAAAGGTCCCAGAAGTTATTGTGATTATGATAATATTGTCGTTTTGAGGCCATTTCTGGGTAATGTGATGATAATAGTGTAATAATGCAAGAACACATTCTCAAAGGTTGGTAAACTTTAAAGTCTAATGAACATTTAAAACTGAATTTTGAAGACATTTTAAGTGTTCAAAATGAATAAAACAACAGAAACTACAAATAAAATGAATTATGGAGTCTCTGTAAACAAAGTCATCCTTAAAAAAAAAAAAGGGCTAATTGAGACCAAAGCACCAGACTGAAGATTTAGTTATCCAGTTTTTGGTAGAAAAAAAGAAAAACAATAAATAATGCAAATGGAAATTACTGAGCTTGTTTTAATGTATCATGTGATTTATTCATTTATTGCTTATTGCAATAGGCCTTAGAAAAATCATCCTTTAATTTCACTTTATTTCTCCTATGATTGCTCACTTTTGATTACCAAGTAATCCAATAATTTTCCAAGTACAAGCTGCAGATATCAGATGTAGAAATTAGATCTAGAGCTTGTTGAAGGAGGTTTTGTCTTCATTTGACCTAAACAGGAGTGGAACCTTTGTGCCGCACGGAGCCGTTTTCCCAGCGGCTTGTGCCTCAGTTTATCTCGCGGAGCTGTTTGTTTTAGAAATACTTGAGCTGTGTCAGTCGGGGCTTTTAAAACCCTGCTATTAGGAACAGACACACTTGCAATTATTCCGTTAGCGTGGAAGGACTGGCTGATTGTCGATGATTGGCTGGATCACAACCTGATGACAAAAGAACTCGCAGATCCACACGCAGACATTTAAATAATGTGCTGAAATCAGCCCTGCCGTGCCGGGGTGGGCGTTTATGTGTTTGTGCGGGCGCCTCGTCACGAACACGTTCATGTAGGTGTGAAGGCAGGAATTTTCAAGTGCCGTTGTGATGGAGGGACAATTTTAGCACCGTCACAAAAGCTGAAGTCAGCGTGTGAGCCTGGGCAATAATAAAGTGATTATAGATTACGTTCTGCATTGAAAGAGTCGCCTTTTGCTTCTAGTGAGCTGCCTTTTTAAGGTCCAGATCTACCTTGAACCATGTGTTGCTTTCTGTAGGTGTCTCTCCCAGTCTTCTTTGTGGGTTTTTAATACTTTTTTTGTGTGTGTGTGTCTTCAGACGTCACAGGTAGCATATCTTCCATTTCCCGGCAACATGACATTTTACTTACAGCTCTGAGTCCCTGCAGCGGTTATGCAAGCCCAGCTTCCCACACGCAAACACATTTATATACTTCAATTATATATGCATCCTTCCAGAGTGGTGGAGGATGACAGCTCCATTAGCTTGTGCTTTAAATGTATGTATTTACTCAATCTGCAAAGAGCCAAGTCAGTACTGCTGAACTGGTTCAGGACTTAATTTTTGGAAACTTGGCCTTTTTTGTCCCAAATAACCAAGAAATGAATTTAATTTATAGATAATTTGGGACAGTTGAGTTTGCAAGATTTTAAGAATCACAGGAAAAGGGAAAATATTGATTCCAAAGTAAAGTAAAGTGGAGTGATAAGTTCACTATTTGATCCCAAATTGGATAAAAAAACAACAAGTTTGCCTTGATTTGAACTCCTAAAAAGAATGACTCAACCAGAGCCACTGTAGCTTTGTATGAGTTTAATTTAGCTTTTAGGAGTTTCACCACTTTACCAGGTGCTGGGTTAATTGTTTTTACAATAACCAGGCTTTCTTAATTACTAAAGACAATAACGTCCCAAGCCCGATTATTGTTATTCTACAGCACATAAAATCAATATAAATTTTAAAGAGACAGTAATTGGATTCTTTATTTTTTATCAGTAAATTAAGGTAATTGCTCTTTAGTGGAAGTCAGTTTGAATATTGAACCCGACAAACAATACAGGTCCAATTTACCAAGACACTCATGCTAATTCAGAAACGGTTTGTGAAATTAAACCATGTTAGAATATGCTAAAATAATAAAAATATTTCAAGGAGGTCTCTGTCTTTCTGTCCTCATTTATATGATTCTTAATTTGAAAACGTAAAACCGTGTTACCTTGAACAATAGTGGCACCACTTAGGTTTTATATTAAACGGGCAGTATTATGTGTTTTCCAGGCACATTGTGCCATTTTATGGCACAATCAGGTCACTAAATGAACTTCAGTGGTTATAAAAAAAAATCCTGTATGTATAATGACTCAAAATAAATTTTCCTTCCTGATTTAACATCTTGAATTTGGGTCTCCTGCTCTTTCTGAAACTCTGCCTTCAGGAAGTCATCACATCTCTCCTCTTGAATAACATTTTTAGCTGTAGCTTATAATGAGCACAGCAGATTCACAGTCCTACCAGGTGTTTGCTAATTGCTGATGGCTAGTCTGAAGGAGCTAAGGGGGTGGAATGGCAGGTGGGGCCTGCTCTGTGAGGCGGAAGCTCAGAAACTTGGAACTTGCAGCTCCAAGGAGGAGCTTCGTCCTCAAAGGTAGAGCTCGGACCACATAGACATTTTGCACAGCTAAATGGTTGCCATGTATATTAAAGGATTTCTCAAACATGCATAAAAAAAATTAAAGCAACACGCAATGTATGTTTTTGTCAAGGGAATAACATAACATGATGTAAAGCTAAAAAAAATTGATTTTACATAATTTGCACTTTATGGGTTTATTATCTTGCGAAGTAATGAAGGAAGACTTGAGGAAAAAAAGTTCAAAAGGTCTTTCATTCGGGCTCAACAGCAGATTTTATTTCTGGAGATCTGTCTGTGCTCATCTCTCTTTTAACACCAATCGGTGGGGAGGCGGGGGACCGGTTCCACAGTCACAGCAATAAGAGTTTGCAAAATGAAGATCTCTGTATGCATCGCTCTGCTCCAACACGCTCCTCTCACTGAATCAGCAGACTCACGGCTAATCAGCCAATCCCGGCTGGATTCTGTCTAAGAGGCCTGATTGGCTGATTAACTAAGCTCATCAAGATGCCACCCGTAGAGGCCACAGGACGCACACAGCAACGAGGAGAAGGACAAACACACAGCGAGCGTTTCAGTGTGAACCCTGCGCTCTGCGTGTAATGCATGCATGAATTGGTTACTTGCTTTGTTTATATAAAATGTTCTGAGTTCATGCTCACGACTTGTTTGAAGTTTAGGATTCTGGGTTTTAATGGTTGTCAAAACAAAGAGGCATTTCGTGTGAGGTAATAATAAAATCCTAAATCTGAAAACATTCTCTAGTAAATCATCAAAGTTGGTTGTTGGGATGCCGAGGTTTTAGGATGTATTTCAGAATAATACTCAACTCTAAGACGTTTTAGATGTGTCTGTTGCTTAGGAAATGCTCTAATCAGACTCTGGGACGGATGTTGATTGAATTCTGAGGTATTTTTGGCCCCAAGTTATAAATTAAAAGCCCGCTGATTAAGTTCTTTGTCTCTGTGAGGACGGAGGTGAGTCACAAATCTTGTGGAATATTTAGTCCTATTGTCAAGTTTCTTTGTATAACACATTTCAGCAACAAGGCAGTTTAGAGTGTTTTACACCATAAAAACGTAAGAAAAAACCAATTATGAAACAAGCAATAAACATTATAGTTTGCCTAATGCCATCATCAAGCAAATATACATTAAACATGTTGACCAATGTTCTAGTCATTATGAGTCAAAGGGAACTATAAACAGGTGCGTCTTTAGCCTTGATTGTTTCGGCAGTTATGCCGTTTTCTGAAAGTTTGTTCCAGATTTGAGGTGGCAAGAAGCTGAATGCTGCTTCTCCATGTCTGGTGGAACAGAACCAGAAGACCTGAGAGGTCTGGAAGGTTGATACAAGAGCAGATCTTTAAAGAGGCAGTATTATGTATTTTCCAGGCACATAGTGCCATTTTATAGCAGTTAAGAAGCAATGTTGCCTTCATTTGTTATCAAAATGCTATTCATATCAAATATGACTCAAACGAATTTAGACTTTTTAATTTAACACTGACAAATTGGGCCTTTATTTCTTTAAAAACTCCTGCTCTTTCTGACACGTGGCTTTCAGGAAGTCTATCTTTTTTCTTTCTTTTTTTTTTTTTACCAGCTTTTCACTGAGAAGTAGCTTGTATGATGAGCTCTGCAGATGCCCAGCTAATTGCTGCTGACTAGTCTGAAGGAGCCGAATTCCCGAGTTGCAAATGAGGCATTTTGCACAGCTGAATAGTTACCACAGGAGATTAAATGATTTCTCTTCATGAGAGCATGAAGGCAACTCTCATGTATAACACGATGAAAGTAGATTTTACACAATACTGCCCTTTTAATGCATTTTTTTGCTATGCCATTCAACGATAGAAGTATTTTGAGGTTTATTATTTCGTTATAGAATGATGTGGGTCTATAGTTTCACACATCGTTCTTAACCAATCCCACCGCTGCACTTTAAACTCGCTTCTGGCGACAGCATGTGCGTTGGAGGCAATCAATCGATGTAAAAAGTCTGCCGTTGCCACGTTCATTATGCAGGACCTTCACTGTTCCCCTCACTAATGCAACAACCTTTCCTACTTTCCTTGTTCCCAATCCATTACCACTCAGATTTTCTTTTCTTCTACGCAGAGTACTGCAACGCACCGAGCCCAGCTCTGCTCTGAGGCAGATCAATGGCGATATTTATTTCATGTCCAATTATTGGGGCAGAGCCACAGAACACGGCGATTAAAGTAACCGTCGTCTCGCAGAGAAGCACACAGAAAACCGCATTAACAGTGCAGCCTGCAGCTCGAAGCTTCAAGCGCAGGCAATATGAGAACAAGTGCAGGGTTATAAGATTCCAATAGCGAAAGCTACAGGCATTACCAGGGGGCGAAGACCTGAGAAAGCTCAGAGAAATCCTGTTGCTCCGAGCACCATATTTTCTCCATTATATGCATTTCTTTTTCCTTTCTTTGCCTGGTTTTCCCTCTGACTGCTCAAAGAAGCTAATCTTTAATAGATTTCCATACAAAACATACTACATACTTAAGCTTCTTTTATTCATTAATACACTAGCTCTTTATAATATTTCTGTTTTCTTACATAATGGAGCTGTGCTCCTCTTGGGAAGACCAGGAAGCAAAGTATGGCAGTATCTGTTCTTCTTGTGACGAAAGTGTAGGTTTTGCATTTTTGTATTGAGTAAAATAAACAGCTGTAATATTCTTAGGGGATTCGGTTCATACTGATGCGACATTGCTCAAATATGAAGCAGATTTTTTTATTTTTCTTACCTAATATGAAATGTTTACCATCAATGTTTGAAATTACACAGTTCCTTTCTCCGATTGGCTGTGCTAAGTACTAGAACTTCACTTTTGTCCTCAATGATCAGAAAGTTTTCTGTCATCCATATTAAATTTCAAAGTTCATCAGCAGGTTCTGTGAGTCATCAGGTGACAGTGCACTTGCCAGCAATTTCATTTATTCTTGACAAACAAACTTTAAAAATGTTTCAGTTTATACTTCTGGATGTTTTGGTGCATCTACAAGTTTGTTTAGAAAAATTAAATCTAATGTATTAGTCTATAAACACAAACGAGTCAATGGAAAAAAAAAAGTGTACTGAATTTATTTGTGTACATTTTTGGTATAATACCAATTATACAAAAAATCTTTCTAGACAAAGTTGTTTCAACGTGATTTGCCTTTTGATCAGTCTTTGTTTCTCCTGTGCAAGTTTAACAGTGAATAAATAAAATAAATGGAATTTCCATCAGATAAATTAAGTCAGAGAAAACTGCTTTCTTTTTTTTTTTCTTTTCAGCCTGCAGTCATTTCTTCATTATAGTTTGTTTATATTCCGTTTGCAGAATGTGGGTGTGAAGTTCTGACTTATAATAATAATTGGAGGGGGAAAAAAACAGTGTTTATGTGCAGGTTTTGATTGCAATTTTTCTAGATTTTCTACAGTAGAAAGCTCTCATATGTGCTTTGCCCCGGTCTTGATTACACAGTCATTTCAACAATTTTATTTGAAGAATAATGACCAAATGGAAAAATAATATCCCATCAAATAACTTGCCTTCTCTTTTCTCTCACCTTTGTTTCCTACAACAGATTTGTTCCTGACGACTGAAGGTGGGAACTTTGAGACTTTGCTAAATAAGGTAACAAATGTCGATTATATTGTTGTCCGTTCAGATTCAAAGTTCAGCAGTTTGTTTTAAATGATGTGTGAAGATACGAAGCTTTATTTTTAAAAAGCTCCATCCTCAACTTTCTACTTATCTGCTACTTTAGCATACACAGGTTTATCTTCAGCTCAGCCATTGCTTATGGAAACTCTTATTTAAATGTTGCAGCAACGATTCAATAAGAACGTTAGTTAATGTCATGCTATGCAATGCAGACCTTCTGTCTGGGCTGATAAAAATGTATCCACCTGTGCATGTTAAACACTCGGAGGAACTTGAATTGATAACACCTGACTGGACTTTATGTTCCGCAAAATACAGTGAAATTTTTCACGTTTAGAAAATCCAAAATATGTTTGAAGATACACCAACATGGTAAGATGCAAAATGATACACCTTGAACTTTGGGTAAGAACAAAACTATGATAAAATTTAACAAGCTACAATGTATTCTTTCCTGTTTGTCACAGTTATTGTTATGCTGTCGGATGCTCTGATATTGGCAAGTGGAAAATAATGACATTTATATTTAAAAGTAATCCTTATCAACCTAAAGCTTTATCTTTACACTGCACAAAAACTCTTTCGACACTTTTATCCAAATATATTTGGTGATTTAGGATATATTTAGCATCATAATACAATAGAATAAGAGTTTAGCGTAATATTTCTAAAACCGGTGTGTTGCTATAATCTTATTTATTTTACATAATCCTTATACCCTATATTATCCAGAGTCTGATCTAAGCACATTTTATAAATTTGCATTCTCAAAATGCAAATTTTGATGCAAAATGCAAAGAATGAGAATTTAGTTTGAAGTGTACCTTTAACTTATTCTTCTAATATCTTTTACACCTGAAAGCAAATAGTACACACATTAATAAGTTCATTGGACGTGTCGTGGGATTTCCTGGATTTCCTGGATATCATGGCACTGGCACCCAACTACTTGATATTCTAGGAGAGCAGGAAGGGGAGACCGCGGCTCTTGGTTTTTGTCAGAGGGGCCTGTTTGAAATGCAGCAGGTTGATTCAGAAGCTCGACAGTACTTTATCTTATCGCAGAGAGAGGGAATATGAAAAAGAAAAGAGAGGAAAGAAGGGCATTGAAGCAGAAACAGAGCGAGGGTTTCTGCAAAGTTAGAATGTTTGGGAGGAGGAAAGAAAATTAAGCAAGAGCAAAACAGAACAAACTTACCGCTCTGCTATAAGACCAGAAGTATGGACTGAACAGTTTTAGAGCGGTTTAAATAAAAAAAAATAAAAAAAAGGGGGAGTTTTCACTCAGTTCTAGAATTTCTAAGTCTTACGACAGATTGGCAGTGTTTTTCAGATGTGTGTATTAGGGCTGTTGTAAATGAATATTTTAGTAATTGAGTAGTCTATTGATTATTCTTACGATTAATCAAGTAATCGGGTGAGAAAAATTATAAAATAAAATATTGGTCAATCTGGCATAACACCAGTGTTAATATCGGATATCGAGATAAGTCCAGTTTTTCATATTTGAGCATCTGTAACAGTTTTTTGTAGTTTAGAAAATTAACCTGTAACAGCAATACCTCACTTTCTAAGTTAACCAGAAGAAAATTCATACCAAGATCTGAAATTATATTCAATTTAATAATAAAGAGGTAAGCTCACAAATACGCTTATTAAAAATGTCTATACTCCAGCTTTTAGTTTATGTGTTCATCTCCAGTCAGTTTAATAGATGAACTCTCATGTTGCCCCAGACCTGTCAAACTTTGGGTTTGAGAATACAGGAAATGTCTCCTGGAGTTGGGGGGCTTGAGGTGGTGGGGGGAAGGCGAATGAGAGTAAGATGGGGGTAAAGGGGAGGAAATAGACCAGGAGACAGACAAACGTAAGCCTGGAGACCGGTAGACCAGAGGACGAAAGTAAGAACGGGAGGGAGCAATACTGGATATTTACGTCACACTAAGAAACTCATCTACCAGCCATGTACCGTCACGATGCTTTCCGACACCTGTTTGTTGAGACCGGGATGATATGAAATTTATTGTGCTGTTCATCCGTAAAGGTACACTTATACTGTAAGCATCAGCTACTCAGTTGCCTGCCGGGTTCAGTCTATGCACTCACCTGTAAAATACTTCAGCAGTACTCGCTCTTCCTGCCGTTCACTTTGAACCAGCATCGCCTGGAGGAGAAAGGCTGCCGTACTCCAGGCATCGCTCCAGTCATTTTAAGGATGCTTATTGCTCCCCCAAAAACTATGAAGACCCGGACATTATCATCAATCAATAAAATCCCCACAGACCGAACTTGAAAATTGGACATTATGCTGCTAACTTTTGCATTCGTCAACTACTCAGAGGCGAAAGTCAGAGCTCCGCGTAACGCAGATAATGTCCCGGCCGGAACACTGCGCTAAATAATAAAACAAAAATTAACGAAGCTTCGAGACAGATACATTTTCCTCAAGGAATTTTAATAATCGAGGTACTCGAATCATTCGAGAAATGGTTCCAGCCCTAGTGTGTATGTAAATATTAATCTGCTAAGATGCTAAATTTTCTCAGAAAAGTTTTAAAAATGTAATGTTTTAAAATAACTGATATCCTAGCATATTTAAGCATTTAAGATATTAATTAAACACAGAGTTTGCATATGTTACTTAAACCCTGGATGTGTCACAATAAACGTTCTTTATAAAGACACCCAAGCATTTACCTTTTATTTATTATTTTTTGCTTGGCACAGTTTTCCTGCAGCTTATCTACATTTATATGGGCTCCTTAGGTCTTAATAGCAGCACTTTGAGCTCTTTAGACATTTCAAATACTGCGTGTAATATTTAAGATTTTATTATACTGCGTGTAATAAAATCTGTAAAGATTTTATTTACATTCTAGAATCATGTAAGTTGACCGAGCAGCTTTCATTCACTGGAGACACTAAACTCTGTTCTCATATCTGAGTTTGAGCCAATCTGAATTTTTTAGGGCAGATGACATTTTCACATAATAAATGTCAGTGTGATAGCAAATCTAAATGGGATTGCTTTCCACATTAGTTCTGTCCAGGTCAATAAATAAGTTTAATTAAATAGCACATATCTGATTTCATTTGAGTTTATTTGATTTAGTTGAATGGTTGTTCTTAATAGACCAATGGTTAAGCTAAAGTAGCAGTTTATTAGTCAGTCTGGGCAAAATGTTTTTCCATTTGTTTTTATTCTGTATAAAAGAAACTATCTGACTCTTTTCTCATTTATGTAAAAGGCTCAGTTCCCTTGTCATCTACTCCAGTGTGCCAAAGGATAACTTGCTCTGCAAAATGAAGCCTTTAAAATCAAAGGACGAAGCCAAGGTTTGGGTGCTAGAAAAAGTGAGGGTACAGATTGATTTACAGATGAATGAAGCCTCTTCTTTATCCAAATAAACCCTCTTCACTTTATGAATGACTGCCATCTTATTCTCATCTTCTTCCCATTAAAAAAGCCAAATTGCTTCCTTTCATGCAAGCTTTTTCTGTGCTGTGTTTTGTTGCTTTTCTCTAATGACCTTCATCCTCAATGAACCAATTTATCACGCACACCAACAAGTCCTAATATCAAAACACAAAAACCTGTTCTGGTTGCATACTCCTACGCTTGGGAAAATATAGTCAAACACGGAAGACCAGGCCATTTCCCAGCAAGCCATCAGCATTAGGCCGCTGTTAATCCCTTCATGTTGTTCAGCTGTATCTATCGGTCACAGGCCAGTAGACTCTCACTTGTTTTTTTTTCTGCCACCGCTTTTTTTTTTAATTAATCGCCTTGGTTTTTCTACCGCCTTAGTCTTATTCCATCACTGCCCGTCCCACTGTTTTCTTGTGATTACACAAGAGAGGGAAGTCACAGCAGTGGAAATAAAGTAGGAGATATACAGAGAGACGCATCGGCCAGCGAGTTACCGAGTGGTGCAAAAGGTCAGGCCTGTGACATGATAGATTCAATTGGTGACACCGGAACAAACCGCGCTTTGCTGCACAAACATGTCAGCGTTCTGATTTTCAATTTTGCAATTTCACCATTTCACCAAGGGGGAAAAGAAGCGCGGAAACACATAAAATATTCATTTTAAACGCAGCGTAGCGGAAGCAAGTTGCAAGAAATGTTTTGGTTTATATTTCCAGAGGAAAAAACAAAAAACAAACATTCTTTCATTGTTGTCTGTTTCCTTGCCAGTGGTTAGTGTGAATTTAATTCCTTGTGACAGTAAATAGACCAAGCTGTGCAGCTAGAGTATTCTTTAGTTGTTATCATGTCAAAGAAAATAGCAAGGCAGCTTTTATATTATCCATCGCTATGTTTGAGCTGCCTTGGCATCGTTATTTCGATCTTAGAAGCACCACGAAAGGATTTGTTTCACTGTGCTTACATGAATACATGCAGCCCATCAAGGGTTACCCTAATCCAATGATAATGACATTCTTATCATATCACCTATTAGCAAATACAGTGGTTTTACCGACACTTATTTAAAAATAGAATATATTTCCACTTTGTTTTCAGATTTGAGCTATGTGTGTTCCTCTCTGAATGAAAGAGAAATGTATTTGGGGTAATTCAAACAGACGGCATCAGCGATTCTAGAGCGTGTAATCCCTTAATCTTCACACATCAGTTGGCCGTCCTCAAACACATTCACTTTTTTAATCATGTTCCATTGCAATTAAGGAACCAGCACCAGTCAATCACACAGATTTCATCCCTCATACTCAACTTGACACCATAAATCCATGAGTGACCAGAAACCCTGATCTACTTGCTGCAGAATAGATTGTTTCTATGTCTGGTAAACATTAGTAAAAGTTAGTAAAATTGAATGATTTTGAAGAGTTATTTCTAGTAGTTGCATGTTGCTCACACTTCTTGATATGGAAAGTTATATGAAACCTTTGTGTGTTAGGTCTGAGTGAATGGGAACCTATGCAGTTTCTATTCAAATGTTACTGCAATGGACCAATAAAGACATTGCCTAATGTCAAGCTACACTAGGCAGACACTCTGTCTGCACTGATGAAGATGTATTCACATCACCATGTTAAATGCTCAAAGGAACTTGAATCGATAACTACTTTTTGATTAATTTGACACACATTAAACATATGACTGGACATATGGTACATTAAGTAGTGCTTACACTACTTAAGCTACACTACTAGCACCATAATTGAACTTTGTCAGAATTCAGTGCATTCAGCATGATGCGAATAGTTAGCTCAAAAACACACTTTAGTTTCTACAAAGGCTAAAGCTTAATTTCGCTTTGGAACTTGTTGTTAGCTGTGTGGCAAACTCCTTTGATAAAAGATAAAAGAAACACAGTTTTGTATAATGATATATTTCTAATCTATAAAGTAGGCACATTTCCACAATCAATTAATGTTTGCGTGGAAAAGGTTGTATATCAAGGTTTTTGTGTATGAGGCCTCAGGTCTGGTCCTGCTGAACCGCCTGATTTGGGTTTTAGATCATGTCATTATGACATAATGAAATTGAATAAAGAAAAACTGTATTACTAAGAATTTAAAAAGAACCTATTGCTCATGACAGCCAAATAGCAAACCACATATCATCAATAAGAGATGCATCTGAGAAAAAAAACAAGCCACTTTCCCCCCAATATCTCTGAACTGTACTTATTTACACAACTTTAATCTATAAACTGGAAAACTTTGTGTGAAAAGCAGGACTCATGTCAATTTTAAGATAAAATTTTAGAAGTGCTGAAAACATACACATTCATACAGCGACACTGACGCATACTATCTATGTTCTGAAGTCCGTTAAAGAGAATCCTCACTGGTACAAGTATGCTAAGCTAGCAGTGACACAGCTTAGTAATAATAATGTTCTGTGTTCTTCAGGTGAACTGGGTTTTGGTCAATGAAGTGTTTTTTTTTGTATAATTATTTCTATGTGTTTTTTTGCCTTTGTATACACTTCCAATGGTTTCCAGTATGAAAGGTGTTTGCACTGCATTTTTGACTCATTAAGAATTTACAGTTTCATTATTTTATTCATGGTGACTTTGACTCATCATACAAAGCAGGTGTTTTCATTTTCTCCAAAAACAAGTGTGTCTTTACGCAGAAACACAAAACACTTTCTTTTTAGAGGATTTTTTTTTTTTTCTGGAAAACTGATAACGTCTCTGACTTCAAATGCAATATGTGGCCCATTAGGATTATCCTTCCTTGACGATGCTATAAGCGATGAGCAGTCATGCAAAAAACCCATTTAGATGTCAAAACATAGAAATACTAACCGACTCGAAAGAGGGAACATAAATCTAACGGGACATTTACTTTGGCAACACTAGTCATCAGTCTCCTAATCTTAATGTCTCAGGAGGGAGTTAGCACGATGAGTCGTTTCTATAATGGATGGTTGAAATACTTTGCACCACACTTTTTAAGTATGCTCAACAGCAGGCACATTTCAAAACTACACTAAAAATAAACAATTCCATAAGTAGCAGTGAACTACAGTCTAAAAAAAAAACACATAAAAATTATTTAAATGGCATTATTGATGCCTGTCACAGCACTAATATTTCATCAGACGAACATTGGCCAAGTTGTCAACAATGTATTTGGTCAGATGAATAGAATGGAGAAATAAATAGTAACATTATCAACACTTAAGTCACTTGCATTTTTTTCTCACCTGATTTAAACAGATTTTTCACCTAAACGAACATTAAAAACTATCAAAAATGTAAGATTATTTGGGTTTTCTTTGCGGCGATAGTGAATAGTGTAAGCTGCCACACAGATACATTTCTTATTCATAAAATTGTGCACCCCCTTCAATCTTTCTGTTGGTGCTGTAAATCTTTGGAAGATCATTAGATTGGCCCTTTGTGTTCCCAATTAGTTTCTCTCCCAAAGCTTAAGTAAAGTGAAAAAAATATATGTCATAAGTCATTCTTTCTGCTGCTCTTTATCCTTTTATAGTTTCCTGATTTATGGCACACCATCTGGAGATATTACATTTTTATTACTGTATTTTGGCAAAAACAAATTAAGTCCAAGTTTCAGTTATTTATAAAAATCTTGGCGGGAGGGAAAGGGCTTTTGTGGTTTATAATTCATTGGCATTTTGGAGTAACAACTTCATACACATTGAACATCCAAAAATGATATTTTATGGCGTTCATTTCAATTTATGATCAAATTCGTCAGATTGAGTTTGTGTCCGATAGACTGTTTGTTTGTTCATGTTTGTTCCAAGACTTCCCTCTAAATTGCGTTTGTTGGCAATTTAATCCTTGTGGCATTGTGGAATTTCTCTTAGCACAGAAAATCAATACCATGGAGGGCGCTTTGCATTATAATGTTGGTCTTCCTCTCCTTTATTGCCAGGATCTGTCCGGTGTTGTTAAACAGACGAGCATTTATTGACTATGCTTTGTCTTTTCATCACGTGAAATACAACTTTTGAATTTTATTAACTGTAGTCCATATACTTTTATGAATATGAAGTGTTTATTATAAGTTAGAGACTTTCGTGGTCTTATTTTGATGGCCATAGCAACTTACGATTTTTGCCAGGGAGGGAAAAAGAGGAGCAGCATATTTCTTAAAGAGAAAATGCTGAATTGCTTTGTTTTACAGTTAGACAATAAAGTCAGGCTGGGGTTTGTTGCATTTTATTGGTTCATTTTGTACAACACATTGCATCAAGTAAAATACACACACACACACACACACACCTGGACATTCTGTCCCTATGCAGTTCATCTTGATTCTTATCTCTCTTCAGCGCCCCTTCTGAGATTTCTCCCATTGAGGTTTATTTCTGTAGTTGAATTTCAACCGGGCCAATCAGCACACAAAAGGATGACTTTTGAACGGTTATTTTTGATTTTCTGTTGTCTGCCAATGGTCGTAGTTTGGCAGATGTTCAAAGTCAGTAAACAAAGCCGTTCAGTCCATGTTGGCCATGCTTCCAAATATTGAGCAATTAAAATTGGAGCAAGAGAAATGTTTAAGACATTTAATTGCATTCCAAGCTTACTGCTCTCATTAACAGCTCAGTGATTCTCTTTTCACACTGTGGGATGGTTGTCTACATCAGTGTTTCCCAAGCCTGGTCCTCGAGGCTCACTGCCCTGCATGTTTTAGGTATTTTCTTGCTTCAGTCCAGCTGATTTCAATTGATGAATGATTAACAGGCGTTTGTTGAACTGCAATCAGTTGAATCAGGCACATTAAAGCAGGGAAACCTCTAAAACATGTAGGACGGTGTGCCTTGAGGACCAGGGTTGGGAAACACTGGTCGACAGCGCCCCCAGTTCCTGTAAACATAGCTTTGCTTCCTTCATGGTCCAGTTGGCACATTACATCCATCACAACCAGATGTTAGCAATTGGCTAAAATCACATCCAGTCATTTAAATCTTCAACATAGTCTACACCTCCAGCAAGCACCTGTTTTTTACCTGGTTAATCTTACTATATCTATCTCTTTCATAATGTATATGCAGGTCTCTCTTAGTAAGACATTGTCTCCATCCCTCTTCCTGTCTTTGTTTCTGTTTTTGGTGGATTCTCCCATGAATCACCTAATGTTAGTATCAGCAGGCCATACATCCCTCAGTGCATGTGTGTGCATAAACACATTGCTTTCCCTGTTTATCTAGTATCTAGCTTATCCTTTCTTCCAGATACAGCTCAGAAAATTATGATGTTGTGAGAAAGTTAAAACTTTTTTTGTCACTTGTATCTTGCATAGATTCATTCCACATTGAGTGGAATATTTCTGTGGTTCTGCTAAGTTGTAATGGAAGCCCAGGTTGCTTGAATAGCAGCCTTTATGTATGTCGTCTGCACTTTTGGGTCTGGTGTCTTTTATCTTCCTCTTGACAATACCCTATTCATCTTTTATAATTCTCTCATTTTTTGAGACACTGAATTTTGAGTTTTCATTTTCTGCAAGCCTGAATCTTCAAAACTGCATAAAATACAGGCTTGAAATAGTTCATTTTATACATATAATAAATCTATGCAATACCAGAGTTTCACTTTTCTGAAATGAGTGACAAAACTATTAAAGTTGTTCAAGTTTGTTTTAGACGTGCCTGTACATTTAAAGCACATTTTTTATTATTCTGGAACTCTCATTTGTAACATTCATTTTTGCCTAAAACCAACGGAGTGTAAATATCTTCAAGTTAATAAATTCACCGAAGCAAAAGGACAGTTTTAAATGAATTGCTTGGCCACTGTCCCTTTAAGGCTGCTTTAACACAGGAAATAAACGTAGGAGTTCTCTGGCCTTTGACACTGAAAGCCGAGCTGCCGTCTGTTATTTGGACATAATAAAAACAAAGTGCAGCATGAGGCCCACAGCTATCACATGCATGAATATTGCACATATATACCAACGGTACAGTGTTTAAATATGTTCATAATTTTGCAATTAATATTCTTTCTGTGTCTATTAGACTCTGTAAACCCTTGAAAAGGGAATATGTCTTTAGACTCTGCTGCTTCTGCCAGCTAGCAAATAGAAAAAAAACTGTAAATACTAAAGTTCAGCCTATTTATCTGTCCAGCGCTCTTGGTATATTAAAAAAAAAAACTCGTAAAAGCACATGCTTGGTCAGTGCGACTCTGCCAGACCCCACACAGAGTAAAAACCTCCCAGGGTCCAATTGGCCCAATCTCCTAAGTCTGTGGGAGGGTTAAAGGTCACGTGAGTCTGACTTAAACTGTTTACAAAATTGTTTTTTTTGTTGTTTTTTTTTATGTTGCGTATTTATTTTACAGCAGATAAAAAATTAAAGGCATACAATAAATGAAACGCATTGTGCATATTTAGTTCTCATATTTTGAATGAAATGGTCGGAACTCACTCCCGGAAGTTTTTCTCTTTTCTCTTAAATGATTTGAATCATTTAAAAATATTTTTGAACAGTGTGGGATCTGTTTTTACTCTTTAAGATGTGTTTTATACATTTCTTTCAAGTACAATGTTAAACTTTAGTGTTTTAATTGTTGTGTGCAAAACAAAAAGAAGTAATGTTACATTTAGAGACAAATTGGGAAAAAAGGCAGAGAAAGCTCATGTATCTGTAGGGTTTCAGCACCTGCTAGCAGATTTATGGATATGTGGATATGTGCCGACTCTGCCTATTCCTAATGTTAATGCACAATTGTCATACTTATCCTTTTTTCTCCTCAAATGGTCCATTAAAATGTCCCATAAGCCATTTTGAAGGAAAAAAATTACTGCTTCGGTGCGGTAATCATGATGCCTCTTCTCTGTATGGCCCTATTGATCTAATGGGTCTGTGACTGTAAAACAAAATTCAAGTGATAGCTGATTTATTTATGGCTGTTAAACAGTCGAGAGTACAGTTGAGCATTTGAAAAATGTATGAGTATTTATGAAGCTGCATAATTTTATTGTTCTCTCTTCTTCCCCTGGTTTCCTCTGTGTTGCTCTCCCAGGACGGGGCCTTTACCAAGGGGAAGTCATCTCCAGTCCAGCAAAAACCGTCGGGCAGTCCTCCTTTGTCGACTTTGGTAAGAATAAAAAAATAGCTTTTTTCCTTTCCTTGGATTGAATAGTGTTGTTGGTTTAAACAAGAGAACCTTAATTATGATAATCTTGCGCTTACTCATGCTTTTTTTAAATTTAAACCAGTCTTTCTGTATTCGTAGGAAAATCTACTTTTCCATTATTAGTGTAGCAGCATTACAGGGAGAAAAAATTAACAACGTCGAATTTGGCAGGTTTGAAAATATTAAAAAAGGGCTAGTTGTTTTTCTAATGTATTAAGAGCCAAAGTTAGCATGTGATCTGGGGCGTCTTTTTTTTTCTTTCCTCCCTCCATTCCTATCCCACAGTATATCTATGAGCATTGTTGTCTGAGTACCAAAAATAACAAGCGGAGCATTACGATATTCATTTTTAAAGGACGCGTTTATGAATCACTATTCTAAGCTACTAATGTTATACAAAGTGAGTGTAACTGTTTTTGCAATAATGTTTTTTTTTTATGATGTGGCTAATGGGGGATCCAAATAAACAAACAAATGCTCCGCTTTGTATACATAAAAAATGTATTTAGAATTTGCTTTGGGTTTATTTATTAATAGGAACAGATACCGAGACGGAGAGGAAAATTAAAAGAAAGAAAGAAAGAAAGAAACAAAGAGAAGAGGTAGGGAAGAATGTTGACAGGGAGAGAGAAATCGAAATGAGAACAAGAGGGAGACGAAGAATACAAGAAGGCAACGGTAGGAATCTGCATCTACATCTGCAGAAAGAGAGAGAATAAACCCCAGATCAAAACAGAGAACCGAGAAGCGACAGCAGCAAATAACAAATGTGTATGAAAGAACAACGTCACTGAAAAGCACATGGTGCTCGTCAATATAAGGTGTGTCTAGTGGCAGCCCAAGTTAGTGTGTGTCTGTGAACACCTGAGTCCATACCTGATTCAGCTCCAAAGCAAAGCTTCACAGTTACAAATAAATAACTTTTTATTTGAAACTCTCAAATGCAAAACATGCCTTCATTTTGTTTGTGAAAATATAAAAAAATGTCATTGGACGACTAGTTCTGGCATTAGAACAACTTAGTATGACATTGTTTCAATTTAATTGACAACACATGCAACACATTATGGCACTTCACAAAGAAAACATGAATGCAGCTTGATTGTGTATCATCTAATGCTTTGATTGAAACATATTTTTACATCTCTGTAAAACATTAAAACGGCTGCAGTGTTGTGGTTTGAGGGATGGATAGCAGCAGTAGTCATGAAACAAAGCAGCCACTTGCATCATGTTTTTAAAATCTCTGCTTGTGCGGTTTACAAAAACACATTACAATCCAAATGATTAAAGAGACGCATCTTGGGAAAGTATATTTGCTTTTGTCAAAGGAAAAAATGTGTCTGGATGTGGTCAAGTTGTGCAATTTTAGAAGGAAATCTTAGTTATGTGGAACATAACAGAGTAAGTAAATATGTATCACTGGTCAGGTTGCCGTGGGGTCACAAATGTGTTTGCAGCTTCTGTGTGACAGATTCTTTTTTTTTTTCTCTTCTTCCAGGCTTTTTAAGCTTCTGCATTTGAAGCCGCCTAGCATCAAAGGATTCTAAATAAGACCTGATGGTCTCCCTAGCTTTGACAGTTTCACTGCAGCCCTCTCATCACATAACATCCATTCTTCACACGCACACAAAAAACACACACTCTCACCCTTTACCCACGAGGCTTATCTCACACACACAGTTACAGGCACAGAGTTCCACACAAGACAAGCCCCCAATCCCATATGGAGCCAGATTTTTGTGAGGCTCTTATCCCTTTAAACAATCTTGGCCAGTGAGATTCATTGTTAGGCTCAGCTTTACGTTTCTCCTCAGCAAATCTCCACTGGTTCACTAATCTCACTAAAGTGGTCCTTGGTCATCCATCAGAGCGACCACACTAAGGACAGGAGAACAACGCTGGCTACTTAAGCTCGTCTCTAATGTGAAAAACTATTAAAGAAAAGGAAAACAATAAAGTTAGAGACACCAAAACAATATTAGGCAGGTGGTCGTAATGTTCTGCCTTTTTAGTTTTAAACCTTCTTTCAGTTCAGATCTGTTTCAACTGGTTGGGGTTTTTAAGATTTTGCTAATTGAAAATTTTTCCTTCCTTTTTGGGGGCAGGCCGGGGGGTCAGCGTTAAAATCGGTTTAATCCTTTTTGCTTTCGTGTTCCCCACAGTAACAAAAACGACTTCCCCATAGTCAGCATACATCCAGCTGATTCTGCAGCATTGCTATTGTCTGAGACGGTGTCAGACCTTGTTCGCATTAATTCAGTCGTAACAGCAGGGGGCACCTAAATTTCCGCGGGCCAAATATCCCAGCATATCAACTCACGTACGGCCTGGGTTTTTTCGGATTATAAATCTGCTGCTTCATGCTGACTGAGCATTTCTAGTTCTTATATCTGGAAAAAAAAACAGCAAAGTCAGCAAGAGAAAGAACCTTTTTTTTTTTTTTTTTTTTTTAGTTTGGAACTGTGGAGATACTGTGCAATACAGCTGAATAAATAGGTAATGTATCGTCTGTGCTACTCTGACAATTAGTTGCTAAATATGTGGTAAACCCTCTTAAATATTCTAATAAACTTAATTAGTTTATTGATATTTCACTCCTCTATCTGTCTGTGCTGTTTGTTTAAAGTGCTGTCAATGGTTGAATGCTGTTTATTCAATATTAATTTAGTTCTTTGTGCTGCACATAAGCACACAGCCAAACACATAGTAACAGTTTTACGCCAATAAACACATCTCCGCTGCCAAGATTAATCTTTTAATCTCACTGCAGCTCGGGGTGCCCATCAAATATTTAGTGAACAAACTTGCCCTTCCCAAATTGTTGATGATCTGAGCCTGAGGGGAAATGTCCTGTATGCTTGTGTCTGAATATGTACATGTTCATATTCTCTCTGGAATATTTTCAGTATTTTTGTTTTTATTTTTAGTTTCACTAAAGTTTTTTTCCTTTTTTTTCTATTTTCTTTCTATCCTTCCTTCAGTGTTTTATTCTTCAAATGTTTTTGTCAACAGCTGAGGGTCAGATTACATCACATTGTGGATTAATTTAGATAACTTCAGATATGCTGCAGCAAATAATACATTTAACTCACAGAGATTAACAGCTACATTATTTCGTCAAACATGTAACAATGCCAGATCTGGTGTTTTCTTACAGAGATGCACCAATTAAAACTTTGATGTTAATTTCAAATCTCCATTTATAAAAGAAAAAAAAAATATGACCATCCAATGTAATTACTTTCTGATGTCTTTAATCGATTTAAATGAATTTTATTGTTTGTTTTCAGAGCTATCAGTTTTAATTTCAGAGCTTTTAATTTTAAAAGAGAGCCTGGCTGCTCCAGGGCCTAATTTATTAGGTTTTCTTGCCTCTGAGGACTTTGAAATCTTAAAGCCTCATTATTTTTACCTTGGATTTTGATTTAAGTCAAGCATACCTAACACAACAATATTAATTTTCTTTTGCAATTTTTTGATAAAGTGTATTTTACTTTCTCTTTAATCGCTTGACCATAGTTCTGTGTTTCTTTTTCTAAAATCGTCATTAGTCAACCATCACTATCAGCGTTTGTGCCTTTTCTGCTGTGTGTACCAGTTCATACTTGTAGCAGAGGCCACTAATAACGGTAAATGTTACTGCTCTCATCAGAACATTTTACCATTTTAAAAACAAATGCAAAAGCCCAATTTTGCATTTTAAATGTGAAATTTCTAAAAAGCATTCACTATTTTCACATTCGTAATAGTTACAAACCTCAAAAGTAACTGTTTTATTTGACCTTCTTTTATCTACTTGAAGTTCTGCTCTCTCTCGCTCTCATGCAGCTTGATTAAACCACTTGATAGGATGAAAGCAATTGATCCCATTTTAATGTTTCCATATCTCCTCTGACTTCATTTTAGGACTTGCTACTGAAAGTAGCAAAGTCTGAATCTTCTTCACTAACATTTTCCATATCAAAGCGTATCTGTTGATCATAAAAAGTTTGGACCTTTAAGTTTCCAAGCATCTTGTCACAAACCAGGGCCAATCAAAAAAAAAAAAAAGAAGAAAAATCTGTTGATTCCAATCAGCACCTGATTTGTGGGTGCATCTCTAGTTTCTTATGTTATAAATCAGGCTGATTGGAAGAATCCTAAAAGACGGTGTGCTCACCTCAACGAAAAATTGTTTTAGTTTTATCTCGATTGTTTAGCATTATTCAATATTCAATGTAGGCTGGATTCTAAAAGAGCCAAGTGTGGTCACAAAGGCAAGTGAATCCTCCATTTTGTTTTGTAAGGCGTTGTGTCCCCTGTCTCTTCGTATGTATTTTATTATTTACGTCGCCACTAGCAAACAGAATGATTATGTTTCCCTCCTGCTCTGACTTTGTCAACTTTTCTGGCAAACACCGAATTCTATTAGAATGCATTTCTCTTTGACTGCAGCGTGGGATGATCGTTATCTTCATCTTTATCTTAAAAAAAATTGACCATAAATGATAGAAGATGTAGTGGACAAAAACAGGAGAGACAGAATAAGGAAAATCTTACACAGTGAGAGCAAGTCGAAGCACCAAGGTGTAGGCAGCACGGATAGAGAACAGGAAGTAGAGACGATGTGAGGCAGAGTAGAGAGCAGCGATGGATCCCTGTGTGATCTGGAGTGGGAATTATTTCCATCACACATCACATTGTCAATTCTCACTCTCTGCTTTTACCTGCTTTTTTCTCCCCCTGTTCAGCGCTACATTTTTCTCAACACTTTTTCTCAGGACTGTATGCGCCGGCCTGCCTGTACTTCAGTAGAACTTCTGTTTTCCACCTGTACTGCAGTTTTGGCTTCGTCTAGCAACTCTAATGAAAAGCTTACGTTCTGAGCTGCAGCAAAGGTACAGATGTTAAAATATTTAAGTCTGAGTCGTATATTTGAGCTTCTCAGAAGATTGGGCAATTAGTCATCAATACAATGTTTCATCGTACAATGCATTTTAAAATTTTAAAATTTTTATATCAGATTTTAAGGTGATATTTGTTGTGATTAAAAACAGCTGTGCTCTTTCAAGGTCCTCTGTAGCTTTAAAGCCTTGAGAGTGGAGGAGAAGCATTTTCAAGCACAAAACATACGAAATGTTGGTTTTCTTAGTTTATTATCTCTGTTTAAACACAGTCCGTCCATCCGTCCATCCATCCATCCATCCATCCATGTTTACTCATTGTCTGTCTGTCCATTCTTTTTCATCATCCAACACTGCAATTAACATCAACCCATCGCGCACAGATTCATCTATTCATCTATCCATTTTCTCATCTGTCCATGTTTCATCCATCCCTTTCAGTTCTGGGGGTTTCAGAGCTACAGCATTGGTATATACCACTGTAGTAGGGGTTCGTCCTACTGGCTGCTGGTTTTGAAGCCCGCTCCATCTGGAGAAAGTGGTCGCTCTCATCCAGTTAAACTGTTTCTAATACGTATTCAGTGGATTGTCAGTGTCCTCTAATTTGACAAAGAAAAACAAAACATTTTATTTGATCTCCAAACATTTTCACAAAACACTTTAAGCTAACAATGTGATTTTAGACAAGAATCAGACTGTCTCTGTCGTACTGAAATTGAACTTTTAATCATAATCCACCTTTCAAGAATTTGATCTTTTTCTGTATTCGTGCAGAAAGCATTGATTCATCTTCAGCCATGCATTTACCTTTAGAACGGTCATGGAAAGCAATAGGAAACATGTCCACTGTCTCGTGTTCATGAGCGAACGGTTCTGTTATTAGCTCGATTCCCATAATAAATGCACAGCATATGCCAGACAAAACACAACCATCTGCCTGATCACTCAAGTAATTGCTTTTTTCAAAGTGACAGCGACTGATGCATAATTCATCATTAGGTAAAACGCAGTGAAGTTTCAGAACCAGATGTGTCACCAGACATCAATGCAGGTGGAATAGAGAGACCAGCAAAGGGGGAAATGTTTATATTTTACAAACGGCAAAATCCCAGCATGTTTAAAAGTGTTTTTTCAAAATTGGAAAGGCTGTCATCATGCCCTCTGTGTGTGTGTGTGTTTGCGTGGGTGATGAAGTGTGTGCTTGCAGGCAGGTAAGTCAGCATGTGCGCAGCCTAGTTGTCTCTACTCTGCCCTCAGGCGTTCTTTTTCCACTCATCTTATTATATCGTGTAACATTCACCTCCCTCCCTCTGTTCTGTCAGCCTCATTCTCCCCTCAACCACTTTGCACTTTTTTTCTATTCCTGCATTTTTTTATATATAATTTTACTGGCTGTCCTGTCCTGTCTTGTTAACCAGCCTACGCTGCTTTTCTACGCTGTTCTTCTTCTATTTTTCTCTTTTGGCTCCATCACTTTCCTTCACTCCCAGTCTTAGAGAAAGGCCTGTACCTTTTTCAAACAGATGTAGTGCAATGCTGCTTGTCTTGTTGAGATCAAAGTGGCTTTTACTTTGTGCTACGTGTGTGTATTTGTGCCAAAGACGTCCCTCTCTAGGCTTTCTAATGAAGGAAAGAGGTCCCAGTAGGAATAATAAAGACCTAATCAAGCTCCATTTTGTCAAAGATTTTACATTAGCCCTAATGCAAAAGTTTTTGTGCTTTGCAATTGCTGAATTTAGATCATCATTTGCACATTTTAACATGTAGTTTGTAGCAAATATCAAAATTCCTCCATCAGCAAAATGTCCCTGACTGAAAGAAAAGTCTTCTTTCCTAATGGCATTCACTACAGTAAAGTGGTAACCTTAAATATGAATAACCGACTGGACCACCTTCCCAATTTGCATTTTTAAAATGAATAAATGTGTTTTTCATTTAGCCTCTGCCTGTGTTAACGAGACACTTTTCATGATCATAAGGATTCAGTTTTGGTCTTGTGTTAAAGACTGTGTGTTTTGTAGTTGTGCTTTAGTTATTTTACATCTTTGTTTATCTCTTGGTTTCCTTTTTTTTCTACTATTGCATTGTTGTTCAAGGGATTCTTTGGTCTTCTTCACTGATCGCTGTTATCATTGTTGGTTTTATTTTGCCTCTTCATTCTTCCCAATCTGTGCCCACTGTTCCTCACTGGGTGTGTTATTTTGATGTTTATGTCAAATGGTGTGTAGTATTGTTTCAGTTCCCTATTAGAATCTGTGGAGGGAGATGAAGTTAACAGAGAAGTGAGACAAAACTGGTCAGTTACTACAGGAGGGGTTTGATTACCATCCCAATTTTTCAAGTAAGATTTGAATAAATCATTTTATGAACATACCAGTTTCAGCAGCAAACCTGTTGGTTGAATGGAATTATCAATTCATCTCATGATAAAATAAAATGAGTCCTGTAATTTCCATTCTGATGAAAAATATTGTTTGAAGGACAGTTTTGTTTAAAGGGACTTCTTAATGCATTTTCATTCATTGTTTTGGCTGTATGTGTTTATCTCAGTTTTATGGATTGTTTTTGGTTGTTGTGTTTCATTTTGTCATTTTAAAATGTCTTCCAATTCCAGTTTGGAGTATTTGTACAAAATTGTAGTTTGTCAGTCTTTGAAAGGGCAAACTTGCAATTTTATACCATTATCAACATATAACTTGAAAATGGCATCAAAACAAAAATTCTATTGATTATTGCAATGATTTCTGGGGCAATTTATTGTGCAACAAAGTTTGTTATTGTGACCCGTTGCAGGGTCCTGTCCTTTGTTTATCTTACAGCAAGCATCTGTTAGGTGGGATGTCTCAAAGTATGTTTGTGTGAACACGTGTGATAATCGGCAGACGTTGCATAGAGTGTAATATGAATGTCACCAGGTCACACGGCTTAATCGTACGGTCTACAGTCTCTCATCTTTTTTTCCACTTTGCCTTCTTGTTACCGTTTTCTCCAGTCCAGCGCCATTCTGCAGCTTCAGTGCACAGCTCCCTCAACCCGTCTCCAACATGCCACACATCAACTGAAAGGGTAGGAGGGGATAATGCGAGAGGGGAAGACAGGCTGAAAGATGAGTGAAGTTGAAAGAAAGATAGAAGGAAAGGTAAAAAGGCGAGCATTAGGAGAAGATGCGACTGGACTGAGGAGGCGAAGGTGGTCAAGTAAAGAGGAATATTACAGAGTCAGATGAATAGACGAGATGGAAGATGGAGGAAAGGGCAAGTAGGACGGGGGAGTGTGTGTGCTGAAGAACTGAATAATCAAAGAAATAACCTCAGCAGGACTGACTCTCTCCTAAACCTTTTGCTTTTCTCCACCTTGGTGTTTCGGTGCTCAAACGTTCCAGTGGAGCATGGCTCAATGCACACATGCTCTTATTTGAATTTGTTTGCCTTGCTTCAACATTAATGCAACTAATTAGAAAGCATTGCTCACATCTGAATAATTTTCTGCTGGGGGGGGATGTGGGAGTGTGTTTTGTCCCACCATATGTTACAGTACATGTGCCGGTAGATATTCGGAGCAATCCTGCAGCCCGTTCGGATGTGTCCTTCCATCCATGTCGGTTTTTCTTTTTAATCTGATGCTTACCCTAAACTTAGAATGCGACAGAGTCCACACAAGACATTTTGCATGTTTTTTCAATGAAAAGGAATCTTTTAAATTCACAGAATGTTGACTTATTAGCTTTTTCAGCATCTAATTATCTATCTCTTTTTCTCCCACTCTGCCTCTCGCTCAGTTGCCCCTGACAGCCACTTTGAGTTTCTCCTCCTCCCCATATTTGCGCTGTCATTCATCATCAGAGTCATTCGGTTCTCCCCTTCCACAGGGCACAACATCTGCTGGGGAGTCTGGCTCTTACCACGTTGAAGCAGATTTGGATTAACAGAGCAGTGGCAACCCGGGCTAAAAACGACTTTTTAAAAAAAAAATTAGAATAATAACTTAATGAGCACAGGATGAAATTTGTCAGTTAGCAGAAATGCACAAGAGCAGCCTCCTGGAATGTGAACCATAAACTAAGATGCTTATGAAATTTGTGAAAATCATCCATCCACCCACTCACTCACCCACCCATCTATCCATCCGTTCGGTTTGGCATTTAGATGCACAACGGAAACCTGCCATGTTGCTAAGTGATGCCAAACACAGCCGCTGAGCTCCTTAGTGGGTTCACACTGTACTTCGCTGACTTTGACGCACAAAACAAAAAACAATCAACAGCTGCTTCATTATCCATTTTCTTCTGGAGAGCTCCTGTAAACATCCATTTGGAGCTTATTGAGCTGCAGTTTTAACAGCACACCCAAGGCAAAGTGTGACTCCATGGGTCCTGCTTAATTTTTACACTTCATCCCTGAATCAATGCCCCTAAGCTAAGCTTCCCCTCTAAGCTACTCGAATTTACACGTTTGTCAGGACCCGTGTGAGAAACTGTTCTGTGTGATGAGACGACACACAGAAGTCGGCTTAGTAATGTGTCCTGCCAAAGAAGTCTAATAGTTTCCTTAGTGGACCAATACCAAATATTAAAGAATTTGTTGCCAGTTATGAAAGGATGCAAGACATCCTGTTCGGTTAAAGGAACACAGAGCGAAGCTTGTCTTGGTTAAAAAAAATTTTTTGTACTGTTGAGGTTTCTCTAGTGAGAACGATGTTTATTTAAAAATACCAATTTAAAAGAGAAGTTTTGTCCAGATTTCTTTTTATAAAGATTATAATGTATATGTGACCAGCATGCTGTGGGTTACAAAGGCCTGGCCAGTTTTCCTTGACATGATGGTGCTTCACAACCGGTTTATTTTGCATGACAAGCATTTTATTTATTTGAAAGGTAACAAGGCCGATTATTACAGAGTTGGATGGTTTTATAGACCATGACAATCACCATGTTTTGAAAAGAATGGTGTGCTAATTATTATTAATATTTACTTGTTCCTATCATTACTGAGTTATACACCGTGCTTCCTTCGGTTCTTAATGGCCTTTGGTTATGACGGGTTGAATTGCCTTAAAGGTTGAGTTGTTAGCGGAAATACACAAGAGCAGCCTCCTGGAATGTAAACCATAACATTTACGGTTTGGGCTTACTTCAACCATTAAAGTAAGCCATTTTATGAAGTCCAGAAAGCCTCGACAGACTGGTGACCTGTCCAGGGTGACCCTGCCTCTTGCCCGAAACGTTCACTGGAGATAGGCACCAACACCGCCTTTCAACTCCACTAGGGACAAAGGTGTTAGAAAATGGACAGAAGGCTAGAAAGATTTCAAAACACAGAGTATTTTGCAGTCAGCTGTTGTTTTCAACAACTACCCATCCTGACCTGTCACCTTGGCTAAAAGATGTCACCAAAAACCAATGAAGAAAGGTGGCATGCTGCAATACATTCTGTACTCCTTTGCATCATTGGAGATTTAAAGTTCAGTAGATTTTAAAGTTTACTGATCTTTGAAACAATGACATTACCTACCTGCGCATTATATTATGTGGCATTACAGTTGGCATTCAAATACATTGAAAATGTGACTCAAATCTCGTAGCAGCAGTAATATAAACTAATCACATGTTACTGTGCTTACACATGATTAATCACGTTACTGCCGACGCCTTGTCTGTGCAGATGAAAATTTGTGGAACTTTGTCACGATGAACAATTGAAGAATTTAACTATTGTTTTACCACTTTGATTCTGTAGGACTGAAGCCTTTCATGCAAACACACACACACACACACACACACACACACCTTTCAAAACACAGGAGCACATCAGAAACAACACACATATTTCCTAACCTATTATTGTTATTATTATTTTACAAAGGCATTACATTTCTTCATATTTAGACCCATGCAAGATGCAGTTATGCCAACATACATGGTATGTTAATCAGCGTGACAGAGGCTTAAAGCACAGAGTGGATGCAACGACTGATTTATGCTCACAAATATTGCATTTAATTTTTTTAATAGTCAACTGGCACGACCACGTTTACAATCCATATTTCCAATTTCTTTGTCTAAAAGCTCAGGGCTGTCAATGGTGCAGAAAGTGGCCTGCTCAGTACTGGTAGCAGTGGGTAGTAATTCAGCAGATAATGAAAAATCTTTTGTGTTTCAAAACTATTTTCCATCTAACACTTGTACATTTGCAGACTTTTTGTTCTGCTCTTAGGTTTTCCAGGAGTCTTTTTAAAGATTTGTCTCCAAGTAAAGTTTCAGCCTTCTCTGGTGTTTGGATTTATGTATGTATTCATTGTTGCCAAGGTGTCAACACCCTTTGCTCTTCAGAATATTTTCTGTTGTAAAGTTATTCCTGGTGCTTGACCTTGTGGTATTCAAAAAAAACATTTTGGATAACAAAAAAACTTCATGTTGCAACAGATTTACATTATATCAAAAACAGTTCATTAAGCATCACCAAATAAAAAAATTGTTACTTTTATGTAAACCTGAGCTCCAGCTGAATCTGGTCCAGTGAAGCCTTTTGGTTTTGAATAGCCTCTGTTTTAACTGAGGGAAATTCACTTCTAGTTTGTACTCCAAATAAACCCCGCATGGTTTAATCCTGATATCAATTAATATTAATGAAATGGCAGTAATTACTTGCACTGGATAAAAAGAGTTGGGAACTCTTTGTTCAAGTCTAGAGACATTTTTGAAAGACATCAAAGAGACAAGTGCGGTTAGGATTTGTGTGTGCTGGTGGAAAACAAGCAGGTGTTCTTGTGATCCAGTTCACACATGGAAAACAACAACAAAAAAAAACTCAGCACCTACTCCTTTGTTGCCTGAAACGTTGCTGCTCTCAAAGTCACAGCAGAACAAATTCATGGAGTTGAGATGGAACGAGAATATTAAAATAGCACAGTTGTGGGAAAAGCAAAGTCTCATGTTTCTCTTTAGTTCAACCGCGTATTTTCATTCCCTGATCTTCCTTTCGTTTCATTCTGGCAGATGGAGATGGCTATCAGGATCACCTTCTCCCCGCATGTTTGGATGAAGCCTGTCTGCAGAGTGTCATCTACATCGCCAAGCGGAGTTCAAAAGAGGTACACACACACACACACACGCAACCACTTTCACCGGTTAACCTGCTTTCTCCTGCTCAGACCTTTGCTGTTCTTACCCATCTTTCTTTTCTTTGATTGGTACAACAGTATCCCGGTCATCTGATATACTGGTTAATGGACAATCCTGTGGGAGGGAATAATTGAATCCAAAAGTAAAAAGAAACCGCCCTCTTGTTGTCATCTTGAGTTATTAAATAAAATCTACTGCGAGATTCTTTTTATGCTCAAGCAGTGCCCAGATTTATGACACAAGCAAATGTGACCAACATCAGACTTCTGTGTCAATGGTTTATAACCCCAAAGCGACCCACATGCGCAGAAAGAGAACACACTGAAGTAATAATGAATGCCACCGTCTATGGATCGATTTTAAAGTTATTGAGGGCTGACAGTTTTGTCTCAAAGGAAGCGAATAAACAGAAAGCGCAACCGTTCACTGCTGCTTTACTTTTGATGCTTTCAGACCAGCCCTGTTTAGTCCACTTTAATCAAACTGTTTAATCGTTTGCCCAGAAAGTCCAGTTCATTTGGAGAGGTGTGGATGCACTTTTGGTCCACCCTGATGTGGACCAAACATGCAAACTCTGGTTTGCCAAAAAATGTAGGTCTTGGTTCATTAGAAATTAACTCTGGTGCGGTTCAAATGCATATTTGAATGCAAAAGATTCTGTGAAAGCGCACTCAAAACAAACGCAAGAGTCTTTTGTTATCAGGCAAAACGGCTCGAGGTCTTTACTAAAGACAAATGAGAAATCCTACAACTGCTAAAATCTGAAGGCCCTCCATTTTGTTTACGTTTTGTGAAGAAGGAAGTTACGCTCATGTTTTCGTGTCATTTCCTTCAGTGGTTCTTGCTGATGCGCCAACATAAGTGACTGGGGGAACAGGTTTCTCAAAAGATTTGGTTCATTTGACGGCGTGAAATCAAACCCCACCAGGTGAAAATTTAATAACAAATGTTGCTGTTTTGGTCCCTAATCGATCCGACTCTACAGGACAATCAGGTGTGAAAACACCCTTAGTTTCTTCTGTTTGGTGAGTCTTTTCCAAAAAGACCTTTGGTTTGTCAACCATTCCGTAGGGGCTCTGACTGCATGATTTGGTTCATTTACCTGCTGGAAGACAAACCTCCACTCGCCTCAGTCTAATAACAGGAAGACATCCAAGATTGGATGGTATTTAGCTTCATCATCTTTCAATGGCCAGCCTGAACCAGGTTTCTTGTCCTTAGTAAAGAGCATTGATAATCCCACATTATGTTTTTTTTGACAGGTTAAAACATAAAACTATGTTTGCATTAGAAATGGATACTTTAAAATATTTCAACATGTGAGCAATTTAGTTCGAATCCCAACACGACAAATATTTACCTGCAGTTCACCAATTGTTTCTCTGATACAATTGTTGTCTACTTCAAGAAGCCAGTAGCCATGTGGCTCACTGCAGGAGGTCTGGGCTGATTCAGTACATCACTTTGTTTGTGGAACAATGTGAATGTGACAGATTTGCACCACACGTTCGTTCATGTAGTTTCATCTAATTAAAGTGTATGCATTTAATGTAGTGCATGCAAACATGTTCACGCCAAGTAGTTCTTGCACCCAAATGAGCACACGTTCCGCTCCACAACCACCTACATAACATCTTGTGCGATTCTCTCCGTTAGCTGTACGCTTTGGCAAGGGAGCTCCCTTTAATGTTTTCTGACCATTTGCTCATTTTTAATTCCTAGTCCTCTCCCACACATGCACACATGTGAATGAAAGACTCGTCAAACCTCGTAGATGTGCGCATTCTGTAGAAATGCTTTCTTTCTTTCTTTCTTTTTTTTTTTGAATCTGTCAGCAAGACCAAAAATGATTGAAAGAACAAGTGAAAGGAGGAATGTTGAGGGAGGTGGGGAAGGGAGGACTTACCAGCGCTGATGGATGAAGTAAACACACGTTGTGTTCTTTGTTGTTGTGTGTGAGAGACTGTCATTACTGTCAAAGACAGAGACGGGCGGAGACAATAGTGGGTGGAGTGAGGACCAAATCCATTTCTCTTTAAACTTCCACAGCTGTTTGGAACTGCTTGGGCACTCTTACAGAAAATGTTGTCTTGACTTAAGCATTTAAAAAAATACAACCGTTGCTGTTTTTAATCAAAAGTCTAGCATTTTTGATTAAACATTTTGAGCATTTTGATTTTTGAAATCTAGCATTCTTTATTTGCTTTTCCTTTTTAAGCATCCAGGGTGTGATTAATGATGAAAATGTCACAACACATAAAAAACTATCACCTTGAAATGGTTTTTTACATTCTCTGAATTTCTAGATCTTTTGCTTTTAGTTAACAGCTGGTGTTTTTAAGCCATTGAGGCCGTCAGAAAATTATGTTGTCAAAGCAGGAAAAACCTATTAAGACAAATGTTTCTTGGCTAAAGAGGCAAAAAGAAAAACAAAATAAAACGCTAACAAGGACAGGTGGAGTAGACAGACTGTGTGTTTTTCTACCATATTTGGAAATAAAGATATTTACCAGGGATTCACAACAGAACCGTTAGAATAGTTGTCATTTGTTTATATTGCTTATAAATTATGAATGATGCGAGAGCTAGTTCGTAGCTTATGGCTTCTTTACACATAGACATCTTTACGACATTCCTCCTTTCACTCCATAGCAACTGCCTACCAAGATGGCTGCCAGTTACAAAGTTCTTGGAAGTGTGATGTCGTGAGAACTATGTATTAATATTGACACGCGTCTGTCACAATATAAATATCTAAATATCTTAACCTCAGACATTTAGCTCGGTGTGTTTACTGTTGTTTGCTACCTTAGCTCTACCCCTGCAGCCTCTCCAGGCCTTCAGCTGACAGGATTACAGGAGTCTACGGGGGGGCTTCCCACAGTCTGCTTCATTTTTGCTCTTTCTAGACACACACTGATCCCATTTACAGCCACTCAGAGCTCCTCTCTCTCTCTCAGACCCACACCCTCAGTAACACAATGGGATAATACCACAGACAGCAGTGTAATTGTGTGACTCAACTGTCAAACAAATTGAAGCAGGTAGACAGGGTGTATTTTTTTTTATGTCACACACTAACCAGACTGTCTGAAAGATTCCTACCAACAACAAGGAGGCAGAAATCTCAGACCATGACACTTTTATTGTTTTTTTGTTTTTCTTATGGTTAACATTGATGCTGAGCAGTATTTATCCATTCATAATCTTTCAAAGTAAAGACCATTTAGTGTTTTTTTTTGTGTTTTTTTTACATCTTAGAACTAAACTGGAATTTGTGTTTGGTGTAAAATGTTTTCAACATACAGCTGACACAACATACTGGAACACTGTGGAGCTGAATATGATTAAACACAGTCAGTGTTAATCCTGTCTGGTTTGGATTGTTAGTGGAGTGTAAGTGCTAAGAACAAGATTCTTGCTCTCTGCACACCTGCCAGCGATGAGTGAGTGACCCAAGCAGCAAGTGTTTGGCCGGCGGCCACGTCCCCCGGCCCCGAGTCGAGGCAAATCACAGAGAAGTGAGGAGCTCCGTGGACGCTCCTGTTGTTCTTGTGATTTGGCTTATGCTCACTACGATGGAGAGCCGTTTCATTCAAAATTCAACAAATAAATTCTGTTGCTCACAAATTATTTAATGTATATTCTGTGAAATTAATAAATGTCCCCATTAAGACAAAAAAAGCAAAGCTTTTGATTAGAGATGAATTCTCATAAATAGGTAAAAAAAAAAAAAAAAAAGTGTCACAAAATAAAACACCATTTATGAACAATGGAAGAAATTTATAAATAAATACCAAAATAAATAGCTAAAGTTTTTATTTAGGAAATAAGCTCCCAATTAAAAATATATCTTTTTATTTCACAGGGGGCATTATTTATTATTCATTCATCTATGAATAATAGTATTTATTTAACTTCTGATGTAAAGACTCTTTATGCTTTACGACAATGAGATTATTAATATGAGCACTCTATTTCTATTTGTATTAACAGCAAGTGCGATAATCTGGAATATGCTCCTTGTTGGTTAAAGAAAATATCACAGCATGTAGGAGAGATCCAGAATATGATCAATAAGCCTATTTGTAAATGTAATGTTAAATACTAGTTTATACTTACTGTACTGTTGGTAAAAGTCCTTCATATTATCACTTTACTACAATAATGCCCATCATTTTTTTGCCAAAAGTTTTTTTTTTTGCCTAAATTGTCCTTAGGCAAAAGAAAATATATTTTAGGAAGGTGACGATATTTTAATTTGAATTTAGTAGCAGATGTTGGTTCTGTTAGCTTTAACTCTCATTCACTGTACTCTGTGTTTAGCAGAGAACAAAACTAATATGGTTAGTTTTAGCCATATGAATGAATGGCTAAAACCATTCTGGTTGTTTTATGAATGAATATATCGACTTGTTGAAAATTATGAAAATTGTGCTGTAGAAGGTTTCTGTGCTGCAGAGAAATGCTTTGCTCATCTTACAAATTTAGCAACAGAGCTAATGCTAATGTGTTTGGCAAACTGAGACCTTTAACCCTGAGGCATCAAATCTTAGCAGTGATTTCAAAGAACAGGTTTATATAGAAAGATTTTTTTTAAAACCCAAATTAACTCACTTAATATTTATTTCTTTTTAACCTGAAGACAAATCAGATGTTTGAAAAAATCTAAATCTTTTGTTGGAATTTGGGATGTAGGAGTATTCCTTAAAAAATCTAAATTTCTAGCAAATTGTTTTATAAAAGTATTTTAAAAAAATACCCATATGAAGTGATACGGTCTTCCCAACCAGAAGAAGGTTGCATGTGTTCTTCGATTAAAGACTGCTAAAAAAAAAAAATACATTATTGACACACAATGCTTTTTATTTTTTTTATTTTTACTTATGTAATACATAATTTAATTAAATCACAAATTTATACACACAAACTATAGACTTTGATTCAGATCTCAATTTCTAATACCAGGGATCACAGGAATGATAATCACTTTACACCCCATAGCTGCAGAACTTTACCAGAATCTAAAGGTTGGTTGCAAACCTCCTGGTGTCGGGATAACAAGGACACCTTCAGTAAACTCCCGGCCTCAGCAGGCTGTCGCTGTTTTGGCAGCATGTTAGGGATGAATTAGACAGCTCATACAATGAGCAATATTAGTCAAAAATCTTGGTAAAAAACAGAACCTGCATAATGAGCGATGTTTTTTATTTTCCTTTAGACGTCTTAATGCACATTGATTTATCTCATATAACTACGTTCCTTTGCTAAGCTGAGTCTGGAACCAGTTTCAGACTGTCAGCGTGAGGCAGACTGCATCTTTCTAACCTTCCAGGTTAGTTGGTGTGTCATAAAGGTGACCCCGGCAGCAGGCAGCAGCAGCAGCAACCCACCCCCAACCCGTCCATCTATCTGACAGAAAGACGTGTGGATGCAGTCCTTCACTGGCTCAGCTACTTCCTGAGAATCAGTGAGCCCATTTACACCGAAGCTAATGACTGAACAGATGCATGTGAATGGACACTAACAACCACATGTCTCCAACACTCATAGTGTAGATCTGTTCACTGATATACACTATGTTTTAACCAAATTACTAAAGTAATCAAACTTGTACTGTTGTTCAAGCATCGCTGTGATCGCAGATGTTAAATTTGTGGGGTTTATTTTGTTGTATTTGCCATGTAGTTGATTTTTTTTTAATACAGTGGAACCTCAAGTTCAGTTTAATTTATTGCGTGACCAAACTCGTAATCCAGGCTGCTTGTATGTCAAATGATTTTTCTCCATTTAAAATAACAAAAAGAATTTTAATCAGTCCTAGCTAAGCTTTCTATAAGAGGTTAAAGTTTCTGGTTCCGACGTGACAAAAGTAGGAATACTTGAAACTGTCAGTAGAAACATTTCCATTACAAATGTGCGCAAAACCTTTTCAGTACTCTGCTAATGTTGAATAAACACAATTTCACAATTACTGTGTTTCCATTAAATAAGAAACACAATTAAAAGTCCATGTGAATAAGTTCATTAATGCGAAAAGTCATTTAAAAACGTGATGCGCCATAATTATTCTACTACTTCCTGTCGTTTTCTTCTTTGTGGTTTGTGTCAGTGGCAACATCCTGTTGCTGATCATGTGACTCGTGTGACGCAAAAAAAAGTGTTTTAATTGCATTTTGTGAGTTGAACCAATTTTGATATGGCCAAAAAGTATCGATCTCGTTGCAGCGCCAAAACCTTTTAGTTTTTTTTTTTTTTTTAATTTGACGTGTTTCCAGTAAGTGAATTTATTTTTAAGATGTCAAATTGCTCAATTATATGGTGAATGGCAATCTTATTGTTAAAAATCTGTATGAAGTTCGAACCATTATCCATTAAATTCCACCAACTTTCCTGATTTTTCTCTCTGCTATAAAAATAAGCTCATATCGCTTGCTTTTAAGAATTAATTGCACCCAGCTGTTTTCAGCGGCATACTTTGAGGCATTGCAGAAAAATGTTTAGCCTTGAGTTACAACTTGGCACAGTCAGAGGAACTGTTGCTATGGCGAATGCTCAGGTCATGCAGCAGTGGTTATGTGGGTGAATGTCAAAGTATTATCATCATCAGAGTGAACTCCAGAAACCGAGGTTTTCCAGCACAATGTTACATTTTAATGAAATCTCCTGTTATTGGCTTCACCTCTCGGTTTCTTTGGCGCTGTGCATGATTGCTGCACACAAAGACACATAATCAATACCTCATTTACACAATTACACACTCACGCCAAAACTGTACCAACTTCCAGTGTGCCAATGGCTACGTATCTGCGTGCCATTCCCACTCTCCCCTCCGTTCTGTCACTTGCTGTTTTTTTTTTTGTGTGTGTGTCAGTTTTAATGTAATGAGCTTCAGTCCTCATACTGCTGGGTATACAAAAGCCATTTGTTTCAGATGTTTTCCTTTATTTATTTATTTTATTCATTTAGCCACAGACGGCTTAGTCTGACAGTGTTACAGCACCTCCCCACATCACCCCATAAATCCCATCCACCCCACCTCCCACCTTCACCACAGGCCACCCACATTTTAATTTCTTGGCCTAATGAAGCGGCAGCTCTCTCCTTCAAAGTGAATCAATGGGAGTCTGCGAGCATGCTGTCGCTTTTTTCACTTTAGTCATCAGCAAAGTCGGGGAAGCTATCTTTTATTTATTTATGTTTTCTACGTTAATAGGCTTTTTTTTTTTTTTTTGTCTTGGGTTTTCATGTGTTCCTACATGCGTGCCGTACGGTTCAGTGTGTGATGCGCGCATGTCTGCGCACACAGATTCACACGGTAAGTCATTAGTGCACAGAGTTTTCCTGCTGGTAGATAAAAAGTCATTTATATGCAGAATCCTTCTCCCCGTCGCCATTAAAGGTATCAGATTACCTCACGAGCGTAAATCCCATCATCGTCTTCATCTCCATTAACTAGGTCATTTTGATTTCTCCGCTTACGTGTTCGCACACTCCTTCTCACCCACTCATAGCGCACACACACGTGCTTGCAAGCAATTTCAAGTCAATATTGTTGACATTTGATCCAGCAAAAGTCTGAGTTATTTAGACACAGAAACTACGTTTGGATTAGAGATTCTTCAGCAAATGGTTATCCTAAAAAGACATTCACTTGACATTCTACAGATACTTTGCTTTGGTTGTTGATTAAATGCCAGCAACTGCTGCATAATTTGTTTCAAATGTTCCGCTTCCAAGCTGGCTATTTTAGCTCACCTTAGAGACTTTTGAGTTGTACCTGCAAGGCCCGATATGATTTGTTTTAAATTCACAACACAGATCTGCAGGCTAATAAAAACAAAACTCAGGGGAAACATTGTCATTTTGTCCTGGGGGAAAATGTTCTAAATTACTTCCTGCCTTCTGTTCAATTGCAAAGACCGTATCTTATGGCTTTCTACTTACGCTGTTGCGCTGTTATCTCATTCTGCCAATGGCCTTTTCATCGTCTGCCTTTGTTCTGCCAGAAGGTCTCACAAATTATGATAAGAAATCAGTGTCAGTAGGTAATCTTCAAGTGCCTCAGTTTATTTATACATATATATATAGAGAGAGATATATATACATGAGAAACCCTTTGCATCCTGAGTTCTGATTTTAATTATGACCACCAACAGGTAATGTGCGTACAACAGATTACCCCCACCTCTTGCCATTAAAACTTTTAGCATGTGATCTCCTCCCCGCTGCACGGATAAGCGGATGTCAGTGTCATGGTACGTGTAAGTAGGCAGGAAATGTTAGACAGCAAGTGAACATGTTGTCCTGAAATGTGACATGCAAGATGCAGGATACAGGGACAAGCATTTGAGTGACAAGACCCAAACTGTGATGCCTCAGCACCTGGATATGATTAGCTCCAAAACTGCAGTTCTTGTGGGTTTGTGTTCCGGTTAGGTAGTAAGAATTATCAATCAAAAGTGGTCCAAGGACGGAGGAATGGAGAACTGGTGACAGAGTCACTGGTGATAATCATTGATGGATCATTGATGCACGTGGGGAGCGTAGGCTGGACCGTGTGGTTCGTTTTAACAAGCTGCCATGGCTCATATTTCAGGAGGAGTTACTGCTGTTTCTGCTTGAAACGTGATATAATACACAATCCATCTGAACCTTATTCCACTCGGGCATCTGTGGGATGTAGTGGATAGGTGAGTCCAGTTCATGAAAATGCCACCTCACAACTTACAGGACACAATGAGAGTCTCGTAGAGTCTGTATCTCTGTGGATGACTACCACACTGTTAAGACTGGTTGGTAGTGAAATCAGTTTTTATTGTCGCGTGGTGAAAATCACGTCATTCTTATGTCATCCATTTCTTCTTTTCACAACCCTCTTGGTGAACTTGTCACTCTTTACATGCAAACCTGTTGTGTGATTGGTCTGAATTGCATGGGTGTGTCTATTTATGGGGTCAACAGCATTACTCAACTCCAATGAGATGCTGTTTTGACTCTGTGCTAGGTATGGCACATCATCTGGTAGCACTAACAGTCAGAACAGCGGATTTTCTATGAGCAGATTTTTGAGGACCAATTGTTTGAGGCTGTGAGGAAGTCCATACTGAAATATTAAACTCCCTCTGCTGAGTTTTGATCCGATGCAGCAGCCAAAGGTTTCACCGACGCCTTCCGTTCTCTTTTTGTTTGTTTTCTTGATACTGTGAAAAACAAAAATCAGATTTTCTACACTGGCAGTTATTATTTCCTCCTCTGAACTTGTGAACTCGTAATAGTCGTTCTTCTGCACCATGATCGCAGTGTTTACTGCTATAAACCAAACATGAGCAAACACCTTGGGATGTTTTGTGGACAGTGAAGGATCTTATGGAAACGGCAGTTTGACTTCGGTCCAACCGATGCTGGAGGTCATAATTTTATACCTGATTAGTGTTTATGAACACGTGTCTATAAAGTTTTGATCTTTATCATCTTTAATTTCTGATCTTTCATCTTTTTCATTCTTGGTTTTATCAATTTTCTCCATATACTGTTGCTGTAACGCTTGTCCTTCCAAGCGTTACAGCAAAGGTCATGGATATTTACCCAGAGAGCAAAATGCCATCTCTAATTTAATCAATCGACAGCTTTAATGCTTTAGTACCTTCAAATGAAGCCCTCTCACCCTGATACATGTTAAACGCTCAGTTGGTGTGTGTGTGTGTGTGTGTGTGTGTGTGTGTGTGGTGTGTGGGTGTGTGTGTGTGTGTGGGTGTGTGTACATTTTCTGCAGTATTGACTAGATCTGGTTGATATTCTCTGGGCCTTTCCTCTCTCCTCTTCTAATCAGTGTTGAGGGGAAAAAAAAGAAACAGATAGTACACTGATTGCCTCAGGGCCTACATCAGCACAGTGGTCTGCTGATAAGGCCTGGCCGGCAAAGGCCTCATGTTCTCCTGAGAGGGAATGTCATAACACAAGTGAGAGCAGACCAAAGGACTCCAAGGTAAAGCAATCGCCTGATGTATTTTTTGCCTTTAGGACTTTGTTGGGGGGAAAAACCAAATTGAAGAAGATAGGTCCTGATAAAATTTTAGGCATCTGGACATATTAAAGTCAACTTTTAAAATTTGGTACAGTTGCACATAGATAACAAAGCTTTTCATTGAGTGAAATGTAGGGTCTGTAATTCCTTACAATTAGTCATATTTTAATCAAATACAATATTTTCAATCTGAAAAGCTTTTTTGCTGCTAAATTATTGGGCAGGTAGACATATGAACTCATCAGAAAATATATATTTTTTGTGTCTATGTAGGTCATTCAACCATCAGATTAATGCAAAGTGATATTCAACTGTGAAGTGTTCTCAAAAAGCCCTGATCATTCATGGAAGTTCTTCAAAAAAAAATTCCTTCTTCACAAATGTGGACTGAGAAAACAGACATTAGTGTTGGTGACGTCTCTGCTGCTGCTACATGTTCAGCATTAAGATGCTGCTTTAGGCTTGTTGTTTGCAGATGCTGCTTCTGAATCAGATTTATAGCCATACCAGAAACTCTTCTGGTAAAAAGATAATGCCACTAATTACATTAAAACTTTTAGCATGTTAAAATCTATGTACTTAATATGAATGCATTCAAGAACTGGCCCGTAGGATATGATTTTTTAATTGTTTATTACAAGAAGGATTATTGTTTTGTTTTATAGCGAAGGTAAGGTGTCAAAAGTACTTAAAACTGATTTACCTGTACATGACAACATTTAATGTAATCTTTACATAAATTGCTAAGAATCTCGTTAGAGCTGTGCCTGTTCAGATGAATTTCTGCCGCCTCCTAAAGCTGATGCTCTGAAGCAAAGAAAGGTGGGACAAGATTCCTCCACAACAGTCATAAAGACTAATTAAGTTGCACCAAAAACTGATATTAATTTACACTTAGCAGCAGGAATGCTTTCCTGAACCTGACAGATTTCTTTGAGTTTCTTAGCTTTCTATGCATTTCCATGTCCTTTTTTCATGTGCCCTGTAGTTATTTCCTGTCATTAAAATACGTTAAGTTCATTTGTGATCTAATTTATCTTTGACCTCTCTGTGTGTGTCGATTATGCCAACTATTACTTCAAGGTATTTCTATTAAAAGTAGCTCTAAAAGGTCATAAGGTTTTTATAATTTTCACATACTTCTCTTGATTGGCTCAGTTTTCTGTTACAGTTTTCTGTGAACATGATGTGCGCTGTTGTGTATCTCCGTTCTCTTATTTTAGGCATGCTGGGAATCAGATCTTTTATCATTTTCTTATGTATTCAGTCTTTAAATCATAGGTTTTTTTCTTCTCGACCTTCTTGTTGTATGTTAACATTTATACTCAATGTTAGAGCAGAGAAAAGTACTCCCATTTCCACAGTGGGCACATAATCCAAATAATTCTAATTTGCATTATGAAGGTAATGTGTCACTATCAGCTGAGCTTCCAATTAAGTCTACAACTGGAATGGAGCCATATATTTATAGGAAACATAATGCACAGCCGTCTTTTTTTCGCTCGTTTCTCTCCTCTTCCATCTTCTCGTTACTGCTTTGAAACAGTCGGCCTGAAATGCGACATAAAAATAACTGGCATCTTCTCGTTTTCACTGCCAGTTTTAATTGATTTACCTTCGGAAATTTATGATTACGCGTGGGAGAAACCGTAATAATATGTCCGTCCGGAATGAGCATTGCATCTTCTGCCAACAAATAGACTGGCAGCAACCTGAAAGCGCTCCCACTCGCTCTTTTCTTTTCTCTGGCAGCATCTGCAGCACGGTCAGCTCAAGCACTTCTATCTGCTATGGCAGTAATCATTGCTGAGCATTATGTCCATCTGGCATACAGGCAGCTCCTTAAACCACATTGCAGCATTACTCAGTGGTCACTTAATGAGAGCCTGACAGAGCAGCATTTCATTAGAGTTCGATCTAGAAAAAATATCCAGCTTGGAAGTGACTTGTTCATTCCTCTTTAGCTCAATTACAACTCCAATCATGGCTCGCAAGTAACTGTCTTTGAGGGCTTATAAATACGCTATTCAATGATTTTGAACATAACAAGGGCTTGTTTTTATGAGGTTGTAACTTTAATGAAAAGAGTAATGACTCAGCAGTGAATCTAAGATGCATTGTGGCGGTGCAGCAGGACGCACCAGTCACACTTTCGTTCTGGTTTGGAGATCTCAGTTTGATACAACTACAAAAAAAAATCTGAGATACTTAATACTGGGTTTAGAAAAAAATAACCTGAAAAACAAAGAAATGAAATAAAGCTAACATTTACTCCAGATATTTGATTGACATAGATGATTTTGACAAAGCCCTCAGCAAAATGTAATGTTTATTTGTTTCTCAGTTGGTGACTATACAATATCTTTTTTGACTTTTTTGTGTTTTTATGATGCAAAGCACTTTGAACTGCTCTGTTGCTGAATAGTGATAAATAAACTTGATTGATTGATTTCTATTAACTTTGCCTGTTTCAAAATAATTGTTTCCTAAGTAAGAGGGAATTAACAAAAGAGAGAGAATGTAAATGTACCTCGATCATGTTTAGGGATGCACCGATATGAAAATTTGGGCCGATACCTATATCAGATATTAATATAGCCGATACGTCTGATTTCTGTTATGTTTTGGCAGGCTTAGAAAGTGTCTATGTTTTCATTTTCAGTCGCGGCTCTCCTGGCTGAAAGCTGTGATCACTGTGATGCATTCTGTCACCTTAATGCATCTACTTGTGAATGTTTACTGCTATGATTCAGTATGTGTATATTTACCATTACAACCTAACTAAAAGCATAATTTATCACCTTGAAAAACAATGCAAAAAAAAAAAAAGTCATTTTCAGGGAACTGTCCTAATGCATTATGGAACAGAAATCTGAGAAATAAAAATGTAGTAAATGTAAAAGTGATGGCTCAATTTCCATGATGATTTTTATTAGAAGTTTTAATTAAATCATATTTTTAAGGCTTTATTTCAGTATGAATATTAATGATTAGGTCCCCCAACTTGTGCCTGAAGGCTGATGACTCAGCGATGAGAATCTGCTGACATTTGGATCAACATTACTTCCACCTGTTACCTAGCTGTCCTATAAACGGGCCAAAACCAGCTAATTCTCCATCTGTAGCTCCATCTTTGTAGTTTACACAGCTGTAATTATGAGCCCTGCAGAGGTGACATCATTCTCTTTGAGTTTTTTTTTTTTTTTCTCATTTCTTTCCCTTGATGGTATCTTATTAAGAGCTGTTAGTGGCAGTTCCAGTGAATGTCTCTGGTGACTCTCTCCTGCACCTGCTTTCCCTGTTTAACATTCATGAATAGTTAAAATTTGTAGCTTCTTGCTGCTGTGTCTCTTTGGAATCGCTGCATCCAAACAGTGTGCAGTGATGGAAATGCATTTTTACTAGAGTAGAGCAAATAAAACTCTCTTTTTTATTATTATTTTGTTGTCTATATTGCTCTTTTTACAAGTTGAAATGAATAATTTTTTTGGCTTTTGACAGAGGGACAAGATTTGTTGAGGTATTTCTTTAAAGAGATTATAATATCCATTATTTCTTTTTCTGTTGTCTTGTATTTTGTTTAATATTTTCAGTTATTAGCAACAGTTATTAGCAAGGAAATCATCCCATTAACTTCAATGTGATGCAGTTATGTTTTTCTACAGTTTCTCAATTAGAAGTACTTTATGAATTGTCTATTGGCATGCTATATTTACAATACTTTTTGTGTAAACAATTTGCAAAAAATAAATAACCATGCTAATTTGTTGGTAAAAACATTGTTAAAGAGTTAATCGAGGAGTCATGTTGTGATGACTTTCTGAAGACAGAGTTTCAGAAAGAGCAGGAGTTTCTTAAAGAGACAGAGGCCCAATTTCAATTAGCCGTAATTTAATGATTTTTGCAATAACAACTGAAAGTAATAACGTTTCTTGCTTCTGCTACAAAATTATACGATGTGGCTGGGAAAAACACAATACTGCCCCTTTTACTGATTGTTTAACTTTCACTGGTCACTTTGCAGAGCCTTATTGAAATGAAAATGATCAGAAATATCTAGATAATTAAGAATTGTTTTACTTGTATGGTTACTTGGTGATGGACAAGATGGTCAACCAAAAGCATACAGAGAGGATTAGTTAAAAGTGTGAGATTAAAAGTCCATAAAGTTCACAATATCCCAATATTATACTTGTTTTTTATGTCTATGTTAGATCCAGATCTCATTTGAAAGACTCATCAATGTATTAAATTGTCTGTATGTTTTTGTTTTTCCAGTGGGTGCCGGTCCTGTCCGATTTCAAGCAAAGGGACACAGTTTGGGGCTTTGTGACTGGAGACGCCACCCATCCTGTGGTCCTGCATCTTGGTGACTACAACCTGGACGGCTTCCCTGATGCGCTAGTGATCCTCCGCAACACCAGTGGCAGGTCAGAAGAGAAAACCTATCAGTGTTTCCAGTTTTAGGGTGAAGTGCAGACTAATTTGAGTTTTGTGATGGTGAACGAAGGTACGTGCTTTATATGATTCTTTACAAATAGACAATGCCATAAAAAAAAGTCTATCAGCTTTGACATTTGCACTGATTTTGCTTTTTGGCTGTGTTTAACCATTTTACATCATCAAAATAATTTTCACATATTTTCAAATCATTTATTAAAGGGGGGAAAAAAACTATCCAAGAGACAGAAACAGTTTGAAAACATCAAGTAGACAAAAAGATCTAAAGAAGCAATGCAGGATGATGCCTCGATCTAGGAACTGAGAGGAACCAAACCAAACTATCAACAGTTAGTCTGGATCTCGTTACATAACCATTTCTAATGCTTTGGAGTCATTTGAACCAAAGTTTTCTCCACAAATGGGGAAACTACTGACAAGTGAAACTTGAAGACTTTGAGAAAAATATTGTGTATACTAATAAAGACTTGCAGGCTGCTCCATTTGCCTTAAAACACTCCATTTAAAAACTGGATTGGTGAATAAATGGCCATCAGTTTGTCACCTTAAGCTTAAGCACACTTAGGTTATCTAACAGTTAGAAAAATTAAGGTTTTGTTCAAAGTGAGATACTTATTTGATCTTCTTGCTTTAAAATCCTAAAACCGCATGCGGGGTCAATGCGACCCTGCCAGACCATGCACAGGGTAATAATTTTTTAAGGTGGACACTTTGTCCTCTACTTCTCATGATGATAAAAGAAAAATGCAGAAAGAAAACCTAGAAAATCGAGTCTGGAAAGGTGGAATCTTGAAATTAAAAATTTGTAGGAACCAAGACAACATGTAGTTTTTCACTTAGGCCCAGGTCAGTTTGGATAGCTTTCCACACAAATCCAAACCATCCTCATTTTGATGTACGTCGTCTAATTCCTTATCATTTAAATTTGCCATGAAATAGTTCACCCTTTGACGAGACAATTTTAGCTACTGCAAACTGGGAACATAAAACGCCACAGATCAGAGCTTAATAAATCCACATACATACTTAAGGAGCTTATGCAAATTGCTAAGGCTTCCGCAAATTACAAATGTTTGTTTTTATTTTCACAAAAATCATCCAGTTTAGGCTAAACGTATTGCATTGATTACTATGAAATGAATGTACTTGACCCCAGTTCTTCTGTTAATTTTAGCATCTACTCTGGTTTTTACTTACAAGCAAAGTTGTCACATTGATGCGTTTGCAAACAAGCGATTTAATTCCACAGATTGCTCGGTGATCAAACCCCAATCTCAGACTGGGGAGCAAAAAGCAATTTCACTCAATTTAATCTGAACAGAAAAGCAGGAGAACAGACAGCTAAGGTGAACTTGTTCGCCGACTTTTCTCAGCATTGCGCCCGATAAGCCGGCCCTTTAAGGAATTCCTGCGCCGCGTTCCGGTGCACGAGTGCCATGCGCATCAGGAATGGGACGTATGTATTTGTTGAAGGACTTATGTGGATTATCTGTCCTCAGAGATGAAGATAAGATAGTTGCCGGGGTCAGAGCCGTGATTGTCCATGCATACTGATTTCCGTGTAAGAGAGAGTAATAGAGAGTGTGCCTGCTTGTGCTTATTACGCTTGAGATGGGATAAAGTCGAGCCGCAGCTAAAGACAAATACCTCTGAACCCCAGTTTCTAATGCAGGCACTATATAATCACCAGTAAGTCGTGTTGAGCTTAACTTTTTGTGTTTGAAGAGGAGTTCCATCTCACTCGCTCTTATCCTGGCAGCTATTGACTCTCTATTTTTCTATTTCCTTTTTTCCATTTGATTCTCATTTTAAGCCTGAGCTTTGAAATCTTGTGCTTGGAGTGTCTTCATTGCAAAGCTTTGAATGCAATCTTACTTCATCTATAGCACCGGATTTCACAACATCAACATTAAAAGAAAGGACAGGAGGTCTGTTTGTTCTACATACAGGAGTGAAGCTTTATCACAGATTATTGTTTGTCTTAAAGCTGCAGTAAGTAGTTTTTATAAAAATGCTTTTTTATGTATTATAACTGTCGCTGTGTCGTGGCAGTATAATATGAGACCAATAATCTGTGAAAAAAATCCAGCTATTCTTTGTGGTCCTACTGCTATTTGCAGAAATATGCCGCTCCCAGTCAGAAACAACCAATCAGAGCCAGGAGGAGGGTCTTAGCACTGTCAATAAAGCATGAGCTGCTCTCAACCTATCCCTTGTTCTCTGCTGCGCTACAGCTTCTTTCTCACAGAGGAGCCTGTTGTAAATGCTAATGCTAGTTAGCGTGTCCATGAATGATGGCGTTCTCATAACTGTATTCTGCTTCTCCATCTTTAGCACATTGAGCAGCGAGTACACAAGGTTGATTGACAGTGCTAAGACCTTCCGCCTGGCTGTGATTGGTTGTTTCTGATATCATTATATTTCTATAGATGGAAATAGGAGCATTGAGAGGAAGCAAAGGTGCTTGATTTTTTTTCTCAAATTGTTACACTTTCACCATAGACAGTTTTAACAAATGTGTAAAAAATATTTTTTTTTATAAAAGGAACATTTTGCAGCTATAAGATCCCCTAATCAGCATATTTTACAATGATGAATTTTCTCTGTTTACGTATTAATATAGCAAATTCTCATTTCTTAGCCCTCCCCACAAAACACGATGCACAAACCCATTAAAATTAGTTAACTTATTATCAAATTTATTTTTGAACTGTCATAGCACATAGTTTGCTGTGTTTGAACAATTTGCATGTTTAACCTGCTAAGAGGTTTTTGATTGAAAGCGTTGTGAACATGCTTTCAAAGAAACGCCACCACAACGCCCCCTGGTGTTCAGCACATTGGACAAGGTTCACAAAGAGCTAACAATAAAACTTACATGTAGTACTGTCCAGTTTGAGGCAAAATATTGTCTTGAAAATGCATCAGAAAGTCTGATGCATAAAACAAATTCTGATATAGAAAAAAACAGCTAACAGATTTTGGTCATTTTAATGGGCTAGACATTGGACTTTGCGTGTGATGTTTGATATTGGAAGTTTTGTGTGTGTGTGTGTTTTTGTGTTTTTTTTATTGGGGGGTGTGGCTGTTGTTCTTTGCCAACATGGATTTTTGTTTTGTTTTTACAATTTAGGCTTTGTTGCTTTTTTTTTATTTTAAAGGTTTTATTGGCTGTAGTGACCTTTATTTGATCGTGAATTGACAGGAAAGTGGGTAATGAGAGAAGGGGGCAGACGTGCGGCAAAGGTCACCAGGTCAGGAATCGAACCTGCGACGGACACGTCTAGGCCTCCATATGTGGGTTGTGCTTAACCCCTGCGCCACCACAGCACCCCCACGAGTTGTATTTATGTGGGCATGGCAAAATATATTCACTTCACCCTATAGAGGACAATCAGCCCCATGTATATGTACAACGACATATACATGTTTGCTATTAAACATGTATATGTTTAGTAACATATACATGTTATCAAATTTAACATGTATATGTGGCAATCTTGGTTGAAACTCAGCACAAGATGTTCCTTTTGGATCAAAGCAGTTTAGCCATATTTTTACGTGGCAACATGAAAATAAATCAGTTTGGTGCGACGGCCATTTATGACTTCTTACCTCTGTAATGAACTCATAAACTGCAAACATCAACCTCTCCATCCTGGTCGTTTTATTGGCTGCATAAGTCTGAAGCCCCTTAAAACCCTTGTCATTTAGCAGGCTGCTGTTAACTTTAAATGTCTTTTAAGATGCTTTCTGAATATGTTAATGTTCAGTAGGGTAAAAGGATAAATTCTTGGATGAGGGCATAGTTCTGGATGTTTCCCCTCAAACTAAAAAACACTGATATCAAGTCGCGTTTCACATTTTTCACTCACGATTGCCGTTCACAAACGTAGAATGTTTAGATAGTTTCATCAGGTGATCTGATGTGCTTATTTTTTCTCTGCTGGGAAAATATCTGTTTTATTCTCATGTTGACGCTCATCGTGCACTAAAGCTTTGCTCTGTCTTTAATTGTTTTTTTTCCCCCTCCTTTTTCTGCCAAGAGGCTTTCAGCTAACCAAATATTTGGACCACCCATAACTGATCTATTTTAAGTCCCTCTTCTTCATCTTTGTTTCTCCGTCTTTCACTCCTCCACTACATTACAGCTTTCTCTTTATCCTTTCAATTAGTTATTTATAGCTCATTTCAGATAAAAGTCCTGCCAGTTCACTTCACCTTTCAGCAAAAAATGAATACTGATTTAACTGTTCATAGCAGAAAAGCAGAGGGTGTGAGATGAAAGTAATCTACTGGAAACAATAGAACAATGAGCGGATGGACGCAGCGAGTGGAATAAATTAAACCAAAACTGAACTGTTGTTGAGGATTGTAGGTCACCTTCTATTGCTGCTCAGTTATGTTTTTTCTTAAAGTTTAAGCTAAAAAACTTAAACATTTTTTTGTGCTATGAAGAAAAAAAAAACATTTTAAGGTTGTTATGTTTTTTTCCCCGTTGTTCCCCTGCAAGTTTTAATGCAGCTTATTTAAAGGTTTGGCAGCATACTGTTAATGTGTCAACCACCTGGGACAAAAAAAATCAGCTCTAGGTCAGGTTCTTGCCTCGTCACTTTTAGACATTAGGAATAAATAAAGGAAAAAGCTAAATAACAGTTTGGATTAAACAAGCTATCATTTAATTACAGATACACGGTGATGAAAAAGAAACTAAATCACACAAAGGAGAAAAACAGTCATTGAAGAATAAACTAGAGTAAATAATGAATGGTGGTATTAAAACAATCCAAACGGCAAAAATGCTGTTAAATTAACAAATTTGATGAATTTGCAAAATAAAGTATTTAATTGGGGCTTAATATAATTTTCTGAATTATTTTTTTTTTTTTTTTCCCCAGTTGAAATCAAATTAATATAAATTTTAATATAGTCTAACTTGTCAATAAGGTTGGAAAAAACATTTAGAATAATGTTAATTTCAGACATCAGTTCAAAACCTTCAAACATCTTCAAAAATGTTAAAAAGTTTCAACAGGAATATAACACAAAGAAACACAATCAGATTGTAAGATAAACCAAAAGTATTTCAAATGACATGGCTCTATTTTATGACATGAAAATAGAATTTTATCTTAATTACCGCCACCCATGGTGTGCTTGTAAAACCTTAGCACTGCCGCTTCCGATGTATTAGGTTGGCTTTAGTGGCTTCGACCAAAAGTCAGTGATCCCCACTTTTTCCACCATGAATCCAAAATCTGCAGAAACCGGCCTGAAAGTGTGAACTCCATGTCTTTTCAAAACCTGTGAAGACTGTGAAAGCGTTGAGAGCTTAACAAGCCTCATAGCAACTCTTACACTGAGATTATATAACACACAGGTGGACTATATTTGGAAAGGATGATGACTTGTAAAGGCGCACTGGGTTTTATTTACAGTTTAATTCTCAGTCATTTTGGAAACCATGTAATCCTTTTCTTTCGTTGTCAAAATTACAAGCCACTTTGTGTAAGCGACTCCCCGAAAATTCTGCTAATATATACAGAGATTTATGGTTGCGACATGGAAAAAATGTGAAAAGTCTCAGGGGATATGAGTAGTTTTTACAAGGAGGTACTAACTAATAGGTTTTTTTTTTGTAAAGTAATAGATCACCTCTACATAGGAGACAGGTTCAGTGTCAGCGCTTCTGCAAAGGCTCATTAAGAACGACAGGGCAGACTGAAGATGTGGGTGAATCTGTATATTTGTGTCAGTATCGATGTGTTTCAGCGAAAGCTCTATACGACTCGTGTCCTGAGGATCCGCGTTATATCCAGGTCACAGAACAGACGGTGACTCTCTCTCTGCCTGTCTTGCTGCGTCTTGCGTATGCAGGCAAACACGCTCAAACAGATGATCATCACAACAAATAGTACATGGCTGGTGAGAGGAAGCCTTGTAGATGTTTCTGTTTGCAGAAAAACAAGCGCTGTGGGACGCTGGGGACGAGTGAAGCAGCATAATGAAAGAGACATTGACACACACGCTGAGAGGTAAAGCGCTATAAAAGTAGATATTTTTTTATTCTGCTTTTTCTCTTTCATGATTTTATCAGATCGAGAATGTTTCACAAGATTTCTATGGATAAAAGAGTTCTTGACTGTGTCGATGTTGTAGCCTGAAGGTTGCGTTCACACTAGCCATGTTTACTCTGCTTTAATCAAACTCAAGTGAATGAGCAATAGAACTCTGATGTGGAACAAAAAGGTGAAGTTTGGTCGGCCTAAAAACCTAGGTCTGGATTTGCAGTGAACTGTGGTGTGGTTCAAAATGCGTATGTGGATGCACACGGACCACAGACTGCTCCAAAAACAGGAAGTGCCCAACAGCGCAAGGCATTCTGGGTCAGTATAACCAAAACAAACGTCTAGCTCTAGCTGGAAAAATGGCTCATCGTTTTCTGCCAAATACAAATGAGAAATCCTATAACTACTAAAATCTGACGGCACTTCCATTTTGGTTTATATTTTGTGAAGAGGGAAGTTGCTCTCAGGTCTTTTTCAGTGGTTTTTTGTGTATATTCCTTCAGTGGTTCTTGGTGCAGTGCCACCACAGGTGAGGAGGGAAACAGGTTTCACCAAATACTTCAGATCGGTTGACACAGTGCAGTGAGAATGTGAACCACAGCAGTTGAAATTTGTAACAAATGTTGCAATTTTGGTTCCCCAACTGAGTCTACTGGACTATCAGGTGAGAAAAATCCCTAAAATACAGTATTGTTGTTAGTTTATAACTCACTGAACGAAATGGACCCAACAGAGCTACTCTGGTCCATGAGCAGCGCAACAGATTGTGGAAATAAATTAACAGTCAGAAATTGGGAAGAACATTTTTAAAGCATAACTTTTTCCATGTACTTTGTAAACTTCCATCATCATATTAAATAAGTGACAGCACTTGACAAAGAGAGTCAACCTCTAATTTGAGCAGCAGACACACAAGCAGCTCCATATTCAGGAATATTCTCCAGAAAATTAAAAATACTCACTGTTAACTCCAGATACTTTTAGCTGGTAGCCATTAACTGCGTTACACCCATAAGTGAATGTGATAGAGCAGCGTTACCAGACAGGCAGAGGACAGTCGCATCATGTTGCATGCATTATGCAACCGTCTGCCTCTGTATTACCAACAAAACCCTTTGACAAGTGTCAAAGGTACTGGAGTTTGACGTGTGATTGAGCAGCTGCCGCTCCAGCGCTGTTGGGGAACATCGGTAAATATTACACCACATCAACTACAGGTCACGCTTAAACCGCTTGTGTGTGTGTGTGTGTGTGTGTGTGTGTGTGTGTGTGGGGGTGGGTGTGTGTGTGTGCGTGTGCGTGTGTGTGTGTGTGCGTGATATACGATTGTATACGTCAGTCAGCAGCCCTTGTAGAATGGGATTATCCTCAGCTGCAATCATGGTTATTTTTTTTCTTACTTCTCTTCATTGCACCACACACTGATTAAAGGGCAGTTTGAAAGTCTGATCTGCCTCAAGTAACTTGGATATAATTATGTGTTCGCATGTGTCTTACATGCACATCAGCTTATAACGCTCCAGCAAATGAAAACACTCAGATCGTCATCCAGACAGCTTTCAGCTTTTAAAGACCCAGAGTAGTTACGGTTTCATTACGATTTCTGATTAAAAAAGAAAACATCAAGGTCAGAAAGATGGTGAACGAGGACGTAGATGGAGCTAAATCAAGGCAGCAGTAGAAGGAAACCTGTTGATGATTAAAGTTCAGACTGGAGGTTCATCCAGCAAGCATGTCAGCAACCCCCTAGCATGCAGCTATCGCTACAACTACAGCTTCAGATCAAAGCAAATGCAATTCTTAGAGTGACCTGATTGAAGTCCAGATGTAAATCCTATTGAGAGTTAAAGATGGATGTTTAACTCCATCTTCAACTCAGACACACTTCATCCAGTCAGACTCAGCCTGAGCTATTTCACAGTGTAGAACAAAGGAGAAAAATTCAGAGAGAGATGTGGTCCAAAATACGTTCTGTTGGGATTACAGCTTGCAGTGGTTCTATAAATTATCTATTAAAATTCGGCACAAATTTCAGATTTCTTATTGATAAATTCCGATTTTCTTTCCTCTTCGCCATTATGTTTGATTCCATCCAAAAGCAAAATAAAGTCTGTCTACGTTTGTGGCTGGAACGGGCCACGATGTGCGGCACCATATCTAGACATTGAAGTTTTATGTTTTCCACAGTTGTTGCCTGGTGTCGATATTAATTTGGCCTTAGAATCACAATGATAGTCGATGAACTGATTAGTACCAACACGACATTGTTTGAATGAAGTTTATTAAATATGCAATCAATGCAGTGCAATAACATAAATCCATAGTTAAGTTTCCACTTTACTGCAGTGTTTTCCCATTGGACTCAGGCCATGATGATGCAAAAACATTATTATTATTATTTATTTATTTATTATGGATTACGGTACAAGATACAAAAGTACTGCCACCATTCACTCTTTAACTGTAAGTTAATGAATGAATACCGTGTGAGTAAGCAGTGATGGGGAACTGAATGACATAACACTGACATTATCATCAGCGTGTATAGAATTTAAAATGACAACAAACCGGTAATAATGGTGATAATAAATCAGTACGTTACAAGGTACACATAACCATGCAATGGATCAATTAATGCTGTTAAAAATAATTACATAGGATGAGAAAGAAAGAATATTACAAAAGAAATGAGAAAGAAAACTTGAGAGAAGACATAAATTGCTTGTGCTTAGCTGAGATCAGTTAAGAAATGAAAGTATATTTTATATTGTGAAGCGCCTGCCAAATTATTTCCTCTACTAGCTTTATGATTCAGAAAAAAAGACAGAAAATTGACAAATCTTTTCTTTCTATGTTCATTTTTGGTATCTTCATTTCTGTCTGCTCAGAATAATTATTTGTCCAAGTGTACATATGTATGCAGATGGTGCCTAGATTTACTTTATGTATCTGTGACCATGAGTTTTAACTACAAGTAGAGTAAAATGTGCTGCTGGTAATAGGTACAAATGTTCAGAGCTGCTGAAATGTGGTGTCCCCCACCCCAAAGAAAAAAGAGCTTATGCTGCAGATGAGCTTCTTAATTGGCTTGGATCCTCTTTTATATTACAGTCAGTTGAGATTTTTTTTTTTTTTTGTTACCAATTGGGATTCATTTTTACTCACACGTCCATAAAATGGTGCTTTTAAAGGTTGTCCTAAAGTGTTTTTTGGGTCGGTAATTCTTCAATTTCACCAACGCCGTTTGTTTTTGAAGCAGAGCCGTTTTCATCATTAACAGACATAAAGGACAGAAGAACTGGTGATTCCACAACAAAGTTTTTCAGCTTAGTGGAAAAATGTGAAAAACCTGTAATTGATTCAATAATAATAATTAAAAAAACAAAACATATTGTCTAGTTAATTTGGCTTCTTTGCTCAAAATATTTTTCACGACGCAGCACAATGTGTGAAAACTATTGGTCTAGGTTAGGGATGCACAATATTGGATTTTTGGTCGATATTCTATTTGCTAATATACTAAAACTCATTTGGCTGATAACCAATACCGATACTGATATTTTTTCCCTATACCTACTTATTGAAACTATATGGCTTTCTCTACTGTGGAATTGAAATACTGCATTATTTTTGTCAATTTAGCCTGTCACCAAATGCTAATACTAAAAATGAGGCTGAAAATGATGCAACACTTTCAACTTGCTTTATGTTTATTGTCAAATTTACTCATGACATTTGCTCTCCAAGACAACATGAAACCATGCAAATTTGAGGTTGTGCTGAGCTGCATGCATCATTATCACTGGTTTGTCATTCAAAAACAACACCTTTTATGTTGGTGAGTTATTTTGACGGAATGGCCGATATTAAATATTACAGTTAATATCGGTCTATACCAATACCATTTCTGGTATACTCTTACTTCACATGAATCCAGATGTTTTATCAGAATTGTTTTTTTTATTTTTATTTTTTTTATTTTTTTATTTATTTTTTGTAGTGGACATTTGACTCTGTCCTCTTTGTCTAACTTTCTCACTTCAGGTTACTGCTGCCTCCTCTTTGTGAATATTAAGCAAGCTGTCAAAGACTCCAGGTCCAGTTCCACTCACATGTATCATTTTTCATTTATCCTAGAAATAACTGATAAGTCTGTGTTCTCCTTGTCATTCCCCTGAGCAGATACAACCCGTATCTGTCAAAAACAGTTCATAGGTTATCAATCCAATCCATCAACTACTTGACAAACTTGCTAAGGAATCAGCTTTTGGACATTCATTTGCTTTTTTTTATCCCCTTTTTCCCATTGTACAGGCAAACCTTAGTCTTCCAACAAAAGCCACCAGAGATGCTCCCTTTTCAAACAAGCGCTGCCATTCAGCATAACCATAATGACTTTTATTCTCACCCATTTACTTTAAAAACTAATTAAATCTTTCCTGTTAAGGCTTTAAAGGCCTCGTAGGGATTGAATGAGGGAGTCTGTGCATGCAAAAAGACAGAAGGGAAGACTGCCTTTATTTCATTATGTCGACAAGACAGATGTTGAATTGAAGAATGAAAACTGAGGTAATTAAAGCCTCACCTCGGATGTTACAATCACATATGCTCTGATTTGTTGCTGAATCAGTCATTCCATAACATTTATGCCTCCAACTAGATTGATAGTTGATATTCACTGACAATATAAATAGAAGCTACAGAGTCCTGCAATGTAATGCGTTAGGGTTTAAAGAAATGCAAATATAGTCCTTACCAGTTTTAATATTGATTAAATATAAAGTCCAACACCAATACATTACGTAGCAACATTTTTTGTTCAGCAGACTACAAGCCACCATGCCTAAGTGGTGTTTAAACCCAAAATTCACCCTCACTGCTTCATAGGAATTGTAAGTAGGAACAGGGAGCTGCTTACAAAATACACTAAGCTATTGATAATTGTAAGTGTGAGCTGCTCTATAGAAGAATACATTTTAGTAATGTTAACACAATGATGGAAAAGAAATACAATCAGCAATGACTTCAATGTTTTAACCATCCCTAAAACCAACAAAGCTCCTAATTTGGACACGACTTCGTGGAAAGTCTTGATTATGCTGAAAAATGTTTTCTTTCCCATCACAGTCCAGAGTTTCCTCCAGAAAACTTGCTAAGCCATTTATAAATGTTTTGCACTTCAGTTATTTCATCCTAATTAAAGTGTTCAAAATGTATCCATGACTTGTAACTTCGTTGGCTGAGGGTTTTATAGTGTAGACGGGTAAAGACAGGCAGTTGTTACAAAATAATACTTGACCTCAATCTCCCTGTACTGACCATACTATGTTGCCATTGTGCTTCTTACTAAACAGACTCTTTAACCCATCTTTGTTATCAAAACAACAATGCTTAGTTTGGCGGGAGCTCAAGTAAAGCTCAAGTTGAGCCTGGGGGCTCAAGTAACCCGCCAGGCTTATATACACCGGTGGAAAATTTGTGGTCCAACAAACTAACATGATGTAATTGTTTGATGTTCGTACACCAATAACATTTGTTTTTCTTGGTATTAACTGAATGCCTCTGCTCTCAGACGTTAGAAACTATCAATATTTCTTCTTTCCTGGGATTTCAGGCTACAGTATTTATTTTGTTAAAATCAGCTTCTTAGTCTTCTACAGGAAGAACAGTGGGCACATAGCTACTGAAAACTGAAACCTTTAAATTAGTCGCTTTTTCAAATCTATAGGTTTCCATTTTACCACACGCATTTACACAAGGATTTCCATATAAAAGTGATGCGACTTGTGTTGGAAAAGGCCCATTACAGGAAATAGGACAAAAACATGTCTGTGTGTCAAAAAAAAACAAACCTCGAGGAACAGTTTTTTATTTTATCCTTATTAATTTTGTTATTGAGGAGGAGGTTTTTGAACAGGGATGATGTAAATGAACTAGGCTAAGGAGAGGAGTCAGACTGGAGCTATGCGGGCTGCTTCATACTTGGTTTACAGTTAGCATCCGCCCTGTTGGGAGTCTCTGCCGCTGCTTGGATGGCAGTTATAAATTGATTCACTTTTCCAGCCCATTGTTTCCATCCTTAACCTAATTCTCTATCCCTGTGTGCAATCAGAGTCTGCTCGCAGCTCACAGGCAACAAAATGAGTGTTTTGTAAATACAACAAAAAGTTTTTTGTTTTTTTTTATATCAGGCGACAAGCTGATGGTATCTTGCAGATTTGTCCCAGAGACAAAAAATAAACACCATTGCATGTTTTGAACATTAAGATACTACAAAGTTGCCACTTAAATGGAAGCAGTGATGCTTTCAAGCTGCAAACAATGAAAGTTTAATTCCAACACTTCCTGTTTTTGGACTTCTACAGTTTACAAGTGAAATTATGCTTTTTCCTGCGTTAGCATTGAAAGATTTTACTTGATTTTTGCCCCAACAACAGTTCTGTACCACAAAGTAAGCTTAGCATTTTTTTTGAGAGCACTAATGTATCCTTTAAATTCACTGGAGGTCAAAGGTACGCACACAAATACGCTATTGATCCGTTGCCCTCAGGAAGAAAGCGCATCCTGCTGGCCCTGGAGTGTTTGATGTGGAAATGGTCCGGTCCGGCTTTAAAAGAAGCTCTCCCACCCCTTCGTCATAAAAGGAAGGGCTTAAATGTCACACCTTGCCCTCCAACTGGCTGCTCTGCAAACGGAACGTGCTTGCTGGTAGGAGTGTTAGCATCCCATGTAGCCCAGTATGCATGTAGCAGTGTGAGGTGTGATGAAGCTATTTCTGGAGTACAAAATGAGGTCACAGATGGAGACAGCTGAACTTAAGTGATTTCTGTTGTACCTCCCGATGCTACATGACAGCGTGTCACATGCACTGTACGCTCCGTGCAGCTGATTACTGGCGACGCCAAATCCCAGAGATCAGAAGTGCTATTGTCCTGTACGATCCACCTTCAATTATCGTAGCTGTCTTTGCCGAGGTTCACAAATCAGTGCAGAGACAGGGAAAGCCTTGGAGAAATGTGGCACATCTGCACAGCCCACATTTAGACACATTTTTGTGTAGAATTATTCAGGCTGTAGGTCAGGCTCGGTGTCTGACAGTCACAGAATAATGTTAACCCTGCCTGACAAGCCTCCCTTCCTCAGTTAAAGGATACATCTAATCTATTCTGTCTGTGCCTTTGCACTAAACATGCCACACAAAATAACAAAACCAAACCAGTTTTGTTTGGGATGTGTGATAAAGTAATAAAATTCACAAGTTCAAGGTTGAAAGACATTACCGATGTTTAAAACTGGAATATGTAACTTTTATTAAAAATATGTTTGTTTATTTATTTTCATTTTTTTTACATATTTCCTGAAACTGTCAATATATTGTGACAGTATAACTTTAGAGTCTATGAATAAACTTTACCTACCTTCTGGACAAAGACAATGCTCAGTAAAAACCAACTAATCAAATTCTGGAAGAGCATTGTAAATCAAAATTGCGTATGCGCTGCACAGAGAAACAACTTACCCTTGCAGGTAAAATGGTTATCTGCCATCATCAGTGGCCAAGTTAAGTAGCTGAGCACTCACAGCCGGCTCCTTTGTGGAAAAGGCGCTGTAGCTCTGCGACCCTTTCCTTGGATGGATGCAGAGCATAGCATACTCAGCTAGCATAGATAGCTAGATAGCATAGAGAGCAATACAGATAGTATCATTTAAAGGCTCTTTTACTTTCTCAGTTATAAATTATCTACTGACTTACTTTAATAAAACTACTGTAGGCTAATTAGAGTGATTGTATGCAAGACTACGCTTTTAGTGTCATTTAGAATAATAGAAAACATGTAATGTGATATCAGAGATGTAAATTAATGTTTTGGATGTAACAACTTTGAGAAGTTGTTACATCCAATATTACAATATATTGCTATAAAAATATAAGCATTTTTATTTGATAAGAGATTAATTATTTTTAAACTTAAGCAAAATAAATAAATAAATAAATAAATAGCAACTTTAATTGCTTAATTTTCTCTTTAAAATAAATTTTCTGTTCCTTGGTTTTAAATCAGTGGTGCCCAGACAGTCTTTAACGGCTGCTATCCTGCATGTTGTATTTTATTTCCCTGGTTCAGCACACCTGAATCTAATGATGGCTAACATCTGTCGAAGTCTGTTGAAGAGGTAATTCAACCATTTAAAGCTGCTGTGTTGGACCAGGGACATGTCTAATACCTGGAGGACTCTGACCTTTGAGGACCAGCTGAGCGCACCCCTGCTTTAAATTACCTTGTGAACATTAATTTCTCTGAGCATGTCTTGTCTTTTTACTTTTAATGAATAAGAGCTTTACATCACCCAATTCCAGTTCGGCCTGTTAGTAGAATAAAGGCATAAAGAGGGGTTCAAAACAGTAACGAAACAAAATTAATACATTTCTCACTCATACCTTTCCAAGGGTTTAAAATAAAAGTGCTTTTAATGAGAAATTATAGAAAGTGTGACAGTGAACAGAATTTTTTACTTTTGTAATTAACACAGTGTTGCTCCTCCCCCACCTGTTGCTCCGCACTGCTGTTTACCTGGCAGAAAGAAGACTTTGCTGTATCTCAAGACAAATTTGACCATTTAAAATGATATTTTTGGTGGCGAAAACAGACAGTAATGGTCTAAAACAAAAGAAAGCACTAGCCATCAGCTTGTTTTAAAGACTGCAGTTAGTTAGTCAGCTAACTGCAGGTTGAGCCTGAGCAGATAGCTGATGGACTACCCAAAATCAGCCTGTTAGACTCCCAGTTATAGCTGCTCTGTATATGATTCACAAACATGTTTGGCTGACTATATCTACATTTGCATTGCAAATGTGCGCAAAACTTTGTCAGTATTCCGCTAATGTTGAAAAAACATGAAATAAATCCAATTAAAATCACTGGTGAATATGTTTGTTCACACATTAAGTAATTTAAAAACATAATAACATGATTCTCCAACCACTGCCTGTCGCATTCATCATCGTGGTTTGGGCCAGAGGCAACGTCCTGTTGTTGATCATCTGACTCGTGTGATGTGGAAAAGGTGTTTTCCTTGCACAATTGTGGAAAAAAAAACAATTTCAATACGGCCAACAAAAGCATGTCATGCTAGTACCAAAACATTTTCTCAAAAAACAAGAGTGTTTTAGAAATTGGTATCGTTCCATTAATCAGATTTGAAAATATCGAACTGCCTTGTTGTCAATGGAAATGCAGCTACTAACATTTCAGTAAAATATTTGGTCACTAACTGTTGTTTATGTTCATCTTTGATCTAGATTTATTAAGCAAGACTCTGAAACTCAGGAAGAGTAGTGAGGACACTGATGACTGAAAATAAAGAGACTATTAAGGAAAACGATAATTGCATCAGTCATTGCAGTACTGAATATTATCACGATATTTGTGTAATTTTCAGATCCATTAAGATCTTATGTTCAAATCAAACTGGTCATTTGTAACATCAATTATAACTGTTAAAGAAAATGTTATATTATTTTCACAGCAATAGTAATTGAGAAGTTACATATTATTTGAATAAAACCAGCGAGATCATGTCAAACATGAGAATCTCATCCTGGCCTATGCCTGGTTTCCATTAAATGAGCGTTAGTTTTTCTGTAAGTGTATATAGACCCATGTGTCTGTGCATGTTTCCATCTATCAGTATTCAGTCCAACATAGCAGCTGCCAAAAGCTTAGGAGGCTGTTGCTAGGCAATGCCATTTAAAATCCATCCTTCTCTGTATGTTGGAAGCAGGGTGGCTCTGTTTGTCTTCTGGGGTTGTAGCTAATATCACAGTGTAAGGTTGAGTAGCATGAGACATTTGCCTTGTTTGTTTTCTGCAGCCGCTTTCCAAAAATGTTCAGACTGGTTTGACCTCAGATCAGTTGAAACAATTGAAACTAAGCAGCTTTCTAGAAACAAAACAGAGAGAACGTTTGCAATTTACATTTTATAAAGGGGTATTCTGAAAAGATCACTCATCTCGCTTACGTTTTGAAGAGACTTTAGTGGTCGAGCCACTTAAGTGTACATCCTTTGTTGACTCTTAGAAAGTCGGTCCATCGATCATAAAGCAGGATTATCCATCATAAGCTGACAAAACAGATACCACAGCTGTTGTTCTTTGCTTTTTTCCCCCCACAACGCCCCCGTTCAGTTCATTGTGAGGTTAACTTGCTGTCTGTTGCTGCGTCAGAAACTGGATGGAAGTGAGCAAAGTTGGTGTTTAAGGCATATATGTTACTATATGCGCAGCACAGATGGGGTTCTTAACTTGAATGCTTCGTTTCATACCCAAATTAAAGCACTTTTTCTGTCTGCCTGCCACCATTTTAGCAGCTGTAGAATGTCCCTGCGTTGGTTGGTGGGAAAATCACCATAACCCGACTAATGGCGTGGATTGCACTACACATTTCATGTGTCTTATAGCTCTTTATTAGAAAAAGGGATACAGTAAGAATGGAGTCTTTTGTTGATTTGCTTTTCATTTTCTGTTGTTTTGTTTGTCAGATGAACGTCGTCAAAACAAGAATACAAAACTATTGAATGCAGAGACACCATAGCACCGTGGTGAAGGGAGCATGAAGCCACGGAGAGATGACGTGGAACTAAAGGAGTCAGTGAGAGCAGGCAGACCATGCACAGCAGTGACGCTGCCAGAGAACAGTGTTTGACTTTGATTGTGACGACATGAGTCACCACTTCTGTTCCTCACCGCAGGGTCCAAGAATGAGAAACCACAACACCCCGGGGACCCAAAAATGTATCACTGTCCATCTGAGTGGACATGCCCTCGTCTTTCCTTCACCCAGCTTTCAGCCACGACTCCTTCATCCTCTTCTTATCAAGTAATAGCTCGGTGATGGTACAATTACAGCATTGGCCGATTTACACAGAGAAATTAATACTAGGAGACTGAAGAAAGTCCCATCTGGGCCTTTGGGGACAAAAAGGGCTGGTTAGGAAAATGTTTGTGTCCTCAATGGATTATTGTCTGACTATGAGTGTCTGTGTTTCAGTGAATAGAGTAGTCATTTTGAAATGTGAAAGCGGTGGGTTTGATTCCAGCTCCCTCTTGTCCCATGTCAGTGTAGTCTTGAGCAAGGTTTTTAAGCCAAAGTTGTCTACCAATTTCGTATATGCATCTATGGCACTGTGAAAGGGTGAATGTACAGGTTGTCACAATCCTTCAATATCTACTCAGCCCTGTTCTGTTTCTTTTTTTGGTCTTTATTTCTGTCTGACTGACGCTGTATGGTCGCATTTGACTTGCACTCATTGCATTTCCTCTCCTATTGAGCAGGTGTCTGTAGTGAAACGTTTACCACTACACAGCAGGAATCACACTTAGCAAGCTCTTCATCAATAAATATAACATTTTAAATCATGTAAAGGTCAGCTGTCACCTTATTTTTTAATGACCGCATTCAGAGCAGCTCCTGTTTTTATATAGCATGTATAGTATTACTATATTAATACCCAACTCTGTTTCTAAGCAATCGGCATTTACCATCAAGAGTTGGACGTTAGGTTTTCACCCAGGGAAACTGAAAAGAGAGGTAAGGGACTCTTTTCCAAAGAACTGCATGTCATTCTGTTCAAGAAATAGATAGGTATATTGAAAAGAGAATTTTCAAATTCATTTTGACCATCCATAAAACTAATCCAAAGCCAGAAGGCATTCAGTTGAGTCCTTGGTCACGTGACTGAAGTAGAACATAAAAGTAAAAATGGAAACAAAAGTATTTTCCCTTGAGCCTGATAGTGTTGAAGTGAAGCTGGTGAAGGACAAAGAAGAAATTAGATGGTGGGCAAGGAGGGGGTCATCAAAAGTGAGGTAGTCAGATTTGTCCAGACATTCACCATGATCAAGTTCACTGATTAGTGAACTTGATCATGGTGCAAAGACAGGCAGGTAGTGGCATCCTTGAACGCTTGAGGTAGAGAAAGAAAAGGGTCAGGGGCATGATTAGCTGGATGTCCTACTGCCAGCCAACTGCTCCTCCAGAGTCCAATTAGAGTGGAGGTGGGTAGAGAAAGAAACCGTGGAAGATTCCTTACATTCTCTGAAAAAAAAAAAAAAACTGAAAAAAACCACAAGTCCTGACACAGAAGTCATGTTATAATCAAAGCCCCCAGGCACACAACCTTAGACATCCACTCCGCTGTTGGCATGCTGAAAGAGCAGAAGGTATGGCTTAGAGATTATACCTTCACTTTTGTGAGAAACGGTACTTGCTGATCCTTGATTTTTATTACATGATGTGGCATTTCAACTTTTAACTCGCATTTCCACAGCTAGCATTATAATGCTCCTGTAAAAATATATACACCGTTTTAGATTTTTGCATCCAGAATCATCAAAGCCTTCTCTCCCACCTTCTAACAGAAGGATATTTTGGGTTGATCAGCTTTGGAGCTGAATCAGAAACAACATGGCAACATGCGAAATCTTAGGATTAGAAGCATATCCTACATGTCCTTTGTGATTCCAAACGTCTTCAGTTTACAGACCTTGATTTCTACATTCTTAAATGAACCTTAGAAGTTTGAAAAGTTATTTCATAATGATTTAAATAAGCATCTTTGTAGTTATTGCACCAAATCCATCAATATATGTACTAATTTTTTCAGCAATCTTAACTGAGATCTTAACTAAACACAGACCTTGAAATTGCACATTGTACACCTCAAACAGAAATCTGCTGAACGTTATATGGGAAGGTTATCGTAATATAAATATACAAATAAAAATGATTAATGTCCCAGATTTTAAGTCTGCCAGGTTGGCTTAGTTAGCAACAGGCGATAAAATGATGCTAACAATTATTGCTGTTTAACACCTGGAGGACAAACAGGATAAATAATTCTTCTACCTTTTAAGTTTACAAAATACTAACAAGGCTGCCAAGTACTTTTAATCACATTTACAGTTTAGTCCTTTTAGACTGTGAACAAAGAAACCGAGTTTTATTTCTCCATTTTATCATCATTATTCAAGTTTGTAGGACACAGTAGGAGTATAACCGTAAAAACTGCAGAGAGACTGATTTTATGCGTATAAAAACAAACAAACAAAAAAAAAAGCTAAGGTTGCAGTCTGCTGCTGGCCACACAAGCAAGATACAGCAAGCAATGCTGTTTCTGTGTCTTGGCAGAAGCACGTGAGTGTGAGTGTGTGTGTTGCATAATGACCTTGAGTTCATCTGACCAGTGCAACCCCTGCAGGGCTGGGAAAGGACTCTTTTGAAGTACCCAACTCTCAGAAAGAGCAAACAGACATTAGTGGACAACCAAATGCCTTCTAAAGTTCAGCCTGGGGGGTTTTCTGTATCTGCACGTTTCTTTCTTCGCATTGACACCAACACATTCTCACGTGGTGGACCACCTTTCAGAGGCTTGAGGTGCTGAATTCGTACCGGTTAAGTCAACTGAACCGCAATCAGTCTCCAGCAACAACAGAGAGCAATATTGTTGCTGCATCAGTGGATCCTTGCGTGTGCCTGTATTGGCTGTGTTGTTGAGTTCATGGGTGACACAGAATGACCTTTTAGCACACCTCAAACTCTTTGTGTAAAATCACGGCCAAAGTCATTTGGGCCCTTACTCGCTGTCAACCTTATTCAATCTCTGTTAGATGAGATTTGGCCTCAGATGGAGAAAGAACATACAGACAATTAACAAGTTGACTGATTGATTGTTAGCGCTTGACAATGACTAACTAACAAATCATCAGAAAAAGAAAATGCAAAACTAACAATAAAAATAAGGGAAAATGGCACTAATCTATTGTATTAAAATCCTGTCTAGAGAAATGTCTTGAGCTTAGTTTTAAAAATGTCTGAGTGAAGCAAATATCTATATGGAGTTTGTTTCAGTGTTAAGGTGCTGGAAAAGCCTGTTCACCTGAGTGCTTTAGCTTAGTCTGTGAGACATATAATAAAGGTTGATTTGATGACATCAGGGATCTCCTTCATAGAGGAAGACTTAAAGATTCAGATAAATAAGGTGGGGCAAGGCCATTAAGTGAATAAAAAAGGTCAAATCAATTGTAAAATGGACAGGAAGCCAATGTAAAGAGGATAAAAAGGGGTTGAACCAACTCCTCACGTCTTGGGGAGTTGGCTAAGAGACGGGTTGCTGCTTTTTGTAGTTTTTTTTCTCGAAACAATACTGGGATAGTCAGTTCTTACTAGTTTTATAAAAGGCAAAAGTAATATGGTGTTATTTTAATATCGTGAGCTCTTGTACTACATAATCATGTCAGACCTCTACCTGCTGCAGATTTCTCAAAAAGTAACAGATCAGCTTGTTGAACTTACTGCAGGAAGTCACAACAGAATCAGCCAATAAGTGATCATTGACTTCTGTTAAAACTTCAGTCTTCGTCGTTTTTCCCACAGAGTATTTGGTCTCTCTTGCTTTTGTATATTTTGTTTCCTTAACTTCTTTTATGTCAGACGCAGTTCTTCAAATACATTTAGGTAAAAATTACAAGAAATCTTTTTCGTGCTATAAAACGTTCATATTATTTGTTAAATGATTAAACATTATCTCCACTTAAAATGAACATTTCTGTTTTTTTGAACAGTGTCAGTAGTTTTATTTATAAAGAACGCTGATTACAAAAGAAACTAAGCCTTCAGATTGTCAGAAGGTACTGTACTCTTATCGTACAAAGTATCCATCTGATACTTTGCACCTCATGCATTAGTTGCACCTCATGCATTAGTTGCATCATCTCCAGAAGGGAATGTAAAATGTACTATTTCTACCTCTTTGTTTGTAGAGTCTAAGAATGTGTGTGAAGCAGCTTCCCCAAACAGAAGTAGAAAGAGGTCAGCTCGGTTCCCCAGAGGGAAACAAGATGGTGTTGAAACAGTCTGAAAAGGTAGATGTGGTGAAAGGAAGAAAAAAGGTTAGAGCTGTAGGGATTTCATTTAGTTCCAGGAAATCAATCACAGGCTGCCTGCATTTACGGAACAAGGCCACATATGTTTACAACAACAGATGCAAAGCAATAAAATAATAAGAACTTGATCAGAGGAGCTACATTGAAGGGGGATGAGGGAACATAGGTTCTATGTTTGTGTGCACCTTAGTTTTACCTGAACTCAGACACACACTGTCTTTATTTGTGTACAAGAGCAGTTGAAGGTTTTGTTCACATTTTCTCATAACTGCAGCCTAAGAAAGCCTTCATGTTCAACCTCAAATCATTAATGTTTTAGGGTCTAATCCAGGAGCCTGTAATCTTTGTATGGTCCTTTACATTGTTCACTGTGACTCTTAATAACTTTAGCCAAAACTGCTAAAGAATTAAACAATGTTCTAAAATATGTGGGTAATTAAAAACATGGAAACTTTAGCAGGTTTTCCTTGGTGTTTTTATGCAGTGTGTGTAACATTTCTACAAAGAATGACACCAACAGTATAAGGATTACTCTATTTTTACGAATTGTTTTTGTGTGTATATCTTCTGGTCGCAAACATAAATACTTTAGTGACATTGTTTTCAATACTTATTAGTTTATCAAGACAAACTGCTCGTTACCTTAGATTAACATTATCAGAACCAGAGTCTAGAGGAACTCCTACTAGTTAATAAATCACAGACTACTTATTCTTAGACATAGTTATACTCGTTTTTGTTTTCTTTTTTTCTTCGTTTGCTCTTTCCTTTGGTTTGTTGTTTTGTTGTGTTTCTTTCTAATTCATGTAAAGCACTTTGAATTGCTTTGTTTCATTGTTCCTGAAAATGTGTTATATAAATAAAATTACCTTGAATGCTCTGTTGACAAAAATGTATTGATTCATTTGATGATATTCTTTGTCAAAACCTAAAATCAAGAATTATTGTTCAATTGACAAGTCAACACAAATGCATAGATGTCTTGAATTACTTGGCACAACCAGTGGTAACCTCACAGTCACCGTGTTAGGCGTAAATAGTAAAGAGTATTTATTTCTGTTCCTTGCAGTGATCAGCGGGCCTTCCTGTTGGAGAACGCTCCCTGTAACGTCCCCACCTGCGGCAGCGTGGGACGAATGTTCCACATCCACTGGGACCAAACGGATCTGGGAGCGATCCAGAAGGCCGTCATGGCTACTTTCTTTGACATCTATGAGGACGTGAGTAGAGTGTCTTTGTTATTATATGCTGCTTTTTCCTTGCGGTACTCTGTTCCCAGTTCACCAGTAATGAATATCTGCTATCTTTACCCAGTTGAAATATCTGATAAACTTATCAGACTTTGTTAGAATTTCATCATTGCTAAATAGAGCTGATGGAGTAAACAAGAATATTTTGAATCTTGCGTTAATAACAGTGTATTATTAAGGTTCTGTCTACCACGAGAAAGTGTTTATTTTTTATTTCTTCCTTTTTGTTCCATATTTGGTTTTAGCAGATTGTTTCCTTAGATTAGCGTCATTAATCAGATTAAAAGCTCCTCAACCAGGGATGAAAACAATTGGTCTACTTATGATTGTCAATTAATGATTTATTAGATTAAAATTTGTTCCAATTGATTTACTAGTAACGTTCTCAAAGACCTTCTTTGAGTGTTGTTGTGCATTATGTTACCGCATGAGGCAGAATAAAATGTTAAACTAAAACAGAAGTTTATCATTGATCCTCATATATGTTCTGATCCATAAGGGCATCCATAGAATGTCCCAGTCCTGATAATTACAGCAGCTAAACTTCTCTTTTTGTTTTGTTTTTTATCTGTATCTACATTTACAGGGAATATTAGACATGCTCATCCTGAGCAGGGCAGAGGACAAAGACGACTTAATGATCCACGCATTGAAGAACAATTTTGAAGCTGATGCCTATTTTGTTAAAGTGATGGGTAAGTGACTTACTGGCTACATTTTCTCCTTTCTCTTCCTTTGTGTAAAAGAAGCAATTTGAACAAAGGAAAAAAGGCGTTATTTTTTCTAAAAGTGTCTTCAGCACATTACACACTAGTTTTTCTTTTATTTGCTATAACAGCCCCTCCTAGACCAATTAAACACAAGTAAGTCTATTCCCCAATCTAGAGAGCAGATGGCCGTAACTATTATCTGTCATATAATTCTGATTTTTTCGTCTACAGTTCCTCCTTTGGTGCTGCAGACTGGAGCTCATTTGTGCTCTGTGTTCAATTCTAAATCCATTAAGTTAAAATGGACATTTTAAGCACAAAACTTCTATGTCCCAAAAGCCAACATGTATCGTCTGCCCACTTTCCCTGGCTCTGCACTATCGGCCTCAATAATGCTTAAAAATGATGTGCAACATTGTTTTTAATATAGTCTAGTTGAAATTAAAATGCCTTGCAAACTTTTACATAGAAAATGTAAGAAAAATCGGACATTTGTCCTACATTTTCTCACGCCACGATAGGAAATTTTGCTGGATGATAAATTGTCCCAGAAGTTATTGCGATAAACGATTACATTGTTGTTTTCAGACCAATTTTAAGTGATATAATGATAAAGGAATAATAACGCAAGAAGACATTCTCATAGATCAATAAATGTTCATTAGAATTTAAAGTTTACCACTGGAACTGGAAGACATTTTAAATATCCAAAATAAATAAACAAAACAACAGAAACAACAAATATAATGAATCATGAAGTCTCTGTAAACAAAATGGTCCTTCAAGAAAATAATAGTTGAGACCAAAGAACCAGATTACAGGCCAGTTTTGAGAAAAATTATAAATCATCCAAATGGTAATTATTGAGCCGGTTTTAATTTATGGTGCAGTTAATCGATATAGTGTTTATTATGACAGGCCTAGTCACAATGAATACTCACAATATTATGTGAGTATTTTGTGACAGATCAACATTATTAAATAGTTTTGTAATGAAGAAAACTAAAAAAAATGTTACCGGAAAAAATGTACTTGTATTTGTTATCCACATCCTCTGAGCCAGTACTTCACAGTAAGTACAGATTTGCAAATTTAGAAACTTAAAGTTTTGCTTAAGATAGCCATAACTCAATCATATTGCATTAAATATTATTCAGTCGAGGACTTTCTGACACTTTGACCTTGGCTTTTAGGCTCGTCGTCCCACTGGAAGGTAAACCTCGGCCCTAGTCTTAAATCTTTTCCAGCTCCTACAAGCTTTTCTTTCAGGATTGCTCTATGTTTAGCTCCACCAACTCTGGCCAGTTATCCTGTTCCCACAGCATAAATCTGTCAGCACTATCCTTCACTGTGAAGATGGGGATACTAGCATTTTGCATGTAGGCTAAGAAATTTAAACTTTATCTCCTTCCTGCCAGAGGACCTTCTTCCACCTGTCTGCTGTATCCCCTTTATGGTCATATCTATCCTAAAATAAATGGTAACACTTTATTTGATGGGGTGAGCGTTAGACTGACATGTCATAAACGTGACATAAAACCTGTCTGAAATATGAAGGAGTGTTCATGAATGTTTATAATTGTTGTCATGAAGTATAATTCGGTAAAAAATGACACTTTTAATGCAAAATTGACCATTTTAATGGGCTTTTAATACAAGTTTTAATGCAGTTTTGCATTAAAAGGGTCATTATTTACCAAATGACGCCTCATGACAACAGTTATAAATATTCATAAAAACTCCTTCATCATCATGACAGGTTTTATGTCATGCTTATGACAGTGTCACGTCAGTCTAATCCACACCCGATCAAATTAAGTGTTAGCAGATGGATACTTTGAAGTTTGTAATTGTGTCATGACATAATGTGAAAAATTACAAGGCATGTGAATACTTTTGCACTGTTCTGCAGTCGGATAAGTTGCATTAGCTATAAGGGGATCATACTAAATAAAAGCCATGAGCAATGTACATTAACTGTGTATTTTCTCTCTCTCCTCTAAAAATAATCCACTGTTGTAACCATTACTTGGTCCATTAAATTGAAACTAAAAACAGTCCACATCATCTACGTACTATGCTGTGTTTTGTCACGTTAAAAACCTTGTTTTTGGACCAGATGTCTAATTATAGAACCCATTCTCTCAGTTTGTCAATATGGCTTCTTTTCTAATTATCTTTTCAGCAGCGTTTGAGTCCAACACAAACTCTTTCTATTCATGCCACAATCTCGTTTATCATCTTTGAGCTCAGTTGCAGACGGTTTTTGTTTCGAAAGGGAGAAGCAGACCGTTTGTACGCTGATCTTAGAAATTGTGACGGTTCTAAAAGTGACAAGCGTCAAGCAGGTGACTGAGATCAGTAATTATGCCTCCAGCTAGACTGAAAACACGGGGTGGGGGGGATAAGCTGTTGTGTGGGAGGTTAGTGGATTACTGACATTACTGTCGATCAATAATAGAGGTGTTTCCATTAGTTACTTTCAAGATTTAAGGTTCATTTTAATAGGCTTTCTGTGTAAGCAAAAGCATTAAAAAGATTGAGACCTTGCAGATTATTATCGAAGCGGCTGGATCTAAAGACAACACAAAGCAATTTCTGAAATATAAATGCAAATAAACAAAAGCAGAAAAAGATTAGTGACAGCAGGGGCACCACTCCAACAATATAGAAGTTAAGGATCATTGAGCAGGGCATCGAGTTTAGAAGGAACAAACTTCATTTGAGTTGCTTTGTTCTCACTTTAAGACTTTTGAGCTTTCTGTGTACAAGCAGAGGTGAAACAGTTCGTAAGCGGGACGGGTGGGGTCCTTCGTGATAAAGGACACACTGCTACAACACCTGCTGTTTTAGATGTCCTTAATAGCACAGAGGCTGCGATGAATTGTTTTTCGGTCAGCTATGACCAGCCCCAGCAGCAGAGATGTTTTTACCTGTGGCAAAAGGGAAAAGAAGGTGAGTGCAGAGTCCACTAGCTTCCTCCTTACCTTCCCCATACTAATGCAGAGCTTGTTTGCTCTGCACCCATTCTAAGAGTTCTTTGGGCTCCCTCCTGTGCAGTGACTCATCCCTGCTGAATACCAATCCTCTCACAGTTATTGCATCTAAGGATGTCCTAATCCCAGTTTTTTAAATGCCCAATACCAATTCTCAGTGAGATCTTTCAGCATTGTGCCTTGATAAATACAGAGTCCTAGTCCAATATGTAATAAAATCAGCACAAGGTATAAGTCGTGAAAGTATCTAGTTTACAAAAGCCGTAAAATATATGTTTTTCTTTGGTCGGATCTTCACACGGTTGTCATCACAGAGCAGTTGTCAACAAGTCATTGTTGATGACTTATTGTGGCCTATTTAGGGTGTGGTTCCAGGTAATCGTGTTGAAAAAACCTACTTGGAATGAGGCGGTATGGATTTTAATAGTCTGTGTTGCTTTTTTTTTTTGCATAAAACTTTAAATCTTTTAGAAATTAACTATTTTAATTAAGGTAAATTAAACTCTCAGTCTGTAGACTGAGAGTTTAGAAGGTAAAACGCCGGTTCATGACGAAGAGTTTGAAATGGGCCTGGTTCTGATACAAACTGTTTTTCTTTTCTTTTTTCTTTTTTTTTACAAGCATACATTCATATTAGTTATGTATTTTTTGTGATCAATAGCCAGCCTGATCGTGGCTATCACATTCAGAACCAAGAAATTATGGCGGCCTTTTATGGCAGCAACAGTTACTTTTGATTCCAATAGACTTCTGTTAATTCCCATACAATTTTTCCAACTTTGAATATTTCTTTTATTTTGCTACCCTATCAGAGCGTGAGAATGTGAAACCAGCCCCATTACTTGATAGTCATAAATTAGTTTTCATGACCTAAAGAGTTTTCTACTGGTGATGCACATTTTAAATGCGTCATTCACTATGCTCTTCTTAAACCACAGTGTTTACTTTTCTATGTAATAGCATTTTAAGATAGTTGTTTTCAAGGATTGCGGGTAATTAGGCTGGGGAGACGAGTAGGGATGTGGCGTGAAGCTCTGCGTGTTTCCCCCTTCTGTAAATGAAACCCCCTGGGGTCTGGAGAAAAGCAGCAGGAGCAGCATATGGATTATAAGAGGCACATTCTGATCTAGATTCTCTCCAGGCATTGTAGGCTTTTCATTAACAATTTATAATCTAAAACGGGACCAGATTTTGGTGTTGGTTGAAAAAAAAAATCCCAGGTGATTTGGTATTATTTTGAAGTGAAAATGGTAGTAAATACAAAAAAAAAATAAAATAAATAAAAGCATGTATTTTTAGTCTGTTTGACAGCTCCAGCGTGATTGTTGTTTTGTGTGTGTGTGACCTTGGCACGTCTTCTTTCCTAATGCCTCAACACAAATTCCTTTGGTGCCGTCTCTTTAAACACTGCTGTTCTTTTCGGTATCCATGTCTTGTCTCACTGCAGCACTTCAAAAAAATATATACAGAGATGCATGCACAACAGAGAATCCTTTTCTTCCCCGACACGTTGATGAGAACTCTTGTCAGCTCCACAGCTTCTTCCCTACATCTGACTTCAGTTGGTACATTTTTCCTGCTTGTAAATATTTCATACATGTTTGGTCGTATCCAGCTGAGCAGCAACAGACTAAAAAAATAAATAAAATAAAAGAAATGTGCCATCTATTGTATCGTATAAACAACTTATTCCCCTCTGTCAAAAAAAGCTTAATAGCATCCACCCACATCGACCCCAAGAGAGGAATTAGTTTTTTTCTTCTTCTTCTTTAAATGTCTTGGCACGAGTACTAACGTTTTCACCTTCGAAGTGAGGCTGTGAGAGTGAACTTCATATTCAATCCTGGCGCATCGTGTCAGCCAGCACTGCGTCTCTGTTGACAGCCTGATCCGGCCCTGCCTGCTATAAGGTGGAATCCTATTTCCTCCAGATGACATCCCTCGGCCCTCCCCTCCGCCGTATTGAGCATCACCCACTGGGGAATTGACGGGTTGAGTCTAACACGTGTGTCTGTGCAGTTTGCGAGTGAAAGCAACGATCCCGTGGTCCGCTTGGACTCTCTGGGATGAATCCATCAGTTCTATCGCAAACCTCAGACAGCAGCCTTCGCTTCCTGCAAGGCAGAGGTCTGAACTCTTGCTGCGAGGTGACTTGGACCTGCACAAATCTGACTTCTTATCTGTCCAAACACCTGACACGAGTGCATTGCATCTGGACCTTTACCTGCTTTGCTGTCTGAGCTTTTATTATTTAAGACTCAGATGCAAAATTAAGGGCATAGACTCAAGCCTCCATGGGGCCCTAAGCAAAATGTGGTTTTGCTTTGGGGCCCTCTAGTTCTGCTAACAATGTGGACTGGCTGTAATCAGCAGCCCAATTATTAGATCACTCACACACCTGCTATAAATGTATTGCATCTCTTGTAGTGCTGTTTACATGATAGGATACATTTATTAGCCAACTGATTTATCGACCAGTTGATTTCTGTGCGCCGATTTTCTTAATTTTGGGGAATCGTGAACGGCCGATATTCACATGTGAAGTCCATCTTATCCCATAATCTTTTCTTACAAAGAAAATCAGCTCCACTGAGGAGGCCCTAAGTGGCTGCTTAGTATGCCTATGCCTTGGGCTGGCCCTGCATAGACTCAACCTACTAAAAGATTTCAAAGATTGGATCTATGTTGGATCTATTTTTGAAAGTAATAATGCGTGCATGTCATTTCAAGTTGGACACAAGTGGTATAATAATGCATCTTACAAGATGAACAGACATAGCACTGAATAAGATGAGATTTTAACCAAAAATAATTCATAAATCACTCCAACAGCTCCTGCTTGTGTTCACAAATGAAATCCAGGTTGTATTTGACTCGCCCATATATTGGAGTTTTGCATGTTGATTTAATTTTGAGATGGTTCTAATCCCCCCCCCCCAAAAAATATTAAGATGCTAAGTTTTGTGTTTTCAGAAACACAAAACAACACAGCAGGACAACTCAAGAACTGCTTCTTTTTATTTCTTCAAAATAAGGCCCAAAGTCATGGCTAGAACTAGATTTAAGTCTTAATTTACAGACCCTCACATATATTTCTAATAAACATACCTCAGACTTACTTCAGCTGGACAAAATCTAATGATGACAGCTGTTCACTATGATGAGCAACAAGACTGCTGTCTTAATGTTGAGGATGTAAGTCATGCTGAAGACACTAAACTGATCTAAATATCATTCTTGAAATATTAAGTCTATACAATGCACCACCAGTATTCATGTGAATACTTGAGACCACCTCTGAAAAAGCTTGTAACTGCTTATTATTCAGTCGAACACTAAATATACCTTAACATGCATCATCACACACAGTGGAAAGTGTCTCGAAATTACTACAGAAGCTAATATTCCCTGACTTGCTTCTTTTTGCTCCTGGCAATACAACCAGTCACTGTCAAGGAAAATGAATGGCACTCCTGGATTAGCTGCTCTGCAAACGCTAGATAATAGCATGACAAGTGTCAATAGTTAGACATTTGTATTTTCTTTAGAACAAAACGCCACAGAAAGGTGAATTTTCCCAGTGGGTACTTTAGACAGAACAGTTCACAAAGTAGGAGAATCTGCAAATACTGAACTGTGGCATCATTTCATGATCTCCTACAGATCTTGTGCTAACAGTATTTTTGAACTGCGTGGTCTTTTTGCTGTTACTTGCCTGTGAAATTAATGTTTTTCAGAACATAATGGAAGCAGGTTTTTTGAGACAGCTGTCTTATTGTGCAAGCTCACTGGCAGTCAGACATCATCTCAGAGGACCTGATCAGAGTGAAGATATTTATGGTCTTTGAATCGTTGTAGCATGGAGGCAGCATCGCCATTTGGTCAGGATGCTCCGCATAATACAGCTGTAGACTTGGGATGCTTTTGTTCAGCTTTAACTTCTTTTCCGACTTTTTCAAACTGTTGGTTGGTCTTCCTTTTGGTGGTTAAGGTTGCCATCTTCTTGTCCGACATCACTTCTGAAAAAAACAACTACTTCCATAATTTTATCAACGTTAGACGGAGAGAGGTTGTTTTTCACACCACGTCATCAGACTTTCCACCTCCAGCTGCTTCCATCAGTGATCAGTGAGTCATTAGATGGACATCTGAATGTTTCAGGATGTTGTTGTTCATTTGTCAGGCAGCACAGTCATTAGTTAGCAGTGTTCAGAGGAAGACTGGTGCCATGAGACATCCCCTGTGCCATGGTTAGAGAGCAAATGAAAATAGGAATCAGAGCTGAACAGTATTCTGCACAGATCTCTATCTTAAAATGCTGACATTAAGACTTGATATCAAGTTATTATTAAGTGCTGTGTTTCTAAGAAATAACAGAATACAGCAACCAGTTGGCCATAAGACCCAAACAATGCCAAAGTTGGAATCTCCTTTAAAGTTTCTGATGGAGGTTAGCTTGATTTGTTCTTTTTGTAAACGTTTGTTCTTAATTATTTTTGAAGTGCAAGTTAGGACACTTATTCCCTTATTCACTTATTTTTGGATGCTGTACAGCAAGAAGGATTTTTACTACCTGACTGTTGTTGGGATGGATTAACTTTACAATAAGGTATTGTTTACACTACTGGGAGCAGCTGATTACAAATTAAAAGCTTAATTAATACCTGAACTGAGATTCTTCAATCTCAGTTCAGGTATTGAAAAGGAGTTGAATGAGCTCCTGTAAGATCTTGAGCTCATTTGACGAGTGAACAGATAAACGGCTAATGATTAAAATAAATATTGCAAACAAAATTTATTTTTTGTTTGCGCATATACTAAAGTGAATTAACTCTAACATATGTTTTGCTGGTGTATTATCTCTTCTTATGTCATCCCGCCATCCACAGGACGGCAGAATCCTTTTGATGTGACCACTTTAAACTTACTCATTCTTACGACCCCCACACAAGGGGAGGAAAAACAACTATTTCCATAAATAGTTAGGCCGGTCTTGGATTATAACGACGACATGCGTGTCTGTCAAGTTTTACACAAAGCACGGTGGCTCCACATTAAGCTGCAAGAAGCAAAGTGGTAGCGTGTTGGACAGATGGATGGATGATTACTGCCGAAGGAGGGAGGGGATGGAAGCAGTCATAAACTCCAGAATTAGAAAGAAGGATAAAACGATGGGGGAAAGGGGGCGGAGAGGGGGGGCTGCGTGTGCAGAAGTGTGTGTCGAGAGTGTGAGTGCGCTCCTCTATGTGGGGAAAGGAGATGAAGAGAAAGACTGACAGGCAGAACTGTACGAGTTGATTAGTTTCCTGCTCACTTATTAGGATGCAGATTAGCTGCATTGAGAAACATCTGGTAGCTTTTCTCCAGCCCACATACTCCTCCTCTGCTCACTCCTTCACATCCCTATTCATCATTCCTCCCACCATATCAGATCCAGACCTCTTCTCTCATCCCTGCACATTTCCTGTCCTCCTATCTTTCTCTCATTCCCCCCTCCCCTTGTGCTTGCTTCTTTCATTTCCTCCCATCTAACCCCGTCAAGCCTCTGTTCTACGTCTTAGTCTCACCTCTCCTTTTCGCTGTGTCTCACCTCTCCTTTTCGCTGTCAGCATGCCGCCACTCTTTTTCTTGATTCTCGTCGACAAACGCTCTTGTTTCCACCCCACCATCTCTTCCTGCTGCCTTGTCAGTACATGCTGTCGTTTTAGTCCCTCTTTTCATTTCACTCAAAAGACATTGAGAAGATTTACATCAAGTCGATCAGCCCGGTTTCTGTTGTCCGGAAGAAAATTTGACTGCAGGCGGTGTGTTTGCACCGCCGTGAATGCCTTTTGCTGTATGAGTTTCGGCACAAAAAGACGCCCGCTCTCCGTGTTTATCAAAAAATAGCATCCTGTACCGGTTTGTGTTGACAGCTGAAGCTCTACTGCTTCTGCCTGCCAATGAGACATGAAGCAAGTCAAGGGAATGAATTGTGTGCTGTGTTGATGGCATTGTGCAGACAGCCTGAGAAGCGATTCTTTTAATGCCAAGAAAAAAAAGTTTGCCGCTGATGAATGTGTCAGCCTTTTCAGAAATCTGCGGCTGTCTGCATTATTGGGTCCAGAGATAAGACAGATTCATCATCTAAATTACGACTATAAGCAAATTCTAGAGATGCACAAGCCATCAGATATCGATGCAGTTTTGAGCCAACTCTAATTTGTCTGTAAGAACTGCAGTAGAAGATATTAGAACAACATTCAAAGTAGTACTTCTAATCTTTGTGATCTATTTTTGTCAATGAAAGGGGCAGTATTGTGTATTTTCCAGCCCCATAGAGCCACTCTATAGCATAATCAAGTAATTGTTACTTCCACTTGTGAAAAGAATGCTGCAGATATCAAATAGGACTTAAAAGAAACTTTGCAATTTGACAGCTTGAAATTTTGCCTACGTCTCTTTAAGAAGTTCCTGCTCCTTCAAACACACCAGCTTCATCGTGTCATTACAACAATGCTTCTCATTGTGCCATTTGCAACCTTTCTAAAGAGCGGTGCACTGAGATGCGCAGTTCCACCATCTGTTTGTCAATTGCTGCTGCCACTAGTTTGAAGGAACTGAGAGGGGGAAATGCTCCATAGGGCACAAGCTGAGCTGGAGACCGCCGCTTCAAGGCACAGCTTTGTGGGAGCAAGCATTTAGTCACCCCAAATGGTTGCCATGGGAGGTGAAAGGATTTCTCAAACATGCATGAAAGAATCAAGGCAACACTCCAGGTGTGTTTTTGATGAATAACATTGTAAAATGTTATTCAATAGTCAGTTTTACAAAATTGACTATTATGTAAAACAGTCAATTTTACATAACACCCCTTATATTAGGATCAAGAGTCACTCCACTTTGTAAAACTGAGTTTTGTTCTTATTTTAAAACAAACATGAAACTAGTTCAGTATTGACTGACAATTTAATATTAGTAATTAGTGCTGTTAGGTTTTACACTACTAACACAGCAGTCTTTCTATATATTGGACAAAGTATTTAAACATTTTTTAAAAGCTGCCCATATTCCCAAACTCAACCTGTTTGGAAATATCTGTTGGTATCTGATAGTTGGTGAAAATTTTAAGAATAAAACCTAGCACCTCTGCTGTCCTCTGTTCAACCCTCCTGTTATTTGCTGCTTAATTTCATTTTCTTTCTCTCACTGCCAAAATGAGCCATATAAATATCTCTGTGTTCTTCAGAGATTACAGCTTCCTCTGACTTTCCTTTTCAAAATACTTTGTCATCTTACTTTGTTTAAAACACCTCACTGATACCGAGAATGCTTTTTTTCCAGTGACTACATCCACTCCATACAACTTTACCTTTATCAATCAGAATACAAGGAATATTAATCGATATTAATCTTCAGTTGGTAACTTATTATATTTCCAAGTCACTAAATCACATATGATTTATGTGATTTAGTGACATAAATCATATGTCACTAAATATGACATATGACATATATATTTAGTCACTAAATCACATATGATTTAGTGACTTGACAGCACACATTTTCAGTGTATATATTTAATTACTTCTAGAAAATTGAGCATGGAAAAAAAGCAGCACAAAACCTAATGGTGAGGTTTTGGTTACCAGTGTAGGCGGCTTGTGTCTCAAGACTCATTTTTTGTTAGGATCTGGCTATATATCATCTATAGGATCATTTAATGCTATATATTTGATAAACTTAATCAAACACAGAACTCACAAGACCTCAGTCCAGCTGCAGTAACGTCATTGTAAATGTGATTGTATTGAGAAAATCACAGACCAAGCAGTGATGTAGCTTTGGAAGTCTGTGTTAATTACTTCCGAGGTTTATCAAGTTCAATTTCATTAGGGTGGACCAAACTCAATGAGAAATGAGGTAGCTAGATGGCAGCTTAATTAGCACATTATGGATTGAAGTTCAGATGATGAAAACAAACGCGACACTTAATTACAAATTACATCTAATCACGATGTGATTTATGATGCAGATTGGTCTTGTCTGCAAATTACAGCTGATATTTGACCACAAACAAAAATCTGAAGACAGTTGCACTTCCGTAAAAAAAAAAAATCTTACTTTGTTATTTAAAATTAAGTATAAAGTATAAAGTATGCTCCTTTGTGTACCGTCCTACACTGTCGAAGACAAATTCATTGCTTGTTTCAAAAGCCAAGATTGTTCATTGTCCGGTCATATTATGACATTTTGCTGTGGTATAATAAATCGTTGGATGAAGAGAGTCTGTTTGGGTTGTCGGGGTCTGGAGTCCTCTCCCAGCTGCCGTTGTTAATAGACACCTGGCGGCCCGCCGGGCTGAACCCGGAGCCGTCTTGCGTTGCCAGGTGAAACTGCCTGATCGAGGTGGCGGTCGGCATTGTGTTTCCAGTGTTCTTCTGAAAGCAAAACATGCTGCAAGGCCCAGCCAGCTGTTCGGGGAACAAGCTGTAATGAGAGGACCAGAGGCAACTGGGCGAAGCTTCCTCTGGGAGTGGAGTCCCAGGAACAGCAGGACAACAAGTCTTTTGTTGCACTTTAACCAGCTCAGACAACTACAGCGATGTATGAACTTGGACAGGTTTGAATAATTTATTTTTCTTATTTCTATTGGACTGTTTTGGTTAATAAATCCCAGCTTCTCTTGCTCTTTGAAAACTATATTTATTTTTGGAATAAGCTGCTGAGGAGGATGGTGGACAACTTACTAGAGAGGAGTTGATAAACGTTTGGTCTGGATTGTGTTGTATGTTGATTAATTGATTAATGGGGTAAATGAAATTGGTATATTCTGCAGATTTTTATTTAACCACTAAAGCCTTTTTTATACAATATTGGGGAAACATTAAAATATGCAAATAAACAAATAATTCAGTTCTTTTTCTAAATAACAAGATAAGCATTTTATTGCCTAAAATGCCAAAACATAGTATTCCTTTAGTGCACTCTTGATCATTTCTAGCAAAGGGAACATGTGTAGCTAAAAAATACTTCTCATATCTACGTGTAAAAAGTTCAGTCCTTTCTGCTTAACAGCAATACTTTATTTTTTGATTATCTAATTTCATAATTGGATATCAAAAGGTTAGATTCTTTTCACAGAATTTGAGCTGAGTGAATCCAAAACTGTGCAACTTGAGTTTTTGGTATTACATATTTACAAACAGGTTTTTGTAAATGCAAACTGTATGGCTTAATTACCATTTTGACCATGTTCTTCCACCAAATGGTTTGCTTTCAAGTATGTATCCTGCAGTTAACAATTAATCAGCTACTAATTTAGTTGACAATTATTTCAATAATTGACTAATACTAATACGATTAATCGTTTCAGCTGAAGTGTACATGCAGGACGTGTGGTAAGAGTTTTTGTTTATAGCCGTCTCTGAATAATACTTCTAACTCCAACTCAATAGACTTCCAGTCTGGCAACAGCGTGGTCTGCTGTGAGACCTGCTGATGTGTGGTAAATACCAGAGATCAAATCTAATTAGTAATGAAAGTGGTGGAAACTTCCAACGCCCATCAACCAGAACAACAGCTTGTTACCGGGGAGACTGAAGAGAAACTTGTGTGAAGTTACACTCTCCGCCACAGAAGACCAGCAACATCAGGAAAAAGACCTTACTTCTTCACTATCCTCCAGACAGAGAAGAATAACCCAGATTTTCTTTTATAAATTGTTGATATCTCTAAAATGATAACCTTTCTTCTGTTTGAAAGTTAGCTCAGCACGTGTTCGGTAGAAGTTGTAGGAACAACTCTGCCATCTACCATCCCTGTTGGATCAGTAGTCATGAGCATGTGGTCATTTCTGAACTTCTTCTTGCTTTTTGTGACCAGATGTCACCTCACTTCCTGTCATAATGTAAAATGCGGGTCATGCGCATGTTGGCAGGAGCGGTGGCCTCGCACGCCTCCAACCAGCCCTACAGTCAGCAAAAGCAGCCTGAGGACAATAGGAAGTGATGAGCATCTCAGAGCAATGCTGCTCAGCTGTCAGTTGTTGTTGCATGGTACTCTGTGTGTGTGTGTGAGTGTGTACTTTCTGTCTGCTCAGGTCTCATTGACTTGCATTTGTTGCCACAAGAGCTGACACGGCCTGTCATGTTTGCCTACCGAGGTCTGCTCATCACATTTTCCACTTTTCTCTGCCAGTGTGTGTGTGTGTGTGTGTGTGTCTTCTGAACATTCAGCTGTAAATTGGAAAGTATATAATAGTTTGTGTTTTCTTAACGGATGTGAGGGATATATTTTCCCAGACAGTTAATAGTGTTAGCTGCAAACTTTATATGAATGTTCTCGCCTGGCACAGTCGTAGCTCTGTTGCAATCTATAATGTCATCGAAACTGCCAGGGCAGTGGCAGGTGCAAGCACAAGCCATGCTTTTAAAGAGCCATTTAGTTATAGAATATGTCCACATGGATAACCTGGACGTGAAATGTTTCCCGTTGGGATTCAGTTTGGATCTGTAGATGGGATGTTTGGGAACCTAGCTGAGCGGTGAGGAAAGCCTCAGTCTGTCACTGCCACACCAAGCACTCCTTCAGGCAGTCTGTCCTCTGACTGTCCCCACCTCATCAGGGAAGTAGCAAAAGAACGAAGTCAGCAGGGAGTCAATCCTACACCCAAAGCTAAGCTGCTAGAAGTTCAGGCAAATGTTCTTCTCTTGCATGCATTGACTCAATTTTTGGAAAACTGCAGTAAGCATTGCACTGCTGACCATTAATACCTTTATATAACCTGGGTATACACTTTAACTTATCTATTTGTAATAGTTTGTTTAAAGAGTTTCAATTTGAGAAAAAATGTACAAGGTTGACACACTGACAAAACAACTTGGATGCCATTCATTGCTACACTCAGTTTACTATTGTTATTCTGAAAAAGTCACAGATTTACTTTTCAGATATTTGTTTTTTTTTTTTTTTTGTTTTGGTTTTTTTTTAATGGCATTGTGCAGCTCCAAACCCCAAAGTGAGAACACTAGTGGTTATCATTGATCAATATTTGACTCATATTTAAATTATTTGGTGTTATATAAAAATGTCATAGGTGCAGCATTATTTCATTTAAATATACCCAAAATCAGAAACATCTGTTTCCAGATTGTAGCTGACAAAATGTCCTGACATCTCTCTGGAGTTTAGGCCCAGCCTCCAGTGTTTGCCAACATGCTGAGTTGGCAAACATCTGCCCTTTCAGAAACTAAATTTTAAATATGTCTTTTTGAAAGAGCATTTGTTCAGATTTGTGATTATTGTGCATTAAGAGTTTTAAAATGCTTTGCTATATCTTTTATGTTCTTAAATTCTTGTGTTCCATTTGTGTTACTTCTTTATTTGCAAATTGATATTAAAAGTTTTACTAGTATGAAAAATCTTTGCAGAATTAGGTTTAATATTATTGAATTAGTATTTATTTTATAGTAACTGTATTAAATAAAAGGTTTTAGCTAAACTATGTCGCCAACATTTCATTGAATTAAAGTGATTTCAAACCATTAATATAATTGCTGAGCAGCTATTGGCATGTGTCCACTAGTATTATAATTATTCTTTCTTTGCGATAATCTCAAAACTTGCTAATCTCTTCTTTATCAGATTCAGGTTGGGACTCTTGCTGCACTGGTCCAAATTGTACGTAACTGTATATTAGTTTGTTTACTACTGTGTGTTTGATGAGGAAATAACATTATCAGAAGCTCAAAGTTGATTTTACATAATACACCCAATTAAACAATCGACTTATTAATTGTTAAATAAAGGTTTGTTAGATCAAAATTTGTTCCATCCAAGTAACTGATATTGTCCATTTAAATTGACCTCTTTTCAGTGTTGTAGTTTGGCTGCCGTCCAAAAGAGGGCACTGCTGCCAATCCTTAAGTGAAGCTAGTTGGTAGTTGTAAGAGAAATAATTATGGCGGAGGCATCCCAGAACGATATAAACACTCGAAAAGTTTCTTTCGTTATCACTTTACTAGCATTCAGTTAGCCGAGTTGCATGGCGGAGCAGCATCAACTTCTCAACCAAATGATTGTGTTATTAAGTTTTAGTATTCCTTCAAGAGGGGCACAACCATTCAGAAGGGCGCTATAACAAGAAGGTAGCTGAAGTTTAAGCACAATTAACACCTTTAGGTGTCGCTCTCTCCACTGATTGTTAGACTGCCCTGACAAGAGAACTTAATTTTTAACATTATCCATATTTAAATACGGATAATGTCATCTCTTGGTTTGTGGGGTTTCAAGTGTTTCACATTATTCATTTGTCTAAGAATTAATTAAACTTAAATATTGTAATGTATGATGCAAAAGAATGTCCTGTTTTAAATATTTTATAAACCCTTCATATGATAGAAATAACTAGACTGTAAAAGGATTTTTTTTTTCTGAACAGAATCTGGAATTGTTCCTTATTTAGCTGCATTGTCCTTGACAGATGTTTGGCATGTTTACGTTGGTGTACAGTTTTAGCTTTATGTCAGGTATTATTTTGCAGATTGGAAAATAGGCACCCATCAATAAGTATGTTCAATAAATGCTGGATTCTTAACGGTTTATCATGAAAATATTCTAGCATATTTCTAAACGTCAGTCAGAATACCAAAATAAAACAATCAAATGTATTTTTTTTAACCTAGTTAATTTTTTTTCCTGTTTGCAATCTTTGAAAGTTTGCATGTTTTAGTTTATGTAATTCTTGACTGATTAAATTATGTTAATTATTGCAAGAAAAATTGTAAATCACACTGCAGGTCAAGACTTTTCAAGCCTATATGTCGGTTTCCATGGTAACCTTTCATTGCTGGAATTCAATATAAACAACATAACTGGATACCGGGTGTTAAAGGTCACCACAAATCTATTCTGACAATTTATGGCAAGCCCTCATAGTACAATTGTTTTGGGAAAAAATATTTCTATTTTTTGTTTTTTACTGACATTTGGCAAATTTTCATACAGGCAAGTCACATTCTACTTGTTTTCACATGAATGCACTTGTGCAGTAATATTTCTTCAGCATTTTTAGATTTCCAAAATGTGATAATGTAGTCTGAAGAGAAGATAGTGTTCCAGTGATGCCACGGGATCAGAGATTCAACTCCTATGACATCACAAAGTGAGACCAGCTGATGACATCTGTCGTATCCATGATGACGCTTTCTCTACAACAGAATTCCCTACTTCAGAATCCAACAGATTGTATCAAGGAGCAATTTAAGATATTTTCAAAGCTAATTTTAAAACAGCTTCCATGATTTATACGCTGAAGAGCTTGTTGGAGTGCGTTACACGGGCAGTAATGCTTGCACAACCTGCTGATATTCTAAAGTTTGAAAGTCAGTATGTTTTAGAACTATTAGAGTTTGGAAAAACTATGCCTGGCATTGACCACGCAGAACTTATTTTCCACTTTCAAGAACAATGGGAGCTTAATTTCTTGATACGCGCTTGGAAAGAAGAGGACACTACAGCTTCTTCTGCCCCAAGTCTGCATCCACAAGATGCTACAGAAAAAACGTATCCAGATGTCCAAGAAGTACCTGGACAAAAGGTTCCAGCAGAAACCATATCTGATATCCAAGAAAGACCTGAAGAAATGGCTACATCTGTATCCGTATCTGGTGTCCAAGAAAGACCTCAAGAAATGGCTACACCTGTATCCGTATCTGGTGTCCAAGAAAGACCTGTAAAAAAGGGTGCAGTTGGAACCGTACCCGATGTCCAAGAAAGACCTGGAAAGAAAGGTACATCTGCAACCATACCTGGTGACTTAGAAAGACCTGGAAAGAAAGGTACATCTGCAACCGTACCTGGTGTCCTAGAAAGACCTGGAAAGAAGGGTACATCTGCAACCGTACCTGGTGTCCTAGAAAGACCTGGAAAGAAAGGTACATCTGCAACCATACCTGGTGACTTAGAAAGACCTGGAAAGAAAGGTACATCTGCAACCGTACCTGGTGTCCAAGAAAGACCTGGAGAAATGGCTACATCTCTAACCGTATCTGGTGTCCAAGAAAGACCTGGAAAAAAGGGTACATCTGCAACCGTAGCCGGTGTCCAAGAAAGACCTGGAAAGAAGGGTACATCTGGAACCATATCCGATGTCCAAGAAAGACCTGGAGAAATGGCTACATCTGTAACCGTATCCGGTGTCCAAGAAAGACCTGGAAAAAAAGGTACATCTGCAACCACATCTGGTGTCCAAGAAAGACTTGGAAAAAAGGGTACATCTGCAACCGTATCCGGTGTCCAAGAAAGACCTGGAAAAAAGGGTACATCTGGAACCGTATCTGATGTCCATGAAAGACCTGGAGAAATGGTTACACTTAAAGAGAGTTTGAAATCAAAGATAGGTAAACCAAAGGAATGTGCAATAGATATGTTAAAAAGGGTTCTAAAGCATGACAAAAAAGACATTAAAACTTTTTTAACTGCTGCAGTCAAACCTGAAACTTTAACGGCTCCAGTCCAACCTATACAACCAACTGGAGTAGCACCAGATGAGGATTGGGACACAGCGAGATCAACAAAACGCAAGGCAAGACGAAGAGATACTTTAATGGCTCCAGTCCAACCTACACAACCAACAGGAGCAGCACCAGATGAGTATTGGGACACAGCGAGATCAACAAAATGCAAGGCAACACAAACAGATACTATTACTGTCCAGAAAACAAAGAAATCTAAAGCTAAGAAAAAGAGGCAAAAAAGTGTAGCAAGGACAGACAGAAAAGGCTCTCTAACGTACTTAACGTCTCCTGTCGAACATAGACAACCTACTGCAGCAGGACCAAAGAAGCCTAAGAAAAAACATGGTAAAGGAAAAAAGCACTCAAAATCAAAGAAGACAACCCGGTCTGAGCTGAGGCCTGAGACAGTCAAGCCAGCAACAGAAAACAAAGGTAACAGAGTCCTGTGGATTGAAAGAGAGAGGGTAAAACCATTGTTTAGAGCAGTCAGAGAAGAGGTCCCTCTGCCTCCTGGAGTGTATCTTCCCTTTCCAGACAATTCAGCACATATCATACACTACAAGCAATGGAAAAAAGGCACACCTACTGGCCCCGAATCATTACCGAATAAAACAAAGTCTTGGGACATCATAAAACACACTTACAACTAATAAGTTAACCTTCTATCCCACAGTTGTAAAAACACTTCTTAAGACTGAACATCAATGTATTTCAATTGAATTAACTACCTAACAAGTGCAATTTTACAGTAAAATTAAATGAAACACAATTAAAATGTTTTATATGGTTGAAGTAATGGTAAGACTGTATTTGAAGGTGTATGTATAAGTCTTCTTGAATGAAGGAGTATTCAAGAAAGTTTACAACTGTTGTCATAAAATGTCATTTGGTAAATAAAGACACTTAATGCAAAGTTGAAACTTTTAATGGACTTTTTAATGCACATTTTAATAGAACTTTGCATTAAAAGTGTCATTATTGACCAAATGACACTTCATGACAACAGTCAAACATTCTTGAATACTCCTTCATGTTCATGGCAGGTGTTACATCATGTTATGCTATTATTATTTAGTGTTCAAAAGAGAAATACAACAAAATATTTTTTTTCCTATTTTGCTCACAATTGGTGGGAAAATGAACATGCCTTGATGACTGCCTTGTTGACTGCAATGGTAAACTAAGCCATCAGAAATCCAGCAGGTGCAAAGTTGTGCCAGGCGAAGAGGGGTGATTTGCTCTGTCTGCAAGTTGAAAATAATTTTATTTGCATAAATGTAAATCAAATTAGAATCATGTATTCCTTTTTGCTTTCTGCAGTGAACATGTACACTGGTTGCTGACGCAGCTTGGCATTGACTGATAATCCTTTTATACTATTCTATGCTCCACTACAACATACTATAATACACTAAACTATAATGTTACATTCTATACCACACTACACAATGCTTTAATACACTATATCGTACCTTTCTACTCTATACTATTCTATACTCTACCATGCAATACTGTGCTGTTCTATTCTGTACTGTACTGCATTATGCTATTCTATAAAGTATAATGGTACATATGGTATGATATACAATGTGCATGGTGTATAGTGGTGTATAACAACTATACACTTTACAGTACCATAGTATACCATGCCATAGCATGCCATGCTATACCATGCCATAGCATGCCATGCTATACCATGCCATAGCATGCCATGCTATACCATGCCATAGCATGCCATGCTATACCATGCCATAGCATGCCATGCTATACCATGCCATAGCATGCCATGCTATACCATGCCATAGCATGCCATGCTATACCATGCCATACCATGCCATGCTATACCATAGCATAACATACCATGCTATACCATAGCATAACATACCATGCTATACCATAGCATAACATACCATGCCAGACAGTTTCTTCCCCAGTCTGTCTCTTTGAACACATTGAACATCTTATAACCTCAGTAGTCAGTTACTCAGCTATCAAACAAAGTAGGCTTATTTTTACTATCACAACCAGCTTTTTTCTTAAAAAAAGGTATAAACATTGGCAACAAGTACACAACCAGAACATACTGTTCTGGTTGTTGTTAATTTTATCTCCCTTAAAGTTTATATATTTAATGTTGTAATATTTTATTTTATTATTCAAAACTGGCTTTGGTTCTATTATCAAGAATCTTTGCTGCATCCTCAATGTGACTTGTGACTTCCTTTCAACAATTTCATTAATATACTTTATTAATCCCAAACCTATGCCAACTTGTTTGCCAAACTTACATTGGCCATTATGATTTATGGAAAGGAAAGTTTCAAATTTCTCTTCTTCATCACTCACACTGTCTCCTTTTCAACTCATGTGGGATGTGTGGCTGCAGTGGAGGCATCATTTGATCCCAGGCGATTAATCAATTGCACTCATAAACCAGTATGGTTACATAACCCCAATGAAATGAAGTTATAAACAGTAACCGGATATAAACATAACCATGCACACACCATCATGAAATCATGAAACATTTTTCATTGTCTGCTCCACCACAACAGAGATAGAACATGTAGCCCAGTGGTCACACAGAGCATGTGAGGATACAGATGACTGCTCATCCTCCCGCTTGATTAGGTTAGCGCCACAAAAGAGCTACCATCAGTCCTAATATTACGCCACAAAATAGGCTAGCTCAGTCCAACAAAGGCTTTGGGGATGGTTGTTTATGTGTGTGAGAGAGAGACTCTGGCATTGAATGCTAATAAGAGATGTTCCCATCTGGAAGTTTGAGAGCTCTTCCGCAAAGCTTGTTTTGGGTGTAGCGGAGCTGTTATGCAGTTGTTTCATGCCAGTCGAATACTGTAGAGTGGAGAACAAAACCACTCGCAGAAGAATCTCCAGATGCAGAACCAGCTCACATGTTCCATGTTCTTCATGGATCAGTATTGTAGTCTTTGAGATATTTGGGATTAATCCACTGACGTTGTTAATGTCTGCCTTACCTTTATTTCTTCTTCCCCTTCGTGCATCAGTAAATTCACTTTCAAGTGTTTGTTGTTCTAGTATGTACCGCCTTTACTTATTTCTTCCATCTTGATCTCTCAGAACACCAGTACTTTGAGATGATTTGACTGAAAGTGTCCTTTTATTTCTATGTATGCACAGTCATATTCAATAAATGAACAGTTCATTTTAAGGTTCCTGTTCCTGCAGCAACACCGAGAAATAATTTGACCTTTCTATGGCACTGTTCACTTCACCACAGAATAATGTCAAAATACTTGAGGAACATGCAGAAATCTGGTCAGCAGATATAAATGAGTTTGGATATTTTGAATTCTTTGTTTATTGATTATTAAGAACCATATAAAAATATCTGGCATGCTATTTTAATATGTAGATAAAAACTGATTTTTTTTTTTAAAATCCTACCTCGTTTCCTTCCTACTTCTTGATCAAATGACTTTTAATCTAGCTCTGCCTGAACTATGAATAATTGTGGGTGTACCTTTAGTCAGTTTTTATTTTATGTGGCTCATTAATGTGGTTCGTTCATGTGGTCTATCAAACGACAAATATGTTTTATGAGAAGTAGGTCGACAGCCACTTTCAGAGGTGAAGGAAGGTTTTTTTTTGTTTGTTTCCAGCAGATAAAATTTTTTCCGATACAGGACATCTTGAAACGAACGCCTCTTTTTTGTTATGAATGACGTATATTGAGTGTAAATGTTTTTAAATCGAGTTTACAGAGATTTAACTGTCCTCTTGTTAGTCCAGTGTTCCCCGCTTGTTGGACAAAAAAACCACCATTTTCACCTCTAGTTGGTTTGAGGTGTAGTTAACTGGACCCACGCTTCCGGCTGTATCATCTGTACATGTCGTGGCACAGATGATACAAAATGAATAACTATGTTGGTATGACACTTTTTAACTCAGTAGATACAGCTCATTATATTTTCAGCTTTACTGCATGTTAGCCAGGGAAACTGGTCAACCGGCTGTCTTTGAAGTTAATCATTATAATTGATTGCATTTCATATCAAATGCCAATTTTTGACTCAATGAGCAAATTGCAGTAAATTTTGGCTGATGACTGTATAGAAAAACTGGATGATGATGATGATGATGATGAGTGAAAACACTGGAATGTTGTGGCTTGACTTTGATGTGGAGGTTCATCCAAACACACAGATTCAGATGTTTGCACTCCATACATTTCTAACTCAACCAACTATGTTAAGAAAAAGTTAAGCTCTATATTTAACCGAGCAGTGTGTCGTCTTTAGCTCTCTACTGAGACGTGTTTAACCTCTGTGTGAAGTTCTTTACACTCACTGCATTTCAGTGGAAATGGGATTTTTAAATCCCATAGAGTTTTTTTTTTTTTTTTTAAACAAATCGCCCTTTTGTTTGGTCAAGTAGCCAATAAAGTAAAAACAATGAAAAATATCAAATAACAGATTAAAAGTATGCAATTGTAGAAATACAAAAGTTGTTTTTGTTTTACCGTTGCACCTTGTCAAGTTGTCAGGCTGCACCCCACATATTTTCTGGCTTTTGATTTTAAATGTTGACCCTTAATCATCACAAATTTTTAAAAAATGTATATTAATAAAAATCTGTCTAATTTCTATTAAGATATTGTGAACCTTGGCTTGATTACAGTATTTGACACAGTATTCTGAAATTATTCAGCTTTCTGTAGATTTTAGACAGTGACAAAAAGTGGTTCTCTTTACCCAGAATGCATTAAATTTTTTTGCTACAGGATTAACACACAGCGTACTAAGAGTTCCTTCTGTACTGTCCCCATAGAAATGCAGAGATACCTCTGAAAGTGTATTATGGGTTGATTATATGGTAATGTATTCTCTAACACATTAACATTTGCTTTGCTTCAGTAACTTTAAGTCTTTCTGTTGTGGTTGAGAGGATTGTGTAGGGTGGAGTGTGCCATAAGGTCGTGGGATAGTAACTGTGAGGCCTCCTGCATTGTTTTTCCTCTGACCTTAGTTCTCTCTTCTTCTCTTCAAAAGGAGCCTTACTTTAGACAAATGGCAGTTTAATCCTTCAGTGCTGTTGATTGAGTGTAAGCTACAGACCATTATAAACGTACCATGACCCTTAACAGCTTTAAATTTAAAGAAGTGATGGATCAATCCATCCATTTAGATTATTGATTGTTGTGTCCGTCATAGATTATTGAAATCTAGTAATCTCGTGTTGAGCTTTCTGACCACATTCATGTTTTTTTGTATCTGGCCTCCTGATGGAAAAATTATTCGTAAAATGGACAAGCATACTCCCATAACCTCTTCAATAATTCTGCAAGGGTAAAGCTATGGTTCACTGTCCTCCAGGTAACATTGAAGAGATGTAACAACCATGACAGCTCCATGATGTCCAGAGGTTTCAGAATTTCAGGCTGAACCTTTTAATTACTTTGGCAACTTCTACCCCAGTGATAGAATCCCATCCTCTTCAACCCTCAGTCTCGGATCTTCTCAAAACATTTTTTGTGTCCTTTGTAGAGGACGAAGTGCTTCTTCCACCACCTGACAATGACCTCAGCCCAAATCTCTCTGGTCACTCTGTCAGTTGTTTCAGGAGTCTCAAAGGAAGACCAAAGGTCTCTTCTTTCTTCAGCCTGATGGCTTCCATTACCACTGGTGTCCACCGGATGATAGGCTGGTGTTCACCATGACAGGTACCTATATCCTTCAGGCCTCAGGTGCTGGAAGCTCCATCTACAACAGTGGAGCTTAACATGGTCCATCACTAAGTTCCCTGAAGACATGAGGGAAATTAGGAGGTGTGATCTACAATGCACACCTCCCAGGGATGTGAATTATAGATCATTTGAACTGATGTGTTGAGCAGCCTTCCCTACCAATGGATTCAACTGACTATCAGGTGGTGATTGGTTCGCAGGTCAGACGATATGATTACAAAATCGATGATTGACTTTTGCCCCAAAGTGTCTTGGCAACAAGTACACTGATGAACTACCTCAGGCTGACACATGGTGATTGTTAAAGACAGATACTGAATAATAAAACACCACTCAGGCTCAGACTGTGAAGACCATTCAAACAACACAACAGCTTTGGCCCTTTACTCATCAGTGAGGTGGCATTCAATGTCCCTAAAGCTGGATTGTGCCTCTAGGACCTAGTATCAATGCCCCATCGTCGCCTGTCATCCAACTTGCATGGCACCTTATCCTAACATTCCTTTCTGCAGGTGGTGGCCCCCTATCAAGGGGGCTTCCTGTCGCTTCTTCAGGCTGAGTCTGAAAAAGCCCCAGCAGCCAAAGTTCAACCACCAAGTTCTCATCCTTTGAGGAGTGTGCACTGGTTTGCTTCATCGTTGTGGTCAGCCACATTATTTCATATCAAATCATTTTGCAAGGCAACAAGTCATGGTCCCTATTGTTAAATGTGAAATGTCTCCTTGGCAAAGTTGACTTCTTACCAAGAAGATTATCAACCTGTTAAGTAGTTACTGGTTTGTAGTGTAGTCAGCTAAGGGTTTGCATGTTTATCTTTGATGGAAGCTCCATCTGAACCCTGCCTCAGGCATTTTCTTAATAAGCTTGTGAACTTCAAAGCAGTCAATTTGCTTTTGCAACACGTACACAATTTCTTTTTAAATCAAAGCTTCAAACTGGGAGGGAAAAAACATCTCTCTTGTTTATTCCTGTAAAGTGGCGGCAGACGAGGTACCATGTAAAAGGATCAGAGCACATGAAAATGGAGTCATGCTGTATACAGTGCCTTAACACTGCATCATTTGCATACTACATTGGTCTAATTTGTTGCGATTTGTTTTGGGGTTGGATCAAGTTTAAAAATGGCACGTGGGAGGGACACATCTATCCTTTTGTTATGACGGAAGCGTGTTTTGACGCAAACCTTTTTGAATTATTAAGAGGATTTTGAGCAATGCTTCATAAGAAGGTTGCAAGGAGGAAAAGCTGAATCTGTTTGCCTTTTTTTGTAGCGGAAGCTCAGAAACTAAACGCAGGGATTATCCATTAATTTATTTGTGTTTTTTCCATCTTTGATTTTTGGAAAACATTAACCTGTCTATATCGATATTTGTGTAGGAACTAGTATATTTGAAGATATAAAAGAAACATTTTTAGCTTCCTGTAGTGAGCATACTGTAAATTTTCAAGCTGGGAATAGAGGAGATGTCACACTGTGTGGGAGAATAAATGTGTGAAGCAAGGTCTGTGTTAAAACAAACTTAAAATTATTTTGAGTCTGATGTTTTAAAATGTGTTGGTCAATTTAGTTTGAACAATTCTAAGAACTTTAGAACATGAGGCTGACCTTGTCCCCACAGCACAACACATCAACAAAGCACTTTGTTGATGTGTTTTCTGTACGCTAACTGGGCTTATGTTAGAGCGTCGAAGATTATAAGAAAACACTCAACTCAGTCCTCTGAAGGAGAAAAGAAAAAGAGATGAAGGAGCATTTTCATTCTATAAGTGGCTGCATAATTCAGAAAGACATTTTCCAAGGGTAACATTCTGCTGCATTTAGACCTCAGACAAAAAGTGGTTTTCTGTTTTTTTGTCTTACATGTTTGCTGTTGTTTGGAAAAACTTAGATTCCTCAGGTCTAAACATGAGGAAATAAAGAAGATTTTGTGAATCACGAAGTGCCATAATTACTTCACTTAAGATAATGTATGTGTTACACATTTTTAACAAGATGAAGAAGATATGAAAGTCATCTAAACTTCATTTTCAATATCTTAGTTGTACTTAAACATATATGCATTTTTAAACATGACTGCATTTAGGATTCATACTTCAGTAGTAGGTGACATTTTGAAGTGACGCAAAATGTTACAGCTACTGACACTATCACTAACAATGGTAACATTTATGCTAAAGTTTACTGATAACATTGATGCATTTGCAAACATTAATGAATATTTGTATTTAGTTATATAGCTACTATGTGGCAAGAGTGGATTTTACCTAATTATTAAGTTTGCTAGTTGGGTAAAATAGTTTTAGTTTATCATAGAAAAAGATAAAAACAACAACAAAAAAACAACCGGATATAATGATTGTATTATTCACCCCCATATGAATGTCTGAATTTTGTATTTTAATCATCTTCCAGCCATCGTCATTCAAATTACAAGCAGTAAAAACTTACAAGATTGTAATAAATCTATGCAATATATAAGATTTAGATTGACACAAAAGACAAACAAATTTTGGACAATATTTTCTTTTCTTTACCTCTATTTGTGAATATAAAGTGAGGTGCCACAACTACACTCACTCAACTTTGTCAGCCTGGCCTGGTTAACGTGTGTCAAACCCGAGAAACATCTGAAACTTGTGGAACAGCATAAAATAAACGACTTAAGACCGAGCGAGTCGAAGCGCCTTTTCTCGGGGTGGTCAGCCATGACATGTTTGGTGAGAGACACTCACTTTATCTCCGTCTCACCCTATTACCCTGCCTAAACAAGTCACAGGACAAAAAGGAAAAAGATCCCAATTCACACATTTATGGGAGACGGTTCAGTGGATCAAAAAAGCTTTTTTCACCCCCCTGCAAGACAAACTCTCCACAGGAGGCTTCTCCCTCTCTGCATCGCCGTCCCCCTGCACATTAAATATCCCAGTGAGCGGAAATGACATGGCTTGCAGCACAAAGGCCTTTCTGTTGCAGTTTGGATTAATGAGACTCTCTAATAACCAATAAGATGCTGTTTGTGGAGCTAATGCTATCTGTGTTGCTCTGAGCTCTTTGGGAGAATGTTTGGAGGAGCCTGAGATTATTAATTACCTACAATATCAAGGTCATTTATAGAAACAGAATCTACAACCTGCAAGACAGGTGAAATGATTTATAAGCACAAAACAGCAGCTCTTTATAACTCGGCAGGTGAATATTGATTGATCCAGGATCAGTAGGCCGAATCATACGGGCCTTAGATCAATTTATTTCTCATTTAGACTCTAAATCGAAAGAAAAATGCCATTATTTATCTTTTTTTTTTTTGGTTGTTTTTTTCTGATCCTTCTGCTTTTTAACAGAAATTGCCATTTGAGTGTCCCCTTGCAGTTCTGTGACCATTTGTTTGCCATGTGATATGCAGGTAATAAATCTTCATTGTATCGCTGGTACACTTAAGAAAACACATTGAGAAGAAAATATTTGCCTATTTCAGAGGCAAAAGATAGTGGCGTTTGTTGCATTATGAACTGCAAAACTCAAATTGTAAAGAAATGTTGGCTTTTATCATTTCTTTAGAAACGCCAATCCTTCTAGGCTTAAAAAAATTAGACTTTTATGTTAATAACCATTTCACGCAAAAACGAAGGTGGTTTTACAGCCATTCATACACAATCTAAGAATTTAAGTGTTTTCATTTTTAAGTGCACATCTCGGGTGAAAATAGTGCACCACAACTTCTGGGTAAAAGCTTAAAGGAGGTGTCTCCACGGTTACTGGATGAGGTATCCCCAAGAATAGAAACTTTGTTTGTGGCAAAGTTTTATTACAGCAGCTTACAGCAAATTAAGCTTGGAGCGACGCTGCATTGTCCTGTTTGTCATTGGATTTTAACGAGCTGCAGCGGAGATATACTGTAGCTTCTCTATATAACATAGATATTGTTTTCACACTCCAGATGTCCAGCCCAGCCTAAAGTCTGGCATGGCATTTTAAATAATGCTGGAATTGATGGGGGGAAAGAGGGAGAGTTCTTATCCTCTTGCAAAAGTATTCATACCCCTTGAAATTTTTCACATGATGTTGCAAGACGGCCTCTTAGACCCATGTCTTTTTATTAGAAGTCTGTGTTTGTTTAATGGAAACGCCAATTTAAAAAGGTAAAATGAAATTTTGATAAAATGTTTTAGAGCTAGGATGAGGTGGGTTATTTTGGCTGTATATTGAAATTGGCTTTTCTGACAAAATTGCAATGGATACACTTTTTTGTATCACACAAGTCACATACGTGTTCAACAACCGGATGTTGCCACTGGTGTAAACAAGAAAGAAGAAGACAGGAAGTAGCAGGAGGATGATGGTGCGGCTTGTTTTTCGATGACTTATCTCGTGAACAAACGAATTCACATGTGATTTTAATTGCGCTTCTCATTTAATGGAAGCACCGCAATTGCAAAATTGTGTTTTTTCAACATTAGCGGTGATTTGATTTTACATAACACTGCCCCTTTAAGACAGCTGATCACACTGCATTTAGTGGCATCAGGGGGATGAAAACAAATGTTCCCAATATTGTCAAATTGTTTTAGACAGATCTCTGTCCTCTTATGTCACAATTATGATGGCCGTTAGTTTTCCATTACAAGTTTTACACACATTTGTAATGGGAACACCACAGGCTTTGCTCTTGTTCTCCATCATAGGTGCGTTCCCATCATTTCCATGGGGCTTAATCAGTCATAACACAAAACTGTGGCATATTCACGCATCCATGAGAGTCCAGACAATATTATTTGCAAGCAGAGTGTTATTCCACGTCGCTTAAAATCTAATATCCCACCAAGTATTGCATACCTTCTACTTAGTATATTAAGACATTGATAATCCAATGATGACTTCTAATTTAATATCTGTGCAGCTCAAGGGGGCATTTAAAAAAATTTACCTCCACTCCTGGTCTTTTGTCCACCTCGATGTGCGACACTTGGAGCAATGTTAATTACCCAATAATTTGACAAATATTAACTCTCCGACATTTGCTTGTCGTTCACTGTGATTCATTTCCGTCATTTCTCGGTTTCGGCACAGTTTAGCGCCGTGCCGCTAAACACACCGCTACGTCCAGCCCAAGAAAACACTATCATGGTTTTAGTTTGATTCCGTCAGCCAAATTAAGGCAACCGTAGACTCAGGACCCCATTAGTATGCTAATAAAGGCTCTTAACTAATGACCGATTTACAATTCAGTCGATTTTTGTCCTCGCTCTGCTTATATGCACAAATAAGTAAAACGCCCTCCCGGCATTCATGTTCATGTTAATAGTTTCCACATTATTATTTTTTTGTGTTTATTTGTTTGTTTATTATCTGAGGCAGCTTATTTCTAGCCCTGCTTTTTTTCCTACCTTGAAATCTACTTTTCATTTGTGAAAATCTACTTTTCATTTGTGTGATTAATAAATTGTGTTTGATATCATGAAAATAGGAGAATCATTTCAGCCCCGGTCAGAGCTTTTACATCTTTTTTCCTCCTACTGTCAGCCATTTTGGACCCACTTCGTGTCGCCTTCTAAGCGAGTCCTTCTCACTATAATATTCTGGAAAGCAGAGATTCTGATTCTGATTCTGACGGGTCTCTTTCTCCCACAGTGCTCAGTGGCCTCTGCTCTAACGCCTGTCCTGAAGATGTCAAGGTGAGAAACCTTTTACTCTACTTTTCTGACATAAAAGGCTCCTGTGTGCCCGGATCACATTGATTTTTAAGAATTTTCGAAAAACCTTAGTGCGAAGTGCAAAAACACAAAACCTCACCAAGTATTTTTGGTCTTGTTTTTAATGCAAATATCTTAGTGCACTTAATTTAAGACCAAATGTACTCAAAAGTAACTTTTCAGCAAGATGTAGCAGCTTGTTTTATCAATAATTCCTTTACATTGATGAAAAAGTTCTAGTTTCCCAGGCAGATTGTTTCACTTGTAATGTGGGGGGGGGGGGTCTTGTTATAAGTGAAATAATCTGCCAATGGAAGTAGTTATTTTTAATTAATAAAAAATGATTGACTTAAAACAAGCTCTTATATGTTGCGGAAAAGCTATCTGGAAGTTAGTTTTATTTTCTTTTAAGTAAAACTAATTTGTTCTAAGATATTATCATGAGAAACCAGATCAAAAATACTTTGTAAGGTTTTGTGCTTTTGCAGTGTAGAAATAATTTGAACATTCAGTCAGTAAACTGTTTCAATATTGAGTAAAACCAAACTGTCAATATATCCATTTTGAGTTTATGACGATAAAAGGAATCCAAGTCATACCGTTTGCATAAAATAAAAAAAAAACAGTGATTTTTCTTTTGTCGTTAATGCCGCATTTATAAAAACCTTTCAAAACAATCACTAAGCTGTTGGCTAGCAACATGGAAGCTAAAGGAGAAGAATGTGAGCAGCAACCTTGATCAGCAAGCCTTACCTCTTGTAAAAGCTCCACATAATTACCCATTGCTTGTTTTCTCTTCAATATGGCGACATTGTGTCAGGGATGCAGTAGCAGAAAATAGCTTCTTTTTTTTTTTTTAAGGAGCCGCTGACATATTGACAGCATGTCGGTTTATTAGCCCTGCAGAGTGAACCAGTGAGGGATTCTATCAACAAGCTCAGACTGAATCATTCTGCTGAAGAAGGGAGGAGCAAAACAGCCAGGCTGATTTTATTTCTATTTGTATTTTTTTGCAACATTTTAAGATGAGGAAAATCTCCTGTTATGTTAAGACCGGAGAAGGGTTTCAAGTTTCTTAAAATAAGTTTTAAACAAAATTAAGAAAAGGTTCCTAAAACAAAAATTGTAAAATGGCTTTGCTGTTTTTAAAAGCATCAGAAGAACTGAAGCAGAAGACAAAAAAAATAAGAGAATAAAATAAGGTTTTTTTTGTTGTTTTTTTGGCCTTCCTTCTGTGAGTGGTTAAGATAAGAGGCAGAGGCATCGTCCCACTTCACTGTGATGGAGAGCTGTGGTTGCAAACTGTAAACCACAGTGATTTCTAAACACACCTCTGTAAACCAGCATCCAAACACCTCCGTCTTTACGTCAGCGGGTCTGTTTGCAATAAACAATGTTGTTGGATTTTATTGGATAAACAGCAGGAGTCTTTCCTTCTTTTAAAAAAAAAAAAAAAAATCTTGACATTTGAAAATGTACTTTGGGATTTGTTTGTTATTAGTCTGGGATATTTTGACAGCTGTGAGCTCAACTGGGACGTACAGTGGAGTGGATTTTCTCATAACTTCCACAGGTTCCTACTACCCCCATCCTATCCTCTTGTGTAGTGGTTAAGGTATCAGAGCCCTAAATCATGTTAACATTGATTACACTGGGATACAAAAATAGATTTTTTTGGAAGTTCTCTGTGTTGTTTCAATTGAATTAGGACTATTTTGCACAGCTGAATCCAAACGTGACATCCATTTTTCTCAGTCAGGTCAGATTTTTCTTCTTTTTTTGTGTGTGTGACATTATCAATTCATTTCCACTAATAATTCTCATCCAAAAGAGGTTTTAGGAACTTTTTTTTTTTTCTAAAACAGTTTATTAATTAAATGCTACAAACTCTGATTTCTGCAAGTTGAAAATAAACACTGATAAGGGTAAGTACATGTAAATTGAACCATTACGTCTTCATTGTTTCTCTTCTCTGTCCTGATGGAGTCTCTCCTCCTGCTCATCACTGATTGATCAGATTATCAGCAAACTGATCCAGATGTGAGAACAAGTCATGCATTTTGATTCTCATGTTGCTCCATAGTTCAGAAAGTTGACCTGATTGAGCAAAACCAATGTGATTTTTGAATTCAGCACATCAACATGACCCTAAAACAGTTGAAAAACACAGATGATTTTGTGACTCTTGACCTATGTTATCTTAGTAACTGATTAGTCTATCAGTTGTTCTGGCGATTAATCCATTAATCATTTGCTTGTTTTATAAAATAATAAGCAAATAATTAAATTCTGTTTTTAAACAAAAGAATTGATCATTTAATTGCCAAAAATTCAGTAATATAGAATTACTTTGGTATACAGCTAACAACATTCTTCTAAAATCAGCATGTGAAAAGCTCAGCCCTTTTTACTTAGAATCAATACGGTTTAGGGTTTGATCCGTTCAGTATTTTTTTCAATAAACCAATTAATTTGAAATTTGATAGCAATTGGAGATTTTTCTTACACAATTTAAACCAGGAGAAGCTAAAATTATGTGTAACGGTTGAACACATTAATGTTTTGAAAGATGTTTTGTTTTATCTAAAATGCAAAACGTTTATATTTTTGTACAGTTTTGACTTAATTACTGCTCAGAGTGTGTTGTTGTTTCAGCAAATGGCCTTTTTTGAGTCTGTAAGTTAAAGTTGACAATCTTTGCGATAATCAATTAATCATGATTAATCGTTTCAATTTGACCAAAACAAAAGCAATCTTGAAAGTGGTACCATTAAAAAGCGATCAAATGCTAATGAAGATAATGTGTTGGTTGAAACCTGCTGTTAATATCTGATAGAAATCAACACCCTGAGTTCCTTAGCTTTTGTTTCTTAACTTTTTATTCACTTTACAACCTTAAATGATTACTTTTCCTGCTAAATTACATGGTCTAATGATATAACTATTGCTCAGATTGGCCTTGTTAAAGACGCTCTTATTTTGAGCTTACTTGGCACAATGTTTAGCAGAAAGGATCATTTTCGTTCTGTGTGCAGTTTTCGATGAAAAGCGCTGAATGCTTTGCTGTGAGACACATTGCATTTATTGTGAAAGCACTAATGGCCAATTATCACATGTAGGTGGACAAGCAGGAGAAATAAACAGGTAAAAAGGAAAAAAAAAAAAAAAAGCATCCTGCACCATTCCTCCTCTCCCAAAACCTTTCACTGGTGGAGAAGTCCTTTGCAAAACACATTATCTTTGACATCAACAAGAGGCTGCCGGTTGTTTTGCTCCTCTGTCTGTCGACTCTTCCGCCTGCTTGTCTAAGTGAAAAATATGATGAATGCGGTAGACGAGTGGAGCTCGCGGCTGCTTTAACTCCTATCCTCTCCAATCCATCAGCCCTGCTCGTGTCTTTCTCTTCCACTCTCCTACCCCTCTTCTTCTTAGTCACACCTCTCGTCCCCCTTCATGCGTTCAGCCCGTTAGTCTTCTCCTCAACGCTTTTCTCATCTCACTCTCTTTTCCCCTGGTCTCTCTGTTTTGGTTTTTTTTTTATTTTACCTCATTTCTATTCCTCTCTCACCCAAAGCGCAGCCGGATCACCGCTTACAGGGCCGAGTCTTTCCCGCAGTGTGTCTGCGTGTGTCGTGCCCGTTATTAGCCGATGGAAAGCGAAGGACGACTCGACGGGTCTCCTCATTCCTTGTCATCCTTTCATAATGAGGAGATGAGACGAGAGCTAACCATCTACCCCGCACGAACACGCAAATGTCACAGCTGTTTATAGTCCGGCAGGTTCAAGCCAGCTAAATCTGGCCTTTTGTGTTTGCACTTGTGATGGTGAGAAGATTGTGTAAAATGTCAGAAATGTTCAGGTTTTTCTTTTTTTTTTTTAAATTGTGTGTCTGTGTGTGTTTATTTTAACAGCCGTTTGGTGTGAATCAGCCAGGCCCTTATGTCATGTACACCACAGTGGACTCTAATGGCTACTTGAAAAATGCCTCAGGTGAGAACTTTTCTGTTTTCAGTCAGTATTTTTTAATAGCAGCTCTCACTCCTCGTTTTAAACGGCTCTTCTGGAACATTGGCAAGTTAGCATTTATTTTCCTGAAAAAGATACTGCCTCAGTTTTTTTATATCACTGTTAGACTGGTCTCACTGCAAAAACGCAAAACCTTACCAAGTAATCTTGGTCTTATTTTGAGTGCGAATATCTTAATAAAGTGCTTGGCCGATTATTTCACGTATAACAAGACATTTTTCCCATGTTATAAGTTAAATTATATAACAATAGAACAAGTACTTTTTCATCAGAAAAATAATAAGAAATTATTTACTTAAAACAAGCTTCTATATTTTGCTGAAAAGTTACTTGTAAGTTAGTTTTGTCTTATTTTAAGTGTACTAATATATTTGCACTAGAAACTAGACCAAAATTACTTGGTAAGATTTTGCAGTGAAGACAACACGGGTCAGACCAACTTACTGATCAAGAAGAACGAGGCTGAAATTTGGGATTTTTTTTCTTGTATTTGAAACAAGAAGGGTTTTAAATTAGGGCTGTTGCTTGTTGCATGATCAGCCTATTCCTGCAAAAATGGTTCAAATTCATCACTTGGAGCACCAAAGGAATTGCTTGTATGCTGACATAAGTGCACATAATGTTCTGTGTGTCAGGGTTTGTTATTGTACCAAACACAACACGAGTCTCAGTCTTTGTTGGAATGGGTGATGTTTAATCACAAACATTGATTCTCGTGTTGTAAAGTAGTGTTTCCCAACCCTGGTCCTCAAGGCTCACTGCCCTGCATGTTTTAGGTATTTCCAGCCGTTTTCAATTGATGACTGATTAACAGGTGTTTGTTGAACTGCAATCAGTTGAATGAGGCACATTAAAGCAGGGAAACCTCAAAAACATGTAGGACGGTGTGTCTTGAGGGCCAGGGTTGGGAAACACTGTTGTAAAGGATTAGGGATTCTGCTCCCCTGTAGGATTAACACTTCCTCTGCCTCTGAAGATGACAAACTCTTCCACATCCCAGCTACATGAGATGAAATTACTGAAGGATACGAAGGTAGAGCGAGACAGATGTTGGAGTAGATAAGACACGACGCTGAGGACAGCGGTGCATTACACTGACACCGAGGAGCGCCATATTAGCTACACCCAGCCTCGCTGTTAGACTGTGGGAAGGACACAGAGCTGATGAGGACAAGATGCACTGACAGCCCGGGGTCAGAGATATATATAGTCGTGCGCTGCATAATCTCACTCTGTCAGATTTGGTTGTTTCATTTGTCTCTTGGCGCAGCTGGGGTGGATACATATTTAAAGAATGAGTAGATGGATCACAGTTCAACGTCATAATTATTTCACTCTCCCTTAGACGGCTGTAATTGTCGGGATGCAAAACAAACTTTCCTCAGAGGGTATTTTATTTCTTCTACATACGCTAAATGTACAGCGGACTGTTTTTTTTTTTTTTTTTTGTATTTATTTATAGGTTTTAAATCAGGACAGTTTATTTGCTCTTCAAGGTGTAACATATGCAGTTAACTGGGCACTGATGGCCACAGCGAAGAGGGAGGGAGAGGAGGGGTGGGCTTTTACCGCCAGCACCCACGCCTACTGCAGAGAAAATGGACAGTAATTCAACATCCCACGGAATGTGGAGGCAGCAGAAAGTCACGGCTAGCTGAAGTTGGGAGTTGCAAAAGGCCGAACTTTGGTGGCGATTCGCAGAGGGAACGACTTTAGTGTTTTTTCACTGCGTTAAGCTCTGACCACAGTCTAAGATTCACAAAGCCGCCTGCAGGGATTTGCTGCCATCCAGTCACTAAAGCTTAACCGAGGTTGGTCTGCACGCAGTCGCCATGCCAATTCATCCCCTGGTGTTGGATGTGGTTCACGTTGTGTGCATGCAACTCAAGTTATTTCCAGCAGCAAGCAAGTATACAATTGTTGTCTAGTGCATAAATATTTAACCATGCTGAAGCGAAGGCCGTTCACCAGGTTTTAGTAAGCGCATAGTAGGTACTGTGTAGATTTTCTTCAGTTTCCTTCAGTTGTTTTTTTCTAACAATAATGTATTCACTCACTCACTTGCATCAGTGCACGAATCATTTTATTAGAAGTACTTACACAACACTCACATCAGCAGGAAGCCTGACTGCAGAACACTTGTGCCAACTGAACTTGTACAGCAATGCATCAAGATAATTGTAATCCATTAGTATAAAATAAAAAAGTACAATATCTGTGCAGAGAGATAAGGGGTACTAAACATGGTGAGTAGGAGAATTCATTTTGTACGCAGTTCTTTAAATGTCTTGTGAGTAAATATATTTGCCCATTTATCCATAACAACTGGAACTTTCAATATCTAGCAGTTTTGTTTGCAACTTACCATTTATTAAAAGAGCAACCTCAGATTAATTTCACTCCCTGCTATGGCAGAGGTGAAATGACCATAATAACCTGATATTGGCTGGAAAGCGCAACAACTCCTGTTTCAGAAACCGTTGGAATTTTTCAGATGGCACAAAGTGTGGCAGAATTACAATACTACAAATTTGGGTCAATTGCCAGCGCTCTGTTTAGGACTTAAAAGTTTAAAGTAGTAGTCCCTAACTTTTTCTGAAATACAGATAAACACGTGAATTTGGGCAAGGATTTTTGTGGGAGGGGGCAGTGTGTATAAACTTCGGAAAGCACAATAAAGTGTATTGGCTAGTAGTACGGAAGCCAAGAGCAAACATTTTTCCACATCTGCTTTTTCCGGACGGTTTTCTCGAGATAACGAGAAAACAAAGCTTGTTTTCTCGTTATCAGGAGATGATTGGTGTGTGAGTGATAAACCCGATTCCCAGTCGGCCATGTTTGTTTACACTGAACTTGCGTTTGGTCTTCAGAGGTTTTGTGACACCTGAATGCCGGTGCATGAATCAGTTGGTGTGTGTCGTGTTGCTCCTGCCTTGTGGCTGAACACCACACACTGTACGACCAAACTGGTCGACCCTACGATTTTTTATCGCCGAGTGTGTGGTGGCAAGTTTTGAAAATCGGAAGACAACTTTAAAATCTTGCTGTATAAACCAAAAGGAATCCCTTGGATTCTCTGTTTTCACATCTTCTGCTTTTGCTGGAAAGAAACATATTAATTTTAAACACCTCTCTGTTTTAAATGCTGTCCATCATCAGACCCACTTATATATATATTTTTTTCCCAGTTTCTAAACAAAGGGCGCAAAGAGAGGAGAAGAGTTGCCAACGGCTTTGCTGGCACAAATCCCAAGACCCCTAATTTAACAGAAAGAAAGTGAGACGAGGGAGCTGTCGGCGTTTGTGTGTGTTTGTGTTTGTGTGCAGTAATTTAAAGTGTATTTATTCTGTAGCTTGTGGGTCAGGAAACAGCTACTGAGAATGCCAGAAATGAGCAATGACAGACTGCGCACACAAACACAGTTTGTGTGGTCCAATGTTCTTCACTTACCCTTCACCCTCCTGAAGGGAAGAAAGAGCAGTGAGGAAAGGAGAGACAATAAAACACTTGGAGAAAAAGGCAATAAGAAATAAATAGCTGGTATAACAGAAAGGAATTCTAGGTAAGGGTTTAGAGTTATAGCATAAAAAATTGTGGTAGTTTGAATTAAGTCATTTTAATCTCACGAAACTTCAGAAAACACACTGATGGCACAAATCTGCTAATTACCATACCCACATATGCTGGTACATTAAAGATATGCAGCAAAGGTCAGCAGCAATCCTGTAATACTCTGCATTATGTCCATAGTCATGTGCAGTCTTTATCCGTAAAGCAGAACTCTTTAAATGTGACTCAATTTCTTGTGGGCCAACCTGAAAAATCTCCTCCTCTAGGCGTCCATGGGTGAAAGACATCACCTTGGTTATGCACCTCAGCTACCTGTGGAAAATGATTGTGTTGAAGCTGACCATTCCAGGAGAACAGAGGTGATGGTGTTTGGCAAATTGCTAGTCATTGCGGCTTTCTCTGATCCGCCATTTTCTTATTTCTGCTTCACAGGAAGATTTTTATTCCAATTTTTTTTTTTTTTTGTCCCAATTTTCCTCTTCTAATAATCTTAACGAAGCATCAATCTTAGGAGAAATTCTTGTTGTGTTTGGGATTATTCAACATGTCTGGTAGCCTTGGCCCGATGTGGCGACTGTGGGTGTGGCCAGAGGTTTGTTGAATGCGACATGGAGCCAATCAGACAGCTAGGTGACGAAAACATAAAGGAGAATCCAAAATATACAGAAGACAAAACAACGTCCATGGTGCAGCACAAAGTCCAGTGGATGTTGCAGGATGTTTAGCCTTCTCTGTATAACTATCATCATTGCTCCTTAGTTGGCCATACTTGTTTACGCTTTTCAGATTTTCCATCGACATTTGAATGTTGGTGAGTGAAAATGTAGTTAATGTATGATGAGTTTCTCCTGCTGGGTGGCTCAACAACACAGTACAACCAGACCTGTCATACCGAGGATATTTCATCGTCAGGTTTTGAAAATCGGCAGACAATTTTTTAAAATCTTGTCATGTGAACCAGGCATTAGGGCTTGTTTCAATTATCTTTCTCCACGCAGGCAAGTGCCGAACTTGAATTCTGGGTAAAAGTGAGTCATCTGAGCGAACCCCTGCTGTCTCCGATACAATGCTAACACATTTTAAAGATTAATTCAAAAACAAGCTTGAGGTGTCTTCCTGTGGAAACGACATATTTCCTTTCCACTGTCACCACATTCTTGCTCGCTATGGATTACTGCACGGCCATTTACACAACGCAGCCAACTGGGCTTCCTTAGACTTTACCAAATTAGCATAAAACTCCAAACCCGATTGCCCTGTAATGTCACTTCTTGGTTTTCTTCTTAAACAAAGTACCTCACACATGACATTCGAAGCAAACAGTTGCTTTCTTCCAGGTGATTGCGTGAAATCGCATCACCACCCCCTGTGTCCATATGTGCTCTGTTTGTCGCCCAGACATTCACATCTGGGTGTATGCACTTTGTGACTTTGTGACTTTGTGTGTGCAAGCGAGTGTGGATGTGTTTGCTGTACCGTGCCTCTTACTAAGCAGGGCGGATGGATGAGTCTGGACTGTGCTTCTGACAACACCACACCTCATTATCAACAAAATCCTGCTGAGACTCCAAGAGGAGGGGGCTGGAAGACCAGCAGGTGGGATTGTGGAGATGAATAGTTGATGGTATTCATTAAGAACCTTTTTAATGCTCACTCTTGTTCTGTGGACACTAAATTATGCTGAGCAGGAACAAAAACACCGCAGGCTAATTCTTTCAGGTTCACACATGGATGTGTAGCAGTTAGCTAAGGATTTAATTACATTTTAGGAACTGGAGAGCTTTCCACCTGTTATTATTGTTACTATTATTATTATTATTATTATTATTATTATTATTTACCTTTTTTATTTGCTGGAACTAGAACAGCAATCTGTCTGTAGAGACTGATGTGGATTGAAGAAATCAAAAGCTCCAATCAGACATGGTTCTGTAATGTCTCCTGGTTGATTTAGATATAAATAGATAACCCTGACAACGACCCGTAACACCTTACTTTGCCAGCTGACCTCAGATCCAGATTACTAGATTTACATGCAGATAAACTGCTAGTAATGTCAACCAGCTGGTCTGGACCACCAGCAGGGGATTCTTGCCGTTACGTCGCTGCTCGTTCCTCTCAAAAACATTTTCTCTATGTATGTGGCTTTGTCTCCATGTCTAGGTCCTGTGCAGCTTCTCCTTATTTTTTTGGAACTCCCTCAGGGTTGATAAAAACCAGACTTAAAACATAACAGACTCAAATCACTGGCGGAAAAGCACACACTCTGTCAACTGGGTGAGGCAACCTGCAGCAAACAAATAGACAGAAAAATTTTGGAGACAATGGCAGCTTAATAGTGTGTTCAGTTCTTTTTTTGTTGGAGGAGAGACTTTGTAGGAGTTCCTTGTACCTTCCTCATCCCCCACTTCTCCTGGCCCCATCCTGCACCTCAGTTTTAATGCAATAGAGACACTGAGGCGAGGGGAGACTCTTGTTTACAGCAAGCAGCGGACTCTACATCACCAGCTGCAGCTCCAATTTTGATGCACGTTAGACATGCAAACTTGCATTCACTGAAAATTGAAAGCAGTGGTGAAGCTCTCTGTATAATTTTATGCACAGTTTGTCCTGAAGAGACCAGGAGGAAAAAACAAACGTCTGGAGACATGTATTTTGTTATAAATGTTAGTGTATAGTTCTACCATGTTTAGCTGCACCTTTACATGTTTCCGATTCAGTATTTGAGGATTCACACGATGGGAGAAATTTTTTGATCCAATATTCATCAGAAGCTTAATGCTTAATTATTGTTTTAAATGTCTGGTTCAGTTTGCAAAAGCTACAAAGAAATCTGTCTTCAGCACATTCTCACTCCAGTGCTTGTATAAACCTCATTATTACACAAAAGAGTCTGAATGACTGTTGCCATTACAGATGTGAGAAACAGGCATTAACAACCGCTATCAGTTCATTATCTGCCTTGGTGCTAAAACGTGGTTAAAGGTGTTGAAAGGAGAGCAACGTTTAAGAGAAACAAATGTTCACAAAGGCAGAATAAAACATGAAGACAAGTAGCGTTCATTTGAAGGAAAACTGTACCAGCTAAAATCAATGTTGAGTTCTCTGCAGTCCTTCCAATTAGCCTAATGAGTTTGTGGGATTAGCAGTGGCCCACACACAACACACTTCATATTTAATAAAATGCAACAGCTCATCAAAACTTCCAAAAAAGAAAATCTCAATTCAAAACCAAGTAAACAGTAAGCGGTGCCCAAGTCTCAGACTCTTTTATTGCCAATTATATGAAGGATAATCTCTAAGCACATAGGGAGGATTTAAAATCTGCAGGTAAGATGGAGGAGTAGCTGGATGGGAGAAATGCATTGGTTGAAAGCAGAGAAAATCAGGGGGTGTTGAGGATGGGGCTGAAGGTGTAGAGTGGACGAGTGCAGACAAAAAAAAAAAAGCACTGGAGAGAGAATGAAAGTGGAATATAGGAAACCATGGGAGGCTGGAGCAGCAGAGTGCATAGAGATCAGTGGGGAAAAAAAGCTAAGAAGAAAGAAAATATCAGTGAAGGCAGGGGAAAAAAACAAAAAGCAGTAACTGTCCCTAGAGATGCTGAGAACGACTATTGATCAGGCTTAGCTAGCTCTTTCACTTCCCTGTTCTTCACTCGATCGCTCTGCCTTTTTTTCCCCTTTAACTTCTCACCTGTTAATCTCTCCTGCAGCCTTTTTCGGATACAAAGGAAGGCCAGCAGAATGTTGAACTCTATCTGGGGCTGGTTCTGTTCAGCCCAGTGAACAATCATCTTCCAAACATCGCTGACTCTTAGCCGTTAAAGGGCTCGTATGCTTTCCGACATTAAAATCCTCTTCTTGGGACAGAATAAAAGGATAGCCATTAACGGCCATTTTGTGAAATACAGACCCTTTCAATAAACTGGAATATTGGAAAATCCCATGTATTTTAGGAACTCTGTCACCAAGTGAAACACATTACATTGATTAATTCCACCAAAATGTAAGTTTGAAAGCCTTTATTTCTATTAATTGTGATTTTCTGCTTACAGCTAGTGAAAGCATGGCATCTAAAATTTGAATATTACATCAAACTAATAAATATATGTTTTAAAAAAACAAAACAGAAATGTGGGCTTAATAAAAGGTATATTTCAATCCCCACTTAAAGGTTATTTCCAAAAGATATCTTAATCTGACAAATAAGATTTTTTGGGATGCATAGTTTAATTTACTGACTGCAGCATTCCAAAAATAATAGTCTTCTCTTTTGGCACGATGAGTCTTTGGTCTGCCAAATGAGATTTTAACCCGTCCCAGATATAAAATGTTTGCACACTTGACAAAAATACGGCGGTTATTAAAGCAGATTGGTACTCGTTATTGACGAAGGCAAAGAAATGCTTTTATGAATTGCCTGTTGGTTTGTAGTTTGGTTTTAGTGAGATATGAATAGTTATTAGTTTGGATTGAGTTAGCTGCAGCTCACTATGAGCATCATTGTAATATAGCCAATGATATTTATCTTAAACCACTCCAGTGCCATCCCTACATTTCTTTGAGTCAAAGCAATCACATGGATGGTTGTTCATTTTCCTCTGTAAAAAAGAGACGTACAATTTTCTAAGTGCAAGAACTTGTTCAGTGGCTCGTTGTTGTGTGCTGCCAGCCTATTGAAAAGGGCTTTGGTATTGGGTGTTAGGTGCGTGTGATTTTTGTTTTCAGAAAGCCTTTCCAACCTCTTTCAGGCTGCATACGTCTGCTGCTCTTTCTGCTTCATGGATCACATTAAGACTGCAGGCACGTTGCTTGGACATCTCCGATCCAGAGTGAGAGTTGTTAGTTAGCTTTTGCCTTTTCAAGCCTGATATGAGACGAGCATTGGAAAGGAAAAAAAAAATCAAACTTTTTTGCCCAACTTTTATTTTATTTTTTTATTATTTAACATAAAAGGATATATAATTTATTGTGCAATGGCTGCTTTCAGACTTGCTATAAAGTCCAGCCGTTTAGTTCAGAATTGATCGATACGTATATTAAAACTGTAAATATCATAAAGGTATTTGGATTCACTCCTACTTTCAGGATAACAACAACCTGATGGACCTTTGGGATTTATTTTACAGTGTAGCTTACCTTTTTTTCCCCTCTCCCTGTCTCTTCTGCTTCAACAATTGCCATTTTTCTTCATTCAGTTCAATTTCTTCATTCATATATGGTTACTATGGAGACCATCGAAGTATAGGGAACTCATTGTCAAGTTGATGAAACCAGTTTGAAATAATTTGAGGACACTCTCATGTGGTTTCCACCAAACTCTGACCCCCGTCGTCTGTTGTAGCAGAAGTTTACACTTTCCTGACCAGGAATCTTGTTTCTAATCTTGTATGGGCCAAGATTAGATTTTAGCCTCAGTGTCCCGTTTTAAGACGGCAGGAGGGTCACCCGGTGTGGTCCTCTGCTGCTGTGGCCCATCTGCCTTACAGTTTTAACGCTCTGTTCATTCAAAGGTTGTATTTCACATACCGACCTTCACATTAATTAGGCTTTTTCATCCAGCAGCTGCTGTTTACTGGATTCCTTCATATTTTTCCGGCCCTTCTCGGTAAAAGTAGATCAGCAGGTTGTGGAAAAACTCAACTGGGCTGGTACCAGCATACCGTACCACGATCAAAGTCATTTAAATCCTCTTTTGGACTCGTTATGATGTGTGCTTTCAACTTCATCAGGTTGTCTTTGATAGATAATTGAGTCGCTGCCATGTGACAGGTTGGTTATGAAGCAATTGCATAGCAATAGCTAATAAAGTGGAGTTTATGTAAACAAGAGCATAATATCCCTATCACATTTACTTCTATCTCCCTTTCATTTTAATAAAATGATGTGAAGCTTTAAATGAATAATGTTCCAGAATTAACTTCCTATTCATATTACGCTGTCGACAATTACAAAATTAGATGTTGTAGTGCAGCACATTAGTGGTGGGAGATTAATCCTATTTTTTTTTTTTACCTACACCTCATGAAACATGGCAAACATAGGGGAGCATATTACATGGTTCCACCTCGAGACGGAAGTAAAATAGCTGATCTTAGCCGCCACTGCTAACTGATGCTAACCGGAACGCTTATTACAGCCTTTACCAGAAAGGTTGTAATTACCCACATACATGACTACAACACTAATATGACATGATTATTAACACAGTTATTGTAAAATAACTGCTGCAGTTCATGAAAAGTCATTGACATGGAATTATGTCAGTGTGTTTTTCCGCTGAGTCATTACTGGCTAGCTAGGGAAGTAGCGAGGTAGCTAACTAGCGAGTTAGCTAATCACACAGTTCTAAATATAAATATTCTTTATAAAAATATAGCAGAGAAACAACAAATCACTAAGAAGGATTATGTTTTAGTTACATATGAAGAGAGATTTTGAACTCATTAGCTCATTGAATTAGGTTAGCTGTTTGCTAGTTCTCTCTGCACTAATAAAGATTAAGTCGCCCGAGGAGTCTCCATGCTCTGAGCGTCTGCAACCTTAATTTACCTGATAGTCAGATAGTCATTTTGGCCACTCAGACTGTGTATAACACTGAGCTTTAATCCACAGATAATATGAGGGTGTGGGGGGGATAAAACAAAATGAGACAGTGGCATCTCATCATAAGTAACAGACCCTGTCCTGAATTGAACGCCCAACAAGGAGCCATAGGAAGCGTTAAACACAGTTGAAAAATGTGACAAAACTTGTTCTGTCACAACCAGTTTTTGTTTTTCGGCCTAAACCTACAGATGTATGTCACAAGTGTGACATCGAAGCAGCTCAGAAAATCTTTTATTCTCCAGCGAGGCAGACGCTGCAAACAGAACGCTGTTTTTGTGGGTTGCAAACTTTGCGTTTTGGACTCATTCTGTCAAAACCATTTGAAATAAAAGGAGGGATAAGACAAAAACAATATTTGCTTAGCGTTTTACTCAAATGAACTTCAGCCTCCTAGTGAATATATTCTACAATTGTGTGGCTCTTTTTTGTGTGAGGATATGATCTCACCCGGGATTTTCCCATCCCGGATCTCACCCAGGATTTTCCCATCCGAGTCATTATATAGTGTAAAACTCTATATAACAATGCATAATTGATGAGAAGCAAGCAATGCATAGATAAGGACACGCCATGCTGATAATTAGAAAAGAAATGTGGGAAAAGAGGGTGTTTGAAGATTGTTTTTCTCCTGCAGTGCAGTGAATATTTCACACATGATGCAATGAAACACACTTGTGTGGCTGGGTGAGACTATTACCTGCCTTTGGCTGTGTGTCTTGTAAAGAGTTATTTTCATCAACATTTCTTTTCAAAATGCCACGTCTGCTTTTTTTTTTTTTTTTTCTTATTTTTGTGGTTGTTGTTGATTTATTTATTTCAAAAGGGATGATGCCATAAAGGCTAGTTTTTATCTGTCATCCCTTTAGGTTCAATAGGGCAATACAGACAACTTAAATAGTTTCTTCCAATAAATAGGATAATACTGATAAATAAAAAACATTTTTTTATCTTAAAGTTACAAATTTAAAAAGAATAAAAAGCCATATATCACAAAAGTTCATCACAATACAAATAATACATTAAAATGGAATAAAAATACGAATCACGTGATCAGTGCTACATGTTTGATGATGTAGAAGCCAAATGTTTAAGCTATAAGAAAATTAATTGCAAGACGTTTTGGCAGATCTGGCGGCATTAAAAAGATGTTGCGAACACAGAAATTCAACTTCAGTTCTTGCAGACCTATACGATTTCTTTTGTCACACAGAGCGATCTGGTGTGATGGCGGCGGTCTGCTGTTCCCGCATGTCGTTCTGGTCGCAGGTGTTTACATGCCTCACTGGCGTAGTGTTTAAGAGGCGGTGCGAAGCGGAAAGCCCAATGGGTCCTTTAGCTGAATCACATAACACACACACACACACGCATGCAGGCGCGCGCACACACACATTTTTATCTCGCAGTCAGTTTTCAGATCTTGGCATCATTGCGCTGGCACTGAAGGGGCCTCTTCTGGAGAGGCGCTCTGTGTGTGTTCATATGCACTTCTGTCCCTCTCGGCTCCTCCCTATATCTCGGCAATTTGCTCCCTTTATCGCCATCAGGGGAGCAAATGGTTTCTATAGCGACAGGCAATAGGAATTTCTTTTTTTTTTTCTTTTTTTTGTAGTTTTGAAGCCTTTGGGAGTGAAAGCGAGCTCGTCTGTGTTTCTGCACCACAAGTCAGCCAAGCTTATGACTACATTGTCATCATGGATCAATTTAAGGGATTACGATGGGATTTTATTCTATTATTATCCTATATTACATATTTTTTATCCTTTTACTCTATATGTATATATATATTTATTTATTTGCAGTCTTTCACATCTCCTATTGTCTCACACGACCACACACTTAACTTAGCTTCAGACTGCTAGGTGTGACATTGTTTCGCTGTCTCCCAGCCAAAGGTGGGAAAGCCTCTGGACGGAATATGAAGACATGCATCAGAAGAACTCAGCAGATGGACACACACTTTCACACGCATTAACATGTTGTGACTTCCTCAGAGGCATCAGTCTTATCTTTTTGTTTTGTTTTGTCTGATTCCTACGAGGAATGAAAATTTGCATCCTGCTACTGCGTGATTTAGCTACTCTGTTCTGTATGGGTAAATAAGAAGGAAACATGGTGAAATACTTTCAATTTTGAATTCCAATGACTAAATGTTGCAGCCAAACGATTTTAAGAAAAGCGGGGGGAAACTGACCGAGACTGTGATGTTCACAGAAAAATAATGTAGGAACTCCTTGTAGAGTATTCAGTTGTGAGGATGAAAAAAGATCAATAAAGTTCGATCATGCACACATGAAATCATTTCATGAACAAACAATGTTTTAAATCAGTTTTAGCTTAAAGTTATCAAATAACAGAATTACAGTGCTTATTGACTGTAATACAGACCTGAAAAAAACACATTTACTAGCAGAGTTTGAGCCACTGAAGTAACATTATTGGGATTGGTTTTAGTATTGACATAAAGATGGTAACTGGAGTCTTTTCAGTCTTATCTTTGATGTGTGCACTACTGAATGGAGACTTCATCCTGACTGAAGTGTTATAAAACAATCTTTGTCTCACAAGCCACAAACCGCAGCTCTGACAGATGTCATCTTCTGTGAAAGGCTGCATTTGTTGTTCTTGTTGCTGTGGGTTTTTTTTTTTACCCATGGAGGTTTCTGGATGATTCCCCCAAACAATGGCTTTATAACAATCTGCTCATGTTAGCTGAATCTTCTGTCAATTGACTTCATAAATGTCTGTCCAAATGTGCTCTATTATAACTTCAAGGGGTGATAAAACAAGCTAAAATCTATTTACCTCTGGTGGTTATGTTGCAACATTTTTACCATTTAGACTTGATAATATAGGTTGTGAATTTCAGATTTGAATAATTTTCTAATATTCTTGCAATCCTCTCACTGAGAGCGACAAGAAGAGTCGTCTCCAAAACACAAACCGAGCTATGTTTGGTGGGAGTGGAAACTTTTCACATAGCAGTGAACAAGTCTTTAGCTGTTAGCTAGACTCCATTTTTGCAAAATAGAATAGAATATACCTTTATGCTCCCCAATGGGATATTGCTTATTTGTTGACAAGTTACTCCATCCAATCTGTTAAATTGTAATAAATACAAATATAACTGTATAAACGTTTTTCAAATATGTATAAATCTAAGTGTGACACTGTAAGTAATTTAAATATGACCAAATATAAAATGATCCATACAATAAAATAATAAGCCTGCACATAGAAATATGTTGATCTATAAGTACATGTATAAACGAGTCCAGAGAAAACCTAGACTTAGAGAGAGTCAGAGGGACAAAAAAAACTTAAATTAAAAATAGAACCACACTCAGTGTAGGTGAAATGTTTGCTTTATTAATTGGCAAAATAATTTACAGTATTTTTGCAGGTTAAATTGAATACAGATTGGGTCGATCCGGCATTCTGGGCCACTCATAGTTTTTCATTTAAAAACAAGTAAAAGTATTTTTTTTAAGTGCAAAAGTGCTGCTGGTCCTTCGACAGAGGTAATATTTACTGAAATCAACAGAAAGTAAATGAATGACAGATTATCCTTTCTTATGCATCAAGGTCAGTATTTACTCGACCTTTATCAGATTATTTTTTGTTTGTTTTTGGATGCTGAAGCACATGATTTGGTTGACGAAATATTGTGAAAAATGTAGTTTGCTAAATGTCCAGTGTTCACAGTAAAACGATACATGACAGTTCCGTATTCAGACCATATTTATTTCAGTTATTAAACATCCGAGACCTGACTTGGACGTCCAATAACATTTTAATAGCAAAGCTCAGGCAGCGTTTCACTAATAAAGATACAGATTTGTGCCACAATGTCAAACTGCTAAGCTATCTGCATGCAAACTGTCATTTTGAACAAGAGGGCATCATCTGTCCACTTGCTGCTAATATTAAATCTTTCATTGCGCACTAAAGCAGCACAGGTGCAAAAGCATCGTGATAAAATTTTAACTCATAAGCGTAGGGAGAGTTTCATAAACGTGGACCTCAGCTGCCATCTGTTGCGACTCGCCTGACCTTTAACAACACAGAGCCGAAGCTGCAGGTGTAACAAGCTCTTTGTTTGTTATTAACAATCATCATTTGGCATAGAGGACGTTGAATCTGTTTGAAATAATAATAGGGTTTGAAGGTCAGCAGTGCATGTTAATATGATTAAAATATTTTACTATTCAGAGCAATGTAATTGATCAAAGAAACCCTAAGTGATGACATTTTCTCAGCTATATATTGTTACGCCACATTATTGTTGTTGTTTTTTGTATTTTTATTTAACCAGGTGAGTTATTCGGAACAGATTCTTATTTCCATTAATGCTACAATATGTGTGCCGCAATGTCTTTCTTCTGCATGGAGTTTGCATGTTTTCTTTGTGCATGGTGGGTTCTCTCCGGGTACTCCGGCTTTCTCCAACAGTCCAAAAACATGACTGTCAGGTTAACTGATCTCTCTAAATTCTGCCTTGGTGTGAGTGTGTGTTGTCCTGTTTCTGTGTTGCCCTGACAGACTGGCGACCTGTCCAGGGTGACCCCGCCTCTCGCCCAAAACGTTAGCTGGAGTGGCACCAGAACCCCTGCGGACCCCACTAGGGAGAAGGGTGTTAGAAAATGGATGGATGGATGGCCACAATATGTAAAAATATAATAAAATCAGGGTCTAATAAAACATCACTAAATGCAGATAAAGTAACAGTTGACACTGTTATAAAATCCTTGAGTTTTGAATCGTTTTGAATGACGTAGGAAAATACTGAGGATCTGCCTGCGAGTCTGAAAAGGTAAATGACCTAAAATTCAGCAAAGTTTTGATTTAAATGTGTATAGGAGCTACAACATGATCGTTATTAGGAATATAATGATTAGGCTCTGATTGTTTATCACATACTGTGCCATATTATCACCTAATCATTTCTAAATATATATATATATATAAAAAATAAGAACCACCTCTGTATTTTAGAATAATCGCCACTAAACGTTATCACTTTATTAAATATGTGGCAGAAAATACTGCACAATGTGTTCAAGGTTTTTAGTACATTTTTTGTTTAATGCGTTTTTAATGATGTTTTGGTAACACTTTATTTGAAAGGGTGTGCATAAGACTGACATGACATTGTCATAAACATGAAATAAAACCAGTAATGAACATGAAGGACTTTTCATGAATGTTTACGACTGTTGTTAGGAAGTATCACTCGGTATATTATGACACTTTCAATGCAAAGTTGACACTTTTAATGCACTTTTAATTCAACTTGGCATTAGAAGTCATTATTTACCGAATGACACTTTGACAACAGTCAAACATTTATGACAGTGTCATGTCAGTCTCATTCACACCCCTGCAAATAAAGTATTACCAACGTTTTATTACGTTCTGAAGCCAGAGTTTATGACGTTATCACTTATTGTGGCGTTACATGTCTGTCCACCTAGCTACATTTTAGCTTTTGTCAATTATATGTTAGAGCTTTAATAGACGTGTAGTAAAAGATGTGTTCTAATCGGTGCGTTTCATTCAGCCAACAACTTAGTAAGTGGCAGATTGCGTTCGGTAACAGGTTTCTAAGAGAGGAGCTGTATTTAACTGCTTCTTGTTGTTTGGTTTTACAATCCAACATTAGATCATGCAGCCCACATAAGTGTCTGCATGCGTGTGTGTGAAGTTCTTCCACAAAAGCAACTGCTGGTGCAGATTTGGAGTTTTCTCATTGTCTTCAGAGAGATGAACTGGAGGCTGTCAATCATGTGTGCACGGTGGGAGTCTCTGCCAAGGCATCCGCTGGCTCTGCTTTAGCGATGTAGGACACACAAACCCCAATCTTCCTGGCAGACAAACAAATACACACAAAACACAGACACTCTCATACTCTGCGCTCCGAATAATACCCTCTGCCAGCCTCCCTATGTTGTGAAATGGCTTTCCTCCAACCACGGCTATGTTTGTTATCCAGTCTACTCAAACACACACTCACACGGCACTAAGCAGACGCTGAGCCAGGCTCCCTGCCTGCAACGTAACCCTGCTTGATCCTGCCTCTAAGCACACACAGACACACACTCATCCACTCCACCCTGCTGAGTGGCCGGCTGCAAGCTATCCACCTCTTGCCACCTAACCGGGGTAAGCAGTCTGTCACAAACATCAAACCAAGCTTTACTTGAAGGTCCAATCCCCCTCACAAATCCTCTTCAGCAATTTTGAGTCTAATTGGATCTTTCTGAATCATCTTTTTCCGTTTAATTTCAGTCTTTTGTGGCGTTTTTTTTTATCATTTCTCCATAAATGCTGGGTTGTCTGTGTTCCTCTTTCACGTATACAGAACTTACACGGTTTTGTCAGCAGTATTTACATGTCAGTCGTTTGGCGGACTTTTGGTGCTGACAGATAATTTGTTTCGCTCAAAGGGTCTGAGTGGAACTCCAGATAAAGCTCCGATCTCAGTGGTTTTACACTTGATTAAACTTTTCTCCTGGGTTAATTTAAAGGTCCAGTGTGTAGCAAGTAGTGACATCTTCACCGCAAATTGCATACATCTCACTCCCAAACTGTGGTGACCTCGGTTAATGAAGTATCATGGTCGACTCAAGTGCACATAGGGGTAGATTCTCGTTCTGACGTTCCAAAGACATTCAGATCCATGTTTAAATCAATGACATGCTACTCAACTTTATTTATATAGTACTTCACATGACAAAAGCAAACGGGTCATAAATGCATTAAACATTAAAGATTCAAGTATAAGTTGGGAAAAGAAATTGCTTGTACAAGGCAAATAAAATTAGAAACTTTGAAATGCGTATAAAAGACACATATTCAGTTACAGTTATTCATCAGGAAATTTTGGTAACATCTTAGGACAATACTTATCTTATGACGTTACTGCGGCGATAAGACGAAAATAAAGATTGATGAGTTTCCAGGGAGCCAGAGAGGGATGCAATAAGGATATAAACATTCTTAAAGTTATATAAATCTTATGTTTCTGTGTTCTGTAAAAGAACACTGTTATTAAGATTTTCAGTCAAAAATAACACCAGTTTTCTTAATCTAGCATTCTGAGCTAAGTCAGAGCCATCTAGAGTAAGAACATGACATCCAAAATAGTTTTGTTTTAGCTTTTTCCACTGATAAATTGTTAGGAAATCTGAAAATAGAAATACATTTTGGCTGAATTCACTTAATTGTCAAAGCTTTTTGTTGCTCTAGACACATTTTTCTTTGTGGTAGCAGTGGTAAATGTGGCTCTTTGAATTAAAAAAAGCTGCTGACCCTGAGACTTCAGGGTCACAACTTTCTCAATCTTCACCGATCTTCAAAGTTCTTTAAGTCTGTAAGTTCATGCTTACAGACTGGGTTCAGCAGATTTTTGCTACGCTACTGAAAGGCTGAGGATCACACACTTATCAGCTACACCAGCTGAAGGATAATGGAGCAGAGGATTGGTCAAACAAAGCTAAGCCAACTAAACGCATCAAACTCAGGGAAAGTGTCAGAAGGATGTCAGCTGAGAGAGTGAAACTTAGGAGTTAGAGGCGGTAATATGCAAATTTAAACAGACTGTCTCTTTTTCAGCCCTCCCTAAAATGAACAAGAAGCTGTTTAAAATGCTTTATGCATCTTTGACAGACTGCTGGTGTTAGATACATATTATCATTAGTATGTTACTCATTGCAATTTTGAAACTTTACTTTGTGCGCTTCCAGTTAACTTTAAATCTCATGCTTAAATTAAACAGATTTTTTGGGGGGGATGAATTTATTTCTTCAGTCATCATGACTGCTAAACTTAATAGGATGATAAGAAACCAGATTTTATCTCTCTTTTGTTGCTCATCAAGCATTCTCCCAATGCTCTTTAAGGATTAGAAAATTGCCCGGTGCCATTTACTAAAAAGTAAAAATCAGTTTCTGTTCTGTTGCCCACGCAGATAAATGTCAGGCACCCTGGGTTCCAGCTTTATTGGTTGTTGGAAGCCGGGTCTTTGTACAGCCCTCAACATGTCAGTGTTTATGAAACCGTACCTAGTTCCCTGTGGAAATGACCAATATTTCTGTCACTTTCCTGTTTCTGTCATGGGGATATGCAATTCAGGCAATTATGCTACATTTTAGCAGCAAAACACTGACATGCTGCAAAGGCAGAGGCAGTCCAAAGCAGCAGACATTATTAGCCATAAAAAGAAATGTCCAATGAAAAGGTTTTTGGGGGGAAAGTTCAAAAAGTCAGTGATTACTACTGTGCTGCCATGCTGCCTGTAGCCAAACAGAAATAAAGCTCTTACACCACACCAGTCCATCTCAATCAATGAAGGCATCACTGGACGTTCATTTACTTCAGTAATTCAATTCAAAAAGTAAACTTGTTTATTAAATGGATATTTTATTTGGTTATTTGTGTTTATCTCAATGCTTATGTGTTCCAGCCAATGAAAAGCTAAAATTTGTTTTCTTGGTGCAGTGATAGTAAAAGGTGCAGTTGGAAAAGATGCACATTCAAAATCAATAATAGCACTTTTTAAATAAACGGAGTGAAATCCTTTCAAGTGGTAAAGGGGGATTTTACAGTGTGTGGACTTCAGCAGCCGTTTTCACAAAACATTTCCATCATAAACCCACAAAGACAAGCCACCTTTAAGCTGTATCTGGTCCTTCATAAATCACAAGTGAAGTTGTTGATATCCCACACTGCTACATTTATCAAAAAACAAGCCCACAGTGCAGGATGGCACTCTTTTTTTCCCTCACACCATTCTTTTCAAAACACTAACGAAATTTTAAAAAAAAACTCAGTGGCAATCTTGTTGGCCGAGCAAATGCTTCAGATTTAAATGATATTTCTCAAAATCTTCTTCTTTTGGCAGAAATTATTCAGAGTTTTAGGCTTTTAAATCCTGTGTTTAGGTGATCATACAGACTGCATTACTGCCTCGACCCACAAAGCTAACCCAGCACTCTGCAGGGCAGCCAGTGATGGGCTATGACTACCTTGCTTGGCAAGTAAAACACATAACAGAAAAGGGTTGATTTCTACCCCTGTGCTGCATCTGTCTTTTCACACACACACACAAAAAAAAAAACAGAGTAGACAAAAGGCACTTTAATCCCACCTAGAAGTGTTTTTGTGAAAGCGGCTGAAGCTTCAAGAGAAACCACACAATCTTATCCAAGGCATGGGCTGCAGTCGTTGTGTTAAGCTGCTCCTAAATCAGTGACAGCGTCAGAAACATCTCACCGTGGCAAAAGAGAGAAAGGAATAGACTGTTACTAAGTGCTCCAAACTCCTCTTTTCATATGAAAGTAAATTTTTCATTTCATTCAGAAATCAAATCATCAAGAAAGTGTGAAAGAAGACCGCAGTCCAGTGGTTTCAAAGTGCCGTCCGAGAGGGCCAGAGTCCCTGTAACTTTTAGATGTGTCCCTTGTCCTACATACTTGAATTAAGTCTTTATCAAGTCAAGAGGACTCCAAAGCACTTCACACTACATTCACCCTTTCACACACACATTCACAGTGGATAGTAGCCACAGCTGCCTGGGGCTGCCATGCACCGATGCCACCTGACCATTTGACCCCCACAAGCAGGCAAGATGAGTGAAGTGTCTTGCCCCATGACACAACGAACGAGATGAATGGAGTGGCGAATGAACTGGCAACTCACCAATTGCAGGGAAAACTACCATCATCATCATCCAGTCAAACTCTTCAGAGCTCTGATAACAAGCTAATCTTGGAACCCGTTGTGCTGATGCAAAGAGCCATCTAAGAGGTTCAGGACATCGGCCCTTGAGGACTGGAGTTTGAGACCACTGCTGTAGAGGCGCAGAATCCAATTGCCTGAAGTCCAGAGTCAGTGATGACTTGGGAATCGTGTCATCGGCTGGTGTTGGTCGTCAATACAGCTGTTTACTGGGAAAGTTCTTAATGCTTCCATCTGCTGATGATTTTTACAGAGATGCTGACATTATACTTAGGTACCTGTCCACTTTGACAAAGGCACCAAAAGCTGGTTCACTGACCATGGTGTTACTGACCTTGATTAGCCTGTAAACTGGTCTGATCTGATTTTTAGAGTCTTTATGTGCTGTTGTCAAGAGGACAATGAGACACCAGATCCAACAACTGAGACCGGGTCAAGGACACTTGACTGCCAAAGCAACCCGGGTTGGGAGGCACTGAGTGACTTAGTCAGGAAAGAATGTACACCATGTTCAGAGCAAGTAGTCCTCGACATGGTGGTTCACGGTTTTGGTTTCATGTCTTCCCCTTCTCTCTCTCCACCATCTTTCCTGTCTGTTTGCTGTTCAATACAAGTGGTTAAAAATCAAAATTTCTATTACATCTCAGCAGAAGTGAAGGCTGATCTCCATCCCATGCCTCACTGACACAGTAATTCATGCAAAAAGAACTGAGTGCAGATACTCTGCAGGAAATTGGATATTTCAGTAGATGCAGTTCTTTTAAATTAAAGTCCTGAGAAACCAAATTTTGGGTTGTAATAAGCTGTGAAGCATAGCCTCTTTACTGTCACTCTGAAAAATGTTAGTCCAAGAGGACACTGGTGTCCTCATAACAGCTTATTAAGAAATAAAGACTTGAAAAATATCATATTGCGCAATAATATATGGCATGGACTTCATTTTTTGAGCTACATTACTCCTATAAGTACATTTTTTTGATGTTGCTGATTTTTTTATATAGTTTTCTTAATGATGCACTACAAATGTATGCCTACTTTCCATTGGTTAGGTTTGCCTCCACTTAAGTAACGCACCAGGGGCAAAAACTAAGACCTTCAAAGACTGAGGTGGACTCGCATGATCTGAATTCAGATGACCCAAAATGAAAGAAACCTCTCTTTTTCTTATTCATCTCGAAAAAGAGAGGCTAAGCATAGATTAGAAACCTATCTGTTGTGCTCCCCCGTGGTCTGCAATACGCAGTCTATCCACATTAGTTCTGATCACTGGCTGCCTCCAGGCTTTCTCCTCTTCCACTCTTCCTCCTCTCCTTCCCTCTCTTTGTTTACCACATAGAGGTTGATTTATGTCGGCTGCACTTGGCAGAGTTGGGTGGCGTGGGCGAGATACAGCAGCTGAAGTGGAGCGAGAGAGGAGACGACGAGCAGGGATGAAAAGAGGGAAACGCAAAAGGCCAAATCGGAGTGATGTAGCAGGGGGAACATGGAGAGATAAGGACAGGCTGAAAGAAGGGAACTAAATACAGAAGGCTTGGCGAGAACAGAGAGAACGGGAGGTGTTGTGCTGGCCTCAGGTGTCTCCTGCTGATTTGTATCTTTTATGATGCCTCTGTCAGAATCCAGGGTCTCTCGTTTGGTTCTCATCCGTCTCATTACGTAAAATCATGTAAAACGTAGATAGAGGATGATTATTTAGAGCAAAACTTTCTCTTTTTTCATATTGTTCAGTCAGATGGGATGTTTGTTGCACTGTAAGACAGTCGCCCTTAACATCAAAACATGATTATGAAACAGCAGATCGGGATCTCAGGTCTTTTGTTTCCAGGTATTTATATCTCACTTTGTTGCACAACGTTGTGTTTTGTAGCTGAAAGCATTTTAGGTGCATGAGGGAGATGAGAAGGAGAGATCCAGTTGAAACCAGATATTTACATACACCGAATAAAAAGATACAAACACATTTTTTATCTCACCGTCTGAAACTAAATCAGACCAAACTTTTCTTGTTTTAGCTTAGAGTTACCAAAATTGTTTTTTAGAAATTATTTTGCAGCTCTTCTCGAATTCAAAGGTTATACACACGTTTTGCTGAGCATCAGGGACAATGTCTTTGAATATGTATGACTTGGGTCAGAGCTTTTGGGATGACGATTGAACTGAAGGAAGGAAGACGTAACATCAAGAAAGGGAAGTTGCACAGAGAGCGGTGTGAATGACTGCTGTTGAATGAGATCCATTTCCACATTGATCAGCTCCTCTCAGCTCTGTGGGGAACAGTTTGATTGATACACTGCCTTGTAGATGTATTTAAACCCCTTGACCTTTTTCTCATTTTCTCACATTGTAGCTACAAGCTGCTATTCCCTCTTTTGGGATTTGATTTGATAGACCAACACAGACTAGCACATCATCAGGAAGTGGCAGGAAAGAAAGACAACATTTTCAGTTAATTTTGGGTCATTTTTTTACTAAAAACCATCTTTTGGTAAAATAATAATAATAATAATAATAATAATAATAATAACTTAGGTCCTTATTTTAGGGTGGAGTGTGCAGAACAAAACATTTCTAGCATTACCAGTGTGTGTGATCTGGCTCTTCCATTCAGTCACCCCGGCTAATAAAACATTTTGTTGTCAATCAGACACAAAAGAAACACTCCACTCATTAACTCACTCTACATGTGTTTATAGGCTTTAAGCACCATAAAGCCAGATGCAGTTCAGAAGATTATTGAAGCAGAAACATGGCAGCTGTTGTCTTAAGTGAAACTATGCATAAACATTACAAAACCCATTTGAAAACAGTGCGTGTGTATGTTATGTTGCTATTTAGCTTTAGTTTATTTTCCAAAAATTCACAGACTAGAGAGCAGAGCAAGTTAATAATTCATGGTGGCCATGGAAACACAAATAACAAATTCCATCTGTTAAAAAGCTTCTTTGCTATTTCAAAAATGTTTTTTCTCCGTGGTTCCAGTAGGTTAAAATCAGACAATTGCAGAGTCTGCATGACTCACTGTCTTTCAATAGACGCCTGCAGCACATGTGAGGAGAATTCATCTCAGCCACCGCTTCACGGGTTTCTAGAAGAAACCGCATAAAAATCTACATCTCTTGCTTTTCTCTCTGTGTTTCCCTGCAGCTGGTCAGCTGAGCCAGTCGGCTCATTTCTCCCTGCAGCTGCCCTACACTGTGCTGGGCCTCGGACGAAGCGCCAACTTTCTGGACCACCTCTTCGTTGGCATTCCCAGGAAGCCTGGAGAAACGGTGAGGCTGTTTAAAGACACAATGGAGGCTGGGGGGGAGAAAAATACACCCTGCTGCATAGTTGAACAGATTATCATCTGTGGTGGAGCAGAAAAAAAACAGAAAGATAAAAAACATCAGATTTAAACCCCTAGGTGCAAGTTTCACCGGAACACAAAAGCTCAAGTTAAAACTCCAAATTGAGTTATTTCCAAACAGCCTGTGTCCCTTTTGAGCGCTGCGTGCCATGCGTGTCTCTGCCACTTTATGTCTCCGCATTGAGTTCAGTGTGAGAGGGGAGAAACAGCCGCAGGACGGTGATATCCAGAGCCAAGAAGCTGTCCAAGAAAATATCAACTCGTAGAATAATTCATGAAAACATTTAGCATTTCAAAGTCACAGGCGGAGAGCAGAAGTTTTGTTTCCGAACTCAGCCGTTTTCATCTCCAGGAGCTGGATGTTAGATTTTTTTCACAAAATAATAAAAGAAAAAAAATCAAAAATGTCCTTTTGTTTATTTATTTGCTTTTCAAATGAATGCAGAGCAGAAACAGCTGAATCTATCAGAACAGTCTGAATTTTCTACCATCATTTAAAGCTTGGTTGACATTTTCTTTTGCAGCTGTTTATGCAGAGATGTGATGCTTTATATCAGCTGTCAAGAAATGTGTTCAAACAAGATGTCTGCTAATGAGAGCAGCTCATTAGATAACGCGAGAAAGGTGCCATGCCCACATCTTTTGTGTGTGTGTGTGTGTGTGTGTGTGTAACAGCTGAACCCAGTTTAATTCGCAGCAACAATCAGTATGGACTTCTTTCCAGTCTTCCATTTCTGAACTCAATTTATGGATTATTTTCCTAAACACTCACATTTTCACATTACTTATCTTCGCTTCTTCTCCTTAATAAGCACCGGTAATGTATTTTCACTTGTCATATCTATGTTGGGCCATATTTTTAGAAGAGGCATATTTTCTGCCTACACCTCGTTCCAGGTGATAAAAGGTTTACTTTCAAGAGTTTAGTTTGTATTTACAAAGAAAAAAAGGTTGCAGAACTGAAATATATTTAGACATATTGTGGAAGATTGATAATACAGGACCTTTAAAACAAAGAACATTTTCCAGATCTAAACATGAAATTGTCACAGTTTGATAACCTTTTGGGAAAACCACAGGTTTACAGTATTTTAAAAAAGCAAAACCAAAATTATCTAATTTCATGTACTTAAAACAGAAAAGCAATAATTATTCAAAAGTCCAGCCCCCCAAACCTTTGGGTTTTGTGTTAGGGTTGAATACAGTACGTCCCTGTGCTGTTTGGGAATTATCCTGACTATTAGCTAAAAACAGAAAGCGGACTATAGCGCAGGGTATTCTGGGTAAATACAACCAAAACAAACATTTTAGCAGGAGAAATGGTTTTTGGAGTTTTACTAAAGACAAAAGTGGAATTATAAAACCCCTAAAATCTCACCACCCTTCACTGTTGTTTACATTTTGTGACGAAAGTACATGCGCTCATGTCTTCTCCTGAAGTTTTCATGTTGTTTTCTTCAGTAGATCTAAGTTCAGCGCCACCACAGGTGAAGATTGGAACAGGCTTTTAAAGTGTTTGGTTCATTCGACCCAATACAGTACGATAGCAAACCGCACCAGCTGAAAAAGTAGCAAATATTGCAAGTTTGGTCCCTAATCAAAACCTGTCTACTGAACCATCAGGTGTGAAAAGACTCTAAGTAAGAGTGTCGGTCGGCACACCTTTCGTTTCTACACCATTACTCTAGTTTTTCCAACAAGAAATGTTTCCAGACTCATAAATTTGTCCTTATGGATGCATTTAGGATTTTTAAAAACTTTTTTTTTTCTTTTGCTGTTTTTGGGACTAATTCTTTACATTTTTATCACCAACTTATAAGTGCATTTCTGTTCAGAAGTACCAACAATTCAATGTTGTCACATCCTTTAAAACAAATCTTTAACATCTCTGGAAGCCCACGATGCATGAATGACTCCTGAAGCAATCCTGCATCCCGTCCGACGATGTGCTAATGTAAAACTAATACGCTAAACAACGGCAAGCTTGTGTTGATGAAATTTATTCGTCTCCCACATTTTTCTACTTCACTCCCATAAATGTCAACGCTCTTCAGCTCGGCTCCCTCCCCATCGCCGCATCCATCTCCAGCTCCGTTTCCTCTCCCAGTTCACTTGTCGCTCTGAATATTCGGAACAACAGAGCCTTTTTTCCGCCCCTCCCGTGTGGTACCAAGGTCTCCGTCAAGCAGCTCATTTAAATTGCAGATGACTCAGTCTGACAAACTCTGAAGCCGTAGCGCGCCCAAAAACTCTCAGCTTAACTAGGCTGCTTTATTGTCCCTTTATTGTTTCAGTCCTCTTTTTTTTTTTTTATCCCTATACATTTTTATATCATCTCGTGTTCCTATTTTCCCTCCTCCTTACACATTCCTTCTACAAAGTGTCTTAATGAATGCCTAAAGATGCAGTCTATTATGCAAAGTGGGCTTTTTTTCACCAGCCAGAGGGTCTAGAGAGTGGAGGGACTGCGTTAAATCTACACCGTCTTTAATGAGAAAAAGCCGGGCCCCACTGGAAAGAGGACGATGTTTATAAATCCTTTCCACTGTGCCTTCTTGATGCCTTTGTTAGGTTTAATCTTTCTGTTTATCTGTGTTCCTGATCTGTCACTCTGATTTCTGCGCTACGCAGTAAAAATATCTCTATATTTAACAGTAAAACAGTAAAATTGCGACGGAAAATCCGGAAACTATAAAACATTTTAAAACCGTTAATGTGATGTGAAATTAATCTGTGAAAATGGTCATATGTATATTTTACATTTCTACGTTCAATTTATGGATTGTTTTCGTGTTTGTTTTAGGAAAAACAGCGTTGTTTATCTTGAGTTAAAGCATTTTCCCGTGAAAGAAAAAATTATTTTACCCGTAATTTTAAGCTGGAATTCTGGCGGCCTCAGCTGTCTGCATTTTACCACTGAATCAACTTTTCTTGCACTGAACATTTGATCCAGTCTTTGCTTTCCGCCCTGCGTTTTGTAATTTCTCACCTATAGAAACGTTGCGATGTAACGATTATCTCGCACCTCATTGCCTACAATGATTGGTTTTAGATGTCAAGTTGTCAAAATAATGCACTAAATCTTAAATATATGCATATTACATATAAAATATATATAAAAGAAAAAGGGACCCAGTGTTTTGCTACTAATTGTCAAGACTATGACGACATAATAAGGTCTCAAGGTTTCACATTTCACTGATCACTGAAAAGTTTTCATAAATCAAAAGTATGAAGGGAGAGGGAATTAGGTCAGTTATGCTGGCTTGACGTTGACATCCTTAAGATGTGCACCAAAAGTCTGTTTCTGGCCAGTTTGTAGAAAAAACGGAAGGCGACCCACAAACCAACTCTGTGACAGATAACCAGAGAAACAGGTGTTAAAATTAAACACCTGCTTAAACTACTGCTGCTGCTGTGTTCAGATGATCACTTATTCATAATCTCATGTTCTCTCATGTGCTGTTCTTTGAGTGGGAAATGTTTGCGTGTTTTTAGGTGGTGTCAGAAGTTACACTTGGTAGTAATGTCCACTCTGAGATGTTGTCAGTCAATTTCTACAGCTCAGAGTGAGAAAAGAGAAGAATAATGCGAGTGGTTTGTAGTTATTCTTCTGGTGTTATTTTTCCTGTTGCACTGCATTAAATTAATAATACCTACATCTCCTACATCTAATAATAATAATCTAATAATAATACCTACATCTCCATATTCATTTAGTTAACTGAATTGTTCAACTGCAGCAATGTGGCTGTGGATGGCAAGTAAAGAAATAGTGTTTTTTTGCCTCCAGCCTTGTGCGCATGTGCAAAATTTCCAGATGTAAACAATAACAATGAGTGTGTCTATAACAGCAGTTTCTGTCTGCTGTGTCACTGAGGAGGACGGCCTGTGAAAGGAGCTTGTATATCTTCCATTTTCCGTCCGATCTCTGCTATCTGTTACTAGCCTCTTCCTCTGTGAGTGTCTCTCCTCCTGCTTACTTATCTTCCACCCAGGGGATTCCCTCTGATGCTCCAAGAGGTTTACTTCTCTAATCAGTCCCCTACTTGTCACTCTCACCCGCCATGTCTGAATCCGCCTCCGTCGGCTCTCTCTGGTAGCGGCGCTACTTTCTCTGGCTTTCCAGACCATCTCTCTCTCTCTCTCTCTGCCTCTTTCTCTCTGAAGATTTGGGAAGGTTTTCCTCCTCCAAATGGCCAGATCGGATCTGCTCCCAGACAGCAGCAGTGGAGGCTGACTCGCCTCCAACGTCGCCCAACCCTCCTCCACCCCCCACTGGTTGCCCTCAATGGTTGGCGCTTTCCGAGAGCTAAGCGACAATTGCTGGCGGCAGGAGTGTGCTTTTTCTCATTTATAAAAGCAACGCCTTCGCTGCACGCTTATTTAAAATAGCTGAAAGACGTGGTCCCCGCTCTGGTGTTGAGGAATGGGAATTAAAAAGCAGCGGCGCTTCCATATTCTGCCAGACTGGGAATTTTAAAGATCCCTCCAGCTCTGAGCGCGGTTATGATCTTGGGATCACTGATATGATTGCCCCCGTTGCCTCTGGTAACGCTGAGCTCATAAACTGTAGCTGTGGTAACGCTTGATCCTAAACTGTCTTCATTCATTGTTTTTTCTATAATAAATGTAGATAAAAATTCAAAAATTCAAATCCTACATGGATTGTAATATGACAGGATTATTTTATAATCTGAATGACTATGGAAAAAAAATTAGTTTTTTATTATAAAAAAAAATCAAGAGCCCATGAATGATCAGCTGAACCACTTGGATGGATTTGATAGCACTTTGCACCAATCTGATGGTTTTATTACCTGAATAGCATCTACAGAACTAGTCTTCATTGCTCATTGTTGAGCTCCTATGTGTGTTCAATAATTTAGCAGAAAAAAGGCTTTGAATTACAATATTGCTTATTTTGTCAATATAGCTTTCTGTAATTAATTGAAAATTACAAATAATTATAGACTCTGCAATAAAAAAAAAAATTTAATTGCTAGTTCCAACACAAATAAAAAGAAAATAGTTGTTGGTGCATAATAGATAATATTATATTTTGCAAGCAAAAAAAATCCATTTAAATCATGATCTCTGCCTTTGATTTTTTTTTTTCAAACTGAAGCTTTTATCCAACTGTGTGATCAGTTTGGTTTCTAAGTTACTGACAGAGCATAAAGACAAGAACAGACTCCATCAAAAGATCAACTGTGATTTTTTTAATTATAATTTTTTTTATTTCTTTCTATTTGCTCCTAGTTCTTTTTAGATCAGTGTTGTAAATTGGGTCTATGACTTTTTTAGTGTTTACATATAAAACATGGGCTTCCAAGATAACGCATCACGATTTAAAAATCTGTAGATAATATAGAATAATATGATCCAGAATCATATTTAGCCAAATGTCATAGATTTTGAAACAGACCTGATTTACATTGGTGCAGACATACATTTTTGTATTAAAATGTTTATAATGTAAAAACAAAACAAAAAAAAACAAACAAGAAAACATAGAAGCAAGGAGATATTCTTTTTGTTTTTCTCCTAGAGTTTGAAATGATGAGATCGTTTTACGTTCTTTACGTTTACGATGTCGACTTTAGGTCATTTAGTTTAACTTCACCAATCCAGTTGTCCTGTTTTTCTTTTCTTTGCGTCCCAGACACAATCTTGTTGTTTCCCAACTGAAATAAAAAATAGTATAAAAGTATAAAATACAGGGGTTGTAATATAAACCTGCAATGAATCGTCTCAGATTATGAGTCTGTTTATAAACCTATGCGCAGCCCGGTTGTGTCAGTCGTTTTCTGGCCCAGTCAGTCAGACGTCGCCCACACAGAGCTGCCTCAACCATCAGTTCACTGGAACACAATGATATTTGTTACTTTGTCCTTTTCCTAAAGCTGGGTTTGTTTGTGTGCTTACCTGGTGAATGACAGGTAGTAATGGACGTGAAGCTAAACTCTATAATTTAAGACATATTTCTGATAAGAAATGCAGCCGTTTCTCCAAGTTTTTAATTTTCTGTATAATTATACCTTAATCCTCACTCCTGCCTTAATGTGTTTCTAGTAATTACAATCTGCCGTCTCACCTCTCGTGTTTTTTTTCTCAGCTTACTCTTCTGTTGACACTGCTATAGGGTCTCGAGAAAGTATTCACATCTTGGGTCCCTTTCCAGATTTTGTCACTTACTAACACAAAATACATCGCGCTTTATTGAGATTTCACCTGATAGAGCAGAAAACATCTGAAAAATTGCGTCAAGTTGCGTTAAGAAGTAAGTAGTAGGAACTGATTAAAGTTTTTAATCGAGTTAATTTGGGATTCTGTAATTAACAGAATTGATTGCATTTTCAGATTGGGGGTCCAGATCTCACTGTCATTGCCCACGTGAGCGTTGAAGTCCCCCAGCAGAACGAGGGGGGGCACTCTCCAGTACCCCCTCTAAAGACCCCAAGAAGGGTGGGTAATCTGAACTGTCATTCGGCCTGTAAGCACAAACAACAGTCAGAACCCGTCCCCCCCACCCGTAGGCGGAGAGAGGCTACCCTCTCTTTCACCGGGGTAAACCCCAACGTACAGGCGCCGAGATGGGGAGCAACAAGTATGCCCACTCCTGCCCGGCGCCTCTCACCATGGGCAACTCCAGAGTGGAAGTATGTCCAGCCCCTCTCAAGGAGACTGGTTCCAGAACCGAAGCCATGCATGGAGGTGAGACCGACTATTTCTAGCCGGAACCTCTCAACCTCACGCACTAACTCCAGCTCCTTCCCCACCAGAGAGGTGACATTCCCCATCCCAAGAGCCAGCTTCTGCAACCGAGGATCGGACCGCCAGGACCCCCTCCCTCGGCTGCCACCCATATCACAATGCACCCGACCCCTTTGGCCCCTCTCACAGGTGATGGGCCCATGGGAGGGGGGACCCATGTCTCCTCTTCGGGCTAAGCCCGGCTCCATGGGTAAAAGCCCGGCCACCAGGCGCTTGCCAACGTGCCCCACCTCCAGGCCTGGCTCCAGGGTGGGGCCCCGGTGACCCGCGTCCGGGCGAGGGAACACGTCATCCAATGTTTTTAATCATCATAGGGGTCTTCAGGCTGCACTTTGTCTGGTCCCTCACCTAGAACCTGTCTGCCTTGGGTGACCCTACCAGGGGCATGAAGCCCCAGACAGCATAGCTCCTAGGATCATTGGGGCACTCAAACCCCTCCACCACGATAAGGTGGCAGCCCGAGGAGAACTCGAGTGGTGTTCTGTTGTTGGACTTCTGTGCTTGTCACGGATTGTCCATAACGAACACCATGTTCAGGCATAAGGGTGTCCATATGTGTACTTGGCACCAGGACACCCTAGGCCGCAGTTCGATGATCGACTTTGTCTTCGTTTCATCGGATCTGCGGCCGTATGTCTTGGACACTCGGGTGAAGAGAGGTGCGGAGTTATCCTCTGACCACTACCTGGTGGTGAGTTCGCTCCGGTGGTGGGGGAGGATGCCGGTCAGACATGGCAGGCCCAAACGTGCTGTGAGGGTCTGCTGGGAACGTCTGGCGGAATCCCCTGTAAGACAGAGTTTTAACTCCCATCTCCAGCAGAACGTTGAACACGTTCCGGGGGAGGAGGGGGACGTTGAATCTGAATGGACCATGTTCTGTGCCTCCATTGTTGAGGCGGCTTATCAGAGCTGTGGTTGCAAGGTTGTTGGTGCCTGTCGTGGCAGCAACCCTCGAACCCGTTGGTGGACACCTTCGGTGAGGGATGCTGTCAGGCTGAAGAAGGAGTCCTATTGGGCCTTTTTCGCCTGTGGGACTCCGGAAGCAGCTGATGGGTACCGGCAGGTGAAGCACCATGCGGCTCGGGTGGTTGCTGAGGTAAAAACTCGGGCGTGGGAGGAGTTTGGAGAGGCCATGGAGAAAGACTTCCGTACGGCTTCGAGGTGATTCTGGTCCATCATCCGACATCTCAGGAGGGGGAAGCGGTGCAGCACCAACACTGTATATAGTGGGGATGGTGTGCTGCTGACCTCGACTTGGGATGTTGTGGGTAGGTGGGCGGAGTACTTCGAAGACCTCCTCAATCCCACCAACATGCCTTCCATTGAGGAAGCTGAGCCTGGGGACTCTGGGTTGGGCTCTCCAATCTCTGGGGACGAGGTCGCCGAGGTGGTTAAAAAGCTCCTCGGTGGCAGGGCCCCGGGGGTGGATGAGATTCGCCCGGAGTTTCTTAAGGCTCTGGATGTTGTAGGGTTGTGTTGGCTGACGCGACTCTGCAGTATCGCATGGACATCGGGGGCAGTTCCCCTGGATTGGCAGACTTGGGTGGTGGTTCCCCTGTTTAAAAAGGGGGACCGGAGGGTGTGCTCCAATTATAGACGGATCACACTCTTAAGCCTCCCTGGCAAGGTCTATTCGGGGGTCCTGGAGAGGAGGGTTCGTCGGATAGTCGAACCTCAGATTTTGGAAGAGCAGTGTGGTTTTCGTCCTGGTCGTGGAACACTGGACCAGCTCTACACCCTCAGCAGGGTCCTGGAGGGTGCATGGGAGTTCGCCCAACAAGTCTACATGTGTTTTGTGGACTTGGAGAAGGCGTTCGACCGTGTCCCTCGGGGTGCCCTGTGGGGGGTTCTCCGGAAGTATGGGGTACCAGGCCCTTTGATAGGGCTGCCAGGTCCCTGTATGACCAGTGTCGGAGTCTGGTCCGCATTGCCAGCAATAAGTCGGGCTCGTTCCCGGTGAGAGTTGGACTCCGCCAGGGCTGCCCTTTGTCACCGATTCTGTTCATTACTTTTATAGACAGAATTTCTAGGTGCAGCCAAGGTGTTGAGGGGATCCGTTTTGGTGGCCTCAGGATTGCATCTCTGCTTTTTGCGGATGATGTGGTCCTGTTGGCTTCATCGGGACGTGATCTGCAGCTCTCGCTGGAGCGGTTTGCAGCCGAGTGTGAAGCGGCCGGGATGAGGATCAGTGCCTCCAAGTCCGAGGCCATGGTCTTGAGCCGGAAAAGGGTAGAGTGCCTTCTCCGGGTCGAGGAGGGTGTCCTGCCTCAAGTGGAGGAGTTCAAGTATCTCGGGATCTTGTTCACAAATGAGGGAAGAAGAGAGCGGGAGATCGACAGGCGGATTGGCGCAGCGTCTGCCGTGAAGCGGGCGCTGTACTGGTCCGTCGTGGTGAAGAGGGAGCTGAGCCAAGCAGCGAAGCTCTCGATTTACCGGTCAATCTATGTTCCTACCCTCATCTATGGTCATGAGCTTTGGGGTCATGCCCGAAAGAACGAGGTCTCGGATACAGGCGGCCGAAATGGGTTTCCTCCATAGGGTGGCTGGGCTCTCCCTTAGAGATAGGGTGAGAAGCTCGGTCATCCGGGAGGGACTCGGAGTAGAGCCGCTGCTCCTCCACATCGAGAGGAGCCAGTTGAGGAGGCTCGGGCATCTGGTCAGTATGCCTCCTGGACGCCTCCCTGGTGAGGTGTTTCGGGCACGTCCCACCAGGAGGAGGCCCCGGGGAAGACCCAGGACACGCTGGAGGGACTATGTCTCTCGGCTGGCCTGGGAACGCCTTGGGATTCCCCCGGAGGAGCTGGAAGAAGTGGCCGGGGAGAGGGAGGTCTGGGCCTCCCTTCTTAAGCTGCTACCCCCGCGACCCGACCCCGGATAAGCGGAAGAAGATGGATGGATGGATGATTGCATTTTTTGTCAAAAACCATCAAACAAATTAAACAATACTTTCTATTCCAAAACTCTTTTTACTGCTAAATTAATGAATAAATAGACATAAGAGCTCAACATATGTGTATTTAATCTTTTATTTAGGTTATTCAACCAACAGATCCGTGCAAATGCTGTTATAACCATTCAGCCTTGAACTGTTACAAAAGCTCCTGATCATTCATGAACCTTCTTTAGAAACGTGGCTCCAGTCTGCGCTGCTGCTACGTGTTTAGCATTGAGATGCTATTTTAATAGCTTCACTGACTCCTGGTAGCACAGTCTGAACGCAGCAGTAGTTTTTTTCCTGTGTCCCATCAGATTGTTTCTCGAGGACCAGCTTTGTCATCGGTTGCCTTGTTTGCAGATGTAGCTCGTGCATCAGAGTTACCGGCGTACCTGAAATGCTCGGGACTTTCGTATGTATAAAAAAAATAAAAGCAACAAAAATACGACTCATTTTGTCACACTATGTAATGCATTAATCCCAGTTGACAATGTTAAAGTCCCAACCCTATTTGTAACGTAGCAAAATGTGAAAAGTTCAAGGGGTCTTTCCCGAGACGTTGGATACGCTGCCTTAGCCGCTTTCCGTAAAATATGCTTGTTTTCGGATTATGAACAATCTTAAATAAATATGCCTTTGTTCAATTGACAGACTGCCATCTTTAAGTTTATAAGTTCATTGGCTTTCTTTCTCTCTTTTTAGGAGACAAGGAAACATGAGTGGACGGCCATCATTCCCAACTCTCAGCTCATAGTCATTCCCTTCCCACACAATACTCCCCGCAGGTCAGTAACGCTCACCGCAGACATAAAACATTTCAGTTGAAACATAAAAAGCACACACACGTTTCTCTTGTAAATTGCTGCCACAGACACATTTAAACACTCGTGCTATTCACGGTTTTATTCAAGCTCCTTTAGCTTGCTGCAGACGGTGTTGTCTCTCAGAGGAAGACAATGCCCGGTGAGCAAACACCACGGCATCGCAGCGTGTGCGCGGGTGTTATTATGGTGCTGTTCACATGTTGTTATGAAAGCCCAGGAGGAGCTCCAGATGGCAGCTCGTCTCTGAGAAAACACACACACTCACATGTCTCCCTCGTCCTCCATACGTTACACCCAGGTGTAAAACCACTTGGCTGTCAAATGTTTCACAATGATGACAGTTTTGGAGGTATTACTGTAGTTCTTTGATTGTTTCCTTTGTGAAAAATGGGAAGGAAAAACGGCAACAATAGTTCTTCTGTGATGGCTCACAGCTGGAGCTCAATGCAGCAAGAAGGGCTCTTATTCTTTGGACACATATTAACTCAGCCACTCTTTGGTAAGAGGTTTCTGTCCTGCATGTGGGGTCGAAATACCAACACTTTTCTCTTGGTTATAGATATAAACTGGACCAAATCGCACTTGTGTAAAATTAGCAGTGTTGACTTGTTCCTTTAAGAAACAAGTCTTAAAGTTTCTTTAAGACTTTAAAGAAACTTAAAGTCTTAAGTTTACAATGGTTTGTTTTGTCATTGCATAATAGGTTAGAGTATAGCATAGCTCTACTTTTCCAGAAATCAAAAAGGAGGACATTTCAAGCTATCTCTAAACTCTGTTACTTGGGAACGTTAAGGTTTTCCTCATGCAGATACAACGGAGAAAAAAAGACCAACAGATGAAAAACGTCTCTGTTTGTGACAAGCATGAGGGATTCTAGTACGTCACATTTGGTGTTACACTAGTTTGACACAACATTTGGGCTTAGCCCCGCCTCTACAACATCTAACTGGCGCTCTTCTGAATATGTCGGACTATCAAACAGCGTGCCAAAACGCTCAGTGGAAATGAGGCAATAGAGTCTGACCTTCTCATCCAACATCACGGTCTCACCTCACCAATGCTCCCCTAGACAAATGAACAAATGTTCCCATAAACACACCTCAAAACCCCATGGACAGCTACAAAGGTTTTACCAATGCCATAAGTTCATGTGTGTGTCAATACTCTACGCAATTTAGTCTAGATTATCCTCTCACTACCTAAACCAAGGTTATAAGTACGTAAAGCAGATGCATTGCAATGATGCTAAAACGCAGTTTGTGTCAACTAAAAAAAAATGTGGTTCCATTTACCTGAAAAGGCTTATAGGTATTATACTTTTATTCACCTTCACTCTGTATAAAACTGTTTTGTACCTCCATATGTAAATCATGTGCTCTGCTGCGCTTTGAGAAACATTTTCACTGTTTGGAGGTGTTAATCTTATTTAGCTGCGGTTTTTAATCCAACAGCAAAACATTTAAACCATAGAAAATGGTTACAAGTGTAAGACATCTTCCTGTTCTTCTCTTTTTAGCTGGAGCGCTAAGTTGTACCTCACTCCTAGCAACAGCGTCCTGCTGACGGCCATCGCGCTGATCGGCGTGTGCGTCTTCATCCTTGTGATTATCGGCATCCTCCACTGGAAAGAGAAGGTCGGGACACAGAAAACACTCACTCGGTGCTCTGCTGTAGTAAATGTTCACACCTTCTCGGTGAAACACCGCTTCCTGCTTCTTACATTCGTTTATTGGTGAATGAGCGAGAGAGACAGGGTGAGCAGACTGGTCACAACCACAGCAGATGGATCTCTTTGCCTGTCCTGTTGTCCTCTGGCCTCCCCACCGAGCCACACACACACACACACGCACACCCCCACACACACACACACACAGTCCTTCTCCTCCACCATCTTTCTATCCCCGCGGGCCACAACCTGGAAGGGCGTCCAGCTGTAATTGCCTTCTTCTGTCCTTCCAGCACGGTAGATCTGCTGCTCATTACAGCCTAAATGCGCCCTCCAGGGAGTCGGTGCATGTTTCCTCATGTGTTTTGTGCTTCATTCTGGGTGGGTCGTTCTCAGCAGCACACACACGCATGGGCGCGCACAGTTCAGTCACCGAGGACACAAGGGTGCAAACGGTTAACAAGTTATTCCAGCAAATCTACTTTTTCTTTATCATTTCCCTTTTTCTTGTTCAAACCCTGTGATTGGCGCGTGCCGATCGGAGAAGAGCAGGAACTCTCTGGCATCCTGTCTGAGCCATCTGCTACTGGAGCATGTGGGCTGCATGTGTGTGAACATCTACCATATGAGCATGATTACACACACACACACACACACGCACAGGAGCTCTTTAATTGTCCTCCATTGAAGGGTTATACTACTGTGTAATACTTACAGAAAAGACCTGGCCTAAACCTGATTATTTTTTTAACTTCTCTATACAATAACACACACACACACAGAGTACAAACGATATGAGAAGTAGATTTAAAAAGAATAGAAAAGTAAAAATAATAGATATTTTATTAGTGCGAAATTTACCAAGTATGTAAAATATCAAAGTCACTAAAATTTTGACGTTTAGCTACAGCATAAGTTAAATGTCTCTTCAAAACCAAAAAGCTTATATATAACATTGATTTTGACTTTAATATCACTTGACTTTAGCTGTTTGTAAAAGTTCTTCAGAAAATCTTTAGTACCACCAACTTACTGACAGACACTTTAAAGGAAGTTTCCCAGTTTGTTCTTTCATGTCAAAACCAAGAGCTTCTCTTATGCTGTTGATACTGCTATTGTTCAAAGATACAAATGTAAATATGAAGTTTGTTGTTATTCAGATTTTCACCTTTCCATTGGGAACATTTAGAGGACAGTCGCCCGTGTTTCCAGTTTGGGAAAATGGACGGTTTCTAACCAACCTGAACTTTATACAGTACATACAACTTCATTTGTGGTTGTTTGATCTGACCAGGGCGTATCCTCCTCCTTCACCAATGATGAAACCCCTCACAGCCCCGCAAGAATGAACAGTATCAACAATGGCTGGATTGATAAATTTAAGAAATAAAAACTTCAGTAAAAGGAGAAAGAAATGATTGAACCATTTCTAGAACCTCGTTTGGTTTCCGTCGTCGTTTTAACCGATGAAATTCAGAAACTCCATTCAATGATTAAATAAACATTGAGGCGCATTAAGTATTCACTCTGCATTAACTTTTTAATTTGATCCGAATTGCTAAATGTATTATCAGGTCTCTACACAGCAGAGCTTCTATTACCAGTGCTGTGCTCACAACAGAATATAAAATGCAGTGTTTGAAATTCTCACTGAACGTCTCCTTGGGACTTTTTCACATGTTGCCTTTGCAAGGCACAACACTGAATGTGAAGCAGTCAAAACATTTAACTTTAGTCCTTTGTTTTCAGAAACTCGTCTTATAAAAACTTGATTCTTTGATGAATCACAACTGGTAGTAAAACACGTGAACCAAGTGGTTTTTTTCTTAACTTTCCTCTTTGCCAGGATTTTTTCCTCTAGTCTTGTCTTCAATAAGGGAAGATTGGTGGGTCTTCACTCTACAATAGTAAATCTCCTTATCCTGAGAAGAAAAAAAAAAAAAAAAAGCAGTTTGTTGTTGCTGCATCATTTGTGTCTTTTTCTGTCTGTAAGGTGAACGCCTTCGCTGTAAGTCTGCTGCATTTTCCTGAATGTGAGCAGAGTTTGAATCTAAGCGGCTTTAAGGATATTTTTACCAGTGGGGGACGACGCAAAGAACTTACGAAAATATAGAAATGAGTCAAGCTAGCAGCAGGTGGTACTGTGTTGCACATGTAAGCGAGGCGCTGCGGAACAAGCGTCAACACTCCTACAGCACTCCTTAGAAGAATCAGTTCAAGTTTAAAATAGAGACTGAAGAACATCGTGTCTGCTGGGTTTGAGTCTGTACTCAGTTCAAAGGTTACATTAGTTTTGTTGGAAGACTCAGTCTGAGCCTTTGGTATATATTCAGAGTCAAGATGATAGTCTGCACTTCTTCTAATAAAACACAATACCAGTTTTACCAGCATCACAGATCCTCCTCCATACTTAACATGATCTGCTTTTCGTCTTTGCTGCTCTTTGTTTCCCTCCCCAGCTACATTGAGTGATTTTTGTTTGTTTGTTTGTTTTACTGCAAAGCCAAATTTTAATCTCATCTGAACAAACTACATGTTCCAGTTTAGGTCCCAGAAGAGATTGGCAAACTCCACATGCTCCACATGCTGGTTGTTTAGCATTGCTGCTGAACAACCAGTTGCCAAGTGGATTTGGTATAATGATGGTTAGGGTTTGGTGATTCCAAGTTGCCACTCTTTGCTGCAGTTCTCCAACAGTGAGCTGTAGAAAAATATTTTCTTTTTATTACTTTCCTCACCATTCTGCTCTCTGTGCATGCTGACAAGATAAATGTGGCTCCTCGTCCAGCTTCGGGGTCAGACACTAAGAAATGGGCTTTGGTGCTTCATTTTAATGTATCGCAGGGTCACAGAGAGTCATAAATTAATAATTACGTTCCTAGAAGAAGAGGAAGAAAATGTTTCAGTTACATTTATAATTGAATGAGGATTGAGCCTACCAACTATTGTTGGTAGGCACTTGCAGTGATTTTATTGAAAACTGCTGTTTCTTTGTCCGTGGTCACTTTTTTTTTTCCACTAAAGAAAATTTATGTAAATTCTTCAGTGTAATAAAGATTTTTTTAGTTCACATTTTTTCAGGCATTTACCTCCTGATGTTCTTCAGGGTGCTTAATGCCAGTGTAGGGTTTTTATCTGGAATCATCAAACCCTTCTACCTCCCCATACATATTTTATTAATCTTCCTTATTGATGTTTTATTTCTTCTGAGCCTTCATCTCACCACTCCTTGTGATACAATTGAACGAGTGGTTTTTAGTTTTTTTCTGCCCGTCGGCGCTCACATTTTCTTTATCTTATTCAACAGGCTTAAACTTATAGCTGTTAATTCCAAACATCATTCCTGAATCACCTGATTAATCAATAAAGACATGAGACTAGATGGTCTCATGTCTCCCGCCGATCATGTTTGAGAGATCCTTTAATCTCCCGTGGCAACCATTCAGCTTGTGCAAAACGCCTGTTGGGACCCAGCTCCACCTTTGAGGTGCAGCTCCTCCTCCGAGCTGCACCTCACAGAGCAGCCCTCACCTGAAACTCCTACACTCTGCTCCTTCAGACTAGCCAGCAGCAATTAGCAAACACCTGGTGGAACAGGGTATCTGCTGAGCTCATTATAGGAGCTACTTCTCATTGAAATGCTGGTTTAAAAAAAAACAAAAAACTTGTTAAATAGAGGAGCCATGTTGTGATCACTTTCTGAAGGTGGAGTTTCAGAAAGAGCAGGAGTTTTAAAGTGACAGAGGCCCAATTTCAAGGAGTTAAATTATGGAGTCAGTTTTCTTTTAATTTACATTTCATATCTATAGCACTTTTTTAAAATCTGAAGGGAACATAGTTACTTGATTGTGAAATGGGATTATTTGTCTGGAAAACACATACTGCTGCCCCTTTAAGGCTACAGTTGGTGCCAAGACTGTATTGTCAACAATATCTTCTAATAACATATAGTTACCCAGTCATATTTTCAAATTTTGTCAACTTTTAAAATTTTTCAACACAAAAATATTGTGGTCTTCTATAAAAGAGGCTTGTGTCAATAAAAGCTGTGATTCCTAAACACTCCTTAAATCTAAACTGTGAACTCTCCCTTTAAAACCAGTAGGTTCTGTTCAGACTTTCTAAAAGCTCTACATCTCTGCTTCATTTGGGAGCATCCACTCCTCCTCCCCATCTAGGAAATCCAGATAGGGAGTGAGTGATTTACACCGGCTGCGAACATCCTCCCCCATATCTCTCCTCTTCACTTTCGGTGGGGGTGCGTCCGGTAAGGTCAGGGTGAGACAGCTGATTGACATTTAGCATTTCTGTCTGTTTGCACTGCCTCCTCTGGTATTTGCTCCTCTAATAACAAAGTCAGATAGAGGGCAGAAACACAAGGGCAGGGATGGGAGGGGGGCAAAAGATGTGTTGTCCAGGCTAAACAGCTGACAGGGCTTTGACAGAAAATCCTGTGAACTTCTGTGCATTTCTGTTGTTAGCGGCGATATTTAGAATATCTTCTTAAATCAAAGCCAGAAAGGAATGGAAATGTGGGGGGAAAAAATTTGATTTTTAAAACATGAAGCAGAATCTAATCAATCTGATCTTCACACAGGTCAAATTTAATTAGCTGGCATTTAATCCCAGTCATGCTCCAATGGAGCTACCTACCTGCTTCCAGACACAAACTCAACACTATGTCTATAAAATCTATTGACAGAAACACATCAATGCAGCGCTGCCTAATAATTATTCAAGCCTCAGGTTGGTTATGAGGTGGCGCGCCTTGGCTAGTCAATTACAGCAACATCAGTCCCCAATGGATCGGTCGTCTAAAGGAAATCAGTCCATCAGCTCCTGAAGCCGTTGAGGACAGGACAGCATTCAATATGAGTCCGGCCTTTCTTTGAAGAGAGATGAAGGCTTTATTCCAAGCTGAAAGGCAGGATAAAAAAAATGGAGTAAACATGTCACTGTCCATCTATTGGACTCCACACCAGGGAGGTCCGTCCATGAACGGACGGTTCGGCTGAAGAAATGCTGGAATCTGGATTTTTAGATGCAACGTTCTCTGATAATTAGTCAATATGTTAAGCAATGTTTTAAAAAGTATTTTCTTGGTTAGTTCAAAGCTGATGCCTGTTTTCTAATGTGTTGTCTCTGGTCTTGGAATATAGATTGCATTGTCTGAATGATTTATTATTAAATCGTTTTGTTTTTACTTTCAGACACTTTTCATTAGCAGTTTGTTTTCATGTCTCAGTCTGTAAAATATGGACTTCCATATTGTCATAGTTTTGGATTTTGTTCGTGAGGTTATGTCAAAGTTAATGTTTATAAGCAGTTAATATTTTACCTACAGTAGATGATGCTGTTGGCATATTCATTTTATTTAAATTCAAATTAGCTTACCCTAGAGGCTGAAGCTAACAGCTTGTCCGACAAGACTGAACCGAACTGAACCACCAAACCAAATGTAATCTGAAAAAAGTGGATACTGTTGGTAGACATAATCTTCTCTGTAAATAATCTATCAATGCAAACTTTACTTTAAAATAGCATTTGATTTAAAAAAATAAGAAGTTCTTTAAGACAATAGTACTCTGCTTTGGTGTTAGCCTTATTGTTAGCTTTATCTTCTGGAACGAGCTAATCTGTGTTTATGCTAAAAGAAAAAAACCAATGAATCTAGGGTGTTAACTAGCTATAAACTAGCTTCAAACGCTTGCAGTGATACGCTAAGAAATCATCCATCTTGTTTGTTCTCAACATTTATTCACAGTACTAAACAAAAATATTCTGCCAATAAAAATGTTTCTTACAAAACACATTTTAAAACATGAGCCTTTCCTGTCGGTGAAATTGCTAGCGGTACAAAGTGGTTCAAATTATGTCCACCTGGCCAAAATACAAAATTACAGAATATAATCACACATTTCTAAGTGCTTCTTCTGGTAATTTCCTCACACTTACATGGAAGCTGTTTGTGGATACAAATGTTCTTTCCGGACGTGAAAAGGCTGCCTGAGAATAAATTTGCAGTCTTGATTCTGTGCAGCAGTGGAGACGAAGCCGACATGAGGCTTTAGCTCCGCTACTAAACGGCATTCAGACTGATGAGCTGCTCAAGCTGTTCTTTTATAGATGTAAAGTTTTTGAGCATGCACGATTCTTTCAAATTGATTATTTTGTACGAAATATTTGGCCAATTTCCAACACATGCTTCCCCCTGCTGACATTATGAGTGAGCTGATTTATTCTTCATCTTACCCAACCATCCCTACTTCCTGCCCGTGTCAGTGACCAGGTGATAAATGCTCACCACTTATCGCAACTGCTGTTTGGCAGATAACTCGAGGATAAAAGCGTGTGTATGTGTTGAACTATCTCCTCATACGAAATGCCAAGTTGAATGTAAAGTATGTATGGACTTCAAGACACAGATTAACAATTTCATTTAGGTCTGGACTTTGACTTGGCCATTCTAACACTTGACTATCCTTTGCGTTTAGTCTGCAGCCAGGACAAAAACTTCCCCTTAGTGCAAGATCTCCTTGTGTTATCTTTAGTTAATTGGAAATTTTCTCCATCTTTTTAGCTTTTAGTTTAGAAACAATCCAGTGTTTGTTCCCTTTTGAACACTTGTTTTTGTGGCAGGAGTGCAGAGGAGGTTATTTGTCACATCTCAATTGTCTGATCAGCTTCATCTTGGGTGATAAACATTATTTACAGCCCCCTTTAAGCCTGGATGTGTCATCACCTGGTGACATATGTTGTTTTTTTAGGATTTTAGGGACTCATTAGTGAATGAGTTTGCTCTGTAGAAAATAACTCAGACTTTATGAATTGCAATTTATTTTTGATTTCGTTGCCTTTTTTGAAATGTGTAAATAATTTTTCACACTGCTGCGTCGTTTTGCAATCATAGAGGAATTAAATCTGAATGCAGTTCTGACAGCAGTTTGTTCCACAAGCTCCAGGTCCTGTGTGAAACGTCATTAGCATGCTTTCACACCTCCACGGTCCAGGGAAAATTGTGCACTTGGACAGGAATGCTGAAATATTTCATAACTTCATCTGGTCTGGTTCACTTTCGCACTGCACGTCCCGAAGGCTGACCAGACCACCTGGACCAGGTCAGGGAGTCACAGCAGCTGCTCCTGAGCTCCATCACAGGAAGCTGCTGAGGACGAGCAGCAGGCGAGGCAGACAGAGCGCTGACCGACGGACGGCGACCGAAACAGAAGGAGGAGAAACCACACGACTGTCAGTCAGATATAACTGACCTGCTTGCTTCTCTTTTGTTTTTTCTTTCTCTTCTTCTTTCTTTCTTTGTTCGCTCTGTTTCTGTTTTACTTTTATCTTTTTTGTTTCTTCCTCTCTTTTTCTTTCGTTATCTCTGTTTCTTTCTCTCTTTCTGTGTTTTTGTTTTCCGTTCTTTCTTTGCTTCTTCTTGTTTCATTTTTTTGTTTTCTTCCTTCTTGTTTCTCTTTCCTTCCTTCCTTCTTTCTTTTTTATTTTTTATTTCTTGCTTTCTCTTTTTCCCTTTCTTTTTTCTTTTCCTTTTATTATTTCTCTCCATTTCTTTTTCTCTTTCTTTCCACTCTCTCTATTTCTGTCTCCCACATTCTTTGCTCTTTCTTGCTCTCTTTCTACTTTTCTGTGTCTCTCTTTTTGTCTCTCTCTCTTCCTTTTTCCTCTCTTTCTTCTGTCCTGACTTGAGTTCAGATGACCTTTGACACCGCCACAGGAAGTGGAGGAAGTGAACTGGTCTGATCTGGTCAGGTGTGAATCCCTCTGATGAAAACCACCAGAATCTGCTGGCTTGGTTTAAAGTATCAACCAGAACTATTGCAGCCCTGCTCCTCCCGGCTTTGTGAAAGTCTATACAGATTTTTAAAATTTTTTTATTAACAGATATTGTGAAATTTGACAGATTTTTTTTTTGTTGGATTTCGTCACCGAGGATTCAAAGAGGACGCTGTGAAATCTCAATTCACGGATGACGAGTTTGAAAACTGCTTCACCTGAGTAAACAAAAAAAAATCTCCCTGCCAGGAGTCAGTGACACTCTGAAAACCTCTGACTGTGCACACACTTCATCTCTGCGTCTCAGGTTTATCTGCCAGCCGTGGAGAGGAAACTCAAATAAACAAGATCCAAAAGCACTGCTGCCTGTTCACAGCCTGAGCTCATTTAAAATGCAGGGGGGGCAGAAACACCGGCCCAGGATGTGAAGAGTCAGAAATGAAACTTTATAAAACACACACACACACACACACACACACACAGTGTTCTTCTGGATCAAAGGTCAACATCACCTGCTCCTTCTTTCAATTAAAAGATCAGCAGCAGTCATGATGTTGGTTTAGCACACACTGCTGACCACTGACTTGAAAGAAAGTTTTTTTTTGTTTGTTTGTTTTTGTTTTTTAATATCGTATTTATGCATTTTCAATGTTCAAAACAGAACATCCATATAAAGGATAACCTCAGCTATTAACCTTTTTTTTCCCAAATCCATCGTTGCCAAAACAGACTGGGAGGAAAAACAAACCAAAAAAAAAAAAACATTACAGTGATACCTCATGCAATCATCTGCTACTTTAAACCATACATAAATAAATGTTCAAACACAATTTTGAAGTTGAAGTGTCAGAAGATTTCCTTCTGCAGATTAATATTACAGAAATAGTTACCAAATATGATAGAATCTGGGTTTTTTTTCTTTTCTTTTTCTTGTTTTTTTAGCACTGCAGTTCAAAGCAACAATCTGCTCATGTCACAGCTCTGACTTCATATAATTGAGGTGCTAAACTGCATTTTGTTCACCAAATCTCCAAATAAACATCAGCTGCCTGACGTTCTACAAAGAAAATGTAATTGTAATGAAACTTCAAGTAATTGTTTTGTTTGTTGATGTTTCTCCAAAGTGCCTTCCAACCTTTTATATCTAGTAAATAGGGTTATAATGTTCCATAATTCTACTGTTGAAGCATGTTTGTATACATGCTGAATTATATCACAAGAGAAGATCTTTATTTGCAGATTGTGCACAAACCAAATAGTCTTTTCGAATGTTTTTGAGCAGAACTAGAAAGAGTAAAAAAATGATAGAATAAGAAACCCAGAATGAAACAGCAACAATAAGGAACAATGAGAATCAACAGTTCATGTTCTGTTTCTATGTCATAAAATATTAAATCCAATTTATTTACATAGCGCCAGTTCACAACAAGACACTTTACAAAAAAATAAAATAATTTCAACGCAATCATACAATCATAGTTATCAATTTGGTTAGATTTAAAGGTTTGTGGTTCATTTTGATTGTATTTTATGCTTGTCATTGATTTTGTTGTCAAACTGCAGTTTTTTTCCGATAAGGTAGAGTTGCAGCAGAACACATGTGGTTCATGTTGCTCTGATGACATGACAGGTAAACCTCAGCAACACGACTGACTCTCTGTGCCGCGTGTTCCTCTGTGTCCCACAGAAAGCAGACGACCGAGAGAAAAGGCAGGAAGCCCACCGTTTCCATTTTGACGCCATGTGAAGGAGCAGCGCTGCGCCACGGGAACGCCCCGGCCCCCTGACCCCTCGACCCCCCCCCCTCCTCATCCAGGCGCTCAGTTTGACCCACACTCATTTCAGGGGCCAATAAATTGATACTCATGTGTGCCCTAAAGCGTTTCTTTTTTCTTTTCTTGTTTTTTATACCCTTTTCAGTCGATGAGTCGGACGTGAAATATTTATGTTCCATTTGATTTATTCATTCCAGTGTTAGAAGCACGTCCTGACGGGGAGCACTGTGGGGGTTTAATCTCAACAGAGATTTGTGTTTGCAAGTAACTCCACATCTGCTTGTTGCTATGGTTTTTACTTAAGTAAAACTTTAATTAAAGGTTAGCATCTGTTGGGTCAAGTGTTGAAAGTGGGTAATGTTAACTTGAAATGCATGTTATTTCTATTCAGTTTTGTCAGGGTTTTTTTTCTCTCTTCTAGTTTTTTCAGTGAATTTGAAACCGATTCACCAGAAGCTGGATGGAAAATGAATAGAAGTGGATTGGTACAAGTCGAAGCTTTGCTGAATGCAAATTCAGGTTTTCCCCAGCTGATTGTATCAAAGCTGATCACAGAAGTCAAGAAAATAAAAGTATCTGCGACACGCCTGCACCGGGCTGAGGGAACAGTCTGAACACTGTCGGTCCTGCTGAGCGAAGTCCAGTTTACTGTGATTGGAACTGGATTCTTCTGTCTTCTTAAACCTGAAGCATTTCACTTTTGCAAAAATATGTTGGTTTTATTTTTCCATGTTTATTAAAACTGCCATCATGTTGTGACAGTTTCGTATGAGAGAGATGATCTGTGGAAATATTGTGCTCCTCCACTTCCTCTGTGATCTACTAATGCGGTCTGCAAAAATGCTCCGCCCCTGATCAAAAACAAAAAATCAGAGCCAGCAGGAGGGCTTAGCGCTGTCAATCACCCTCATGTACTTGGTGCTCAATATGCTAATATTGCATAAACAACTTACGGTTACAGAAAAACAATTTCTCTGCAGTCATTGGTTACTATGCTAACTGTTGTCGTGAGCCTGCTGCATCTGAAGTGATTGACAGCACTAAGACCCTCCTCTTGTCTCTGATTGGTTGTTTCTGACTGGGTGGTGTATTTCTGTCGTTAGTTCTGGGAGAAGTCAAAGGAGCTGGATTATTTTTTCAACAGATTATTTGTCTTACATTTCTGTCACCACATAATGATCATCATTTTAACAAAACATATATGTTTTTGTAAAAGTCACACAAGCTTCAAAAGCTTGATTGAGCCATGTCCTCCGACTCGCCATGTTATTTATTTTCCACCGATGAGCTGAACGCCATCGATGTTTGCACTTTCTAAGCTAATTATTAATCGTGGTTGTGTTTTACTGTAATTGATCCTGTATGGTGAATTCTGCTTGCAAATGAATGTTCAGGCATCTAACCGTGTTTAGCTTACATGTTGGCTGAGAATAAAGGTTTCTTCTCGTGTCAGTCTGCTTTATGTTTTTATTTTTTAATTTCTTTATTTTATGAGTTATTGTGACCACTTCCCACATCAACCGCCTCTGCGCGTTTCTCCCCTGAAGACACGGTGTTCTTCTGTGCGGTGGCTGGGAAGCTGGAGGAAAAAAAGGTCTAAATGTGTAATGAGTTCAGCATCAGTGAAATTAAACGGCCTTTAATTTTCTAGAGGACCCCCAGAGGCGGCTCTGAGCATCCCAGTGGGCTCCTCACCACACTTCAGGAACCGACCTGCTGAACAGCCTGACGTGGTGAGAGTCAGCCCTCCCCGCTCTGCAGAGACAGGGAGAGGATCTGAACTGATCAGATCCTCTCCCTGATCCTCCTTAGAGGAGGAGGCTCTTCAAGCGAAAGCATACATTTTAATAAAGACTTTTTTGAGGATATGAAATGTTGGCCATTTCTTTCTAAATGTAAACCTGCCTTACAATTAATTCCCATCCTCTACTTTGTTTCTGAGAAAAAGAAAATCCTCCATTTACGTTTTAATCAAAGTTTAGTGAATACGCTAAAAAGGAAATCAGTTAATGGTTAATGTCATTATTCATATTTGGCATCCAGCAGGCAAAAACTTTATATAGGTTGTAATGTTAATAAATATAAAATAAGGTCTGCAGGTGGCCATGTTTATTTATCAGAGAAAACATTTGTTCATATCCAACTCCAATTGGATTAGCACTGATGCTAACCTGCTAACATGTTAGCAGTCTGCCATGTTATCAGGTTATTATTGTTTATTTGGGGCTTCCAGTTAATTTTCACTGTTAAGTGATAAATTTAGCTTTTTTTAGCTAATGTCAGATTCAACAGAGAGGAAAATATGTAAAAGTTTCTTTACTTGAATTTTAAGTAAATTATGTTAAAAACTTGTGAGAATTTAGCAAGTTTTTGTGTTATTTTTATTTAACGTCTCGTTGAGGTAAAAAATGACATTCAAGAGAGACTGGTGGCAGCACCACGTTTTGTAAATGTGTGAATATATTTTGTGTTTGAGTTGAACTCTGTGTCTTTTTCTTCTGTAATTTCTACTTGGATGTATTGATTAACCAATACATGAAAAAGGTGTCCGAGTGTCAACGTGAAGTTCAGCGGATTTACTTTCACGAGTGGAGCATTATACGACGTTCACCATGACGCTCCATATAACTCTATTTATATCTTATCTATATTTATACCCAAGTGCTTTGGGTTTATCTCAAGTGCAGTGGATAAGGAGATGGACACGACAAGAAAGGGAGAGAAGAATAAGAAGAATGGAGCAAATACAAGAAAACATAAGAGGAATCTACCTTCAGGGAAAAAAAACGAAACAATATAACTGACTGGATCAGAACCAGGCAAAAGAACTCCACTTCAGCTCACATCCCAACAAGGTAGAGGTGTCACACATGGTAGTGCTGTGGGCTGGTGGCATTAAAGGCTGGCTATAGTTTATCTGGTTAAGGATGAGCTCAAAATCATTTTTAGAAGACATTTACCTGCATCTTTGAATTTTAACACGCATGATTTTTATGCAGGCAGAATATATCAAAGTTCGCTGCTCAGCTAAAATATTTCAAGATGAAAACACGCTGGGAACTTTTGGCCTCTTTAAACGGGGAGATTTTTTATCTGAACGGTGTGTGGGAGGCAGGCTGTGGTTGCTGCTCCAAAGAAAGTTGATCAACAGGTCAACACACTGACAGACTCCACGAGTCGAAGGACGGCGACTCTGACTGAAACATCCGAGGCTGTTTCTGTTATTCGACATGTTTATTCTGGCTCAAGTCGATGAATGGATGGGAAAAGTTTCATTAAATTGCGTCATAATTTGCACGCTAACGTCGCCTATTAATTCTGCACACATTTCCTCCAAATAGAGCAGAAACGCAACCTGCCTAATCACACAGAAAATTTTCATGTCAACATTTGTTTTTATTTTTATACATTTATTTATTACGGTTTGTGAATCTTTAATAATAGAAATTATAAGTCAAGTCTTTTTTTTTTAACCAGCCACGAATCAGCGATCCGGGGAAAAAAAGACGTAGGCTTTATTGGAATGTTTTCTTGATTTTTCTCATTTGTTCGCCGGTTAAATGCAAACAACATCTCAACCGGAAGCCCTGTGTGGAGATGAACCTTGACGACGCTGCTGACAGTCAGCCGCTCATTGATGTAAGCAGCAGCAGCAGCAGCGCGGCTTGAATGAGCCTCGTTCAGGAGGAGCGCTTCTTAGTTGTGACGCGGACTGAGCCCAGAGCGCCTCTCCTCCCGCTCCTGCTCTCTGTCTCTCTCTCTCTTTCTCTCCTCCCTCCTTTGTCTCCATTATTACTCTATCCGCGTGCGCATTTTGGATAGCATCCTTCCCCCCTCGCGCGCGCCTCGTCTCTCTGCCCGTGTTCGCTGCGCTCCGGCCGAAAGCGGATCGCACCGCGTGAGAGTGAGGATGCCCGGCTGAGGCTCGGAGCGGAGAGGGGATTTTCCAGCTGCTTCTCTGCGATGGATTTACTGTTGCCGGAAAGTTGGATTTTCGCGAGCCGGTGTACAATGCCCAGGTCAGGGGAAGATTTTTGAGAAGAGGGCGCTTTGGAATCGCACCGGGAGAAGAGATGCGCAGAGGTGAGTCGAATGCGCGCAGAGGATGTGCGCTGCGCACGGACTGGAGCTGCGCTGAGCCTCAGTTCGATCAGTCCAACTTGTCCTCCGTGTCTCGGTTGGCTTCGCAGATGAACACGTGTCCGTTCAAGTAGTTTATGTCATATCTGTCTTTGATCATTGGACCTAAATCAGCTCTGTGAAGTGACCCACCTGCTGGTTTCACTCTGACAGCAGAGCAGCCTGTAGGTAAAAACTGCATCCATGTCAGTCAGTATAGGTGGATTTTTACCTAGAGATTTCACTCGACTCTTTATTTCGTGTTTAATTAATGTACTGTGTATTCAGTTTTGCAATCAGTTTAAGATTAGACAGGTGTTACAAATAGTCTAAACGTTTAATTTTGCTTTATATATATATATATATATATATATATATATATATATATATATATATATATATATATATATAAACAGCAGCCAACGCGAAGGCACATCTGAGTCGTCGTGACATCAAAGGTCAGAATCCATTAGAAGGAGAAGAAGAAGAAGAAGAAGAGGGATAAAAAAAACAATCACTAAGCAGAGCGTGACATGACCAGCCCCATGTTGGCTCATATCTATGATGGGAAACGTTCGTTATCCTTCTTGTCTAAACGTCCTAACAGACGCGGGCTTTGTGTGAACAGAGGAACAACTTCCCAGTACTTCCACGAAGCCCTTTCTTCTGGTTGCGGGGAAACGCTCCTCCAGGTGGCGCGGAGCAGCCCCGCACGCGCCACCCACCGCTGGCGCCACCGCTCCTATTGACCGTCTCGCGCCATCAACACCTGTGAAACACTTGTCTCAGCACACAGAAGAAGCGCGCGCCTTCGTGCTACCTTTTGGGGGCTCGTGGTTGTTTGATGTGATTGGTTCAAAATCAGTCAGGCTGAATGGATTTATATATATATATATATATAGATTGTATCATGATGCTGGAGTTAAAGGGCGTGTTTCTCCTCTCTGTTGTAGAGGCTATAATGTGATGATCGCCTATTATCGGACAGCAGTGTTCATACAAGTGTGCGTTTGTTGAAAACTGATTATTATTATTATAAGGTACAGCATGAATGTTGGAAGATAGACGGGCGATTAAAACTTTTAGGCAACCCTTTTAATATTGTCTTGAGACGAAAGAACCCTTTAAATTGCCATTGTTGGTGTTTTTTAAGCCGGTGTTTTTCTAAGAGGTGCCACCGGGGGGCGCTCAAAAAGATGAGGGGGGAAAAAAACAAAATAAAAAAAAAATAAAAAAAGTATCTTTCTGAGGAGCCCCCAAATGGACATTGGAGGAAAAAAAATAAATACATTTTTAAAAAAAAAAGTAAATATACTTTCTTGTGAGCTTATTTCGTGCGCACGAGATAATATCTGGTTTCCACGAGAACGTTTATTTTTTCGTTCATTGTCCCCTTAGGGGCTGCCTAATCTTCCTGATTCCTGATTAAATTTATAAAGCTGCCATCCTCCTCAAGCTAGCATAGAAAGCGCGAAATAGAAAAGTTTATGTCAAGAAAAAGACCGAAGGAACCGTCCAGCGTGCAGCAGCCCTGTCATGGCCGACTAAAGACAGGAGGCATGGGGCCACTTTTGTACTAAACTAATGAAATAATTATTGGATATGAATTAAAATGAGAAAAAGAAAGCTTCTCTACATATCAGACAAAAGCTGATGCTATGTGGGCGGCCATCGCATAGTCAAGTTTGGGAACCGATGTTTAAACCAACAGATATACATTTTACACACTTTTCTAAAACTGTTCGGTATTGTTTCATTCAGTTCAATGCAAACACGTTTATATGTGTTAGCTGATGACTTAAAGCCGGTCAGTTTCATTCTGCAGTCCACTGACTGCCCTCTTTCTCATGAAAGCGATAGACATGTTGATCTTCTCTTTTATTAAAGTGTTTATGCTGCATCTGATACTCTGACGCCCTGGGCAAAGAGCAATGTCACCCAGGAGAAAAAACAGCTCTGTGCCAAACAGCAGAATAAAGGAATAATGTGTTATTGTTTTTTTTCTTCTTCAGTTCGTGCGAGCGTGCCAGGATTGACGATGGCAGCGTTTCAGTATTTTTGAAACTACAATTCTCCTGGGATTTCCACACTGTGAATTCTCTGGGGTTTCAGTCAGAATGGTGAAACAAACAAACAAACAGTCTCTGGTTGCGTGATGAGAAGAACAGCGTCTCTCACAAAGCAAAAAATGGAAGCAGCATCAGAAATGACACGTTAGGTTTCACTACTTTCGGCCAAAATGTGATGCCAGAATCAAAGCAGCCACAAAAATGGACTTTTGAAGAGGAGGGAGAGAGAGAGAGAGAGAAGCCTTGTTTTATGATTATGTGTTTTTGCTGAGGCTGCACATGACGCTGGCCTGGAATCTGGCGTCGCGCGCGTGAATCCACCGAGCCGACTTCCTAACACCAAATAAGGAGCTTGAACTCAGCCCTCTGAGTGTTTCTGATCAGGAATATTTTGATGGCCGCAGCTAACGATCCGCTAATGAGTATTTTTGGCAGATGGAGGAGTTGAGCTGTCTCTGCTGACATCAGATCTGAATCCAGGATGGGCTAAAAGCGACAGCATAGGTGTGCAGCTGACAAGTCTGCAGGAATGATGTGATGCAATCGTGTCATTCCTTAAGGAGCAGATTCTTAAAGCTCGGAGGGAGGAAAACTAGGTTGTTTTGACAGCAAAGTGATGCCCGCACTGTCTTTTCAAATTAAAAGGATTTCAGTGCGTGTATTTGGATCTTATTGTGTCGGGCCACCTCATTAGCCACCTAAGAGATGGAGCGTGTTTGTAGTCGGGGCCAGCCATCCATACTGAGGGCCGCAGTTTCAGCTGCTCCAGCTTGTGACAGATGGCTGGAGCGGACCCCCCCCCCCCCCCCTTCTGGCCTTAAATTCAGCTCGCGAGCCGAAGTGGAGAAGTGATGTGGAGAAGAAGTGACTCGACCCAGAATAGCAGGGTTGAACCCGAGGTAATTTCTCCTCCTTCTTTAAAACAAACTGAAGGTCAGGAGACTCTTCCCCCCGCCCCCTCCCCCCGTGGGGTGATGATGACCTCAGCCGGGTCGCAGGGTGTTTAGGGTGTTTCCTAATCGACTTAATTCCTTCTGTTTGTTTTTGCAACAGAGCGAGTTGATTTCTTAAAGCAATTGCAGCCTCTAATTTATTGATGATATTTCAAAATAGCTCCCGGCCGTTGCATAAATTAGGCAAGTTTAATAAGACGAGAGATGAAAAACAGAACATTCCAGCTCCTCTTTCCCCGTGAGGTTTCCTCCAGGTGAACCACGGCTCTGTGCCTGATTCACAGGCTGCAATGTGAACAAAAGGCTTTAATAAGAGCTTCCAGATCCGCTCGGTTAGCCGGTGCCTGAACTTAGGTGGTCCGCACTCCAAATACGCCCGTGGTAGTTCATTCTCCCACCTACGACACTTCATTGCAAGATAATGGAGATAGAGTTAATGAGGATCCCGGAGCCTGAGGGTCGTGAATATGTGTGCTTTTTCAAAATGAGTTCAATCACAGCCCACACTCTCTGGTACCGAGGAGCGTCTCCGATGCACACTCTGCCTTTGCTGGCCTCCTTCTCCGCCGTCCTTCATTCCTTCCTCTGTGCGATTTTAGGCGATGCTCTCAACTTCACATTGCTCTCTAATGCAGAGAGTGAGTGAGCCAAGCTATTACTAACTCTGTGGTAATTCAGTAGGCAGCATCTAATCTGTTCACATGTCCTATGTTTCATGAGTCAGGTACATTCTCTGAATTCTTTGTGTCTCTGGTGGTGGTTTTTTTTTTTTTTTTAAACTGTCTTTTTAAAAAAAAATCCATTCCTTGTTCAGCTTTAGTTATCCATTAAGTTTTAATGTCCTAACTTAATCCCATTATCCTGCCATCCATGTCTATTAATCTTTGATGAAATACTTTTTCATGCACTGGTTATTAGACGTTGCGCGTGTCCCCAATCTCCTTCGAGCAGAAGTAGAAACCATCACTGCCACGGAGCCTCGGCTCACACGATGTCTGTTATCACCAGAGTTTGCAAATAAGTTGTCGCTTCTCTGCACAGTTTCTGTGTTTTCTCTGATTCTTTCCTCCGTAGGCGGTAGAGAACAGTTTGCTTCGGCTACGTTTTGTTGAAGTGTCATTCTTTGGAATGGGAAACAAAATGTGTTTGATCAATTCATTCCACTAATTTCTACACCTGTGTTGTGAGAAACTGGCAAATTGTTAATCAGGAAGTTAATTGGAACGTCCCCAATATTGCATACAACAACACCAACGCCAAGCTAGGTTTTTCTTGACTGGTGGATATCGATGTTATGCTGAGAGGTGGAAAAAAGTCAATCTCGGCTGTAGAGCAACAAAGCTGGTTTATTAAGTCTGCAGCAACACAGAAGAGTTACAAAAAAAAAAGAAAAAGGCAGCCGTCCCATGAGTCCAGTCACCGGTTAAGCCCCGCCTTCTCAATTTGCACTGGCCAATCACCTCAGCCTTCCAGGAGGGGGAGAAATGGTTAACTTTCGCATACACTGTGTAAACTTCAACAATTATTTATCAATAATAAACTATCAGGCAGACATTCTATGTATGCACAATTGCATTGCAACAAGGGGGAGAAAAAGGGAAGCATGAGCAGCCACACTGAGGATGATTGACAGCGCAAATCACCCTCCTCCTGGCTCCGATTGGTTGTTTCCAGTTAGCGCTCTGAAAAGGCAGAGGAGATTGATTTTCTTTTTCTTTTTAATAGATTATCTGTCTTATGCTGCACCGTCACAACATAGTTTCAACAAATATGTGACAAACAAATATTTTGTGTAAAAGCCTCAGACTGCAACTTCAAGTGATCCACTCTGGATGTTTTCATGGAAAAGCAGTGGTGCAGTTTGTTACCTGCAGATCAGACCTACGTTTGAGTTTGCAGCGTAGGCTGCTGCTGCTGCAAGCGCGCCGCATTTCTTGCGTCTTCTGTTGCCGGGCCGCTCAGCAGTGGGGCGTGCAGCCTCTCAAACACAACAAGATGTCTGCCACGTCGGCACACATCGCTTAAGGTCGTTCCAATATCCATCGATAAGAATCAGTCACTCTGATTGGGGTATTCCCCTGAAAAAAAAAAAAAAAAAAAGAAGAATGATTCAAAAAGGCCTGAGAGGGAAAGAATCCGGTTGCTGGAGTTAAGAGTTTGAAATAAAATTAATAAAACCTTGACACTCACCCGTGCTTTGCTTGTTGTCTAATTAATAGTTGAGCATCCCACAATTCTCTTCATAAATGCCTCATGTTGACAGTTTGTGTAATTGCCATGTGGACACAGTGGTCCTTCTGAGACAGCTTCCTCCCGAAATGAATTTAATACTATCTGTCACAGCTCTGCCGTTTATTAAATACAAATAATTCAGTCGCAGATATCATAAATCCATCGTCTCCTGCAATTAATTAAAGCCGAGTGAAACCTGCAGCTGATCGAACCCTTTGTGGTTCGAGTGATTTCAACTTCTTGCTGATTATTTAACATCAGGTGTGATGTGTATTAATGTCATGTTTCCGACACTGAGGAGTAATGTGTGACATCTCTGCTTCACAGCGTGGATTCTCTTCTTTCTGATAGAAGAGGGCTTTGCACTGGCACAGAGAACCAAAGGTGAGCTAAGGCAAAACCTCAACGTCCTTTTTAAACCACGTGTTGTACGTTAACGCACAGCTACGGTATGCCAAAAGTGCCACATTAAACTAATAGATGAATACTTTATTTGTTATTTATAAAAATGCTTTGCAAATATATGATTAAGCACATGATTACATATTTGCGTTTACAGTCATTGTCATGTCATTGTGGTTGATCAAATAGACACTGAAAAATAAAGAGATTTATTAATCACTTATTGATACTGTTTTCCAGTATTAAATCGGTTATATGTGAGTTTATTTCTAATCTATTTTGCATCTATTTGAATTGTGGGACGTTTATAACCTTTCTCCTGAATTCAGTTTTCTCTCTCCTCCCGTTTTATTCCCTACCTGCTCTTTTGTTTTGTCTTGCTGTCCTTCCCTGCTCATCCTTCTTGCCATCTAATCATTCCCTCATTGATCCACTGATCCAATAACCGGTCTGTTTCTCCCCTGTTCTGGCCTCAGACTCCCCAGGTGACCCCGGCAGCCAGAGCCCCGGCCAAAACGACTGCGGCACGTGGGTCCGCAACATCAACGGCGGGGTGTTCATGTCACCGAACTACCCCAACACCTACCCACCCAACAAGGAGTGTGTTTACATCCTGGAAGGTATAAAGCCCGGCCGCTTTTAGCTGTTTTCTGCTCTGTTGCATCAGTTTCCTGCAGAGAGGGGGGGCTTTCTGCAGACTCAGGGTGGGCGTTTCTAAAGAGCTAACTCTGATCGGTCGGTTCCTAATGCAGAACTCCTTAAGAGTGTCTGAAAGAAACGTGAGACATTAAGCCTCCCTATGCTTATAAAATATCTCTGAAAAATTATTACTGTGACTTATTCAAAAAGTGACTTATGTTGATGCTCTTATTTTGAAATGTAAGTAAAAGACAAGATAAAGATGGCTGTATGTAAAAGCAAAAATTAAAAACGGTTGTTAATTTCGATCAATCAGGTGCAGTCGTTGAAAAACGGCTTGCTTTTCTGCTCGTCCAATCAGGTGTGGACTAACAAAATCAAGAGGAACATGTAAGCTTTTCACAAGGACCTGATTGGACAAAATTAAGTTTGCTATTTGACTTTTTTCTCTCTTTCTATTTTAATATCACTAGTTTACTTTTATTGTATCAAACTTTAATTCAGTTTTTCAGTTTTACACCTTTGTTGTTGTAACCCAGAGCATTAGAAGCCTCTATACACAGTAACGCCGTGCAGATTGTGTTAGCTGGTAATGGAGAACATCAGGTTACATTTCAAAATAAGAGCATCAACATAAGTCACACTGTTTTAATAACCAGCAGCAGTGATTTTTCAGAGATGTTTGTGAGTATAGGGAAGACTAAATGTTGATACCCTGCCATTACATTAAAAACAAAATCAGACATGAAAAAAATAACTCAAAAAATGATGTTACTTATTCTGGCCTGGAGACAAAGACGATATTTTTTTTATTAAGGTTATGTACTGCAGCTTGAATAAAATGCAACAACATAGCATTTTTTTGAGAAGTTTGGATTGCCTCATGTTTATTTTGCATGTTGCCTATGACTGTTGCTATTGGGGAGAGACATTTCAGTAATCTAAAACTAATAGAAAACATTTAAGCAACCTACCTGCATACCATATGCAGACTGTTGGATGTTAAATTCATGAGTAATAAATGTTGTGCTAGTTATCAGTATTGGACCAAAGAAAGCAAGAAAGTTGTAAGTCTTTAAAATGGTGACGCTTTTGATGGGTCAGATAAAGATATTTATTAATCACCTATTTATACTGTTTTCCAGTATTACGTCGGTTATATGTGAGTTTATTTCTATATCAATAAATTTTGCATTTATTTGAATTGACTCAAGAAATTGTAACAGCAGCTGCGTGGGGGGGCCCCAATTTAATCTTTTGTCAGAGGGTCCAGGATTCCTGGCGGCGCCCGTGATCAAGAGTCATGTGATGGACAACCGGATTTTACTACTGACAGAAAAGACAAAGAAGACGACAGGAAGTGGTTGGAGGGCGATGGCATGGCTTGGTTTTTAATGACTTATGACATGAACAAACCTATCTATCTGTGATTTTAATTGCATTTCTTATTTAACGAACACACCGCAATAACAAAATTGTATTTTTCGACATTAGCGGAATGTTGGCAAGGTTTTGCGCACATTTGTAATGGAAACTCAGCTGGTGTTCCCTCAGGGTCTCAGAGAACCGCCTCTAACAAACCTGCTTGATTCCCTCCTTTTAGTAAATGCCCTCACCCTGACTGACATTGTTTTATTGAACCGGTTTTCCTCTCTGTCGCTGGAGGGCATCATGCTTTTTTTTAATTAATTTATTTATTTTTTATATGACCCATTTTGAGTTTTATAACCTTTTTAAAGAGCGGTGCCTCCCCCTCACCCCGGCTTCCTGCCTGCTCGGCTCTCGCTCTGTTCATCTCCACACTCAAAAGATTTTCTCACTGAAGGACACATAAAGAAGTGGAACATCTGCTGCAGAACTGGGCTTTCGTGGCTCGTCGCTGAATTGCCAGCGTCCTCGTCGGCGTCGATGCTCGCTCGAACGTCGCATCAATCAGTAATTTGGAGGCGCGCAGGAAACATAATGGAAAAGATCATTAGCGGCTATAGGAGACGGGGATCTGGGTGATGCGTTCTCTAAACTGATGAACTGTTTGTGATGCTGAAGCACGGCTCCTCATGCAGATGAGATGCCTCCCTCTTCCACTGTGCAGGGGGGAGGCGGGGGATCAGATCTCACACGCGGCTCAAGTGCTCCACCTGTGGACCAATCAAAGCCCAGACCTGCTCTGGCTCATCACACAGATCAGACCGATCAGTTTCTGTCGTTTTTGTCTCGGAAGGCCTCGGTCTTTCTCAGACACTGAGACGCTCACAATCCGGCGTGGGGGGCTAATCAGTTAGCTTTGTAATCATAATTTGTGGTTAGTGAGCCTCATTGATTGTGTCATGTCCCCAAGTTCATCAGCTAAATAGACGAGGTGATTATATATTCTGCTGTTTCTGTGTCAAGCGCTAGTCATTAGTTTGCGTGTGTGTGTCACTCGGAGAGAGATGGGAAGAAACACACACACACACACACAGAGAGAGAGAGAGAGAGAACAGGAGGTGCAGACATACAAGCTGATTCTTCAAGCAGAACATCATGGATCAAATTCAAATCGCAGACACAAAAAAAAAACACATCATTTGAGTAATTTTGTTGCAGTTATACAGAAAAGAAACGAAAAACAAAATGATCCACTCTTGACTTCACTCTTTGTTCTCTTCTCTAGGCATGGACAGCCTCTCCAATCCACCGCCTTGCTGCTGAAGATCCCCTCTTAACCCCCGTCATCTTTATTTATTTATTTTTTTGAAGCAGCCGTCAGCTGCTCCTCTGTTTCCGAGGCAGAAACGGTTTTGGTTTCAGAGCGCCGCGTTTCGTTTCCCGCCGCAGACGTGCTGATTTGCCTGATCCGGCGACCTTCAGATCAGAGACGCAGTCGGAGACGGCAGCTCCACTCCAACTCTACTAACTGTCATGGCTCCTTATGAGCTGACTGTGACTTGAGGCGCTGTACTGTGAGCGCACCGACGCCACTTAAAAAGTCTCTGATTGTGAAGCTTGTTGAAAAGCCCTTTCTCATTGTGACACACTTTAAAGCTACAGTATGTAGCTTTTTACAAAAATTTGCTTTTTTTTCCATATTTGTTAAAACTGTCACCATGTTGTGATAGTGTAGCATGAGACAAATAAAAAAAAATCGAGCTCCTCTACGTCTGTCTGTAGAAATGCATCAAAATCGACCAATCAGGAGGGTCTTAGCGATGTCAATCATCCTCATGTACTAAATATTTTAATGGTGGAGAAACAACTTACCATTTCAGGAATGTTGTTCATCCGCCGTCATCAGTAGCCATGCAAACTAGCGTTAGCATTTGTGGCATTCTGTGTTGTGGTGTACAAGTTGTAGCGTTAGCAGGAAGTAGGATGAGACTTAAAAAAACAGCAATAGAAGAATTGGGACTGGTGCAAAAGTTAGTCTTTCTGCAGGACAGCTGTAAACATACAGGCTGAGTGAAGTGGATCAAAGTGTGTTCATATTTTAGAATGGCCTCTGAACTGAGTTTGGCACTTTATTAGTGCCCAGCAGCAGCAGTCAAGTCAGCCAAAGCATGACCTACACATCGACACAATATCACTTTTAATGACAGAAATAAAAACCATAAGAGATTCTAAAATGTTCCCAGATGTGCAGTGCTTGGCCAAATTTAGAACTTTAATGGCGCATGAGACGAAGGAAGATTTACCTAAGATTTATGGAATAAATTCTTCAGAGGTCGGTCTTCTGGGTAGGATGGTTTTGGCCTTTTCTGTTGAACACCAGTTAGTTTACCTGCTGTTTTAACAAGAAGTCAAAGTCTAGTCAAAGTCCATACCTAAATTATGTTGCAGGGCTTGAAAATTGCTATTAAGTGATGTCCTCCATTGAGTCTGACAGCTTCAGGCTGTTTTGCAAAGACTGAACAGTCTCAGCATGTAAAGCCGGTAGAGGCCTGCACTAAAAGATTAGCAGCTGGAATTGTAGCGCAAAATGGTTCTGCAAAGTATAAAGGCTCAGGAGGGACAAATAACACAAATACAAGTTGCACTTGTGGAGCTAAATTGGGCCCGTAAAGTTTGTTCAAAAATAATAATAAAAAAAACTGAAACAGAAAAAAAACTCTGAAAAGTTGATTTACATTTTTTTAAAATCAATTTCACATCCTATTTCTGCTTCAATTTGTTTTTCACTTTCAATTTTTTAAAACAATTTTCAGTTTTAATCTCAAAACTCTTTTTCAGTTTCAAATGTTTTTTTTTTTTTTCAAGTTTCAATTTTCTTTCTATTTTTAACAAACTTTGTGGCTGCAATTTAGCTCCTTACATCTCAGAGATTTCTTTTTTTAATCACTCATTTTCCTTCCAAATCACATTTATGTTTTACTAAAGCACATTGAAGACTGAAAACATGAAGTTCATCGGGCTCCTAAAACAAATGTAGTTTTATTTGCAACAAAAAAATGGAATCCGTTCCTACTTTGATAGTCATACACACAAATCCAGACTAACTATTGAAACTCAAAATCTCATTCAGACCATTTCTGCCCCACAAAAACAAGCTAATTATTTTTTTTTTGTCTGTTTTTCTTTGCTCTCGTGTTTTTTTCCCCCCCACAGCTCTCCCCAGACAGAGGATCCAGCTGGCTTTCGATAAGAACTACTACATCGAGCCGTCGTTCCAATGCCGCTTCGACCACATCGAGATCCGCGACGGGCCGTTCGGCTTCTCCCCGATCATCGACCGCTTCTGCGGAGGGAAGAACCCGGGCCTCGTCACCTCCACCGGCCGCTTCATGTGGATCAAGTTCACCAGCGACGAGGAGCTGGAGGGCCTCGGCTTCCGCATCCAGTACACCTTCGTCGCCGGTGAGCGGTGAACTCCACATCCTAAACTTAATTTTTTTTTTGGGGTGGGGGGAATTTTCTTGTGTTCCATCTCAATTCAAAAGTCTTTAAATCTATATCCGCATGCACCCCCATCAAATAGGAGATAAGGAATCCTCTCGGTGCTTTATCTAGGCCGCTTTATCAGGACCGTATCATGACTCCTCTGCTTATCTGTCCGTGCGTTGAGAGTAATGTGCCTTCCGACTTTTTTTTTTTTTTGGATCATTTCAGACCCAGACTTCCATCTGCACGTGGGCGGACTGCTGAACCCCATCCCAGGTACGATGCCGGCTCGGTCCCGTTCGAATGCGCCGCGCCGGTAATTGTGTACGAAGTCAAAGGATGTTCGTAGGCCTGTCGCGATAAACGATAAATCAATTAATCGAACAATAAATTAAAACTATCGACTTCATTTCAATTATCGGCTTTATCGTTTCTTCCGGCCATTTTCTATTTCTGTTGGTGACACTGAATGAAAAAAGGCTAAACTCCGGTGCTTCCACTGACCCTCCCTTCTTCAGTTCCTTAGTGTAAGTCCCAGCGCAAGTACACAATCTTAGAGCTGTCCGCCCATTTTCAAAACTTGAGAAAACCACACATTAGCCGACAGAAATCCTAGGTATAACGTTTCGATCGGGTTCTATTGTGCCGTGTGGTTGTGACGGTGCAGTGAGAGGCTGGAGAAGGAGTTAGCAATGGCGGTTAGCCACTCTAACCCAAAACAGCAGGACGCGCTGTTGAAGTATTTCACACTTACGCTTTATTTCGCTTCGAACATTTAAAGCCAGGTCTCCACGGTACTAAGATTATAGCCTCATACATGAGAAAAGTAACGATAGTTTACCGCTCCGCACCTCATCATCACCGATGATCTTCTCTACAACAAGAGTTCTCACTCTGCACAATAATACAACTAAAGAAAAAGGGAAAATGCGCCCCCTTGTGGTGATACCTACTCATCTCTAGGAACCAAGCTGTATAATGATTTTTACATGGTGTCCAATAATGGGCGCAAAATAATGGCTACAAGTCCAGTTAACTAATTGTAAAAACAGGCACTAATCAATGCTTTCCTACAATCTACCTGCAATGCATGTGGCTAGTGTCAGTCCTGACTGAAAGAAAATCATAATTACCTATTTATGTCACGTTAACAAAGAACAGCTGAAAAGTTACCAGGTTTACGGGGCGATATAGTGTACAGACTTCATAATCTGCACTCTTTTGGTTGAATGCAGTATTTATTTCCACTTTGGCTTTATGTTGTTTAGTTTTTATCCAAGTACATTTTTTGTTGATAGAGACTGAGAAACCATTTTATTTTTGTTTTTGGTTGTTTTGTTTATCAATTCCAGTGTTAAGTGTTCTTTTGAAAATAAAGTGTATCTGCCTTCGCCATGCATTATTACATTATTTCCATTAAATCAGTGTAAAAAGGTCTTCAAACAATATTATCGTTTATCGCAATAATTTTTGAGACAATTAATCGCTCAGCAAAATTTGGTACCGTGACAGGCCTAGATGTTTGTATGCATAGTTACGACCCTGTGAAAGGACGCAAACCTCTTTCATCTTCCTTCTGCCTCGCCGTCTTTGTTCCTCTCTCTTGACGTTGTCCTGTGTTATAATCTTCTGTTCGCGCTTCAGTTGAACCCTAAATCTTTTTCACTCTTTAACAAAACCCACCGCCTGTCACCCTCCCCTTTTCAAACATCTTCTGCGGTTATGTTCTCGCTGCTCTTCCTCGTGTTTGCCTCAGTTTTTTTTAAAGGTGTTTTTTTTCTTCTTCTTCTTCTTCTTTGTCTCGTTGTGCAGACTGTCAGTTTGAGATCGGCGGCTGGGACGGGATTATTCGCTCCAGTCAGGTGGAGGAGGAGGAGCGGGTTAAGCCTGGTGATGCTCTGGACTGCATCTGGACCATCAGGGCCCCGCCCCAGTCTAAGGTCAGTGGACAGGAGCGCGTTAGCCACGATGCCGGACCCGGCCACCTTCACCTGGAAATGAAAGCAGAAAAGCTGCCAGCGGCTCTGAGCTGCACCTCTGGGAGGACGAGTCATATCTGGTTAATTTTATCATCTTCAATCGTTCCACAGGAAGACTAGATTATGTAGGTTATATAGTTTTACCTTTCATATCTGACTCTGGATGAAAACACAGGATGGAAAAATATTTCTTGTCTAGACTGAAAGCTGTATCCATCTTTCCATCCAGCCATCCTTTCTTCCTTTCTTTCTTTCGTTGTTTGTTGTTTACATATTCACAGACTTAACTGCCATAAACTCATGCAGAGCATTTTGAATTTGCACTTTAGAAATTGGCCTTAAAAAGAACTGAATTCTTTGACAACTTTGGTCTGTAAATGTTTGGAATCTTCACTTAAAAACCTAAAGTAAATCTTTGCAAGTGATGGTGCACTCAGCTTTCTGACTCCGTAGTTCCTGATGTAAAAAGTCTGATGCACACCCGTGTTAGGAGGCTGAGTGTCAGTCCACACCCCAGACCAAGTCATTCATTTCCCTCTAATTGCGCTAAAAGCAAAAGCCAGCATGGCCTCTGAGGTGGAGCTCCTGAAAGCACCAGCGTTCACAGAAGAGACACACACAGGTTGTAAGGATGTAAATGTGAGCTGAAATTATTTAAAGGTTTACCACAAAGACCTCTGCTGTAATTAGTCTGAGGCTCTGAGTATGATTAACAACAGAAAGAGCTCAAAAACTCTTGTTACAGAGAGCATCGCTGTGCTGTCCTCTGTACAGTGATTCTGATGCTCCTCAGCAGAGAACTCAAACCTTACAGACGATCTGTAGCTCAGCCTCAGTGTTACGCTTGATTCCACTCACTGCAACATACATGAGCTGAAAAGTTAACTCATCCAGAAATGTGCCAAAAAGACATCTGAAAACTAGAAAATGTTATCTGCAGAGATCTGGTATGTAAAGTGAATAAATCAAAGAAATTAGCGTTTCACGTCCAGATCAAATGTCACTGTTGAGTTAAGGTGAGCAACCAGCAGCTTTGTCACAGCTTTGTTCATATTTTTAAATTGGAAAGTCAGGATTCTCCAAACAGACCAAAGTTTATTATCCAACATGGCTACTGTGTTACTAAAATGTCGTGAAAGTTGGAGTTGAAAACTATTTAAAGTATTTCTCCAGCTGTTTGGAGCACAGAGAGCAGCAGCGTGGCTCTACTCCCTTGTTGCTTTGCACTGCTAGTCAGCTGGCTCAGAGAAGGCTGCCATACTGTAACCTCTTACCAGAAAGACAATTAGTATTGTAGCATTATTACAATACTGAGAATTGAAAGTTTATTTTAGCAACAGTAGTGAATGGGAGCATGTGACAAGTATGTTGTTAGCTTGTATTGCTAATAGTAATATATTCCCACTATGGCTGATTCAGGTAAAATCTATTTATGAGACCGTTTCTCATTGAACCAGCGGTACACAGTGAGCTGGATAATATAAATGTGAATCAAACCATCAGAATCTCAAACTATTTGTGAGCATGCTCCTAAAGTGTTTGAACATGTAGGAATTAAAAGATAAAACTTTATGTCCACCATTTATCTCCCAGTGACGTAGGATTGCACAACCTGTGTCTGTAATCACGTCCTTTTGTTGTTTAAAAGCACAAAATGGGGAGGAATACATTACTACGCTAATATCGCTAATAGCGTCTGGCACCAAAACAGTTAGCAAATTTAGCTGGTTTTCTCAACTTGTAGCTAAAACATTTTAGCTTTGGTGTCTGAGTAAAGTCTGGCCACCTCACCTTCTTCAAATCAAACTGAATTTGTGTCAAAGTTTTGTGCTGGTTTGTGCAGCAACAATTTCACTTTGTGCTGCCATCATTTTTGAGATATTAATAAAAGTCTCCAGAGGTCACAGAAGGTCAACCAGTCACTCACACTTTTATGAAGTCAAACAAATTCGGTGTCAGATTGGAGGAGCTGGTTGGACTTTAAACATTCATCACAATCTTCAAAACAGAAGTTGCGCTAATCAAAATTTCAACAACCAAAGTTGTCACTGCAAATCAGAAAGGCCCAACAAAAGTTCAAAAGCAACCTTTTTCCGTTCAAATTTGTAATTTCCCATCACTCTGCTTCCTTACGTTCAGGTTGACTGGATGTGTGTGGCTCTGTGTCACGGTGAAAGCAGAATTTAGCAATAAAAAAAACACCCTGGAGATTGAGAAGAGTGTCTTTTTTTTTTTTTTATGTGCCAGGAGTGAAAGCCCACTGACTTCTTCCGATATTTATGAGATGATATGAAGAATCTCATTGAAATTACAAACATAGTCAGGCCAGCCTTGATTCACAGCAGCTCTGTTTCTTCCCTCACGGCGAAGTGACTCATCCGAACTCCCGCGCTGCTCACTGGCCGCAAAATGAGCACAAATGAATGCACATCTTAAATAGTGTAAAATCCCAGATGTACCCAAATTACATAATGAAGTGTCACATGGTGTAAGTAATGTTTTACGCAGATGAGCACATTTCTGCCCCTCCGACAGTCTGACGGACGTGTTGCGCCCGTCCGGCTCGTGCTCTCGGAGGCGGCGGTGACGATGATCTGAATTCAGCAGAGGCTCTGGCTTTCCTCGCTAGATATTAGGCAGATGAAGCAGAAGGACCAGAGGAGCGCAGTCAGCTGCTGCAGGAGACAGGTGCTACATGGGCGGGAGGTTTTGTCAGAGGGGTTGCTCTCCAATGCCAAACTAAACGGCAAGAAGTTTTTGAAATAAGAATTTAATGCACACGTTGGTAGTCAGAATATGGACAAACTCAAACATTGCACATACATTCCTAAGAATAACTGGTTCAATGTAAGTAAGTTGTATTTTCACCACTTGTTGGATATTTAATCACTTTTTTTGACAGAACTGGTAGAGTTTGCTTAACTTTTAAGCCTAGTTTGCAAATAGTTTTTAGCCTTTTTTTTTGTTTGTTTGTTTTTTTAGCAATTTTTCAACCATGTTTTTATATGTGTTAGGGGAGTTTCTACCATCTGGCTGCAAGAAAATATTTTAGGATGTTCAGAATTAATGCAGAATAAACTACGTAGGGATAGGTTGAGTCTAGAAGGAACGGCCAGCCATGGCGGCAGGGGTTCAGCTTTGCTAGTTTTTGCTAATTTTGTGTTGCAGGATTTTGAGGTTTTAGAAGTTCCTGCTGTGCTGAAAATGTACCTATGAAATCTTGACATATCTACCATTTACAGAGAGAGCTGGCTGAACTCGCGGGTCTGCAACATGCTGCTCCGGAGCCACAACTGGCTCTTTGGACCTCCCACATAGGCTCGTAATAATTTTGGCTAAAAATGGAAACGAACCAGCTAATGGTTTTAAATTTAGATAGAATAACATACACGTTATTTTAATTGTTTCCTTAAACTGCTTTTTTAGTTAAAATATTTGCGTTGTCTCAACAAAGAATGACACTAAAAGTCCTATAATATACATTTAGATCTGTTTTCTGTGTGCTTTTTTATTTTTTATGTCATTTCCCATCCCACACACAAAAAAAGTACGTCTTGTTTTTTCATCCGTGTCTTTATTTTAAATCCTAAAGCTAGAAATAAAATGGCGGTTCTTTAAAAGTGACCACTAATTTTCCGTAGTAGATGTATCTAAAATTATAAGTTGCCCTTAAGTATTTTCCAGATTGTCTTAGTGCCAACTCTCTGTGCGTCTGCAGATTTACCTGCGCTTCATGGATTACCAGATGGAACACTCAAACGAGTGCAAGAAGAACTTTGTGGCCGTGTACGACGGCAGCAGCGCCATCGAGAACCTCAAGGCCAAGTTCTGCAGCACCGTGGCCAACGACCTGATGCTGGACAACGGCGTGGGAGTCATACGGATGTGGGCCGACGAGAAGAGCAGGCTGAGCCGCTTCCGCATGCTGTTCACCTCCTACATCGACCGTAAGAGAACACGATCTGGTGCGGTCTTCTACCTTTGACGTGTTTCAAAATAGCTGCGTTTTCCACTGAACAAATAATTGCACAATTTGGGATTTTGAAAATAAACTTGCTTCATGGAAACACACCAATTGTGGAAAAATATCAAAATTGGTTTATTTGGCAAACCTGCAAATGGAAACACTTTTTCTGCCTCACACGAGTCACATGATCGACAACCGGATGTTGCTGCCGGCGCAAACCAGGAAGAAGAAAACAACAGGAAGTAGTTGTCTTGTTCTCTAATGACATCGCGTGTGAACAAACCTATCCGTGTGTAATTTTAATTGAGTTTCTTGTTCAACAGAAACGCCACAATTGTGAAATTGCGTTTTTGAAATGAGCAGAATATAAACTTGTTAAATCACAAACATGAAAGTATTTCTGGAAATATTCTTTGTGGTACAGTAACAGCTAGTTGCACAATTGTGGTTATATAAGCAGAGGGTAGAGTAGCTAACAGTTGTACTAACGTCAGAATATTTTACCTGACACCATATTTTTGTTCAAGTTAAAGTAAACAGTAGCCATTTGAGAAATTACTCAGGTAAGAGTGAAATGCTTTTTGTTATAAAAGCAACTCAAGTATTGAGTAACTGATCAAAACATCAATTATTTAATATTTAAACATGACATCATCAGATGAACCAAAAACTAAAGTTTGAGGACATTTTCTGTTTAAAGATCAAAATGAAAGTAATTCATATAAATAAATTTTTTTACAAAATAACAGGCAAAAGAAACATTTCTCCAAATTAATTTCTTTCTATATAGAACGTTGGCGATAAACTGCAGATGTGAGTCTGGTGACTTTTGTTAAAACAAAGTTGTTGTTCGTTCAGTGAAGTTACTCACAGTGAGTAGAGGATCCAGAAACTTTACTCAAGTCAGAGTAGCGACGCTTCATAATAAAATTACCCAAGTAAAAGTAAAAAGTACAACATAGTAAAAGTAAAGAAAAAATCCAAAAAGTTACTGAAGTAAACGGAATTAAGTAAATGTGACTAGTTCCAAGCCAACTCCGGGTTTGAGAAAAAGAACACATCAAAATAAAAAATTAAAATTCAGCTATATGCTAAACACTGATCACCACAGTTAAAGGTGGTAGTGGCAGCATAATGCTGTGGGGAGGAACACAGGGGCAATCCTTAACAAATTAACAAATTCACAGCCCTCATGATGTGCACAGACATACCCTAAAATACTTGTTGGTCTGCAAAATTTTGATACCACACTTTTCAGATTTTCTATTATTATGTTTTCTTTTCATTTCCCAGTCATGTCACACTTTATCTGACCACATATTGATATTAGACTACAATTTCCAGTCATAACATGAAACACGTAAAAAAAAAAAAAGTTCTGTCACGTTATGACCTCAAATGATAGTCTAATTAAATCTAAATGTCCTTTGTTTTCAAAAGAAACGTGCCTTTACCCTAAGAGTAAGGTAGCGCGTTGCTGCCATTATTTATTTGTAACACGCCAGCTGCCTCGCTATCTTCCCACAGAGAGAAGCAGACATGAATTCAGCTCGTCTCTTATGCCTTCTGTTTGCATAAGCAGTCATCAGCAGAGACTTGAAGTGCCGTTTCAGCGAAGAAAGCTAATTAATACGTGCCACGTTTAGAACGCAGATACGAGAAAACCAATTATTTACCTCAGCGTTTCTTAAATAACCGAAAGCTCCGAGTGTTATCTTCGCACGCCCCTCACGGCGTCACGCTGAGCTCATTACGGGTCACTTTCACCGGGGAAATACGAATTATTTGATTTATTTCAGCGAAAGCAAGAGCTTAGAGGGGTTAATAGAAATCACGCATCAAGCCTCATCACTCTTAAAACGACGGAGAGACTTTAAACAAATGCTGTCAGAGGTTGACACAAAGTAGGAGAAATTGCCGCGCGGAGGAAGCGCTTCCTGTTAGCGCCGTAATATTTCCATTAACTGCCTGAACGGGCTGAGATATTAATTGCCACATTCTCCTGCACACGTCCCCCCGACCCTGCCTGAATGCTAATGTTGTTTTCATCAGCAAAAGCCCCTCACCGTTGCAGGCTGAAGCTAATAGCTTCCAAATTCAGCACCCGTATTTTTTATTTATTTTACATTTTTTATTTCTCTGCGAGTCCTTAAGACCGCTTCCATCCTCATTAATTCCGGTCATCCAGCTGATCTCCGGGAAACGCTGGCTGAATGACTCCCAAACTTTATTTGGTCAGTCAGCGGCTGGATCAAGGTTCGCTCGGAAGGTCAAGGGAAACTATTAATCTTTGCCACTTGATGTGTTTTTTCTCTTCACACTCTGTCGCCTTCGATGTGCCGCTACAAGATTTAAGCCGGACTTTATTAGACGTACACGAAGCTACGCTGGAGCACGCCTCGTGGAGTTGGAAGCTTTTTGGTTAATAATAACAGATTGAGGCGCCGCAGACGTGCTATGAGAGACGACGTGTTAGAAGGTTTAACTGGATTGATCCCGTCTGGAGGAGGAAACTTCGGCACACGCTACTTCCCGTAGGTTACCTCATCTACACGTCCTCTTATCAGAGCCGTTTGACCTGGAGGCGTCAATATGAATACAAGACTGTGGGATTCAGAGTGACATAAGAAAAGGTCATGCAGTGTATTTGGCTGAAACGATTAATTGAATTAATCATGATTAACCGATTATTGATATAATCGTCCACTACTTTGTATTCGAATAGTCATTAGCTAAAGTATACAGACTCTAAAGTGTGCTAAAACTGTACAAACAATATACTCATTTGGAATTTAGTTCAAAATAACGAAAAAAATATATATTATGCAACTCTGTCTTTCCAAATATTAGTGTAAAAATAATGATAAATTAGTCCTATGCTGCATTGATGCTCAGTTAGCTAAGTGTTTTTTAGCTGCAAAAACATCCGCTACAAATGATCAATAAAATGCTAATTGCTAAGATAAACAATGAATAAATTACTTCAAGTCACTTCATTTCATTTGTTAAATCATAAGATAAAGAGCTCACTGTGCGATTTTATTTTTGGCTAGCACAAAACTGCAATCCCTAAAATTTAAATGATAAAAAAAAAAAAAAAAAAAAGTATTAAATCAATGTACCAGTCAGTTTTCCAGAACCTTTTAATACACACACAAAGACATGTAAATGGTTACAAAGTAAATGTTCCTGCTTCAGGCCTGTCTTTATCTCAGTGCTGACCACGCCCAGCCTTCAGCATCCTCCAACTCTTCCCCCAGTGGCCGCAGCCAGTCACCTGCGTCCCCTGCATCCAGACTCTTAACGACGGCTCTAATGAGGGCCCTCTCTGCACCCGGCGGACCAGCAGCCTCATCATGTTGCATTTTCACCGGCTCTACCCTTCTTTTTATCTTTTCCTCTGAAATTGCCACAAGCCCGACTGCCATCCTCCGCTCCCCTCTGTCCACGGTTGCAGTTCAGTGGAGCTGCCGTCCGCTCCCCTCGCCCGTCCCCTGATGTCCCTTCACGAGGAAATGATGATGTACTGCTTCACGTGCGCCGCCTCCATTAGGCCTCCAGCATTTCTACAAATAACATAACATTTGTCGTTGGTTACAGGCCCCAGGAGGTCTTCTGCTGCTGGAGTATTCTTTTGTTCGCCTTTATGTTGTTTTATTATCCCTCTCCCCGAAATATCTCCTGGTCCTTTTCACACTCCAGTCATCTTTTATTCAGATTTATTCAGCTAAATTCAGTTTTCTCTGTTCGTTCCTTGCCTGCAGCTCCCTGTACGGCCAATACGTTCTTCTGCCACAGCAACATGTGCATCAACAACACCCTGGTGTGCAACGGGATCCAGAACTGCGTCTATCCGTGGGATGAAAACCACTGCAAAGGTGACCATTCAGACTGCTTCCTACGACGGCGGATTAGGGACGTTGTAGATAGAAAAGTGGAGGATTAAATTTGAGCTAAAAAGCACTGAAGCTTCCAAGTTTTTTCTAGAAGATTTCTGAGATTAATCTCAAAGTTTGAGTTTTTTTTTTTTATTTTTTTAGCAAATTTTCTATACTTTGCGCTAAGAAGTTCCTTTTTTTTCTACAAAATTTCCAAGATTTTGGAGAAAAAACATAAATTTATGAAAATAAACTGGTTGAGATGGAGATTAATCTCAAACATTTTCTGGCAGAAATTTACTCCTCCTCTTGTTTTTTATTTTTGTGTGTCTATGTGCAATGGCCCCAAGACACCGTCGTAGTTTTCATCCTGGTTTTAATGTACTTACCAGGATTTTATGACTGCAGGGCTGGTAAAAGGAAGTATTTGCCCTCTTGCAGATTTGTTCTGTATTTTTTAATCATGGTCCCGATACATTTTGATATGAGACAAGGACCACCGGAGTAAATGGACATCCTATGTGGAAAAAAACAACCCTGCTACCTTCATAAATCATAAATTATTTGTCATTTGCAGATTTTTTTGGAAAGCTGGTGATGAAAATTTCTCCACGGTGATATGAAAGATTAGATTTAAGGCAAAAATATACTCTTTTACATACATTTGTTTGGTATGAAATTATTTAAAATGTTAAAGTGTAACAAACAAACAAACAAACAAAAACCTGGAAGGAGACAGATAACTGCATGGTTCTGGTCTTGCATTTCTTTCTTTCCCCTTATCTTGTTTGTTCTGTCATCCTCCTGCAGAGAAGCGTTCCAAGGGGCTTTTCCATCAGATTACCAAGACCCACGGCACGGTTATCGGAGTTTCCTCAGGCATAGTTCTTGTACTTCTTATCATCTCCATTTTGGTCCAAATGAAGCAGCCCAGAAAAAAGGTGAGTCACTCTTTTGTTTGGTCCTGAGGTAAAGTTCTGAAGGTTACACGCGTAAATGGAGATGTTTTAAGGGTCTTAGACCAGGTGAAGATGAAGTGCTTGTTGTATTTGACAGCAGATAAATCCTTCGTTCAAGCCGAACGTCTCTGTGGTTTCAAGGTTTATTGTCTTCCTTCCTTCTTAAAGGGATAGTTCAGGCTTTATGAAGCAAGGCTTATGACATTATTATTAGTAATGGGCCTCTTGGCTGTTGTAGAAAAATGCTATATTGTTGTGATCCTCAGAGAAGTGATACTAAGTTTCAGCGACTAAAAACAGTTCAACCTGAAGTTACTAATGAATATTTAGCACCAATGTGTTTTTGAAAGCCATCTTGATAAACTGACAAATTTCTTGTTTAAGTGAAAATAACAAGGTATAAAACTCATCTGGTTATAACGAGAAACATTGTTGTTTTGCATCTAATTTGTGAGGGTTTTCTCATTTTAAAAGAGAAACGCTCTCCTTACAGCAAGATATAAGATTCATCTGGTTATAACAAGAAACTGTCGTTTCAACAAGTTTCACATCTTGTAAGAAGATGCAAAGGTTTCGTGTTACAATGAGAAACTTTGTCGTTACAAGATACTGCTCCTGAATTTATTTCCAAGCTCTGGCAGTTAAACATCTCCGTACCTTTCCAGCATTCTGACTTGCGAGGAATTAAAGTCATGTTTTTAAAGCCTCTTAAGGCATCTAAACGGTTCCGTATCCAAAGCTGTAACGGTCTGGGTGGTCTTTTCAAGGTGGTGGCTCGGCGACCCGGTGTCTTCAACAAGGCTGGATTCCAGGAGGTCTTTGACCCGCCCCACTACGAGCTCTTCTCTCTCCGCGACAAGGAGATGTCCTCGGACCTTGGCGATCTTTCCGAGGAGTTGGACAGCTTCCACAAGGTGCGTCGCTCCTCCACCATGTCGCGCTGTGTCCACGAGCACCACTGTGGCTCCCAGGGCTCCGTAGCCACTGGCGGTGGCGGCGGAGGCAGCATGAAGCACAGCAGAACTACGCTGAGCTCCATGGAACTGTCCTACCACAACGACTTCTCCAAGCCCCCGCCCATGAAGACCTTCAACTCCACGTCCACCTACAAGAAGAGCTGCTATGGCTACAAGCAGCACTCACAGACTCATGACTGCGACCAGCAGGTCATCGAGGACCGCGTCACCGAGGAGATTCCGTGCGAGATTTACAGCCGTGGCGCGGTGGGACTGGTCGGAGGAGCGACTGTCGGGGGAGCGATGGGTGGAGCAATGGGAGGAGCAATGGGAGGTGCGATGGGAGGAGCAATGGGAGGGGTAATGGGAGGAGCAATGGGAGGAGGCGGCCCGTCGGGAATTGCCGGAGGAGGGATTACAGGCGGAGTGTCCATGGCTGGCGGGATGGGCATGGTAAGCGGAGTGAGCATGGCCGGGCCCAGTGGGATAGCTGGAGGTATCGGCGCCGGGATGGCAGGCGCCTGCGGAACCCTCAGTGTTCGGGGGACCAGCGCTCGCAACAGTACCACCATAGTTGACCCACAGCAGCGCTCCATATCCATGGACTTCTAGATCCCTGCATTTCCTTCATGGAATAAAGAGGGACAAAAGAACAAAAGCCCCACATAAACAGACCAACCCCTGCTTCCTCCCACGCCTCTCGTCTACAGGTAACGTTTTGTTGTTGTTGTTTTTTTTGTTTTTGTTTTTTTTCTTTTTGAATTAATACACAAGGACCTCTCAAATTCACATGGCGCCTTTGGAAAATATTAGAGCAACAAAATGGACCAAACGACTCATTTTTTGATACTGATGGACCTCAAGTGAAGACAACAAAAATACATCTTGCCTCTTCACTTGTCTTTTACTCACATAACCTCTACTTCCACCTGAAACTTGTTGGAAAATGTCCTCGCATGCAGAGCCAGACTTCTCTCCGCTGGGTTTCTCGGTGACTCCGAAGGGACAGAAGGGAACTGTGAGACACTGTTACATTTATTCACCTGCCAGGCACAAATATATATGATCTATAGTGCATCTTCTAATAATTTATATCCTTTTGATTTATCTTTTTGGTCAGTGTACTGTACTGTTGAAACCAGAATATATCCAGCCTCATGGTGTTGCTTGGCTTTTTACTCTTTCGTTTGTTAAGATTGTTGCTGCGCCGATTTCATAGAGGTGGGTTATCAGTGGCGCAAATCTGATCAATGAAATAAAGCGATTGCAATGTTATGTCAATATAATAATGATGATGTAGTTTCCATGGTTACCTCACAGGGGACACCCATCTCTCTCCTCAGGGTGAGCACATGAAGAGACTGTCGTGTTTGGGTAAGAAATGTAGAAACAGAGATTATTTGGGGTGTGTGAAGTTTGTGGGCAATGGTTTTTGGAACATGAAGCTCTCAGCTGGGAGAATCCGAGTGAAAATAAGCAACACTCCCGAACCCTGCATCTCAAATGAGGGGGGGGGGGATATATATTTTTTCTCTTTTTCCTCCACGACCCGAGTGTGTAAAACAAGCACAAGCCTTCTCCCTGAGTGACACATGTAGCCTGTATTAGACTCATTTATGTTTTTTAACCACTTGTTGTATAATTTCATTCTGTTGAATTAAACGAGAGCTTACTCACATCCTGGAGCGGAGTCTCTCTCTTTTTTTCTTTCTGCAAACAAGAAACATAAAGACGACACGCGGCCCACGCCACGGAAATGTCTCGTCAAGGTAAGACACACACTGTGACGAGCGAAAACCAGCCTACGCCAAGTGTCTTTTTGTTTTTGTTTTTTTCCCCCCCCACTTTGCTGCGGTGGATATTAACATACTAAGGTGCTCCGGGGATAATTTATTCACCGAATTGTTTGAACCTGGTTGAATGCGCAGGATTCAAGGCTGACGAACTCCCAAGTTCCACTCATGAACAAAATAAATTGAGATAGCTCACATCCTCCTGACTGTCACACGTTTGAGTGAATCCTCGCAGCATTTCTCCACTTTTGTCTCTCTTCCACGCTCACACTCGCCTCACCCCTTCCCTGTGCTGTCAAGACGCATTTGTCCCGGCCGAACCTCGGGGCGTCCTTTTTGTTTGGTTTTTTTTTTTAATAAAAAAACGTGACCTTCAAATATGGCCGCCGCGTGTTTGACCCTGATGATGTGGTCTTCTGCCTCTCAGAAGTTTCCAAGTGTTTGATAATAACTGTTGTTATATCCGTCAATGGTGGGTATTAGTGAGCAGCAGCATTTTTAAAGCGTCAATAATAATTGAGAATAAACATATGAACATATCTAACAGGATAAGACGGGGTTTCTTTCTTAACTTCTAGTTGTACGAGCCGTCTGGTGATTCCATAATACAAAAATAATTTAAATGTGTTCAAGATGCCATTGGTGATATGTGTGTTTTTTTTTGTTGTTGTTTTTTACATTCTCAAAGGATTTCACGACCAGGGATACACAAAAAAACACATTGCATCAAATCCAGACTGTGATGGTACGACAGCACCACCAGGAGGCAGACTGCTGCTCATCTCTGTTTAAAAGCTTACAAGAGCATAAACTCCCACCAGGCGGACAAGAAGTAGTTTTCTGAAACAGTATATCCACTAAAAGATTGAACAGAACTTGATTTGAGAAATCCTGTCTTTAGGGAACATGTGGTCTTGCACTTATAAAACCTGTTCAAAATAGGAGGTTTGCTTCCTCTTGTCAAAACTTTAGCAAAATGGGTGACGTGAGCTGCCATGTTCTTTGTTGGTAAGTACGTGTCTTGTATGCTTTAGTGTTTTAATTCATCCATCCACAGGTAAAAGATCTAGGAGGGAGACACGTCAGTTTCCCCATTACCAATCCAGAAAAGATGTTTAGTTCCTTGGCAAATTCTGGGTCCACTCTAGTGCCTGGTCGCAGGGGGATGTGTTTGGATTGGAACACCCATGGGAGTCATCCTGAACCACCTCAGCCGACGTCTTTCAAGGCGAAGGAGCCGGTAGACAAATATCCTCACCCTGCCCCAAACTCCAGGGGAAGATCAGTTGTGCCATGTTGGATTTGGTGATGATCCATATCTCATAACCCTTAGTGAGGGCTGGATTGTAGTCAGAATGATAAATGAAGAGCATCGCTCTTTGGTTGAGCTCTGTCTGCACCATGATGGACCAGTACAGCAAATGAAGCCCCAATCTGTCCGTCCGCTCGGTCCTACAATTACTAGTGAACAAGACATCAATACTTAAACTACTCTGCCTAAGAGCAACACATTGATCCTAATGATAGTTGACCAGTACACTTTCTTGGAGTCAGGTTTTGTTGGGGTGGCTCATCACTCACTGTCAACCACCAGGTCTTGGCTCCTGGGGACCGGCAGGTGTAGTGCGAGGGGGCTGGTAAGACACGTTGCGGCATGCTGATTTTTGGCATGTTTTAAACATCGAGTTTCTCTGCTAGTAGCTCTTCCAGGCCATATTTGTTCAGTCTGTTTCTAACTTATACAGTCATGAATTTTAATAATGAGGAAGCAAGCCTGTGGAATCTGAGATGAAGTCCAGTTTCTGTAATTTGTGCATAGTTTTGATTTAAAACTATGCATTCAAACTTGTTGAAATGTCCATCTATTAAAAAAAACAAACATAAAAAAAACAAGGAAGAATTTCTTTAAAAAACACATCTACCAATTTTAAATTGAAAGTCCAGAGAAATTATTTGATGTAAAAAGACAAAAATTCCCACAGGGTTACAGAGTAGCCACTGATTTTTACTGAGGGGAGTATTTGCCAAGTTTATTCAGTTTTTATTTGGTGTACAGCAGATAGAAACGTACTGCGTACTAGTCTAACATGAATGATAGACTAATTTAAATCTGTAAATTTTACTTAATTGTGGATTTGCACAAGCATGGTTATTTTCCATTGACAGCCCTATAACTGTATGAGCCAATATATATTACTTAGAAGTAATTCTACAGGCTGATAAGGGTAAGTGCTCTGAAATGTTCAACATGAACAGGATTTTTCTCCACTCAACTTCTTTGGAGACTTTTAAAACTGAAAAGTCAAATTTATTGTCTGTATGCATAAGCTTAGTGAATAAAGCTGATTCTGAAAGCAAAAATAAAAACGCACTGCATTTAGATAAATAAATTCATGCCTTGGTTTTAGAAAAAAAATTTGTTGAATTTATTTTATGAGTGCTTATACAGTAAAAAGAAAAATCATCTGTCTACGTTTTTCCTTTTATACCCTACAGGGAAGATTAGTTATACCACGTAGGATTGTGTTCTTATCTCATAACCCTTAGTGAGGGCTGAAAACTGTCCCGACAACAGAGCATGACAGCCCAAAAATTCCGCTGTCAAGCTGCACACTGGCCAGGAGGGGGCGAGAGTGCGTCCGAAGAGACTCTAACACCCCGGAAACCGAGGAAGAAGACGAGCAAAACATTTTCCACCGGTTCCTTCTCTTTGTCCATCCTCCTCCTTGTAGAAGCAACATCCCCAGCAACACCATGGCCAATGTTGCCGACACAAGGCTCTATGACATTCTTGGAGTGTCTCCGTCCGCCACTGAAAATGAGCTCAAGAAGGTAACTTAGTAAAAAATATATATAATAACCTGAAAAGAAACAGTTAGAGCTGAGAGTTCTAGAAAAACGTCACGTTTCTCGAACCAGGAAATGATTTGCTAAGCTAATGCTGGCTGTGAGGTAGCCTAGCATGCTAAAGGTGCTAGCATTTTAAATGGCCTGAAAGTTCATGTGACGATGCCACTGTAACCTTTAATTATTACAGATTCTTTACATTCCGGAGAGATCAGTCACAATGTCGCTACTTCCAGGCGGATTGTTGTGTATTCGTTAGAAATTTTACACGTTAAATCCAAAACGGTAATATGTAAAGTTTAGTGTTTCTTGCACTGATGTAACTGTTGACCTCAAGTTAGCTTTAGCTTAAATCTCGGTGGCGTTTTACTTAGCTTCGTTTGTCAAAAGACTGAAATGAACATACTATTTTATTCCATCTTATGTTATGCCAATTAACACTGCACTGAGTTAGGTTCAATTGATATTGGGAATATAATATATGTATAAAAAACTTGGGGTTAAGTTCCGATTAGCTTCGCTGTTAGTTTTTCCTATTGCTAAAGGAACATCAGCTTATAGCCCAATAACTGCTTTTCTTAATGAACTGACCCGCCGCTGTCAACGCTTTTTAGTGAATATTTATGGACATTTGTTCTAATATCTTACAAAGTCCCGATTCGATGGCGTCATTTCTCATGTCACGCTGCTTTGCGTTTTCCATAGGGAAGCTAACTAGCATGGCTATGACGAAGTCGTTTGTTTCCGGTTTTTGATATTTAGCTATTCTCCGTATAGTGCCAAGTTTTTCCGTTGCCTTCTTAAAAATGAAGGCAACGAAGGTATTTTTGTATATATTTTTTATAATAATAATAATAAACTGCAGCCCGTACCGTACTGCTGTGTTTTGGGTGTTAGCAAGGGATGCTAATTAGCAAATTCTGGTTTTCGTTAGCAATAAAGTTGTCAGACATTTTGAGGGTTCCGTTTCATACCAAATGCCGATTTGTACGTGTAGTTAAGTAAATAAAAGCCGAACAGCAGAATGCTGGGTCCTTAACTGCTCCAGAAATGGATAGTTGTGTTTTTAGAGTCAAGTGAATGAGGTTATGGGGTCCGTTTGCCGGTTGGAACATTTTGGTTTTTTTACGCAGGCACGTGTGATTGCGTAAACAGTGAGTGAGCTCCTTTCAGGTGTTCCTCTCATGGGAAGCTCCAGGTCACACAGAAAAAGAATTACACAAACAACTTCTCCATTTGTCTTTCCAGGCATACAGGAAACTGGCCAAAGAGTATCACCCTGACAAGAATCCAAACGCTGGTGACAAGGTAAACATTTGGTGATGGCCTCCTCCATTACTGTGGGGGACAACATGTCCAGATAAAGAAATGGAGTGGTCCAAAGGTTGAATATTATTTGTGTCTCATTTCAGAGAGTGAAGCTTGTTTATTGCACAGATTCATTACTTATGGAAAGAAATAATATCAGCCTTTTTTTCTTGCAAGTTTGATTATTGTGGCTTACAGACAGTGGAAACCTCAAATAGAAATTATTACACCACATGAGCTCATTGGGAAAAAAAGATATTTCAAATAAAAATGACAGATTTTTGAATATTTATTGATTTATGTGCACTAAATGCAGAGTTGAGGCTCCTTTTACATAAATTATTGCATCACTTTAGCGTGGCGGTTCATTTGTTTTTGCTGAGGTGTACTAGAAGACGAGGTTTCTCATTAGACACTTTTGTCATTTCTAGTTTAGAAGTGGCTTTACACATGGTTTACATTTATAGTCCATGTGGCTGAAGCGACTTTATGGCTCTAGCTGCTCCAACTCCAACCTCAGTTCCCAACATGTTCACATGCTGACCATACTATGTTGCCATTTTGCTTCCAACAATTTCACCAAGGACACTCTTTAACTTGTTATGTGTTACTGGTGTATAAAACCCTCTTTAGTATATATAAACAAAATATGCTTATCCTGGTGGGGGAGTAAGTAAAGCCTAGTGGCCGCCAGCCTTAAAATACGCCAGGGGAACCAGTAAAGACCTGTGAAACATGGCTAATATGAACTTAAGTTGTGTTGACTTATTGATTAATTCTGAATAAAATGTCAAAAATAACTTCAGTCTTTGATTTAAGCTGTTATGATAATAAAATCTGTCTGGACTTGATACATTTGATGGAGCTGATTTATGGCCATAGTGCTGCTGTTTGCTTTTCTTCCACTGAACACAGGAAGCTATATTAACTTCTGCTTGCCCTCATCATACCCTAGATCATTTGACAGAAAAAAATAATTATTCAAATTTGCTCAGAGATGATGGTTCTAGAGTAACTAATGTAATTTTGATGATGTAGTCCAAACATTAACCTCATCCTGGTAGCTTCCTGAATTCAAAAATGTTCTGCTTCCCACTGTTAGTCCTTTTATCCGTTATAGAGAATGTAGAGGTGCTGATCCCATCCTGTTATGTTTTTAGTTACAGCCTCAGTCCCTTTCTTTGGATTACATCAAACCTCGTGTTTTGTGCTAAAGTCCTTTTTCTCTCTCTCTTTGTCCAGTTTAAAGAGATCAGCTTTGCCTACGATGTGCTCACTAACCCTGAGAAGAAGGAACTGTATGACCGGTATGGAGAGCAGGGGTTGCGGGAAGGAGGCGGGGGCGGCCCCGGGATGGACGACATCTTCTCCCACATCTTTGGCGGCGGACTCTTCGGCTTCATGGGCGGACAGGCAGGGCGCTCCAGAAACGGCGGTCGGAGGAGAGGCGAGGACATGGTCCATCCGCTCAAGTAGGTCACACATCCCTCAGTGGTCCTGTAGTTGTGTTTGCGTTGGCCGTTTAATTTTGCAATTTGATGTTTGGAAAATAAATTAGCTTAAGGGAAAGACAGCAATTAAAAATCAAATCTTTGTATTGCGAACCAAAGTTTTGCCACTAAGACAAGGTGGGGGTTTTTCAGGCGAGTCAAAATGGGTTTATTTCGTAAAACTGCAATGGATCACACGATCAACAACCAGATGTTGCCGTTGTCGCAAACCAGGAAGAAGATGACGACCAGAAGTAGTTGGAGGATGATGCAGTGAATTGTTTTTTAATGACTTAAGTGAACAAACTTGTTTAGTTGTGACTTTAATTTAGTTAATTATTTAATGGAAACACAGCCGACCAAATGTTTTTTCTTTTTTCTTTCAACATTAGTGAAATATTGACTAAAATTTTCTCATTTGTCATGTAAGCTCAGCTAGTGTCTCCTGTTTTCTTCAGGGTCTCACTGGATGACCTTTACAATGGGAAAACAACAAAACTACAACTCAGCAAGAATGTACTGTGTAGTTCCTGTAATGGGTAAGTTGGATATTATTCCACCTCTGTTTGTCGTTTTCTCGTTGCCGTCTGCTGAGCCGTTGCCGTGTTTCTTCTTTCATCGACTCAGACAAGGAGGCAAGACGGGCGCTGTACAGAAATGCACGGCCTGCAGGGGGCGGGGCATGCGCATCATGATCAGACAGCTGGCTCCAGGCATGGTCCAACAGATGCAGTCTGTGTGTACCGATTGTAACGGAGAAGGTGAGGACCCCAGCGGTGTGTGTGTGTCTGCGTTCCGTCTCAGAGCCGCCGTCACAGTTCGCTCCGCGTGTTTGATCCGCTCCAGGTGAAGTCATCAACGAGAAAGACCGCTGTAAAAAATGTGAAGGCAAAAAAGTGGTGAAGGAGGTGAAAATCCTGGAGGTCCACGTAGACAAAGGCATGAGGCACGGGCAGAAGATCACCTTTGGAGGAGAAGCCGATCAGGCGCCAGGGGTGGAGCCTGGAGACATAGTTCTGGTTCTGCAGGAAAAGGACCACGAGGTAAAACCCTACACTTCTTCAAGTAATATTATTATTCTGTAAGATTTTTGTTTACGTTGAACTTCAAAGCATCTGTCTAAAAACTTGATGACATGGCCGTTTCTCTGGAGGTGTGTTGGTTTAGAAACATGACTGATACTCTTCGCACACATAGTGTTTTAAATCTTAAACCCAGAATATTTTATGTTGAAAGCTGAAAAGCTAAGCTGCAAGTCTTGCGCTCTCTCGCTTCCCTGCAGCCTTTAAAATGTAAAAGAAATGCTTTTTCCTCCTCTGTTGTAAAAGGCTAAATGTCAGTAGATTCCATAGAGCAGCTGATGTTTCGGTCAATCTGTTCCTTAAAAACAAAAGAGACTGCAAATAAAATCCATAAACCTTATTTTCACGTGTAAATATTAATAATTATCCATATTTTGTCATTGATGAGAAGTTTTGTGCCAGTTCACAACACGTTCAACAAGTTGAACACGTTTCCTGCCACTGCCACAGGAAACCAGTCCTGATCAGAACTGGTCTCTGTGGGCTTCACAACATCTCCACCTTTCCTCCCTTTCAGACGTTTAGACGAGAAGGAAACGACCTCTATATGACCCATAAGATCGGCCTGGTGGAGGCGCTGTGCGGCTTCCAGTTCATGCTGAAGCATTTAGACGGGAGACAGATTGTTGTCAAGTATCCTGCAGGGAAAGTCATTGAACCAGGTCAGATTTCTTCTTCTCTGGTTTTTTAGTTCTGTTTGAAATGTCTAATGCTGCCTTGAAGGACTAAATGTTGCTTCAAACAAAGCAGTTATACGTGCAGACATGAGATGCATCGTCTTGTAATAATGTATCATTGTTTTCTGTAATTCTGTCATTCGTGTATTAGGCCCATTGGAGATTTAAAAAGAGAGTCAATTTCTGCCAAAAACTTGAACATTTCTGAGTTTTAAAAGTCAACAATTTTCTAGAAAGAAAAAACTCTGAAATTATGAGATTAATCAAAAAGAAATAAGGACATTAGTGAGATTTCAAAAGTCGGGTTTTTGACTTGTGGAAGATTTGAGTTTCAAAAGTCAACATTTCTTTTCTTTTTTTTTGAATTTCTGAGATTTCAGTTTGTTTTTTTTCCTGACAAATTTTAAACTTTTGAAACTTGGACATGAATTAAAAAAAACATTTTCTGAGATGAATCTAGAATGTCTGAGTTTTTTGGCAGAAGTTTCATCTCCCTTTATGTTTTTTTCTCCACTGCTGCCCCAACACCTCATTGTATTAGTGTCCCTATGGAGTGGCAGCATGTATTTCCTGGGCGGTGTGGCTAATATTAATATTAATATCAATCTTGTTGTCTCCAGGCTCGGTCAGGGTGGTGCGGGGAGAGGGCATGCCACAGTACAGAAACCCGTTTGAGAAAGGAGATTTGTTCATCAAGTTTGATGTTCAGTTTCCTGAAAACAACTGGATCAGCCCAGAGAAGCTGGTGGTAGGACAAGCTCCTCTGTTAACACACCATCTCTGCTGTCACTTTCTTTTTTTATTTATTTATTTTCAGAAAAGCCTCGTCTCATTTTCTTTTGACAGCTCCTCTATTTCTCCGACAGAAATCAACAGCTGAAAAAAACATAACCAAAAATAGTTCTGAAAGAAAATATTAATTTCTGATCTAATTTATTTAAGCCTTTTTGTGCCACAATGATAGTTGTTACTGTCAACATAATAAGCAAGCAAGGAGTTGGAAATAACGGTTAATAATAATTGCTGAATTATGACACTTAATAGTTCCTGCAAATGTCCTTTTAATAAGTCTTGTTCTTTTTAGACATAAGATGTCCTACTAAAGGACTACCACAAGGTGGCAGTAAGCACCAAGCTGTCTCCCAGCTACTGTAGTAGTTGGTAAACAGTCCTGCTCTGCTCTTCTATTCTCTCATTATTTACCGAGGATTTAGCAGTGCTTTGGTAAAAGAGAAAATAAAGAATGCCTAACAACTCAGTAATTCATTTAGTTATATTTACTGTAGGATATTACATTAAGTTAACGCTAACAGTTGTCGGGATGTTCTTGTAACTCAAGAAGTTTCTACAAACATGTTTTTAGCAACAGTCGGTCCGCACAGTGAATCGGCCAATTCTCCTCCACCATGAGGCTCTTTGGGAAATAAAAACCACTTCCTGTTAAACATAAGAATCTTTCTTTTACAATCCAGAGAGACCAGAGCTGTAAATCTAGACATGCACCGATCCGATATCAATATCTGTATCGACCTCGATATTGAACACAACATTCTAGATCGAGCATATATCATCAGTGATGATATATCTCGATCCATAAGGGCAGATCTATTCAGTCTAATTCTATGCTTTGTGCTCTGAGCGACGTCATGCTTTATTTATTTTACATTATTTTTTAGACTTTCTAATTGCACTTTCTGAACCATTTAAAAGTTTTGTTGTAGTTTATTTTTACATTTTTGACCAAAATAGTCTACGTATTGTTTTCAGTTTTAAAAAAAAAATTATTTAACATCAACTGTTCCACTCCTAACTCCTAACTGCACTGACTGAACTAATTAAAGTTGTTTTTACTTGTTTGACCAATTTCATGAAGCTACTGGTAAATGAGCCAAGCTGGTGCAGAGTTGGCAAATAAATTTATTATCTGATACATTTATGTTTGTGTTAAAAAAAAACAAAAAAAAACAGTTTTTCTGTACCGTATTGGCCGATACTACACCTCAGATATCAGCATTGGTATCGGAAGTGACAGAAGTGGATCGGTTCGTTGCTGTGTGAATCACATCAGATTTCAGTACTAACGGTCAACTCTCCCGCCCGTTTTCCCCCCTCACAGGAGCTGGAGGACATGCTGCCGTCGCGGTCGGAGCCCCCCATCATCACCGGGGAAACAGAGGAGGTGGACCTGCAGGACTACGACGCCAGCCAGGGCTCGTCGTCCGGCGGCCGCAGGGAGGCGTACAACGACAGCTCCGACGACGAGAGCGGCCACCACGGGCAGGGCGTACAATGTGCCCACCAGTAATCTCCATCCAGCTTCTCAGACATACACACATACATATATATATAAAAAAGGTCTCTCTCTATATATATACATATGCATAAAACCCTAAACACCTTCGTTCTGCAAGTTGCAGAGTAAACGAGGAGCCAAGAAACGTCCAGGTAGTTCCCACAGACACAGATCCAGAACATGGCCGCACCTTGTAACTGTTCCCTAACGCCACTCACCCCAGAGCTCAAATCACCCGATCTTTGTCTGAGGAACTCTGAATATCACACCGCACCTAGATATGAACGAAGATTTGTGGAAATAAGTTTGACCCCCGCCCACTTCCCCTTCCTGTCCTCTTCTTCCTCTGATCAAGTCAGATCCTCTCATCTGATTGGAGGAAAAGAAGAAACAAAACGCTTCTCGGTTGCAGAGTGTGTGACTTGCATATATATATATATATTATTTTGTTTCATAGTATTTACATTAATTTAAGAACTAACCAATGTGCACACAGACAAAAAGCAGCTGAGCAGTGTGACATACAGATTATTTCTCATTGATTCACGGACTCATCCACTTGGCAACATTTGTAGGACTTTGTTTCTGATTTTTACCTTGTTGTTTTCGTTTGTAGGATTTTTATGGTTTCTTTCTTTTTACATTTTAATTCAATGAGAAATTTGGTTGTGTATATCATTGCGGTGGTTGTTGGTAAGCTTCATCAGCCACCACAGTTTGAGCTGTGATTTTTAAGAAAAATAAAAAAATAAAAATCATCAGTGAAACGGGGAAGAATAAAACAAGCTATTGTCTGTTTCTGTGCTGAGACCATTTGCATGTAAAAAGCTTTGGTTCTTGCACTTACCAAACAAAATAAAGCAGCAATCTTCTTAAGAAATGTCTATGAAGTTGTTGAATAAACTGTTGAAATACAAACTTTGGTGCCATTCGTTATTGTTTTTTGAAAAATAAGAAATTATGTTCTTTGCATCTCGTCAATGATTTGTTTTTTTAATCATTCTTTACTGTTTAAACTCAATTCTTGTCGATTATAATTCTGCGTTATTGTCCTGGAACATTAAGGCACATCTGAGTCTCTGGAGAATCCACACGAACATCACTTAATTTATTCATTTCGATTAATCCTCATAGATTCCTTACACAATTATAAATTAATGTTGCTCACTGTGTGATGAATCTGAGTGTGAAATTAACAGGAACACAGCAAAAGTGAAAAAACATGTTTTTCGATAAATGTTTTTGCATTTTTGCAGAGTTTGTTGTTTTTCCACAACAAACTTAGTTTGTTCACATCACAGGAGTCACATGATCAGATGCAAACCATGAAGAAGACAGGAAGTAGTTGAAGGTCATTGCGGTTTAGTGGAATTTTAATGCACATTTCTAGTGGAAACTCAACTAGTGATAAATTAACTTTGATAATTTTGAACAAGATCAACATAATCAATTATGATCAATTTTTAAAAAAATGAATACAGACAAGTCAGCCAGCTGGGAACAGCATCTGTCATTTTGATTTTTCCATTAACCGAGGTGAGCTGAGTTTGTTGGTTGTTTTTAAGCCTTGATTTAAAAACAAAAAACAAGGTAACCTCCATGAAGTTCATCAGCAGAAGGAAGCATGAAGTGATCCAGAGTGTCCAGATGGACACTGTTCTGACTTTGGACTTGATGAAACATTGGAGCTCCACCAGCTGATGACATAATTCCTCACAGTCTGTCTCCATATTTCAAACAGCCTCAATAACAGCCGGGTCCAAACGTTTTCCATCATGGTCAAAACCGTTAAGTTGAAATCACATGATGGGGCTACAACAATTGTATATATCGGCCTATGTATTTTTTTAATGACATTTTTAAAACATAACTTTGTGCTTTTTTATTTCATTTGCTCAATAATAAACCTGACAAAAAATTACAATTTTATTTAAATTAAAATAGTCTGATTTTTATACAAAACATAAGTAAATCATTAAAAGGTCAGGCAGCGTTGCATTAGTATAAGACAAACATTTGCTACATGTTTTAAGTTTATATTCTTATTTTTGATATAAGATTTGCTTTTGAGTTAAAGTAGGTCAATAATTGTAATTCTACTTGCTCCAAAATTAATACGAATGCAAGAACTTTAATAAATGGGAATCTATTTTTTAAGACGACTTTATCTGTTCACAAAATATTGCCCTAAAAGTTGAAAAAGTGTCCATCTGGCACACTTTGGACTCCCTTGTTCTACAACTGTAACCTTGATTTATCAATCAAATGTACTGTGATCAAATAAATTATTTTTATTTGAAACAAAAATGATGAAATGGAAATGAATGCTTTTAGTACTTAGTATTTTGTGCAAACGAGGAGCAAGCAGCTGGAATCCTGAGATACATTTAAAAAAAAGTTAATTGATAGACTCAGTTGAGTGTGTAATAGTCATAAAGGCTGTACCCTGTCGTGACATCAGCGGCGCCGTGGCTTAGTTGGTTAAAGCGCCTGTCTAGTAAACAGGAGATCCTGGGTTCGAATCCCAGCGGTGCCTTTTGTCTTAATTTCCATTTTATTTTTTTAAATCTTTCTACATCTTTTAAAAATACCAGGAAAATGCTGAAATAATTTCATTCTATTTCAGAAGAACCAAAGTTTGTAGAAAGATAACCCAAGAAATGTGCCTTACACACCTGGTATAAAGGATTTCTACCACTTGTTGCTGCGGAAGGCAGAATCAGCAGGTTTGAGTGTTGGCGGGTCAGATGTCCGGTGTGCGTGGATAACGTGCTGATTTGCGAAGGATTATTGTAATCGGATACGTGCTGAACCAGACAGCACTACTTTTAAAAGGGAGTGGCAAACAGCGCCATCTTCTGGAGCACTAAAAAACTACATGCAGTAAACCTTTAAATACCAGTAGGGGAAGTAGAGAGGGCCAAAACTGTCAACACTTAATTAGGTGACGAATAAGTTCATTTTAGTAGGGCTATATTGCACTTCTCAATAAGTAGTTATATTTAATTTTATGTGCAAATAAGAACTCCAGAGAAAGTAAGAAACTCTTCTCTTTTAATTAAGTTCATATATTAAATATCTAAATGTCTCATTACAAATCACCACTTTCACAGAGGAGCACTCTTTATTCGTGAACTAAAGTCATTTTCAATAAATGATCACATAAAACAATGCATTCATACAGCATAGATACGGTGCCTTGCAAAAGTATTAACATTTATTCATCTTTCACACGTTTGTCATTTTCCAACAACAAACTTTAAAGTATTTTTTTGTATTTTATACCATGATGTAAAGCTAAAAAAGGAGAAAAATAAACATTTTAAATTACAGCTGTTTACACCTCACTGTAAATATTATGATTTATCAAAAATTGTAAAAAAAAAAAAAAAAAAAAAAGTTAACAAATGTGGAAAAGTTTAAAGGCTTTCGAAAGTTTAACTACGTATGATGAAGTTAAGTTAAAATAAAACAGCAATAAAGCATCAGCGTTAGAACACCGTGATCCAGCCTCTTAATTTGAAAAGTTGAAATATATATATATTTTTTCCCCTCCAGTGTTGCTTTTATTTTGAAGAGGCAAACCGGAAGCCGCGTGTCTTGCGCTGTCTGCCTTTCTTCCCCCGCTTTGCTCGGACTGCAAAGGACACAATGCATGTTTCTAGCGCGGAGCCGCCGGCGGCGTGTCGGAGCTGACAGCAGATGCTGGAGCCTCGCTGCGTCCCAGATGCGGAGCCCCGGATCCTGAGCGGACCATGGGGCCGACACAGCCGCCTCCGCCTCCGCCGCCGCCGCCGCCGCTGCTGCTGCTGCCGCTGATCGGACTGCTGTGGTGCCGCTGCGCCCCGCTCTGTGCAGGTGAGAAAACAACAATCCGTCCATCAGCGCAGATCCCCTGTTTTTATACCTGTGTTCCTCACATTCACGGAGGCGTAATGAACCCGAGTTTTAGCTTTTAATCGCTTCTGATGTGTTTCTCACTAATCACACCTGAATAAGCCGGGATAAACCCGGGGCAGCATTGTTCCTGCTGAGCCTTCAGAGGTTTTCATGTTGTGATCTGGAGGAGGAAGCGGTGTCACTCATCCTGCCCAGAGCATTGATCTGTGGTGGCTAAATAATCAGGGCGAGTGTAGAAACATGGATGCTCTTTCACAAATGTGATGCTGCTATCAGCATTACATCACTGCCTCTTTCTGCAGCCCCACTCTTCCTCCTCCTCCTCTTCCTCCTCTCCATCCTCCTCCTCCCTCTCTGTGTCTCTGCACCTTAATGGAATGACCATAGAGTTAATGCTGAAGCTGCAACACATGCTCTTTAAAGGCCTGTGTGACACTGAGACAAGTGATTCACACACCTTCCTAGTTGCAGACAGACGTCTGCAGACGCTCATCATCATCATCATCATCATCATCATCATCATCATCATCGGCTTCATTTATGGGACTTTAATGACGGTTTAAACTGAATTTACAAGACAGCTGGAATTCATGACTAAAAACAAGAGTCGGCGGCATAAGTTCAGATCTGTTTTGGATTAAATAAACAAATGTAAACAGATCGATTGTTATTTTTTCGTCAGTGTTTTTAAAGCACAGCTACAGTTTCAGTAGAGTTGAAGTGCACCGACTGAACCTTTTCCTTAAAAGGCCGATTTTTAAGGTTTTTATGTTGTTGTTCTTGTCTGAAAAGTTGCTAAATATAGCAACAAAATCACTAAGATGGCAACTGAGGATTGCCAGTGATCAGCCTGCTTTATCAAATCCAAAACCAACCCTGACCCTGAGCATAATGCAGCCGCCACTATGCCTCACAGCTAGTGGTGTTGCTTTGGATGTTGGGCTCGCTTTTACCCTGACCCTGTTTGTGATTTAAATCCAGGTTTATGCCAGGAAACCAGCCGATTCTCCGTTTTTTTGGAGTGGCTTAATGTCACCAAACTGTGCGTTGGATTGTTAAAGGGGGAAAAAATGTGACTTTATTAAAAATAAAAACACCTCCACCCTCAGGCTCTCCACTTAGGAAACAAACATAGTTACAAACGCAAATAAAAAATAAAATAAAGCATTATTTTATTGTACTTCAAGGCCAAGATGAATAAAAAGGATAGTGTGATACTTTGAGGTTTTGATGAATATCAGAATTTTATCACGACAAAAGTTTATCTTTTTTTTCCCCTCATGTTCAAACATAAAACACGTTTACTCTTTATTTTATCTTAAAACTTGATAAATGCTCAGAAACAAGAACATCACGTAACTGTACATGAAACCGTTCCCAAGCTTTCGCTTGATTCGTTTCTACACAGCTTTAGTGCGATCCAGTCGCAGCGTTTCATTCCCGCTTGCGGTCCGGACTTTGACTAGGCCGTCGCAAAGAGAGCTCCAAATCCTCCTCCATCCGCCGCTCTGCAGGTCTGTCGGTCGGTCGGTGTGAGGCGTTTGCTGCCGCCGCTGAGGCTAACGGAGGGATCAGAAACATCCTGCAGCCCTGCTGGATCCGCGGCCTGACACGTTGTGTTAGTCGATATCCATCACTTAGCTTTTAATGACCCCCCACCCGCACACACACACACACTCCTCTCACTGATAAAGTGTGAAAGGCTTTAAAAATAAGCTCACACACCCTCAGCAGAACCCAGTCCGTCTCTTGGTGTCTTTTATCGCAGACATAAATATTCTCCGGTCAACATCTCGAGCTTTTTAGCGGGATGAGTTTTCAGATCTGCCAACATCAGCTCGACGTGCAGCACCAGACGTTTCACCGGCTTATTTTGAAGAAAAACAGAAACTGATTTTAAAGTGGAGGGTCATCACCCTACCCCTGACCTTGAAAACCTGATTGAGGGAGGTTTTCAGGAGCAGCGGGTTGATCCCGAGGCGTCTGTTTACTGCAGGAGCATCAGGATCCCTGAGTGCGGTCGCTGACGCTCAGCGCCTCACTCTGACGGCGGAGTTGCTCCCTGGAGCAACGGCGCCACGGCGACAGAGATGCCGTTGCCTTGGTTGCCGCTTTAACTCCTTCTGGATCTCTTTCAGTCTAAAAATAGAATAAAAATCTTACCAAGTGTTTTTGGTTCAGCTTCTGGTGTGAATATCTTAAAACTAACTTGTGTCAAGTCAATAATTCTTTAATAGTGATTAAAAATTTTTGCATATTATTTCACTTTCCAAGACATTTATCCTGCTATAGGAGAAATAATCTGCCAGTGAAACTGCTACTTTTTTAATCAGTGGTCCCTAAAATGTGTAAGATCATGTTGGTTTTTAACATGTGAAGATATTTAGTTTCAAATATTTGTAGGCACAGCTGAGCACATCAGAGTGTCATTGAAATTATTATTTTCTTCAGTGAGTCTGCTCAAAATGTAAATCTATTTACTGCACAGAGGAATATGTTTAAAAGAAAATTCTGTTTCTTTTGATCAGATTTGGGCTTGTATGTTACATCTATTAAATCATAAGGTGTGTACAGCGACTAAAATGTGTGTTTTGACAAAAATATAGATATTTTTAAAAGAAACGTGTGTAAAGCATAGATGGGGTAAGCAGCAGTCACAGAAAAATGGCAAATTAAAAATAATAGTTTAAGGTTTTATTCATTATGTTTGATGTTAAACTATAAAATTATTGAATCAGGACAGTTTCAATTGCATTTTTTCTTTATTTATGCTACTTTTTTTTGTATTAATCCTTATCATATATTTTAAATTTGAAATTAGATCACATGCAGGACGTTTTGCTTCATAAGAAATTCTATTTTACAATTCATTTCCAAACGCATTTATGGGAGGGAAATGGCGCCATGCGATATATATTATATTATATTATGACTTCCTGCTTATGGTTATGGTTCAGAGTGTTGGTGTGTTGCAGCGGCCTGCACCGAGCAGGTGGAGGTCCACACGGAGCGGAGGGGGGTCCTCTACAGCCCGGCCTGGCCCTTAAACTACCCGCCTGGCCTCAACTGCAGCTGGTACATCCAAGGGAGTCCGGGGGAAGTGATCACCATCAGGTAGGGTCGCTGCTGCGCATGCGCAGCAACGTTTCCTTTCTCTGTAAAAAAAAAAAGAAAAAAAGAACACCAACACGATCCGTCCTGGGCTTCCAGCTTCCGTAACTTTGACCTCATGGAGTCGGGAGGATGCTCGGCGGACTGGCTGCTGATGACGCCGACGCGCAGCGGAGAGTCCAGGCTCTGCGGCTCCGCGCTGCCCCCTCCTTTTATTTCCACCAGGGGGCGCGTTTGGCTATACTTCCACTCTGGGAGCAGCAGCGCGGGCCAGGCGCAGGGCTTCCGGCTCTCCTACATCAGAGGTGAGAGGGGAACACAAAAATAATAATAATATATATAAAAAAAAAAATCATACTCCACAAAATGTTTCACTTCACAGTCAGACATGACAACAGAAACTTAACTTTATGCGATAAAAAGTGTAAACTAGAAGGCTATCATTGCATGTTTTTCTAAATAAATAACTTGACATACCTTTTTGCAACTAGCGATTATTTGAGTAATCTATCAATCATTCTGATGTTTAATTGATTAATCGAGTTAAAAAATTAAATAACAGCATTTTTTTAGGGTCGTGGAGCCCAAAGTGGGTCCTGGAGGGCCGGCATCCTGCACGTTTTAGCTCTCACCCTGGTTTAACGGCACATGGATCCAATGATGGATAATAATGGTTTAGCACATCCCACGTATGGAGGTCTTAGTCCTCGATGCGGCCGTCGCGGGTTCGAATCCCGGTCCCGGCAACATTTGCCACATGTCTTCCTCTCTCTGTCGCCTCTTTCCTGTCAATCTCCTTTCAGAAAAATACAGGCCACTAGAGCCAACAAAATCCTTGGAGAAAAAAAAAGAAGTCCTCCTGGACCCACTTTGGTTTCAGGGTATAGCTGATCATTTTTAGCAAAGGATACATTTTTTATTTTTGTTAATCTATTATTATTTGGATAGTAAAATGTGCTCAATAGTTTGTAATTATTTTTTTTCTACAGAATTTTAACCAAGTGAAGCTGAATCTGCCACTTCGGGAGTTCTGGTTTCAAGTGGCCTTTTTTTTGTGTTTGATGTTTGTGATTTTCTGTTTTAGAATTGTCGTCTGCTTGTAGTTTTATCAATGGCAGGAGGAAGTGAACAAAGTCGCTCGGTCAGTCGTTCTTAAGGTGGAGAATGTTTGTTTGCAGGAAAGGAAATTTCCGGTAAGCTTCATAGCACCAAACCGGGTTCTGGTTCGATGCACATGTCACGGCCAAACCTTAGCTTTTGGGTAAAATGTAAAACTGAACAGAGTCGATGTCTCCAGGAAGCAGCCCGATAGCCCAGACCGTCTGTGTGAAGCTGAGTGTAGAACAACGGTCTGGTTTTTCCACTCAGCTGGACTCTGCCCGGGTTTCTGCCCTCTGCAGGTCACCTCGGTCAGAGCAGCTGCCAGTCAGACGAGTTCCTGTGCGGGAACGGGAAGTGTCTCCCTCGCTCCTGGAAGTGCAACGGCCAGGACGAATGCGGCGACACCACAGATGAACACGGCTGCCTCCCGCCTCCCACCGAGCCCCTGCCCAGCCTCTGCCCCCCGGGCTCCCTGCCGTGCACCGAGGCCCAGACCACCCGCTGCCTCCCCGCGGCGCTCCGCTGCAACGGGGACCGAGACTGCGGCGACGGGAGCGACGAGCTGCGCTGCCCGGACACCACCTGCGGCAAGCGGCTGGGGAACTTCTACGGCTCCTTTGCCTCGCCGGACTTCTTCCACGCCGACCGGAGCTCCGTGACCGAGCTGAGGTGCTCCTGGCTGCTGGACACCCAGGACCCCAAGCCCATCATGCTGCAGCTGGACCTGCAGCTGGGGCCCGGGGACTCCCTCCACGTTTACGACGGCCTGCTGCAGCGGGCGGAGCATCTCTTGCAGGTGCTGTCGCATCACAACAACCGACGGCCGGCGCTGCTGGAGTCCAGCCGGGGCCAGATGAGTGTCCTGTACATGGCGCAGCCTCACAGCCCGGGGCGAGGCTTTAACGCCACCTACCAGGTGCTTCCACCTTCCTAAGCTCCATGACACAGTGGCGGCCCTAAGAGGATGACTAGTGGGGGCCATGGCCCCTTTACCCCCAACTAAATAAATGTATTATTTATTGATTTCATTCCTTTACAGTTTAAAATGGGCATGTCACGTGTTGACATAAACATTTGGATTTTGATACATAATCTAACCCTTTCTCTCAAAAGTCAATTTGCTACACGTCAGCATCAATCAACCAGCAATATAGATACATCTTTAAACACAAAACAGTCGATGCACATAAAAAAGAAGTACATTGATTTTACTAAGTGAATGCACTTCATTACACCTTGACGGCCTGTTATATTTTATGTTCTTGAAATATATTTCAAGAATTTGAAATATATAGAATCTGTTATATTTTATGTTCTTTAAAGTAAAATTTGAAACGTTGGTTTCTTTTAGACAGATTGCTCCACAGATTTGTATTGATTTATTTGTTTGTTTAATTCAGGTCCAGTCTAAAAATGAACATGTCACATGTTGATAGAAACAAAAGTTTGAACTAAAAATGAGGGGGAAAAAAATCTTATGTATTCTGCCCCGTCCTCTCAAAAGTAAATTTTCTATACCAAAAGAAACTAAGAATAATTAGATTTGTTTGTTTAGTTGTTTTATTTTATTTTTAAAAATCTCTGATGCTCCCAAATCATAATCTTATACTTGATGTTATTTTTCTTAATAAATCTTTTTTGTAAATGTGTTAGTAAGATACTGCTATGCATTTTAAATATAACTTCCACAGTAAAATAATCTATTACATTATGAAATAAATACTTATATACATATATATCTGTATAGATCACCACCCCCAGATCACCACCCCCATGAACATTTTTCTGGGGCCACAGTTGTCATGACGACCTGTTTCTGTGTAGCCAAGCAAAGGCTGCACATTTATTTGATGTCGTATCCTTTCCTCCACCTCATAGGTCAAAGGTTACTGTTTCCCAGGAGAGCACCCGTGCGGCAGCGAGCAGGGCTGCTACTCTGACCACCAGCGCTGCGACGGGTACTGGCACTGCCCGTCGGGCCGCGACGAGGAGGCCTGCGCCGTGTGCCCGGACGGGGAGTTCCCGTGCGAGGGAGGCGGCGGCGCGTGCTACGCGGCGTCCGAGCGCTGCAACAACCAGAAGAGGTGTCCGGACGGCTCGGACGAGAAGAACTGCTTCGACTGCCAACCCGGAAACTTCCACTGCGGCACCAACCTGTGCATCTTCGAGACGTGGCGCTGCGACGGCCAGGAGGACTGCCTGGACGGCAGCGACGAGCGGGACTGCCTGGCCGCCGTGCCCCGCAAGGTGATCACGGCGGCGCTCATCGGCAGCCTGGTCTGCAGCCTGCTGCTGGTCATCGCTCTCGGCTGCGCCCTCAAGCTGCACTCGCTGAGGAACCGGGAGTACAGGTGAGAGGTATCGCAATCCTACGCGGTGAATCGATTAATTGCGTAGTCGCTCAATAATTTCCATTTGCGCGATGGTTTGTTTTTCTACCAAACACTGTCTGGTGCTTTGGTCTCAACTGGCCATTTATGTTTTTTTTGAAGGGTAACTTTTGTTTACAGAGACTTAAGTGTCCATTTTATATGTTGTTTTGTTTATTTATTTAGGATATTTAAAATGTCTTCCAGTTCCAGTGTTAATTGTCCTTTAGAAATTAAAGTTTATGGATTTTCGAAAGGGCGAACTTGCATTATTATACCGTTATTATTACATTTGTTGAAAATGGTCTCAAATTATTTGCTTATTTGGTTTTAAATTTATGTCGTCATTGAACAAGACTTTTTTTTTTATCCGATTCTCTGGGGGAGCCGGTGTTTCAAGAGAAGGTCATGACCCCTATTTGAGGTCACCACTGGAAGGACTGTATGCGTGCAACAGATCATTTCATGTGTTAAAACATTTTATCGTTGCCTTTTCTTTTTGACACATAACATTTCAACAAACATGTCCTGACCTATGTGGTTGTAATGAGCCAAAGTGAAGAAAAGGTCAGAGGGAATGAATACTTATGCAAGGAATAGCATCAGTGTTGATGCTTTTGTCTTCATTTATTTTTTAGTACAACATGTTTTCTTCTTGGCAGAAGCTGATCTAATACTTTTAACTGGAGGTGATGGAAATAAAAAGTGATAACAATTAAATCTAAAGCAGGTTGTCTCGTTTGTCACTAATTGCAGAGCGTTTGAGACTCAGATGACTCGCATGGAGGCAGAGTTTGTTCAGAGGGAAGCCCCCCCTTCCTACGGCCAGCTGATAGCCCAGGGCCTCATCCCCCCGGTGGAGGATTTCCCAGCCTACAACCCCACCCAGGTAACACCATATGGGCTCTACGTCGAGGAAATGTACGGTGACACACAACCAGACATAACATTTATTTCCGTTCCCCCCTGCATTCAGGCGTCGATGCTCCAGAACCTGCGGCTGGCGATGCGGAGGCAGATCAGGCGTCACTCGACCCGCCGCTCCTCCTCTTCCTCCTCCCGCCGGCGCCTCGGCCAGCTGTGGAACCGGCTGTTCCGCCCCGCGGGTCGAGCCAGGGGCCACGCCGCCCTGCTGGACCCTGCCGAATCCACGCAGGTCACCCTGGGGCTCCACAGCTACCACACCGTGAGGGAGGAGGGGTCCCTGGGGCCGGGAGCTGCTGCGCGAGACGCGGCTGACGATGGAGGCTCGTGCTCGGCTGCAGTCAACCTCCAGGCTAGCGCGCCCGAGAGCCCCGCGTCACCGCTGTCCACGCACTCGGTGAACAGTTCCGACTCGGAGGCGCCGTCGCCCGTCGCCGGCGTTCCCATGTCAGACCCGGCCGCTCTTCAGGCAGCCGCTGCTTCCGCCTTCCCCCGCCGGCCATCAAAGAAACTGGTTCTGGAACTCGCAGTTAACCTAAAGGGCGTTTCCTTAAAACGCTACTCGCCCGTGGGGCCGTTTTCCCCCATGTCTCCTCCTGCGCTGGAGAGCAGCTCCTTGACGCAGTCAGAGCGACGTCACCCTCAGGGTTCGGCGGTGACGTCGCCCTCTGAGAACGTGCCTCCGTTAGTGGGAGGAGAGGAATTTGACGGCCATTTTTCTGTGGACGTGCCAAGTGAGGAAAGGAGCGAGGTGGATGGAAAGGGAGCAAGCTGACTCAGCAGGTTCCACGGAGCGAGGAAGATGAAGACTCAGGGAGGAAAGTGCCATGAAACACGAAAAGCTCTCAGTGGGGGAAGACTGGAAAATGCTCCAATCAAGTGTCCTTCTAATGTGTCTGAGACCTGACTGACGGTTCATATTCTGACTGCTCACTACTCTCTCCTGATGTGAATAAAACCAGCAATGTGTGTTGTTAATTTCTTTGTGAAGCTCACTGAGGATTGGAACAACTCTGATCAACCTGCTTAGGCCAACACATAAAAGAAAAAAAAAAAATCTACTGAGCAAGCCAAAACAGCTTGTAATGCTACCCAGAGCCATTACACACCGCTACCGACTGTGAGCCGTGGAAGCCTATCGACAAACTTCTTCCCCTCCCTCTCCTACAAGATGATATTTTACGATAATTTTCAACATTTGGTCCCAGTTTGCCATGTTTAGGAATGAAGGTGGAGATATTGATTGCTTCTGTTTATTTATTGAAAAGGTGAACCGTTATTTTAATCAGTCAATGCAAAAAGACAGTTATCACTTACCTGGTTGGTGTCATTCTCACATCCAGGTTAGTCCTGCCACTGGTTTCTCATTCTCATGATGTTTGATATTTATTTATTGCTGCTTTGTGACGCACCATCTTCAGCTAAAATGTGGAATAAACAGCCTCAGGATTTAGTTGTAGCTAACGAGAGAACATTGCATAACAAGCCGGTTAATAAGTCAGGATATGTGTTTGGTTAGCTAGCCTCCGATGAGCTACTCGACAGACGTGTACGACTGTACGGTAGTTTTACTACAGGTGGATGGAAATCCTTTTAGTTTCAGAGGCAGGATTTAAAAAAAAAACATTTTTCATAATTGGAGAAAATATGTATATTTCAGCCAAATTTGTCTATCTTGTAAGCATGAGGAAAGTTCAAGAGCCTTTTCAAGGCAGGTAAGTGGCAGTGTGCAAGCAACAGGTGGGGGAAGGACAGCGCTATACTCTATGCTTGACAGTCACTCCAGCGCTTTCTTTAATGGAGAAAGTGCTGATGGTATGGTGGAAGATTTTGAAACAGAAACTTTTTAAAAACCTTGTTTTGCCTCGATACCAGCACTAATACCATGACTGATCCGAATCATGTGACACGTAAGTATGTTAAAATTTTACTGTGTGACACAAATAAATTAGTTGGTTTTATATTTTTAAAAAATTCTCCTTGAACTGTTAGTCAACATGAACGCTTCAGCCACATCACATTCATGGTTTAATGGCTGTTAGCTGGCAATTAGCTAGCTTAGCATACAGACTGAAAACAGGAAATGCTAGATTTGCAGTGGTTTGCTTTTTTTTTTTTTTTTTTTTTGTCTGCGTTGAATTGGATACTTGCGGTTGTAATATCTGTCAAAATTTGTCAATATCAATATTTTTCTCAAATGTGTGCAGTGTACATTAGCAATTTAGCTTAGTGCAAAATTAGAAAAGTGGAGGAAGGGTTACATTTTGCTGCTTCTTTCTGTTTTCATTCTCTGTTAGGTTAAACTAAGAGCTTGCTTCAGGTTTTATATTTAACATTAAATGAGGTTCCTCAAGATGTTCTTTTACCTCAGACGTGGCCTAAGCAGGGAAGCAGTTAGCTAGTTAGCACATTTTGCAATTGGTAAAAAAAAAAAAAAAGTCTAAGCAGCTGTTTCCTCCTGGTTTTGAACTTTGTACTAAGCTAATCTTGCTTCAAGGCTTATATATTATATATGTAATGCTAATAATATTCTTTAATGAAACTTGTTTTAACTGATTTTGTGAAATATCGAAAAGCAGGCAAGTTTCAGCTTGAAAGATTTCTCCTGCGTTTTCTGCTGGCAAATGAATTTTCAACACGATTTTGGATACAAGTCAAATTTTTTGCTTAGCATTTCTTATTTGCTAAGTAATGAGTTTTTAAATACCCAAACTGGGGTGAATACAGAGGTCAAAGACCCCGGATGTTGCCTGTAAATGTACGCAGCCAAACTGTAAAAGTGACTATTTTTCAGTTTTTGGTTAAGACTTGTGTGGCTATCTTCCATTTTCTGTCATGTCTTTGGCGCCTTTTGTAAACGCCATTTTTCGACGGCAATAGTCGCTTCTACCAACCACGGCTGGACTAATATAGATAGAAACGGTTTTCCTATTTTCCTGTTGAACTATCGCGCCAATATTTTTGCAGTAAAAAGAAGGAATGGTTTAACTTTGTCCAGGAGAGCAAGAGACATTGTGAGGAGCTTAACGTGGGTTCAGGAATGAAACTTTTGGTTTTTTTCTTATCCAGCTTGCTGAATGTTTCACACTACCTTCATCCACAGGCTTTGCCAACCTATTCATAACTCCTGAACATTTTCACATTTTGCCATGCGTCTTTCAACCACACTGTATTGGACTTCGATATGATACACCAACACAAAGTAACAAATTGCTTTTGAAGTGGGAAGGAAATGGTTTTACAAATTAAAATCTGGAAGGTGTGTCATGATTTTTTTTTTTTTTTTGCAGTCAATTTTCTGAAGGAAAACATCACCAGAGCAGGACACTGATGTGTTTTTACCTTTAAACCACACATGGAGAATAGTGTGGATTACTCTATGGGTGAACAAAAAAACCTGTAAAAATGAATAAGAATATTTTTGCAAAGCACTGTTCTTTTTTTTTTTTTTTTTGTACTTTCTTAAAAAGCTGCTGCGTGTCATTTCGTGGTTTTTCTGTCAGCCGTGGTCGACTGTTTATGATACTTTGCCTTCCTGGCTAAATATGATTGTTCAACTGGACGGTTTGGTTCCAGTGCTCCGGTTTCGGTTCGGTTCCAGTTCACTGCTGCATCAAATCAACGACATTCATTTGGTAAAACGTCGTGTAAATATGTTTGTTTTTTTCCTCTGGTGACATTTAAAATCTCAGTAATGTGGAAACATTTATTATTTGGAATGGTTTAATAAGATTTTGTTGTGTGGGTAATCTGAAAAAGGTTGGGTTTCATTTAACCTCCCAGATGAATGAAATAATTTCCAATAAGGTAATTCCCAACATTAATGTTAACGGTTTTGTCCAAGCATTGTTGAGTTTAACTGAATTAGGTAGAGAATAGTTTAATGTTTGTAATTTAGGTCGGGTTATTACCATCGAAGTCTGAAGCCAACACGAGTTTATATTGTTATTTTGAGATACTAAAGTTGAAACGTAAATCAAGACCTACTGATCAAAACCTGTGTCACAGTTTTAATGTGCCTGAATAAATACATAAAAGGTATTGTTTCCCATCAATTTCTCAATTCTTTAACCAAGTGAGTCAAAAACCGAGTCTTAAATTTCTACAAAACCACATTTTGAAAGCAGTAAAAAAAAAAAAAATATGGCAGGCACTTTGTGCACATAATATCTCCTGATATCAGCTGTCATTTCTGACAGTGCTACAGTACAAGCATTTGGTCACAGTGCTTTGACATGTAGCTGTGCTTATTGGATAAAAGTGCAACTGTGTGTACAAAAATCAGTAGAAATAGGCAAGCAGTTTGGGTACGTAATTAAGAACCTTTACGTTTGTCATCATTTTCGCCAACTTAAAGATACTGAACAGCAACTAGCAACCCCAACTTGGACGAGGGAAAAGACAACAGATTTGATGGTAAACTTTTTAAAAACAATGTAACTTCATCGCAAATTCAAATTTTTATGCCACTGTTTATTCTGGCAGTGCTTTTATCTGATGAGGCCACAAGCATGACAAGTGACAAATGCCTTTAATAAGCTGCTATATTTAATAACACTTTCCATTGTTATCATTGTACAACTTTACACTTTTTTTTTTTTACAAACACAAGGGTACACACATCCGTTATGTAGTGTGTGAAGACATCACAGCACGTCTGAGGAATGTAATCTTTGCAGGAGTCCTTGGCACCTTTTTTTTTTTTTTTTTTACACAGTATTTACAAACTGCAATATCTACTGCCTGGACATGGCAAACCAGACCTGTTTTAGGCTTAAGGAGTCTCTCTTTTTAAAATGCCCAGTTGCCAGAATACATAGGGTCTAGAAAAAGCACCACAAGTTTATTGTCGTCTTTCTAGGAAAGAAAAAACAAAAAACAAAACAAACAATATTTCCTCTGTAAGTTACAGTTCTTTTTAAAAGGTAATGCCACGGACACAATTATGTTGGCGGTCAGGTCCCCAAACAATTTAAAGGAATAGTTTGACATCCTTGAACAGAGGATTTTTTGAAGTTTTTGTCAGTAAAAGTTCCCATACAAAAAAACAAAAAAGGAAAGCGGTGATATCGCAGTGTTTGTAGAAAAGTCCTGAGCAACGGGAGGCTAGCTAATGAGGCAAAAGTCGACGTTTTAGCCAATTTTAGTGAGTTATGTGGCTGAGAAACTGGCGACAAATCTAAAAGTCTCTTATAACCGCAGGACGTTTATATAGAGTTGGTTTGAGAAAACTACTGAAACTTCACCTCCAGAAGAAAGGAAACCATCTCTTCAAACACTTCACCTGCGCCATCCTGTGGCAGTATGATGCAAAAAACCTGACGACACAAATTCAAGTAAGCTTTAGTACATCAACAGGACTAAAATCTGTACAAGCGTAAAATGTCATCAGTACCTTAAGTTAGTTGGCAGGTTTATAAAAACTCAACTGTGGGCCACAAGGGGACAATGAATGTTAGTGAAATGGGGGCAGTACCACAGCGAATAAGGGCTATCGTACATAGGAAAAAAATGTAACAAATTTCTGACAAAATTTTTAAGAAGAAACTGGGAAATTTTTAGATGAATCTCTGAAAAATGTCAAGAAAAATTAAAACTTTTTTTTTGGGTAATTTTGTTGACTTTTGAAACTCAAATTTCTAATTTCTTTAATTGAAAATTTCTGGGATTAATCTCTATATTTCTAAGATTTTTGCCAGAAATTTGCCACTCTTCTTTTTTTTTCTATCTATAATTGCCCTAATGTGCTACAGTACAAACAGGAAGTGTACATCTGTGTTTCTGCCTTTAACATGGGCCACTGACAAGTTTATGGTAAGAATTGTACGGTAACAATACATTCTGGAGTGACAACACCTTGGTCGGGTGAGCACCTCTAGAGAGTCCACCGCTAAATCTGGAAAACCTGAAGACACCGTCAGGTGCCAACCTCAGACATGAAACAATTCATTTATCCAGTTCAACTGAAGCTTCTCTCCATTCTCACGTCTCTCTCTTGCTAGGAGAGAGAAATACAATTCAAAAAAATCAACACTGACAAGGCACATCTGGTATCGCTCAGAACATTTGCGACAGATAAGAGGATAAAATAAGTGGTGTATCGTGGAGGAAAAAAAAAAAAGAAAGTACAGCTGAGCAGAGAGGATCAAGAGTGATTAGTGAAACGGTGCTGGACAAAGAAGTAGAGAAAAAAATATGGCTAAGTGCAGAAACTGCTTGCATATTCGTCTTGAAAGTTTTTCTCTCCTTTTAAATGTTTCTCCATGCCAGCTGCATTCGGGGAAGATGTACAAGAAAGTACATGACAGCGATTCTTCACAACTCACAGAGCACACAATTGGAAAACCTACACACCAAAAACTGAAAGTGCAGGCGCGAATGCAAAACAAAACAAACAAGAAAACAAAACATTGTCGCTGTTCAGTCGATGGCTTTGGCAGTGAGGGGTTCCGTCTCTGAAGAGTCTTCCTGTGGAAACACGACGTAGCACAGCTTCTGGCCCATGTATGTCACTCTTTCTGCAAGGCAAACGGAACAGGTCAGCTGACGGGAATGTCTGCAAGCAGGAAGAAATATTTAGAAAAGCACTGTTTCATTTATCTTTTAATAGGAATTCTGATTTATCATTATCATGATAAATTTCAATTATGGATGTTAAATTAAAAACAAAAAAACAAACAGTATGATCAGATATGTTTTTTTTCTCATTTTCTTCCACAAGAGAATCAGTAAATTCCAGAATATGATTCGTTACTGTGTGCAGTTTAGGTTACACTTAAAGTAAGCGGCGTAAATTTTAGCTCCAAAAGTCAAAAATTTGGGAGAAAAAGAAATTTACCTCAGAAATTTCCCAGAAAGAACTTGGACATTTTTGACTTTTGAAATTCTAGAAAATTTCTGAGTTTTATTTACTGATGTATCTGCTGCTTTTATACTTCTGCAAGATGTTATTTTCTGTTACGATGTTTCCAGACAATGTCTACAAAAATAGACAAAAATGCGTAAACCTAAGCTGTCTTAAAGAGTTACCATATGTGGAACATATTTTCCTGTACTTGCCTGACCTGTTGAATTATCAGCGTGACGACACGCCTCTGCTTAGAAATGAATAAATATTGAATGGCTCCAGGCCCCGTTGGACTGTTGGAGATAGCTCGTCTGACGCAGCTAAGTCTGACACGTGTCTCCCCTTTTGCAAAAGACAAGTTTTTGTGTCCTTGTGATTCTTTCAGTTTATTTAACAGCAGGACGGTAGGAATGTTTTTACAAGAACAATAAGTGTGTTTGTGGTGATATGAATACTGTGCCATGCAGTCACAGTCATGCTGTTACCTAAACATTTTTTTTATTTTTATCATAACCTCATCAAAATAATATCATTATCTTTTTCACAATAGCGTCACAAAATATTGTGCTAAAACTCTTGAGTCCATAGCGCCCGGCCCAGTTTAAACCTTACCCAGCAGTATATAAATCCACTTGGGCTTTTCTTTCCAATGAACTCCCACAAAGTAAACGGGGACGCCCGTCAGCATGATGACCATCCCCAGGCCGCACACCACCGGCTCAGAGTACAGACTGCAGAACAGCAACAGGGCCCAGAAAATCAGGTAGGTGATGGGAACCAACAGGTTCACCTGCACACAACAAAAACAGGCAGACATATTCACATTCATGCTTCAACATACACATGCAACATTTTTTCTTAATATTCCAAGAAAATACATGAAAGTTTACATTCTATATACAAGTCACTAGGTGGCAGCAAAAAATTAAGTGTGCCCATCAGAAATATGTGACAAGATGACAGCTTATGTTAAGCTTACCCCACTAATTAATTAATCACATGATAAATCAAAATGAGCCCAATGATTTCCATTTGCACGACTGATTGGTAGAAAGAGAGACAGACAAAAAAAAAAAGGGTGAAAAAAAAATCTTCAGTCTGGTTCATTGGTCTCAACAAACCTGTGTTTTGAAGGCCACTTTTGTTTACAAATACTTCATAATTCATTCTATTTGTTAATTTTGTTTATTTATTTTGGATATTTCCAGATCCTGTGTTAAATATTTGTCTAAAATTTTAAAGTTTATCCATCTTTGAGAGAATGCACTTGCATGATTATGCCATTACTATTAGATGACTTGAAAACTGTCTCAATCTGTCAATATCATCATTCATCACGATGATTTCTGAGACAATGTATCGTCCAGCAAAATTAGTCATGTTGGCTAATCGTGTACATACAAAGTGCTTAACTAATTTAGTGGAGGTTCATGACATAACAGACTCTGGCTGAGGTTCTGGTAAAATGCTCCCGTTAACATCAGGGAAGCTGGACCTTAATGGGTCTGGCCAGGTTGGGCCTCTTCTTGCGCAGGTAGAGCAGGCCGGCGATGGTCACCCCGTAGGACAGGTAGTTGATGAAGGACACGTAGTTGATCAGGTTGTGCGTCTCTCCGATACACAAGATGAGTACCGTGGCGATACACTGGAAGACATGCAGGTAGGTTTAAACAGAAGGAAGATGTTAAACTAAAATAACAGGCGCTTTAGTAGTTTATTGCAATTTCTACAATTTTGGGTATTAGGAATAAAAGCTGGACAGAAGCAGCACTTACGCAGACGAGCAGGGCGGGGATCGGTGTGCAGTTTTTCAGATGGATCATGGCCAGCAGGTACGGCAGGTGACCCTCTCTGGCTCCGGAGAAACACAATCTGAAAGGAAAAATCAATTGTACACGGTTTTGTTTTTCCTTCTCTGACATATTTGAAACAAAACATTTAGCAGTGGTTACAAAGAAGGGCATTTTAAAAGAAGCATTGAGGTTGTACCTGGAGGAGGTGAACAAATAGCCGTTGATGCCTCCGAACGTGGACAGCGCCACAGAGATGGGCATCACCCAGGAAAACATGCCCAGCAGCTTTTCCCCAAACGTCTGAAGCAGCAAAACAGATTATTGGGCAATGTCGGAAGGTTTAAACATCTTCCAAAGTCAGCTTAACTCACAGAAAAATGGAAACTAAATGTCTACTAAAATGACAACAAGTCCGGAGAGCAGCAGAGACCTTTAAACTGACCCTTATGGAGGAAGGGGAAGATACAAAAACATTGCATATTGGAAGGAAGATATTAGAAAGCAAACACGTGGAAGACAAATAAAACCATCAAAGCGACAATGGAATGGTTTAAATTAGGGTGTCAAAACGTTTTGAAAAAAAAGTACTAGCGGGTCTACATTGAGTACTTTTTAAAGAACTAATACAAAACATAGTTTTTTTTACTTGTTCAACAATAAACTAAAAACGCAAAAGTTTTGTAAAACAAAGTGGTTAAATTTTTCATAGGAAAGCAAGGCATCGATCAAATTGTGATTGAAACCTCAAAAGGAGTTTTCCATGTTTACCTCATTAAAAGAAATTCATCCAGTTTGCAGATTATTTGGGATTAATTTAGAAAAAATAAAGAAAAAAGCAGCACAAGAACAAGATTCAGGCCACTCTTTCTTTGAAAGAACATGCTGGGTTTGGTCAAGTTTAACACAGTTATTAAAGTCACTGGATGAATGTAGTCACATTTTACACTGAAAGTAAAGAAAATGCTTAGGGGTTACTTGTGAAGGAACTACTGAAAATCATTTTCCGTCCATTTCACAATGATGAACTACTTTGTGAGGTTTGACAAAACACACAAACGTAAATCAGTGGCTGCTCACCACTGCTACAGCGTTGGAGGCGAGCAGCTCCTCTGGAGTCATGGAGGTGAAGTAGGCGATGTTGGTCATGGTGTACACCAGGGTCACCAGTGGGATAGAGATGTAGATGGCAAGCGGCAGGTTCCTGATGGTACAAAAAAATAAGTAAAAATCATTCAACTGGAGCAAAGAAGCTGAGACGCGCTCCCTGCCGTATCGGTGCCATCGTACTTCCGTGGTTCCACAACTTCCTCTGTAACGTAGTTGAGGAAGTTCCAGCCACTGTAAGCGAAGGAAGCCTGCAGGAAGGCCAGAGCTATCTGTCCAAATGACGGATCCTGGCTGAATTCAAAGGCCACGCTGGGCACCAGGGCGTCGTAGTGACCTGCACAGACACGGGAGGAGGACGGGCCAAGAAGAGGTAGAAATTAACACCTGGAAAAGGTCATGGTTGGATCATGAATAGAAGAAGAAAAATCTAAAATTGTAAACTAATTTTCCTGCTGTTAAGTTCGATCACGTGATAGACTTACAGAATACCTGGACAGTAGAGAAAGAATGCTGAGATGCCACTCATATTGTGTAAGTTTATGTTTACAAGGGCTGCAACTAACAATTATTTTAGTGACAGATTATTCTATTGATCATTCTGACAATCAGATAAAAAGAAGTACACATAAGGCAGATTTTTTAAGACTTTTTTATAAAATATTAAAAATACACTAAAAGTTGCAAATAAGCACAAACCTCAATTGATTTTTAAATAAGGAAAACAAACAAAAGACTAAAAAAATGCTTATAACTTCAACACATGGAAAGCTCAGCCCTTTTTGCTTGACTAACATCAAAAACAGTGATCTGAATTTGAACCAGGTGAAGCTAAATGTTTGCCACGTGAGAAATTATGGGTAGACAAACAAAGGCTTTTCTTATCTTAAATGAAATCTTTTTGTACACTTTTGATAGTGTGTCGTTTGTGAGTCTGAATACTCCAGTTAATCTGTTACTAAATTGGGTGATGTAATTGGGTAAAGTCATCCACTGCTATTAATTGTATCAGTCGCAGAGTTTACCTTTAAAGATCTGGACGAGTCCAACCACGATGATGAGCACTAGAGCCAGAAGTTTTCCTACAGTGAAAATATCCTGAATCCTCGTCGCCCAGCGGACACTGGAGCAATTCACCCAGGTCAGGAACACTGTATACACACACACACACCACGAGTATATATTTATACAGGCATCTCAAACAGCATAGCAAAAATGCTTTATAGACACAAACAGACCCAGAAATCAGATGAGGATGGAAACCTAACAAATCCCTGTACATAATAAACACTCAAACTATTCATTAGTGCCTGCTAGCCAAGCTTTTTTTTTTACTGTTTTTAAAAAAAGAGGTATGCACATGATTTTCTGGGTTAACTAAATTACAAACCGAATGTTTTCTGATTTTACCTCACAGTGTCTAATCCATAAGCCTGCCTTAATCGGTCAAAATGACCTAATTTAATAAACCCACATTCTTTCTTCCACCCACGTGGAGTCGTGATTATGTCAGAGCACAATCACATTTGTAATTGGTCATTTAGTTCTTCTTGTAAAGAAATCCGTTATTGTTGGAAAACCTGTTTCAAATTAAAAGTTTTCACATTTGTGGAAATGTAAAGAAGCCTCTCTCTCTAATGTTAGTCTGGATAACAAACTTATTTTTTTAAAAAAGTTTCGCAACCAGGAAGTTGCCAGTTAACAACCCTTCGAAAACAATCTGGAAGAATTTAGATCACGTCGATGAAACTATTGTTTTGGGGGGTTTTTTCTTTCCTGACTGGGAGCAACTGGTTAGCCCCTCAAAATAACACATGAACTATGACCCCAAGTCCTAGTGGGGAAAAGGAGATGCACTGGATGCTGATCACACCGTCTCTTCCATAAATTATAACAGACGGCGATCACATCCCCTACTCTCTGCCCGACTTTCTAACCAAACAGCCAGATGGGGATTTTAAAAAGTGGCAAAAGTAAATGAAGTGGATTAGCAGTGCTTGCTAATGACTGATGGTGGCATCCAGCACATGCTACTGTGGAATACAATCTCTGCTGCCTGGATGTTAAGCTGTTAGCATGTCAGACTGTCATACAGTAACTGAATAAAAGCTGCAAATTTTCTCCACCATAAAATACTAAAATTACTCCTGTAGTTGGAGTCATGCAAAACCCTTTACTTAAAATGGAAGAAAACACATCATTAAGTGAAACGCTGTAATTACCCACTCTGAACATACAACACATCTACAGCTGTGCTGTTTTGCTCTGGGAGTTGCCTCAAGCCTGAAACGCTTGGAGCAACATCGAGTTTATCAGCTCTTCAAAGTGGTTTGGCCCGTGGATCAACAAGATCCAAACAACCCAGGCTCATGCTGCAGCCACAGAATCTGCATCTCTATTGACTGTTGAATTAAGCAAATAAATTTGCTTAATGAGAAATTTTTTGATGAAATGTTTTGGCGATATAATGAAGTGGTTTTTTTTTCAGCTGCATAAAAATGGTTTATTTTGCAAAAATGCAATGGAAACACTTTTGCGTCACATGAGTCATGTAATCGACAACCAGATGTTACTACTGCAGGTTGATGACGCGTGAACAAACATATCCACGTGTTTTTCAAATTGATGTTCTTATTTAACGGAAACACCGCAATTGACAAATTGTGTTCTTTCACCATGAGCTGAATATTGGCAAAGTTTTACGCACATTTGTCATAAAATTATTAGTTGTGTTTTCATTACAAATGCGCGCAAAACTCTGCTGATAATCTGCCACTGTCGAAAAAGTACAATTTTGCAACTGCGGTTTTCACATTAAATAAGAACCACAATTAAAATCACATGTAATGTCATAAAAAAAAAAAAAAAAACATGCCTGTCTTCTTCATGGTTTGTGCCAGTGGCAACATCTAGTTGTTGATCATGTGACTCTTATGATGCAAAAAAAAAAAGTTTATATTGCAGTCTTAAAATTAAAACGTTTTGATACGGCCAAAAAAAAACAACCACCTCATTCTAGCGGAAAAACTTTTTATTTGACAAGCAACTGTTTGTTTTTATTTTGCCCTCTAATGTGATGTGTTTCGATTAAACAAATAAATTTTCAAAATATCGAATTGCACAATTATGCGGTCAATGGAAACGCAGCTTAAGACAGCAAACAAGTTTGAAGCTTGTCAGGATTTTAAAAAGTTACAATTCCTAGTAGAGAAGAAAATGTTTGAAATGAAATTGGTAGCTGGAGTCCATGTATATGTAACAGTATAAATTTAGCTGTTCTTTGAATCCTGGTGGGTTTTTCAGTGAACCAGCAGCATCGTGAAGGAATATAGCAGACATGTCAGGAGAAAAGCTGTGGACCAGTTTAAAGCCGGGTTAAGTAAACTGTTTGCAGGGAGACGTTGGCTGGTTATTCTTGGGTGAAACCCACAATGGTGCCACAGCTGCAATTTTCCATAAGACTGCAGAACCATTTCTGCTGAAACTAACAGACTATCCAATGAGATTTTTCTTTTCTACCATTAAGCGCTGTTACAACAAAAAAAAGACCAAGCACACATATAAAATCCCACTAAAAGCACATTAAAGTTTGTGTTTTAAATGTGACAAAATGTCAGACACTTTCACAAGACTTTCCACTTCCCATGTCTGCTAAGTAAATCTTCATTTGTCATCCCTTTTACTAAGTTTCTGAATGATTAAATCCTTATTTTGGTAAAACAAAAGCCCTAAAACCTATTATTTCTTCGTTACGCTAACTTCCCTCCGCACCTCACTTTCAGACTACTAACACAGTGACTTGCATGGGAAACAATAGTGTGTGTACCGGCACATACAGACGGCAGGTCATCCATCACTAGAACAAGGTTTTCCCTCCCACCACAGAACACTTCTTCCGCTGGTACACACACTCCACACACACACACACACACGTGAATTGTTGGCAGGAGGTTTTGGTGGCACCGAACAGAGCATTTTTTTTTTTCCTCCACAGCACTGCTGAGTTTTATAGTCAGTTACTCTCTGGGTGTTACATGTGTTTCCGTTCCTGTGTTCCCTCTGCCGTCTCCCCCAAATTTCCTCTGTTTTAACCCTGACAGGAAGGAGGTGCCAGCGGCTTTGAATGTGACAGTGCAGGTAAATATGTGTGCCGCCGTCAGGGGCTTCCATTGAAGGCCGCTCCAGCACTTGAATACTAAACAAATTACTGCTTTTAGCCTTAATGGATTCAGATCCAAAGTCTGTGCAGATTTATCGGGGATGGGGACCCCGGGGTGTGGGGGGTTTTAACCTCAGGAACACCCCATTCTGGTTCAGGATGTGGTCACTGGAGTCACTGAATTGGTAATGACTCCCACCAAGTTCCTCCAACATCAGAAAGCAGTCAGAGTTAGCTACATAACTGGGGATGGGTGATCAATTGATTTTATAGATTAATCAAATTTTGGGCGCTTGGAGTTGGAAAATCTGGATTTTTTCATCCGTACTAAGTCTATTCCAATTACCATCTATGACCATTATTAGGAATCAAATTAAAATGTATATGATGGACTGATATGATGCGTTTCAAAGTGCCTTTAGACAATATTTGTTGTGAATTGCAGTTATATAAATAAATCTAATTCCTCTGTTATGATCTCCACTCTTTTGGCTCTGATACTCCGACACACTGAGCAGTGGGAATGATTGCTCTCCTCATTTTAAATTAATGTAAAAAAACAAAAAGAAAGAAAGAAAAATCACAAATCAGATGATGTGTGTCTTAATTTTAAGGCCAAAAAAAAAGTCTTCAAAACTAATTTTATATTCGATGATTATGTTTGCTTGGTTTTTCTTATTTTTCTGATATTTTACACGTTTGAAATAATTTAAATAATTTCTCATGTGTTGATACTTTGGGTTATATTTGTGTGTGCTGTTATTCCTGCTCTGTGAAAGACCCTTTATTACTCCCCTTTAACATTTAAAGGGTGTGACAGGTCACGTATGTATCCAGAAAAAAAACATGGGTTTTGTTGTTCAAGTGCTTTACGCTATATTTCTAAAAATCATAAAACATGCACTCACTGTACAAAGTCATAAAACATAAACAGCACCAAATACCAAATTTCTGTTCTGTAATCACTAAGGCCAAAATGACAGAACAGAAATTGCAGAATTTATGTGGAAACCGCATCAGTCTGGTGACCAACAAAGATCCTCCAGTCAAACAGTAAATTAATTTAACGCAGAATCTAATATAGAGTCCAGAACATTCTGGGGATTTTACAAAGCTTGCCAACACTAAATTGAAATCACTGGTCACAAATCATGAGCACATGGTTTCTGTAGATGGGTCAACATCCATCACCTATCTAGTAATAAAACTGTACTGAAGTGACAAAAGTGCGTTCAGTACAGTTTTATTTTAAGGTTTTCCTTTTTATTGTTTTGTTGCTGCACATACAGAAAGTTTAAACTCCAAGAAAGATTGTTCCTCCTCTAAAAACCAGCTTCACCAGCTTTAGAGGAGATTAGGGTAATTGATGATGTATGGAAAATAATAGGCTTATTATGGAGAAGAGGAGTTGCTGAAGAGGCAGAAAGCTGAGTAGGTACAGAAAGTGGTGTGGGCTTGGAGACGGCTGTCCGGCACAGCTCACCGACAGGAAATGACTACTTAACAGATTTTTCCTGCTAATGTTCAGTCTATGGATAACAGCATGGATTATTTATGGTGGCAGGTCCACACTTGGCAGTGAGTTCCCCCAGCAGTAGTCAGCCTGGAAATCCTGTCTGGACTGCCGCTATGCAGCCTGTTACGTAAAAAGCTGCAATGCACTATGTAGTTTGACATTCAGTCCTCAGGACATGCATAAACTTTTTCAGCAATTTGATTTGACGTCACTTTTCTGTTCAATCAGACCACAGATTCCAGTCTTTTTTTCTCTCCATGTTCATCAGGGAACCGAGGCGAGACATGACACCTGTGCATCATCGTTGACATGCACTGACCACTGCAGACCCTGAACATCAAGATCATTACAACCTGTTTATTGTTAAAATAACTCTAATCTCCATGTGTTCCTATTTTTACAGCTTCTATCGCTGAGTTCCAGCTAGAAATCAGGATGTCAACATGGCGACACATGCTGTAACAATACCGATGCAAACCTCTTACAAACATCATTTAAAGATGGAGTATTATATATTTTCCAAGCATATCGTATCATTTTATAGTATAATGAAGTAACTATGTTACCTCCAATTGTTATAAAAATGCTGGGAAATCGGAATTTCTAGGTTCTGAGTAAAACAGGAACGCAGCATAACTCATCAAGATTAATGAGAAAACTGATGCTAAAATAATAAGAAATAATTAACTGTGACACAAAGTTCTTCACTGGTTTTAGCAAACCTCACCTATAAATTACCAAAATAATAACCAGCGAAACCGAGAGGACTTCACCAAGTAACAGAGGAAGTGTCTTCACATAAGTGAGCTGGAGCTGCGTGTGCCTATTCTTAGTAGAACACCGCTAGCCCAAAACTGGACCTGTCTGGTTTTTACTCACTCACTCCACTTGCGTCTCCCTTGCAGTACGCTCTGCATGAGAGGAAGGCGGGGGAACGTGAATATCTGGGCTGGCTTACATTCATAAGTTATGCTGACCTCAGACCAGTCTGACGCTCAGCTTTACAAAGAGGTGAAAATAAATCCCACAAGCATTTATCCCAGTCTGTCTGCTTAACAATATGAACTCTTAAAGGAAGTGAGGCTGATCTCAGGCAGAACAATAAGGTCTCTGGGACTTCAGCATTGACAAGTGATGCTATGAGGATGTGGAGAGTAGTAAACAGCCAATGGGAGCCGCCGACATCCTTCCCGAAACACAGCCGGCCAATAGGATTCCACGTCATTAATATGCAAGGTGTCCAGCCCATTTCCTGTTTGTGTTTGACTCAGGCGCAGGAGCATCAAACAATACACAATAGCGTAGACATAGCCGCTCATTAGCGGCGTCCACAAAGCCTGGCACCATTATGTAATCTGACACTGACACACACACACACACTTGCACAAAACAAACCAATCAGTCCAACCAGAGTCCGATATATATATATATATATATATATATATATATATATATATATATATATATATATATATATATATATATATATATATAAAATCAGACAAGACCTGACCGGCTGTCTTGCTGATCCGATACACGTACAGTATGCTTTTGCCATAAGCCATTTCCGGTCTTGCATTTCAAGCAAAGGTGCTGATGAAATTAGAGGCTATAAATGGAGCAGAACATTTCGGATGGGCTTTTCGGATGACAATGAACAGCCTCAGGCGACATCATGGGGTCCTGATGCCATTGAACAATAATGCACAAATAACTGGAAGCCGGACAAGACTTTGTCATTAAAATGTTTTCTTTGGTTACAGTTAGAACTTGAAGAGTTTTACATTAGATTGTTTAATATTCGATCTAATTCCTGGCCCCTCTCAGAAGATAAGTTGTCTACACATGATGTTTGTATGAAAGAATGTCTGCCCTTTTGATTACGTCACTAGGAGTTACTCTGGTTCATGAAGTCATCTGACCTGACTGTCTGAGCAACAGAGGGTTTGTAGTTAAGATATTTTGAAGCATGGTGGCACAAGGAAAATAAAAAAGACACTATGCAGGCTACTACACAGCAACACTGGACAGTTCAACTCCCAGTAACCTTCAATTCGACACGATCCACATGTGATCCAGACAGACTTGGATTTGTACGCCCTTAAAAAAATTTGGATGGTAAACTTTGAGCCACAGCAATTTAATTTTAAACTTCTCAAAAAACAACAGCAAAAAAAACAAAAAACAAAACCCTGTGCTTTCATTCAGTTAGCTTGGTGCTTTCTCGCGCCAAGCTAGCCAACAAGCCTACAGCCTTTACCTATAGGCTACATATTGGTATCAAACAGGAAAAGTACTGGACCTCCATAAGACTTTTCTTGTCACACTGATTAAGCAAAGCATTTCTAGAGTCACATTCATCCAGTCGCAATCAAAAAGGTTCACGTTAAGTGGTGGGCACACTTCAACTATTGTGCTAATAGCGAAGCTAGTTGAGCACTTTAGCATTTTTGGTAACTTTGAAAACATTTGGCGCACTTAGTTTTCTTAATTAACTTCTCCAGATAATTTATAAAGCGCTAACATATTTAGCTCTTTCATTAACTTTCAGTTACAGTCAACTAACTTTATCGTTAACATTGCTAATTCACTGTTCACTTTTATGTAGTAAAAAATACACGTGAAGGTAAGCAACGTAGGGCTCAGAAGAAGAAAAGTCAAGGAGAAAGCTTGACTTTTCCAACAATTTCGAGATGAAAGGTGATGTGACAGACTGGTTTATAACTTTAGAAATAATTTAGTGCATCTTACTTATACTCCAGTACCAAAACCAGGCCTCAAACAGAAGGACTTCTGCCAGAGGTTTAAATCTGCACAATACCTCCTGTTTCAACAATCTTGGTTTGCCAGAAAAGAACAACATATTTGGTAAGGCGTCACAGACATGCTGATTACAAACACCAGCATCGCAGCTGAAGGAACTGCGATGAATAAACCACACACAGACAGAAAATGTAAATCCTAGAAGGCATTAGACTCACAGACACAGATGGTGGCGAGCAGTCTGGTGGCGATGAACGGAGGCAAGCAGTTCTGGAAGGCTGGCTGCAAGACGTAATTGGAGAAGGTGAGGGCAATGACCGCCAGCGTAGTTGGATACATGATGAGAACAGCGCTCCATAACAACAGGAAGCTAGAAATAAAAGAACAAGCATGACTGCAACACACTATTCAATAAATAGAAAACATCCTTTTTTTAATTCATGAGTAGAACTCACAAGCTATTTTTGCTGTTCAGGCTCTAAGCGAGTTACAGAGGTAAAAATGAACAGTTCTTCTATATTGTTGGTACAAAAACTGGTTTTGCAGCCAAAACAGTGTCATCTAATTAGCTGCATTTCCAATGACCGCATAATTGCAATTTGACATTTCAAAAATAAATTAGCTTAATGGAAACAGCAATTTCAAAAAAACACTTTTTGGCTCTAAGATGAGGAGGTTTATTGGCTGTATCAAAATATCACAAAACTGCGATGGAAACACTTTTTTCACACAAGTCACATGATCAGAAACGCCTCAAAGAAGGAGTCTACTTTGTTTCCCAACAATGGTCCTCAGGCCATGGTGTTTCCCTGCTTCAGCTCAACTGACTTAAACTGATGACTGATTACCAGGATTTTACTGAACACCAATCCTCTGACTCAGGTTTGTAAATATGTAAAACATGCAAGTACTCCTTCAAGACCTATCTGCACTTAGAGGAGTCAAAACACTGAAGATTCTGTTGTTTTCCTGAAACCACTTTTTTCAAAGCAACTCCAGAAAGTTGGAAATACTTGTTTTTCAACAATGTTGCGAATACACAATGTTTCAGGAAGAAGCAGAACTCAAGGCTCTTTAGAAGACTGTGTCCTACAAGATCAAATTTCCTTAAACATCATCCCTGGAAAAAGAATAGCATAGGCAGCTCGAGTGATCTACACATTTTATACAACTTTTACATTATTGAGGTGAGACACGCGTCATAATTCTACATCAGAAGCATGATGCAGTAAGTCCGGTTGTAAACAATGGCTGGAGAAAGCACCGTTCCACTTTTTCCTGTTTTCATTTTTCTGAATTCCAGTTTAGCTATGTTTATTGAATTGAGCATGACCTGCTGTAGAAACATTGATTTTATCCAGTTTTAGAAAGTAATATATCAGTTTCAAATAAGTTTTAAGTTATTTCTTGAAACTTAAGGAAAAATGCTGGGATGCATAGACTTTACATCCCTCAGGGTTTATCATTTTGCATTCTTCTGAAGGCTCAAGTACTAATTTTTTAATAGTTTGCGGCCTCAATATTTTGAGGTTGCAAAGCCGGTTTGAACGATCAATGCAAACTTTGACAAATCTATTAGAACTCAAGGTTGTGATGCCATAAGAATGAATACTTTTATACCATTAAAAAGGTATTTTTGTCTTCCCTGCATCATATTCTCTACCCCAGAGAGCAAAATACTTGAGTGAAAAATAAAAACTTGGAAAATCTAGACACTCGATCATGTACAACAGTGATGTCCAAAGTGGGTCCTGGAGGCCCGGCACCCTGCATGTTCTCTCCCTTGGTGTAACGCAACTGGATCCAATGATGACTCGTTAGAAGGCCTAAGAAGAACACAGACATGCTGAAAAAGTTTGCCACTACCACCAGGGAGAGAACTAAAACGTGCAGGATGCCGGCCCTCCAGGACCGACTTTGGGCGCCCCTGATGTACAGCTTCCTAAACTAAATCCATCAAAGGCTGAGATGCAGCGTTTACAAAAAGACACAAGCCGCCGATATGTTCTACTTACCCTACAAGCCCTCCAAAGATCTCAGTCACATACGAATAGTCTCCTCCAGACTTTGGGATTGTGACACCGAGTTCGGCATAGCACAACGACCCAAGAGCGCAGATCCCTCCTCCGCAAACCCAGACGATGAGCGACAGTCCCACCGAGCCTGCATGCTCCAGCACTCCTTTAGGCGAGATGAAGATTCCCGAGCCAATGATGTTCCCTTCATGGATAGAGTTAACACTGTTAGTTGCTGTTGTTTCTATAATTCAGTAGAAGTCAGGTAGTGAGCTAATTCACAACTAGTTGATTGTGAAGCCAGAAACCAATAAATTTTAAGCTGTTATAGTTGTAATAGAATATGTTTTCAATGTTGTTTCACTTAAAAAAAAACTAAGAAGTTTACTACAATCTCTGATATGCAGAAAAAACTTAAGGGGGCAGTATTATGTCGCACTGTATCTGTTGTACAACTGTTGCCAACCAGATGTAAAGTTTTCTCATTATTCCACACTCATCCATCAGTCTTTTGATGAAGTGGGAGGGAAACGGAATGACTCAACTCGTCCACAGTGTGGTACGCCATAAGATCACAAAACAGGGTCAGTAGTAGTTGAGTTGCCGAGTATGTCGAGGTCGCCATCTTTCTGTGTAGAGGAGATTACGGTCTTCAGCCGTTTTTCCAGAGTTGGGCTCGGCTGCTTAGCTCTAATGAAAGGAGCTCTTAGTGTTTCAGTAAACCAAAACGTTTTGGTCACTTTTATGCTTCCAACCTTGTGGGAACAGTTTGAGGATGACGCCGTTAGTTCCAATATGACCACATTGGAGCTTTGTTTTGGCTCTGTGCTGAATCTACATTTGCTGTGCTAGGCATCTAAGCCTTTACTCTGCAGTTTAGACATCTCTTCTATTTTAAATGTCAGAAACTATAAGAATACGAGTCAATGCTGTGTTCCACTTCCCTGTCACAACAAAAAAAAAGCGGAACTTCCCACCAAGTCCAACTTCCCACTCAAAGTAGGAGCTACCTTTAATTGACGGATAATTCTACTGAAGAGATCAGGTTCAAAATGTAATTGGACACTGTGTCTTTTACAATTTCCTGCAATGGAGACGCTGATAAACAAAAACAAAGAGCTCCCTTGTTTGAGTTTGTACTCGTGGCTGTAAATTATCCATCTTGCTATCTATGTTTGCAAATGAGCACTAGGAGAGAGCAGTGCTGTTGTCGTTGCTATCAGTTCAGCTCTGAGCCACGTTCAGCTGGAGTTTGAGCTCCGCTGACCCCAACACAAGACAAACCGAGGGTTCCCTCACTTGGCCAACATGTTATGAGTTCAACTGTAGCTTAGTATGTATGACATCACCAGTCTCTCCAAAAGTTAAACACGAAACAAAAGAAAACTACTGCATGCTAGAAAGTAACAAAACAAACAGCAGCTGTCCAAACAAGTGGTGTTTTTGCACTGGCCTCCATGTTTTCCCCCTTCCTTGGGGTAAGTTTGGGGCTAAAAAGTGTGACTCTGCTGAGAGTAAACATTGCGGCCCTTGAAGCCAAGTGAGGCGTGCTGTTGCTCTGAATGCTCCCTAATGAAGCAGAGCAAGAGAGGAGGACCAGGATGTGCATTTGTCATTGTCTCCTCACTTGATGGAGGAGACCGTGTTGAGATGCAGAGCTGTTACATAAAGCCTTTGTTGCGTTTGTTATGTCAGGAAGTTCAGCATCTCAGCTGAATGCAGGAATCGGGGGGTCTGCCTATGTCCACCTGTATCACAGTTGTAAAATTATTTCAATAATTACAGTTCAGATACATGATTTCACTAAAATCTTTTCTCGATGGGGAAAAGCTGAATTGTTTCTGTGAAAGCAGTCCTGGGTTTTGTCCCGTCTCTGTGGTTCTCATTTGGCCTCTTTGAAAATTTCCCACCACTGTTTTAGACAAAGCTGAACTAAGGAGAGATCTGAAATAGCAATAGGGCTGAAGCCTAACAAGTGTTCAAAATTAGTGATGAGCAAATATGGAAATTTGGGCTGATGTTGATCGGCCCAAACTTCAACAGATATAAATGTTGGTTGTAGACATAGGCTCAGATTTATTTATCGGACCGATACCGATATGTTTAAAAATGACCAATATCAGCCAATGCCGATGTTAGTGCCGTTATATAGATCATTCCTACACAAGAGCCTCATACAATTCAGTGGAACCTCTGAATATGGACACATTTGAATATGAATTCTTCCAAATAAGAGTCTTGAATAAATGCCCAAATTGCAAATTTTCATTTAAATACAAATGTCCGGGATGGGGGTGGTGATATGGTGGGCATCACGTATAAAAAGGATATTTGTCCTCCAGCAAAACATTTACAAAAATATGCAAAAAAACCAAATGATTAAGTTTGAATACTTTATCAGCGCACTGTAGTTAGCTGACTAATTGTTACATCTGTGGGTGAACTTTTGCAGTAACTGAGGTGAGGAGGTTCTAGCAGCTGTAGGACTAAAATGTTGTGGATTTTTGTCTGGAAAAAATAAAAACAGAAACAGGGGAAGTTAGAAGTATTTATGTATGCTTGATGGAGCAAGACGCACGTTTCACCATTTGCTGTCTCACAACTCAAATGTGAAGGCAGAGAAGATCTGCGGTGCAGAAAGTGAAACAGCCAAGTAGGTTTCTGGTTTACATCACTACACCGACAAAAGAAAATAAGAACTGAAGGATTTTTGATTTGTTTTGTTTTTAATTCTCGTTTCAGACAGAATTGACATTTTCATTGGGTGGTTTTGTCAAACAGCAGTATTACTAGTCGCTACAAGCAGTGGAGCACCAGACCAAGTCAGTACAACACATTTCAAGAATAATGCAGTCAGTTCATGAGTAGGCTGATGGTAGTGGGTAGCAATATGACTCAAGCAGCTCATGTTCACCCACTCTGCAGTGTTTGTAAAGAGAAAATTCGTTTTACTCCACTAAGATTACAATTCAGACCAAACAGTCATTCTGATCTTTACATTCACTGATGAAGGATTTTTTGGACAACTAAAATAAGGACAAACTACAATTCACTTTAGATTGTATTGATCAACAGGATCGGTTCTGACACAGGCTGCGGAGCAAAGCCAATCAATAACCCAGAGATCCAAAAGCCAATTTCACCACACACACCGGCCACTAAAATCCTGAGCAATACATCTCTCATCTTTAAAAAACTGCATCATGACTAAAAAAGTATTCTTTTTGATCACAACTCTTCATGACTGAGAAAACAAAACAAAAAAAAAAACATCAACTTCCACAAGGTTGATCGTTGGCAAGTAAAACTGAGATTTCTGACACAATGGTGGAGAGTCAAAGACACAGAGGAAGAAATTCTCTTTCCTCAACGACACAGCTTGAAAAGCCGATTTGAACGCATGTTTATAAAGAAGCAACTGGTGATTATTTTGGTAAATTAGTTATTCTAATTATTTTGACAATTAATCGCCTCTTTACAGAGTTTTATTTTAACCACTTTAGCCTTTTTTTCTACAGTATTAGAAACACACAAATTACATTTATTTTTTACACAAGAAAATATTTTATTGCCTAAAATGCCTCAATTACTAAATTAGTTGAGGATTACTTCGAAAATCAATTAATCTCAATTTATACGATTAGTCGTTTCAGCCCTAATTTTAACAGATCCTAATTGCTAAGTGAGTTGCATTACTCAGTGAAGCTGAACATGTCCAAGGAAAGACAAGGATACACCAATCAGGCATAACATTATGACCAGCCAGGGTGCACAGTCATTGGTCTGCAGGCTGTGCAGCTTCATACAAATCAAACCCAGTTATCTAATTACCACATTAAGGCCTTCATCAAGGTATGAGTTTCTCATGCCTACGACTCAACAAAACAAAAGAATCACAGAGTTGAAGTTACAATTGTTTCCATAGCGACATGGAAATGCAACAATCAGCCTCAGGTCTCTTAGGTCTGGTCATCCAACTTCCATATTTTTTTTTTCCTTTTGAGAAAAAAGACATGAAAAGAGAGCGAGCGATAAAAATAAGCAATATGGTTTCTTTGAAAGAGGTAGTTTTGAATCCAGAAGGACTTTAATGGGCTTTATCTGACTTTACCTCATTTTTAAAAAAAATAAATAAATAAAGCAAGGGTGTCCAAGCTTTTTGTCACATGGGCAAAATTATCAAGACAAAATTAGCAAAAAAAATAATCAAAAAGAAACAGGAGAAAAAAAGGACAAAAATTCGTTTTTAAAAAAGAAACAAAACATATATAAATTCTGACTTTTTTCTTTTTTACATATAGTCATGTCAGCAGACAACAAAAGGCAAAAAACCTGAACACAGTTTTTTCCAAAACAAGCCGAGTAAGTTGAATAATGCTGCTGGATGCAGATGAAAGGCTGTTAAGTATACTGTGTTTTTAAAAATTGCATGTGGTATCTGGTTTATGTGATTTTTTAATATTGCCCCAGTGGGTTTTTTATGGATTATGAAAACTATTTGTTCTTACCGTAATGTGATGTCTAAGTTACATTCACCTGAGGAACTTTTTGAAACAAAACAAAAACAAACTTATAGGAGTAGTTTTACTGCACTTTTTACTTGAGTAACATTTTGAATTGAAAGAGATAGACTTCAGACATTAGATTTCTGCAACATAGTACTAATGCTAAGCTAATGCAAATCTAAGTATAGGCACTAAGCACTGTTTTTTGTATTGATAAACAACATGGCTATTCTATTTGAAAGCTTGTATGAACATTTGTATTTTTGTGAAATTATTACTATAAAATTGCAATACTTTAAATAAGTAAAATAGTCAATTTTCTTTTGTTGTAAAGGGATGCGTAAATCATTCTAGAGCTAAAAAAACATTAAACGAGTTTCACAGATTTGCCTCTTTAAAAGAGAGGGCTCTACTTTGTGAATTTTAAAATTTCTCGACTCAAAATAATCTTTTCTTTTCAGTTCTGGGCAATAAACGCAAGATTTATATGACTTTTATTTAAAAGTATGTAGCCAAGTTGACTAAATTCATTAAAAGAATCAAAGCCTGCTGATGGATGTGGTCGTCACGTCTCTGTCCCAAATGAAGCAGAACTGATAGCATTTAGAACTGAAAAATGTTCTTAAAAAGGCAAGGAATGTACTGAAAAGTGGTATTTATGTAATATCATTGAGGCATGTGCGTCCCCCCTCTGACCCCAGACTTATAACCAGCAGCTCCGTGGAGCTTGGGACATTAAACAGCAGAGCAATCTGTGTGTCCGTGGGCCCGCTTACTGTACATGCTAAATCGTCTGTAAGAGTGGCTGATTTGCATATTCCAGGGCGGACTACTGCAGTGCCTCACTGCTCGGCTGTCCCACAGAACCGAGCCTCCCAACTTCCCCACACTGCCCAGCCACGTAAGCATCCTCACATTCAGACCCACACGACTGATGCAACAGTTTCCACGCGAGCCTAAAAAAGCAAGCCTGCCTCTTGTAGCTTGCGCGCGCTCAAACGACTTTTCAGTCAGGTTATTTATTTTACTCGGTTTTTGCGTCCATGTTTGAGGAAATGAGATGAATTTGAGCCGGAATATCCCGCTACGAGTAACTTTCGGCCAGCTGAGCGTACGAGATGCCGTGTCATAACTGAGCCGGTTCCTCAAACACGTTTCTCCGTTTCCTTCCCCTCCACAACCTGGTAGCTCATCTTTCACTGCCGTCGCGCGCACTCACCGATGATAATAGCGCAGGCGCTCAGGAGTCCGATTTCCTTCTTCAGCGTGACTTTGTCATCACTTTTGACGTTTTCATCCTTCTTCCTTTTCTTTTTGTCATCCATCTCTCCCTCTCGGTCTTCCTCTTCCCCCCTCGGTCCGGTTCAGATACTGTAGACTGAACCACGTTTCACGCTGCCGGCTGCACTTATAATATTATGCAGATGACGGGGAGGAGGAGGTGCGCATGCGTGACAGTCCCAAACTTTGATTCAGGTAGGTTGATGCGAGAGGTGTGTCGAGATTCAGGGATGGACCATCTGGGCCTAGAACAAAAAGGACAATATTTTTGTTTTGTTTTTGTTTGTTTTTTTAATTTAGTTTGCTAGTCTATATCTATATTATATTTATGAGTATAAAACACACCACCAAAAAATAACGAGGCAAACCTGCAAAACCTTTTATTCTTTTTTTTTTTTTTTTTGGCTGTAGAAGGATTTACACATCCCTTTCCAACAAAAGCGTCCAAGTGAAATGTATGAGGATTTTATTAATTGATTAAAAATATTTTCTAACACACTAAAAAAAGAAAAAAAAAAGAAAGTCTTTCAACTAGTTACAAGTGATTGAATGTTAAAAGTTATTATGTTGTCATGTTAAGGGAACTATAATAAATAGCTAAAATGACTTGTTACAAAATGAAGCTATTTATTTAAGTTGGACCAACTATACCAACTATTTTCTTTTTCCAGTATAGATTTTGAAGCTGTTTCAACGCTCTTGTGGTTTTAGAGAGGACTGAAGATTTGACCAGTACAGTGTAATTTTTTTTGATACAAAGTTCTGCCTAATGGTCACTTGGAAATACACTTTTGATAAGAAATTGCATTGTAAGAAATTCCAAACTGAAGCTCATCGGCTTACACAGAAACAGAAAGGAGCTTTCTGAAACAGGAACAGCATGGAACAACTCTGAACCAAAACACTGACAAGCACGTTACAAATTAGTGACAAATAACATTATGTGCTTCACAAAGCATTTTCACCCCTTAAAATGTTCCGCATTTTGTCACATTGTAACCACAAACTTTCCCATCGACACATAGACAAACACGGTAAATTTCTGTAAGCGATTAAGAAAAAATGTGGGTCCACACAACAGGCTGCAGGATTCCACTGAAAGAGTTGTAGTCGGTATGCCATGCCAATCGGTGGCGCTGTAACACTGCGAGCAAACAAAAAGCAGTTTTAAAATGATGATTTCATTTGTGAAAAGGAAAAAAAAAAAAAAGTTATCCAAGCCAGCCCACCAGCAAGTTCACATTTGAACTGCTAAAATAAACAACAGGTTTTCAAGGATATACAAAGTGTGTCCTTGAATTTAAACATGGAAACACCTTGAAATGATCCTAAAGAGTCTGCAATTCTCAGAAATTCAGCAATGTGCCTGATTTAAAACAAATCTGCAAAGAAGAGTGGGTTACAATTTTTACAGTGATGTTAAAGACTTATTACCAGTTATCACAAACACTTAATATTAGTTCTTATTGCTAAGGGTGGTAAAAACCAGTTATTGGGCTCAAGGGGGAATTGTGTTTTCACACAGAACCAAATTGGTTTTGATATATATTTACCCTTAATAAAAGGAAGTTGTTTTTTTATTATTATTATTTACTCTGATTCTGCCTACAAAATATTTAAAAACATGTAACTTTTATGTGCTACAAAAAATCTTTAAGCAGGCAATTAGGTTTTTACAGTACTGGAAGTATCCCCTAAAGGTCAAAACTGTAGCCAAGAAAACAGGTCAAGTATGTAGAGCACTAATCTTGTGGAAGCAGCTATGGCGGGACATTTAAACCTACAGCAAGAAGATGTTCCTCTTCATTCATTATGAGGAGAAATCCAGGACGCAACATATCTTGACTTTAATGCAACTGACTAGCTGAAGCGTATTTGTCATCCACAGGAAACGTTATCTGTACTTGTCAGACAAAAATTGCTAACAGACAAACAAAACAACAACAACAAAAAAAAGATGGGCTTCTTGAGAAAGGCTGGTTTTCACACAGCTGCTTAGTGGCTGTATTTTTCTCAGTTTGCCACTGAAAGCATTTAGGTATTTAGGTCAGTTGTGAGGAAGAAAATAACTGGCTCAACCTAGTTTTGAAGCTTGAACCAGGGAGCTGGAAGAAGTCACAGCAGAAATGTACAACATTAACTATCTATAGACCAGATCAGGTTCGAGCTGTGATATCATCACACTTTTATCTCAGCTTTGTTTTAATGAACCGGAAAAACTGTAATTCTGATAAACGATTGGCTTCTATTTATTTGTTAGTGGAGCAAATTATGTATGGTTGATATTTTTTGATTCTCCAATAAATAAAATGTTTTAGTTCTATGTATGACATTGATGACTAAAATAATATTCCATTTTTAAAATTTGCCAATGTATTTAGTATCAGACCTTCTAAAAATACAGAAGACGTGAGAGGAAGAAGGAAAATCAATCTAAATTCAACTTTGATCATTTCAAATTAATCCAACAAACACAACAGAGGCTCGTGGCATGGATTATTAACGTTCAACAGCTACATCAATTCAGATTCATTAATCTGCTTTTTTAAGGTATGTGAGAAATGGCCTGGAGGAATTGAACCTTTTGTGTCTTGCTAAACAGAGTAGTTATGCAGTTAAAGCTGTGTTTCCCCCCTTAATTACATCTAACTTTGCATTCAAAATGCAAACAAAAATGTTAAGTAAGATCCATTCTACTTGAAACGTCTCTGCTGGCTCGTAGCCAGTGAAGTGACAGATTGAAAGCATCCTCAATTAGAAAACAAGAGAGGCACTCGAAGAGAGCCGCCTTCTGTCAAGTGACCACCAGTAATTCTCTCCTGTGGCTACATGTCAAGTTGCCACAGGGAACACCTCATAGTTTATGTCATTACCTACCCTAATGCACTGACAAGTCTTGTTTACAATTAGCTTAACACAGAAACCGTGACAACAGCTCAATAGGGCCACAATGGGGAATATTTATCTGGGCTTCTGATCCAGGAGATCTCTCTGAACAGACCCCGAAGCTGCTACGGTATGCCAAATATCAGACAACCCAATCTACCAAACCATTAACAGCACAGCTTTTATTCTAAATACGCTGCATCTAATGTTTGCACTGAGCACCGTTCAGCTGATCATCTGGCAGCGGCAAAAGTACGGCACAAAAACAAACCTTTCCACCTAAACCGACAGGGTGGACAAGGAAAGCATCAATCAGAGAAGCAACCAAAAGGACTGTGGGGAAGTCTGGAGAGAACTGCCGTTCAAGTGGAGGAAAAGGTCAACACAACAACAAACGTAACGGAAGAGAAAAGAGAAACCTATATAAAAATAGGCCTCAAGCAATGGAGGATACATGTAACCTCTTTACCTGTGTGGCAAAAAACTCCCATGGTGAAACACGGTGGTGATGGAATCATGCGTTGGGATGCTCTTATTCAGAAAGAGACATAGAGGTTTCTTAGAGTTGATGGGGAAATGTTTGGAGATTAAACGTTAAGAGGTTGCAGAAGACTTGTTACTCAAGTAGAGATTTATATTCCACAGGGATGATGATGACCCTTAAGTTATCGTCTGAGCTACAGTGGAACGGGCCGGGTCAAAGCACACTCATGCCTTAGAGTGGCTCAGACACAATCCAGACCTAAATCAGATCGAGAATCTGAGATTTTCTTTCAAAATAGCAAGTTTGCAATGACAAATGGCCAAAATGGCAGCCTATCGATACGGTAGACATGTGACAAAAGACTTACAGTAAGAGCTGGTTGCCATGAGCCACCTGTACAGTTTGTGGTGTGCCACCTTCTCACCGCAAAGATTAACCTTAAAGAATGACTGTTTATTTTATTTGGGTTTTATTTTTTTCACCTCAGAATGGTTAACTTTCTGTTTACTCCTATTTTGATTTAACAGGGTTCTCACACTTCCTGTGTCCTCTGTTTACATTTTTTTTTCAACTGTTACAACCGTTTAGTCCATTGTTCACATGTCGTAAAATGTTTTTTCCAAATCGCCCTTAAATGCAACATGAGCTTTAGTGAGTGTAAGAGTCATGGCAGCGAGCCAACAAAAGGGAAAAACTTGTACACAGTTTTTTTCCAGAACAAGCCGAGGAAGTTGAGTATTGCTGCTGAATACAGATGACAGACTGTTAAGTATATTACGTTTTTAAAAACGTAATATAGTATCTGTGATTTTGTTTTTATATCACCACTGTGTGTTTCTTATGGATGATGGAAAACATTTGTTTTTATTTATCTTAATATGACATCCAAGCTACATTTACTTGAGTAACTTTTTGAAGAAAAAACAACAACTTAGGAGTAGTTTTGCTGCACTTTTCACTTTTACTTGAGGAAAACTTTGAATTTAAAGAGAGACTTCTGAGATTGGAAACATTAGATTTTTAGATTTCTGCGATGTATGAGCTAATGCTTCTGCAGATCCAGTGATAATGAAGGAACATTTCCTACATGTTGCAGTTTTTAAAGAATCTCCGTCTCTTTCGGAGCCTGAATTATTTTTCTCACACACCCACAAACACACATATGGTAGTTTAGGGAGTTGAGTCGTTACGTTGTGGCAGGCAAACGCCAACGAATGCACAATGAACTTGGAGGCCAGCCTCCCTCTCCAACGTGAGGCCCCGACAAAGAGAGGAGATGCTTTGTTGGCAACAGGAAGGCAAGCTGAAACACTAACTTCAGTGTGATTGCAGGATAGGATGAGGAAGAGGAGGAAAATAGCAGAAACACTGTGGTGGCAGCAGTGATGGAGTTGCACAGATGATGGTGATGATGGATCACAGGATATATGGAAGGCAAAAAGAAGCAAGAGAGGAGTGAAGAGGAAAAGATTGACATGAAAAAGAGAGCAAAAGAAAAAAAAAAAACAGGCCATGTGAGGTATCTCAAATTATAATTTATAGAATCAGTCATCAATAGCCCTGTTGAGTTCCAGACTATGTTCAGACTGGAACACTGTAGCAAGATAGTGTTTCTGTCACAACGACAACAAAAACAAAAACAAAATGGAGTCATAGAATGACTCGTGGAGTACAGGTATTGAAAGTGGAGAAGCTTAGTTCAACAGCCCAAACCACTGAGAGGTACAAAGGAAGGTAAAGAAGAAAATACCGACAAGATGAAGTCGATGGAGAGGAGTATAAGGAGTGCTCTGGAACAGGAAGAGTGAGAAAAAAAGGCTTAGGGGATGGCAGTGAGACCTTCCTGGAGGTATATTTTGGAGTCAGTGTCAATACAAAATGGGAGACTTAAAAGTGTTACAGTTTTCATTGACAGTGGTCAACATAGAGAGGAATAAAAATTAATATGTCAGGAAAGACAGGTGAGGTTGAATGGTTTAACAATAAAGGAGGAGGAAACAGGAAGACCAGGGAGAGTGTGCATGGATGGAGGAAGGGTTATGCAGAGGGGTTTGTGTGAAACAGGAGGGATGCTGGGAAAATCTAAAGTGGAGGCAAGAGATTTGATCCAGCAACTTCTAAAGGTGGAAGAGCATGAAGAACAGAGAAGGTGGTCCATAGGTCTCTGTTAAGAAGTCCTTGTGGTAATCTGTCAGAATCCATCGCTGAAGAACTCGCCAACGATGACAAACATGCCTTACTAATGTTCAATGAATGAAACCTTTTACTTAGAATAAAAAATGAAGAACAATGGTGAGATCCTTGAGATAAAAAGTGAGAGAGAAGGACAAGAGGGAAGGAGCTGTTAAGAAAAACAAAAAGTAAGGACAAGGAAATCGAGAACAAGAGAGGAAGGAAAAGGCCATGAACCTAACAACACTTTTCTGCCAGGAACAAACTATCACTCTGTCTCAATCTCGCGTTCATCCCTCCCTTGATCTATTCTTACTCTAGAGCTTCTGGAGTGCCTGGTCGAATAGTCTGCCATACTACCCACATCACGCATCGTTTGTTAACAGGCAACCCAGAGTTCTTGTGGTTCGGGAGCAGAGCTGCATAGCAACCCCACAGCACTTCCTGCTGGACCAGGGGTTGAACGTCAGTGGCCGTTGTTCGTCGCTGTGCCCCCTCTGCCTTTACAAAAACAGACGGGAAGCAGTTTGCTCACAATCAGCTTTGTGCTACGTTGTGAGGAGAAAGGAAATGAGTGTGAAGGCCAAGCCACCCGAGTTCACTGCACCTCCATATGGGGTAACAAATGTGTGTTTTGAACAGACGTCTTTGAAATTAAGGTACTAAGAGTCAAGGAGTTTGTGAAGGGAGGTGAGAGGGGGGGTTGGTTACATTTAGGGCTTTGCCTAGCCAATATGCTGTGCTAAAAACATGGCTGCATCTCTTTAACACCCAATGGATTACTGTGATTACACTTCGGCCAACCTACTGAGCCCTAAATCACAGGTGCTAGAAGAAACACCCTCATTTTGCGTCATCTTCCCTTTCAAAACATGATAGCGTTCATATGGTAGTTACAGAGTGAGCAGCTATGTATTTGTGAACACAAACTCCATTCTCCAAATTGTTGATTAACAATACTATTCAATCTAACATAGACATTAGCAACCCTTACATCTTTGATGAAATAACAATTCATGGAGACCTGTCCCAAGCCAAGAGACAGGTCAGGTAATGACAACCGGAACACATTTCCTTTTACACTTACGACTTGTGAGAGCTAATTTTATTGTTGTCGTAAGATGTTCAGGTATTTGGTTACGTTTGTTTTTTGCAGTGTGTCTTCATGAAACCGTGCAATCTGTCAACATTTTCAGTTCCAGCAGACCCTTTGAAAGTTAAAGCTTTTGTACCTCCTTCTGTCAGGAGTTTCAAAGTTAAAAGTTTTTCCATTTCACTGCTTATTTGCTTAAGAAATCAATGCCGGACAAATTATTTTGAGTCCTCCTGTAAAAAGTCATCAAGCATTGTGAATCATGGAGCAGTGTCATGGTGAGTCATTGTACTAGGAAGCTTTATTTTTCAGTACAAATGCTACTTGTAGACGGTAAATATATCAAAGCAATGTTTACTTCTAAAATCTTCAGTGACTTTGGGACAGTGGACTAAAACATTTTGAATGAGAGAGGCCTTAGAAATAGGTGAGTAAAATGAAATGAAATCTAGGCGTCTATCTCCATCTAGTGGTCAAATATGAGCATTACAAAAGATTGGCGTATTAGACCAATGCTGCCTCATGGATTCAGTTCTAGACTAAATACATGTGTTGCATAAAGATACATATCAAGATGATAATATAAACTCATATCAATCACCTTTACACTCACTGGATATTAAACCAACTGGGAACATATTTCACCCCAATCATCAAAACAGCAAACAGAAAAGGAAAATCTGTGTTATTATATCATCCTTCCAGTTCCTTCATAAATTAAAGTTAAATAATGCATCCTCTGCCCAACCACTAATGAGTTTCAATTAACTTTTTTACTACTTTATAGATGTTACAGTTTTTGATTTAAAACCCACGGATCTTACACGTGGAGAAAGCACTCAGACAAAAACAGTTTTAGCCTAGTTTACAGCCCCGGCAACACCCTGTTGCCCTAGCTTCAACTCTGTTGTTGACAGTAATCCTCCCATGACATTAATAGTCAGCTCCTTCCCAGCAGAACAGCAACATGCCTTTCACCCGGAAAAACCGGAAAGACACAAAGCACAAAGGCTATTCTAGTTTCCAGAACGTCATGAAAAGGGAATGCTGCTGAAACATCTTTAAGGACAGTCATGGATCTAGTCCAATTGTCACCAAATGAATTGTCGCAAGGAACAAAGCCAGATATCCGTCACACAACATGTGGTTCTGTTTCCACAAACAGAACCGTTTCAGAACTACAGAATAGATCGGGCCACTGAAACAAAAACAATCTGACTTTAATGCAGACGGGCACCTGCTAGCAACCAGCTTCAATGACAGAAATGTAAGTTTTACTGGATGAAAGGTCGAATTTAAGTGATTTTTTAAAGATATTTATATAGATATTTTAGTGTATCGAAGTACACATCAATTATAAAGGTGAATGGAACAAAAAAAAAGTAAGTATCCTGGGATTAAGTACTTGCCATAAAAATCAAGAAAATTATGGACAACCGTAAACATCCTCTTTAAGAAACTTTTATTCAATTCAGTGTCTCCAGTCAGAGGTTTCATCAAAGTTACTGTAACACAGTCCTCTACAGGAGCTGATCACAGCCATCACCATCTACAACAACTCTTTGAATAATTTGTGAAATACAACATTTAATAATTTAAAAGCAGAATTCTGAGAGAGAGAAAAAAGTAGTCCCACGTGGAATAATTTCCATCAGTTTTAGCCATCCTACGGGGTTTTAAAAGCTGCAAAACACAGTAACACAACTGGAGGCCAACTCATTCACGGCATTGTTGAATTAGTTCGCAGGTAATTGGAAAAACAAGTTTGATAACGCGTTCCTAGGAAAGCGGACGTGACGTTAACAGAGTTTTAGTGTCGTCTGTTCGTAATGTGATTTTTATTATTATTTGAAAGTTAAACTATTACAATAAAAGTTGGGTCTGCTATTCTATTATATTGCTCAAGTCACATAAACATGCACGGTGATTTTGTGCTAGTAGCAACGTCTGTGGATTAATGCTGTTTTTTTTGGGTTGGTTTCTCTTACCGTGTTACAGTAATGTGGCGTACATCTCCTGACGGAAACAGGTGACTTCCGGTGACCTTTTCCTCTTCTATCTCCCGGTTTGTTATCTGGCCTCGGTATTGTGGGCGGAGTCTGCTATTCCTGCTGGAAAACTGCTCTGCTGGGTGGAGAGAGGACAGAGCACCAGGGACGCTGCTGGAGCGAGGACCGAACTCACCTGTTGTACCGCGGCGCGCTGCTTTCTCATTCAGCTCGCTTTTATTTGCCATTTCTTTTTAGTTTTTATTTATTATTTTTTTGGTTTGTTTTGCTTCGTTTCAACCTTGCCCTCAGAATGACGGACACACTTTTACCGAACGGCATTGAAGACAGCGGAGGAGACGGAAAAAATTTCAGAAAGGTGAGTTCAGTTTTTCAACAAACGCACGAGTTTATTTCTACATATATGTATATATATTTGGAGTAAAACCATGTCAGCTGCTGTCTCCTTAAACGCGCCCATTTTGGCTTCAGGTTTTTAAATGAGGTGCTTGCTTTCCATTTTATATATATATATATATATATAAATGTCAGGGAGTTTAAAGACGAGGTGGTCTTTGACGTGTTCCCCAGTTTGGACGCGTTTTAAAGCTACCATCAATTCTCTAAAATCATCTAACCTCACTTTCGACAGTGCTTGTCACCTGTTAAATGATACACTGTGATCATTTTTTTCCAATCCCTTTTGTGAAATTTTAATGGAAATTAGTGTTAAATCAAGATAAAATTCACCCCCCACAGCTAAAGTGCCTCTGGTGACGTCACATAAGGCACATAGCCCAACCAGCTGGTTGTTCCCTCCCCCGTTTCCCACACATTCTTAATTAATTTCCCCTTTAAATGCTTCTTCCTAAATTTTGTATGGCTTCAGCAAAATGTTCTAGTTACTTTGAGAAATTAAATTGAATTAAATACCAGATCAGGCTAGAATGGATAGGTGTTATTTTCAGAGGTCTTGGGGAAACTTACCCCCCCAAATGCACACAGATACCACATAGATTAAACAAAAAATTCAAACAGGAACTCAAACATATTTTTGCCCATTAAAGTTATGAAAATTGTCATTATCTCCCTTCAGTTTTGTTATTCAGGGTTTCATGAGCCAGAGCCCATTTCAGACTCATAAAATTGAACCTAATGCCAGTCAGAAATATTGAAACTTGAAAATCTATGTTGAAATTGCTCAAAAGCTGCTTTTCAAACCATAATATTTACTGATGGGAGCCATTTCTTGTGATGTCATCAACCCAAAAACAAACAAGTAAAAACTTCAGGGTTTTCTTGTTTAATAACTTTTTTTTTTTTTTTTTAAGCATTGCGTTTTGTGAAAATCTTGTACTGCACTGACAGTACAAGAGTAAATACAGTATTTAATTTACTCTGGGTGTGTATTTCTCATGTAAAAAAAAAAAAAAAGAAATGCATCACCAAGGTTAATGATAATATGTGGGAGATGACAAACCGGCCACAAAAGACACTGATTTAAATGGATAACTACTGGTTCTAGTCTTTTCCAATCCTGAAATGTCACCAACAGCAGTAGAAACCACTGGGCTGTCAGGTTCAGGTGTCCATCTGGGTGTGTGTGTGTGTGTGTTCGTGTGTTCGTGTTCTCTTCTAGGAATAACTTTGACATGAGAAACTGGATGGCCATAGTCATTATTTGTCGTCTGCTTTCTGTCAAATCTGAAATGGGTCTAAAGGCTCCCTTATGGTCTCCTGTCCACATAATTTCTGTTTCATCAAGATTTTCTTTCCGTTCTTTTCCTGCAGTTTGACCATGTGTTCTAAGGAATTTTATCTAAGTATTTACCTTTTAATTGATTGTGATCAACAGCTGAACATGTGGGAGGTGCTCTTTATAATGACATCATCTGAATAATTAAAGGTGGTTGGTTACCTCAACTGCTACAAAAAAGAGCACTTTCATCTTCTAGTGTTTTGACGCTGAAGTCGGTAAATTGCCCAGCTGCAGTACCGGCTACAGTAGCATTTTCTGGAGGTTTGGGTTTTGTGTAGTCTGAGGTTATAGGAGAGACAGTTGGCAAGCTGAGTTATTATCTAATGTGTTTTCACAGAGTTTGGTCGGCCTTTGAGCACTCCACATGTTCCTGGGTGTTTTCACAGGGCAAGTTTGTTTCGATGGGCATCTGAGTGCGGCTTTTGTGTCCTTAAATCCATCCGAATCCCACTTTTGAACGCTGTCTGGTTTGAGACTTCCTGTGTCTATAAAAAGGTCAGTGGGAGTCGGGGGCTGGTACAGCCACAGGACACGACCAAACGTTCTAATGCCTTTTAAAATGAGGAGCCTGAGCTCTACTTTCATTATGATCCTTACTCTTTGCTTTTCACTTTCATTGAGTATTAAAGAGTTTGCAGATTCATGTCAACCACAATTACATCCACATGTTTTCATTTGGCTTTCTTAAAGAGATTTACAACTAGGAAACTTCTCAGTCAAATTTCTGCCCCCGTGGAACTTGGTTAGTATTTTATGTTATTTTAAAAAAATTTTCTCTACTTGGTGAAAATAAGTTGCCAGTGATTAACAAGACCTCATCGGGTCTGACTGATACTCCAGGGAGCTGCCGTGGTTCGGGGCTGTCTGTAGTTTGGCTTCCAGCTGGCTGAAGGCCGACTGGATGTGTGCAGGATGGAAAGATGGCAGCACAAAACCTCCGAATCGGCATGTTTCTGCTCTTCATCTCGTCCTCCTTGGCCAGAGAGAGCATTGACGTAGCATCTGGCCTGGGGCTCTCCTTCAGCCAGACCACAGATACAAATTGACAACATGTGCCTTGGTTCTCGAACCAGGCAAGCTCCCCTTTCTGGGAGAAACATTTGCTCTCTCCAAGTGTTGGTCACGGTGGAGACAACCTAATGGGGGGGGGGCAGCAATAATCAACAATGGATTTGTACAGTAATTTACTCCAAATTAAGATCTGAGCTTTTTAACTTGCAGATGAAACTAGCAAGTCCTATGATTTTAGTTTTCACTACTTGTGCTTGGTATGGAAATACCAAACACACGTAATCTATACCGGCAAGAAACGGATTGTTCCAGCTCAAAACTGGGTCGTGCCTGAAGTCCCCTATTGGCAGATAACCACTGTTAATCACCACTTGTGCAAACCAGCTATCTCATTATACATTGCCTCACATGTTCTTTATGAATCCTCGGTTATACAACAGCAAGTGAATTTTCTGTGTGATGGATATGATGCTGGACTGGGCGGCCCTTTGTGTTTTGCTCTAATTAAGTGCATAGCACAGTGATGGAGAAAGGCTGCACTGTTCAGGCAGCCCAGCAGGCTGAGGAAATTAGTTGGACTAAAGGGGATAATAAAGATGGAGGCAGACATGGCAAAAAGTGATTTATGTCACTGATGTTCAATTAGGCATGTGGGTGGGTACTGGTGGCCAAGTATTTATCCTATCAGTACAAACCCTCACTAGGGGTATGTTCACCTCAACCCAGTTCACTCTGCTTCAATCAAACTCTGTTGCAGACTAAAAAAAACTCGGGTCTGCTTAAAAATCTAGGTTTCTGTTTGGCTGAAATGACCTGTAGCGCCTATGTGAATGCCAAGCGGACCAGAGACCGCTCCAGTAGCAGGAAACAGACTATAGTGCTGGGCATTCTAGGTAAATGCAACCAAAAGAAACCTGCAAGAGTCTAGTGTGAGTGGGAAAAATGGCTTGTGCTTTTTGCAAAAGACAAAAGAGAAATCGTACAAACTCTAAAATCTGATCTCATTTTTGTTTCATTTCATTTTGTGAAAAAGGAAGTTGCGTTCATGTCTTCTTCTGAGGCTTCGTGTCTTTTTCTCCTGTAGTTCTTGGTGCGGTGCCACCACAGGATTGTTGTTTGGATTGTTTGACACAATAGTGTGAAAGTGAACCTCAGCTGCTGAAAATGTAACAAATATTGCAATTTTGGTCCCCATTCCAACCGAGAGCACTGGACTATCAGGTGTGAAGGTACCCTATTTATTTATTATCAACTATTTATTGATTGGAGTTAGCAAAATATGGATACCATGTCTGCTAGGAGGTCATCAACTGCAAGTTGGCTACCTACCCCAAAGCTTCTTGTACTAAAATACATAAGTTTAACAGAACCTTGAAAACAGCCACATTTTTATTGTTTTATTGTTTTAGTGTTTTATTCTCCATTTTGTTTTTTATAATGTTGTATATATATATATAACATGATTACAGCTGTTGCTTATGAAATTGAAAAACAAAATAGTAGGTAGTTTGAATCTTGGCAGATCAAGTTCCAACACCCTACAGCCTGCTTAATGACGACTTGCTAACTTCGTTGACAGACGATGAGTGACGTTTTATTTTGCTATATATAAATGACGGAAACTTACTGCTATGGCAACCATCCGCCTCAAGCCACTCCTCAGTTCTGTTACATGCCCCACCTGAGAAGTAACGAAGGGAGGACAGTGTGTCACGGTCAGAGCACACCCTGTCAAGTCGCATGCTCGTGTTGTCATCCTGTCGCTGTTCCCAGAATAGCTCAGCGCCTGCCTCTTTTGATAATGGCAGTAATTTGAATACACGGTTACTTATTAAACCTACAGGTCACTGAAGTGTTTGCACTGGTCCAATCTTGTGACCTCAATAGGCGCATTGTGCTTTGGCCGTGGTGTTTGGTCGAGTGCCAGCCTCATTGGAGCTTTGTGACCCTTTCTGTTCTGCTCGGCCCCTTCAAGAAAACCTCTAACACAGGCTCTGTCATCGCAGCATGACTCAGACGTGAATGTAAAGGATTTGAGAGGACAGTCAGAGAAAAAGCGCTCACCGAGAACCGCACTTACAATGACAGGAATGAGTAGAAACAATCCGTACCAGCAGAATGATGTCACATCCTTTGGGCAGCTGACGGCATAAGGGGCACTTCACTGAGTAAAAACATGTTTAAATCATCATGGCTTTTTTTAAAATGATCTTTTTACCCCCAATGAAAGGACACCTGTGAAATTTGAAATTGCTTTAGTGTTGAGTGAGGTTTGAGTCAAAGACTGAAATCGATTGTTTACAGAAAAACCTCTTACAGATGTTTCTTTTTTTTTTAACCTCCTAGGTCCTTTTTTTTGTGTTGTTTAACTCCCAGCTCTACTTGGTGTTGATGAATAAACCTAATTGCTTTCTTTAAGTCTGTTGTGATAACTGGTTTGACTGGTTAACTGGTTTCTCTGCTAGGCTTGTTTTTACAAGGCAAATTATAATGGAGCCAACACCTCTGTTGTGTGTACTGAGTAGGGAAGTGCCGGTGTGAGATTCTAACAGTGTGACAGAAATATCTGTTTTTAGAAATATGTCCACAATATAATAGTATTTATTTACATTATTCTAATCAAAAAATAAATAATGACTCCTACTGCTGGTAAAATATTACAGTATTTAATAGCGTTTAGCATTTATCATACATTGACTTAAGCAAAAATGTAATATGCACAACCAATTAAATTTGACAAGTTTTCAAATGTATGTTTTACTAAATACATCACATTGTTGCTGTTCTGCTCTTTATAGAGTAATGTTTGGAGTTTGTAACTGCACTGCCTTCTTCTTTTTATTCTTACTTTTGTACAGTTAGTGACAGTCTAAGTGAAAGCAAACTTACATTTATCTTTATCAAAGAGAAATACTTTTAAATGTTAGATGGGGAAACAAAACCATATGGTTTTTTAAACTACTATTTTTGTGCCTTGATGCTACTTTTATTAAAGAAACGAAAGAAACTTTGAAATATTTTATTGTTCCTGTGCTCATAACTCTTGAGTACTAAAACCCTGATGAGAAATTGCACACAGGTGCAAAATAAAGCCGCACGATATACGGACTCGCAATTGTCATGGCAGTATCAAAGCGGGCCGAACTGTAATGGGAAAGAACTGCTTGAAGGCAGCATTTGGCTGAGTTGTCATTCTTGTTTCCGTGTCTTCTCCTCCAGGGCTGCAACCCGCTCGCACAGACCGGACGGAGCAAACTGCAGAAGCAGCGAGCCAGTCTCAACCAGCAGATCATCAAACAGATGAGGATGAGGGCCGGAGCTGAGAATCTGCTGAAGTACGGTCCAACTCACGCACACACACTACCAAATACTACTGTAGATTGATTGTTCGTGTCTCCACAAAGCGAGGATCATTGCACAACGCCCATCTATCAGGATAAAAATACCCCAGGTTCACCGGCAACACATGCAAACTGTGATTTTTGCATGTGTCACCTAAGATGGATACATTACAATAATTATGTAATTTTTTTGTACCATAAGTGAACTCAAGTAAACTCCAACTTGTTTTCCATTTTGACATGCTTGGCTGCACCTCTTGCACTCCTCTGTCATTGCGGGGATTGGATGATAAACTCTGAAACAGGAGCATTCCATTTAGCCTGAAAACAAAGAGTCACTGTGATTCACACTAAAGAGAAGAAAAAAAAAAAACAAGAGTCAGAACATTTTTGCTCATGAACCTGCTGCTTTGACCAGGCTAACGAAAAACCTTTCTAATCACACTCCTGGTTTTGTTTGCCCTTTTAAAATGTTATGTCCTCCTGTTGCTACACAACATGGATTTCTTTGGAGGAAAGCTTAGAGATTGATTTAGATTGGAGTTTTGAAAAACACACAACTTGAAATGGTTTTTTTTCATCCACATATTAATTGTCTGTTCTTCTATAGTAGTATATATTCATGCAAATGACAAAAAAATGTAGAAAAAGTCTGATGTGAATAGCTTTATTCGTCAGATAGTGATTTCTAGCCGTTTGTTGCTGGTTCACTGTGTTGGATCAACCTTGTATTCTTTGCTGGTTTTGGCAGAAAGTTTCCATCATAACAAGGAAAGTCAAGCTTACTGATCCAGCAACATTCAGCTGTCAAAAGTCCCGACACTGTAGCTGAAGCTTCTGCTTTTGCAACAACAAAAAAAAAAGCAACTGTGCATCTTTGCTTTTGCAGCGGTCACTGCACTCTTAAAACAAAAAAAGTTGGATAATTTGCAACAAAGACAATGGTTTGGAATTTGATATTTTAAGATATACTTTGCATAATCTATTTCACAAGTAGTGCATTTAGCTTTGATGATCAGAAGAGCTGTCTCCCTGTGTGTTTGTTAGAGAGTCCAAGTCTTTAGTTTTATTCTGAGATTTCCAAAAGGTGGTCAACATTTCTAAATCTAGATCTTCTGTAACGGACAGAAGTTGAACATTCAAATAGATAAAAAGAGCAGCATTTCTGTATCGATACCTTCAAGCTTCCAGGTTTTTGCAGAAGTCAGCTGCATAAATGGTAGATAAAACTCAGAGCTGAAACGATGAAAAGTAAGAAACCTGGAAACTAAATAACCAGGAGCTGAACTTTTGCGCATATCTTGGTAGAAAATACAGTTTTCCTTTTTAAATAGCTTTTAATTTTTGTGTCTTATCTGACTTGATTGTTAAACATCACATTACTGACAATGACCAACCCAAAGTCTTTTTTCACTGTGAATTCACCAGGCTGATGTGTTTCCTATAAGGATTTCAAAGACCTACCAATTCGCATTTTGGCTGATGCCGATTTGTTTTTCATCTTAATATAGCGACAAAGTCACTGGGAATTATCTGATGTAGCATCTACTGTCACTATATGGCGTCTAGATGAACAAGGTCAGTTTTTACAGGTAAAGGTCTGACTTTACCTGTCTGGAACCTGCAGAGTCTCGACATTCCTCTGGTACCGCGCATAACTTACTGACACAAAGGCTGGGGGCAAGTGGCCGTTGTGCACATCCTGTCTGTATGTCTGTCTTTCTTGGTAGATAAGAAACAAATTAGCCTGTATACGTACATATGTACGGTAAACGTATTGTTAGTAAATTTGTTTTAAGAAGAAATTATGTATGTTATGTCATTTGCTTGTACTGGTGGGGTTTGTAATTGAAAGAAAAAAACATTGGCTGATGAAATATCTGAGTGGCTGGTAAAAATGTTCTCCACCAGTCACTGTGGAGAACATTTTTAATTTCCACCCCTGCTCCAAACACACAGAACATCCTGTGCTTATTTCTGACTTGCTTTCTGTGCTATGTTTCGGGTATAGTGGGACGTCTTTTGTCCGTGTCTGGGCGTGTTTGAATGACCGGACTCTCAAAGTTTGGACATCAACTTTGATTGTTTTCTCAAACAGACTTTTTAATAAAGCCATAACTAATTATTATTATTATTATTTTTTTTTTTTACAAAGTTTCAACCTTTAGTGATGTTGCCATGGTACTTTCTAGGTGACGGTATTTGTCATTGGCTGACATCAGTGCACCTTCTGCCCCTTTTTCATTGTTCTGCATTCCTCTCCCAATCAGCAACAGGTGGAGTCTGTCTGGTCTGACCAGTTTCTCTCTCTTCTCTTCTTTCTTTTTTTCTTCTTTCTTCCATTGTTTCACTTTTAAAACCACAACTCTTATCTCTTAATGATGTTGTTTGAACCAGGATTGTTTTTGTTTGTGTTGTTGAAAAGCTATTATGGAGAATTAGAAGATATTTATCACAGGAGAGCGGATAAATATCCGTTGCGTGGGTCGCCCTGTTTAAAGATACAAACTTTTGTCCTGTCCTGTATCAGTGCTTGGCATCTTTTCCTCAAGACAATAATGTCAAGGTGCCAAAAGTATAAAACGGCTTTTCCAGAGAAGAGGATGGGGGAAAATCCTCGTGTAAAGCCACACTTGCTGGCTTCCTGTCTGGTTCCCACGCACTGCTGGCTGATATTTTATATTGAAATTGGATTTTAATAACAGCTTATGGTCAGGTTTGCTGCATCACTTTTTTCCAAACCACAGCACATCCACCTATTCAACCCAGTTTTTTGTTTTTTTTCCCCCTAAACCGAAGATTTAAACAAAAAACAGCTGTTGGTGGGCTGAAATGAAAAGCAAGTCTTTTAGTATGAACAGATATAAGGAGTGTCCTCAACCTTCTTTCTAGCCTTATTGTAATGAGCAGCAAGTATTTATGTTGGCAGAAGGGGTGACGTCACACTGTGTGTATATAAAAAAAAAATGTTTTACTGATGTTTCAAAATGAAAACGATTACTGAAATTATTATTATTTAACCGCTTCGCTATCACTGGAAATAATTTATAGTAAAACCAGAATCTCACTGAAGACCTAGAGGTGCTTATGTATGGTGTCTTTTTTTTCTTCTGGTTCTTAGCCATTTTTGTAAAGTTGTCTGTTAGCACCTAATCACATGTCACACCTAATGATGAAAATAATACCCTGTAATTACAGAGTGGTATCAGTGCCAAAGCGTTTGGCTCTGAAATTACAAGCTTTAGGTGTATTTAGCAAATCCATCGTCTCTGTTACGGTCATGCAGATAAGATGGTGGGATGGGATGCAGTTGTCAGCTGGTCTACGTGTGCTGGTTTTTGTTTTAAGAGGGCTGCCAGTAAAACATAAATTCTTTCCTACAAAAAGCCACGGACAGGTGCTTTCATGGGTGTTACAAGAAACACAACCCTAAGTTGCTAGGGCAACCTTATCTCTGTCATGCAGCGAAACCTTTGTTGTTGGTTTCACAAAGACGCACAACTGCTCATCTTGTGCAAGTATACCAATTATTTCACTCATAAGGTTTATTTTGCAACAAAACAAGACAACATTAAAGTTAGGCTATAGAAAGAATAGAAGCCAATGCAAAATCCTTGTATAGACAAATGTCTATACTGTGTGAGGGTGTGTTTGTGTGTGTTGAAGAGTAAATGTGTTGCAGAGCCGACCACATAGTGACTATGTTCTGTGGTCCAGATTACTGGAAGAGAGATTTGTTTTAATATTCAGCCACAGAAACCTTTAGTCCCACTAATAGATGTTTTCTTTTCCCGTTCAGCCTCGGGCCTGACTTTAAAGGGGATTACTATCTGCATGTGTATCCTTTTATCCTCCGTTTAATCCTTTGCTTTTGTCTGTCCTCTTGTTTGTTGCTCCTTGCAGGGCCACAAACAACAACAAGGTTAAAGAGATGGTTGTTCTGGAGCTAAGCTACGTCAACTCCAACCTGCAGCTGCTGATGGGACAGCTGGAAGGACTCAACAGCTCAGTGGATGTCTATCAGAGCGCAGAGTAAGGAGGCCTTTCCTGATTTCTAATTATGAATATGTTCCTGCTGACCTCAGGTTTAGAAACAATCATAAAGAGTAAAGTAACAGGAACGTTTCGCCGCACAAAGACGTCTACACCTGCATTTTCATTGTCAATTACTATTGGTCTCCATTCATACGTTTATTTTTGTTGCTTTGATTCACATTGAAATTTACAAATCGATGGAGTTTCCTATTGTAGTTATGCTAAAAGCGTCCCTCCATGTAGCGATAAGGGTTCTACACAACTCAATTGACAAGTCGGGGTCTTCACCCTAAGTTACCTTTAAAAGCACCTGTGGAGGAAGAATAGTAAAGTTGATTGACAGAAGGAAAAATGTGGCTCTAAAATGTGTTGTTTATTTGATAAGCTCTCTTTAATTAATAGTAGCTTCATGATTGAAGGCGTTTAAAAGGAGAAAGACATTTAGAGAAACCCTGAAAACAGACTGATCATTTGAATGTGAAACCAGACTAACAGGTTTCTGTGCCACTGTATAAAAAGCAACAAGGAAACTGTGAGCTGAACCTTTATGCAAACTCAATTTAAGCGTCTGGTGTACTCTGCACATTGCATCACCAGGTGTGTTCTGCTGGGTACTGGTTTCTTTTTTCATTTATTTTGTTTATTCACAACTTTCTGTGGTGTGAAGGAAAACAAAGCACGCATATCTGGAAGATCCTCCAGAACCTCAAATATGAACGTTTCAGAGCCACAACAATGAGGAAATGCAGAAGCTTTAAAAAGCGCCGCTTGATGTTTGGAGGGAAATTAGTCGATGAGGCATTTCCTCATCGTTTGTAAAGGTGGCTGAGGGGGATCCGGTTAGCCGGCGCATCACTTCAAAGCCACAGTTCAGCCAACGGGGATCAACACGTCAACTGGAGGGCTCACCTGGAAGGAGGCTCCTGGCTCCTGTTTAGCAAACATACAGCAGAGAATGAGCTGGCAAGTGTTCAGGTGTAATTATAGGCTCTGATTGCACCCACTCAGAGGGAGAGGGTAATTCAGCATCCTGCTTCCTTCAACAGCTTACTCTCACAATGAGACCGACCCCGAATGCTGGCAGGATGGTTTAATATATGAATTCAAACTAGCTCTTGAACTCCATCTTCTTCTTTCAATGGTGAGCAACAGTTGCTTTTCTGAGCTCATTGCTGATATGGCGTTTTAATAAAAGCTCCTAAAATGCTTCAAGCCTGCAAACTGTGAAACTTTAGCTTTTATGGTGCAATTGCATTGGCTCATAATCAGCTCCCTGTTCAATGAAGGATCCAGTTTGTGGTTTTATTTCTTGTTTTTAAGAGTTTTAATGGTTTGCTGCACTGAATTCAAATAAACCTTTGACCCCTTTGCTTCATTCCAAGCATGGCCTAAATGTCCACCAGTCACCTGTGATGGAGGCTTCCCAGTGCTGGAACAACCTCCCTTTGTACACTAGAGTTGCTCAGTCAGTCATTTTAAGACGCTCATAAAAAACTCCTGACAAGGACTCCATTTCAGACAGAGATAAATCACAACTTCTGTTCTTTGTCTTTTAATTCTAGCCGAGCAGACCTTCATATTTTTATTACATTTTTTTCTGTTTTTCTAGTTTAGGTGTTTGAGCTTATTTTAAGTTCAATGTAAAGTTCTTGGCTTTGTGGGAAAATGCTAAGACTCCATTCGGTAGGTAAAATTAGCCCTAGAATAATTTGTGTCTCTGGGGTCAATTCAATTTTGTTAAAAAAAACCCCCACAATTTTAAATAGTTCTGCAGAAAGTAAAAGCCCCTCGTGAATGGGCTCACTCTGAACACGTTTGTCCGCAGCGCTGATTACATTGACCGCTTACATAGCACCAGGCTCAGACGATCAGACCTAGACAAGTTTTCTTGTAAATGACCTCACAAACCCAAAACGCACTCTCGTGTCGGCACTATGATAATCCCAGATTATTCTGTTTGTCCCACATGGACGCCGTCCTGCAACACTCAGGAGGTTTTAACCTAGATTCAGGGAGTCAGTCTGCACCAAATACACTCAAACAGTGGAAGATTATGAACTTTCCTTCCCTGCAGTGATCAGGGAGGCAAATACTTTCCCACTTATGTTTTTTTTATTTTTTAATTTTTTTTTAGGATTTTCTGCTTAGCAATTTGTCTGATGTTAAACTCCATACTTTCCCATTTGGGATTTGGATTATTAATACACGGGACGTTCAGCAGCTGCTTCTAGATGAAATTGTTTTTCCCCAGTGTCCTCTGCCAGTGTCCTCGGCGTGGGGATTAGGGAGTGAGTGGAGGGTCAGAACAAACGGCCTGTTGTCAGTGTCTGCCAGGTTCTTAAAGAATCACCAGCCCACTGTTCTGACAATACACAGACTCTGAAGCAAGCATTATCTGTCCACCTGCGTTTCCCACAGCCTGAAACACATACTCGCAGACACAAACAAAAAAACAAAAAAAACACCTACCACACAGTCCGTACATACTCATTACCTGAACACAAAGCTCTTGGATGTGTTGAGAAAGTTTTTTTAGGTCATTTGTGAGCAGCTGTCTCTTTGGGATGATGGTACGAATCTCCACAGTGGAGACCGAGCCTGCACTGTGGAAACACAACCTCAGTGGTGAATACACAAAGACAAGCCTCTCATAACCTTTCTAGGCTTTTCCCAGGAGATCTCAGTCTTCTAAATAGTGTCCCTTATTGTCACTCTTACCAGTTTCAGCTGGTTTTTCAGACATGAGCTATTGCCAAACAAAACACTTTTTTTTAAAGAATTGCATGTCCTTAAAACATTTTCACTGCTAACATTCCCTTGCTAGCTCTTATGCCTCTATCATGGATAAGTACAAAAAAATTGCCAACTGGCTGGATAAAGTTCATACATTTCTTGTAGGTCTTAAATTACATGCATAATGGTCTTAAAAAGTCTTGAATTGAGTTGGTGAAACCTGCAGAAGCCCTGTTTAAAATTGTTTTATTTTATTTTCCCCTTTCTAACCATCTTTTTTTTTAAAAAAAACCTGAGTAGTGGTTGTTTCATTCTTATTAAAGCAATTAAAATTTGTATCAGTGTTGACATTTTGTACATTGACACACTTTTTTTAGCTTGATAAATATTGGACAAGAGCCAGATGCATAGGGATACATGCTAATCTTTATTTTCTATTGATTTAAAAAAAAACTTCTACATCCAGCAAACATCTATAAAAAAATACCTCACTGTCAATCAGGTTTATGTGTAAAACGCATTTCAGCAACAAGGCAGTTCAAAATGCTTTCTGGCATTTTTTTTAACGGTAGCTCAGGTTGTTTAGATTTCAAGTCATTCCATTTTTTTTTTCTTATTTCATCCCCTAAAAATGACCCATAAATTTCTAAATTGTGTTTTTTGGGGAAGCGAGGTGACCAACATGAGGGGACCATGACCTAAACCTCTCTCTCTTGGGGATGTCACTGTTTCAGTCCCCTCTCCCAAAACATTTCAGTGTGTCTAAAATTGATGTCATGGAAACATTATCACTGCATGTCTTTCCCCAACCTTGTTGTATGAGAGGGAAACAAAGGTCAACATGACTTCACTGGAGCTGGTAAAGGCCTCACCACAGTAAAATGTAATGCAAATCTCAAGTGTTAGCTGGAATATACCTCTCTTCTCTGCTATAGAAAGTTTCTAAAGATAATATTCATTAAATCACATCAGGTTGTTGTTGTTTTTTCTGGTGAATCTGGTGAGAGATCAGGGCCTCCTGCAAACTCTGGAGTCGCAGAAGTAGTCAAAACATGTAGCTGTTATCAGAAAAACGTTCCAAATTAATGATACAAATTCACCAGATGTAAAAGTTGTCATCGCTGAGAATCTAATCAGGTTGAACTTGGGATCCCTATCTCTGCTTTCCCCACCTTTCTTAACTTAAAGACTTTATTTCCAAAGGTCAGAGTGAACACATGCAGGGAATTTTCTGTGAGGCTTTTAGATTCCCAGCATTACAAACGCCTCCCCTCCTGGGACCTGCACCCTGCCGAACCAAACCGGAGATCAGAGTGATCTCATCTACAAGTTCTGATGCATGTGCAGCCCCTATCTCTGCTGTCTGTGCTGCTGACGCAGAAGATCTGCAGTGATTCACTGAGCCAATGCGCCAGAGGAATGCAGCGCTATCTTAAAGCGATGAATGAGTACGAGGAGTTGTTCTACCAGAGCATGTAGTCCGGACAGCTTGTGCCTCCGTTGATACGCGAAGCTTTACCTTGCAGGGAATTACAAATGTGTTCTTTCCACTCGTCATGTCCTGTCACTTTACAATCTCAAAGTTCAGCGAATGCCATAAAGTCGTTTAATTTTTTTAAAAAGGTTTTTCTGGCTCTAGTGGCCTTTATTTTAACGGAAATAAAGGCCTCCTTATATCCATAAATTAATTTCAGAACTTATTTGTTTTGGCTTCTTTCTGCATATGGATTACTTGGGTTGTTACCAACACTTAGTGAAAATTTCATATAAATAGCACCTTTTGTGAAAGATGTTTTCTATACAAAATCTGTTTGAAAACAGACTCTGAGCTTCAGCTTGACATCATCCCCACATGAGGTTTTTCTTTCCTTTAAATAATTAAGTACGCCAATATTTTAATATTTATATGAAAAATTATTTCTCCTTTTACCTCACAATTATGCTCTACTTACTTTACGTTGATCTATCACATCCTAATGAAATACTCTGTGGCAACCTGAAAATTGGTCCTCAGAAAATTTGTCACAGATTTGTACCTCTGACATCGAGTTCAATGACTTCCTTTGGAAAACACCCTGACCTCTTTATTGCTGCAAACCTGCTTTTGTGTATTTCTTCCTTTTAGTCTGTGAACAGCAGCAGGTACTTGTCACGGTGTATTTCTTCAGCCCTGATAACGAGTTGAACCTGCTCTCCGTCTGTCTGCAGCAGACGTCCGAGTCCTTCCCGCTCCACATTCCAAACGATTACGGCGCCAGCCGAGATGAAACGAGACGTTTCAGGAGGCGGTGCAGTCTCGCTTTTACTAGAAGCTGGTTTTAATAACAGGAATTTTATTTTCTTTTTTTCTTTTTTTTTTTTTTCTGATTGCTCCTCTGAAAAAGGAGCAATTACAGGAGTTTGCGTCGCTGCATTGCTGAAGCGAAGCAGCGAGTCAGGGCGTGGGGAGGCGGGGGAGAATGATTAATTGATGGAGAGTCGGTGCAGCGCGAGGCCCTCATTCACCTTTAAATCCCAACTCCTGCAGAGTGTGTTCACTACACCATCTGCCAAATCCTGGCTTCGCTAGTATGATTTTCGACATAAAGGCCGAACAAAATGTTAACTTTCTCAGCTTGGATCAGCTTAGTTGTTTCAAATTATTCAGTACTGTTGACCTATTTTTCCCAGGTTCAATAATTAACAACATGCAATAATTAGAAAAAAATATTCTGATGTTGCTGTAAGTAAATCATATTGGTTTAATGGGTTTTACTGCAGTTTTTATTGAAGTGGCCTCGGCTTCAACTGGTCATGTTTGTTGAATTTACTAACTTGTTTTCTGGAAGTTTCTCCCAGATTAGAGGAGCGTAGAAACTGCATGCTAATACATTGTTGATCACAAGACAACCTTCTTTCTGTTTTGCTTACAGGGAGACTGCTAACATTCCCCTGATTGCTCTGGGTCTGAAGGAGACGAAAGAAGTCGACTTCTCTGCACCATTCAAGGTATAAAACCTTCATACGGCGTGGCAATATGTGTCCTAAAATATAAAAGAACAGTAGAAAATTAAAGAAAAGCCAACCATTTGTTTGGGGGTGTGCTAAAATCTAGCTTTACGTCATTGTCCAGGATTGAATGTAGTTATATAGCATTCAGATCCTTTTATTGCTTCATATAATGATATCCCATCCTGCAATAATCGATGTTACAATGCAAATGTCCGTCCTGAAAACATGACCCACATTATAATGGTTTACAGTAGGGATTTAAAATCCTTTCATTGAGGATTTGTGTCATTTGTCTGCACCACCAGTCGCCCTCCACTATATTATTAGCAGCTCCGATCTCTAGTCTGGCATTGTTTGTTTTGTTTTTTTTACCTAAACAGCAAATGCGTGTGGGACGTTTCCAAAACCCGTTCCAGCAGTTCGTTGTTGTTGTTGCAGTACCTGCCAAAAAGCAGCTTTTATCCTCTGCACGTTTTACACGCCTGCCTATCAGCACAGCTACAGCCATAAAGTCATTCCAAAGCGGGTCAGTAGTCGCTTAGAACGCCGGAGTAATTATCGAGCACCGCTGCACCGAGGGGAAGCCCGCTTGTAAATGTCACGATGACTCGTTTATCGCCCGTCGCTTCCTGGTCTGGTTTCCTGTCAGTAATTGGTCTCCGCGCACATATCTGAGCTAGTTAGCAGGTTCAACCGGCTGGCTATGAAATAGGTCAGCTTTTAACACACGACCTTCGACTTATGTGTACAGCAGAACAGAAAAGCCTCACAAAATGTCAGCAATGAATGAATAGATGCATTGGGCTCAGGGTTGACTCTTGTGTGTTTGACAGGACTTCATCATGGAGCACTACAACGAAGACGGAAGGACTTTTGAAGACGAGATCGCCGACCTGATGGACCTCCGACAGGTAGTGGTTTTGAATGTTTTCTTCCCAACGTATCATTTTCTACTGTAAAAACCACCTTTATATCCACTCCTCAAGGTGTGGAAATAACCGGTTGGGTTCCCACAACTTCAAATACTTTTCCTTTTTTTTTTTTTTTTTTTAAGATGACTTGTCTTTGAGAGTTTGAGTGAGAATATTACATCCTCACTTCTACAGGTTTATTATTACTACTGTATTAAATTAGAATTTTTTTATGCATTAGGCCTGCAGAACACCAAGCCGAAACGAAACTGGGGTGGAGCTGCTCGCAAAATACTACAGTCACCTTCCTCTGATAGAGAACCGCTTCTTCTCCCCAACACGCCAGACAGGCATCTTCTTCACCTGGTACGACTTAGTATTCTGCTTTACAAAAATCTAAATCATTCATACCATTTCAACATTTTTACATTTTGCCGTGTCACAACAAACCCAAATGTATTTTACTGCCATTTTATGGGATTGCACCAACACAAAAGTAACCCAAAACTAAGCAAACATGTGGAGGATGCTTTGGAATGCAATGTCCCATTGTGAAACCTGGTGGTGGCAGCATCATGCTTTAAATATTCACTCAGTGAAGGTTGAATAAACAGAAACCATATATTTATTGTTTTCCACTACACAATTATGCCATATTTCCGAATACAATACACAGAACTCTGAGTAACGTAACCTGTCGCGAAAAACAATTAATCACAAAATAAATTAAAATGAGCTCCATAATTTCCATTCTGATGATTAATTATTTTTGAAAGGCAATTTTGTTTACAGAAACTTCATGACACATTTTATTTATGGTTTTAGTTGTATGTGTTTATTTCTGTTTAATTTATCTTTGGCTGTTTTCTTTTATTTTGGATATTTAAAATGTGCTATATGAATAAAATTACCTTACCTAAAATGTCTTCCAGTGCTAAATGTTATTTAGGTTAAAGTTTATTGGTCTTCGAGGGGATGAACTTGCAATATGTTACCGTTACCAAGATATTACTTGAAAATGGTCTCAAAACAACAATATTATGATTTATAGCAATAATCACTGGGACAATCTATTGGCCGGCAGAATCTGTTATTGTGACAGGCTCAACTTTTGCAGCTTTTGCAATTAGAAAAAACTAACAAACATGATGTGCGTTTAAAACGAACCAAACCTTAATTTCCTTAGTTTCTGCCTTAAAAAAGCCAAGTGCTACATAAATGAAGAAGACAGAGAGCAGGCCTCTCCTAAATCAGCTGCCATGTTGGGGGTTTTCAGTCTTCAAGTATTCTGACACCTCCTTAAGCCTGTGGATCAGCTGGTATATCCCTACCTAATGCCTCGCTTGCTTATAGGAGCTTTAAATGAGAAAGATTTAGGTTGGTGCCAGCTGTTTGTCTTCCTATGCAATAAGAGGTTCTAGTTGTTTAAATAAAAAGGCAGAAATGACAGAAAAACTGCTGCTAATATGAAAAACATGTCTCACAATATAGTGAAGGTATTGGTAAAGACGTTTTCGACTGTGCCTTGACTCATTTCTGTATTTTAAGCCACTTGTAAAATTATGTTTGTGCTGTAAATGGTGACGAGCGTCGTCTTCTTTGCTGCAGGTACGACTCCTTCACAGGTGTTCCCGTCTGCCAGCAGAACCTGTCTCTAGAGAAGGCCAGCATGGTCTTCAACATGGCCGCTCTGTACTCCCAGATCGGCACCAGAAGTGACCGGCAGACAATAACGGGCTTGCAGGAGGCCATCTCGTCTTTTCAAAGAGCCGCAGGTACATTTCCACTTTGACCGCATTAACCTGTAACGACGTGGAAGTCAGCCCAGGGGGGAGTTTGCATTTGCAACTCCAGAGTGAAACGGTGAAAGAAACTGTCAGCTGCAATTCTTTTAAAAATAGCTGCCTCCCTAAATACTTCCATGAAATGTTGGTGTTTCTTTGTACCGTACATAATGGCAGTAGGGACACAATAACATGTTGTTCAGATAAAGTTTGTCAACGCTCGTGTCAGTTTATCAGCCGGCCGCCACCGCCCTCTGGTGTCTGTGTCGAGGAAGAATGAAAGATGTTTCTGACTCCTTGTCATGTGGCTCCAGTCCAAAAAAGCATCAGAAACACAAAGTAGCTCTCCATCGCTCAAAGGTTTTCAAGAATCGCCGTCAGATCTTGATAGATATATGGCTCTGCTGTACGGCCGGTCTTTTACTGTAATTACAGATCGCGACTTGGCTTCGCTTTTCTCGCTTTGATGAATCTTTTTTCGACTTGTAGTAACTGAAGCACTTATGTTGTGACGGGGAACATTGTCCAAGCAGCAAAACTAGACTGAGAGCTGACAATTGCTGAGCATTTATTTATGTACACATCTAAATATATGTTGGATTTGCTTCAGTGCTCTAAAGAGTTGTAGGAGAAGCCATGTTGCTTAATGTGTCCAAGCAATCTTGTTCTCTGTTACTATGTAATAAATAGCTTTCTGTTGCTACTAGCTAATCTAACAAAACAAAATACACACTGGATTGTTGGAAAAACTGAAAATCCTACTGTGTCCTGGGAGGAACCTTTTGATTTATATAAGTATCAGATGAAAAACAATAAAATAAACAGGTCAAGTATTTCAGAACAAATTGCTGTTTGAGTCGCACCTGTTTATTTGTGTCAGTTTTGTTAAAACTATTGTATACGTTTTAGGACTACCGTTATTTGTATGAAGTCGATCATTAATCAAAGGTTGAAGCAGAATACTTTGAAAAATTGAAAAAGTAGAAACTCGGTTTTATTTAATACCAATTTGTCATTACTGAATACTATAAGAACTATTATAGTGAAAATAGGAGCATAGTTCAAACAAGTTGTCTAGCCTTTCTGTAGCGAGTGGTAATAAAATATTATGTTAGAAGCAGAAGTGATGTCACGCCGTTTGCGTGTAAGAGAGCAGTCGCAAAAAACAAGCAATTTCGTACCTTGAAACAAAGACATTATTATAGAGGTCACCTTCTAAGCTGTTTTTATCATCTCCTATTAGCAGTTAGCCTAGCTAGTGTGCCTAATATTACAAAAAAGCAACCTTTGCCATGTTCTACTAGTAATTAGCCTGGCTAGCTGTTGTTGCTAACGGTACAAAAATGTGACCTGTACCATGTTGTATTAACAGTTAGTCTAGGTAATGTGGCTAACATTACAAAATCAGAAGCCTCTCTAGAAAATTTGGCTTCTTAACTTTCCTGAAAAGTTGCTGATGTTTTGTGACGCAGAGTGTTCCGTTAAATGGAGGATGAAATTTAAGCAGAGCATAAATGTCTTGAAACCGCTTGGGTTTTGTTTGAGTTTCTGTTAACTCAAGCCTCTCCCCTCAGGCATGCTAAGTCACCTCAAGGCAACCTTCACCCACATCCCAAGCTATGACATGAGTCCGGCCATGGTCAGCATGCTGATCCAGCTGATGATTGCTCAGGCGCAGGAGTGCCTCTTTGAGAAGATTGCTCTGCCGGGGGTCCTGAACCAGTTCACCTCCCTGATTAAAATGGCCCAGGAGGCTGCCAAGGTAAGCAGCGTACAAATGTTCATGAACTGTCCATGATGTCCTGATCACAAGAGTCTGGGGTTTTTTCACTCCTCCATTGTCTTCTTCCTGCCAGGTCTCGGAAATCTACGATCAGGTCCATCAATTCATGGTCCAGACGCCAATAAAAGACAATGTGCCGCTCTTCTGGTCCGCCATGTCACAGGTCAAAACCAACCACTACCGAGCCATGGCGCACCACTTTTTAGCGTCAGCATTGCTGGATCATGAGTGTAAGGAAACCTTTCTGGGAACGTGTTTGAAGCTTTGAAAGATTTAACAGAGAGAATGTACTTTTACAAAAAACCAGGATTTCTTATTGTACAATCTATTGCTTCTTTAACAAAACAAATTAGTTCTGCCTATGTAGAAAACATTATTGAATGTGCTGCTCTTTGCCTTTAATTCTGTGTCAGCTACTGTGGGACTTGCCAAATGAGTGAACTGAACTTCAGTGAGCCCTTGCACTATTACACAACAGCTATTTAAGGATTCACACACACACGCACACACACACACAAACTCAGAAGCTTTGACTGCAGAAACTGTGATCAACAGAGAGTGGAAAGGGAGAAGACAAGAAAGACTTTAAAGTACAAAAAAAATTCTGGAGACAAGTTACAATGTTGCAGGACTATTTCTTTATAACTAAAAATCAAGCAAGGGAAACGATGTTTAAGTGGATTAAAAAAAATAACAACCAGAGGGGAAAAAAGCGTTCTGTGATTGATGGCAATGTTGCTGTTTGGTTTTTTTTTTTAACTCTGCTGGTTGTGAAACGGCGGTGATTGATTAGTTCTGATCTCTTGTAGATGTCATATTTCATTCTTTATAATTAAAAAAAGAGGTTTGTGGTTTATTTTCTAATCCACCATCCAATTAAATCCCCTTTGTCTATGCTGAAGCTAACTGTACATTCTGAAGAGGCCAAGCTGAAAGTTTAACCGGAGGGTCCTAGAGGACGACTGTAATTCTTGGACTAGGACACATCTACAGATAATAACATGGAAACTAAGCTGCTTTGAATCTGGCAGCTCATTAACAAATTCCTGGCAGAAGAGGAAAATAAAGCAATTAACCACAGAACCGTGGAGAGAGGTTAATTTCCAAGCAAGAAACGTCAGTGAATGATGGCAGCAGTGGAATGGAGATGAAAAACAAACACCAGCAAATGGTTCTGCCTCAGTGAAGCGAGCTGTGTGATCCAAACCCAGAGAAAGTTCTGTCCAGGATATGTAGATGACGCCTTATAAGCACTTATGAAGTTTTAAAAGAAATTGATGAGCTTCTTAGTAAAGAAATTATTGCTGTTTAATTTTAATATCTACAGAATTCAGCAAAATTCCTGGCTTTTTTTCAAATTTTGCCACATCACAACCACATACTTCAAAATATTTAGTTGGGATTTTACATGATCGACCAACACAAAGTAGTATGTAATTATGAAGTGAAAGAAGAATGATCAATATTTTTATTAGTCTTTATTTTTAGTAGAGTAGTAACAATTAAGGAGTCATTGATTGAATGTTGTTGCAACATGTTGAAAAACTCATCAGATCCAACCAAAATGTAACCCTTCTGAGACATTTATTTTTTACCGTCAGAGAGACTAAAAGCATATTAGTCACTGCAAAAACACAAAATCTAGTTTTCTAGTGCAAGTGAATTGTTACTCTTGGAATAAGACATAATTAACTAACTTTTAAGCAAGATAAAGAATTGTTTTTCAAATTGACAATTTGACCTACTATTGATTTTAAAAAAAAGTACTAGTTCTACTGGCAGATCATTTCACCTATGTTAAAAATATCATGTTTAGGTGAAATAATCTGCCAGTGGAACTAATACTTTTTAAATTGATATTAAGGAGTTATTGGTGTAAAACAAGCTCCTATTTATTGCTGAAAAGTTACTTGTATGTTAATTCTATCTTATTTCAAGTGCAACAAGATATTTGTACTGGAAACTATCCCAAAACTACTTGGTAAGGTTTTGTATTTTTGCAGCGTGTTTAATAGCGTACACCAAGTGTCGGTTACATTTATTGGTACTTATTGAACAATCCTGTCTCTTTAAAATCGTGTGCAGGGCTTCTGATGCAGCAGACTTTAAAGGAGCACTTCTGAGCTTCTTAACTCGACTACAGGTGGAGCTTTTCAGGGTTGAAGTGACAGATCGTTTCTCTCCTCTGCATTTAGTGGGTCCCAACGACGATGAGGACCAACAGGAGAAGACCTTATCTCAGGTGTACGATCAGCTCCCCGAAGGATGCTCCCCACTCGGCATCCTGAAGAACAAAGATGAACGTGAACGGATTGGTAAGCTAATAACAGCAGCGGGAAAAAACTTGATGGGATTACACTAGTGGCTGCTTTGGCAACACAAACGGCTGTTCATATTTGACTGTATTTTGTGTGTTTTTCCAGGTAAAGCTCACATTCGCCGTGCCATCTCGGATCACGAAGAGGCTCTGAGGAACTACAGCCTTTGCCAGCACCTGGAGAAGCTGGAGGCTTTGCAGGAAATTCTAAAAGCCAGCCACCAGCGCTCACTCGACAAGTACAGCGAATACGAAAACGAGGAAGAGTTCGTTGACTATGTCGAAGCTCCAGACATCATCTGTGAGTCCTGGGGGTGTTTTTCTTTTTAGAAAAAAAAAAAAAAAAGCAGCAGCAAATATCCTGTTTGCTTTAGCACAGGATGTTAAGATGAGATTCGAGGAATGCAGTCTGTCTGTGTTCTTGCGTTAAGAGAGAGAAAAACCTCACTGTGATTGACTTGGCGACAGAACAATGATCCTGAGCGTCTCCACAACAAACGCTTCCCAAGCTCAGAGACCATTGTGTTGACTTTCCTGGTGTCCACACCTGCTGCAGTTTTATTAGCTTTGATAAGTGACGGTTAGGTGACGCAGTATTTACTCTGTTGACCTCGCCTGTACTCCTCCCTGCAGGACGACGGATGTAAATGCGCTGGCGATGGTTGGCGTTGTAAATGACCTCATTGTTTTTCCTCTCCCCTCAGCTAAAACAGAGCACAAAGCAGAAATGGAGCTTCCTGCTGCCACAAAGGTGAAAGTCACCGACTTTTTCCAGAGGCTGGTATGTGGGTTACTAATATTCTTTTACTCACATTACTATTTTTCCTGTTTTTTTCCCCCTGGTTGGTTTATTCATCAAGTGGTATAAAATGTCTGTGGATTTGTGTGTTTTTACCATTAAGGATCAGCTTAGAATTGAACACAAACAGACTTTGACAGATTTTTTTTAATTTATTTTTTAATCATTTCTGAATACAACCAACCAAGGGTGAGTCTCCAGGAAGCTTTGGGACATTTAATCATGTGTTTAAAGACATGTCATTCCCAAAGCCTGCTGGACTTTCATCCAAAACAACAAATGGAAAACTAACACTAACCATGAACAGAAATGGGTTGAGCGTGGTTTAAGCCTTATTTTGGTTACTATGGTATAAATTGAGGAAACAGAGAGAGGTGGAACATTTTGTAATTTTTTCGTCTTGTTGTTGGTCAGAATTGGTATTTTGAATTCTCTTTGTGATATCAGGTTAAGGATATTGTTTGAAATTTCCTATCAATCATACTCAGGCTTTTTCACATTTTCTCGCATTACAACCACCAACATCAATGTGTTTGAATGAAATGTTACGTGACAGACGTACAAAACCGGACGAATATCTGCTTCTGTTCTCTGGAATACTCTACATTTCCAGATTGGATCTGCCCACAGTCTGGATCATTTTAAATCGCTTCTTAAAACTTATTTTTATTCTTTGGCATTCAATGGATACTGTAGCTCTTCTGTTGGGACTTTCTTTTTTTTTTTAACTTATTATTACTAATATTATTTTAACAATATATATAGATTTTTTTTATTATTTCTCTTTTTCTTTTCATCAACTTATTGTTTTTGTGCAGCCCTTTGGTGCAGTTTTAAACTTGTTTTTAAAGCGCCATATAAATAAATTCGACAATGACATCCGTACACATCTGACCTTTAGAGGAAAGTGACAAGAAGTCGGCCATTTTTGAAAGAACATCAGCAAGAAGTAGTTGTTCAAAGCAAAGCGTCAACTCTGTGGGGCGGATCAGAAATGTACCAATGAAATAGATTAACGTTTGTGGTTGTAATGTGAGAAAATGTGGAACATTTCTCTTATTCTTTTTACTCTCCACAGTGATTCCTAAACTCCTCACGTCTAAACATTCAGTTTCTGATTCCTTTTGAATCTCATGCTAAATGCATGAAGAAATGTCACTATTTACTATATAATAGTGATGATATGGGCCACGTCTCTTTGGTTAAGCCCAGTTTACAGCTACGCTGATAAAATGCAGGCGTCAGTTTCAGTCAGCAGGTGGTAAAGCCTCAGAACAGAAGGACTTCTGTTGTTCCTGTCATAAAATCTACCTATTAACTAGCAGTTTAAGCACAGGATTGTCATCCTTAGAAACATAAAGAGGATTGCTGGATTTAGAACAATAAATAATAACTTTGCTCTCTGTGATTAAAATGAAGGCATAAAAGAATCTTTTCTTGTAAGGAAATTTATTGTTCCTGTAAGTCTGTGTTCCCTGGTGTTAAACGGTTTTACAAAAACGGTTGCATTTATGACGGCCAAACCCGATTTTCATCTATGAAACAATAAAGTCACAAGTGTAACAGAAAGTAAACCTTTGGATCTTGTAAACTTTTCTGATACGTGACATTGTAAGAAGAAACTTTTTATAATTTCTTTATTCTCATTTATGCTCATTAATACATTTGAAATGACTGAAGAAGCTGAAACAATTGAATTAATCGATTATTGAAATCATCAAGTAAGTTTGTTGATTAAGCATTAACTGGAGGATACAAATTCAAAAAAAGCCATTTGGTGAAAAAAAAAAAAACAAAACAAGATATTCAGAGTATTAACCTAAAACTATACAAAAAAATATGTGCGTTTTGTATTTAAGATAAAAACACCTTATGTTTTTTTGCCAAAACTCCTCAAGTGGTAGCTTCTCCTGGCTCAGACTTACTTAAAGAATGCTATGTTGTTGCATTTTAGGGAATAAAATGTTTATTTTCTTATCTGAAAAAAGAAACTGAAACATTTGTTTTTCATGTTTTAATGTATTTCTATTGTTGCATAAGAAAATGACAAGTGGTTGAATTTTCAAATCTGATTATTCTGTTACTAAAATAATCAGTAGCTGCAGTCCTATGCAAGTCAAAAACAAAGTACTTTGAAAATGTTTCTCTTTCTGAAAGCATGTTGATAAGATTCATATGTCTGTTACACAGAAACCTGATAACACAGATCCTCATGTTTACTGAAGAGAGAATGTATATGATTGCTCTCTGTGTGACTTGGCGTACAAGAATCTTGACAGAACTACACAGGAATTTGCCTCTGACTACCGTGTTTCAACAGGTCACGTGTCAGAGAGGACACAAGAAACTGGAATTTCAGTTTCACCCCATTACAAAACCCAACAGGACCTATTACATTGAAAAAAAATTTTTAAATCAAATTAACCCAAGCATTTCCACCTTGTGTCCACTCAGGGCCCTCTGTCGGTCTTCTCGGCCAAGCAGAAGTGGGCGGCCCCGAGGAAAATCCGAGTTTGTGCAGAAGACAGAGACCTGGGTTTCACACTGAAAGGCGAGGCACCAGTTCAGGTGGTCTCACTGGACCCTCTGAGCCGCGCCGCCGTAAGTTAAACTGCATTCTTTATATGTGGCTGCACACGACTAATTATGTTACATTTGGAACGCTAAGGCACTGCCCACCCAAGACAAAAGTACTCAGTCAGAAACTCAAATGTAAGTTTATATGGTGAAGATGTACATAGAAATTTATCCAGAGAGAAGGAGGAAGCCATAAGAAAACATGTCTTAGAGGGCTTGTTTGGATACCTAACAAACCAGCATGCTACCCAGGGATTTAAGAGTACTTTGAGTGGAAGTGAGTCTAGCTGTAATGCACCACAGTAGTGATTGACCACATATGCCTAGAAGTTTCATTCAAAATGTCAAATTCTTGTGGCATTTAAGTAAATGTGGGAATCAGTTCTGACCTAAATGATTACTTTATTTGTGTACTCAAACTCAAAAACGTACCACAGGTTAGCTTTGTCACTTCATGTTGTTTTGCCTGGATACAGCCAAGCTGATGGTCAATTAACACTAGTTCCATTTCCATTGACCATATAATTGCTCAAATTGATATTTTGAAAATAAATGTGTTTAATGGAAACACAACAGGATGAGGGCCTTTCTTTTTTTTCTTTAGTCAAATCAAAATTGGTTTATTTCACAAAATTGCAAAGGAAACACTTTTCTTGCATCACACCAGTCACATGATGAAGACAACAGGAAATAGTTTTAGGATCATAGCAAGACATGTTTTTTGTGTGATTTATAGCATGAACAAACTTACCTGCCTATGATTTTAATTGTGTTTCTTACGTAATGGAAGCCTTCAGCGACTGTCAAAACTTACTCCTTCACTTGTCTCACACACTGAGAAAAGTGGTGCTTTGGTAAAGCTACTTGTCATTTATAGACAATGCAGATGACGTGTTTTGAGAGAGATGCAATAATTTTCCTACTGCCATCAGCAGAGGTTTTGTGCTGAGTCATAAAAAGTACAAATCAAAGTAAAACGATTGATTTAATTTCCTGGAAATACTCTCCTAAATATGAATTTTGTTGTTCAGTTTTGAGTTACTCCTCTTAAAACCAGCTTTATAGTTTAACAATCTTGGGGGGGGGACAGTTTTAAAGCAGAGAAATCTGTCCTACAGACATATTTATTTTTCACAGAGCTTTGAAGAAAGTAAGAGCGCTCACTCCTTTGATATATTTCCATTAGGGCTTTTTATTTTTGCCTAGCAGTCAGTTTTCCATTTACAGCCTTTACAGAGGGGGAGGTTGCATATGCTGAGTCATCAGTTGTGTATGGCAGAGAATATGCTGTTTTCATGTCAAATAAGTCTGCTGTAATATGACCTACTGAAACAAAACATTAGAAGGACATGTTCTAATTTATTTACATTTTGTACTTTTACAATTCTTAGGCTTAAAGGTTATGAATTGTGAAGGGTCCTCTAGTTCTAACTCTTTGCACGATAATTAAATGACCAGTCAGCTTTTTTGCGGACAGGAAATATGGACTAATTCCAAACAGTCCTACTGGTTTTGTGGCCGTTTGATTCAAATGAAATCTGCCTCCGAAAGCTCAACGGGATTTGCGTCTAAAAATGTTGGAAGGTGCTCCCCTCCTCCCTCCTGACACTCTGGCCACTTAATTAAATTAAGAAACAGGGAGTATTTACGCCCTGCAATCCTCTGCAGCCTGACAACTCATTAAGATGTGCTAACAAAAAGCAGGCCTTAATAAGCTGTGGAAGCCATCCAGAGAAACAGATTAGTTGTTCGGCATAAGGTTTACCAGGCCAAACTCTTAGCAACTCTTTAATAAAGCACTCAGAAGGCTTTTTTTTTTTACTCAGGCAGCTGACTTTGAAGAGTTATCAACCAGCTCATGCAAATCTAAATCAAGCAATTAGACAGAATCGTTCAACTCCTGCCTTTGGGTGTGGACCTTCTCAGAAAATGACACACTCTTACACACACTTTTACCTGTCTGCTGATTTTAGCTGCCGTAGGGGAGGAAACGAGATGGAAGTCCTTAAAGACATTCTCTGTGAATATGTCGTCGTCTTTAAAATCAAGTGTTTGACTCTTGTCTCGTCCATGTCTTTTTAAGACCGATGGACTGAAGGAGGGCGACTACATTGTTGCCGTGGGTGACAAGGACACCAAGTGGATGGCTGTCGGTGACATGATGCGACTTCTGAAAGACGTGGATGAGGAGGGGATTGAAATTCAGGTGGTCAGCGTGATCGACAACAGCCCTCCCATGGTATGTCTGACGAATTCCTGAAAAAAATTAATTAAGGAGGCTCTTGTCAGAAATATGTCAGAATTAAATATTTCCCCTACGTTGCAAATGTATTGATACTCTTTAAATGTTCATGTGAAAATTAAAAAGTGAATGCATGTGTTTTTATCAGCTGGACAAACTACACATACATGTAACGTTGAAGGAAATGATGCTTGGTTGAAGTTTTAGACAACGTTAGTATGATACCATTACTGCAGCCTGGTGACAAAAGCAGGATGTAGCTAATAAAAACCACTTCCTGTGTCTACACAGCCTACCAAGAGCGCCACCTTCAGCGGAAACCTGCCCAAGACCTACTCCATGATTTGCCTGGCCCACGACGACGAAGACAAGCCCTCCAAGACCCGCAAGGTCATCAAGAAGTCATCGTTCCTCAGCTGGGGCCTGAAGAACAAGATGAAGAGCGCCAGCACCTTGAGCCTGCCCACGGACGACCACTCGGGGGCTCTCACCTGGAACAAACCCATCCCCACGTTCCCCACCTCCAGCGCTTACAACAACGACAACTTCTTCCACTGAGCCAGCTGCCGGAGGTGCTCTGCTGTACCCGCGCCGGGTGCGCTTCCGTACGGACTAGTTGTCGCTCATTTTGGTGTTTCAGCACAAAAACAACAAAAACAGGCTGCTCGTCTTAAGCGCGTCAGCGATAATGGGAAACCATTTTATTCCGTGCCAGCGCATGTACAGCACAGTGTGACTCCACTTACCATTCATCTTAAGACACACACACAAAAAAAACTCTAAAATTTGTGAGCGTACCCATGCCAGCGTCTACTGCTTTTGCAAGGCAGTGATTAGAATGTGGTCTAAGAAGTCCACAGCATTCCTGCATACATGAAGGACATTGTTACAAAAAAACGTCACACAGCTGATCAGTGAGGGAAAACTAAAATTGCTGTGAAGTTTTTTTAAGCCTAGGGAGATTTTTTTTCCCTTTATTTTATATTTTTAGAATGCAATATCCGATAAGCTGCTAAATCATACCTTTAGTTTTGTGTTACTGTCTTCTTTTCTTTTTTAATTTGTATTTTGAGAGACAGCCTTTAAATATGGTGTTTGAGTTTCGTGCCATGTCTGGGACGCTGTGTAAATAGAGACCTTCGTGTTTTATCTCCTCACATGCCTCCACGCCCGCGACGAATCATTTACCGATCTCATATTTTCGTAGGAAGCCGGAGCTGTGTGTCTTCATTAATGTGAATCTGTACGTAGTCGAATCCATGTTAATAGAAGGGAAGGATGTGGTTACACTGATGTTTGCGACGCACACTCTGACAAACGAGTGGCTCGGTTCAAAGCCTGCAGCCACGTGCCTTAACGCTAACAACTCACATTTTGTACTGACACTCCTCAGTGTTGGACTGTATCTCTTTATCTACAAAGTAGATTCTTATATTCGTTTGATAATCAAATTATTTATGTTGCTCAAAACCACAAAAATAAATATATATATTTACTTTTTAAGTTTAGTTCAAGTTCTAAATTGCTACTTGGTGGATTTCTGTCTTTTGGAGGAATGTATTTTATTAGCCTTGGAAAAATTGTATACTTCTACCTTTTTTTTTTTTTCTCCTTTTCTAATGTATATTTGTAAATGTTTTCATAAGCCTATATAATATTCGGTACTGTCTGCGTTTACCTAACACTGTTTCAAGGTGCCACGTATGTTAAATGATGAAGTAATGCGTATGAATGTTAGCTTTTATTTGTTGTGTGCGTTAACGCCACAGTGCCTGGTGATGCTGAGTGCCTTAGCATGTATGCAGAGGGTTCGGTCTTCTTTCCTTGTAATGCTTTCTGGTAACTTGATGTTCTGCACTTTGTGCTGCATTGTTAGGTCTTTGTCATGTGTGTTCACTCGAATAAAACAGAATAAACAAAAATGGTGAATTTTTCGAAGTATTTGTCAGGCTTTGTGTATCTGGACCCAACAATGCGGAGCAGGTGGGAAATGTCTGGAATGAGGTTTGACCGACACACACCTCTTAAAAAATTTTCAACAGGTTTTTTTTTTTTTTTTTTTTAAAGTCAGGCTGGTACCACATGACATCCTAATCCATCATTCCACAGACGGAAGGAAACATGTGATTACATTTTACCCGTTTGAACTTTTTATGGCCTTAACAATTGATTGCTGGGTGTAATGTGTGCTCTAAACTTAAATGGGATTTTTTAAAATATTTTGTCAAGTGAAAGTTTGTTTGTTGTTGAACTTTTCCCCATTATGTCAGTATAGAAAATGTAATCAAAATATAAATTGAAGCTTAACAATTTAGCTTAGTAAAGTTTTAAGCTTGCATACTAATTTTTAGTTAGTATGTATATCAGATATATAAAATATTAATTAAAAAAAGGCTGGAGTCACCAAATCTTCCTAACAACAATTACATAGTATACATTGGAGTTGGCTGTTCCTAGGACTGTTCTAGAGCTGACTGTGCAAAGAGGGATGTGTCATTAAAAGAAAACAAAGAAAAGATAATGGCTACGTTCATCCAAGACTAACACAACAAATGACTGTTTTCAGTCCGAGGCTTTCACATAACCACTGTAACAGATTGTCACACGCTGCAAAGTACAAAATCTTGTCAGGAATTTTTGTCTAGTTTCTGGTGTATATTTTTGTACAGTGGAAATAAGTCAAAAGTAATTCAAAAGTCTCTTTTCAGTAAGCTTGTTTAAGTCAATAATTCTCAAGTATTAATTTAAAAAGTAGTAGTTCCACTGGTGAATTCTTTCACTTATAAAAATAGGATTTTTTTTTCTTTCAAGAGGAAAAAAAGTCTGCCAGTGTAACTAGTAATGTTTGTATCTAAATTTAAGAAATATGAACTAATATAATGCAATTTTTCATACTGAATGTCAAAACAGACATTCAGTAGCCAGAGTGGGTGGAGTCCAAATCTGATCTGTTATGATCACCATTTTCTTTTCTGTCAGATATTAAGTTACTCTGTCACCATTTACTGTAATCCAAATGTAATGTAACAAAGGTTTTAATTACTGTCTCAAACAAGTCTATGCAATGGCGGTCTCAACTTGGTGTAGGTTGTAGGACTAAGAGGTACTTAGAAAAACTGGATTTTCCAAACTAAATAATAATTATTTGTTAATTATAGCCATCTTATATAAAATACAAATGAAAAATTATGAAGTATAAAAACTAAAGTTTCCTTCTTTCCTTCTTTCCTTCCTTCTTTCTTTCTTTCTTTAGTGCACTGTCTAGGTTTCAACCGATCTCATGCTTTTTTTAATTTATTTAATGGGACACACACGCCCCCTGGTGGACGGACTGTTGGTTGTTGGAAACACCGTTGTTAGGGAATTTAAAACGGTGTCTGATTGGCTGAATTTGAGCAGGGAAACCAATCACCGCTTCTTTTGCAAAGACATGGTTTCCCGTGGTTAAGCGTCTAGATACGGCGGCTGGTAAATCAGTATTTCCTTTTAATTTAGTTAGCTTGGTCATTGCAGACTGTTTTTTAGGAACAGAGAACTCATTTCAATCATATTAGAAGAACAGGATAGCGGTTGGGTGTTTTCAAGGCAGTTTGGCGATTAGTTTGTAAAGTCTTTGCGTAAAAGAAGAGCTTTTTGTCCGTCAACTTAAAGAGCTAAAGGTGAATCAGTTTCATCATGATGAAATTCAACTTCAGACGGGAGAAAGACAAGGAGTTTGTAAGTTTATTATTATTATTATTATTATTATTATTAGCGCTTTCCATTGTTTAACTTGGTTAATATGCCATATTGTGTTAGCTTTAGCATAGTATAATTAAGGTTACTTAGCTTCTCTTGTGTTGAGATGATGTATTTAGCTGTTACATTTAATAATGTAACCTAACTAATTGCGGTGCATGTTATGAAGTTTTAAATTAATAGCAACAGAATTAAGCAGTGAGTGTAAGGTTTTGAATTTTTTTTTTTTTTACAAATAAAAATCTAAACGTTTGGCCTGCTTTTGTATTCAGTCAGTACTTTGTGCAACCACCTTTCTCTGTAGGAATGTCTACCTGGCTTACAAAACTTCACAATGTTGTGCTGATTTGTGTTGGTTTATTCCCGAAAACGTCACTGAAAGCATTAAGCTGAGAAAATACAAAGCACTGTTGCCACTGACATTCATCTGCATCCCTCTTCCATCTGACCCTCCCATCCAGTTTCATTGTTGCAGTAAAATAACATTATTTGTTATTTTATTTCCCAGTCTTGAACCTCTATACAAAAACAGAGTTGTTGTCTGTGTGTGATGGCTGACCCTGTTACCTCTCCCCTGTTGATGTGTTGTGTTGTGTAGAAGTACATAGCTCATGGTTTGATCCCTGCCGCCTCCATCGCTCCTAAAGCCGCCGTGCCTCGTACTCCTCCCCCACAAAGCCCAGACCCCTCACCTGAGAGACATAGGTACCTCACACGCTGCCTTTGTCACCTTCAACCTCCAACATCTTTTCACACTTTATACTATTTTCCCAGAAGCTTTTTTTTTCTTCTTTTTTCTCTTTTCGCACTTCTAGGGTCATTACTGAAATGTTGTGGACTGACTGCTGTTGTAATCAATATTCAACTTTAAGGGAGATTCCACAATTGTTGGCCCTCTGGTAAACGTGTGCAAAAAGCCACAAAAATAATTAAAAAAAATTATTCAGCAAAATAATTTTATTTTAATTTGTTTATTGTTTAATTTATTGTCTACCCTTGTTTTAATTAGAACTGCTCACAATAGTGAAATGCCTTATGATAAATTTTTAAAAAAGCAAACAAACAAGTAAACAGGGTTAGTAGATTCCTGCTTTGGGTTCATAGCAAAAACAGAGCCCAGAAATTGATTAGTGTATTCACTAATGTAAAAAACAAACAAACAAACAAACAAAACAAATAAAATGAATCATTTCCATCCCAACAGCAACATGTTTCTGAGAGTGTTGCTTCTGGATGATGTCTGATGGTAGGGGCACTGTGACATTCATCCAGCAACCTACCGTGTTTTTGAGTTTGAAGTTGACGGGGATTTTGAAAATTTCACTCTGTAATTATGCATTGTTGTTGTTGGAAGACATTATTAACAATACCTAAACTCCAACTATAAACTTGTAAAAAAAAAAAAAAAAAAAAAAAAAAAAAAGGCACAGGGGAAAACTTGCAACCTAGTTGTAGTTTCTTAATGACTTTCATGGCCAATTGCATGAAATTTCAGAAACAGCAAATCTCACCGAATATTTCACTGGCGTTGAGAACTTGAATGTATAGTACTTCAATAATCAGCTTGCACATGGAAACTTCATTAGAACATTGCAGGATGAGCTGAAAAGAATGGAGGATATGTAGAACTGAGCTTTTAAAACATCTTTACCAAGAGTGTAAGAGTATGGGGTGCCTGTAACTTATCTATTGGGCTGAACCGAGATCCGAACTTATCTTTTACAGCAAGTCATAAAATGATATCTTCTAACTTTTAGTGAGCCAAATTTCACAAGCAATAATTATTGTTTGTGCCTTTTTGCTATGCAATGTCTGTGTTCACATCCACAGATCGGCGTTGGCTGCAGCTATCCTGTCTTCCTCGCTGACGGGACAGACGTGGGCCATCCCGCCCGCTCGGCCAAGGTCCTTCTCTGAGACAGATCGTTCCGAATCCTTCCTTTCTGAGCCAAACGGCAACAGCGTGCTTTACTCAAGGTGAATTCTCCTCTGCAGCTGCACTGCTGTCCAGTCTTCAGAAAAGTATCCCTTTGTGGCTATAAAGTTTAGTGAGCCACAAGGAGTTCCTTCCTAGACTTGCATCAAAGTCCAAATTCTGCCTTTTCCACCTGGAATTAAAGTGAGTTAATAAAAAGCGAGACAGGTTTTCAGTCATGTTCAGTCTTCGAATCACCTTCAACAGAGACAGATGGTCGGAGGATTTGGCTAGCCGGCCACACCTGTCGTCCCCTGACCACTCCGAGGGAGAGCTGGAAGACGACAAAGACGGAGCTGGTAACGGGGATGATGCGGACGAGCATGTGTATCAAACTCTGGACAGACGAGAGGATCTTAGAGTGTCAGAAACAGTTCGATAACCTGCCTCTAGAAGCAGAGGTAAGGAAGCACACAATTGCCGTGTTATACGACATCAGATAATGTTTTTGGAGGCGCTATAGAGTCTGTATGCTCTGACATGTTCATACAGAAAAAAGATTTGTTTGCCTCTCGCTGTCTGCCTGACTGACTTCCTGTTTCACCCTTCTCTCTTCCAGGCCGTTCTGTCTCTGGCCGATCACATGTCGGGTAGAAGAGTGCCATCTCCAGGTACTGACTTTACTCTACACATGGATGGGTTATAGTAGCCTATGTAGACGCAGTAGAACTGCTTCAGAATAAAATGATTGTAGCACAGAAGTGATGGAAACGTTTATCACCAGCATGAGAAAGCATGAAGAATGACTGGAGTTGCACCACTCAGATCAGTTCCTGATGATGTCTGGTTTTCTTTGAGGTCTGAACTTTGGATATTGTAAAGCATACATCCTTGACCTTTATGAGAGTTTCATTAAAATCACAACATCATGCAACAAAACGCATGCTGTAGCTTGATGATTTTAAGGCCAGAAAACAGTGGGAGTTCATAGTTTTGAGGCAAAACTAATTTAAAATGTTCCTAATACCTACTTGACTCACTTTCCTTTACTAAATGGGTGTCATTGGAACTAAATTATATTCGCTATTACTTGAGCTGTGTCCAGGCATTAGACAATGAGGACCTACAATATTCTACTGTGCACACTCACATGCGTGTACTTTTCCTGCCGTTACACTCATTTCTTTATAACTTCCAGACCTCACCGAGGAATCAAGTGGCCAGTCTCCAGAAGCCAGAAGGAGGAGAGAAACTCTCAGAAAGAGCTCTGAAAACCCCAAGGAAGACGTGCGATGTATGTGTTTCCTATCACCTTCAATCTCTCTTATTTTTATTTATTTATCTTTGTTTACCCACAAAACAATCATTGGATTTCCAAACAGAGATCTCTCATTGTTATCTTGTTTCTTTGTTGTTCTGCCTTAAACTGAGCTTTCAGTAGGAAATAGATGTTTCACAGTCATTTGTCTAAATGAATAGGAAGAACTGGCTGTTTCACATCAAGTAGGGTAAACTGTTAGCTACATACTAAAATGTATCATTTTGCCAGCATTTAAAATTCTTCTGATGTTTTTTGTTGAGCTGTCACATACAATCCAAAACAACGGAAAAAAATAAAATAGTTAAATTTGTGACAAAATGTGGGTGAAGACTTTTGCAAGGCACTACAGTTGTTATTAGCCAACAACCATGTGTTACAGTCTTAATCCACTAGAGGGCAATCTACCACAAAGTCAGGCAAACCGAAACTTTTCTTGTTTTGTGCTCTGCTTTCTTATGCCTTTCTTAGTTCATTCAGCAGGAAGATAACTGGTAAATTACTACATTGAAATAAAAGTTCTGCATTTAGTTTAGAGATTTAGAACTGTCCTTATTGTATTTCAGCTCTGCCGCCCATCCCAACCACTAACAGGCCTGGTGGTGCTAAAATGCCAAAACAGAACGTCCACTCGTCTCCAGAAACCAACCGAGGATACAGTGAGCTGCGGAAACAGAGGAGGACCAAGACGATACATGAAGACAAGCAGCTGGAAAAGAGGCTGGATCGCCTGGAGCGGGAGATCAGTCAGAGCCACGCTTCCTCAAACCTCAGATCCTCTGCAGGTAAAACGAAGGAAGTGTCAAAGGGAAATAAGTCTGAAAGTTTAGTGAAGTAAATGATTGCAGCATTTAGTAATACAAACCTCCTCCACCCCCAAAACAACAAGAACTCTAAAGTTAAAAAATATAAATGTTCAATACACAGAAGTTCTAGTTCTACCATGATTTCATTACATCCCAAAACAGAAAATTCTCCTGGAAAATATAATCAGTGTTGAGGAAATGTCTTCCAAGAATCCTTCCACTTGTTTTGTTGTGATTTATAAATGAATCAGTGAGACATGATAAATTATTAGAGCCATAGTAGATTAAAAAGTAATTTTCTGGTAAGAAAACCTGTTTAGGTCAACTTGAAAAGTAGAACATTTTCATAGAATTTCAACGTTTTTTTCTAAAACATGTTTTTTTTTCTGGCAAATTTCTTTTTCAAGAAATGTCTCAGATTTGGGTTTTTCTCACAAATTTTCGACTTAAGGAGCTCAGAGATCTCCAAGTTTTTTTTCTCCAAAATTTCTGAGATTAATGTCAAAATTCCTGAGTTGTTTTGGTGGAAATTTGCTCCTCTGTTTTTTCCCTAGCTACTTTAGCCCTAATATGCTGCCGTATCATTCTGAGGACCGATAATATTGAACACCTTGCTGTGCTGTGCCAGCAGGCAGCCAGGCAGAGCTACAGAGCTTGAGACAGCACGCGCAGGAGCTGGTGGACGAAAACGACGCCCTGAAACTGACCGTCCACCGTCTGAACGTGGAGCTGAGCCTCTACCAAGCTCGCTTCAGACCGCTGTCCAAACAAGAGGTATGACAAACTCTGCCGACGTGAGCAATGTGCTGCGAACAGGAGCTAATCAAACTAATGAGTTCCATCAAAATCACCCAACTGTAGCTCTAATGAAACATGCTCTTTGTAAAATAGCCACGCCTGTGAGCCGACACGTTTCACTTCAGTACGTTCCTGGAAATATTTGTTTCGTAATCTCATACGATTTAATCGTATTTTGTGTTTATTTCACCATTTCCTTGTGCCGCCTTTCTAATCAAGCTTTTCTGATAAACATCCAGCGTCTTCCTTTTGATCCGCAGCCCTGCTGAGTGATAGGAGGTTTTCTTGTCCCTTCTTCCAAGTGATTTCCTTCAGTAAACTGTCTGCGGCTCTTCGTTGCTTTCTCTCCGCGCCGCTGCGTCGTTTAACCGGCGGATGAAAGCAGACCTGTGCTTTTAATCATGACTACCTCATGCTGTTTTTTTTTTTTTTTCACATCAGGAGTTTTCTTGTGCTCATCTCTGACTGTTTGCTTCCTCTGTACCGGCATGTCTTTGTGAGTGACTCATTAGTGACAGTGGAGGTGAAAAGATAGGTGGGGGTGGATTTAAAATAATGCCACATTACAAAAGAATAAATAAAGAAAGGAAGAAAGAAATAGGATAAGGACAGAGGAAGAACTTTATGACAAAAGCATAGAGCAAAACTTTAGTCAAAACAGAGCTTTGCAGTTAAATAATATGTGGAATAGAATATACAAAGTATTGTTTGGCAAAAGCTTGCTGGGAAGCCTGTCGTGTTAGACTAGTGAAACACTGTACTGTATTCTTTGTCTTTCTGAACATGTTCCTTAGGCGTTTGAACTGAAAGGAACAGAAAGCAAAACATTGTTTTTGCAGCGTATTACCAGTTGCAGTTAGCAAATCCCACTGACTCATTTTGCTTTTATTACATAAACATCGTTTTTGATGTGGACCATGAATTCTTTTCGCGAAGCTCAACGTGAACCTTTCTAGTCAAAAAGGTTCCATCTACGATTATGTCGCCATTTTGTTGCTGCATAGTTCTGTATAGCCAATCATAAATTTTGGTAACAGCTGTAAGGAAAAATAATAACTAACTTTTTTTGTTTTGTCTTTGGCTGAATTTCATCCAGAGCTCCAAAATCAAAGGCATACCAAGCACAGGAGCTCCCCCTCCATGGCTGGTTAGTAAAGAAAAAAACCTCTTTGTAATTCTGCTAGCTTTAAGGTTTTGCTCCTGTTATTGAAGCAATTTTTTTCTTTGTGGCATAAATAAAGGGGATTTTTAGCATATTTTCTTTCATCATCCATATCTTTTTAGGTTGACATGAAGTATTTATGCCCTTTGCTGCTGGCCTATGAAGACAACATGAATGAGAAGGAAGCGCTTCTACAAACCACTGAGGTAAAACTGTTTTTATTACAGATCATATGCATTTCTGTGTTTTTTTTTTTTTTTTTTTTTTGTTTCTCCTTCCCACTTTTACAAGTAGCTCTCTGAAGGTGTATAAAGCTTCACATTCTCGAATAACACGTTAAAACACATGAAAGTTTAGAAAAAAAAGAGCACACTGGCTCGGTCTCTACTGGGAGGAACAAGGACTGAGAAAAATGTAGAAAATAAGGGCTTTCTTTTTGCTTGGTTTCGGTTTTATTTTCCCAGTTCGCACAATTTTCAAGGTTTGTTTCTTCTATGTGTTTGCCTGCTGCAGGAGGAGGTGACCAAGTTGCGAGCAAAGGTAGACGATGTGATGAAAGAAAACAAGAGGCTCCGTGATGAGATGGATGCGGTCAACCATAAGGACTGGTAAGAAATGTTGGATCATCAGAACCAGAGCGTATCCTGTTGATAAACAAAAACAGCAAATGAAGTGCCTTTTTTTTTCTGCCTTTCTGGCCTTTTGCTCTGTTAGTTTAATCAGTCAGAAGAACAAAGAGAGAAATTGCAAAACCTCCACAATCACTTTTATAGTTATCCTTAATTATATAAATTAGCATTTAGACAGTTTTTCCAAAACGTTTTTATCAACATGGTATCACTGAACACTAATTTGGCTTCATATTTATCATGTTGATCTTCAGAACAATGAGGCCAATTTGAAAACTAAAGAGCAGATATCAAATTGAATATTAAATCAAGTGTTGTTTAAAGTAAAAAGTTTACATATAAACCTCTTTACTGCTAGATGCGTTGAGATTATTTACTCTAAGTTGATGGTGCAATACTTTGCAAAAATACAATTTATTTCCATTGATCTAATCTTTACTATTGGATATGTATTTATTATTATTATTAGTGGTAATATTATTATTGGAGCTGTCATTTTCCTTTTACTTGACAATTAACAACTACGTTGTGTTGGTCTATCAAAACTGCATTGATGTTTGTGGATGTAAAATGAAATGTGCAAAATAACTTTCCAAGGCACTGGATATATTTATTTTCAGTTTTACCTGAAACCTGAAAAGAACTGAGGAATTAAAACAAAAAAACAAAAAAAAACCTCCCTCCAATCTCTCTGCAGCCAGATGATTCAGCAGCAGGCGCTTCTGGTTTTGCAGGAGAACCAGGCTCTGATTGGCCAGCTGGAGGCTCAGCATGAAAAAGCCAAGGCCAACCACGGCAAACACCAATCTGAAGGTGCTGCGAAAAAGGGCTAACGTAAACTGAAACACATTTCTCAATAGCCAAGAAAACAGCAACGTGAAAGTTGTGAAATAAAATCCCAAACTGAACAATCTTTTTGGTTTCTCGCCTTCTTCTTTTCCTTTACACTGTTCTCCTCCTTCTGCCGCTCTCTGTAGTCTCGAAAATGTCTAAGCAGCTTATGATGTTGGAGGAAGCGAAGGAGCGTCTGCAGGAGGACCTGGAAGGAAGCAGACGGGACTTACAGAAACGCACGGAGGAGGTCGAGCTGCTGCAGGCTCGCCTCAAGGATGTGGTCACATGGGATGAGCACTGCAGCATTGCAGGCAAACTCAGAAGGTGCTTCTACAGTCTCTGCTTCGATTAATATTACCACCTTTAAATGATTAATCAGCATTAAAACAATCCTATTCCATTCGTCTGATTGAGAATTGTGAAATTGTGGATTCCACCCTATTATTTTTTTTTCATAAATGTACAGTTTAGTTTATTTCAGTATTTCAAAACAAACGATTTGATGCGGAAAAATAAGATAAGATTCAAGAAGTCCAACAAGGGAAGCGCCTAAAACATTGCATTTTTAATTGCCACGGAGACCAGCGAGGGGATGAATTATTTAACATGAAAGAGAGTAATTAAAGCCAGCAGAGTTCTGCAAATTAATAAGAAAAAATTAGCACTCTCAAAGAAAATGAAAAAATTACCAAAGCTTTGAGCCTTTCAAGGTTTTGTGTTGTTTTTTGTTTTGTTTTTTTTCACAGACTGCAGCGCTTTATATAGCCAGAATCCAAATGAAAAAAACTAAACAAGATATCAACCAGAATATTATGAAAAAATCTGGAAACATTTTTCTCGTAATCTGTTTGCCTGAGTGAATCCTTTAATGCTACATCTGCTCCTGACTTTCAGACAGCTGGAGGAGCAGGAGAGGAGAAATAAGAGCGAGAAGGAGCAGTTGCTTCTAAAAATGTCCAGCCTGCAGGAGGAGAACAGGAGTCTGGCTCTGGACAGAGTCAGCCTGGCTGCTGATGTGAGGACGGTGAAGACTGAGCTGGAGTTCTGCAAACAGGCAAACAGGTACCAAATGGACTCCTTCTTATGGATCCACTGACTCCTTTATCATCACCTTCATCATTTTAGGAAGGCGACACTATGTGTTGCTGTGAGGCACTTTTCTCATATTAAAAGTAACTTTGAAAAATAGCAACCTTTAAGCAAGTATATTAAACATACTTTTTTTTATAAAGCTCACATTTCTGTATTAAAGGAGCAGTAATGTGTTTCCAGATACATAGGGCCATTTAATAGCATAATAAAATATCTATGTCACTTCAGTTGCTATAAAAATGCTTAGTATGTCAAGCAAATGTGACTTATTATATTTTATTTCCTGATTTGACGGCTTGAAATTGGGACTATGTCTCTTTAAAAATTCCTAAACTTTACCTTCAGGAAATCATAACAACGTTGTTCCTTTAACCATGTTTTTACCAGTGTTCACTGAGAAGTAGCTCATACGATGAGCTCAGCAGCTGCGCAGTCCCACCCGGTGTTTGCTAATTGTTGATGGCTAGTCTGAAGGAGCTCAGTGGGAGAGGTGAGAAGGAGGGCTCTGTGAGGGGGAAGCTCAGAAAGTTGGAAACTGCAGTTCAGGGGAGGAGCTTTGTCCTTGAAGGCGGAGCTATGTCCACCCAGCTGAATGGTTGCCAATGGGAGATTAAAGGATTTCTCAAACTTGTTTGAAAGAATCGAGGCGACACACCAAGTATGTTTTTGATGAGGGAATAACATGATGCAAAGTTGATTTTACAAAGTACTACCCCTTTAAAAAGCTTAAGTGCAAAATCATTATAATTAACACAAAAGAGAGGCTTGAAAACATCTGTCTGTGTGTAATCTATTTAGCGTTTCTCTGAGTGCATTGAGTGGTCCAGTAAATTATTTAGCTTCCTTCTGGCTGATCACTGATAAGGATTGGACAAGACGATTTGCTTCTGTTCTGCGTGTCATATAATTCATATGCAGATTTTGCTGCATATGTCTTGGTAAATGCAGATGATGATTTTCTTAATTTATTTTTTTAATTTTAATCATGGACTCAAGCTGCTCTAAAATCTCCTTTGCTCTGGGAGCGTGCTCGATTCCCCAGCAGGCTTGCTCTGAGATTAATGTGGAGTTTTTCATTCCGAGGTGTGAAGACTGTCAGAAAGGGTGTTGGATTAGCCGAGGATTGTCTCACGTCCATGTACAGATGGAAGCGTCTGAAGATATCCAGTTAATTCTTTGTCTCTCTTCTGTTCTCACCTGCTCTCTCTCTCTCTCTGTCTGCCCAACTCCTTTTTCCTTAACCCTGCTACATTTTTCCATTGTTTTATCTCCTCTCTCCATTTTACAATGTAGCTTTCGTCTCCTGTTTAAAATTCTCTCGCTTGTTAACTCACACAATCGTTCCCGTCAATCAATTAGGAAGGCCGAGGGGAGGATGAGTACGCTGAGGAGACAAAAGGAAGAGCATTTGCTGAAGGAGGAAAAGACTCGTCATTACCTTGAGGCTGTCGTTTCTGTCGCAGAGCACATTTCCAGGGAAAGAGACCATCTATTGCACACGGTACTTCTGATGTTACCGCTGTTCCAATACGGACTGTTTCACAAGTCACATGCACACACTAACTGCGCAAAACTTTTCCAATATTCCGCCAGTGGCGAAAAAACACAATTTCACAATTAAAATCACACGTGAATAAATTAGTTTAATAAAAAAAATGCCACAACATGATCCTGCAACCATTTCCTGTTGTCGTCTTCTTTGTGGTTAGCGCCATAGGTAACGTCCGGTTGATGATCATGTGGCTCGTGTGATGCGAAAAAGGGGTTTCCATTGCAAAATAAACCAATAAAACTTCAACCAAGCGGCAAAACTTTTTATCAAAAAAATTTGATTTTATCAAAATTGCCATGTTTTTATTAAGAACATTTATTTTCTAAATGTCAAATTGTGCAATTATGTGGTCAGCACAGCTGTTGACCAACACATCATTTCCCTTGTTTTGAGCTAATCTGGGTTAGCTTGCGAGAAAGCTCGCAGTCGATTGGAAATACTCGCCAACATTCATCAGCTGGGACCCTGGAATAGTTTATTTATTTTGTGATCTGACAGTGATTATCAGGTGTGCAGGTGAACAAAATATGAAAGACTGGGCAGGAGCACGCAGCACAGAGTGACAGACAGATGTGAGCCGTGTTCTGGCAGGCGATTTAGCACATGTCAGATGAAGCTGGGGCTCATATGTATTAAGGAACTAATGGATACAAAACCTAGCAGCTGTGCAGCATCTGGGTGATGGCAGCCAATTTATATAGGTTTAGAAAAAAGTCAGAAAACACATTGTCTGAACCTGTTGTTTAACCCTCAGGCAGCTTTGCCCCTGCTGTGTAGGAAGTATATACATTGTTTATGCCAACAGTGGGATGCATGGGCACAAGGGTAAATAGTGAAGGTGATAGATAATCTACCACATAACCTTTTTATTACAACTCACTTCAGTTTAATTATCTATTGTAGGTACCAGCATTGGCTATTGGAAAATCCCTCCATAGCTGTATTTAATCTGCTTCGATTAAACATAACCACATTCCACTAAGGATATTATGCCATGTAATGTGATGATCCACGGAACTGCGCTCTATTTAATTATAAAAATTGCACAAGCAATTTACATTGACATATGTCAAATCAGTGGTGTCCAAAGTGCGGCTCAGGGGCTATTTGCGGCCCTTGGATTGATTCTGTGATGGTCTATTTGGTTTATTACAAAAGACAGTGTATTTTCCCCTTTAATTAAATTATGGACATATAGAGCTCACCCTACAGGAGTTGATGTGTGTCCATTGACAGTAAAAAAAAAAAAAAAAAATTAATATGTATAGATTGATTCACTTTACCAATATTTATTTAACTGTATTAAATAAATCTGTTTTCACTTTGATATTAGATTTAATTTTCCATAAAGCCAAATGCTATTGACCATAATTCCTTCTCTAAAGCCAATAAAATGGGAAAACACATTTTACCAGAATTTGATTCATATGCTCTGACCATTGAAAACCTTATTGTTTGTTTCCAATTTCTCCCCCTTTCCTCCATGTCTCTCTCCCAACTCTGTGTCCTTCCCTTCCTTCCATAGCTCAGTAACCCTCCATCTTCCCTCTCTGCCCTCTTAGGCATCTGGACTCCAGCAGGAAAAGCAGGGATTTGTCAGCAGAATTCTGAATGGCACGGTCCGCTTTGGCAAGCTTCAAGAGGAACTCAAAGTAAGCCTTTTTTCCTTTTCTGTTTCCTTCCTTTCTCCCGTTCCTTGTTGAAAGTCTGAAGTGTGACTTTACTCACACTTCAGGGGTGCCGTGGTTGGCTTTTAGGATTGGAGATGTAAGATTTAAGACAGCTCTAAATGCAAACAAGAAAATAAAGTTCCCCGAGGCTGAACTGATGGCTGAATTTGGGTGCCCAGCGTTCGTATTTGTGGAGCTTCAGATTTGGGTCCAGCAGGTGTCTTACGTTCTCAAAATTAAGGCCATTTTCTTGTTGATTCTGCTCAATAGAATCGTCATGTGTAGTTAATATTGATCAGCTCACTCCACCTGGATCAATGTCATTTACTGTTAACTTCTACTACTTGGTGCACACTGATTTCCTTCAGCTCTTTGTTTCGCAAGAGTGAACAGTGGGAGCACTTTCACTGAAAGAAGCAAAACCAACATCAGTAAAATTATTTTTGAGAAACTGCACCACTGACGATTGTTGATGTAAAGCAAGCTCCTGTATCCCACAAAATGATTTGAAACCGCTATTAGTGTAGTAACTGCCACTATGTTGAAGGGAATTATGAAACTTGTCATGCAGCATTTTACTCACCAGCTGTTAATTTGTCATTTTTTTTAATCTGGAGAAGATGAATCTGAAGAGTGACGATGCACATCAACAGTTACAGTTAACTGCTAAGTAATGCAGCTCCAGCACAGCCCACCGCACTGGTGTCGCTTGATCAAAAGATCGTGACTTGACTGGATAAAAGCCACTCATTCAGATATAGTGCTGATTGCCCAAGTGACTTTTTTTGCTGCTGAATTTAAAGTAAAAAAACAAATGCGCAGGATAAAAAGTCAGCGTTATGAATTCAGTGTCTAATAAAACAGTCTATTGATACTTTTTACTCATGAGCGAAGCAAAGCCGCAGTCCGAGAATCACGGCGACTGTCTGGATATGGCTCCCTCGTCTGAACTGATGAGTGAACAGATGGTGGCAGCAGCTGGACGAATTCAGAAGTGTTCAGGGGCGTTCTCTCAGGTCAAATCAGCTCCTCTCATCGCAGCGACATCCTGCAACAAATGCAGGATGCCTGCATTTGCAAAGCTCTTATCTGCGACTGTTCCGATCTCTGAGGGCGTTTTGGTTGCTGAACGCAGATGATTTAAAATATGTTAAATTTCCAGCACTTGGTTTTTGGTCTGCTGAATGTTCCTACGCATACATGAAGTTATATCTAGAGGAGGTTCGGCATCACATTAATAGCATAACATTTAAATTAAAAGGGATTTGCACCTTTTTTCCACTGATGTTTTAATCTCAAGTACACATATTGCATTCTATTGTATACATATTTTGTCCCATTTATTGGTTCCCTTGGTCCAGGCGTTTAAAAAATATGACAAGCTAATCTTTTGTCACTTCTGCTAAATCTGGTAAGGAGAATTTTGTTCATAGTAACACCGATTGAGAGAACTTCTGATCTGTAGCTACATATCAGGCAGGATATAAAAGCACTTGATACAGAGGGCTGTTCCTGTTAGCCTTGATATGGTAGGAGCCATATTTATCCTGTCACCACATACACTGATGGATGATGAAGGAAGTAAAATCTTCAAAACAGTGCAGTCTGGAATATAAACTGAATGTTCCAATCATGTTCTCTTTTTTGCTGGAAGCAATGCCAGCAAAAAGCCTTTACTGTCTTACCATGATAAATTTCATTTATTTATTTTTTATTTAACCTTTATTTTACCAGGATAAAATCCTAATTATTCAAGCGAGTCCTGGCCAAGAGGCAGCAACAAATACATCAGATTTACAAATGGTAACCATGCATAGTTTGCTCAACTCTAGTAGGATTTTCACTGGAATTAATTACTCTTGTCCACCAGACACCAAAGACCAAATTCTCTCCTCAGCCACTTTGTGCAGAAACAAATGATGATATATCAGACATCACAGCCATGAACATTTCTCAGAAAACTCAGATAGAGTATTAGCATAATCCAGCCGCTGACCCCTGTGTAGCCCCATATGTTTAAATGAGGTAACTGTAAAGAAGAAGAAATGCTAGTTTCTGCATTTTTCCTTTAACCTCTCGTCACCTCCTTCTATCCTCATGTTTCATCGCAGCTTGTGGAACTTCACAGAGTTCCCTCTCCGGTTATTTGACTTCACTGCGACTTTTTATGGCGGTGACATTTTAAAGTCCAGTGGTTTTCAGAAAGGAAATAGAACGACATAAATCGATGGTTCCTCGGTTGTGCTAGCCTGCCTTCTGTGAAGCGTCGAACCTCCTTATCCTCGGTATGGAATTAATCGAAACGTGAAACTTAATGTTTCAGTTTTTGCCTTTGGCCTCCACTTTTTTCTCTCGCACTAAAATTCTGATAAAACTGTTCTCAAATATTCTTTGCCTGGTATCAACCTATTAGCCTCACACCAGCTCATGAATTGTGAGTTATTTGGTGCCATAAAGAGAGAGCAGGTTGTGACTAAATTATTCACGCGCGATTAATATTCATGCTGGTCCATCTCCTAGAAACACCTGAAAATCTTGCATATTTTATGGAGTCACAAGGTTGAATGACCAGTCCAGTTCCTGACCCAGATTTACATTTTCTTTTAGGAAATCAAAATAGTCCCTTATTATCCCATCTCTTCTGTGTTGTGAAATTTTTATTTAACTTCTATGTTTTTAATTTAGTTAGCTCTGCCTTCTCCTAGTTCTCCCAGTACAGACTGCAGAAATACACCACTCAGTCAGAAACAACCAGGAGGTGGGACTTAGCACTGTCAATCACTCTCATACTCACACTCGCGCCCTTGTTGGTGTGTTCACCACAACATATCTTGACACGAATGCTAACGTTAGTTAGCATGACCACCAATGATGGCAGATAAACAGTTGTCCTGGAATGGTAACTTGTTTCTCTGCCATTAGCACATTTAGCATCATTGATCGACAGCGCTAGCAGCACAGGGAAGAGGTGAAGGAGACTGATCTTTTCACAGATTATCTCAGTCATATTACATTGTCACGACATGATGACAGTTTTAACAAGTTTGGAAAGAAAACATATTTTATGTAAAAGTTACATACTGCAGCTTAAATAATGCATATGTATGAAACCTTGTATTTTCAAAATTCTTGCTCCTGGAAAGGTTTTTAAAAGGCGCTAGCAATTAGCTCTATCCTCATCATGATGTCCTGACGACTCATGATGAGGATCTGTTAGCTTTAGCAGCTAACAGATCCGCAAAATTCACAATTATTTAACAATGAATCCAACGGACCAAATATGTCATTATAATTCAGAGTGAAAATTCATGACTCTTGAAATATTGTATCCTCCAAGCCTTCCTGTGTGACTGCGAGATTGATATCGATAATATAATAATAATTGTGATTTGATTTGTTATTCTCATTTAGTCGTCAGACGACGTGAACAACATAGTTGGCTTGGTAGAAAAATACCTATAAGTACAAGACTGCTTTTTTTTCCCTTCTTTTTCTTCACAATTTGCTTCCTAAAAACATGTTTATTGATTTCTGAAGTATGACCTGAGTGTGCTGGTGTCTCTTCAAGCCCGATCTAATAGAGTGTGGCTGATCCACTCATGACGATAATTTTAATTCTTATTGGCATTCAATCTGACTGATGTGCGCAGCAGTAGGTAGAGTCAAAGACACACGCTTTATATAGAAAATAATTCTCCATTTATTTCATCTTCTTATGGCAACTGTATGTGATCATGTGGTATTAAGCAAACAGTGTACAAATAAAGGGAAACTTTGGACAGGGCATTGATACAGGCAGAAAAGTGTGATTAAAAGAGGTGAAGAACGTATAAGAAAGAGAAAGTTTAGGCTTTGGAGTTCTTATGGTTGTTTCTGTGAGGGCATCAACATGTTCAAGTTCGAAGCTGATTTGTGGCAGTCAAACCGCAACATGAAGGAATTACCAGAATTTTTATTAGACAGAAAGCCTTTCAGAAAACACCTCCAAAATGGCTGCATTTGCTCTCCGATGACAAATGGTTTCAAATTTGCAAAATTATTACTGGAATTTTATCATTAAATACATAAAACAAGTCATTCCAAAGCCCTCAGTTATCGACACACACACAAAAGAAGTTAAATTGACTCTGGCTCTGTGAAAGCCCGAAGGATGGAGTTTGTCAAATTATTTGGCACGGACTTGGCTCTGAACACACAAACGCTTTGTGCGTCTATGAAACCCATACAATTCAAACCACCTTGTTTGTGAACAGCAGTGCAGCTCACATATCAGAATAATTATTAGAAAGTTAAACAGTTTTTAGCTTTCTCTGAGGTGCTGATGGAAATATCAGTCTTTTCTGCATCAGTTCACAATGTCTTGCATCCAAATTTGACACAACAACAACGTAAAAAAAGTACATGGAGTTATTAAAAAAAAAAAAAAAACACCTTTTGGAAAATTGTTCAATCCTAAACACACAAATTCCGTCAGAACTGATTGGAAAGTATATGATTTACATTAAGCAAACCTGTAGCTTATGTAGTCTTATAATAACGGTATGCAAATCTTAGAACTAGAAATGCACTGATATGAAAATTTGGGCCAATATCAATATCCGATATTAAAATCACCGATGTTTACTGATATCATAGATGTTTTCTTTAACCTTTGTGAGATGACCACCATGATATGGAGTCTCTGCTTCAGTAAACAAAATGTCTAACATTGGCCAACAACATTGTTGGAGCAATTATAGCAAAACCATACGGGGTTGGAATGTATCAATCATTTATACAAGTAAATTTTGGAAAATTAAACTTTTTTGATTGTGCCGCACATGTAACTCCCCTTTTTCACAGGATTTGATTTCCTATACAAGTCTTCCTTATCTCATTTTGCTGCATAATAAGTAAATATGTTCTCTAATTTCAATGTTTGTCTCGTAAACGCACTCATACTTCTTAAAGTTTTTCCATAGTTTGCCAAGTTACAAAAGCAAACTGCAATGTACTTCATTTGCATTTCATGTTATCTAGACCAGGGGTCCCCAAAGTGGGTCCTGGAGGGCCGGCATCCTGCATGTTTTAGTTCTCTCCCTGGTTTAACGCACCTGGATCCAATGATGGCTCGTTAGAGGCCTAAGAAGAACATTGACATTCTGAAAAGGTTGTCACTACCACCAAGGAGAGAACTAAAACATGCAGGACGCCGGCTCTCGAGGACCCACTTTGGGGACCCCTGATATAGACCAACACCAAGTTGACCATGTTTATGCAGCAGAAGGAAAAAAAAACATGCTTATCAAAATCTTTTTCAAAACATTTTCTGTTCACTCCCTCTGGCAATGCTTGTTGCTGGAATTAAAGCTGCAAGTGCTTTCCACATCAGGACACTTAATTTTTTTTTTTTTGCATATTCAACTTTGCAAAACAGTTCAAGCTAAGTCAAATTAGACATAATGTGTCTGTGAGTCAATCATTTTAACAGATGAGCATGCTTAAATTGATTCTATGATTGCAATTCTGACTGTAAGTTAAGTGTTGTCATCCTTCTAAAAGGTGAAACACTGAATGTTGTTGAAGCATGACAAAATGAGACAAACTCAGTATCAATACTTTCGCAATGTATGGTTATGTCATTTCCTCCTAAATCTGCTTGCATGAAATATCGAGTGCCTGCTCTAAAAGGCTGTAAGACCAGCTCATATTCACAACACGGAACAACTCGGGCACATACACAGAGACGTACATCACAGGACTGTAGGTATACTGCAGGCTCCAGTCGCAGGCTGAGCTTGTCAGTGATTCTGTTCCTCTTGACCAAACTGATATCGAAGCAGTAGGCGTGAAGAAAGCAGAGCACATCACTAAAGATAGGTTTCTGTTTCTTTCTGCGTGGTCCTTTATATGCATGAGGACAGCTGCCTGCAAGGAGTGCTATTAAGCCCCGTGAAGAGGATGATATCACCCTAGCTTTCTTACTTCTGGAGCTTACTTTATCCTTATCCCTCGCTCCACTGGTTTCCATACTCTCAGCCCCGGGCAAAGCAGTCACACATGCCCTGACACAGGCACTGACAGAACCCATACACTAGGCAAACTGTCAGACTCGATGGCACTAAGCTAACACATACAATTCCTAGAGTCACTCTCTGGATCACTAACAAATAGATTCCTAAGGGCAGCGAACCAAAGTATAAGAAACCAAGTAGCCACACCAGAATACGTGGGACGTGATTGCAGAGCTTCGAAAGCGCATCATGATCGGTGGGTCCGTTGGACCCAATTGAGACAGAGTCCAGGCTCTGGTCGGCGTAGATATCCGAGCTGCCGTTGTGGCTCGGGGAGCGCTGCAAGTCCCTCTGAACCTCCATAATGGTGATGACCAGGCAGTTTGAGGAGTCATGGGACGGGCTGGTGGAGGACAAACTCTTTGGCGTCAAGACCACCTCCCTCTTCTTGTCCAAACTGCAGGACTTTTCTCGCATTGTCAGGTGGGACATGATGTTGACGTCGTCAGGCAGGGAGGAGACCTGGTACTCAGTGATTTCAGTTTGGTGTCGGCAGAAGGGGCAAGGGACGCAGCCCGCTCCGTCGGTGACGTCCAGAATCTTAACGAGGCATCGGGAGCACACCCGATGTAGGCAGTCCAGGATCTTAGGCTTCCTGTTGTTGGCATTGTAGCGCTGGTAGCAGATTTTACACTCTAACTCCTCTGGGGGAGGACAGTCCGTCTCTTCTGAAGTAGCCGGAGGACTGCTCATCTTCAAGTCATGTTCTGGGGAACACATATGGGAACAGTTTGAAAAGAGAGTGTTAGATTTAGAAATGGTTATGTTCAGCTGAACGGTGAAGTCAGGGAGACATAGGGGAACAGACAGAAGCAAGAGGATGTTTTCGTTCCCAGCGTGAAAAGGTCAGGGCTTTGCCTTCCTCTCAGACTGCTCTGACTGTGTGTACCTGCTGGTGATGAATGATTTATGGCCTGGGAATTAGATCAGGGTGTCATCCCTGTGCCCTTAGTGACAAAGCAAAACCCAGCGGTGATATTGATCTGTGGGGGAAGGTGATAGAAGGTTCTACTTCTTTAACATTTTCTCTCAGTTCTTGTCTGGACTACAGAGTTGAAGCAGTGGTTAGGTCATAGAGGTCTTTGCTTTATTTCGACTTGTTCTGCAGTTTCTTTTGCATCAAATTTTGCCTTCATGTAGTTTATTTGAATATAAACTATTGATTCATAGTCAGTATTCAACCAAATAGCTGCTTTACTTTGGATTTATCCTTCTTTGCTGGACTGAATATTGGATACAATTAGAAGCCAACTGGTAGTAGCTCTTTGAAGGACAACTCATGTCCTATCATTTAAAAATAGCTAAATCGTGATTCCTTGGTAACAAAATGTTGCTTGTTTTTAGTGATTCAAGATATGCTGTTTTTCTTGGAAACAGCTTCCTTCAAGATCCACTTATCAAGTTTTACGTAACATGTGGTTCTTTCTAAGGAACAAGATTTAACCTTTTATCAGAGTATTAAGGTCTGGGCTCTGTCAGACTGTTATTATGGCGTTTTAATATGCCGATATACATGAGATAGGGTTTCAGAGTTTAATCTGTAGGGATGCTTTGTGCTTCAGCTGGTATCCATTGGCCTCCTTCCAGTACGAGAACCTGAAAGTAAAAGACTACTACCAATATTGTTAGTTTTTTAATAACAGTATTGCCGTAGATAAGATCTGGTGACAAGCATGATAATAAAACGTACATGTTGTTTAATCCCTGGGCTCCTGCAAGACTACACTGTGTTTTGATAAAAATGAGATGGAAAGCTACTCAGTCGGTTTTGCTCCCGCCGAAGATGACTTTCCAGAATAATTGAAAGTGATCTCATATGAAATTCATTTTCCATTTGATTTGAAATGCTTTCAGTTTGGACACAAAACCTTCAGTTCTGTCCTTCGAGTAGGCAAGAAAACAGTTCAAGTTTCACCTCCGACTAGCACTCAGATTCTTTTATCCATTAATCTCAAAGCTGTATCCTTTGGACTAACAAAGCCTTCTTTGTCTGAGCTTTTAAAATAATAATAAAAAAGAAATTTAAGGTTCTTTGAGTGATTCATGACATTATTTTTATATTCCTGTATCTTAAGACAAGACGTACTGCAAAATGAAGGACCAACATGACAGCATTTTTGTTTTTCTGATTGTTTTCACACTTTTATTGCTGCAGCATTGGTCAAAGACACTCTGATGGGTCAGGGCCAGTTTCTACTCGGCCTTCGATGTGCTCACAGACAGCTGAATTCAGCACTGACTTGTAGTTTCTGTGTGCAAACTAAGTGGCCTGGGGGAGGCTACAGCTGTCGGGGACGTGCTTTGTTTATAATCCTGCTTCAGATGAAACTAACACACCACCCTCCTCACCCCAATACACACATTTCCTACGGTCGGTGCCCGTCATTTCCAGTAGTAGCTGATTATTGCCCTGATTTATTGACGTATATGAATATTTATGTCCATTCTACATATATATGTGTATAAAGTCTCTTTTAATTAACGATTAATCTGTTGATTATTGTGACCATTAAGCTGATAAAAAATTTGTGTGTTCCGCATTTAGCTACTTAAGCCTTATTTATCCAATATTAGAGATGCATTAAAAGACGCTAAGCAACATAGTATTCCGTTAGTGTGCGCTTGATCATTTGTAGCAAATGATCCATATGCAGCTAAAAAAACCCACTTCTGGCACCAACATGTGACGAGCTCAGCTCTTTCTGCCTGAGTTAAGCTCAATATAGTGCAGGACTGATCGGTTGAGTTTTTTTCTTTATTATTTTGATTAACTGGCTCACAATTGGATAGCAAAATGTGCTTGATATAAGACTTTTTTTTCCGAGAACTATACTGCTCTGTGTGTAATGTTCTTTTAGCTAATGTTCCTTTTTGAGTAAGTATGCTCCAGTTAATGATTAATCAATCACTAAATTAGTCAACGATCATTTCAATAATTAATTTATTACGATTAATCGTTTCAACTCTCATATCAGTATTTATCCTTTTGTTGTATCTTTCTTGATTAAGTTAATCCAGAAAACACGTGTGTAACCCATTCTGAAGCTGTACATGCAATAAACAACCAGCGTAAATCCGTTACAATAACAGACTCAGCAACGTGCCGGTCAACTTAGGGTCTTTGCATTCTGCCAGTCGGTTTGACAGCCATTGACTCACTGCCCAGATTGGCAGTCAGACTGTGATTGTACTTGGTCTCCTGAGCTTGTTTTCACGGCAGCATAACATCATTTCAATTCAAGCACCGGTCACAGCTCCCAGACTTCAGTTTGCCTTGCAACCACAATGTTTTCAAGAAATGTATACTTCTTCTTCAATTTGAGGGATTTATTATTAGTATCTCCAAAATGTTGGCACGCACATCTTATGTGTTTAGTACAATCAGTTCTTCTTCTATTATTCATTTCCTAAAGGATGGTGCAGGACGTTTGTATATTCTGTAATGTATTCTCCACAGTGGCAATCAGCAAGGGAAGTACAGTCTGTGGCTAATTAAAAATGAATTAGTAAAGGTTAACAGGGTTTGCCGGAACTGCTGAAAAGGGCTTTGCGTTATCTTTTTTGAAAGTGTTTAGTCCTGCATATCGGCTAGTTTCTAACACCTATGTTAATGCGTTAACCAGCCCTCTTCCAATCACGGAGAAGCAATGTAAAGGAAATCCATTCATTCATGACCATAAAATATACATTGAATAGGTGAAGGCTGGCAAATGCCCAACAGGCTCCTCTTTGACTTGCTGACTGTTAAATATTTCAGCAACAGGCCTGTTGCGTTAAAAAGCCCCCTGAAACATGTCAGAAAGAAGAAGCTGCTTGAGCCGTCCCAAGGACAAAACTCAGAGCTTCTTATATAAAGGCAAATGTTGAACAGGGAAAAAAAACAACTAAAAAACATCTTTCCGAGCTTCATTCAGGTGACATCATTTCTCATACGTCTGGACTAATTTAGGGATCTAATTATTGTGACACACAGAACCACAAGGGCTTTTCAGCCTCTGTACCTGGCAGTGAAAAATATGGAAACTGCAAATAGCTCTGAAGGAGATTTCTTTCATTTAGAAAATGTTGTGGCTATTCCGCTAATGTGGAAAAAACACAATTTTTCATTTAAAATCACGGTTATACGTGTGTTCACACGATAGCTCGTTAAAAAAAATAAAAAATCACCCTCCTATATTACATCCTCCGCATTAATCTCAGGAACTGTATTTACACTAACTCTGTTTATATAGTTTTGTGTCTAAGTGGTCAAATCAAAGCCATGTTTCCATTTCATGTTTTGTAAAGCCAATAATGTTTGCATCCCCAGGTTTAATCTGGTGTCGGGGTGTTTGTCGGCTGAGAATACACATTAATAACATGTTTTTATATTAGCATACAAGAACTACATGAGCTAAAATACTGAATTAAACTCTGTGTTATCGCTCGGGATCAGACTGTAAAGTTAGAAAAGCAAAGCATGCACTGAAACGTGAGAAATTACAAAAATGTTGCTTTATGTTTTTTTGGAGTATGTATGTCTGCCGTGGGATTTCTTTTTTCCAAGATGAAAACACTTCCAATTGCCTTTGTCTTGCTTGTCAGCCGTTCTTCCACCAAACCCCAAGATGCACACATACACATCTTTTGTCTGCCTCTTCTCTGTGCAGATCGTTATGGAAAGTGTTGACCTTTGCTGTCAGAATGTCCTCTTTGTGAATCACCTCAGAATACATCAAAAGATGCTGATATCGCTGTTGTCAGAATATTGAAACTAATTAAGAGCCCAACCTGACATCAACATTATTAAAATCAATAACACGTATAAAACTCACCAGCTTTAAAGTGCAGGGAAATAAAACATAGCAAATTATTACAGTGTCAATGTCCTACCTAACTCAGTCACTGTTAACTTCTAGACACTGAATGTGTTGATTTTTGTTTTTTTTTTAGCATTCTACGTTTTATGGAAACACAAGTGAATGTGTGTGCCGTTAGGCCAAAAGCTTCAGGTCATGGCTTATTTGAATTATTGTGGGGATTTGATTATTGTTTTGTGTTTCTTTCTTTGATTAGGCCAGCATTCACCCTCTCAGTGTTTCTACACCTCTTCTCCTTCCACCTCCAGTCATGACAAATCAGGTATTTTTAGTTTTTCGGCGTGTCAGGATTATGCCTGTCAATGCATATTTCATGAGCAGCCTAAGCAGCAATGCACGTGACCTATAATTGGGTACGTGGCTTCCTGCCAGCTGATGCAGGTGGGACTGGATAGCGTAAGGCAGTCAGAAGTAAAAAAACAAAAAACAAAACAAACCAAAACAACCAGAACATGACCTGCTGCACCTGACGGATGATCTCTGATCTCAGCATAAGGAGTAGAGCTGTCAAAGGGAAAATACCTTTTTAAAAAGCTTTGCTTGCATTCTGCAGAAGCTGATCTTTCTGCAAGCTATCTACTGCTGACGATTTAGTGACTAATTTATACAAAATCTAGAATAAAAAGCAGCCACATCAAAGTTTCAAACTCTTTCATGTCCTCATCAAAATGCAGCTCGCAAGCGAAACGACTTATTGGTTGAACCGGCCGCTCACTGATCGCAAATAACTCTGTTCTGCAGCAGGAAAGGGATCGTGCTTTCATGCCGAGTAAAATATTTTTACTTCAGCAAAGTACAGATGATCATTTCAGGCGCATAAAAATCCTAAAACTGGGTAAAATGTTTTCGCCATGTTCCACATGGACTTTGTGTGTTCGCTCTAATTGCATTTCACCCGCAGTTGACCTGAGCGGTGACCTCATGCGGAGGCTTGTGACTCTCAGAGAGGCAGGGAGGCTTTCTGTTGGCCGCACAACGCTTTGCAAAACTATTTATACGGCTCGAACGTTTTCAACAGCTTTGTCGTGTTAATACCACAGACTTTGTTGTATTTTCGGGGTGTTTTAAGTGATAGACATGTGACAAATTAAATATATGATTCTGAAGCATTCTGAGCATGACAACATGGTTTTAAAAAGAATACTGAATGTGAGCAAAATGCAACAAATTTAGGTTTGTGTTGGGTTAGGTTGCAGAAGATGAAGGGAACCTTGCAGATAAAGAGGTTTTCATGGATATCCTAACAACTTAGCTGTTTTTCTATTTAAAAAAAAAAGCTGCCTGCTTTACTCTGATACCTCTGTTATTTTTATTTTACCTTTATTTAACCAGGAAAGTCCCATCGAGTTTAAAAATCTCTTTTTCAACAATTACAAGTAGATAATACACAATTAATATATGTGTATATATGTGCCATAATGTTTAAAAACTGTCACAATTTGAAGGATTTCTCTCTAATGTCTTAAAAATGCTCAATGAAATAAGTTCAGCTAATTTTCTATCTTTTTTGCAACATGTTCCATGTAAACAGAGCTGAGTAATCAAATTCTCTTTTTATTCCCAATTCTGTGAGAGGAAGTGGGACACTGAGCAAGAATTGATCGATTGAACACAATAAACAACATCCAGTCCAACAAGCGAATATCAAGAAAAGAAATCAAAAATCTGGACTCCATGTGAGAGCAGCAAGAAGAACCACTGTTGAGAGAAAGCTTTATGTTTACTGTTTGCCAGGAAGCATGTCGGAGACTGTGATTGAACTTTTTGGAGCCAGTAACAATGCACACAACCCTAGTGATGAACCAGAATGGTGGCAGCATTATACTGCATTCCTGATCAGCAGAAACAGGGGTCAGAGTTCATGGGAAGATGGGTGGAGCTAAATACAGGGGCAATCTTAGAGGAAAACCTGTAGGAGACGACTAAGGAGTTGACGTCCAGCAGGACAACTCTAAACATTCAACCAGTGCTGATATAAAATCATTTAGATCAGACACTATTCATATAGTAGAATGGCCTAGTCAAAGAAAAGACCCAAATCAAATTGAGAATCTGTGGTAAGACCTGAAAATTGACGTTCACTCACACGTTGACTGATGTCTGCATTGACACATCCTGCTGTGTCACAGAACAAAATGGCAAAAACGGATTAATATTTATTTTTCTTTTATATCTCTTGTAGTTTGTTTTATTTGTCAGCTTTTAAGTATTTGTTTTATATATATATATATATATATATATATATATATATATATATATATATATATATATATATGAGCCTTATTTTCATGTTCAGACCCTAAAAAGCCCCATTAAAATCCATTTGCTCTGTCACTCTGTCTGCTTTCCAACACTTCACAAACCAGTTCCACCCGTTGAAGTCCTGCGTTTCCGACCAGCTTCTTCTTCCTCCACGCAGTGAACCGGTCTCTCCTCTGTTTGATGCACTGAGACGAATGTTGCAGTCGCCTAATTAGGGCCGAAAAGGTTAATCTGTTTACACATGCGCGGATGGACGCTTTATGGCTTGTTGAAAAGAGTTATTGCCTCGGGGGCTTTAAGTTGCATTTGATTTTGTGAATTAATGGAACGGATCAAGGGACATGATGTTGTTACTGAGATTGTGAGGTGTTAATTAAAGTAACAGCAAGCCGGTCAGGTGGGAGGAGAGTGTTTACAATGCAGCGTTTGACTCTGCTCTGCAGCGAGAGCATAGAAGTTGCTGCCTGCAGCACGGGGCAGATGCAACACTGGAGCTCATTCAGAGAAATGTGAATCCTTTTCAGAATGTTAGCACGTGCTAACATGACCCTTAATCTGATCATTATTGGTCAGATTAGAAGCACAGCATATGATGGTTTTTCTTTCAAAACAAGAGACTTGGTTCTAATATTTTCAGGTAAAACAAGTAATTCACTTCTAGCTGGGATTTTTCAGAGGCAAAGTCAAGACCGACAGCGAATCTCATTCCCAGCATTCTGCATTATGTCTGTTGCTGCACAGACATCTGACAGCTATCAGCCTCGCTGATCAGCTTCCAGCCAGGTTTATTATGGTCATGTGGAAGATATTAGTTCTTTAAAATGTTAAGAATCGGATATATGGTTTAGTTATTTGTTATGAGCAGCGGTAGTTCTATTCTACATCTTATTGAATTTAGTGCAATTTAATTGATTAGGATATTACTGCAATTTATGGTAGTATAAATATGTAGGAATTAGCACAATAGCTACATTTTATTTTTTGTCCTAAGACAAGACAGCAATAAATAAATAAATAAATAATAATAATAATAATAATAATAAATTTTTAAAAAGGCAGATTTAAAGTTTGCCTCTGTAGAAATCTCCCCTACACTTATTCATTTAGACAAAAATGAAGTAAGATCTCTGGCGTTTGGGGCCAGAAATTTACAGAATATCATAAAGTTTTTATGAATCTCAAGCTGTGTTTTTAAACATTTTTTTCTTCAGACTGCATGACAGTGCCTATGAAATATACTAATGCTGTTTTTTGTTGTTGCTTTTAGAAAGCAGTTATGATCAACTAAAAAGTGATTTAAAAAACCCATTAATGTCAAGGTAAAAACTGATTTCTACAACTGAATGACAAATACAGATATAGGGCAAAAAAATAAATGATTGCATAAATATTCACACCCTTACAGTTAGTGTTCAGTAGATGCAGATGTGTCAATCACAGCACTGAATGTGGACATGTTCAATATTCACCGACTTTAAGGGGCTGGATATTTTTGCATTCACTCAAAATGAACTCAAAACAGCTCATTTCTGAAAGCAATTAATACCCTGAGCTCTCACATGCACTAATTATATTATGGTATATGTATACAAATCTACCTAAATATATATATGATTGTAAAAATCGTCAGTTTATGTTTATGTGGTGTATATTTCATGGATTGTTTGCACTATTTTTTGGAGTTGGGTTTTAATCTTATTGTATACGTGCACAGTGACAAAAAAAAAAACCACAATAAATTCTTATTCTAATTTCATGTTCAATATCTACAGTCAAAAAAAGTCAAATTTTGTTGATCATGATTGATTTGTACAAGCAAAAAAAAAACAAACAAACAAAATGCCACATGGTCCAAGTGTCCACACTGTTAATGGTAAAGGTGATCGAACACAGTAAATAAATACAGATGGATCTGGTTTCTGTCCTTTGATTATGCGTAATGCTAACACATTGTAGGTTGCTCCAAGGGTCTCATAAAAGTTATAAAATCTCCACGCTCCTTTGCATCGTCAGAATTTCAGTGGCTAAAATTGTTGTTAGAATCAACTATTGCATCAGTCATTAGTATTCTGGTTGCCTTGTTGCGAAGGCGAGCGCCCCCTCGGGCTAAATCTGGCAGGGACGGCTGGATGTTTGGCGGCTTACAGAGCAGGCTAAATGTCACCGCGTCAGCTGGCCAGATGCTGGTGCCCTCACGCCTCCCTGTGCGACCCGAGACATTTGGATTCTCTGGACCCAGACAGCACCATTTGCATTCATCGCTTGGCACAGGAGGGAATTAACAGAGAATAACTGCCTTGCAGAGAGACATTTAATAGTTCATGGTTTAATTCGTTCCTAGTTATTCTTTCTTTTTTGCTATGATTCCATCTCATTTCAGATCCATGCCTGCTCATCTTTGCTCAATAATGTTCCATTTTCTTATTTGCTCTTTGCATGTCTGCTTCACTCACCAGAGCATTTGTCCTGAATTTATACAATCTCATCTTTGACAAATCACGGCGATTTGTGCGGCAGAGCTAACCTGGAGTAGGCTGACTGAAAGTCACAGCCTGAAGCTTATTGCTCGAAACTATCGCACGCTGGCTTGCTAACAGAAGGATAAACGTTGTGACAAAATGGAGTTAAAAGATGCAAATGTCAGCGAAACTTCTGAACAGAATTAAAACCCGCCAGCCAGTCAGTGATGCACCAAGATTTGCGACTCGCACGGAAGGAGACATTTTGTGACAGGACGGAAAATGGAATAATCTGGTTTCTGTCAGTTTGTCACAACGTTTCCGGCTGGGTGCGGTGACACGTTTTGGGGTAAAATGAGATGCTTCCGAGCTGAAGAGCTTGTAGAGAAATAAATGGATAGTGTTTGGATATATACGTATATATTTGTTTTTCTTCATTTCAAAACAGAAAGGATTATAAAAGAAAGACATATTCCCTACGCAGTTATGCAGGCTTTGTGTTTATATTGGTTGTTTTTATTTCTACTCATTTTTGATATGAAAAACACTCTATTAACAGTTTGTCAAAAATGTTTCATGGCCAACAATAATGCACCAACGCTCACAGCGATACGCATACTGATTGCCAATTCCTAACCAAAGTCATTAGGTTGTTTACATTTCAGTTTATTACAAAACAGAGAAAAATTGTGATGTTTTCAGTCAATAATAATATGTTTTAAAAAAAAGCTTGATTCTTTTAGATTTTTCTAGAACATTTCAAAAATATCCATAAGCCTCTACGTCCCGGTCACATGACTAACACAAACTTAAGTGCATTTCATCAGGTTTGACCAACATTGTAAAAATCTGGAAAGTGTGTACATTTGGAGTTTTGCCTCCATATGCTGATGCATCTGAATAAAATTCTTGGCAACGAGTTGTCTTCAGAACTCATGTTACTAGCAAACATATCAAGATATTCTGAGGAGAAGAAAAATGCAAAGGTTGACTCAAAGAGAGAATATACATTTAAATTTGACAGACGGTTTCAAACATCATGTCGTGGCGTAGTTCCACTGAATTTTTAACAATGTCAGTGGCTTTAATCCCGTATCACCTCCTTATCTTACAAAACCCTTTATGATGCAGTAAACAACTAGTGTCAGCAAATAAGAGTTCGGTATTTAAATAACTAGCTAATGTCTAGAGCAGTCCAGACGGCTATTCACGGTGTACAGTGATATAAGGAAGACGAACATGAATGAGTATCTTCAAGGTCTGCTTTTGCGCCTTTCTCAGTGCTGCTACACTAGCTATAAAGTTTGCCTGTGTGTAATTTATTGGCCAGAGAATCCCACTGAACTAACAGAACAACTTCCGATCAGTCAAATCCAAATTGACGTAGATTTTAGACAGACTGGCAGACTTATGATTATGACTGTCGTCTGTTCCGATGAAACTGGCGACAAAGTTTAGATGGAGAAGTCGAGACCAAGCAAAACAGCAGACGGCAGGTCAGGAATAAAGTTATGGAGACGTTTAAAACAGGCTTAGGTTATAGAACAATATCCAGGTTGTAAGCCTCTTCAAGAGCTCAGAGCCATCCATCATCTGGAAATGGAAAGAGTATGGTAGAACTACAACAACAAAAAAAGCTACTGGAGAAATAAAGCAATAAGAAGTCACTTTGGAGTGAACAACAAGGTGTGCACCAATTTGTCTGCTTGTAAAATGCTATGTGGAATGGAGCTAAGACTAAACATCAGAAGCATCATGCTGTGGGCCTGCATTCTTTACTAGGGAACACAGGAAGTGTTCCCTACTGTACTAGGGAATCTTCAAATTAGAGCTGATTTGAAGATTGGTGGAGCGAAATATGGCTGAATCATGGGAGAAAACAGACAGAGCTCCTCAACATACAGCCGGAGTTCACAGGTTAGAATGGCCCAGTCAAAGCTCAGACCTAAAAATGACCACTCACCGATATTTTTTCTATTTAGCTTGAGCTAATTTGCAAAGAAGAATTGGGAAAAGTTCAGACTTAAAAATCCCAGATTGCAGCGAAAAGTGGTTTCAGCAAATTCTTCTTTCAGACAGAGTGAACACAAATGCACACCACACTTTTCAGATATTCTTACTCTAATCTTATTTGGACTATGTATTGTTTTCTTTCATTTCAAATTTGACATTATTTATTTTAGTCAGTGACAAAAAAAAAACCCCAAAAAAAACCTAAGTAAAACTGAAAGTTTGTGGTTGCAGTGCAGTGAAATGTGAAATGTAAGACAGTATTTTTGTGGTAAGAAACCACAAAAGACTCACAATAGCTTCATAAATCAGTAATACTGTCCAGAAGGGACAAACAAAGCACAGGTTTCTCAAAGGGAGAAGCTTGTTATAAACATCAGGAGTTTATGGTTTGCTGTCACTGCTTTGCAGAACAGAAAGAGTGCAGCACTGAAATTAAAGGAGCAGCAACAAGTTTCTCTTTCTTCTCCCCTTTGCCCCCCGCCCCCTGCCCTCGAGAGAAAGACACTGTAAGATTAATATAATAAGTTGAACTTGTTTACTTTGCTACCCCGTCTTTTCTCGGTCTTTGTGCAAACAACAGACAGGAGCAGTCAGGGGTGAAATTTGCTCGTGGCGAACGCTGGAATTATTACATCAGAGCGCTTCTCTCATCTTTCTTCACTGGCTCTGGCTTAACAGGATTATGCAGTTTTGGAAGCACAATCAACATTAATTGGCGAATTTGCATCAAATTCATATTCATAAAAAAAAAAAAAAAAAAAAAAAAAAAAAGAAGCTCTTTATGTTCATGTTGCTGCTTTCGTGCAAAAGTGTCACAATCACCTCTGGAAATTTCTACAATCCAGACATTATGTGCAGACGTAGAGGAAGTGTTTATTTTGTGCTTCAACTAACAGACGGTGCGACAAACACGCACACAAAAATATAAAATCTTTTTCAACCTCTGAGATCTCACCTATTTGCTCCTCTGTCAGTGTTCTCTCTGAGTGGAGCGTGTTATTCCACTTGTATGAGTGCATGTGCCGCACTACCAGCAACAGTTTGGAACTGTCAGCAGCAAAACAGCTTCTAATCTGTAAACACATCTGAACCTAAGAGCTAAATGCTCCCTAAATGCTGCCTAACACACACATCCAGGTATGCGCACACACTTCAGACAAAAAAACCTGCAGGAAAAGTCCCGACGTTTCTCACAACAACAACGTGTCGCATGAGGGGTGGAGGGAGAATCTGCAGCTTGCAGTTTGTGCCTGTGTGTGTGTGTGTGTTGCTGTTACTCCTCACCTTGTCCCAGTGTGTGTGACACCCCCTCCTCCGCTCCACTTGCCTCTGCTGCGCTGTCCTTCATTTAAGTCCACCTTCTTCATAGCAACACTCCTCATATCATTCCTTTTTGCATGTGCGCTGCGCGCGCACGTGTGTGTGCGCGTATGTTTGTGTGCAGGTATACCGGAGGCAGGCGTCAACCAGGCTGGCAGCGTTGGAGGAGGCTGCGGAGGGGAGGACGGCTTCTTACAAGAGGGAGATCCTTCACCTGCAGAAGCTGCTGAGAGAAAGACAGGAGGCTGAGGAAAAACTGCTGCAGTCCAAACGGTAGGGGGGGGAGGAGAGGAGAGAGAGAGAGACAGAGAAAGGGAGGGAGAGAGAAGGATGGGGGAGGATAGTGAGATAATGTATGAATGAGAAGAGTAGACGCGATGAGATGAAAGACAACTGTGTGTGTAGAAAGAAAAAGGTGTAAGGAAACAACATTGACTACGTTTTACAATCTAATAGTCCGATTTAGCTCATTAAAGCCACATTATGCAACTTTTGTAAAGAAGATGCTTTTTACACGTGTCTTAAAAGTTGCGACAATTTGCCATGAGACACATTATCTGTGAAAAGGTCGATCTCCTCCACCTGCTCCCTGAGCTACTGTCGGCGTCTGAAGAGATGAACCAACTGCTCCCACTCAAAAGTGACCAAGCAGAGCCGGGAGGAGGGTCTTAGCGCTGTCAATCAACCTCGTGCGCTCGCTGCTAAATGTTCTAATGGCGGACAAACAACTTACAGTTACGGGAAAGCCGTATCTGCCGCAAGTGACAGTTTAGTGAGAGAAATAAGCTAAACTGTTTATTGTTTTAAGACTTTTTCACATGTAAAAAATCTTCTTTTTCTGTTTTAAGTGAGAAAAAAAAAATCAGCAGTATTGTTTTCTTAAACAAACATATTTCTCTTGCTGAATTTTTACGTTTCTTTCGTCTTATTTCAAGTGTACTCAAATATTTACACTTGAAACTAGACAAGACAAAAAAATAATGGACAAAAAATAAAAAAATAGTGTTTTTGCAGTGTGCTAAACATTTTGGGGTTGCGTTCCAGGAAGTGAAAAGGAAATACTTTCTAGGGAGGAACTATATCTCGTTTTATTTTAAGATATAAAAAGTAGCAGGAGCAATGTAACGATTATATGCAATTCAACAGAGAGACGATGGAGATAAAACGACCAACAGGAGGAGGAGGAAGGATCACTCTCACCACGCTGACGGCTTTCGGTTTTTTTTTTTTCTTTTTCTCACAACTGTCTTTCAAAAAATCATCTCCAGAAAGGAGAGTGAAACCCCAGAGACGTCCCCCATAACATGTTGGATCCTGCTTTCAGGTTCACTGCAGATGCCACACCGAAATGTGACGCAGCGTGTCAGGGAGTCTCTCAACAGCATCATGACAAAAAGCAGCGAAGATGCTGCGGCGTTATCATGGGATGCCACCAGGGACATTAGCACCCCATAAGTTGTGACATGTTTCAGTCTGCTGAGGGAAGTGCAGTGGAAAGCTCAGGAGAGATTCTCGGGCGTATTCGCAACCATATCTGGATGGATTTATGAAAAAAAAAAAAAAAAAGAATCAGATTTATTTTGGTCAATATCGACAACAATGCCGTTTAAAATAATTGTTCGGAAAGACGGGGCATCTCGGTGCAACTTGAAGAACCGTGAACTGCTTTCAACACAACAGTTTTCTGTTATTTTTCTATTTTCTTTAATGTAGGATGTTATATAAAACATAAAGGTAAAATAATTTCTGTTCCTCAATAGAAAAGCAAAGTGCTAAATTGAAATTAAAATGCAAAATATACTGAAGCACAAATCAATCTAATTGACCAAATAAATGAACTAGAAATAAATTAAAAAGAATAAAGTAAGAAAATTATTAATTGCCTCGACTTATAAATAAAACATGAAACAAATGTGCTCATGTTTTAGTGCGGCTCCTGTGGGATTTTATAGATTTCAATAAGATTAGACAAAATGTTTACAATAAATGTCACTTTACATATCAAATCACAGTTTAAATTCCAACTGTTGCTCAGGGGATCAGACACGACCACAAAACAAATCTTTTATTTTTTTTTATTTATTTATTTTTTTAATCTGTACCAGTCAAGAGACATCACACAACGTGAAATAATATATGTTGTTTTTTCTCCAGATATAACTTTCTCAGCACTTTGGAGTGACATGTGACCAATAAAAGGAGCAGCAATGCTTCTTTTTGTGGCGAGCGTTAGCTTTAATCTTGCTATTTTTCAGGAATAAATGAAGAACAGATTTGTTTTTTGTTTTTTTTTTCAAATAAATTTTAAATACTGCCGTATTGAATGGAAAGGTTGGAAAAAGAGATTGTTTACGCTGCACAGTTTGTGCAGCCTGTTAATAATCCTGCACTGTCAGTATTATTTTATTGAATTTTCTTGTTTTTTTTTTTTTGTTTTTTTTTTAAATAAATATAGCACCCTTCCAATAATCAGATTGCTCCAGAAAAAAACCCCCCAAACTCTCAACAATTCCCTTCTCTGTTTCTCCCAGCGTGGGTCGGTCTGTTTTTAGACCCGTCTCCGGGCCTGATGCCCGCTGCTATCAAATGAAAGCAAGCTAATCACATTGTCTGAAGAGTCGGCCCTGCTCTGCCTGGAGGGCATCTTAATGACGAATCACACCACGTTATCAGACACATCTCTAACCAGAGCGGCTTCGCCCGATCTCAGGAAGGTCGTTGGTTCTTTTAATTCAGCCTCGCTTGCTTTGTAATTTATGTAGTAAAGTTGTACCATCGGCGCTATTCATCGGGTGGAAAAGGCGGCTGTGTTTTAGTAAATACACAGGACGAGATCCTATCAGCTGTGATTCAGCCTCTTATCACCGGCTGCCAGTCAGTTTGGTAATCGATTTGTAAGATTGCTCTGATCACCCATGTGCTCTGCATGGTTTGTTTCTAAGACACATGGCTGAATAGTCGACCCTTTCAGAGAAATCGGACTAACAGGGGATAAATAACATGAATTGAGATTTGTTTTTTGTATGAAAGGCTTAAGACATCTTCAAAGATGTCTTGTGATGCAATAAACCAAGATGTACGTTAGAGACAGATGTTTCTTTCTTCCCACGTCAAGTTGCTTCCCGTCCAGTCCACTGGTGTTTTTCTTCTCAGTTTTACATATCAAGATAAAATAAAAAGTCAGTGGCTCTAGCATACCTTATTAATCCTTCAGATTAATGACTATTATTGACATTTGTTAATATACATTTGATGATGACTTAGCTAAAATGAAGGATCAGGGTGAAAAACTAACAACGTCCTATGATTTTTGGTTGATTCAGTTTTATTACTGGGGCAGTATTATGTAAATCAACTTTTTTTTTTGGTAACAATAGTTGTATTAACTCGCTTATAACGTTTATAAACCAGTAAACCGAACAGGTTAACTAGTTAAGAGGATTTTGCTCAGCGTTTTTTGGCCAATAAAACCGAGGAAAGTGGAGCGAACCGTTTCTTCTTCGCTGTGTTAAATTCCTATAACCACCGACTCGTCTGAACGGATTGAGAACAGATTCTGATCATAACTTAGAGCTTCCTCCTGAGCTCTGAGTCTTTGACATGTTTCCAATCAGAAGCCCCTCATTAAACCGAGCTCAAGGTTTCACAGCCGAAAATCCCTTTAATGGCATTGAGTGAGAACAACTGTCTTAAAATATAACTTATTAGGAAAAATCTTTCCATCTTTTGCTCATTCGTGCGATCAGAGCAGAGTTGAACCTTGCCTCTGAAAATGGTCAGCCTAATTAGCCTTGTTCTGATAGCACAGTCAAGTCTTGCCAAGTCATTGGAACACACACCGGGGGCCAAAATGTTACAGAAAAATCCTGTTTCTAGACAGGGTTCTTATAAAACACCCCTGGCTGTTTTTGTTGTTTTTCTCTTTTTGAGAAAATACGTCGGCTTTGTTCTCAGGAGGAAGAGCGAAACGTTCCACCGTCTCCCTTCAGGAGAATCTTTCTCGCAGTCAGTCTCCGGTTCCTCTCATCCTCTGCTTTATATTCCGCCCGTGCTGCAGCCGCGGAGATGCTGATCGGCTGTGATTGCTGCCTGCCAGCTGAGTTCTGCGTAGCCTCCGGGGAAGTGCCACTGCCCGAGACTTCATGGAGCTCTGGGGGGGGGGCAATAGAGCTTTCAGAGCTTCTTCTTCCCCTCCTTCTAAACATAGTCTGCTCCTCCCACTGCTACCTAGCCACTCAACTCAGAAAGGTTAGCTTCATATAAACAAAACGCAACCTCCAGGTCAACAGCCAAAGATGGTAATTTGCTGATAAATTTCCCCCGTTTTCATTTAATTTACTGTCGGCAGCCAACAAACTGAGAGCCTGATTATATAAGCCGTTGTCAGTAAGTTTGGAATCTGACTAACATGCAGCAGTGTTTCGCAGGTCTGAAGTCAGTGGATGATTAGTGTTGGTTAGTAACTTGTTTAGTTCCTAATCCTTTAGTTGGAACTTAGGCTTTGCTCCAAGTAAAGTTCTACTTAAAAGATGTATTGTGGCAAATAATTAGTTTTCACTTATTAAAGGGACCAATTTATGTATTTTCTACGTTACCTTCAGTTGCTATATTTATCAAATGTAACTTACAAGAAATTTTAACGCCTGGAAATCGGGCCTCTGTCGCTTTAAAAACGGCTGCTCTTTCCGAAACTCTCGCCGTCAGGAAGTCATCACAGCATCGCTCCTCTATCAACCCTTTAACAGCGTTTTTACCAGCGTTGCACTGAGGACAACCTTGCACAATGAGCTCAGCAGATGTGCAGTTCTTCCAGGTGTCTGCTAATTGCCGCTGGCTAGTCTGAAGGAGCTGAGTGGGAGAGTCGTGGCGGAAGCTCTGAAGCCTGGAAACTGCAGCTCAGAGGAGAGGCTGAGTCTGAAAGGCGGAGAGCCAGGTCCATCCAGGACAGCTGAATGGTTGCCATGGGAGATTAAAGGATTTCTCAAACATCCATGAGAGAATCAAGGCAACGCTCCGTGTATGTTTTTAATGAAGGAATAACAGTATAACATGATGTAAAACTAAAAGATGTTGCTTTTACATAACACTGCCCCTTTAAAACATAGATTTTTAAGATAATATTAGTAGTATTACTGTCAATTCTGTTAAAGCGTAGAGTTCCCTCTGCTGTCGAGCGCCTCAAAGCGCTGACAGTCATTTATGCTAATGTGCAGAGCTGGCCTCGTGCTTAAAATTCACAAAACTCAAGTACACAAACGATCATGCTGCAGAAGTTTTCTGTTCCTTCAGGCTCCCTCGTTTGATCCGGGCCTGCCTCGTCCATCAGAAGCACTTTTCCCTCAAATCGCGCTGCATTCTCTACGAACCTGAGGCAATTGCCAAGGACTATACTTCGCCTGCCCTCGCAATAACCTGCCAGTTAGAGAGACATGACAAAGACGGCTGAAACACGCAGAGATGGGCGGCGGTTTTTGCAGCAGCCGTTGTAAAAGATGTTATTTTACGGTCGTGGCAGCCTGTGGCTTTTGTAGCTTTGAGCCCGTAGTGAGTGAGAACCTGAATTGACATACAGAGGTCGGGCTTTGCAAACAGCAGCCTTCGGCTCGTGCACATAATTTCCAGTCATGCTGTACCCCTGAACCCAGCACTGAGATGTTTCTTCTGCATCCAACAGAGATAAAGCTCTTAACGTTATTATTCTTGCAATACTCGTCAAAAACACAGCAGATCCAGCGGTTGAAGGCTAGTTCAAACACTCAACACTCTATCCTGCATTAATAAAGTATTTTCCCTTTTATTCAAAAGTATTTTTAATAAAAGGGTATTAAAAAGGTATTTTTAATACCTTTTATAAAAAGTATTTTCTCTTTTATTCAAAAGCAACAATGTTGTTGAACGATTTCACAAAATCCCAACAAAATACATTGAAGGTGGTTGTCACATGGCATGATGTGAAAAACTTCAAACGTCTTTCTCTTTTTTTCTCTCCCTCTCTCTCTCTCTCTGTTATTTGGTAGAATCCTTTTGCAAGGCACCATGTATATTTAATGCAGCAAAATACATTTCAGTGGCTCTGGTCACCGCAATCAAGCCAGTGTTCAGTAAGAGTTTCCCTCCAACACAGGCACATTAATCTTTGTCCCTGTAAGCCGAAGCGGCAGTGAGTGAGGTTGCCATTGGTAACTGGATTGGATGTAATTAGCGGAGAATATGTGGTGGTTGTCACTCTGAGACGACAAGGGACAAAGTTTTATTTTTATTTATTTATTTTTTTTGTTCGCATTGAAACACATCAATAGTTGAAAGAACAGTTTTATCTTTTTTTTTTTTCTTCACAGTCTAGACGATTTTCTCCAGATGGAGAGTTATATGTATGGACATATATACATATATATATATATATATATATATATATATATATATATATATATATATATGTATATATATAGTCCATAATGCCTGACACAGCTGCTTTACATAAACATGCATCAATAAATGTAAATCTTGAACCACCGAACCACCACAGAACATGGATTATATTGCTCGACAAATACAAAATAACAACCAAAATTGCCACTAATTATGTTTTAATTTCCTTTATTTTACTTGCTGAGGGGAAACATTGTGCATTAATGAACATTTTGAACAACACAAACCAATTTAGAACAAAGGCTGATTTCCATTGTCTGTGTCCCTCACAGATGGTGCAAGTTAAATTATTGAAAATTATAGCAGTAAAACAAGAAAGACGAACCAGAAAGGGAATTATGCATCAAGATTGATTTACAGTGCCACTAAATACACCATAAATATATGTGTGGCTCATAAACGTTTGATAGGATTACCTCATGTGGTAAAAAGCGTTAATGTTCTCCTCAACACTGCCTTCCAGATAATTATTTACGTTGCGATTAAAAAGTATTTGACCTCTTACAGATTTCTTCAACATCAGTCCAGGAGATCCCAAGAACAAAAAAACAAGAACAGTTTTTAGCACTGCTGTCCGAAAGTGTGATTATGTAGAGTAAAATACGTCCTGTGCCAACACAAACTGAAAGTCCACTCAGCGAGGAGGAAGCCATTACTCTCAAAGAAATGTAAGAAATCCAGACTGCAGTTTACTCATGCGCACATGGACACAAACCTTTGTTTTTTGGAGAGATGTCCCGTGGTCTGATGAAACAAAAGTGGAACTGTCTGGCCATAATGACTATTGTTACTTTTGGAGGAAAAACCATGATCCTTGTTCCATCCTAACTGTGAAGCACGATGCCACAGGAGGAACCGGTACACTGCATAAAATAAAATAAAAAGAACGTTGAAGAAACATCGAAAGACATAAGTCAGGAAGTCAAAGCTTGGCTGCAGTTAGGTTTTCCAAATGGACAATGAACGTCAACATGCAGCCAAAGTTACAAAGAACATCACAATAATGCACCTGTCCCCTAACTCCCATCTACACTGTTGGGATCAAAGTCAACATTTAGGTCCACAAAGCCCTGATCGCAACCAATATTGCATTGTGGGTAGGTGCGAAAAGGTAATAATAAAAGGTAATTGCTAATAAATCTCTTAAGAGATGATCTTCCTCATAACTGTGACATTTAGAAAATAGAAATAATGTTGGTAACTGGAAACGTAAATGCTGTTTTACAGCAGAAAATCCAGACGGACAATGCCTGACCGTCGGTTCGTGACCTTACGTTCAAACATAAACGATCTGAAGCAGAGAAGTAGTTTCAACTTAGAATGGCTTTAAAAAATGTTTTGGAGAGTCCTAGTCAAGATCAGGACCTCCTTCTCACTGGCAGGCAGTGGCCTTTGCAGCCATCCCTCATGGTGGAAGGACAAAATCTCTGCAAAGAAAAGCGAGTCAAACTTCCTCCACAGTGATGTAAAAAAACTGCTTAATCCTAATTGTCAATAGTTTTGTCAGATAGTTTTGGATATCGGGTAGCTTTTATCCACATTGTCTGTCTGATATTAACATTTGTTTGATGATCTACAACATTTAAAGGGACAAAAAAAAGGGAAAAACTGAATCTGTAGACACTGTTTCAGCACTTTGGTACCGTTTAGAAAGCCGAGCAGCGCCGTCTTCTTACCGCCATAAACCCGCTCGCTATTTAAACTGCTGAAACCAATGTGCCGCACGTTTCTGAACGAATACCTGGCTTTCCGCCACAGTGTCACAATTGCCTTGACAGTTACGCCAGTCTCACTGTGGAAATCAGCAGACACCCTCCGGCTCGCTCAAAGGCCAATAAGCAACAGCCGAAGAAATCTTCAAATTTATTTCAAGACAATTTCACACATCCACTGCATGACAGGCTCCCTCCAGACCCCCTGCAGAGACTCTCCAGCAGCTCCCCGAGTGAAAGCCACTGCAGATTACTCTGAGTGAAGCAAAGTGACTGATTGAGCTGATTTCCTTGCTTTTTTTTTTTTTTAACAATTTTTCCTTTTAGGGACGTAGAGGAGGAGTTGGAGGTGGTGTGGCAGGCGGCAACACGGGAGAACCAGCAGATGAGGGAGACGCTGTTGGACACGAAGCTGAGCGGGGAGCTGTCGGCCTGGGCGCTTTCCCCTGACTGCCCTGCTCAGACTTCAGAGGAGGCCAGCAAATCCTCCCTGCTCCAGCAGAAGCACGGGCTGGATTTCTACTGCTGAAGACCCAGAGACTAAAGCTGGTGGCGTCTGAACATCAGAGGATGGTTCTGGTATCTGGGTCACGCTTTCTTTAGCTTTTTTTTTTTTTTTTTTGTAAAACGAGCAAACAATCAATAACACTAGGAAGAAATTTATCCTGAAGGCAATCCGCTGGCCTGGGAACGCACTTTACTGCACTTTTTTATTTTGACATTTGAAATGGTATTTTACTTGATTTTAACATATTTGTTGTTGTTGTTTTTTTTCTTTTATAAAATGTGCCAAGAACAATTGAGCGAGTGAGCTGAGGAGTAAAATGGGAAGGTGAAACTTGACTGAAATGTCCTGAAGTCAAAAGGCAGTGGCGCCACCTACAGGACACGATGTGGCAGTGACTCTGTTACAGCCGGAGAGCGGGACAGTGACCAGGCTGTGTGGGTGTAAATAAACACACCCCTCATCTGTACACTGAATGAACAGAAATAAGATCAATAATGTTGACATTTAATTGACATTTAAATTTACTTGAAGGAGATTAAAAATGTTTATGTCAAGAGAGTTTTCTCTGATAGATATTAAGAAGATATTTTAGACTTATTTAAGAATGTTTACACATTTGTACATCCGAGACCTGGAATTTTTAGCCCGACTTTTATGATTGTAAATAATAAAGCAACAAATCACATCTGGGAGCCTAATTTTGTTTGTTTGTTTGTTTGTTTGTTTGTTTGTTTGTTTGTTTGTTTGTTTGAAAGCCCGAGGTAGTGTGATCATCTAATATTGTGACTCCAACTAGGAGTTGGATTAAAACACAGATGGTCACAACTTCTGATAGATGTTAAAGGAAAATATGATGACTTAAAACAAAATTCTGTATTTATACTTAAATATAAATATAAATGACTTTATGCTGTGAAGTAGAGAGAAGGAAGACTAAAACATGGCATGTGGCCATAAGGGTACATCCATCCATCCATGTAAGTGTTAAATAACAAGGCCTTAAGAAGTCTAAAAGGACCAGCATTATGTGTTTTCCAGCCACATTGTATCACTTTGTTGCAATCTATGTTACCTTCAGTTGTTATATAAATGCTATATACATATTTATTTCCATCCATCCATTATCTGCTCACCCTTGTCCCTAATGGGATCAGGAGTTGCTGGTGCCTCTCCAGCTGCGTTCCGGGCGAGAGGCGGGGTCACCCTGGACAGGTCGCCAGTCTGTCGCAGGGCAACACAGAAACAAACAGGACAAACAACCATGCACACACAAACTCACACCTAGGGAGAATTTGGAAAGACCAATTAACCTGACAGTCATTTTTTGGACTGTGGGAGGGAGCCGGAGAACCCGGAGAGAACCCATGGATGCACAGGGAGAACATGCAAACTCCGTGCAGAAAGACCCCGGGCCGGGAATCGAACCATTGTCTCTTTAAAAACTCCTGCTCTTCCTGAAACCGTCAGGAAGTCATCATAACATGGCTCCTCTGTTTCTCACTTCCAGTAACCATCAAAGAGCAAAATGTGTTAAGTTTAGGTTGCTAGTTGTTATTCTAATCTATGAATGTTTTAGACGACAACGTGATTTTTACACAAAAGCCTTTCAAAGCCTTTCATTGTGCTAAATATCTGTTGTGCTCCAGTGGAAAGGACCAAGCAGTCTTTAAAAACTGTTGATTCTGCAAAAATCTGAACTATTTTAGCATGTAGCACCAAGTTAAAACAAGCAGGAGGCGCGCTTCTAACAATAAATAAAACACTATACATACAGTATTTCTGTACAGTGAACTGAACTACTGCTACAAACAAAACGAAAATGCTCAACAGAGCTTTATGGGTGGTTTGAACCTGAAACATAAAACCAAAATGTTTAGTAACAGAGCGAAAACATGAAGGGTTCAGTTTTTACTTAACAATTTGAAGATAACGTACAAACAAAGACTCAACCAACTCTAAACGCAACAAGTTTCCAGATTCTTACTGCAGGTAGGTGATGCTGAACACTGTTGAAATGAAATGACATTAATAATCTGCAACCAAGAAACACGATTTATCAAAAAGAATAGTCAGTGAGGAAACTTTAATCTAGTTATGAATGCGATGTATATCTTTGTTTTTTCTGTACTGTCTCAGTTGAAATTAGTTTGTTTTTTTTTAATGAAAGGAACATCAGTTATTAACATTTTAATACCATTCAAAAGTAATTATGTAGAGCAGTACAATGGGAAGCTTACTTTTTTTCAAATCAAAAAAACACTAACATTTGCTAACAGTGTTAGGAGTTATGTTTTACCAAAATTTATCTTTTTTCTTTTGTTTTGTTTTTAAGAAAAGAAAGGTGAATTATTTATGATTTCAAAAATTGTCACCAGAAACATTTTATTCTTGCAGCCCCAAAAACAAACAGGTCGCCACGGGAACTCAAGACACTCAAATCTGACTCGGCGATCAACCAGACGGTTGATCTGGAACATGTGAGTTGTTTTAAACAGGCCTGAAATGTGGCTCTGCAGGAAAACAATGATTTGTTAAATGAAGAGAGAACAGACACTTCCACAGACATTTGGATTATTGATCGATCTATTTGTGGATGTTGCAGACACAGATGGACACGTTTCAGTTTCTCTCTCTGAAAGAACAAACGGGAACATCGTCTGCTTCTTAAACAAGAGGCAGTTCCCTCCACATTAAGGCGTGTGGTGCCTTATTTCTACACTTTATCAGGATGTTCACACTTTTCCTTTTCATTATCACCCTTTTTTCTTTTTTTTTATGTCTCCTGTCCTTGGTTCTGAAAATATGTTCTGAATTTGTAGGTCAAGGCTTACACTCTGCTGCTGTGTGTTGCAATCTTTGCTCTAAATTTGTACAAAATATGGTTTTCTCATTAACACACTTTGATAAATGTGTTTCTCCACCACCAAGAAACAGCCTTAAATTGAAAAGAAGTAACCATTGCAGGGTTTTTTGTTGTTTTTTTTTTTTTGTCTTTCTTTTGGTGGAGCTGGACACTAATTTGCATTTAAGCTAAATGTCAGCCAGACTTTATCGTCTTATGATGATGTGCTGTAGCTAATTTTAATTGTTGTGTCATTCGGGCTGTCAGCAGGGGACAGCAGGACGTTTACCTCTGAGCAGACCGACCTTTGATCTTCATAAAAAGAGAGGCAGAGGGAAACTCTCCAGGCACCTCAGTGGAGTCTGAGTTAACAGGCTGCAGAGGCTCCGCTCCGTCCACTCTGAGGTACTCTTCTGTTTTACGCCAACACTTCTCTTTTAGGTCATTTACACCTGATTTTATTAGCCTAGTTTTGATCGGGATTGTTCAGTCAGTTTATTTAGTCTTTTACACTGTGTTGTTTTTTTTGTTGTCTTTTTTTATATTTTAGAAGATGTCGTTTGCCTTATGCAAGTAAAAACATAAAGTACCAGTGTTTTTTTTTTTAAATTAATAGTATAAATTATATATATATTAAAAAAAAACAAAAAACAGGATTTTGATTGTGTTCAGATCTAAAACTTTCTTCTCCTCAACTGCAATACAATTAGATTCTCCACTTTTAGCTTGTGATAACTCTCTGCGCATACAACTTTTGGCTGTATGCGCGTTGTTTTTGCAGAACATTTGTCTTACGGCTCCTTGTTTTTTCAAGTTGAGAGAATTGTCTTTTCTCAACCAATATTAGTTAACAGACACCAGTCGTGCAGCCTGCATTGTTGGTTGCAGGCTGCACCAACGCGGCGAGGTTTAAATGGACTCGCCGTTTAATTCAGCTGGTTGCCGTTTTACCAAGATTTGTGGAGTGATTTAGAGTTGTCAGTATCTTACCCGTGGAGCTTTAACCATTTCTGGAGCTTAAGAGGGAATTCTAGACCAATTAAAAAAAAAAAGGAGGATTAAATGTCCTGCTTCAGGAATTTTAAAGAAAACCAACAAGTTAACAATGCATTGATTTCACGTTCCACAGGGGAGCTTAAATCCATCCCTGCAATATTTGAACTGTGCCACGAGTCCATCATCATCAAAAGAGAATACGCCAACGTGTCCGATCAGCCGTCTTTAAAACATTTCAGCTAACGGTGATGATTGACTGAACAAAACTGATGGAAGTAAACAGGAAAAGTCCGGTTAGGTTTCGATCCACCTTGCAGTTAAAACTGGAAAATGAGAGTTTCACGACAGTTTTGTGGCAATGTCCTTGAATGCAGTGGCAATGTAATAAATGTAAAATAACATAATAGAAACCTTTAACAGTTATTGTCTGATTCACCAGACACTTGAACTCTGACAGTACCAGAGAAATGTGAATTAGAAAGAAAAACAAAAAGTCAACTAGTAGTTCCATAAAATCCTTCTGAGAGGGTAACTTCCATACATAACGTTAAAAAATGTTAAAGATGAACCGTGAAGCTTAATTTAACACTACAAATCAGATTTTATTCAGCGCTTTTCTTTTTTGCTTGTAATTCAATTTTTTTTTTTTTTTTTTTAGAAATCCTTTAGAAAACTAAATGCTTTCAGTTCACTGCATCTTAAAAACGGAACCATGTTTTTTCCTCCAGCACGTTTCTCTGAACGCTTCGGTGTCTTGTTCACTTCTGTCGCTCTGGTTTCTGTAGTTTGTGTCTATTTTGTTCCACCGACTCACAGTTGAATTACACCCCGCACTCCTTCCTTTACTGCAGTTTGCAGCAGTGGCACAAAAAGTATGCACTGTGTGCATGGCATGGGGTCGCTCCAGCAAAATGCATTGTCTTAAAACTTCACACGTTTCAGTACTTCCAGTACTTCAGTATTTTTGAAAGCACTTACTGCGGCACTCCAACTAATAATCTGACAGAACTACTTTTACTTTTACTGGAGCAATATCCTGTTTCCATTCTGTTTGTTTTTCGGTGTTATTTCTTTTTTTTCAATCTTTTAATAGAACTACCTGCTCTGTGTTCAGTTCTGTGAATTGTTTGGTGAGGTGTTTTTGGTTTTGTCTGCTCACTTGTCTTAGGATGAAATGTAGCTAAATGTTGTGCTAAATATCTGTTATTTCCTGCATATTTACACTTGTGTGAATTGTGGTCATGTTGCTTAATGTGCACTCTCCTCATCAAGTAAATTAAATTACATTAAAAACTTGATATTTAACTGGTTGGGTCAGTACTTTGATTGAGGTATATCACCACTGAACAGACTCATTAGTTGCACTATCTGCTTTTGTCACCAAGTATGCACTTATGCAGTTAGTTAGTTAGTTAGTTAGTTAGTTAGTTAGTTAGTTAGTTAGTTAGTTAGTTAGCTGTGACAAAGGGCAGAGTAATCGTGACTGTGCATTTGGAGTCGCCTCCCAGAACTTTGACACAGTGGGAAGCAGCTCCTGTAATTCATTGACTCTGTTGTTTCAAGTGTCATGAAGCAGCGCAGGTCATGTGTCCACAAGTCATCTGCATACATGTCTCATTACTGTTCCTGTTAAAACACCCAGAAGGTTTCAAATGGAGCGGGAGATGCGATGACTCCAGTCTGATTCTGTCTGTTTGAACTGCGAATTTTCTTGTCTTTTCTCGGCTGAGAAACTAATCCAGTTTTCATTCTGTTTGTCATGCAGGACACAATGAAGAAAGATTATTCCTTAGAGCAGACCGGGAATCGGCGGAGATCTTTTGTAAGTGGGCAGAACAAACAGTAACTGTGACTTCACAGTCTGACACTTTCCGTTTGGCCCCTTCAGATCCGCTCCCCTCCTATTGTCTCGCTTGCATCCTGTGTTTTTCTTGCGCAGCTCTTTGAGTCTCTGAGACTCGTTGGCTGGGACGTCATCTAACTCTGCCTCTTTCTCTTTGCATCTGCTCGCAAACGTTGCACCTCAGACAGACGATGGCCTTCGATGGAGAACCGGATCTGAATTTGCCAGCCCAGATCACGCCGATGTTCCTGGCAGCAGGGTGTCCCACCCCTCCCTGTTTGGGAAATACCAGCCCAGCCTACAGACTCTCAAGCCCTTCCGCTGGTCTTCCCCACAGTCAGTCTCACTGGCGACATGAATCGCTTTCGTTTCTGACATGTCGAACCCACAAACTTCAACGTTTTCCACTGGGTTTTTAAACAAATGCATGCTATACCTCCATTTCACAATCACAGAGCTCTTTGCATCAGTCCAACATCAAAATCCCAACACAACACATTGGAGCCAGTGGCTGCAAAGAGTGATGAGAATTTGTTGAAGGTGTTGCATGCGTGGTAGGACCCATGTATGGATATTTAGATGCCATTCCTTCTGTGCAGATCCCACCCTGTGGACAATGCAGGCTTCATGTCGTTTACAACCTTTGCCTGGATGACTCCCATGATGTGGGCCATATTCAGGAACAGGCTGGACTTGTCCTCTCTTAGCCTCTCCCCATTTGACGTAGCTGACACCAGCGGAGAGAGGTGAGTGGCTTTTGCTTTTGCTCATGTATGTTGATGATATTGGATGCTCTTACAACATGGATTGTAGCAAAAGAACACCTTAGCTGGATTGCTAAGCTTTGAATCTGGAGGTCTTATCTTGAGTCCAATGCGAAAGATACCCTCAAAAGGATGGAAACTAGGGGGGGGTGGAGGTTGACTTCCTGTTCTTGCATGACCTTGATTCTCACTGTAGTCAGTAAATAATCTCACCTGTGCGGCCGAGGTCAGGGGGTCACTTCATCTCCACTTCTGGAGGCTGTGAAATATTGGCAACACGTCCTTTGAAGTAGACTAGAGGATCACCAGCTTTATTTATGAAGCGCTTAAAAAACCCATCGAAGTTTACAAAGTGCAAATAGCAGAAAAATAATTAAAATTGTTGGTGATGTAGTGTATGCTGTAGGGGCTGGTAAGATTGCCCTCATTTTAAAACTAATGAGGGATGCAGTGGGAAACGCTGTTCCATCAGACTCGAAAGACGTACCAACAGAACTCAGCAACCAGCCCAAAATATTTCTGTCTTGCAGGTTGCAGAGACTCTGGGAGGAGGAGGTGGCGAAGAAAGGCCTGGAGGAGGCGTCCCTGGTCAAAGCCTGTCTCCGCTTTCAGAGAACGAGGCTCGTTCTGTCCGTCATCATCGGCACCTTCGCCATGGGAGCAGCTTTCGTTGGCCCAGTGAGTTTAAGATAAACAGCTCAAGTTCAGTTAGATTAAACGGAGAGCACGTGTCAGCATTAACTGGCATATTTAGGTATGTGTTTTAATTAGATTTAAGTCGGGGCTTTGACTAGGCCGTTCTAAAACAGATTGATTCTCATTCCGCCTTAGCGCTATTTGTTTGTTTATGCTGCAAAAACACAAAATCTTACCAAGTATTTCTAGCAGATTTCTTTCAACCGTAACACAGGAAAAATTTCGTGTTATATAATCTGTCAAGGGTGCTGCCATTTTTTTTTTAATATTCAAGAATTATTGACTGAAAACAAGCTCCTGTGTCTTGCTAAAAAGTTGCTTATGAATTCATAGTTTTTTTTTATTTCTAGTGTTACTCAGATATTTGCACTAGAAACTAGGACAAAACTACTTGTTTTTGCAGTTTGTTTGATACGTTCAGAGTGATATACGATGTTAGTCACAACACATTAGACTCTGGAACTCGACGTTTCCTCGCAACACGCGCGTCTTTTTATGTCTCCACGTCTTCCTGTTCCCCCCTCATCATCAGGGCATCCTGGTCAACGAAATCCTGAACTACATAGAAAGCCCAGCGCAGTCCACGGTGGCCCACGGCGTCGGCCTGGCCGTGGCTCTGTTCTGCACCGAGTTCCTCAAGGCTTTCTTCATCTCCCTCATGTGGGCGGTCAACCTGCGGACGGCCGCCAGGCTGAAAGGAGCCTTCTCCTCCGTGGCCTTTCAGAAAGTCATCTCTCTGAGGGTGCACAGCGGCATTTCAATGGGAGAGGTTAGAGCACGGCGGCATCGCCAGACGCTGTAGTGATTACGGATGCTTTGAAACCCGCTCGCCGTCTCTCCCGTCAGATGATAAACGTCCTGACCAGCGACGGCCACCGGATGTTCGAGGCGGTGCTGTTTGTGAGCTTTGCGCTCTGCGCGCCGGTGATCTTCGTCGCGTGCATCGTGTTGGCATGCTCTGTTCTGGGTTACACCGCGCTGACAGGAGTCTGCACCTACATCATCTTCGTCCCCGTGCAGGTCAGCAGCCGGCGTCACAACCCCAGTTAGTTTTTTTTTTTTCTGATTGAGCATTAACTAAGGAATAGTAAGGACAAAATGCACCGAGCTTCATCCCTTAAAGCACATGTGTCAAACTCGAGGCCTGTGGGCCAAATCCGGCCCTCTAGATTCTAGGCCCAAACACTGTATGTGCTTAAATATTATGTTATCAACCAAATTAATGCAGTTTTTAATCTGTTTACTGCCAAATTATATCAACCAGTCCCTCCAGTTTCTTCAGAATTATCGTCGAAGTTCACAAAATCAACAAATCCCAGCACTTTTCTGACCTAATAATTGGGAGTTTATTGCAGATTTTTTCTCAAAAATTGTAAAAAAAAAAAAAAAAACTTCTTACTTGTACTAAACAGCTGCCTCAGCCTTAATTGATGTCAGATCATAGTCTATTATCGATACGAGTAATAAAAAGTTGGATTTACCGTCATAAATGATGGCAAATATTTCCAAATTACTACCACAAACACTTTTTATTGCAAAAAAAAAATCACAAAACCCAGAGGGACTGAAAAGATATTCAATAATATTATCTAATTTTTTAGAATTTATTGATATTTTATCAGTTTGTGAACAGGTTTTGTCAATATATTCTGGTACAACCGGCCCTTTAAGAGCAGTCATGTTCTTTGATTTGGCCCGAAACGAAAATGAGTTTGACACCCCTGCCTTAAAGGATCATTTTAGATAAAAAGTAAAGAAAGTATTTGGATGTCGATCTAATTTTCCAACCAATAGAAAGTAGCCATATGCAGAGGAGGTAGAGTGGCTTAAAATTGTACTCAAGCAAAACCAGCACTGCTTCAACGTATTCTTGCTCAAGTAAGAGTTAAAAGTAGCCGTCCAAGTACTAAAGTACTAATATATTTAATATTTAAAAATTACATCATCAGACGGGGCAAAATATAAAGTTATGTGGAAATATTGATACTTTATCAGTCGATCGTTCAAGTTTATTAGCGTAGCACGTTTCAGCAGCCATGCAGTTCAAAGTGCTTTACATCATAAAAACACAAAGTCACAGAACAAACAGCCAACAGTTGAAGCACTAGATTTTGCCAAGGAATTTAAAGAGCAAAATGAAACTGATTCATATAAATAACATAATTACAAAATCACTAAATGAGGCAAATGAACATTATTTTTTTCCCAAATGTATTTCTTTCCATATAAAACTGACGAAACTTGAACAAAAAAAGTCAAGTCGGAGTCTTGGTTAAAACAAGCTTGTTCTTCATTCAGTGAAGTTCCTCACAATGGGAAGAAATGTTAACTCAAGAGTAGCAATACTGCATGATAAAATTACTTAGGTAAAAGTAAAAAAAAAAAAAAAAAAGAAATACAGTAAAAATCTAATTTCTTTTTGCAGTTTTTCCTGGCAAAGCTCATTAACAAGTACAGATGGAAAGCCATGCAGCTCACAGACGGCCGCGTCCGAACCATGAACGAGATCCTGAACAGCATCAAGCTCATCAAGATGTACGCCTGGGAGGAGTCCTTCGAGAAGAAGATAGCAGGCGAGTCAGGGAGCGGCTGCTGGATGCGAAGTCTCACAGAAGTGTTTTCATTACATTTCGTCTTTTTACACATTCTGACTTCAGCGTCGTTTTATTTAGGTTTTTATGCAATAACACATAAATCAACATAAAGCAGCCCAGTGATCATGAAATGGATCAAAAAAGTCACAATTTATTTATTTATTTTTGTACTAAGTCAAACTGTTGCTCATTCTAACTAATAAAGCTCAATCTCAGGACGGAGAGTCTCCATTTGAACTCAACTCGAACCACACACAGATGGACTCTATTTTTCTGACTAGGCGACTTAAGGATTATTTTTAGGTTGAATAGAAACGCACGTCACAATATTCAGGAGTTTTATTTGCAAAGAAAAGTGTTGAAAACCATTCATGATTTTCCTTCTCCTAAAAGTCGTTCTCTGGTACTACATGACAGAAACGTTATCTTCCTTCCAGGGATAAGAAAAAAGGAAAAGAAGCAGGTCCGGTTGGTCAGCTACATCCAGAACATCAACACCAGCATCACCAGCATCATCCCGACCTTCGCCACTGTTCTCACCTTCCTGGTGCACACTCTGCTGGGTCTGTCGCTCACCACGTCCGACGTAAGCAGGCGCCTACTTCACGTCTGCCAGACAATTTTCATTTAGATTCGGCCTTTACCCTGCCTGGTGTCGCATTCATTTTGCTTGTGATGTTCTCTGATGTCAACAGGCCTTCAGTACCATCGCCATATTCAACTCCATGAGGTTCTCCCTCGCTATAATGCCGCTGTGCGTGAAGGCTCTTGCTGAAGCCGCCGTGTCCATCAAGAGATTAAGGGTACGGTTTTAAACAGCTGTTTTCTTTTTAAATGTTTCTGCACAAATCGGTGAACTTCTGTGCTTTTTTTTTTATTTTTATGTTAGTTTATCACATAAGATCCATGTAATATATAAGGAAGTCAGTGATAAGCACTCTAAAACCGATATGGATTAAGAGTTTTATTGCAATATTTTGTGGTACTATTGTGATAATAATTAAAAATGATGACAATAAAACTATTTATTGTTTATTTTTTTTGTGGTAACTGTATGCTGAAGCATTTATAGCATCACAAAGTCTTAGCAAGTGTTTATGGGCTTATTTACTTAAAACAAACTCCTATTTCTTGCTCAAAAGTTACTTGTAAATTAGTTTTATCTTATTTTGAGTGTACTAAGATATTTTCACTGGAAATTAGACCAAAATACTTGGTAGGAATTTGTGTTTTTTTGGGTTGCCAGTTACTTAAAATATGTGATTTATGTCACTAAGCTGCACACAGTAACTGCATTTAATCAAATTTACTGAAATCTATTGACAACAAACACTGGAGAAAATTGTTTAAAAAAAACTTTTTCAATTTTGGTTTTTGTTTAATTGACAAAATTTATTGAGACAACAATAAATCAAATTCTTTTCATGATAAAAAAAAAGTGTTTACGATAAGCGATAAGCGATAAGTGATATGATAAATGCCCCTGATCCGATGTGCTTCTGCTGTTTCAGAAAATCCTGCTGGTCCAGAATCCCGAGCCCTACCTGAAGCAGAGGAAAGACAACCGCACCGCTGTAGAGATGAGAAACGCAACGCTGTCCTGGACCAAAGCGGCCAGCGGGCCGGACCTCCCCAACGGCCAGAACGGCCAGGTGAAGAACCACAAGCAAGACGAGACGGATCTGACTGAGAGCTTACCGACGCTGAAGAACATCTCCTTCACTCTGCCCAAGGTCTGCAGCGAATCCGGTGAGCTTGTTGTGGACCCGACTGACGGGGAACTAAAGGGCTCTGTTTTTGCTTCGTGAAGGGCAACCTGCTGGGCGTGTGCGGCAACGTGGGGAGTGGAAAGACGTCACTCATTTCCAGCATTCTGGAACAGGTTGCTTTATCCCTTTTTTTTTTCTTTCTCAGAATTTCTACAGATTTTTTTCTTTTCTTTTCACTCCATCACACTTCCACTCTAGCTACCTAGTTGTTGTAGAGCTCCTGCGGTCTCAGTGATCTTCTTATGTTCCTGCAGATGCACCTTCTTCGGGGCTCCATCACAGCTGACGGGACGTTCGCCTACGTCTCCCAGCAGGCCTGGATTTTCCACGGAACTGTTCAAGAAAATATTCTGATGGGGGAAGCTTTCAACCAGGCCAAGTAACTACATGTCTAGGGTTGGGCATTTATCGTATCATTTAACACTTATCGTGATAAAATTCTTATCGTGATAACAGTTTAGATTTATCATTGTTGAGATAAATTCCAATTGATTACGTTTAAAACCCTCCAAAACTGTCCATCTTGTCGGGATTGATATTTTTAAAGTTGTCTCCACTGTTAGTTCAATGAGAGTATCAATGAATATCGATGCATTTGGAAATATGATTAAAAGCGGTTATTGTTGCGCAGTTTAGTGATATAAATCGCTCTAGTTTAAGTGGCCGATGAGTTAAAGAACTGCGTTATAAATGGTAATATTTTTCTAGGACAGTGTTTGTGCTTGAGGAGCCATGATTACTATGTCATGCAGTCACAGCCACACAGAGACCTAAAAACAAAGAAATAAGTACAGTTTATTGTCACTTTTATCACTATATAAGTCCATATCACTCAACCCTACTGCACTACCACTACTAGTTACAGAATAAACTCTGTTGGCTAAACATATCAAATGATAATCTATGCTAGGCGCTAACACAAGCCAAACGGACAAGTTAAAGTTTTGTTTTTTTTCCCCTCCGCTTGAAAAATGTTTGACTAGGAGAAGCTCAAGTCTGATCTGTCATGGCGGTCAGAGGAGGGCAGAGGTCCTCTGTGTTATCTGCGTTACCTGGCAACTTCATGCTAGTATAAGGTTGACTGGACTTTATGGGGACAGACATGAGTAAGTTACGATAAGAATTGTCTGTAAAAATGTACGAGATAAGCTCCGGGTGAATAATTCTCGGGATAAATGTGTTTACTGGTTTAAATGTCTGTGTTTTAAAGAAAGGCAGCTTTTATCACTGAGGCAGCAAAAAGCCTGGTTAACATTCAGATATAAAATGACATAACATGCTTCTCATTGTTTGTGGACACATTTCGCAATGTTTTTATGATTGTTCCATTTTCTACAGAGCTGGGGAAGAGTATTTGCCCCATTAGAGATTTATCTTGCTTTGGATTATCAAGCAAATGTTGATATCAGTAAAAGATGAAACACAAAATCCAGTTTTCTAGTGAGAGCTTCACTTCCTTTTTGAGAATGTGACAGGAAGTTGCATTTTTCTGTTGCAGCGCTGGCTGTTTCGGCCTAGTCTTCATTGGAGAATTGTTCTACATTAATCTAGTTATAATGTACACGTAAGCTCCTTCCAAAGCACCTTAGCCGGATCCGACCCCAGAATTTGACTAGGCCATAATTCTCTTTTCTGAGGTGATATTTGCTCACGTGCCTCAGGTGATTTTCCTGCTCCAAAGTAGCTGCAGACAATCAAGTGCATTAGTGTTACTCCAGATGTAGGTTACATCTGTTGTGTGTGTCGCCCGTTTACGGGACACACACCTTCCAAAAACCATCAGGAAATGTGAGCTTGGTCTTTGTGTGTTTTTGCCCAGTTCTTTGCTTATTGTTGAATCATGGGCGCTGAGACCAGCTGCATTTCCATCACAAATGTACGGAAAACTTTGTCAGTTTTCCGCTAACGTTGGAAAAGCACAATTTCCATTGCAGTTTTGCAATATAAACGTATTTTTATGGGGCCAAAAAAAATCGCTTCATCCTAGTGGTGAAAAGTTTTTATCGACAAATGAGTTGTGTTTTTTTTTTTTTCTTTTCAAAATTGCCACGATTCTATAAAGTCAATTTTTTTCAAACTGCCATATTACGACATTACATGGTCAATGGATGCGCAGCTCACGAGTAGCAGAGGTTCAGAGGCCTACAGGGCTTTAGATGTTATTTTTATGAAAAAAACAAGGACCACTGATAACAGTAAATACAAATATCCTTGTCTGATATTAAAATTTGTTTGATCTGAAACATAAAAGTGAAACAAAAAAGCACAGAAGGAAATCTGCATTTCTGACAAAAAACAGATTTTCACATGCCTAACTAAAAGCCGTCTTGTGTTTATGTTGTACAGATACGACCGGGTTTTGGATGTGTGCAGCCTCAGAGCCGACCTTAAGATTCTTCCATATGGAGATCGGACAGAGGCAAGAGATCTCTTTCACCTTCTTCTGCCAGTGTTCCTGTTTTTGGTCTGGCCATAGATGTATGAGTCTCTTCAGACACTCATTTTGAATCTGAAGTGAAACACAATATTCATTTTCAGGTGGATTTTTAAAAACATTTTATTGATGGTTCTTATGTTGCTGTTTTTGTTGTTGTTGTTTTTTGGTTGGTCAGATTGGAGAACGGGGACTGAACCTGTCAGGAGGACAGAAGCAGAGGATCAGCCTGGCGAGGGCCGTCTACGCCAACAAAGACATCTTCCTGCTGGACGATCCGCTGTCCGCTGTCGACGCCCACGTGGGGAAACACATCTTTGAAGAATGCATAAAGAAAGAGCTGCAAGGAAAATCCGTCATCCTTGTCACACATCAACTCCAGGTAGGATCACGCAAACATTTTGCCGACTGGGACAAAAACCGTCGAGTTGAAGGTAATTGAGGGCCACAACATTTTGATTTGCAATTAGATAACAAAAGATATGTGTCACTTTTACCTGCAAGAATAGGAACAACGTGCAACATTTTATAAAATAGTATAAGTTTGATTTCCATAGAGTTGTATGTTTTATGTTGGTTTGAAACATAAAATTTAACAGCTTTGCCTTATTTATTTATGTATATATTAAAAAAAAAAAAAAAAAAAACTTAAATTACAAACGGTATCCTATCAGTTTTTTTAATTATTATTCAAACAACAAGAACAGAATGTGGATCACTTGTTCTTCAAGAACTTGAGTACAAATCACTGGATTTTTGTGGTTTTGTTTCATACGATGTTAAAATGGAAAAAAAAGAAAATCATGTTTGACAAAAAATGATTACGTTGTGTTGTACCTTCCATTTTTAGAAGCTTTGATTTTTGTATCTTTTTTAAAAGGCAAGGGAAAACATATTGCATCATTTTTTTAAAAACTGCATCGACATCTAATCTTGAGCCGGAAAACCATGTTTGTGCCATTTTTGTCCGCACTAAATCCCTTTAAGGGCCACAAAGGGCCCCTGGGCCGCACTTTGGACACCCCTGACTTCAAAGAATATAAAAGGAAGACATCATTATAATAATAAAAATCACAATAAACTAATTTTTGCTATTTTGATTAAAATTTTGTGTGTGCCAGTTTTGGCCATTATAGCAAAATAAAAGTTTGGACACCACTGAAGTTGTGAAAAAACGCTATAAAAATACAAAATGCTTCCAAAGTATTACTTGCGATTCCATTCCTTTATATTTTAAAAAAGGCTCTACTGAGGTGATTGCTTTGGTGTGCGTGTTGCAGTACCTGGAGTTCTGTGACGACATCCTGGTTCTGGAAGAGGGCGAAGTGAGGGAGGCCGGGAATCACCAGGCGCTGATGACGGCCAGTGGACGCTACGCTCAGCTCATCAGCAACTACCAGATGGAGCAGTCGGACGTGAGAGCATCACAACATGCTTTATGAACTTCGGCTTTATCGTCCCCGGGTATTAAAGGGAAGAATCAGCCGTAAAACAAGCTGTAACCACCGGCTTCTTTATTGTTTGTGAATGTTAGACGCAGAAGCAGGAGGAAGGTGAGGAGGAGGAGGAAAGGGTATCCCACAAAGAGGCTGCTGAGGTCAGACTGCGTGCCGACAGTGGGATAGTGAACCCCGGTATGAAAACAAAGACTGTCTATTTCTGTGGAACATGACAAATAATTGTTGGTAGAAAGTCATTATTGACTTAAAACAAACTCCTATATCTTGCTGAAAAGTTACTTATAAGTTAGTTTTGTCTAATTTCAAACGCACTGATATATTTGCCTTAGAAACAAGACCAAAAATACTAAGCTAGTTACGTCCTGGGGTAGTTTGTATCTTTACGAGTTAGCTTTCTTCTAAGAGTAGCACATAAGCTAAGTCATGTTAATTACTGTTAGTTAAAGCTGAGTTTTATAACTGCTGTAGTCGTGATCGAGAAAATAACATCTGTGCCTCTTTTCAGCTTTTGACATGTCAGATGAAGCTGATGATGGGGCACCAGCAGACCAAAGGCGTAAGTAAACAGGAGTCAGGAGACTGTAGACCGTGGTGCTGACCCAACGGCTGGTTCCGGGCCCAGACCAACGACACAGAACACTCTCCACATGGGAGATCAGAACCTTAAAGACAATGATTCACCGAGTTTCACTCGATGCTCCATATCTGTTTCATTTCTGCTTTAACTTCACAAAGCAGGTTACTTGTTCAGATTTTTAGGACTTGTTCATGTTTTCATCTTATTGTAATGTTAGTAGAAGCAGGTTTACCTTTAATTTGAACAACCATGACGAAATAAACAAAATTAGAGGAACGCTGAATATGAAAGCTTCAAAAACAGCAAACTTTTATCAGTATGGCAACACTGAAAAACCCCAGTCATAAAGCAGCACAGGTAATCCAGGAAGTAAATGGGGGAGGGTTGAATTTGACATATGTGTAGCTTTATTAAGGACTGGTAAGACGTGCAAATATAGGCAAAATCAAGACAAACTGAAAGAGTTATTGAAGACCTCTTGTGGGTAAAAGAAGTGTCACAGTACAAAAATGGCCAGACAATCTCAGATACAGTATTAGGCTGAACAAATAGATCATGTTTCAATCAATCAAGGATTTTATTTGATGGTTTTGTTTCCGTTCAGCCACTGTGACAGGTGAAGATCAGCTGGTGAGTCAGGAGTCCTCCACAGAGGGATCTGTGTCCTGGAGAGTCTACCACCAGTACTGCCAGGCAGTTGGAGGTCTGACACACACAAAAACTCTCACACACACACGTGCGCACGCACCTACCGGACTCAGCAGCAATGTTCTTCAGATATTCTCTTCACAGTCGGTTTTATTTGGTGAAACTGTTTGTCTGCAGGTTACTTTGTCACCTTCCTCACCATCTTCATCATAGTCCTCATGATCGGATCCACAGCCTTCAGCAACTGGTGGCTGAGCTACTGGCTGGGGCAGGGAGACGGGGTGAGAATCCAATCAGTTTGTCCTTCCTGTTACACATTGTCATTTTCAGTCACAATAAGTATTCATGGACTCTTATAACTAGAGATGCATCACGCACAGTTTTCCCATCCTGATGAATCCAAACTGTTTGATTCCAAAGAGGAAAAGAGTGCAGCAGGTGCCTGATAAAGGATGTAGTTTCCAATCCAATAAATACAGAAATTACAAGTTCATTCCTATTTAAGCATTAGGACATGTCTCCACCTTATTAAACTTAACACAATTGCATCATCATTGTTGTTTTTGTTGGAAACAGCTAGTGGTGCTAGAAAGATAGCTAGGTATAGCTAGATAAAGAGCGATAGATAGAAAAACAGCTATATTTTATGTTTGGTGCAATAAAGTTAGATAAATATATAGCAAGCTAGCTATTTATCTGGTTAATTGTCTAGCTTAAATATTTAGCTGGTTGTTTATTTAGCTAACTCGACAAATAACTACCTAGCTAGTTAGATAAATAGGTATGTAGCTCTTTGTCCAGCTAGCTAATTATTTATGTGTAAATAGCTAGCTACCATATTATTAGCCAAAAAATTGGCTTGCTAGCTTGCTATATATATATATATATATATATATATATATATATATAACTTGATTGCACCAAGCATGAAATATATTAGAGGTAAAGGTAATTTTATTTATATAGCACATTTTCAGCAACAAGGCAATACAAAGTGCTTTACAGGAATTAAAAGGAAACACAAACAAAATAATAAACCAAAGGAAAGAGCAAAAGAAGAAAAGGAATCTAATGTTGATGTAAAGTATGTAATTTAGATGCTCCTGTTCAGGGTTGCTAAGTATCCTCTGGCCTAATTCAATTTCATTTAAACCTATTTCTAGTCATTGCGCCTCCAATATTTTTATATTTGCTTTTTTTTTAGTCCAATTCAACTTCTAACTCAGGAAATATGACTTCTAAACCGGGTGACGTCTCCCAAAATCCCCGCCTGCACTTCTACCAAATGATTTATGGAGTGATGATCCTCGTCACGTTGGTCCTTGCTGTTATCAAGTGCTTTTTTTACACTCATGTCACCCTGAGAGCTGCCTGCAAACTCCATGACAGCATGTTCCGAAAGGTACTGTGGAAAATCTGGACTCAGCAGAGATCAGCTCCAGTCAGTTTCCTATGTTAAAAGCCAGAACGTCGTTTCCTGTCTCCTCAGATTCTTGCCAGCCCGATGAGTTTCTTTGACACGACGCCTACTGGACGAATTCTCAACCGCTTTGCTAAAGATCAGGAGGAGTTGGACTCTGTGCTTCCTCTCCACATGGACCCCTTCCTGCAGTTTTGTCTCCTCGTCATGTTCACCATCGTCATCATCGCCTCTGTTTTCCCTGCCATGCTGGTAGCTGTGGTTATCATGGGCGTTCTGTTCACCCTCATCCTCTTGTAAGTCCAACGCCAGTCAGGCCGTTGTCGGATCAGAAAGCTGCAGATTCAAAGAATCCATCTCTTAATGAAAGATTTTTTTTCTTCAGTGTTTTTCAGAGAGGCATTCGTCAGATGAAGAAGATGGAGAACATCAGCCGCTCTCCGTGCATCTCTCTCACTACCTCCACCCTACAGGGCCTCAGCACCATCCACGCCTACAACATCAGAGACAGCCACATAAAACTGTAAGATATCGTCAAGTGATACCTCTCTGACAGACTTCTTGATACTGATCTACAATATACAGCGCCTTATGAAAGTATTTTCTACCCTTCCAACACCTTAAAACTTTTGAAAGGCACTTTCGAATTTTGTCAGAGGGTCAAAGTTTTGAGTCACCGACGTTTTGCCTTTTTTTTTGGTCCAACTACAGGTTCAAATCTCTGAACGACATCAACTCCAACCATTACTTACTGTTCCACTCCGGCACACGGTGGCTCTCTTTCTGGTTGGACTTCATGGCCGCCTCCATGACGCTGCTGGTGGCTCTGTTTGTGGTGCTGAGCAGCAATGACGTCATTAGTCAGTCTCTGAAAGGCCTCGCCATGTCTTACACCATACAGGTAAATCTGGAGAGCGAACAGGTTCGGGTTTCTTTTGGTTTTTGAATCCGTCAGGCTCGCAGCAACACTGAGGTCTTCATGTTTACCAGCTGACAGGCATGCTCCAGTATGTAGTGAGGCAGTCAACTGAAGTGGAGGCCAGGTTCAATTCGGTGGAACGGCTGCTGGAATACATCACGGTAAGAATCCTTGATAAAGGGGACGCATTATGCAAAAATCACATTTTGTACTTCCAGTTGGATCTCTACTGCTTCTGAAAAGAGCCCAAGCACTGAAAATAAAAAACACTCGGCCGATTTTGTGGTGTTTGTAAAAAGGCCAGTTTCAAATACAAAAAACCACCAGAATGTAACGTCACAAATCAGCAGGCACTGCCCTTCACCTAGCAACCCCCAGCAAAGCCCAGCCTGTCACCTACCAACCCGAGATAAACTCCATCATGTTAGTTAGTTAGTACATATATTAATTTAAACAAAAACAATAGTAATTTACAAAAGAACAAAACTAAGCAAAAATAACATCAACTCAAAAAAAAAAAAAATTATTAAAAATTGTATGGATTCACATTATTCGAGAGGTTCACATTATTCATGTTATTCTATTTCACATTTCTTCAGAAACCTAATTTTTACCATCCTCTTAAATATGTACATTATCTGGCATTTTTAATATACAACTCCTTTCGATATGAATAAGCAAAGCGACTCCACCTTTAAGAAAGCACTTCATCATCCTGGTGTGTCTAATAACGATTTCTCTAAAAGGATTTCTTTTATTTGATTCCACATACAGACCTGTAAGCCGGAGGCCCCCAGACACATAAAGGGGGTTAAGATTCCTGACGGCTGGCCCAAAAACGGAGCGATTACCTTCCAGGAGTACAAAATGAGGTACAGAGACAACACGCCTGTCGTCCTGAATGGGCTCGATTTCGCCATCCACGCTGGAGAGAAGCTGGGCATCGTGGGAAGGACGGGCTCTGGTAAGCGGGTTTCCATCCTGCGCCGTCACCATAGTTACAGAGCAGGACTCAGCCCCTCCCTTTCTCTGCGCTCCGTCTACAGGGAAATCCTCCTTAGGCGTGGCTCTGTTCAGACTGGTGGAGCCGGCGGGAGGGAGCATTCTTATAGACGACGTGGACATCGCCGCCATCGGCCTGCGAGATCTGCGCAGCAGACTCTCCATCATCCCCCAGGACCCGGTGCTGTTCACTGGCACAGTCAGGTACCCGCTACTCACACAACTGGTTTCATAGGACAACCACTGCTGTGTGGACCAGTCACAAGCTTCTTACCCACTACGCTTACCCACAGGTACAACCTAGATCCTTTTAATCAGTACACTGACGAGGAGATTTGGGCGGTGCTACAGAAAACCTACATGAAGGACTCGGTATGTTACTAAAACACACAACTCTTTGGACTCCTTGGAGTTTATAAAAGTATTCATTCTAACCTTCTTAAATAATTTACCAATGGTTTTTAGCTATCTGTGTTTTCTGCTTTTAGTAGTAATCAGAGGAGGTTTCGACATCAGTAAATGCTAGCTAGCTTGTTCTACTTTCTTCACTTTACTTGATACAGATGATCTGGACCCTCGACCTTCTAGATGGAAGCATGGAATATGTTGGAAGTTTTAAAGAACTGGATCTGATTTTACCCAGTCATTAGCGTTTGGGCGTTACATGTGAAAGGCGTCAGATTGATGAAGCTTACCAGAAATTGCCTGTGCTGTAAACAACCCCGTAGAAAGTAGAGCCACAGCATTTTTGTCAGCAATAAAATATCTAACTTTAATGGCTCAACATTTGGGAAGCAAGGCCAACATGGTCTGAACGTCTTGCTTCACTTTCTCTGCTGCCATTGCTAAAACTACAGGCAAACTACAATTCTAAAACAGCGCAGAAAAACTACGTCATCATTCACGACTCCTGCTGATGTTCGCTGATTTTGCTGAAATCAAGGGAAGAACTCCCAGCCGCAGCAATGAAGGGAGATGAGAATCGAGCAGAATTGCATAAAAAGGCAATAGTCAAGCTAGCTAAATGCTAATTTGGCTGTGAAATATAGCTAATAAGCTCAAATGACCAAAAGAATCCTTATAAGATTCTTGATAAGTGCCAACTTGATGTTGGCTCTTATCGAGAAGGTTTAGACAGCCTTAATCCCAATGTGGTAAACAACTTAAAGAGTGATCCAAGCTTTTTATGCAGCTTGGCTCACAAGTAGAAGAAATAAACATGACTAAACGTGAAATATTAGGTGTCAAGTGTCAACTTCTTTAAAACAAAAGGCGGTTTGTGCTAACTATAATCTATATAGACTCATGTTAGATGAAGTGTTAAACACTGTGTGCCTGTGTGTTTCCTCAGATCTCCAAGCTAGACGGGACATTGCAGGCTGAAGTGTTGGAGAATGGAGAAAACTTCTCTGTTGGTGAGAGGCAGCTGATGTGTATGGCCAGAGCGCTTCTCCGTAACTCCAAGGTCCGTATGCGTGGTCATCCATAGTCCTACACTATCACCAGAGTAATCACACCCCCTTAATATGGACACAATTTGTCATGATGCGGCATTGACACTGAGAGACGAGCTCAACGTAGTACTATGTAATTTTGCAATTTAAAGAAAGATATAGAGGAATAACGACACCAAAACCAAAAGAAACCAAAGGAAAACACATTGTCCTACATGCAGAATACTTTGTGTTGAGCGAGAGTTAAACAGCAAATGTGAAACATATTGTTGGCAGCATCAAACTGCAGTAAAGAGAAAAGCCTTGTTAAAGACTGCAAAATCAGCCTTTAAAAATCAATGGGTCATGAGTTAGAATGACCTAGTCAAAGTCCAGACCTAAATCTAATTGAGATTCTTTGGCTAGACTTGAAAAGGATTGTTTTTACAGACGTCCATCTAATTTGAGCAGTTCTGCAAAGAACAGGCAAAAATATCAGTCTGTCAATGTGCTGGTAGAAACATGGAGGAAAATAACTTCAATGGGGAAATGAAAGCAAATGTGCAGCAAACTGAGTCATTTCCCTCCTTTTCTACATTGTTTCACCCCTTTATTGGTCTATCAAATAAAATCCCAAATAAATATATTGACGTTGTGTTTTTGCAATGTAAGACAATGTGGAAAAATATCCATGTGTGTTTTTTTCACTATTCTGTTACACACGGCATTAAACTAAAAATCTTAGACTGTGATTGGGTGCCTCATCCTCCATGGTGTGCCTGACAGATCATTCTGCTGGACGAGGCCACGGCCTCCATCGATTCGGAGACAGACGCTCTGATCCAAAACACCATCACAGAGGCCTTCCACGACTGCACCATGCTCACCATCGCACATCGCATCAACACTGTGATGTACGCAGACCGCATTCTGGTCATGGACGACGGAAAGGTGAGCTACACAGAGAGACGATGAGAAACACTTCTAAGAGTCTCGTCCCTACGATGACTGCGCTCTACGGCGGTTTTAGCTATTAAAAAAAAAAAGAGGAGTAAATTTCCGCCGAAAACTCCGAAATTTTGAGATTAATCTCAGAAATTTTCGGAAAAAAGAAAAAATACAAACGTGGAAATTTCTGAGTTTGAAAAGTAGAATGTTTGCTTGAAAAAGCTCAGAAATTTTGGGATTAATCTTATAAATTTTGTAGAAAATCTTAGAAATTTCTGACCAGAACATTTGCGAGAAAACAGTCAGAGATTTTGAGATTAACCTCAGAAATGTTTGAGGTAAAAATCTTGGAAAAGTCAAAAACTTTTTAAGTTTCAAATGTCAAAAATGTTCAACTTTTTTTTTTTTCTTTTCTTTTTTTTTGTGACTTGTCAAACTCAGTTTAATCAGACATTAATCTCAAAATGTCATTTTTTTCTAAACTTTTCAAACTCAGAAATAAATTTCCGCATCTTTCTTCCTGAAAGTTTTTTCTCGCAAATTTGCAACTTTTCACATTCAGAAACTTCCTTCTTTTTTTTTTTAACATTTCTGAGATTATTTTCTAACTAACTTGTGACTTCAAATTCAGAAATCTCCTTTGTTTCTAGAAAATTTCTGTACTTTTTTTATTTTGGGGCAGAATTTATTTTTTCTTTTTTTTCCATCTCTAATGGCTCGCCGCTGTACGATCCCTGACCCGTCTGGCTTTGTGTCTGTTTAGGCAGCAGAACTGGGCCCACCGGAAGTGCTGAAGCAACGACCAGACTCCTTGTTCTCCTCACTCCTCACTGCTGCTAACACTGTGAACACGTAAAACCTCCAGAGCCACATCATCGAGCGCAGCAGTAACTCATAGTAACAGCTCTCAGCCTTCTGTCAGTCGATACTGTAACTCTATAAGTGGAAAGGTGAACTTGAATCAAGTGCGGCAGAGAGGGAGGGATCAGATGTGGGAAATATGAAACTTTTATTTCCATTTTCTTGATGTATTTATGTCACAAGTGTTCCAAGAAAAACAATGTTCTTTCATCGGTTTTTAGTCAGTGTTTGTGTGTCCAAACCGATCAATTGATTTTTTAGCCGGCCCGGACGTGCGCTTTTACGATGAGCATGGTTTCGCTACCCCGAAACGGATAGATGCTACGTCTGCCGCGCTCCTCCAGAGCGCCGCTCTCCTTCTGGCCGCGGGAGGGCGACGTGAAGAAAGAAGGCTCCTTTTATTGGATGAGCCCGCATTGGTTGTGCAGCGCACTGCGCATGTTACGGTCTAATTAACTTCTGTTCATTTCCTCCAGACGAACCTCCTACTCTTCTGTTTAGACTATAAATGGATTAACAACATTGACAACTCTTTAGTTTTCTCTATTCTGTATGTAATGGAGACTGGAATTACATGTGCCATTTCAACCAGTGGTTTGGAAGGCGCTTCCTAACCAGATGCTCCAAAGCGTCCAGAACTCTTCAAGGGTATAACTTTGTGTTGCAAGTTGGTGGGAACGAAGAGGAGCGGGGGCTGATCCACCCACAGTTACTGACAGTTACTGGAAGGCCTTTTCTTTTTTAGTGCTAAGAATAATGCAAAAATTTACATGTGAATCCCAGACAGTCTTATTCAATATACATCCTGATCAGGCTTGTCAGATTAATAGTACCTTGTTAAACATGCTACAAAATATTACTATGTTGCAATGAAGACTGAAGCTGGTTTGGTTATGGATAAACACACACATGTCTGTGTGTGTGTGTTTCTATAAAGATAAACAAATACAAATTATGAGAACTTGCCTGTAAATACTTTCACAAATAAACCAAACGTCCACAAATGAATAAACGTGTTTAAAGATTACTATGGACTATCAACTGGTTAATATCTGACCATGAGAATGTAAATAATAATTACACAACAATCAACCCTGCTAATTATACCGTCACACAATACAACATACAAGAGAAATAAGGCATTTCAATTGGAAATGGTAACACGAATAACATCTAATGAACCCAGCTTAATAGCTTGATGCTAAAAGGCTAACTAAGGCAGTTTGAGATTAATCTGAAGTTTTCTAGAAAAAAAAATATTGAAAGGTTTGAGTTCCAAAAGTAGAACATTTTCAACATTTGTCAATTTTCTGAGTTTCAAAAGTTGAAAGGTTTTGACTTTTGAAGCTCAAAATTTTCAAAATTTTTATTTTTCAAAAAAAACTTCTGAGATTAGTTTCAAATTTCTGATTTTGAAACTAAAATCAGAAATTTTAGTTTCCCACATTTTGGTTACCCCTACATTTCCTTTTTTTTTTTTCTAGAAAACTTCAGACTCAAAATCTCTGAGATGTTTGGCCGAAATGTACCATTGTTGTTGTTTTTTTCTCATTTTCTATCTGCGATGGCCCTGATAGGTGCATCCTTACACTGGAGACGTAAAAACTCAACAATACGAAAGAAAATACTGAACAGAAAAGACAAATTCTGGTTTCTGAAAATGAATCTTTCTGAGTACCACACGATGGCGCTATAACCTTCTACATTCTCAAGGTGCTATTGGATGGAATAACAATAAACTCCACAAAGGCACATCACTCTACTGCATTATAAAAACTGCTTTATAAATCATTAAAATGACTCTAATAATAACCTGAATCGCTCTCTGCTCCGTGCATCTCTGGTTTTGTGTGTACTCGCCTCATGAACTTCTGATGGTTTAGTGTTGCAAGACAGATGCTCCCTTTGTTCCTCTCTACACCCTGCCAAAGAAAAGAAAATAAAAGATGAACTTGTTGTGCTTTTCCAGCTGGAGCATCAAAGCAAAGAAAATTAAAGAACCAAGATTTTTTTTTTTTTTTTTTAAAGAAGAGAGAGAAAAAAAAGCCACTGCGAAAATAAGAACGTTAAGATAGTCACGGCAACTTAGACGAGACACGAGTTCTGCTCATGCATGTTGGAGCTGAATCTCCCCCTGCAGCACCTCCGGAACAACGAGGAGCTCAGTGATGTGCCTGCAACGTTCCCGGCGGCGTGGCCCGCTCCGAGCCTGCTCTGCTGCCTCTCGATTTGCTCCAGTGACCTCACAGTCACAAGCTTCTCCTCCAGGCTGAGGCTGAATAAAATTATCAATAGTTCAGTTATTGCTCCTGGTGTCTGCATGCGATCATGGCTGAGTTGTGTATTCTCCAAGAAAAAGAGAAAAAGGGAACAACTTTCCAAGCATTTTCTTTTTGTACTTCTCACTGTCTCTTTGTGATCATTTTATCGTTCCTTTTAGTGGCTTGCGAGGATTTTTCTTCCTCGGCTTGAAATTGTGTGACTCTTTCGAATGGAAATAACGTTCTTATTTAATCTCCCTTTGTTGTGATTGTTCTCATTCTGAAATGAGGGAGGAGAAAAGGCGAAACTGGGAAAAAGTTTTCCAGAACAATGCCGATGGTGCAGACCTATCAATCAATGGAGTTTATTAGCACGCACATTTCAGCAACAAGGCGGTTCAAAGTGCTTTACATCATAAAAACAGAAAAATACAAAGTCATAGAACGCACTCAGCAAATGAGAAAACCAGTAAACATGGCATTTTTGTCAAGTGCCATTGTTACACATCAAAATGTTTCAAAAGCAACTCTGAACAGCTGGGTCTTTAGATTTAAAGGAACTCATAGAAGAAGAAGAAGAAGAGTCGTGATGACAACGGTTTAGTTTCACTCAGAGAAACAGAGCAGCAAATGTTCTGCTTGTTCGTTGAGTATTAATAGAAATACTGAGAATTAGTGTTTTGTAGACCCAGTTAGAGGATGCTGTAGGTACCAAGAGAGGAACTGTGGCGCTGGATGGGGAACTAAGTTGTCCAAGTTGTCCGGCGAAGGCCTCACTGGTTTCTTAGAGAACATTAGCGAACAAACCGCAAAAGAAGGCCGAGGAACTGAGCAGGCAGCAGAAGCCATGGAGGAGTTTCGGATCGAGATGAGCTTTGTAGCCACCAACCTACAAAACCTACTAAAGCGAAGAGAAGCTAGAAAAAGCTTCCAGACTGTTGTGGAGGATCAACTCTCAGCAGGATGACCAAAAACGCAGATGTGACATCATCAAGATTCAGGCATGTTCGTGTTTATAAATGACCCAGTCAAAGTCCAGGCATAAATTCGGTTAGGAATATTAAGGCTTGACAATGACTCATCCTCCATGGTGTGCCTGACAGATTATTCTCACTCTTAATTGTGAGAATTTAATGTTCTCACAATAAATTCCAAATTATGTTTAAAAGCCCATAAAACTCTCCGTACCGTCAGGATAGTTCGTTTTCCTACTTTTCTCCATTTTTTGTTCAATAAAGGTGTATCAACAAATATCAATACATTTGAGAATAAGACTAACAGCAATCTTTATGTGCATTGCAGTGATACAAATCACACTCCTTTATGTGACTGGTGTCCTAAAGAAATGTATCACAAATTATTCATTTTTCGAGAACAGGATTGTGTGTTTGTGGAAGGATGAGTTTCCTATAAATAAGTAATAAATAACTTGTCTCGTCACTTTTAGCGTTATCATAACAGTATCACAAAAATATTGTGATAAAACGATACTACCTCAGGGTAGTATTGAATAATATTAGACTATAGATGTGTGTGAAGGTAATAAGAGACATAACTGCAGCTACGAATTATTGTAAACAAACAAAATGCTATCCATCCTTCCCTTCATCTTCACAATCTTTAAATCATTTGTGTTGCTCTGTCATATAACCTAACTCGTTATTATGACTATTTTTTAGTAGAAGACTTTTGGTTTAGTCTGTTGATATATTCTAATAAATAATGAAACAGCATCAATTATTCTCACTCGGAAAAAAATATGATTAAATGCAGACAACTTACACTTTATGAAATGATTACGTTTACTAAGAGTAGTTTATGTAGTGAATACCGAAAATATTTAAGTAGTTATGTATTATAACTACATATATGTATATGTATATACCCCTAAAAATAACAAAACAATACCGAGAAGTTTTTGGCTGAAGCAGCAAAACAAAGTGTGAAATTGAGGGTCAAGATGTTTGTAAGTCTTGACGTTTACAGTCTTGACAAAATAAAGACCGAAGTAGTTGAGTCTTTATTTTGTCCCTGTTGTCTAATTCTCTGACATTGAGGATAAACTCATGTTGGACGTCGCTGCACGCGGGGCTGCTGGTGGGCGGAGCTTCGCTCGGAGCTGCTCGGAGTTTGTCAGTTTCCTAAATATAGCGGACGGACATCGTCGGTGTTTCTGTCTGTCTGCCGGGGAAGCATAGAGGTAAAGACGGCATTTATACCAGCTGCTTTTGAGGGCTGGGCAAACCGGTAAGTGGAGCCAAACTCCATTTTTGTTTCTATTTTCTTCTTCCTGTTGTTTTTAATAAGTGAAAGTCCGTGTCCAGGGCTGCTCTCTGTGCTGTAGTAGGGGAGGGAGGAGAGCAGACCGCTACACTTCATCCGATACAAGTCCTGGTTCAAATATGTCACTGTGTGTTTCTAGCGCTGAGCTGGCTTCAGAAACTCACCCTAACTCGTTTAATGTGTGTGTCGCAAGGGATTGGTTGGTGCGGTCGCGTGCCGGAGGATGTTTCTGTTCACGCTCTGATCATCAACACGATCAAACGCTGGAACTTATTACTGACACCGGAATAAAGCCTCGCGCTAAAGTAGCCAGTCAGACACACCGAGGGAATCACCATGACGACCTCACCAAACGGGTTAGAGCACCGGGGAGGAGTTAACTTGTTATTGAGAGAATGAAAGATACATTTTATCCATCCATCCATCCATCCATCCATCCATACATACATATATATTTAAATTTCCATACATTGCGACTTCAGACTTAAGATAAAATGCAACCTAATTGCCTAATTTAGTTTATAATATCAAAAAATCAATGCAATAATTGAAATTAAATAAATTTTAAAGAAAACATAATCATGCAATGAATGGAAATCCAATGAGGAATTGCTTCTCTGTCTTTTGGATAAGACCAAGCATGGAAATCCAGTGAGGAGATATTTTTTTCCCCCAATTGTAATATATTGAATCAGTTGTTTTACAATAGTTTTTATACTAGTATGCTAGCATAAACCTAGCATAGTAGTAGCACACCAATATACCACCTGCTAGTAGTATACTACTACTAGGATACTATTCAAAATGCTAGATTCATACTAGTATATTCTGCTCTACAAAGTAAAGGGCAACTCCGTGTAACTTTTAGGGTTAAAATTTCCAGGCAGTGGAAGCAAAAATGTGTCACACCAATTGAAAACCATCCTTAAAGCTTATTTACTGAACTCCGTAATAATATTTATATTTTATATTTTATTATATAACCATGTGTACTCCTGATAGATAAGGCTGGGTGATGTGACAGTGTTTCAATCATGAGGGACTGGAACAGGATGACTAGTTGCCAGATTAGCGAGATCGTGTTGTCGTCTCTGCGACACGTTCTGACACAGAAATGTTTTTTCTGCTTTTCTTGTTGTAAATACATTTTTACAATAAAGCAAGACTGCAAATAATGTCGTCAGAGTCGATCTTTTTTTTTCCCTTTTACACGGCTATACAAAGTTACGTTTCGTTTTGTTTGTTTGTTTGTTTTTTATTATTAAAGTTTGTCCTACCAGTTTTGTTTTGGGGATGATTATGTTTTTAATATGTAAAGGAGAAGATGTGCTGAATTTCTGGAGTTGTTTTAATGAGATGCACCGTTACAAGCTCAGCTGTTGAGACAATGGTATCAGTTGCATCTCATGTGCTGCGCAGCGTTTTGGGCTGGTTGATTGCTGCAGGCACTTGGATTTGGACTTTATCTGATTTTTTTTTTTTTTTTTTCCCCAATGATGTTTACATTCAGCTTGTTGTTCCAGGGCAATAATTGAGCCAAGTTCAGAGTGAGCTACATACCTCACTGCTGGTGAAAAATGTGAGCGCTGACATAACGCTTTGGTTTGATTCACCTTTCTTTCTCCACTGGAGCTGCTGCTTGAGAAATCCTGATGTCCCCAAATAGCTGAGTGTAGCTTTAAAATCCTCTCTGTTTTCTTCTGGTGTCACTTTTTAAATTTGCCCTTTTAAAAGTTTCATTGAGCACTTTGTTCCACGCGTAAGCAATCTGTATTTGTTTGTTCCTGATTGTATTAAAGTAAAATTTGATTAAAATCTGCTCAGACATGTCCCTTCAGCTTAGCCCTCTGTTGTTGTATGTTTTTTTCACATTGGGAAATTGTAGTAAAGTTCTGCTCATGATTATCCTTAAACCAAATGCATATATTTTTTTCATATTGCTAAAACCCACTCATAACCATCCAAGTACACCTAGCGTAGCATACTAGAGTGTATTCATTTAGCAGAACAAAAACAAAGTCCTTTAGACCACGCAACTTCAGTAAACCATAAATGCCTTACACAATAATGACTTTTGCTGCATGATAAACTGTCCCAATAAGTATTGTGATAAATGATAATATTGTTGTTTTGAGCCATTTTCAAGTGATGTATAAATAATGGCATGTTAATACAAGTTTTCCCTCTCAAATAAACTTTAATTCAGTAAAGAACTCTTAACATTGGAACTGGACCGTATTTAAAATCTCCAGAATAAAACTCAACAACCAAAACCAATGAATAATACGGAAACAAAAAACTACTTGCAACCGAAAAAATAAAATTTACCTTAGAAAAAAATATTAACTGTCAGAGTGGAAATCATTGAGCTCATTTTAATGTGTCGTGCGATTAACTGATTAGCTGTTTAATGCGACAGGCTTATGCCAAACTTTTTTTTTTTTTGCACAAAAAAATGTTCATTTGGTTTTAGTGTTGATAAAGTCAGAGCGGGTGCTTGTCATTGCACACAGCAGTGTTTTACCTAGCGCGCCGGTTGTTCTCCTCTCCATAAGCTCTGTTGTTGCATCATTTAGTGTTACATCGGCTCTCCGGCACTGAGTTCCTCTCTCTGTAAAAGCTCATGTTCTTGAAGCAACAGTGGAAAGAGTTTAGGCTAAACTGTCCAGATGTTCCCCTAAACATCTGCGCCGTTCATGTGTGAAAACTGCTTAGCCCTGTTTGCAGATCTGTGGTTGGAGCTGACAGACTAATAAAAACAGAGGGAAAACTTTACCATCAAAGGGAAAATGAGTCAATTACCGTAGTTCGGCAGTATATGCCGCTGCCGTTTAAGGGTTTTTATTTAGCCCTTTGTGATGGATTTTCTGCACAGAATGGAACCCATGAATCCCCCATCTGCAATATATTTTACGACCAATTAGAACGAGGCATAATGCTTACTAAGGGCTTTTTTTCAAGAGTATAGTTACAATGCACATTTGAGAGATCTGTGTAACTTAAGTTGATCTGAATGTCCTGCCAGCTAACAGTACGTAGTTGGCATTTTAAGATGATCTCCCTTTCCTCATCATGCTCTTAATTTCATCCCCTTTCCACGACATCCACTAAAAAAAAAAAAAAAAAAATACAAAAAACCATTACACGCTAGCACAACCGCTACGGCTCCATGTTTTACGTTAGCTCTTGCTTTCCCCCCTCCCATGTAATCTGCTGAATTGTGACAAGCCTTTGAGTGCATAGCAAAAAAATATATATAAAAAATGATTCGGAGCTCTAGCAGCTTGATGTGGGTATGAGAGCTATAGTTTGCCATTTTCTGAGAAGAATGAATATCTGTAACAACCGATTGTAGTAAATTCAGTCAACTCTATGAAAACATTTGATGAAATTACCTTGCTCAGATTTTTCTTGTATTTTTTTAGAAGTTTCCGACAAAGTATGAAATTAAGAGACAATATTTTTGAGCTTTGGTTCTAGAGGTGAAGCGGAATTTTGTGGCATAAAACCATCCTACTACCATGGATGGTAGTTTATCTAGGAAGCAATATTTATCTAGGAGAGTCGTATCTTGTTCCTGTCCGTATGACTTCGCTTGACTTTGACTCTTATCCTGAAGTAACAAGCTAACATTTCCTGAGTTGGAAAGCTAACATTTTGAGGGCGTTGACTATAAAGTGAGTATGTATATTTTTCCTGGTCAAAAAATGTCATAAAAAGACTTTTTATTATGATTCTGAGGAGTCAAATGATGAGGCTCCTCCCTGTGAAGAGGTCTGTAGAAAAGGGTTTCAAACTTCCCTCCAGAAAATGATGTGACAAATTTAAACATTGCTGTTGCTTCTTTTAGGAGCTCCTCTCTCTTTGAGTGCACTACATTGTAAAATTGGAGGTACTGTATGTGTGCGGAATGGCTTCAAGTGATTTGTTGCCAAATGGCAATGTTATGCCATGGAGGGTTAATACCTGCTGATGTATAGGACTACCTATTAATGTACAGTTATTTGGTTTAGGGCTCCAACGGTTAATTGGATTAATAAGATTAATAGGGTTAATCATGATTAACTGAGTATTTAAATAATCACCAACTAATTTAGGAATCAAATTATAGTATACAGACTGAAAAAAAGTCAATTTGCTGAAAAGACAACATATTCATAATAGGAATTAAGCCAAAATTGTACAAAATAAATATGCATTTTGCATATAATGTATTTCAAATATTATTATTTATTTTAAAAAAAAAAAGGTTAAGAGTTTAAATAAAATAGTTGTAGTATTTGCAATTTTTAAAATCTGTACAATTAAGTAATTGTCAGAATAATCGATTACTAAAATAATCGTTAGCTGCAGCCCTAATTTGCATTCGTAAAATTATTTTTCCTAAGTCGATAGGCCATCAGTCCACAGGCCCACATTCCTGTAAATCCCGCCCTGCTGATCTGCAACTTACAAATTCTTTGAATACTCAATTTATGATTTGAGAAGCTTTTAAACCACTTAAAAAATGTAAAAAGTATCAATATGAGCTATCATCTCTTCATAATGTAGCACATGAAATCACTGATAGTCAAAAATGACTGGTTTTACTGTAAAAGAAGGAAGAGTTCAGTGCTCCATATAGAACCCATCCATCCATCCATCCATCCATATTCTAACACCCTTGTCCCTCATGGGGTTGAGAGCTGCTGGTGTCTATATCCAGCTAACGTTCGGGCGAGAGGCGGGGTCACCCTGGACAGGTCGCCAGTCTGTTGCAGGGCATCCATATGAAACCCAAAGTTCATGTCTCATGATGAGACATGAACTTCCAAGTAAAAAAAAAAAAAAATCCCCATTCTAAAACATGTCTTCCGGTCTATCCAAAAAAACTTTGCAAACTGTGGGAGGGTATTAAAATAAAAAAAACTGACGGTATGGTCGGAAGTGTTATTTTTACTTTTTGCTCTACTTTTTGTTCCACAAGAGCATCAGTAAATATCAGTAAATTCAAAAATATAATGAAGTGCACTTAATGTGTGCAGCTTTTTTAAGTGAGTGGTGTTGCTGTTGCCTGTTGTAATTGGAAAAGTTTTTCCAAGAACAATATTTGTGTTTGTGGCACTACAAATGCTGTGCCATAGTCACAGCCATATCTATGGTAAAAATTTTTAAAAAAGCGGGTTTTTTGGGGGTTTTTTTTATCATAATTTTCAATGTTATTACAATAGTATTGCGATAAAATCCCAAGTCTATATCGTCCATCGCCAGTTGGAACATGTTTTCAAAAAATGTGTAGCTGCAAATGAAGGCTTCCATCTTTATCACTTTTCCTTCTTCTTCTTGTTCTTCTTCTTCTTCTTCTTCACTGCTTTTAGTTTTCATATTTCATTGGCTGGGCTGGCAGCATTTCCATCAGCTTCAATTATCCTCCCTGTCAGCCGACCGCTGTCTCCTGTCTGCTGGCTTTAGTGATTACAGGCTTCAGGGGACAGGTAATCAGGTCATGGTTACGCTGTCACCGTGACGGTCTGCTGAGACAATAAGGAGCATGTGGGATGAAAGAGCGCTTCCGTCTTCAGCCACTAATGTCACGGCAACCGAATACATCTCTGCCATGAGTCGTGCCGAGGTGCAGATGTGCGCGGAGGCTTGTTTTCTGACAGTGTTCGGCCTCTGGCCAGACTGCTGTGTAGCACCGATGCACAACATTTCCTGATGCAATGGCGGGTGGAAAGTTTCCAGCTCGGTCCGTTTGGCATTGTGTCTCTGCTTTTCGTAAATGATGCAGTCCTGTTGGATTCGTTCGATGGAAATCCGATGCAGGAAGACAGGCTCTTTGCAGAAGAGTGCGAAGCGGTCACACCTCGAACTTGGTCACCAAGGTTCGAGCCTTTCAAAGTTTTAAATCGCTGAGGCTGTGCTGTCATTGTAGGTGGTAAAATGTACTGATACTGGTTGAACGTTGCCACATTTTGTTGCATCGCAACAGTGTGTTTCTCTGGGAATTTACGTGACAATCAACGAAAAACTTAAGTTCTGTCTACTGATTGAGAGCATGGCTAAACAGCTCTCAGTCTTCAGATTTTTATATACGGTACATAGGAAAATACTTTAACAGGAAGTCTCACATGAACAGAAAATGTAGGTGTGAATCTGTGACTCATGTCTTTTTGGATAACTGTGTTCTTCATTCAGTGAAGTTACACACGGTGGGTAGATTATATGGAAAATTTACTCTCGAAACATTAGCAATGCTTCTTATTACTCAAATTGACTCAAATCAAAGTAACTATTATGGTGTAGTAAAACTAATCTTAAAAGTATTTTTTTCCACTCAAAAAAGTTACTCAATTAAATATAGCTAAGTCACTGTAACTGCCTCTGGCTGAAGCGTCCTGTGTTGTTTTCTGTGTTCCTTTGCTAACAGGTTTACTGAGGTACTTGTGGTTTTCTTTCAGCAATAAGTTTCTTCTTACCACTCTGCCAAGTTGAGGAATTTTGCAAGAGACCATAGTAGGGTTTTGGTGTTAGTCGTTGCTCACACTGACAATTTCTGTCACCATTTTAGAGTCACATTTAGAACATGTAACTTAATAAATAAATCTGTTTTTTTGCCCATATCTGAAATTGTTGGTTAAACCCAATTGATGGAATGGGCATGTTCAACTTCAGCTGCTGTCCGTTTGATTTGACAAAATATATCTCAATTTTAATGTTTTGTTTTAGATATAAATAGACTAATGGTGCTTTCACACCAGGTCTGTTTAGTTCGCTTTAATCAAACTCCAGTTCGTTTACCTAGAAAGTCCAGCTCGTTTGTGGAAGTGTGAAAGCGTAATCAAACTCTAATGTGGACCAAAAAATGTGAACACTAAGAACTTCGGTCTCGGTTCGGCTAAAGTGAACTCTGCCGCAGTTTAAATTTGTAAAATGCCAAGCACAATGGAGAATGCTCCAAAAGCAGGAAGTGGACTATGGTGCAAGGCATTCTGGGTAAATACAACCAAAACAAACACACGAGTCTAACGCTGGCGAGAGAAATGGCTCGTGGTCTTTTACCACAGACAATAGAGAAATGCTACAACAGCTAAAATCTCACACCACTCCATTTTTCTTTTCGTTTCGTGAAGAAGGAAGTCATGCTCTGTGTCATCTTCTGAAGTTTTTGTGTTGTTTCCTTCAGTGGTTCTTGCTGAAGTGCTGGAAGTCTTTAAAGGGTCTGTTTTGTTTGACACAGTGCAGCGAGAAAGCGAACTGTTCCAGCTGAAAATAAGACAAATGTTGCCATTTTGGTCCCCAGTCCTACAGAGTCAAGTGAACTATCAGGTATGAAAACATCCTGACTCTCCAGCTGGTTACTGTCTAAGATGGCAGACAGTAAACTGATGTGACAGTCGTCTTTTCAGACATGATGGACCTGCTGACAGTCTTCCTGTAGATGGAAAGAGCAACTTTTAAAATCAAGCTGTTGCATATGTATTGATTCCTGGTTATGAGAACAATTTTTTCTATTGGAGGTATTTTAGTCACCTCCTTGCTGTTTTATTGAATAGAAATACCATTCTGTAACTTGCTGTCTGATAGCCTACTTTACCACCGTAGTCCATTTTTTCACCTACAGTTAAAATGAGGTGATATTCCATGGTAACAATATTGTCATGGAAGTAGAAGTTTTGTTTCTTCCCCTCTTTTTTTCTCTCATCATAGCTCATTTGGGGCCATGTGGTCAACAGTAAATGGCAACACTTTGGAAGGAAAGGCTTTTCTGTTTTTAACCAAAGCTAGAGAAAACAGAGGCTCCACTGTAGGTGTCTGCTTGTCTTAAGTATTTTCATTGAGGAACTAAATTGACTCTTTTTCTAGTCAACTATATGGTCTCCTGCTGCAAATTCAAGCTCATTCGGGCTGATTACTGGTGTTGACAGCTGAACTATTCTCCATCGCTCCCAGCAGAAGTGATTCAAAGGTCTCTTCCTGATCTGAATGTCTGGACCGGTGCTGAAGTTCAGATCGGTCTTTGTACATTATTAGTACAGTTGGTTCTCTCTTTCTCTCTCTCTCTCAAGTTCCCAGTTGAGAGCTGCTTATGAGATTTCTCCTTCACTCCAATTAAGAATTAAGTCTGTTCCTCTCTGGATTTAAACACGTTTGGGGAGCAAAAGCTTATAGTTTCATTACTTGACAATCACAAGTTAGAAAGACTTGGACCTAATCTTTTTCTGCCTCTCCTCTCTTTCAGAACCGCATTGTTCTGAGGAAGTTTCTGTGCAGTTTCTCCACAGTCGTCTTTCCATCTTCACTTCAGTCCAGCTGCCTCTGGCCAAGGTAAAACAAAAACTTTAATGTTAGTGTTTCACTTTAAATTGTTATCTTTTTCTCTACGAGAGTTGAAATGCATTTTTAGGTGGTCTGTCCCCCTCTTTGCTCCTTTGCTCCTGGATGTTAAACTTCCTACATATCTTGGAGATGTTTTCAAAACTTTCATGGTGGAACAATAGTAACCTTTTGGGGCCATCCAGTTTGGGGTTATTTGCAGTGAGATTTCAAAATGTTTCACCAAGTATTCACCAGACAAACTTTTCTTTCCCACTTAAAACTAACGCACACAATCATAAGCTCAGGAAGTTGTTTTTTTTTTACATATCTTTGTTTGTGGTCCACAGTGTCTTAAAATGTTCCTTATTTGCAGAATGATTCGTAAAGCTTATACAAAATATTTGGGGAAAAAATACAGCTTACGAAGTTGAAACACCCAGCAGAATAATACTTCATGTTCAACGCTCGAGTACTGGTTTTGTTTTGTTGAATAGTCTAAGAAGGCTGGAGTCTTATCACTTTCTTGGAGGATTTTGATGGTGTCATTGCAAAATATGATTGATTTTGGCCAACGTCGATCATGACTGCTTAATTGTTACTGATCCAAGGAGGATCAGTGATGTGTTTCTCATGTCGGTAGGCAACAGAAAATATCACAGTGCAGTGCAGAAAATAAATCAAAATAGAAATGTAACAAAGAGGTGAAGAAGAAACTTTCCAAGCTGGCAGGCTTTGTTAAACCACTTAGTTGGGTTGGAACAGAACCAGTATCCCTCTCACCTTACCCAAGCATTAGTCTTGCTAATGTGGGTGCCGACACAACATGGTGCTGTGAGTAAATCGGTGGCTAATGAAAACATTGGCGATGGGGAAAAATTGACAGGCTTAGCAACAACCTTCTTCTCCAGATCGCACTTTAGACACACAAACGGTGTGTACATCCCAAGACTGTGGATGCTTTACTCTCCATCTACTGGAGCTGCTGTGTTTAGGATTTGCATGTTGCATTTACAGCTATGCTAAAAGTCAACTATGCCTTAAAACAGATTCCAGTGATTATAGAAGCCCATCACAGAATGTGATGAAGGAGCATGAAAACTTCAAACATCACAGGAAAACAATGCTGACATCACACTTGCAACATCCAGTGGACAAGGGTACTATGTAAAGAATATCAATTACATTGCATTATACTTTATAGTAGGGGCTAATCTCTTGTTCTTTGCACCAGGCCCTGCTGTGTACTTTCTTCCTCTTTCTTGTGTTTAATGGAAATGTTCTGGTCTGTTGGAAATGAAGACTCTTCCTGTTCCAGTCAAGATGCTCCTTCCTCACTCGGCAGACCTCTGACTGCATCTGACTGCTCACACCCAGACCTGTGATGCTAAAAATGCAACAGAGCGGCTTAGAAATGACACTCACCAAATACAGAAATCAAACAAGACAATGTCCAAATATTAGCCTTGCCGTCCATTTTGAGGCAGTCGCATAAACCCGCCTTTGTCGATTGCCGTAAATAGATCGTCGTTTGCTCTGCCAGTTGAAACAGCAGTGCCCGGTCTAGGACTAGATGGCTTGGCTCAGTAAACTTTTTGTTGATTTGAAAGGCTTAGTTCCACACCAGAGTGTGGTCACTGGCCACTTTGGGCTTTTGCACTGGTCTTCATGATTCAAACGCTTTTCATGACTTCAGGTTCTGCTTCTAGAAACCCTTCATTGGTACTCTGCTGACGACTGGTTTGTTGCAGCAGCGCCCCCTTCTCAATCCATTTTGAGTGCTTTTGACTTTTAGGAGTTTTCCTCTGATTCCCTCTTTGCCACATTGTGTGAACACAAGATTCTCCACTACTGCAAATGGCTGCTCCAAACCCCTGCGTCTGTTGTATTGCTTTGCAGCAACACTCAGGTCGGGTAATCAACCTCAAAACTCACCGTTCTGATATTAAAACCTCTAAACTCTTTCTGCCCTGTGCGTGAACTTTAAAAATCCCTCTACTGTGTGACTCAGTAATCTAGGAGAAAGCAAAGCAAAGTTGTAAGAGATGTGAGGGTGTACGGGGGTGGAGTGGTTGAGACAGAGGGGAATAGCTCGAAGGTCCCTTATGATGACGCTTCAGAACTGCTTAAGATTCGCTTTACTGCATTAAAGGAAGTTTTAACTTTGCTGAAAGCACTGAATTTCAATGAGATCAAGAACAAACATTAAAAAAAAAAAAAAATTTAATATCATTTAGCAGATCAAAAGCTTGGGTTAGGGCCAAATATACTTCATGGTTGTACGTCTCTTTGAGCGTCTTCACTGAGTGGTGCAAGTCTTATAATAGTAATGTAGACTTTAGAACCTCCTCTGTGCTGGGTGACTAGGAGCCTTCAGTCTTTATTTCTGCGCTGTAATACTTACTGGATAGTCGGACTGAAACTTTGTTTGGGCAGTATGCAGTAGCATGGAAGAGTATTCTGATTTCTTTGTCACGTTACAGCCACAAGCTTCAATGTATTTCAATGGAATGTTATTCTATAGACTGGGAATTCACAGATGAATTGACCCCGATTTTCTTAATTTCGGCTGGTTGGTGATTGGCTGATACTTACACAAGAAGCCGGTCTTTTAGAACCAATTTATCTATTTTCAAAGGTCTGAAAATCATTCACCATCCCCTTTTTTGTTTCTGAATAATGAATTAACTAACGAATGTTAACGAATGTTAACGTCTGCTGTTAACCCCACTGTTGCCAACTTATCGACTTTGCTGCTATATTTAGTGACTTTTCAGACAAAAATATCAGTATCGGCTAAAATCGGATTCAGCAGGTCGGACTTTTTAAAGATCGATGATTGGTCAGAAAAATGCAATTGGTGCTTCCTATATAGACCAACACAAAGTACCACACACTGGTGACATGGATTTCAAAAGGTTTTGCAAGTGAAAATGTAAAAAGTGTGGGACACCCCACATGTTCAACCCCCTTTCATTCTAAGGCAACTGAATAAAATCCAGTGCCACCAATTGCCTTCAGAAGTCACCAGAAGAGAAATGTGTTTAAAGTTCAGCAAAAATACCTCAGAGTTTGTTGACATCACAACTACTCAGACCCCATAGAAGAATAGCAAGAGGACAGCCATTGATGTAAGAGAGCCATAAAAATAAATGTCATTTACCTTTTGTCATTAGGCACAAAGGAGCAGGTGGTGCAGAAAATGTTTTTGGGGTATGAATACTTTTGCAAGATGCAATAGGAGACAAACAAACCTTAGTTTGAATTCTTTCCGTATGATTTTAGTAAAATCATGTCTGTTCGGAAGCAAAACATAGCAATTAAATATAAATAGCTCCCTTAAACCAAAGGCCTATCTAGAAAAAATAAGGTGACTCTTCTGTATTCTTAGAAATATCATTGTTTCTTTACAACTAGAACAACTGGACTTAAAGCCATGTAATAATTTAAACTAGCTGGTTTTATCCTTTCTTTATGTGTGTTAATCTGAAATGTCTGAAATAGTTTACTCAGTGGGCCAATCTCCAGTTCAACAAGTGGAAGCTGGATTTCTTGGTTTGTTTTTGATAAATAAGAATAAATAAATAAGAAAGCCTCGCCGCATTTAAAACGGCAGCTTGAGTTTTAATCTTTGTTACAGGCATGACATCAGTGTCTCTGTGTTGAGACAGGAAAATCTTAGCACACTGCTGCTGCCATAAAAGCAACACAATAATGAAATGACATCACAGTGGGCCAGTAATTAAATGAGCAGACTGCTGTCTTGGAGGTTTTACTGGGTTGGAAGATTGTGAGTAACACTGTGGTGTACAGGAACACGGTGGAGCCCTGGAGCAACTGGCTGATGCATTTCCCTCTTTCAGTTTTTCTCAAAATTTAAACAGGAAGATGGGTAAATATTTTGTTGTATCCTTATGAATTGAAGCTAACATTAGGATCTGAAATAAATGTTGTTGAAGAGTCTAAAGGAGTAGCAATATTAAGTCATGTTATACTTAGTAAATGTTCATAAACCAATCTATAATAATTACTCTGAACTGTTTCATAGAGAGGGATCTTTTATTTCATGTTGAAAAAGGAACTTGGAGTTTTCTGTCTTTGCCTCAGCCGTGTGATTTATTTTAAATCAAGACTCAAATACATGTCATCCTTAGTGGTGTAAAAAAACGGAGTCTCCAGAAACTTTGAGCAGCACTGATGCAATGTTGGCAAACAGAAATTTTAATGGCGCTCTTAATGTTTCACATTAAAAGCCTTTCTGATGACTGACTGTGACAGTTCCCTCTCTTTTCTGGAGTAAACCATTCTGCTGAGAACGGTTAACCAATCCAATGAACCCTGGATGCTCATACAACTCTCCCAATGCTAACCCATGGTGGACATTGCTACCATTATCTCTTAGGTTCAATCTAATAGTCTCCACAAATGTTCATTCTGGCCATAAGTACATCATGACTGATGGCCTGTAATCTCAACTGTGTAAACAAGTCATTGTGAACACATGTATGTAAACACATCCTTCACACTATCAGATTTAATGGAATAATCTACAACAAATCATAGAATATTTCAAAGCTTTGTCAATTTCTGAATGGGAAAAACATGATTATTTATTTAGGAAGAGCTTTAATATGTACTGACAGAAACAAAAAAGACCTGTGCTCCCTGGACCCAATCTAAGATATGGGCATCAGGTGCCGTGACAGTCAGTGTGACCGGTCAAATACATTACTGACATACAAACAGGGAAGGAATATGATTTGAAACAAAATAGCAAGTCAAATACACATACATCCATTACTGTAATCCATTGTGATGGTTGCATTGGGTAGTTATTTACAGTCAACCAACATTACTTACACAGGAAACAGTGGTAGGAGGCGCTGAGCCACCAATTATCTTCCTGTGTGAAACGTACTGAGAAGCGGAACATATACAGTGTTTCTTGTACGTACCTGCTAGATAAGTGAGGCAGTATTAGAAGTATTAGAATGGAATGCCTCCTAATACTGGATGTATGTTTGCTTTTTCTACAGTTACCATTGTGTATCAGACTTACCCTGATTCTCAGTACCATATTTTCCAGACTATAATTCGCAGTTTATTTTTATAGTTTGGCCGGGAGTGCGACTTATACTCCAGATCGACTTATATGTGAAATCATTAACACATTATTATCTCACATCACATGTTATCTTCACACTAAACTGCCTGAGGGCGCTCTAGGCCTGTGTTGATAATATGTGTACGTCCGGAGTTAGCCGAGTTGTTTACAAGTGAAGATGAAAATTAATAATTAGGAGTGACACGGATGCTTTGGTAAACTTGTTAGCATGTTATTTATGCTATAGTTATCTGAATAACTCTTAATATGTTAACATACCAGGCACGTTCTCAGTTCGTTGTTTGTCATGTAACGTTAGCATACTGTACAATTATTCAGCCTGTTGTTGCCTCTATCTATTTTTATTGCCTTTCAAGATGACAGGTCTGTTCTTGGTGTTGGATTTTTTCAAATAAATTTCCCTCAAAAATGCGACTTATGCTCCGGAGCGACTTATAGTCCGGAAAATACGGTACATGTTTCAAGGAGGAAGACCATCGATGAAGGTCTCCCATCATCAGTGATCGATGGATGGCCCTCCAACTCTCACTTTCACATTCAGCCTGTGCAACATGATGATTTCCATAAATGCAGTGACATTTTTGAGATTCAGTTCTGTTCAATTCAAAACTACTTTATGTAATCCAAACGGGAAATCAAATGTTGTAACTTACGTCATCCAAGTGTCTTCAATGAGTCATTGTGGACGGTGATTCTGTGGGCAGCAAGGCTTTACAGTAACAGTCAGTTTGACAATGAATCTGACATGAGTGTTTACTGTATGACTGCCTCATGACAGCTAAATCTCCAGACAGCACAGACGATATTCCACAGCAACAGCTGACACCATCAGTTCTTGATAAGTACTGCTAATCCACCTCATTTGCTATTGCCTCCCCTTTTTAGATCTTCCGTATGGTTAGAAAGTCGGGCAGAGAGACATTGGGAGTCAGGGATATGATCCTTGGGTTAGGGTTAGACCAAGGGTCGTAGTTCAGGTATTTGAACTTTTCCTAGTAAGTGATGAAAAAAGCCTACAAAAATCAGAACAAACATAACAGAGCCACTCCAACATAATGCCACAATGAGGGATGCAATTTAAGAATTCATTAGAGGGATCGGATCTGTTTGAGATCTTAGAAGTCCACTTTGGCTTGTACTAGCCATTAGCTTTAGCTTCTGGGACCAACTAATCTGGACTTATGCTAAATGAAGACACCAAGAGAGTCTTCTATTGGAAGTAAGATTAGCTTTACTAGCTCTCAGAAAACAGTGCAGCCGAATGTTTTCAGATCAGTTTTACTAGACGTTCTGCTCTGTCATTGGTTAGATTTATATGGAAACACATTCGCCGCTTCAAACTGGTGACACGTGTGCAGCTGTGTTCCCTTTTAGCCTGGCTCGTATTGAGAATCATTTGCATAAACAAATGCTAATTTCATTGTTGCCTCCTCCAAGTAGGACTAACTCCGTCATATTTAGCATAAATTGTCATTTTCCTTCCTTACATCAAAGGAAACTCAGATTAACAAGTGGGCATGTGGAGAGAGTAGCAACATAAACAGGGACGTGTTAAACACTTCAACCAGTAAACAAGCCGGCTCTCCCTCCTCCTCCCTCGGGGATCTGGTCCACCACATAGACTTGCCTGTTTACTATCTAGAAGTTCCTCCAAGAACTTCCACAAAAAACTCCATTTATGGGAACTTCAAAGCTCGTATAGGCTCGGTGAGTGTGTGTGTGTGGGGTGGGACTTTTATCAACCCACGTCTTTATGCCCTGAGCTAAAAGCTTCTCTTTGCCTGCTTCTCTCGTGGATACAATGCAAATAAGCCGCTGCGAGAAGTAAGTTTGAGCCTGAGACAAAAGTTAAGAGGAAGAAGGAGCAAGGCGATGAGCAAAAGCTGCAGGGAAGGTGAAGCTGCAAATAAAGGATGCAATCTCAGTCAGTATATACTAGCAGTAAAAAGTAAAGGGTGGATTTTTTTTTTTTATCTTACCAAGGCTTTTTCCACTCTGACAGTTGGAATCACCTCCATAATTTACTTAAACAAAACACTGTACTGTCCCTCACATATTGGAGACAGAGATGTCTTTATTCTGCTGCTAGCAGAGGATTTGAGGTTGGGGGGTGCAGTGTTTGTGTTAACTAGTGGTGTGTGCTGGATAGAACCCACTTCAAGCTTCATTGATTCACTGTTGGAGAGACCCGGTGCACAGATCATGTTTGGGTCATCCCAATTAGAGACAAACTCAGGGTCTTTAATGAGGAGAGGGGATGAAAGGGCTTGCCAATTACTCTCTGGCACTTTGTTCTGAAAACAACCTGGTGTTGTCAAGACCCAACTTGATTAACCTGCAATGGCTCTAACATTGTTTATTCTTTACGTGAAGAAAAACTTGAAAGGGGGTGGAGGGTAGTAATTAGTGCTCATGATGCGTCAACTGCCTTTTCAGAAAATGCTATTTTTATGCTTCAAGTGATACCCTTTTGATTGGGGTTTATTGGGATCAACAGTCCAGAGTCACAGGCATCTTGCTATGTAGGGCCTCTTTGACACTGACTGAATGCTAAATGAATGCACATGGTGTCCTTGAGTGTCTGGTTCACAGAATGCAATGCAAGTGCTAACATTGGAACCCCTCTTGCTTGGAATCCCACACGACAACAAAAAAAAAAAATCCTAACAGGTCTGGTCCTTCAGTGTGTGGCGAACGGCCACGTAGCAAAGACAACACATCACACACAGACAGGTTTAACTCGCCAACATTCAGACGTCAGGGGGGAAATCTGTCAAAACCTCTGAAAATCAAACAAGAGCCAAATATGGGCGGCTTGGCAGAATGGAAGAATGATTATCAGAGAAAATGGTAAATGGCCTGTAATTTTATTTCATTTTTTGAAGCTCAGAGGACCCCAAAGCATTTCACACTACATTCAGTGATTCATCCGATCACACAATGATGGTGGCAAGCTACTGAGTTAATGACAGCGAGGCAAGGCAGGTGAAGTGTCAGGTGGACGGAGTGGGGATCAAACCGACAGCCCACGGACTGTGGAACAAACTTTTATCACTTTTATCACACAAATAGATGATGATGGCAACAAACAGAAAACACAGAAAAATGTCTCGGGCGTCGAGCAACATGCGGAAATATTGGGCCAAGACAATCCAACATGTCGAATATCTCCTGATGTCCTTCTGGGTGGACCAGATCACTCTTCACACCCCACAAACTGCAGGAACATCTCATAAGATTATCTTTAGAGCCGTCATGATAATCATAACGTCTTCAAGATTGTAAAAAATTGACATTATTATCTTGCCATGTGAACCAGGCAGAACTTCCTTTTTCGTTCAGGAGTTGTTCAGTCTGTGGTTTCTAGAGATGTGGTCCATTAGCCCACACAAGCTTTTTATTTTGTGCGCGGTCCGGCAGTGTTGCAGCAACCCCTGATGCAACCAGCCCACATCCCCGCTGTCCAACCGTGACATTTGCTGCTCTCCTCTTGAACAACGTGCTAAGACGGAGGAAGAGTTAAAAAGCAACAATCAGGTGAAATACATCGACGTACCAGTCGCAGGTTGATTTCATGCCTTATGAATGCAGGATTAGCCATTATGAAGGCTAATCCTGCATTATGAAGGCTATTATGAAGGCTTCTACAATGTATTCGAATCTTGACGTGCTAACAACTTGCAGTAATCACTATCAGCCCAGCAGCATCTCTGCTTTTCATCCTTATTTCTCAGGGAAGGTTTTCAGATAAAATCATCTGGTAACTTTGTGTAAAAAAATGCAGCATATTTCACACATGCAGGTGCAGTCTGTGTGACCGCAGCAATGATAAACGAGATATTGCCTGATGTAGAAACTGACTGACTGAATGTTTACTGTGGCCTTACCGTGCTGAGGCCTTAAATGGAAGAATTGCACTAGTATGAAGCTAAAGGCAGAGGAGGGTTTGGCATAACTATATTAATGAATTATTGCTGTTAATTATTGTTGCCGCTGTGAATGTTCAGGATGTCATCTGTTGCTTCTGGCTGGTTTGATGTGCTGCCTCCACGCTCAGTGTCACAATGATGCACAGCTGAGCCAGAAAATGTTATCTGCGTGGTGTGTGTGTGTGTGGGGGGGGGAGGCTGCGGTTGGACAGATGATATCAGCACTCCCCCTCTGAGAGTCATACAGTTCACAGCACAGGAAGTGATGTAGTAGACAGTGTTAACAGGAAGCTGGCTGTTTGGAGGAGTTTACATTGGGTTCTCTCCACGTCTCATAGTTTTGTCATTATTAAATCAACCGTCCCTTCCTTTCGATTACGGCACGGCGAGACTGTGAGGCAATCATCGTTTGATTTGTTTCTCGTACATCTTCGTTTCTTCTGCTGGAAACTTATTGAGGAAAGAAGAAGGCGCTGAAGCTTAGAAAACTCATCCAACAGGTTGTATGTGACTGCACTTTGTAATCGGTACTCGTCACCTAACCTGACCTCATGACAAATGGTGTAACAACTAAATTAGCAACAGTGATACACATTGCATGTTGACACTATTAAATGCCTTTGATTATGGGTGTAATGCTACGCTCCGCTCTTAAGATGAGGCAGTTCTTGGATCTGAACTCATAAAAACAAGATGAGATGGGCGTTCTAGCAACGTTTGTGGGGAAATTGAGAATCTCCAGTATTTGTCGTTACAAATAGAGTAAACGTCTCACCGATTTTGAATTGCATTTTGAAGCTTCTGAAGTCAGCGAAGAGTGTTTCACTCAATGACAAACCTGCTAATTGTGCTAAAGGCGGAGAAGCAGTTCACCAAGCCAGGAAAACCGTTTATACGCCGTCATTAGTGGCGACGCTCACTAGCTGAGCATTCATGGCAGCCTGCATTGTGGGAAACTAGCTGTTGCGTAGATGAGAGTGTAAGCAGCACATGCATGAGAGTAATTGACAGCGGTAAGACTCTCCTCCTGGCTCTGATTGGTTGTTTCTGATGGAGCAGTGTGTTTCACTTACCGTTTGTGTATTGGGAGAATGCAAAGAAGCTCTTTTTGTTTTTCTGATTGTCTCATGTTATACTGTCACAACATAATTACAGTTTGAACAAATGTGTAAAAAACATTTTTATATAAAAGTTTTCTACAGCAGTTTTAAATTTACATTTACGTAAGATTTAGAAGATGGTGTTGGATGTATAAGGTTATCTCTACAAACTTTTTACATGTTTTATTAAAAGATCTACAAATTAATTTGACCAGAAGCATTGGGGTTACGGTAATTACATAAACATAATATTGTCAAAATTACCAGCATAAAATAGTGCCTATATAATTCTTCATTGTAAAATATACAACTTTTCTAATGGGTTTAGGATCATCACAGGTCTTAGTAGAGCTCAGTTTAGCAGATGTTTATGTGAGTGTTGGTTGTCTTCCAGTGTTCTGGATCGATTTTGGCATCAGCCGGATAGAGTTTCTGCCATAGTAACAAATTGCATCCACATTGATCAGGACACACTGTCTGGGAGGTGAATGTAAAAAGAGTTGTGGGACACACCTCAGTGTTGAGTCTCAGGCTGAAGCCAGTTTATAGTCGCTGGTTCTGTTCATCTTTAAAATACTTTATTCACAGTTCCAGAAACAGCTTACCATTCCAATTATTTTTTCAAACTAAATATGTCTTTTTTATGGACTTAATAATAACAGAGACATACATTAGTTAGACACAAGTCACAAAATCGGTGACTCATTAAAACATGATGGTGTCTTTAAACAATGGAGACACTTTTGTCCCTGCGGCTTCCTGTAGTGCATTGTCATAAGAACAGCGTGGTTTTACACAATGTATCACTGATAACATTTCCTGGTATTTATTGTCATTGATAAACCGTTTGTGCCAGCCCACAAGTCCCATCTATCCACTGTGTATAGCAATTAACTTATTATTCTTGTACAGTGACAGGAAGCTGGAGTACCTGGAAAGAATCATGCAAACTCCATGCAAAAAGTTTGTGGCGCACCGATCTGTGTTGGTCCTGATATTGAAAAGATTTTTGTATCAGTGAGAGTTTGCCTGATCCATAAAGGCAATTCTACTCAGTCTAATTCCATGCTTTTTGCTCTGAGTGATACTGTGTTATTTATTTGACATTATATTTAGAATTCCAAACTACAATTTCTGAGCCATTTCAAATAATGTTTGTTATACTACATTTTCTACATTTTTGTCAGTTTCAGTCTCTTTATTTACTCTACATTAGCTGTTATGCTCCTAATTGCACGGACTGAACAAATTGAAGTTGTTTTTACATGTTAGACCAAATTTATGAAGCTGTTGGTGTAAGTAAGTGTGCTGTACTGGCGCAGAGTTATCAAATAAATTTGTAATTCAGTAAATGTATGTCTGTGTTTTAAAAAGAGAAACATTTTAAGTCAATTCAGCACTGATGTTCTGTATCAGATCGGTATCGGTCGATACTTAACCTCAGATATTGGTATTGTAAGTGAAAATAGTGGAATCTTGTTCACCTGGTGGCAACAAGATTCAAGGGATACAAATACTTTTTGCAAGGCCCTGCGTCGCACAATCCATTTACTTACCAATGACGAACTCAAATGTGTAATGTTTAGCAGAGTCCTGCTACAATATCAATGCAGTAACTGAGTTACTACGGCCCTTGAAAGGGCCTTTTGTGTCTCGTGGACTATCATACTTGATCAAAGTGATATAAAGTGTTCTTTTTCACCACAACAGCGACTCAACGATATCATCCCGTCGAGCACGTCGAGGAAGAAATGCAGCACTGTTTGAAGATAAAACAGATTTTTTTTTTATCTTCTCCCTCAAAATATTTTGGTTTTTCCATCCAATCATCCAGATTGTGAAAAGGATTAATATAAATCCCTAATATGTAAGGAGCCTTTGTCTGCGAAGGGAAATAAAGAGAATGGGAGATGCATTATAAATATTCTCTTCATTTCTGTTTATTTTTCATTTTGTGGCATTAAGTGACCGTCACTCTACTATATTGTCGTCATGGGACACAAACGCCATGTAAATCAGCAAACAGTGGCCAAACACGTTGATGTAATGAAGGCCCATCACATTAGTCCGATCTGGAGGGTTTGGGGGGGGCTCGGAGATCTGCAGACGTCCAGGGAGGGTTCAGTTTAAGCCTGGCTTCGTCTCACTCTCTGCCTCCTCCCAGATCAGATGAGATTAGGGAAAGTGCTAAGGAGCTCTGCAGGGGCAAGGCAGAGCGCAGAAACGCTGAAGCTAAGGAGAGGAGGGACGCAGCAAAGCAGGTGGGCGCCGGTGCAGGGAGGGAAGAGAAATCAGCAGAGAGCGTGCTGGTGGATCCTGGATGGTTCCTGCAAACGGGGGAGCGTTTGGAGCGTTTGACTCGTAGTAGACAAGCAAACGTTTGGTTATTTTTTTTGCTTAGCTGTTTGCTGTGTTTAATGCAACATCCAGCGATTAGAGATTCGTGGGCAAACAAAAAGAGACAGGGAAGTTTTGAATTTAGTATGCTCTGTTTCCTGCTGTTGAACCAGAGCACGCACGCACTCTTAAAAAGTCTTAAATTCATGCATCTAAAGATTAAGGGCTTAAAATGTCCTAAATTAATTGAAAAACAATGTTGGTCTTCAGACACAGAGGTCTTACTTACAGCAGGACTATTTAATCATATGTATTTCTGTGCAGTTTTCTTTTTTCTTGTGGGACTTTATTATTACGCAAAAAACTCAGAGTAACACACAGACATTGTCATTGCATTCTGTGACTCAAAGTGGTTGTAGCTACTGAAATGACATGAATAGAAATCCTTTATTGTGATTGAACTGAAAGAGTAGAAAAAAAATTTAGGATGGAACTGAAGATGGTACAAATGATAAGAAGAATCAAAATAGAATAAAAGCTAGTAAATAGCTCCTTATATACTCTTGCTAGTTAGCTAGCTAGCATTTACCCAGGATAGTCGTTAAAATAAAGCTAGCTAGCTTTACCCTCATTAGCTAACTAGCACTTACCCATGATGGAAACTGCTTTTCTATGTCCGAGCTAAAAGGACATAGCTAATTAGTTTTATCTTTGCTAGCTGGATAGCTAACAAAAGTAAAGCTAGCTTTCTTTATTATGTTCATAGTGGACAAGTGCCAGTTCATCGTCAACTGGCTGGATGATGTCTGTCCTATATGGCTCACTTCTGTTGCCAAGTCATACTATTTGTTTATTTATGATTTTCTTTTGTGCACTTCTGTCATGATACAAGAACAAAATTGTATTCTTAATAGTCTTCAAAAGGTCTTAAAAGATTTTAAATGTTAGTTGCTCAAACTTACTGAAAGCCTGAAAAGACTCTTTATTTGTTGGCAAGAAGCTGGTAACATTTCCATTGTTTTAGTTTGACAGTAAAGCGTGAGGATAGAGTTGGGGGGTAAAAATGAAGTTGTTTTGCTAATACTTAGTGTTGACTCAAAGTCGAGGAAATCGCAATAACGATCCCATAAATAACATTAATCCCAAAGGCAGATGCAGTTGATGATCTTCCAAACTCCCCTCCTGTCTGGTTAGAAGGAAAAAAAAAAGCATCTAAGCTGTAGACGGGTTGTGATGGAGTGAAAGCAGGACTTGTTTGACTCTGCGTGTCTCTCTTTCAGCAGGCTTATGGCGAGCTGATGCCGGCGTAACAGCAGCTGACGTTGGGACTATGTGTTAAGGATTGCCTTTTGAATTTTTAACCACCTTGAGCCCGCTGGTATTCCTCTTCGGCTGTTAGTGGAGTTTGTGTCGGCCATGGGGAGGAAGAAGATTCAGATCAGTCGGATCCTGGATGAGAGGAACAGACAGGTCAGTGCCTCCTTCCCTGTCTGTCTTCTTGCGTCGTTTCTTCTGATTACATGCTGTTTTCTGCGCTACAGAAAGTAACAGCATCGTCTGTGCTTCTGAACACCTGTGCAAAACTGTAATTTTACTGAGAAAACCAAGAATCGTGCATTATGCATGATGTAGTGGAAGGAAAGTTCTCCTGAAAACATACGTTTCACATCTGGAGAAGAGCAACTGGAACAGGTGGAGCTGGTGCTTTAGAAGAGTCTCAGCAGGTTTGGTGATGATGTGCTACAGACTGAGTTGAGATCTAACATCTAGAGCTGAGAGGATTAGAATGGAAAAACAAATCTTTACTCTTGTAAAGCAATATGCATAACTAACTAACATGGACAGTGATGCTAATGTGTGTAAAAAGTAATTTACCGGCATGCCTCTAGCTACCGTACCTAATGCAGCTTTCAGAGAAATACAAGAAATATCCAGATTTTTTTCCCTCATTCCCAACTTTTACAATTGCCACATTTTGTTGCATTACAGCCGTAAACTTTAGTGTATTTCATTGGGATTTTGTCACAAACCAATGGAAAGCAGCAAACCTGTGAATTGGAAGGAAAACAATAATTTTGAAAGTGTTTTCGTCATTAAAATCTAAAACAAAATCTAAAAACAAACAAATGTGGCATTACTCTGACACTCATTCATTAAAATTCAGCAATCAGTTGGTTTAAAGCCAATGCAAATGGAATCGATCTGGGTGTAATTTAGTATAAGTTTAGTTGAAGGTTCTTTTAGAGAACGTTAGGGAACAAACAGAGCAGACAGGTCAGGGTGGATGTTGTGGAGAAGTTGAAAGCAAAGTTAGGTTAAAAAATAAGAAAGCTTTGAATGTCTCACAGAACAGTTCAATCCATCGTCTAAATATAAAAGAACTGCGAGACAGTTGTCTTGTTAAGGCGTGGTTGTTTAATTAAAATGACAGGCTGGTTAAGGAGAGCATTTAATAGAGAAGCAGCCAAAAGGCAAATGGCAGCACTGGAGGAGCTGCAGTATATACTCACTAATCTGTTGACAAAAATGTGCCGTGAGACTGACCAGCCCTCCAGGTCATGTCTTCATGACAGTAGTCACCCTGCTACTGCTATACTTATTAACTTTTAAGACAAAATAATTGTCTTAAATGTTCAGACATTTTAAAGACCGGAAAACTACAGTCTGATCGCCCCGGATTTCTGATCTACAACCCGAGCTAATAACTTTCTGCACATTATCATGCTGTGCTGATGCGTTTCTTTTACTCAGAGTCTATAGAGAAACATAAATGGAGCTTAATGCAGGAGAACTTGGAAGAAAACCCCTATGTGTTAGAAGGGCCTAGTCAAAGTCCAGACCTAAATTATTTGAAAATGAGTGTCGAGACTTGACATTTGCAAAACTGAGACATTTCTAAAAATACTCCCTGGTGTATTTGCAACTAAAGTAAGTTGTGTGAAGAATGGATGAGGAGAACTTGAAAGAAATGCACTCCACACTTCTCAAAAATTACATGATTTGCGTTCTTCCGTCACCTTAAATCCCGATAAACGTTGATGAAATGGATGAAATGTGGGGGGGAAAAGTTGGAGAATTGCGTGTCATTTAGCAAATCACCTCAGATTGGATCTCCCGTTACAAAAACAGCATTCGGCCTCCGTCCCGAGGAGCTTTTTCTCTGGACCTTTCTCTGCACCGTTTCCCTTCTGAGACAGCAGTGTGCGCAGCTGCTGGGCGGTAAGGGCAGTAATTTCTGGTTAGCAGCGTTCGGACAGCACCCTGTCATTAGCAGGGCGGGTCAGCGCCGGGGACACACAGTGGCTCTCTCTCCTCACGTCTCCTTACGTCGCCACGCGGCTGGCCACTGGAATCCCTCGCTGTCTGACTCGTCTATATATACTTATATATATATCTATATATATATCACCCCCCCTCAACGGCACAACAAATACCAGCCTGTCTGTGAGGATTGCACAGGCTCTGGAAATATGGATGTGGCTGGAAAATAAATATCTGGGAAGATTGTTTACATTTGATGTTTGGTTGTCTCGGCCCGAGCTGTTTGAGAACGGACACTGCTGCAGTTGTCTGGCGCGCGTATCGCCCCGAGTCTTATATTTAGATCGTGGGCTCTATTTTAGGAAGTTGGCTTGTGGTTTTGTTTTATCTGTCAAACACATAATCTGTTTTTAGCCATTTTTTCTGCTTTCTCATTTTATCTTTCTGGTACATATTTCGCTATACATACATACATACATATACATAATATATATATATATATATATATATATATATATATATATATATATATATATATATATATATATATATTATATATATATATATATATATATATAGTGTAGCGATACAATAATCTCACAATATATTGTATTGCTACAGTATATAAAATATTGTACATTGTATAACATACGATATTCTGATAATAATACAATATGTATCAAGATATTTGGCAAACAATGCAATTCGATATGATTCTATGCACTTTTGCGATTTTCCGAAAATTTTTCTTCCTATGGTTTAACGTATCGATATTTAACGTATCGATACTCACAGATGAAAAAATCGATACCTTTCGATTCTGTGATAAAAATCGTAGAATCGATATAATTATACAGCCCTAATATATAAATATATATATTTCTAATTTTATCTAAGATACTGAAGCACTAGATGTTCCAATTGAATTATAGTAACACACTGCCAAAACACAAAAGCTTACCAAGTAGTAACTTGAAATATGACAAAACAGACAAGTAACAGATAAGTAACTTTTCAGGAAGATATAAGAGCTTTTTTAAGTAAATAATTCTTTAATGTGAAAAAGTACTAGTTCCATTGGCAGATTATTTCACTTATAACTTGAAAAAAAATGTTTTGTTATAAGTGAAATAATCTGCCAATGGAAATTGTATTTTTTCATCAATATTAAAGTTATTACGGACATAAAAAAAACTTTCCCAAAAAATTACTTGTAAGTTTGTTTCATCTTATTTCAAGTTTTCTTTATTTGCATTTGAAGCTGGACAAAAATTACTTGGTAAGATTTTGTGTTTTTGCAGTGAAAACCAACAGCAATGAGATGGTTATTTATTTAGTTGTGCTTTCTAACCTGAACATATTAGAGCCTAGACAGAGTGCTTAAGCTCCCCCTCACCTCTGCAGTCAGTGAGCGTCCTTGGGGCTCCAGTCCCAGGTGAGGCGCTCTGAGCGCGGGGTGATCGGTGCTCTACAGAGCGCCTTCTGCGCCGGTTGGGCCAGTATGCAAATACCCTCTGATCTGCACCGAGAACCGTCTGCTCAACTGACTGGCTTTCAGGTGGTGGAAAACAACAACACGTTAAGCAAATCCCAGTGCGGTGAGGGGGAGTCGGGTACCAGAGCTCAGTCAAATGCATTTGTTGGATCAGCCTGTCGTCAAAGTGGGATCATCTGTAATTTCGTGCTGCTACTTACGATTAATCGGCACATTTTATGATAAAGTGATTTGTCTATATCTCAAATTAAATGATTTTGATCTTTTTTATAGTAAACTAAACTTTTTATACTAAACTAAACGAATTACAATATAAACAAAGTATGAATTTTAAAAGCTTTTCCTTTGAAGTAGAAGTCAATTAAAAAAGATGTAATCAAATTATGAAATTAACCCTGAAGTTTTTTAGTCAAAAATCATGTCGACAAAATTAGCAAAATGTTCAATCCAAACCCCTTTTTGCTGCTATTTAATTGAATAAATAGACAGGTGAGCTCAGCAAGAAAATGTATCTATTGTTTTTAATCTGTTAGGTTTTTGAAGCATCAGATTGGTGCTCTTATACCAATTCGGCTGTCAAGGGTTTCAAGAACCCCTGATGATTCATGGGAGTTCTGTAGAAATAAAATACTCCATTAGAAATGTAAGATGTGGGGAAAATGATGACATCAGCATTTTTTGGCATTGAGGAGCCGATCCTAGGCTCCTTTTAAACTCACTGTAGCACAATTTGGACACAACAGTCTGTTCCAGGATCCAATGAGATCAGTTGTTTTTTTTTAAGTAAAAAAGGACCCCCGGTTGGCCAGGAGAAGCGACTTTGTCATCCGTTGTTGTTGTTGGTCGAAGTCGCTTGTGAGTCAGATTTATCAATGCACCACCACCAGAAACTCACAAATAGAAAGGTTGTGTTTATAACGTTCATAACCAGGTTCATTTTGAAACATCAGAATCAGGGACTTCATCAGATACACGTGAGGATCGAAAATAAAAAGAAGTCTAAATATAACGTATGATCATACCTTCAGCGTCAGGATCCCAGAAGGTATGATCACAGAAACATTTACCCCCAGAAAGACGCCGCCTGATTCACAGCAGGGAGTGAGACAGGGATGAGAGGGAACGATCAGCGTGTCACTGTCAGCTGTCAACTCCACACATGAAGGCGTTGAGAATATGAGCCATCTTTACATATGATTCTGTACAGTTTATCAGTTGAAGAAGTGGGGGAGAATTTTTTTACAATAAAGCTGGGATTGATTCAGTCAACACATTATCAAAGGTGACCTAATGAGCAGGTTAGGACAGGTCGATGGGCTATAAAAAACATACTCATTCTAGTTTTTGCACAAAATCATTCTTAGAAAACGAGAATTCAGTCTGCTCAAACCTTGAGTCCCTGCTTAAGGACCACTGGTCATCTTAAATCCAAATAAACTGCTGCTGGCCCTTTGACCCCTGTCCTTCTCTCTGTCATTGCTCTACTTTCCTGTCACAGCACTTTCAAATAAAGGCCACGAGAGCCAAAAAAAAAAAAAAAAAACTTAAAAAAAAACAAATCTTTTCTAGCGGCCATTGTACAGCAAATACTGTGGCAAAACCAGCTGACCAAACATGCAGGAGCTCTGCAGTTGTTGCTAAGCTGCGCTCGGCTTGGGAGGGTGAGATGAGTATCGATTGTGACACAACAATCGTTTTTGAAAAAATCTCATTTTCCAGACACCAACAAACCCAACGGAAGGATGAAACCCTGCGAAAAGTGAGTTTTGCACAGTAGGTCCCCTTTAAATACATCAGAGGACGTCACAGGGGCCGGTGGTATTCAGTCACGGATTAGGCCACCAACAGAACTGTTGACACAAATCCATTTGGTTAGTTTGGGTTTGCTTTGCTCCTCCAGGTGACTTTCATGAAGAGGAAGTTCGGCCTGATGAAGAAGGCCTACGAGCTGAGCGTTCTCTGCGACTGTGAAATAGCCCTCATCATCTTCAACAGCTCCAACAAGCTGTTCCAGTACGCCAGCACGGACATGGACAAAGTCCTGCTGAAGTACACCGAGTACAACGAGCCCCACGAGAGCAGAACCAACACCGACATTTTAGAGGTAAGGAGTCGACGGCGGCGTCTTCAGAAGATTCGCTTTACCTCCCATTCATCTTAGTTACTCCGTGTGCATTCTGTTTATAGAGAGAGCATATTGGTTTGATTAAAAGGCGCGACATGCAAATATGCCTCACGTACAACACGGCTTGTTTTGCATCAGCAGCCATGAGGCATGTGTGTGTACAGTTAGTGAGAGGAGGAATCTGTCTGACCGACGTTTTCTTCGTCCATATCAAGAAAAGGGAAGGAAGTGACAAAAAGGATGTATTTTTAAAAAGGGGAATTTTGTGCTGCAGCGTGGAGCTCAGAATTTCATCTTGATGACTCCTTACTTCATTGTTTTTCTTTGAAAATGTAAGGAAGTGAGATGTTCATAATTAAAAAAGAGCCTAAGCTTTTGTGTGACACAGAGACGAAAATTTGAAAACAGATCGGCAGACCGGTTTCATTTCTCAAATTCTAACTGTTTAGTTAGATATTGTAATGTCCACTTTTAGGCCTTTAGAGTTACTCACACCATTGTGTGTATACATGTCACTACTTATGCTGGTGAGAAGCATATTTCATGTGGCTCTAAATGTGAGGAAAGAAGCAAATTCTGTGAAAGCTCAAGTCCTGCTCGATCTAAAGTATGAATGGCGAAACAAATATGTCACATCAAAATTGTTGTTTTCTTTTACTTTTCTTTATGAAGCGTGACTATAAGTAGATAATATATTCTTATGTCAATATATACAAAATCACAGAATATTTCTAGTGTGTTAAAGGAAATATAAAGTAGATAAATATAAATGCAAACTAATTCTGGTCATAAGGAATAAGTACTCAAATGAAACAAAGAGAACATTTGTTTTTCTAATTGTTAAAAAGTGTTTGTCCCTCATTGTTATTTTTAAGTGAAAAAGTATGTGCACAAGTAAAAATCTCTTCAGTATAAAAGAAAATCTGGTGGGGTCGTGAGTTATTGTTAGGGTTACATTGTCACATCAACAACGTAAAAAACTGCAGACGCTTTGAAAACTATTAGACACAAATCTGATTTAGAACATACGGAATTGCAATAATCAAAGATAATTTTTTTGAGTGAAAAGATTGAAATTGATCCGTTCAGACTGTCTTGAAAAAATACGACATGTCCAAAAGTGGTCAAATATTCACCAGCTAACTTCATCAAAAAGTAGGTTGAGCTGCCATCAGTTGGAGCCGCTCCAAACATTCGGTGTCAAATTCTCCTGCACAAGACTTGTGCAGACTTTTAGATGTCTTGAACACGGCGTCCAGAAGTTGTGTTCAAATTACAGATGTTGCCATAAAATGAGCGGCAGTCTGACTCGGCTCAGGATGAAATCTCAGCAGCATCAGAGTTTTTTCTCACCGTTTTTGTTGCACACACCAGCAAACACCCCCTTTCCTGCAACACAGGTGTTTCTGTGAGATGCCTGTCCTGTTTCATAGTCTCTACTCTTCGGCTCTGCTGTTAGAAACGAATGGCCAACATGATTCATGTCCTGTTTATTTAAACTTCCACGGTGTGTTTGCCTTTCTTGGAGCCTGACTCTCACACTTGCTCTAAGTTGTGATTTTACTCCTTCAGAGGAAATTAGATACATTTACTTCCTGAAAAATGTACATTTTAGGCTCCACTTTGTGGCAGCCATCAATGTGGGAAAGCCTTCAAGCTTCAAAAAAAGTTCCTACTTTGCCAGCCTCACATGTCCGAAGCCAGTAACATAATCTCTTAAAGCCTCTTCATAAAGCCTCTTCGAGTGGCTGAACAATTTCTAAACCTATACCAGTTGCAGTAAAGATTATCAATATGCACAATTCAAATATTGATACTAAAGAGTGTCTGTGTAAACTCTCCTGCTGTGAAACCACAACTGGACACCTGGGGAAGCTCCGACAGCCATTAGCCCTGCAGAATTTGCCTTCTCTCCACCTAATTTTGTTTATTCCCACAAATGTCATGCAGACAGACGAGCCGGCTGAGGCAGTGCCTGACGAATTGGACGGCTGCTTGTTTACATATTGGTCTGTCTATTTGCAACATTTAAGCATGAAATTTGACTATATTTAAAGGACGGGCCCCTTCTCGCTACAACAGGCGTCCCGTGCCGGAGAGGTCCTTTGGATCAAATTATTATGATCAGGCAGGAAAATTAAACACTCAAGTTTTTTTTTCCCACACAGAACAAACATAATATGTACAAATATTGTTTAATGTATGTAAAAATGACCAAAAATGGTCATTTCATTTTCACTTAAATGACATCAAAACGTCTTGCAGTTGTCAACAGCGAGTTTGGAAACAGCTGGTTCAGGGTGATGCCATTGTTGCATCATCTACTCTTCAAATGTGGGAGCTGGAGACACCAGTAACTGTTAACACACAGGCAGTGGCACTTTTTTTGCAACACTGAGCATTTAATGTACCTTTTGGATCGGTAATGGGAATGACCGATGCAGGGTACGGCCTGCATTGAAAGTGTTTTTAAGATAATGCCCCCACTTTTAAATCATTCGTTTTGGCGTCTTTTTCATGCATCAGTGGAAAAACAAAGTGGCAGACCGACAAAGGAGGCGCAAATAATTATTAAGACCGGTTGAAATTAAGAATGTTGACTGAAGCTGGCTAATGATGCCAATTTATTTGCGGTTAGAACCACCATAGATTGAGAATCACAAAAACACTGCCTATTTGAAGAACTACTACCAAGACTACCATTAAACTTAGTTGAGCCTATTGAAGAAATTAACATTTATTAATTTGAGCAAATTTAGAAATGTTTTCTGGAGCACTTTCAAAATACAATACCAAATATGACTTTTTTTACAACAACAAAAAAAAAAAACAAATGAAGAAAACCCATATTTATACTTGTTTGTCATGGTTCGTCATTATTTGTGGTTTTCTATCGGCCCATCTTATCTCTGTGTTTTTAAAATAGCTTTGTTTAGAGTTTAATCATGATTAGAAATCACTGGTAACGGCAACTGTGGTGACAAAGCAGCTTTTAATCTTTATTTTTCTGAGAAGGGCCTGTTCAGTTTGGGGTCATATTTTTGGAAACCTCAACCTAATTGTGACATTTCATTTGCTCAACTAGCTGTGAACAGTGCTGTATTGTTGCGAAATAAATGAGAAATAACTAGAGCTGTTCTCACTGTTTGTTTGGTATGATCCCTCCAGACCTTTTATAAATTAGTGTGTCTTATTGTTGGACTCTTGCACTCAGCGTAGGATAAAACTTGCACTATGCCCACGGTTGCCAGTGTATCGACTGGTTCTCTTTATTGGGGTGCTACATTAAACCGACTCCCTTTTCAGTCGGGCATTCTGGTCAGGCTTCTAATAAATAATGCACAGGGAAACATTGTGATGGAGCCTTAAGAAAGCTGGTGTGTGTGTGTGTGTTTGTTTGTTTGTAATACCTCCATTTTCCTGACACATATGGGGACTGAAGCCTGGTTTTTGGGTCAGAGGTTAGATTTAGGACTATGGTGTGAACTGAGTTTTGAATAGGGTTAGGGTTAGGATTAAGTATGTAATGGTTAGGGTTAGGATAAGGGTAAGGTTTAGGCTGTAGTAATGAACAGAAGTCTATGGAAAGTCCCCACAAAGATAGCCACGCACACATGCGTGTGTGTGCATGGATGTGCGTGTGGGCGTGTGCGCGCTGGCGTATGCATGTGTATGTGTGCATAAACAACTGCTCACAAACCTCAATGAAGGCTGATCCAATATTGGTTCAGAAGTGTAGGTCAAAGGTCACCACAACACCAACAACTGAACATTACTACAAGTTACTGCAATCACATGTGTCTCCGCAGGCTGTTGAATCATTGATTTTTTCACACAAAAACTTCTTCTTTTTGGTGCGTTTGGCTTCACTTTTGGTCAACTCAGTGCTGACGAAGTTTTATGTGCCGAACTGTATCACTGCAGCTGCCTCTGCCCGATTTCAAGACCCAGAAAAGATTGGATGACTTCTTTTTATAATTTTATTTTGTCTTAGTCATTAAATGTCACAACAATCAAAGTCTACAAAATTTTTTAAAACAAAATCTATAATATATTCAAAACAGTAACAAGTTATGCTATTTTCTATAACATTTACATCTGAAACAATATATTTACACACATTAAAATAAAAACATATCTTGCTTTTTTCCTTTCTTTCCTCATTGATTGACAATTAAGAAAAAGACTAAATTTCTCCTTCTTTAGGTCATCTAGGATTTTCAAAGATTTCTATTATAGACGCCAGAATAATTTAGCCTGGCAAATGAACAAGCTAATATCAGCTTGTACTCTTTGTGTTCCTCTGCTGCTGCCAGCATAGCAACTTTGTTATGTTTCACACTTTTTCAGACAAATAAAGATGATCTCAGCCATAATCAGAATTGGCACATTAGACTTTTTAAAGATCGGTGATCAGCCAGGAAACTGCAATCGGTGCACTCCTAGTTAGTAGCATTATAATTGTTCTAAATGTTGTCGTTACAGCAGTATAATTGTTGCTTATTCTATTTTGAATAGAAACAGTTACACAGTAAAAACACAAAATCTTACCAAGTATTTTTAATCTATTTTCTTGTGCAAATATCTCAGTAATAAGACAAAACAAACTCATAAGTAACTTTTCAGCAAGACATAGGAGCTTGTTTTGATTCAGTAATCCCTTAATATTGATGAAAAAGTTCAAGTTCCATTGGCAGATAATTTAATTTATTACAAGGCATTGTTCCCATCTTATAAGTGAAATAAGTGGAACTAGCACTTTTTCATTGATATTAAGGAATTATTAACTTAACATAATCTCGTATTTCTTGCTGAAAAGTTAATTGTGAGTTAGTTTTGTCTTCCTTCAACTGTACTGCGATGTTTGCACTAGAAACTAGACGGAAAATACTGGGTAGGATTTATCAGTGTAAAATGTGCAGACATGCACACCACAAGGCCATGAAACCGTGGCGCTTTTTACCAAAGGTCACCATTCCGTGACAATGTCACGCCGGCCCATTCCCAATGCAGCACTGTAAATGTTTAAAAGCTTGCTTTCTTACTGATCCCAGCAGTAAAACTAGTCAAATGCTTCACAGATCAAGCTCCAAGCAGAAACAGAGAAGACTCCTGGCCATGTAAAACAGCCCAAAAGGCCTCGTTGGTCACTTCATCTTCCTGACAGTTTGCTTTTGTCGCTATAATTGACCCAGGCTCGCATCCAGCACAGAGAAGTTTTAACAACAACAGAGACTCTGTCCAAGGTATGCAGTTCAGTCATGTCAGCCTGCGGAGATGAATGAGAAGTTCAGCGGAAAGAGAGGAACTGTGACAGAGTGGAAGCTGAAAGTGCGGCGTGCGGTTATTCGGCTCCGATCCTTCAGAGCACATTTCCTGTAGGACGCGTTCTCCTAGAGTCTGCTTTTTTCTTTTCTTTTTTTCTTTTTTTTTTTTAACTGCCAGCGATTTGTCGGATCGAATCTCAAGTATTGTGCCCTATTCTTAGCCCCGCGGGGCAGTCGTCACTCGCCTGAAAAAGGCTCACTGGGGGGGCAACGCGGGGCTTTATTTTGTCTTTGATGCAACCCCAACAGCTACAAGACTTCACCCTCACATGCTGTGATTCTTAACAGTGCAGCTCATGCCTCTTGGTGGCGACCAGCCAGATGCCTTTGGAGATCCACTAAAGCCCGCTTTGACATTTGAGATGATAAGAAGGCACACACCCTCAGATCCTGTAACAGACACTTAGAGATAGTCCTCAGAGGCCAGACATGATGCAGTGCTTTAAACGCCCCTACACACACACACACACACACGCACACATACACGCACACATATTTATGGAGACTTATCTCACGGTGTGAGTCTTGGGACTAAATCCTGCTCGACCCTCATGCCCTTGTTCTGCTCTGCTCCTCTCTGTCCTGGTGTCATCCAGTATTAGCCTCTTAGTGCATTTTTCAGGAAAAGACATGCATTATAAACATGGACACAGATGCTATAGACTCGTGGCGTCCGATTTGGTCTCCATCAGGTTGGCGGGAGAGCTGCAAGAAGAGCAAAAAATATATATATCCGAGTATTTAATAAAAGAAACTAAGAATGCACCGATCTACTTTTTTTTCATATTTTTGATATCGATACTGATACTGATATCTGAGGTCCGGCATCAATCAGATATAGAAAAACACAGTGCTGACTAAAAAACCTTTCCTCTTTTTTTTTTTTTCAAACACAGACATAAATGTATTGAATTAAACATTTATTAGATAACTCTAAACCGGTGCAGCACACGTAAATACATCAGTAACTTCAGAAGCTTGAAAACAAATAAAAACAACTTCAGTCAGGGCAATTAGGACGATAACAGCCAGTGTAAAATAAATAATAAAGAAACTGAAACGGACAGAAACAATAGGTTGACTACATTGGTAAAACATGTAAAAGATACACTACAACAAACTTACTTTCAAATGGTTCAGAAAGTGTAATTAGGAATAGTAAATGTAAAGTAAAATAAATAATAAAACATAGTGTCACCAAGAGCACAAAGCGTAGAATTAGCCTGAATAGATCTACTTTTATGGATCGGGCACATTGTCACCAGATCTAGAATCTTTTTCAGTTTCGGGACCGATACTGGTATTAATATCGGATCGGTGCATTTAGGAAATAAAATCGGTTAGTAGATTCAGTAACGTTCAGTCTGCTTTGTTTTCCTATTATAATCAATATTTACTTTCCCTTATTTTGTTCCCTGTTTTTAATTATAGTGTTAGCTTTCTGAGTGGACCCATTGCCATGGCAACAACCCTCATTATGTAACAGTAAGTGCTGAGCTGGAGCTTGTAGCCGTCTGCTGTCCTCCCACCTCGGCCGCTGGGTGAGCCGGCCCCCCTCATCAGAGTGTGTCCAGTCTGCTGGAGGCATTCATTGATAAATAGGATATAGAATATGTGATCAGCTCATCTTCAAATCAACCAGTTGCAATAATTACAGTCCTTGACATTTATTATTAGATGTGTCTTTGAATAGTGTTAATTACTGTAGCTCCACCAGCTAACGCTATGCCTTTTTTCTAAAAGTAAAGCTTTTGAGAATGACATAAAATAGTTTATTATGAACTCTATGCCTTTTGTTTTTAACATTTTTACAGTTCTCTGTCCTGGTCTCTGCAGGAAGTGACGAAATTTTTAAAAAGTAAACATTCGCTTTCAATGGCTCTAAATGTTATACAAAAACTCTGGAGAAAGTTCTGGATTATTAGAGCTGCAGCATGCAACTTTTATGGGGAAAAAAATCCTTTTTTTTCCTTTTTTTTTTTTTTTTTTTTTACATATTTGGTACTGTCATGACAGTATGAGGCGATATTCTCATACTGTCTCGTGAGATTGTCTGTCTCGTGTTATACTGTCAGGACAAATGTGTAAAAAAGAAAACAATTTTTTATGAGTTCCCTACTTCTACCACAACTAAGGTTAGGGTGTGTTTCAGCTGTCAGTGGAATAAATACTAATGTCACTATTTCATCCAGATGAGTTGCAATGTTGACTCAGTTTACTTTAAGCCATTAAAGGCATCTAATTAACCCATCGTCGTTGAACTTGTTGTCTCCTCTGCATGGGTAGGATATAGACTGACTAAGCAGTTTAGCTTAAATATCCTTAGGTTGTGTATCAAGGTTGGAGGGAAAAGTAAAGCTTTTGTTGAAATACTAAACAGAATTGATGGACAGGTTTGTGTCATCCAGTTCCTTGCAACAGTAGTCAAAGCTCTTAAAGTTTTCCACTTCGTTTTCGACTATAACCACAAACTTTTATGTATTATATATATATATATATATATATATATATATATATATATATATATATATATATATAAAAACTGAAAAGGGGATTCTTACTCACAACGACAGAAACAGTTACAAGTCTCCCGTTTTACCGTCCACACATGCAGCTGAAGGAGAAAAACTAGTCCAGTGCAGTCCATCGTCCAAAAAAAGAAGAACGCAGGACAACTGCAAGCTTACCGAGACGATGGCCGTGGTAGAAGAATCTAACTTTAATGTAGTTGACTTGATTAGGACAGTGCACATTCATCAATGTCGCCACAAATCATCATGGCATAAATATGCAGGAATTAGCACAGTGGCTAAATTTGTCCTAGGAGAAGTGAGCAGAAAAATATAAACACCTCAGTATACAGTTCCCAGGACAGGACACATAGTTCTATTAAAAAAGTACAAAATAATAATAGTAATAATAACAGCGTCACAGGTTTGGTCAAACATGTCAAAAACAACTTGAAACTGACAGAAACGACAGGTTGATTGCTTTGGGAAAATGTAAAATAAACTTCAACAAATCTTCTTTCAAACATGTTCTTAAGTGTAATAAGGAATTTTGATACTATGTAAAACAGTAATAAAGCATAGAGTTACACTGAATAGATCTGACCTTATGGATTGTGCACATGGTCACAGATTCCTGATCTAGAATTTTCTTCAGCATCGGGACGATACAGATATTTACATCATATCGTTGCATCTCTACCAGCTGGCTGCGAAAAAAAAAAAAAAGAAGAAGAAGGAGAAGAAAGAAAACATTGTCAAAAGAAAACTGTGAGAAGTCCCAAGTGCTATTTGCCACAGCCCATTGAGGGGTCGCCTCAATTATCTGGCAGAAGGTGCTCTGGTGAGCTGACAGCACAGCTTTCAAAGCGCGGAGCTCTTAAAAAGTTCTGCAGTTCCTCTCCGACTTGCGTCGCTGTCAGAGGATTCCTCTGACCGGATCAGAGAAGATGCAGCACAGCACATCTGCGCTCGTTTCAGGAGTTTACGAGAGCGTCGAAGTGCTCTGCTGCTTTACGAGAGCGTCGAAGTGCTCTGCTGCTTTACGAGAGCTCGAGCGTGTGACCCCTCGAGAGGTCGCCCGGCTGCGAAAGTGGCGTTCAAGGTCTGTGGTGAAAAACAGACGTGTCAGAGTGTTTTTAAAGCTTTGGGGTAACTACCAGTGTCTGGGAATGCAGCAGCCGTGTGCCGGTCGGCCAGTCCGTCCCGTTCACGCTGTGACCTTATAATGAGAGGAGCAGAGAGGAGGGAGACCGCAGGGCTCGTGTCCGTTAAATCCCATCCACTCATCCACTCCACTGTGCTGTTTTTATGTTGTTGTTTTCAAGGTTCGTCATCTTTCCCAGTGTTTTGGTAACAACACCACAGCTAATTTCAGGCTGTGAAGACACAGATTCAGCACTGAGCCACCTCTGTTTGAGGAAGGGGAATTATGTAACCTTTAAGATGCATATCTTGCTCCGCTAAGGTGGAGCCAAGGATGTTTTCTGTGTGAAATCATCCACAAAAGTCAAGTTGAGCTATAAAAACAGCATTTTTTAAAAATCTGAATGCTTTTTACCACAGACTTTTTAAATTAATGATAGCTACTGGCTTTGATAGAATATTTGTATATATACGGTCACAAGCTGCGTTTCCAATACAAATATGTGTAAAACTTTGTTGATATTCCATTAATGTTGAAAAACCCCAATTTCGCAAACAAGGTTTTTCCATTCAATCAGGAATTAGACCAAACTTAGAATGCAGAGGAACTCACCTTACTTCCTTAGATTAACATTATCAGAATCTGATATAAATTACGGACTACTTATTCTTAAACATGGGGAACTAATATGTAGGGGGGGGGTTTTGTTGGGTTTTTTTTTCTTCTTTTGCTCTTTTCTTTGGTTTGTTATTTTGTTTTTATTTCCTAATTTATTTAAAGCACTTCGAATTGCCTTGTTGCTAAAAATGTGCTATATAAACAAAATTACCTTAATTACCTTATGTAAGAAACGCAATTAAAAATCACACGTGAATGCATTTGATCACACGAAAAGTCATTAAAAACACACTGCCTCATGGTTCTCCAATTACCCTACTTCCTGTGGTCTTCTTCTTCGTGGTTTGCGTCAGTGGCGTTGTTGACCATGTGACTGGTATGATTGGGGAATAAGTGTTTCCATTGCAGTTTTGCGAAATAAGCCAATTTGTGTCCTAATAAAACACGCTTGTGGTTTGTGACATTCATTTTCTGCTGTGACGTTGCAGGTTCAGTTCATGAACTTGTTGCTACTGAAATGTGAAACAACTGAGAAGCTCGCAGAATGTCTGACTGGGAATTTTCTGTGCAATAATTAAAATAACTGTGAAATGTGGACAGAGGGAAGGAAGTTTTTGTTGTAACATTTTGTGGTGAAATATTTAGTAAATATACATTTTATTTCTTTTTTAAATTGTTTGTTTTTACATGAAAAGTGTTTTTGACCGTATTGGATTTTTTAAAATAATTATTTTGCACCTAAAGGGAATACATCTAGTCATGTTGTTCTGTAACAATGATGCTATTCTATTCAGAGTAGATCTCACCTCTGACTTCATGTTAAAATATGAAAAACAACAAAAAATAGGTTTCCTGAAACTTTTTTAGTACATCTGTTCCATCCCCTCCATCTACCGCCTCGTTTGCATGGTAAAAAAAATAAATAAATAAAAGTTGTTTTCCGCCGATCTTTAATTGACTTTGTGCTTTTGCGTGCTGCTGTTTACCCACAGGCGCTGCATAAGAAGGAGCACAGAGGCTGCGATAGCCCAGATAACGAGTCGTCCTACGTCCTCACCCCCAGCACTGAGGAGAAATACAAAAAGATCAACGAAGAGTTCGACAACATGATGAAAAGTCATAAAATAGTAAGCAACATTTTGGTAGGCTTTTTTTATAATTATTTTCAAATTGGAATATAATAAATTATGAAATGTTGGATTTTATCGAGGAGATGCATTTTTCACATCTGAAGGACAAATGAGAAAATGTCAAAGACTCTGGTACATATTCAACTTAATTATTACAGACATTAAGAACATGCAGTGTTTATTGCCTGTTTCATAATTGGTGGCTGTATGGTGAAAAGCACTTTGAACGGCCTTGTTGCTGAAACGTGCCATATAAATAAACTTGTCTGGACTTTCCTCCCCACTAGTCCACAGGTCAGCCACAGCAGCATTTCATGCATGCAGCATCAGGCAGCACCACCTATTGCCATGGAGAAGGAGTGACTTCCCAGGCTCTATCTGCAGCCACAGCAGTGCTTTCTGATAGCGGGATCCTCTGCTCGCCTCACATACACACCCACAGAAACGCAAACTCCTCACAAAGACCTCCCAGCTCCGGAAACACAGGTTAGTGTCACAGCATTGTTAACACTTTTAAGGAATGAACCACAGAGTGATGCTAAAGTGATGGGAGGCCCAGGTGGCCAAATGTACTCCAAATGGCCATATATAAAAAAAAAAAAAAAAAATTCCTTTCTCACCCACCGCGGGTGGTTCCTATCCTCTGAGCTCGGGTCCTCTACCAGAGGCCTGGGAGCTTGAGGGTTCTGCGCAGTATCTTTGCTGTGCCTAGAACTGCACATTTCTGGACTGAGATGTCTGATGTTGTTCCTGGGATCTGTTGTAGCCACTGCTCCAGTTTGGGGGTGACTGCCCCGAGGGCCCCGATGACCACAGGCACCACTGTGGTCTTCACCTTCCAGGCCCTCTCCAGTTCCTCCCTGAGGCCCTGGTATTTTTCCAGTTTCTCGTGCTCCTTTTTCCTGATGTTGCAGTCACTCGGTATTGCTACATCCACCACGACGGCTTTCCTCTGTTGTTTATCCACTACGACAATGTCCGGTCGGTTCGACCTTACCATTTTGTCTGTCTGGATCTGGAAGTCCCACAGGATCTTAGCTCGGCCATTCTCCACCACCTTTGGGGGTGTTTCCCACTTTGATCTTGGGGCTTCCAGTCCATATTCTGCACAGATGTTTCTGTACACTATGCCTGCCACTTGGTTATGTCGTTCCATGTACTCTTTCCCTGCCAGTATCTTGCACCCTGTTGTTATGTGCTGGACTGTCTCAGGGGCCTCCTTGCACAACCTACACCTTGGGTCTTGTCTGGTGTGGTAGATCTGGGCCTCTATTGCTCTGGTGTTTAGGGCCTGTTCCTGGGCGGCCAGGATGAGGGCCTCTGTGCTGTCCTTGAGTCCAGCTTTTTCCAGCCATTGGTAGGACTTTCTGATATCAGCCACTTCAGTTATTTGCCGGTGGTACATCCCATGTAGGGGTTTGTCCTCCCATGATGGTACCTCTAGCACCTCAACTTCTGTTCCCCATTGTCTGAGACATTCACTGAGCAGATTGTCTGTTGAGGCTTTGTCCCTGATGTATCTATGGATCTTGGATGTTTTGTCCTGGACAGTGGTTCTCACACTCACTAGCCCTCTGCCTCCTTCCTTGCGGCTCGTGTACAGTCTCAGGGTGCTGGATTTGGGGTGGAACCCTCCATGCATTGTTAGTCATTTTCGTGTCTTAACGTCTGTGGCCTGTATCTCCTCCTTTGGCCAGCTAATTATTCCTGCAGGGTATCTGATTACTGGCAAGGTGTAGCTGTTTATTGCCTGGATCTTGTTCTTGCCATTGAGCTGACTTCTCAGGACTTGCCTTATTCGTTGGAGGTATTTGGCTGTGGCTGTTTTCCTTGTGACCTCATCAAGGTTGCCATTTGCTTGTGGTATTCCTAGGTACTTGTAACTGTCCTCTATGTCTGCTATTGTTCCTTCTGGGAGTGAGACCCCTTCCGTGCGAATGACCTTCCCTCTCTTTGTTACCATCTGACCACACTTCTCTAGTCTGAATGACAACCCAATGTCTGTGCTGTAGATCCTGGTAGTGTGGATCAGTGAGTCGATGTCTCACTCACTCTTGGCGTACAGCTTGATGTCATCCATGTAGAGGAGGTGATTGATGTTGGCTCCATTCTTTAGTCGGTATCCGTAGCCAGTCTTGTTGATAATTTGGCTGAGGGGGTTCAGGCCTATGCAGAACAGCAGCGGGGACAGAGCATCTCCTTGGTATATGCCACATTTGATGGACACTTGTGCAAGTGGTTTGCAGTTGGCTTCAACGGTGGTTTTCCACAGCCCCATTGAGTTTGCGATGAAGGCTCTCAGGGTCCTGTTGCTGTTGTACATCTCTAAGCATTCAATGATCCAAGTGTGTGGCATCGAGTCATAGGCTTTCTTGTAATCTATCCAAGCCGTGCACAGGTTGGTGTGTCGGGTTTTGCAGTCTCGGGCAACTGTGTGGTCTACAAGGAGTTGGTGTTTGGCTCCTCTGCTATTTACGCCAATGCCCTTCTGTGCTGTGCTCATGTATTTATCCATGTGTTTGCTTATCTTAGCCGCTATGATGCCTGACATGAGCTTCCAGGTTGTGGAGAGACAGGTTATTGGTCGGTAGTTGGGTGGGACTGAGCCCTTTGATGGGTCCTTCTGGATCAGGATTGTGTGCCCTTCAGTTAACCATTCAGGGTGAGTCCCATTTTGTAGCAGCTGGTTCATTTGGGCTGCCAGTCGCTCATGGAGGGCAGTGAGCTTCTTTAGCCAGTAGGCATGGATCATGTCAGGCCCTGGTGCTGTCCAGTTTTTCATACCTGAGACTCTTTCTTGGACATGTGCCACAGTGATGGTTACCTGGGCTTGCTCAGGGAGGTTGCTATGGTCGTCTCGTAGAGAGATCAGCCACTGTGCATTGCTGTTGTGGGACGCCTCCCTTTCCCATATGCCTTTCCAGTATTGTTCAGTCTCCAGCCTTGGTGGGTCTGCTCTGTTGTTATTACCCTGCCATTGAGAGTACACTTTAGCTGGTTGGGTGGAGAAGAACCGGTTTATCCTTCTGGCTTCATTCTCCCTTGTGTATCTCTTTAGGCGACTGGCCAAGGCTTGGATCCTCTGTTTGGCAGTTTCGAGTGCTTCAGGTATGGGCATCTGACTGTACTTCCTGGGTACTGGTCCTTTCATTGTACCCCTATGGAGCTCTGATAGTTGGCTCACTTCCCTCCTTGTCACCTTGATTTTAGTCTCTAGCCGTCTTTTCCATAGTGGGTACTGTCTCTCATGGTTGCTCTTATAGCCAAACAGCTCAAGGATCACTGATGCTGAGTTGTAATCAGCTCATTGGTTTCCGTTATGGTGTTGCTAGGGATTGTTCTCAATGCTGCATTCACATCTTCAATGAGGCTTTCTGATGGTACTTCACTCAGCCGTTGTAATCAGCGCCAATTACATTATATATATATATATATATATATATAATATATATATATATATATATATATATATATATATATATATATATATATTTAACTGGAGGGGCAGTTTGATAGTAGCTGAGTTTTATTGAAGTAACCAATTTTCCTGAACTGAAACAGATGACTGAACTTGAAATTTCTCTAAAGAAATGAAACGTTTCAAGGAAGCACGAAAGTTTGTGAAAAAGATTAGATGCGCCTTATGAACAAAAATTGTGAAAAAAGTCTCTAAAGATGCATTTGTGTGTGTGTGTGTGTGTGTGTGTGTGTGTGTGTGGGTGTGTGTGTGTGTGTGTGTGTGTGTGTGTGTGTGTGTGTTGGTGTGTGTGTGCTCACCATTAGGTGGCCTGCAGGGCAGCTCAGATCTGGCTCTGCACAATGGCTCTGGAGCAGCTGGTATGTATCTTATAAACATGCTCTGACACACACAGCGCTTTCACACACAGACACTTTGTTTTCATGTGATCCGTTGAAGTCGAAGCGTGTAGGATTTAGGTCTGTTGTCTTTGGGTTGTGTCCTGTCGATGACGTCATGAGGCCTCCGGTTTATCACATCTCAGCTTCAGGGTGGGACCACTGAGTCAGTGTGTGTTGGCTTCCTAAATGCTTTCTGCTTCTCTCTGTCGCTCTGATTTAGGCTGCGCCGCGCTCTCCAGGAGAAGAACTTAATAGCCTCCATTTTGGTGCAACTCTGTGATCACATCAGGATTTAGCCATGAGGTGCAAGATTAAGCTGCGCTACCATAGGCTACTGCCTTAAATCTGGTGTCAGGCTGCAGAGCTGTACTAAATATAAGGAGTACCAAACCGTTCAACAGTTTCAGCCTTGTTGAGAAAAACAAACATTTCCCTTTTTTCTAATTTTTGTGGGATTAAACAATACAAGAGAATGTTTTTAGGCTTAACGCAATAAGCAATGAATCAATAGATCACATGACAAATTAAAACAACTTCAATAATTTTCAGTTGCATGATTTATTTGCTATTCTTTTTTCCTCTCTCTCTTTCTACCAAAAACTGGGTTGCAAAAGTCTTCAGTCTGGTTCGCTGGTCTCAACTAGCCCATTTTTTTGAAGGACAATTTTGTTAACAGAGATTTCATAATTTATTTTATTTCTTGTTTCTGTTGTTTTGTTTATTTATGTTGAATATTTAAAATGTCTTCCGGTGTTAAATGATCGCTAGTATTTAAAGTTTATTCATCTTTGAGAATATGTTCTTGCATTACCTTTGTACTAACTGAAAATGGTTTAAAAGCAACAATGTTATGGTTTATCGGAATAACTTCTGAGGCAAATTATACGTAACAACCCGGTCACGTGGTTATGGTTCGGATACGACAACTAAACATGGATTACAAGGATACTTTCTATGAACCTTTCTCGTAAACAAGTCCTGATTCTCGCTGCAGTCAAACTCTCTGCAAACGTGCAATTTGGAGGTGAGTGCCCTCCTCCCTACTTACATATATATTCCTGTGTGCCAGCGGCCTGAGAAGCCCGACTGATTTTGGAATGCTGCGGTGCCAAAAGAATCGCATTAATTTATCCGGAGTGCGATAAGCTGTTACAAGGTCCAGGGTTTTCATGATCAACTCTTCTTCACGCGCATAAATGTTGTGTTTGTTCAAACCTTACAACAATTTTCCCAGAGCTGAAACCTGGAAATGTTGCCATTATATAACGTCAGGAGAAACCGAGAGAGAACCAATGAATTATTAATTATTATCTCTTGTATAATGTATAGCTGCTCTTTCTCCATTCAGGGTTAGCTCTGTTGTGGACAGGATGACTCCAGTACTTATGAATACATCTGATATTAAAGTCTTGTTTCCCTGAACGAATCGAGTCTTTTAAAAACCTACAGACGGGATGTTTTAACGAGACCATTCGGATTCTGCTTTCCGTCACTCATCGGCCGTTTCTTTCTCAGTGAACGGATTCATAGGCTCCAATGGTGGAGGCATCCTGGGGAAGACCGGACCGACCAAATCTCCTCCTTCTCTCCCGCACCAGCCCAGCGGCCCGATTCCCGGCGGCCGCAAAGGCGACCTGCGGGTTGTCATCCCTCACTGCAAAGGAATGATGCTGGTATGGGCCCCCCTTCCCCCCAGTCTCAAATGTTCTCACCCACACCTGAGGTCACGTCAGGTGACTCCCGAGCAGAAGGGCGTTCCGATCGCTCTCCTCGTTCCTGGTTAATTTGGATCATCGCGGCTTTCCGCTTATGAAAACCCCAAGATTGTGTATATTATGAATAAAAAGGAAATACTGCAGATTCACGAGGGAGATTCCAGATTCTAGAGCCGTCCATCAGACGCTCTCCGCAGAGCAAACCACAAAAAGTCATAAGCTGGCTGTGTCCAGGCATATTAATGGAAAGTCGAGTGGGAGGTGGTGGTGGGGGGAGTAGTTGAAAAAGACCCAAAGCAACAAGGAAAACTGCAGCCTTGATGGGTTTGTAAAATAAAACCCATTCAAGAGTTTGGGGGAAAATTCACAAGGCATGGAGCCATTACACATAGATAGATCCAGGACATGGGTTACAACTGTAGCATTCCTTGTTTGTATTATTATTCCTATTTAATCTGTCTCATTTAGCATTCTAATTGTCTGTCATTTTTGGGTCCGTCATTGGCTGTAAGCCAAAATGAACAGAACCAAAACCTGGAGATAATTCACTAGCATCTTGAGTTTTAAATGTTTGGGTTGATAACTGGCAGAAATTCACATTTCAGTAATATTCAGTTTTATGTTTTTTTTGCCTTTTTCTTTCTTATTATATTCTAAGATAACATAAGAATTGGAGTAAACTGAGTTATATAACGTTTAAGAAAAAATTTTAGCGTCTTAAATGCTTAAATGGCTCTGCTTGCTTGAGGAATGTGGTATTTTCTGTTGTTAAACAATCCTAGAGTCTGTTGTGATGATAGGAAATTGCATATAAGATCCACATTGAGCCTGAGTTTCTCCAGTAATAGTCATTAATGTCAGCGTTTTGTTTTAAAGGGAATCAACACCCAGTGACTCCACATGAGCAGCCGTCACTCACGCTGTTAGTCATTGATTACGGTCGTCAGGTTTTAAACGCGGGATCAGAAAATGGCTTCCCAATATTATTAAAAATCCTCCAGCGACGTGTTGCATTTCATGGAAATAAAACTATTTCATTGATCAGAAATTTAAGGGTCTGTAATTAATTAGTTACTATTAATCGTAAATTTTTTACTTAATTGAAAACTGTACATTACGAAGCGAAGCAACATTTTCAGTTCCAAAACCCTTTTTGCTGTGAAATTACTGAATAAATAGACATTTGAGCTTAACGTTACTGTTGCTCCCAGATGTCGCTTGTGCGTCAGATTTACTGGGGTACCGGAAACGTGCAAATACAGTGGTTCTGGCCGGAACCTTTTTAGTGTTAAAAAAAAAAAAAAAAGGTAATTAATTGTGCTAAAATGCTTAACCCATTAAAATCTATGCAATTCATTAATTGAACTTAACACATAAAAGTTTGCACTTAATCTACTTTGCACTTCCTCTCATGGAACTGCGAGAATCATATACCAGCCCCTGTCCACATAAAGTACTGAATATGTTTCCAGAGTGATAGCTTCAGTTTTAAAGCCTTCTCCGACAGATACTTTCCCAAAGTCATACGTAACCATTGCAATGATTGCTCAGTATTGTAAATCCTAAAGTAAGACTGCAATAAGGCCGGATTATCTAGAAACCACCTCCGACACTTTTCTCCTGGCCGTAATTCACCCGGCATTGTTGTGCAGGAGTGTTAATCACTGAGCTTTATTGGGTTCACTGTGGTGTGAAGCAGCAACCGTAAACAAACTAGAAGTCTTTACAGTTTTAAGTAGCAGCCCTCTTGATTAGATGATTTCCAAAGCCGCCTTTCACTTCCCCCCTTCATGCGTGCATGCTCGGCTGTTCTGCACGGACCAGGACTGACTCGGATTCAGCAAAGCGATTCACAGGAGGAACTGAGCATGTCCGCCCGTGTCAGATTCATTACTGCAATAGCTAAACTGGAGATTCTCCGACAGTAGAGTCGGTCGCACCGCAGACAAAGCAGGGAGATCCATTTTAGAATGGTGTAGCTTCCTGTTTTTATTTTTGTTGTTTTTAACCCTCTACACACGCGTGTGTGTGTGTACGTTTATTCAGCAGTGACATCGTTTGGAATGATGTCATCGCTCACTTTATCAGGCCAGAACGGCAACAACAGCTCAGGGAGGAGCAGCACAAAACTTTTAGTGCTCTGTAACAGAGTGAGCTTCGCTAGGCGTAGCATTAAGCTAGCAAAAGCTTTACTTCATAAACTTCTGCTATAAAGCAAATCATTACCTGGTTCTAAGAACAAAATTCAACAAAAATTTATATTTTTTTTCTTCCTAGAATTTTTTTTTTTTTTTTACAGATCTCATTAGTCTGCATTTAGTAATTGCTCAACAAGCATCATCAGGTTCTTGTGAAAAGGGAAGACGTAGCTACATTCATAGTTAGCAAATGGTTCAGAAAGTTTCTCTAAACCTCATCAACTTATTTTCAACAAGCAGGAGCTTTACAGGCTTTCCTGAACATCTGTCGCATCGTGAAAAACATGAAGGCAAAGCTAATTAAACTATAAGTATGTTTTTGGTTCAACAACAGATACACCAAAGGCCAGGCCTGTTTCTTTTTTTAATAAGGTTTATACTGACATCATGTGGTTGAAACAGGGAATCGCACACTCTGTGACTGCATTACGAAAGGTTGCAGAAAAAGATCTGAAATCTCATCATCAACATATTCTTCTTCGACTTAATGTCATTATTGTTGTTGGTTTCAGAGTAACCAGCGGCTGGGCAGCGGTCAGTCCTCTCAGCCTCTCTCCACCCCAGTGGTCTCCATCGCTACACCCAGCCTGACTCACCAGGGTCTGGGTTACTCCAGCATCAGCTCAGCCTACAGCAGCGCTGCAGGTTCGTTTGAGGTTGTTTCTGACCAGAATATTTTTGCAATATTAATAATTTCTATACAGTTTCTTGAACTTTATCCAATATTTTTTTCTCAGATTACGACACACTTTGTGTTTTTTATTTTTGTGGATTTTAGGCGATAGATCCATCCAAAGTAGCATATGAGTGTGAAGTGGAAGACAAATGATCATGTTCTCTAATAAACCCCTGAGGCAGAGAACAGATGGATTTATGTTGGATTTATATAAATAATAATAAATCTGGATGTTGCTGACTGGGGTGGGTTTTGTTATTACACTCTGACAGAAACGCCTTTTTCGGATTTGTATTTGTAAAACATTTGGACAGCATCCTAACACCTTCCTTCCACTCAACATCTTTCACATAAATTACCAACAAAACACATTGAGGTTTGTGGTTGTATCGTCATAAAAATGAGGATTTCAGACCATGGGAATGCTTCTGTTTTTACTCTGACTCTCATTGAGAGCTGTCGCTGAACGCATCCTGTCTCTTTGTTGCCCAGATTACTCCCTGAACAGCGCCGACATGACGGGCTTCGGCTCGGCCGCGGACCACTCTCTGGGCTCCATGACGCCCTGGGAGCAGCACCAGCTCAGCTCGCTGGGGTGAGCGCCTGGAGGCCTTCGATATCGGAATGGGTCTTGGTTCTAATGGATCCGTGTTAGTGGAGGAGCAGGGTTCAGTTTTTGCGCTCCGCTAATCTGGAACAAAATTCCAGAAAAATGCAAGACTGCAGAAACACTGAATTCCACTGAACTAAGGCTTTGATTAGTAATAACATATCAATATATTTGATGTGTATTTGTTTAACGATTTTGATGACGGCAACAAAATATTTATTGCTTGTTCCAGAATTGGTGACTTTTTGATTTGATTTGGAGTCCAAACTTTTTTAAAACTTTTTCTTTTGTCTGCTCAAACTAAAAAAAAGACAATTTTATAAAATGGTCTGATTTTTGTAGAAAACAAATCAATGAACTATTGTAGCATTTATCTAGTTTCTAAAGTTTTGGATGGTGTCCTTAGTTGGGTTGTGACATTTTCCTCTCAGTAAAAGCAGGATAATGTTTGTGGTTCCAGTTCCTCCAAAATTAAGATGAACACAAAAACTTTGTTTATAAATTAGATTCTGTTTGTTGCACTTAATGTTGTTTTGATTGCATTATTTTCCCTGAGTGAAGAAAAAGGTTCCTGATTCTAGAGTTTAGGTCAGAAGGAACGCAAAAAATCCACCGGAGAGCTACAAATGGCCCGTGCGCTGCATGTTGGACAACCCTGCTTTAAAGGTTTTGAGTGTCGGATTAAAATTCCATCTTCAGTCGATGAGCGTAAAAATGCTTTCAGGGAATATAGCAAACAAAAATCGAACAAGTCAGTTTTAGAAAGTTCATCTTTTTTGCCACCAGATGGCGCTTCCACTCAACTCTCCCTGTTGTCTTTTTTTTGCAGATCAGCCAACTCCAACCTCTCCATCAGCACCAGCCACAACATCAACATCAAAGCGGAGCCCCTCTCCCCACCGCGGGACCACCTCCCCCAGCCCGGGTACATGACCCATCACCCCGCCCCCTCTCGCCCCGCGCCTGCCCCTCCTCCTGGCTCTCTGTCCTCCCGGGCGGACCTGGGCAGGTCCCCCACCGGCAGCGTCGGCTCGTCCTCCAGCTCCCACGAGGATGGCAGTGACCGGGAGGAGCAGCAGCAGCAGCAGCAGCAGCAGAAGCGACGGCCGGACCTCCACCTGCTCCCCGTGGCCCGGTCGGACGGCACCGAGAGCCCAACTGTGAAACAGATGAGAATGGACAGCTGGGTGACGTAGAAAGCCCGGCGTTTACCCAGGGAACGACGTTGGACATCAGGACAAAAGGCAGCAGGGACACTTGCTATGCAAATAAAGTCACGGATCTCATCCACGCTTTCTGTTGATTAACTTTTATCTTCTCTGTTTGCTTCTCTTTCTTTTTTTCTTCTTCTTATTTTTTTTTAATCTGGACAATCTGTGGAAAATTAGATGGATAAATCCCCAGCTGCGATGCAATCACTCGGCTCTTTTCTGACGGCGTCGTGACATAAGCATCGCTGTCTGAACCTCTCAGGGCGAGAGACATTTGAAGCAATACTCCCTCCACCTCCCACATCTGTAATCCTTCCTTTAAAATACAAATAAAAATGAAAAATGACTTATTTATATCGCTGCCAAAGCACCGTACCGTCCGCACAGCAACACGTCTCATCAGCGTCATCGCCGTCCAGCTCCATCTGAACCACGTCTTTGTTGTTTTGTACATAACATCTCTGTCATGTATAAGTGTATTGTAGCAACACAGTATTGTCTGTTTTGTCTCACACTCCCACCGGGTTTTGCAAAAATATACCTTTAAAGGTGGCTCCTGTGTCCGTTGTATGATTGTCACGTAAAGAGTTCTAATGTTTAGTAAAGTTTACATCTTCCCTCTTAGTCTGCTCAGTGACGCACAGCGACAGCCATTTTTATTGGCAGGAAGTAGTCGGGGTGCACCGATAAATTGGCCCACATGTTCCCAGTTTTGGGTTTATCACCCAGAACTGGGAACCACTGAAACATGTGCAACCGATCTTATCCGACCATCTTATCTACCTCCGCAAGAATCAGCTACTGTCCCCATTAGCTCTGCTGGCGGAGAGGAGCGGCTAACAAACCCGCCCAAAAACCAACGTCTGCCCTAACCCTTAACAATACTCATCCTAACATTGCCAACTAAGTGACTGTTGCTTTATCTGATGACTTTTCAGACAAAAATACATAAATAAATCTGCGTTATTTTTTTAAAGATCTGTCATCGGCCAGAATCGGTGCACCCCTAATAGAAACCAGGAAAATGACCCAGACCAGAGGTTAAACTTGTTTAAATGCCGTGTTTGGAGCACGCGTCTCCTGTGGTAGTTTATGTTCTCAGACCGGAACATTCTTGGACTCCCCTGGATGTATCGTACCTTTAAGATCTACCCTCCCCAGTTGGTGCACCCCTGGTCAAAAACTTTCACACTATTTTATTTTATCTATTTTCCTTGCTCGTTTAATTGCAGAAGTGTTATAATACAGTTATTGTCTTCCCTGCTGCCAACACTAAGCTGGAGTTTACAGAGAGAAAAGTCTCAGATAATTCCCAGGTTTTCCTATTTGATTCAGGCCTGAAGAGTTTGATGATCACGAAAGTAAGTCGACTTTGTGTCGGTTCAACCTTTCCTGCATTGATGCGGCCATGTTTGCGCTTATCGTCCTTTACAAAACAAACCACAGCTTTGATGGTAAACAGCACCAGATTTGTATAAAACAGACAACCTAATTTTCCAAGCGGTTCATTGTGATATTCAGTCTAACAAGGCTCCACAACGTCACAGATCCTCTACTGTGGGGAACAATGAACAGTTAAGTCCCAGTAGAAGTTCAGTGCCACTCTTTGCTGCACTGAGCTTTGGAGATGTTTTTAACTTAAATTATCTTATCATCCTGCTTATTATATACGGACCGTCCTTGTTGCCTACCTGCCATCTGCTAAAAGAAATAAGCCTCTATGTCATGTGACTAATTATTAACCCATAAAAACTCAAATCCACTTGAATATAATAATAATAATAAGGAAAAGTAATTCATACCTTTATGTCAGCAACTGTGTTGCCAGTGGTTTAGTTGAAAGCAGTCACGTCTTACCATGGGATTTATTCTCCTTATGGAGAAAATGTGTTTAAATCAAAACTTTTGATTTTTAGCGTTTTTGCAGTGTATGGTTACCATCTTTAGCAACAACACCAATAAATGTGACTCCACTGTGCATAAAGGTAAAGTCTAAATGAAGTAAAGCAGCTTTCATTTTCTCTGAGGTGTTTGGATTTGCAAAGAGACATTATGTAGTGAAACGCAGCAGATAAAGCAAAAACACTGATCTAATCTGACACAGTCTGTCATCGGGTTTTATCTGGTAATGTGGTAAGAAGAAATTGCATATGTACTAAGGTGAACTCCATGGATGGAACCATGAAAATAACTCACCTAAAATGCACTCACAATGAAAATAGAGCCTTTATTTATAGAAACTGTTCTGGAATTATGCTTTAAAAGTGAGTCCTCCAGTCTACCGGTGGTTCTCTTTGAGATTATTTTTATTTGATTTCATTCCATCTTTTAAAAAGAAAGCCAAAACACAAAAGCATGAGCGGAACAGCGATAAATTGGGGCAATGTGGGATGGTGCGCGGTGGTAAATGTGGTAAATGGTGCAAAAGCTGCAAAGCAGTCGACCACAACAGTTCCTCTGGTTATTCTACAGCAACTATTTTCCCAACAACAAGGTTTCGCCGTTTGAATGAGCCGGAAAATGTGAGCGTATAAGCAGTTGAAGAAGCAAAGTGTGATTGTATTGAGGGAAAAAAGACAATCAAGGGGACTGGCTGACTGCACACTTTTCACACCGTTTGTAGAGCTGATCTAAGATTAAACGTGGAAAGGAAATGAGAATAGTGTTAAATGACGCAAAACATTTCCACAGATGTAAATAATGTTTTACGTTGAAAGCAAACTGCTGTGGTGGTGGGGTTTATGGTCAAAGCTGCTTTTTGAAAATCTGAGGAACTGAAGGTCTGTTTTATAATTAGCTCAAATGATTTTTATTTTTGCCCTCTGTCCATCTACAGATGAAAATATGGACGCCATTTCCCCTGAAAACCACTAATAAATATCTCACTGACAATGTCAGCTTTGTATTAAAAGTGTCATGATTTACTAAATGACACTTTATGACAGCAGTCATAAATATTCATGAAGACTTACTCGTGTTCATTACGGTGTTATAACCGTAATGTCTTATTCACGACCCGTCAAATAAAGTGTTACTAAACGTTGCATGATTAAATCACAGAAATGGGAGATTTACAAAGTAATTATTTAGCATTTTTAATTGGTGCTTTCAACTTGAACATTAATGAGAGAAGTAACTAACTCTGGTAACTCTGGAGGAGCTGCAGAGATCCATGACGCAGGACAACTTCTAGTTTTATCAACGTGGCCGTTGTGGAAGAGCAGCAATGAGAGGTTGCTGAAAGAAAACTACATCACCTCGAGCACCTGAGTTTGAAGTATTCAAAGATCTATAAGTCGACTTTTCAATCTATAGATGTACAAAACTGAGTGAGACAGAAAGGACATACTACTGTATAACTGTTCCACACAGTATTGACAATAATACATACAGTTTTTCACCATTTTTGTTTGTAAAATAAAACTAATAATAACAATAATAAATTGAACATCATGTATCTCTTCCACCTCAAAATGATGCATCGCTTTTTCTTTCTTTGTCAAATAAATCCCAACAAAATACATCAAAGGTATTAAAAGGTTAAATACGTGATAATGCTTTTCAAGGCACCATTTTGATTTTAAAGTCAAATTGGAAATGTTTTTTTATGACTGAGTGGCGCTGATTTGTCATACTGTACAGATAAGCTAATTGTGAGAATGAAATTCTATGAACAAAAAAGGTTGGTCGGAGTTTAGCAGAGGTCATGGATTTTATTTTGAAATGACAAAAAGCCTGAGAAACTTCGACCGCAGTCGGAATGTGAAGAGAATTATATATTGATTAAAACTATTTTTTTTAAGTTAGATAAATCGCATAAGTACACACAAATAATCCCTGAACATTACTTTTGCTCACCAGGAAGTACTTTTACTTTTTCAGAAGCTCGCGCGCTTGTGTTGCTGAGTCGCGTGCTTGACTCCTGCTGCTCGGGGCCAGAGAGGAGGAAGTCTCTGCGTCAGACACTCAGCCCACGGTCGATGTTCTGACCCGTCGCGGTTCGTCCTGACAGAGGAACGATGCTCGTCAGGCGCTATGTGAGCCAGGAACTGCTGTCGGAGGCTTTACGGAGCGGCGTGACGAGGTAAACTTAGAGAAACTTTAGGACTTTTCTCCATGTTTCCTCTTGAGCAGAAAGTTACCTGTAAGGATCTTCGAGGTGAGGCTGGCCAGGTGAAATGCCTCGCCTAGTGGGGCAGCTGACTCATAAAAGATGAAAGCATTTCCCCGTGGGAGCATTCCTCGTTATTTTTCTTTTAAATATGTATACCAAAATAGCCGCGCCTTGTTACATAATTTCTAATAGGTTTTATGTATTTTTTTCTCTTCTCAAATCACTAATACACGCGATATATTGCTTCGCTTTTATTTCTGTTGCCCTCCTCTCCTCCTCTGTGTCTTTACTGAACTACAATTTAGCATTTTGTTTGACAAGGTCGATGCCTTTTAGTTAAACCCATTAAGCATAAATACTATCAGAAGTTAGTCTAACTTTTCAATGGCAGAATATATAAATATTTAATATAAATAATACTCTCACACACACACACACAGAGTGTGTTTGCATGTTGTTTGGGGTAATTATTTAGTTGCTCAGGCTTTGCTGTGAACATGTCTTGCCTCATATCAGTGTGAAGGAACCACAGGCTTTGAAACAGTTTGAGGAAATCGCTTCATCTCTTGCTCTGGCAACACCGAGCAGTCACACAGTTCCTCAACCCCACCGGCTGAGAAACAAACAGATGCAAGGTTTTACATTTTGCATGACAGCAACATCAGGTGGTCAAATCCCAATAAAGAAATCCAATATAATTCAATATATCTAAGATTTAGAGGATGTGGTGAACAGACGTGCTTTAGTGTTTAGCAAGGGATTAACCCAGTACCCATCCTGGAACGCTGCTGTGCATTCTTTTGTGCTCTGTGGCTTTTTTTTTTTTTTTTTTTTACTTTTTTTTTTTTTCATCCAATAACAGTGACCTGATTTGGGGATGAGAGCAGAACATGCTCAGGCGTTGCTGCAGATGCATGTGTCTGCATGCTCGACGGTTAGTATTAATAAAATGCTCAGGATTGCTTGCCAGAGTAGAAAAGCACAACTTGAACATCTTTAGGATTATTGTCATCGCATCGATTCCACTGCCAAAGCCGCCTCACGTGGAAATGTCCTGATGGAAGAAAAACACAACCATAGCTGACGGCTTGTAGATCTGTGTATTCCAAATAAAGTTTCCCAAAGTTGACCAAATGAGGATATTAAAGTTTCATGTTGGGGCACACCGACAACTCAGCTCTCATTTCTTTAAAGGGACAGTGTTATGTTCTCCAGGCACTTTATAGTGCTGGAAAACATAACATACTTTATAGCACAATCATCACCTTCAGTTGTTATAAAAATCCTATGTATATCCAATTTGACTTTGTAATTGAACGCCTTCAAATTAGGCCTCTGTCTTTTTAAAAACTCCTGCTCTTTCTGAAACTCTGCTGTCAGAAAGTCATCACAACATGGCTCCTCTATTAAGCCATGTTAATGGCCATTAAGCTTTGTCGTTTCATCTCCTGCCTCGTTCTTCTTCACCTTCTTTGTTTTTGAACAAAGAAAATGTTAGCAACATTTAAAAAAAAAAAAAAAAAAACTGCATTTCACTCAATAGTAGCTCATATGATGAGCTCAGCCAGGTGTTTGCTAATAACTGCTGGCTAGTCTGAAGGAGCTGAGTGAGGGCTGCTCTGTGAGGCAGAAGTTTTGGAGAAGCTTTGTCCGTGACGGCGGGACTCGGTCCACTCAGGCGTTTTGCACAGCTGAATGGTTACCGTGGGAGATTAAAATATTTCACAGACATGCATGAAAGAATCAAGGCGACACTCCAGGTATGTTTTTGATGAAGCAATAACATTATAGCATTATGTAAAGCTCAAAAACATAAAATGTACATAACACGGCATGTTTAATTTTGGGAGGTCGGTAATCAGCCGATACTCACATGTGAAGACGATTTTTTTCCACCTTTACAATGGTCTGAAAATCAGCTGCTAAGGTAAAATAGCATATTTGTCTGGATGAAATTTTACATATAGAGCACTCAGAAAGTATTGATGATCAGTAGCGTCACGCTGCCACTGCCGTGTTTCACCTTCTGAATAATGTGTTCTCCACGTTTCTTGTGGTAAAACTGCAAATTGGACTTTTTATGTTCACCTTTTAACGTTGGATCTCTGCTGCTCTTGCTTTATTAACGTCCTTGTTGCCTGGCAAACAGCTGGACTCCACCAGTTACAGATGTGACTTGTGGTGCAGATGTTTTCATCGCATTTTATTTAGCACAGAAGAAACGACTGAATTCAAATGCATGCTAGAATTTTTTTTAGATTTTTCTTTGTTTATTAAAAAGAAAACGTAGGAAAACTTGTATCCTTCCACTTCATTATGATTAACTCCCAACAAAATAATCTGGCATTTTCTTTTTAACTGTAAACGTTCACTTTTTCACTTTTAATGTGAATCATTTTAAACATTTCAACAGTTACATTTAGGACCAAACCTGTTCTGTGTCTGAACTTGTTTTTCCATCACTCTGTTTATTTATCATGGTCATATTGACTCGACCTTTGCTGTTGCAATTTTTCTTTTACACAGACCCTCTCTGAATCCTCTGGTTTTTTGTAAGATAATCTGATAAGAGCTGAGAGTTTCAGGGCCAGGCTGACCTCAGGCAGCTCCTTGACCTTTGCTGACTGCAGCCTTCACATGTGAACGAGAACATTTTTCTTTCAGTGCGTCTAACTCTCTGATTATTGCAGCTGCAGCGCTCAACGTTTGTTTGCTGCAAGTCACACCAATTCAAAACCCTGCAGAAATACCACAGACCTCATGTGCTAAAGCAAGAGTATATATATATATATATATATATATATATATATATATATAGCTCTAAAAAAGTTACTTTTTAGTCTTGATTTAAACGAACTTGATGTTTCGGCAGTTTTACAGTTTTCTGGAAGTTTGTTCCAGATTAGAGGAGCATAAAAACTGGATGCTGCTTCACCATGTTTGGTTCTAGTTCTGGGTTTGGTGAGTAGACTTTAACCAGAGGACCTGAGAGGTCTGGAAGGTTGATACAACAACAACAGATCTTTAATATATTGAGTTTCTAAGCCCTTTAGTGAATCAGAAGTATTGGAAAGTCTCTGAACTACAGGGAGCCAGGGCAAGGACCTGTGAAGACATGTTGCAGTAATCAATGAGATGAAAGATAAATGTCCCACAGAACATTTTAATAAGGGCAGTCATCAGTACTGTGGTGAACACAGAAAAGAAAAAAAAGTAATCGTTTCAGTCTCTCTCTTTGTAACCTGCCTGCTAAAACACAAACACACTCAGTCATGGTTCATGGTAGCAAAATGGTTTGAAGTCAACAGGAGGAAATACATTTTGTTTTGCCGAATAAGTTAAATTAGAATACATGAAAGTCATATGATTTCATCTGTTTATTGTGTTGGTGCCAAACACAGATTCAAAAAACTGTGTCTGTATTTTGAAAAATAATTTTTTTTCTCCATAAAATCTGCATTTGTCCTTTTCTATCCTTGACAACACCATGTGAGATCAAGGAGAAAAAATACAATTACTGTAAAAACATTGCATGTTGTTTTATCCCTGATGAATGCATCTGTTGGTGTTTCTGTAGTGGAGCCGGTGCTGGTTTCACTGAACTCGTATCATTTGTCACATCAGGAGTATTTGAATATCCTCGTAGCCTTCGCCGCTACATGAACAGTAGCGGGTTTATCTGTGTTACATTATTTGCACCAGACTGTTACTGAAGGTTTTTAGAGCAACACTCGATCGCCACAACGCTTCAATCTGTGCCTCAAGGCTGTGGTGGTGGTTAGCGACCGAGCTGATGGCATCATCAGGATGGCCAGAGTTAATCATTGACCTTTATGCTCTCTGTTGAAAGACAGCAGGTGACTGTGTTTGTGTGGACAGGCTAGAAATGATCGCAGGAACGATCAGCTACTAATTGGCGGCGCTTAGATACCGTCAAATGTTTGTACGTCGAGGATGTTTGCCTTTGATTCCTACACATGCTGATTGGTTGTGGTTTTAATTTGAACCTTTTCAGGTTTATTTTATAGGTAGTAAAACACAATGAAGTGGAAGGAGTGCATGCTGTCTGCAGTCCTCCATTGTACATCCTGATAGCGCGTCTTCACAGGGTAATTAAACGGACGTCATCCAACCATGAATCCATTGCTTCTAGGTCAGCTAACATGCTTTCTGTGGCTTATTGTTGGTCATCTTAAATGTGGATTTAAGTCAGATTAGGATCAAGACTGCTTTGCAGTTATGTCACTCCATAAGGAACACGCTTTCATGCTTTGTTTGGTGACTACTCAATGTCTTTTTGCAGCTATTTTGATACAAAGGTGAACCTCAAATGCATCCATCATTTGCCTTTTCACACAAAGTGAGTCCGTCAAAATCCTTAAAGACTGAAACGACTCGGCTCTCTGTTCTGTTCACAAATCAGAATGCATGTGAGATGCAAAAATCAATCCGGCATCGCAAATCAACAGGAGGCATGAAGTGGAGTTATAAGTGTTAGCTAAAGGTTAAATACGTCTGCAACACATATTTAACGTGCTGCAGTTAAATACACTATTTACACTGCAGTGTAAATAGTGTCATTTACACTATTTTTTAAAATGTAAATGACACTGAACTTTTCCTGGCTCAAGCTCACACTGGCAGGTTGATGTGAGCAAAAGCACTGGTGGTAGAAATATGTGTTTCTCCTCCTGTGGTTTTATATCAAAACGATACCACAGGGGTTTACGCATGTTCTAAAATATGGGCTCAGTCTGATTCAAACATTTCTTAACATCCAACACTTTTCAAGTAACTATATACATATTTATAATCTGTCTAGCCACACTTTATTTTTTGAAAATTGTAACTAAATCTCCAGTCAGTTTTTTAAACGCATTGTTACAATATAGTAAAAAAATATGTTTATTTTAGAAACCAAACAGCAATCTATATGTACTGCTAACCAAAAAAAAAAAAAAATGTGGTTTGTTTTTTACATTTCTAACTATTTCAGTTTTTCTTCTTTTACATTTTATTTTTTACTCCCACAGTCAAAATCCTTCTCGAGGAAGTGGAGTTGTATCTTTGTTTAGTTTATCATAAGGTAATGATCTACTAATCCTCCTTTTCTCAAATGTTGAAGTTGGCTTTGCGAGGTTGAGGCCAAATGTTATGTAAAGTTTGCTTCCTTGGGAATCAATAAAGATAAAATAATAAATTAAAAATGTTGAAAATCTGTAAATAAAAATAGAAGTGGTTCTTAAAATTGTTGAAGTGACAGGACAGCAGCACTTGGTGTGCACAAGGAGAGGTTTATGTACAGAAGGTGGTGCAAGATGACTTTATTCACTTATATGGCTTAGATTGATGTTGAATGTTTTTGCTCTGAACCTGGAAGGTTTAGTTAGTAGGTCATAACTGGATACATTAGTGCTGCAAATATAGTTTTAAATCAGTTTTACATATGTACCAACCAAACTGCAGAACCTACCGTACCTTTCAGGCAGGTATTTTGTAGATACTAGCAGGTTACTGCCTGAAAGGTGTTTTTGTTATTTCTGTAAATTCCATACTGTCAGACTTGATGATTGCCGTCTTTCCAGAATTGTTGCGCTTTCGAAACCAAAGTGTTTGAAGCTAGTGTTAGAGTAGCACCTACTGTTGTTTAGTAAGCAAGATGTACTACACTGCTCAAAAAAATAAAGGGAACACTCAAATAACACATCCTAGATGGACAATTTGATTTCACAGAAGTTTGATTTACTTGGAGTTATATTGTGTTGTTTAAGTGTTCCCTTTATTTTTTTGAGCAGTATAGTTTATTTTAGAGAACGAGGAAACTTATAACTTAACTATGTCTGGCAGAAAGATATTTCATGAAGTGTCTCTTCCTGCCCCTGGACGTGTTTTCTTATCTTTTACTACTCTACGATTGTACTTAGCTAGAGATGCAACTAACGATTATCCTATCAATTAATTTGTTAATTTATTCTAATGATTAATCAAATAAAAAAATTGGCACGTTTTGCAGATTTTTCATTTAAGCCTTTTTTATACAATATTAGAAAGTACATTAATATAAACAAATGGCAATTCTTTCAGTGCACACATGACTATTTATAGCATAAGAAGCATCTTCAGCTAAAAACAGCAACTTCTAACATCATCATGTAAAAAGCTCAGCCCTTTCTGCTCCACTTAGCATCTATACAGTGGAGGACTGATGTTTTGATTATATTTGTTTATCTGATTGCAAATTGGATAGCAATATGTGCGTAGTTAATTTTTATCTTTATATTTTACAGAATTTGAACCAGATGAAGCTAAAATTACCCCACTTGTGGCGTTTTGGGTCGAACATATTTACAGATCGTTTTTTTTTTATCTTTAATGCAAAGTGGATGTATTTATTGTACAATTTTGGCTCAATTACTTCTCTACAAAATTAGTTGACGATTATTTCACTTATCAATTCATCACGATTAACTCGATTAATCTTTTCAGTCCTGCTCTCAGCCCTGTGATGGAAGACCAGTTCATGTTTCTGAGCTTTGTGTGAGTCTGACCTCCAGAAGCTGCTTCAGATGTAAATCAGGTATTTATTAACTAAATTGTTCTTTAACAGTGACCCCACATTCAGTCTTTGCCTATTTTGTTTTGTCTTTCTTTTATTTTCTTTTGTCAATGTGAGCGTCAGCTCCACATCGGCGAGTGAATAACCTAAGTGTTTGCATATTGCCTCGCCAATTCATCGTTGGTTGAATTTCTAAAGAAATAGACAGAGTCACTGTGAAGTTATGATGCAGATGGTAGATTGCGATAGGTTGAACTGTTGCTGAAACTCCATGACGTTCTTTTGTAACGTACAATCAGCCAGTGTTAATTTCTGCTGGATTTTAAAAGGAAGCTGCAGATAAGCACTTCCTCTATTTTCTCAAAGAAAGATTGAAGAAGAATTGTTAAAACTCTCCTTTTTGAAATCCCTAAAAGCGATGGAAGAAATTGGAATAGTTTGGATTGTTATGTTATAAAATTAGATTTTGTGCAAACTTTTTATTTGCCATGCCAAGCAAAAACTATGCCTCTTTATTTGGAGCCGTTGTTGGACTCATGTTCCAACAAACATGAGTAAAAATAATCATTAAATCCTACTGCGTCTATAAGTCTCCTTCTGTCTGTCAGTCAGCCATCAGATAGTCGTGTTTTATGAGTTTTCTATTGAGATTAGGGGCCACATTTTTCCAGACCATGGTCTCAACAGAAGGTAATATCTGCTGTGTCAGCTGGAGTCATGCTTGTCATGTTCCTTAATCCACCTTCACACCCAGCTGCAGACTGATGACTTCGCAGTTCATTGGCTGCCTTATTAGACCATTCATACATCAATGGTTGCGCTTTGTGATGTTTGGCCACACCAAGCGGACGGACACAAAGAGATCTCAGCTCTTAAAGCTGACTCCTCTAAGCAGGCACCACCTGTTTTGATCTGTTTGGTTATCTTTTGAAAAGCAGGAAGTTTGTTGTGTGTAGCCTTTGAATTGCACCAGAGCTGTGACTGACATGAAAGAATGAAGTTGAACATAAGTCTCATGTTTACTACGAGCTACTGAGACATTCACAAGCCAGGCAAAAGAATGCAAAGCACTTTATCAAATGCTTTCTTTTAATTTCTTTTAGTTTCACTTTTTAAGATATTAGTTAGGCAGGTTTCCTTTTAGTCAGCAAGCAGCGAGATACGCGACTCAGTGTCTGTGCACCCTCTGTAAGGGCAGAACGAAGACTCTCAGCCACAGGGGAATATAATAACAAACATCTGTACATCTTCACATCTGCTTGAGAAAACATCGGAGATCAGAATTACAGGAAAGGTAGAAACACATGTTCACTCTTATTACCTAATGCTAACTTTTAATATATGCCTTAGTCGTGCAAAAACATGTAGAAATGACACTGTTGCAACATGTAATTGTGTATTGTAGGACAAATTAATGTAAAGTAGGGCTGAAGTGATTAATCGTGACCAATAGATTATTGAAATAATCGTCAATTAATTTAGTAATCGATTGTTAACTGGTGTGTACAGACTCAAAAAAGGCCATTTGCTGAAAAAATCCCCAACATATCCAGAGCTGTAGCTGAGCAAAAACTGTGCAAAGTGTGTGTACAATTTGCATTTAAAATAAAAACATTTGTGTCTGTAAATATGTTCTGCCCAGAACTCCTCAAGTGGCTTCATTTTAGTTTGACCCACTTCTAATTCTCCAAAAGGATTCCAGACAATAAAAAGTTAATTTTCTTTTTTAAAATAGGAATTTAGGAATTGAATTACTTGTTTATTTGCATCTTTTTATGTATTTCCAA